>OV656709.1:12515095-13771392 GCA_927399405.1 Agonopterix arenella
CTTATATTACTGCCTAATGCGAGAGAAAGAGATGGGATGGCGCGCGCCCCTGAAACGACGCAAGCGTAAAACAAACCTTATTTAATTGTGATTGCACTATTTATATAAGTTCAATTCTGCTCTAATCAAAATTTTTAAAATATCAATCTCTTTTTTTTTAAATGTTGTCTTGTGTTTCTATTATTCACCGTTTAGCAGTTCCAAGCTTTTATCAATAAAGACGGAGGCTACTTTGGCTTGTTTTTCTATCGCGAAAATGTGTTTTGGCTCTAATCAAAACTTCAATTATATGTTCAATTTACACATATCCGCTAATCATACTGTTAGTACTTCATGATATATGACGCTTTGAAGAATCTTATTTTTTTTCACATAGCCTCTTAAGGCGTTATACAAATTATGTCTGTGTGTATATATGGATAGGGTTGAGAGGCCAGTACTGGTTGCAATTTTGTTCTACGCTTTCGTAGTTTCGACTGTCAATCTTGACATATAACCTTATCCATGGGTCCAACCGGTTTTTAACTTGTAAAAGGATGATCAGACCATCAAACTGAACAACTTTATCTATGGGACCAACAACGAAATCGCGAAGAAAAAAGAACACATACTCATGACAAAGACGAAAAAAACATCATGCGCGCTCTTTTTGGCATACGTAAAATAACAAAGATGGAGGCACATCTCGATTTTTATCTTTTTCTCGGTGCTGGCATGTTAGGCCTACAGCTGTCACACACATTTTGGTCGAGTAGGATTGCAGTTTTATATGGAACAGCGAGGTTTTTTTTTCGCTATTTGAACCTTGGGCCTATACAGAAAATTGTTCAGTTTGATGATTGATCATCCCCTTAACACACGGTCAGCATATTAAGAACGACCCTGTATAAAACATATACTCGTATATACAGGGTGTAAGTGACAGCCTAGAAAATACTGAAACGGTGAACGCACACCATCAAACTGAACAACTTTTACTATGGAGCCTACCTCAGGAAACGGGAAAAAAAATCTGCTGTCCCATACATTTTAGTCGGGTAGGTACAGCAGTTTTGTATGGGGCAGCTCATTTTTGTTTCGCGTTTCCTGAGGTTGGCTCCATTCTTAAAGTTGTTCAGTTTGATGGTCTGATTTCACCGTTTCAGTATTTGCTAGGCTGTCACTTACACCCTGTATACTGTGTCGTGGTATAGGTACATGACAAAATGATCCTACATTAAACAAACCAAATCCCACCAAAGAAGTTTCTCGTTATCTTAGAAGGTAAACGCTTTCACACGATTGTATGTAATAATAATGTCACATTACAAGAAGAGGACGTACAGTACAAGAGGTACTCGTTAACAAATACACATTAAAACCCACACATTTTTATGCGTAGATCTAAAGCACCAAGTACTATGTAGTAATAATAGTACTCTGTGGTACTATTATTTAACTATTACTAAAGTTTTTTTTTGACACTGTCACACAAATTATCTAGTCACATTAAAAGTACCAGAACCCAGCCTTAATTTATATTATGATGATAAGACAACGACATAGAATAGAATACATATTTTATAGATACAAACATTTTTGACTCGGGTACAAAATATAATTCATCATTAAAAAAAATGTTTTTTTTAATTTTTAAATATCCCAAGCAAGCACTATAGGCTGTTTATTATGGAAACCATACAACAACCTTACCTTTACGGGATTCGAAACCGCGACTGTCGTACTGCAGGCAGGTTCACTACCGACTGTGCTATCGGGCCGTCGTGTCTCAAGAACGTAAACTAAATGTAAAATTATTTATTCGCTCAGATAATTTGTCACACACATTTTAAGATTTATGAAACACAGTTCACAATATAATAGTTATGTACTTCACTACTATGTTGTGTTTTAATATTAATGTGGTTGGAATTTTTCATTTTATTAGACATAAATAACAGAGTTTTTCTTTGATATCACTGGTAATCAAGTAAAACTAATCGTTCAAAACAAATTTTAATTCCAATCATTTAAAATTATTTTTGTCGTTTGAACACTTGAAATGAACACATTTTAAGTTTATTTTTATAGGTAAGTACATTTAGAACACATTTTAATTTTAAGTGTTATAAGTCCATCACAGTTATACTAAATACGAGCGTTAACCCGCGACTTCGTCCGCACAAGTTATATACCAGATTTTAAGTCAGATTATAAGCTATCAAACAAAAAAAGTTTCATCAAAATCGGTTCAGTAGTTTTTGCGTGATACTCGTTCAAACAAACAAACAAACAAACTAACAAACACACAAACAAACAGACAGACAAAAAATCCAAAAATTGGTGAAATGGAATCAGGGACACCTAAAAACCATATCGTATCTTTTTTTTTTGTTAATATCTTCAATGTACAGACAAACTTCCTGTTACAGTTTTATAATAGTAATAGATAATAGTAATAGATTATCTTTCATCTTTTTTAACTAAGTGACAATTCGATAAACATATTTTTATCTTGGAGAAAACTAAAACAAAAATGAGAAAAAATTTGCTGTAAACGCGTCGTAACGCGTGTGGGGACTTGCTACAGATTTCAGGACAAGTTATAGCAAAGATGCCAACAGATGGCGAGACCGTCGCTCTCCGAAATATGCTCCATACATAGACAACGTTCCCCGTGAATACGTAACTCGTAACCTACTACATATAAGGTTCACAATCGAATGCAAGACATACATCGCGCAAGAGAAATAATCACAGAGATTCGATACATATACAAGGTTCAACTAAGAACTGTTGGACCACGGCCGGTATCCAGGCTTCACACATAGCCTGGTGGAAGATCTTCCCTTTTCAATGGATGAACATTCTCAAGTAGCACCTCCATACGCGCTATGTATAGGATAATACTTTGGTATGGGTGTGCGTGTATCGCCATAATCCGCAATCGTATGTAGAAGTGGAAGGGACCTTCTGCATTTTATATACATTAAGTTACAGATGTTCATAAAAGTAACATTAGGATAAACGTGTTGTGCAAAAGAGCGGAAATTTTCTTTTGTGTTTAGTTAGTAAAAAAAGAAAAGGATAAAAGAAAATACTTACACGCGCTGTGTTTATTACGTTATCGCTTCCGGGGCTAACTGCTTAACGTGCCTCCCTCACGGAGCCGGTCAAGATGAAGTACCACTAGATTGGTGACCCATGCAAAGACTGACCGGGCCTGTCGTTGCTGCTTCAATGATTGTTTCCAATACCGTAGTTGTACTACGCCAACGAGCGCTTGTTACCTACGCAAAAATATATACAGGGTGTAAGAAGACCTCCTGAAAAAACAAAGGGGAGACAGTAACTTAGTAACCTAAGTAAATCAATATAAACATCTTTTACAACAGGAAAACACAAAAAAAGTCTGCTGTTCCATACAATTTACGCAAAATGTATTTAATTTGAGAATGAAAAAAAAAGGGATTTTTTTTTCTTTTTTTTGGGTTCCATGAAAAAGTTTTCGGGAGTGGTTTTCTTACATTCTGTATAAAGAAATCCTGAAATTAAAATTTCTTTTGAATAAAGGTAATTACTTCTAAAATTTTTTGTATTAATTACCCTACCCAAAATCAGCAGTCTTTATCTAATTATGTGTATTACACTCAGTTGCAGAAACGCTCATTAGAGTTAATTCTCCTTTAAATTTCTTGCTAGCTTTTACTACTTTAACATGACATTTTTTTTTTCAAAATTACAAATCCAGAATTCTCTTTTCTGTAAGGTTTTTAATAAAACAAGAAAAAACTAAACCTTAAGACCCTTCAGTTCAGTATTTCCTCAAACAGAAAACTACGACGAACAGATCCGTAATAGGAATCCTGATCTTGTAGTAATAAGTCTAGTGCCGTTTGAATCTAACATACTTTAACAGGAAATCAAACTGATCTCCCGTTCAATAAAACTTCATTGCACTTAGATTTTATTGATTTTCTTCTACTTCTTACAGAGACTTTAGCCTAGTCACAGTATAAGAAAGAGTGTCTAGTAACTGCTACATGCAGTAAGGACTCTCCCTGCCACCCACCAATATTAACCTCACCCCCTCTGGCAGGATCGTGCTGTAAAAGGTAAGCAAATGCGTATTACTGTCTCGCTTGCTGCTATATCGCACATGCTTATCTCTTATTTTCAGTATGTGCCCAAGGTCCAAAATCCAAATAGCGAAAAAGACAACTCGCTGTTCCCATATAAAACTGTAATCCTAATAGACCAAAATCTATGGGACAGCTGAGGCCTCGCATGCTACCCCCGAAACGATAAAAATCAAGATGTGCCTCCATCTTTATTATTTTACGTATGCTAAAAAGAGCGCGCATGACATTTTTCTCGTTTAAACGCTTTATCGTGGGTGGTATGCTATCCGTGCTGTTATCTAATTGATGATATGAAATTACAACTGTCTAACAGTTCGGACAATACGCGAGTATTTTAGTCCAATCTCAATAAGTAACTAGATTAAAACACTTTCAAAACCACTTGACTAAATTGTCTATTATTGTGGTTCAAATATGTTCATAAATTATCTTGAGAGTTCTCGTAGTGACAGCGTACTGAAAAGCGAAGCGTGGGCGGCACAAGGTGGACCGACAACCTGGTGAAGGTGGCGGGAACCCGTTGAATGAGGGCAATGATGAGGGACCGGTCGTTGTGGCGATCCTTGGGGGAGGCCTATGTCCAGCAGTATGGTTGATGACGATGATTAGTTCTTACAAATGTTGAGTGGTTTTGGGTGTATTGTTCACGAATTGTTTTATAAAAGGAATACGTTTTCTTGAGCTAAAACAAAATAACTGTGCCTCCAGATCCTGAAAGTACACGATCGCACCACGCAACTTGGATCAATCAATCAATCAATTATACTTTAATTTACTTTCCGGTCAATTGGTTCTTTTATTACAACATTTTTTCTATTTTTTAAAAATGGCGGCTGATGATTTTGCCAATATATAGTTTTAGGAGCAATTTGTGCTTGACATTGTACGGTAATTGATATGGCGATTTCAAAGCCCTGTTTTTATACAAAAACACACACCCGAAACCGCCATAAAATGGCGGAGCCGCGTGGGCACTTAAATCGCGAGCCGAACGAAAGACGTCTACTCGAGAGACCTCTAGCCACGCGACTCCACAAAATGTTTTAGTAGTACCTAATGTTGGCATGAGATGTCTATGATTCAAATACTTATTTGCTCTAAAATCCAGTCTTATATAAAACCTTAATTAACAACAGCAGCCCGCATTGTTCTATTCTAACTTCAAAGGTCAGAGATATCTCTGGAATTTGTAGAACGTTCGGAGAATGAAGTCTGCTGAGAATGACCAGATTGTTCGCTTAATGGAGGCACTTGCTACTTCGTTCCTTATAAGAAGTCTCTCGAATTAAGTTATTTTCGTACTTATGACGTCGGGATTTGAGTCCTGTCGGGATATTTTATGTTGAATGGACTGCAGAGGAGCGGTTTTATTACGGCAGAGGCGTTTTCAGGACGGACGCGCGACAGTTGGGGACACTCGTTCGATTTCAAGTACCCTTTCTTATGGGATAAGGTAAAATGTTTTCTGAGATTGTGTTGCTGTTACTTGGAGACATATTTTGAGTTATACCCGTTTGTTTTCTAGTCTGTGGTTATACCATGTAATTTTGTACCTATTGGGTTTGTTGGAGTTGGAATATCGTCTCGATAGGTAAGGTTAACATTTTATCTGTAATCTATAATCTTTAATTGTATCTACTTGGTATCTGCAAGGTATTATGATGAAATAAGAAGGAATTACACGTTTGAACCCTTTTTCTTGATGGAGAAACAGTGACCCACCCAAACACGACTTGATTATCTACAAATCATGTTCGAGAATCTCCATCATAATCCACGGTATCTACCAACTACTGGATATAAAGTACCTATAAACCTCAATTTGTTCATACCACCGTCTTCTGTACTGAGCATTTGGTATCTCAAAAATTTCGATATTTTAGCAGAATATCCAGAATAATTTGGAATTGATGTAGGTACCTTACGCTGATAATATTTTTTCGTAATTTGCATTTTTTTTTACTTAATAGTTTTCGACTACACAATATTAAAAAAAAATAGGCTTATCCTGATTTTCGCTTTCCTCGTAGACCAAGGATAAAAGAGGAGAGCCTATTTAAAACCATTAGAAAAATTAGGTCTAGAATGAGTCTTATGCTTCTACCGTATAAAACAAAAGGGGCCAACTTTCTTAGGTTGGTGTGCGTGAGGCGTCATACAAATTATGTCTGTGTGCGTGTATATAGATAGGGTTTAGAGGCCAGTACTGGTTGCATTTTTTTTTCTACGCGTTCTTAGCTTCGACTGTCTATCTTGACATATAACTTATCTAAGTTAAAATTTTAAAATCGATTTGCAACAGAGGTTTTAGTTTTACCTGTTTCACTGAACTCGTAAATGTTACCACCAGTTTTGCGATCGCGGTCAAAGGGCAAAACTTAGTCTTACTAAGTTTCAATTCTGACGGATTGAATAAGGGCCAAAGTTCGCTCCCGCAGGACTATATGCCCAAGTTTCGTGTAATTTGTTGCGGATCTATACCTCAAGGAAGGTATTGTTTTCGAGCAAGCTACTCGACTCGAGATATTTCATTTCGATAACGGAGTACAGGAATTTAGACTTGGAGTTAGGTTTAGTATTACACGGATGAAGGATTACTTGTATTAGAACTTGAGCTAAGATAATTCTGATGTAAGCTTTAGGTATGTCCTTTGAAGTAAATGCCGACTTTGTTTAAGATGGCAAGTGAAGAAGAATTTGGTAACGAAAGTTAACTCAAAGACAAAACATCTCATTCGTAATGAGATAGTTTACCTTCAAGTTAACCAGTATCACAGTAAGATAAATTAAACCGCAGATGTTAAGGTGGTTGCAGAGGGGTCAATTTTATACAAAACTTTGACGCACAATAAGCGTAGACGGTATTAATATAAGTAACTTTGTATATATGAAAAAATAGTTTAGAAAATCTAGATGCCGCGTCACAAATAACATTTGCAATTTATAGTATAATTACGAAGATATAAAGGTTTGAAATTTTTCATACAAAATTATAAAAGCTTTGTGTCTTCGTAATTATATTATAAATTGCATGTTATTTGTGACGCGGCAACTAGATTTTCTAAACTATTTTTTCATATATAAAATATTAGGTACTTTTATTATTTCTTCTACGCGTATTGTGCGTCAAACTTTTGTATGGACTGAAACCACCTTAAGAAGCAGTATTAGGCAAGTGATCCACCGCAGTTCCGAAGTAGAAACGAGCCTTAAGGGGTTTATTTTGACAGATGATGCGGTGAGAGCTTAGTTTTGAGTGTTTATAGGCAAAAGTGTTGTTGGTAAAGTGTGGCAAGTGGGTCAACTGGGTATTATTCGTATAAATATACCAAGATGACCGACTTTTCAATAAAGGGATTTTTATATTTATCAATGCTGATAAACTGATAACTTAACCATGTATTCCACTTATCAAACTGAACAACTTTCACCAAGGAGGCAACTTCAGCTGTATCCAGGCTGTTTCTCACAAAAATTCAGTGACTAGTCGACTCAAAATTAATGGGACAACTATTTTTTTTGAGATTTCGAAGTTGACTCCATTGTGAAAGTTGTTCAGTTTGATGAGTAGAATACATCGTGAAGTTATCCCCACTTATACAAAATTTACCCTATATAGACACACAAATAAATAATTTACACAAAAACATAAAATTTATTCTGACTGTTTTGGTAGCTCAGAATATCTCTGACTACCCCCTCGGGGAATATAGTCGTGGACATATGCTATGCTATGCTGGTAGCTTAATTGGACGTACACACGGCGACACATCAAGCTATACAAAACCAAAAAAAGCTGGCCGCGCGTAGGTCGAGTAACTTATAACATCGCGCGGCCAGCTTATATTGGTTTTGTATACCTTGATGTGTCGCCGTGTTTACATGCCCGGTTTGGCAGGTTGCGGGGTCAAGTCCCGTCCAAGACAAATTTTTCAGTATTATTTTGATTTTATGTTAGTATTAATCCAAATAAATTATTTATCTATCTAACCATCTATCTATTAATTTGTTCATAAATAATATTATAAACTTTACCTACAACTACCACAGAATACTATAATTACTACCATTCTCTCACCTTACCGAACTTAAACAAAAGACAGAATTCCAAGTTCAAAATATCTTATACTTTCTCATAACAAAATATCTACTTAACAAACAAGTTTCAAGTTTCAGAGGCAGAATAGAAAATGTTCCCTCGACTGAGTCCAAGGAATATTTCAAAACAGAAACAATAGGCTTTCGATGTTACTGACAGTGTTTTGTAAATGAACAATCTGATTATTGTATTCTGCTTATAGATTGAAAGCCTGAATATATTTATGTTATGGTAAGGTCTCACGCTAAGTTAGTTTAATTGACAACATTTCATTTTAAGAAAGGTACATAAAGGGTCTAGCAGGCTAAGGAAGGAGAAGTGGCCCCTGTGACGAATATCGGAGTTTTATAATGTCATTTGTTGGCTATCTCATAATATAGAAACACCCTAACTTTCAGCCCCCTATCTTGAACCGTCACCGAGATACTGTCAAAAACGTCATTTTATGGATACATTTTTCAAAGTCGTTTTTCTCCTGAACTATATAAGGTAGAGCAATCAAACCAAATCATAGCTACAAAGGATGGGTAGGAGTATAACTCTGATTTTTTTAAATATTTAATTCCATGAAAAAATATTGATTAAAATGTCAGAGAAATTTTTGACAGCACTTTTCAACAAGTATTTGTAAAGGTACAGCTATGGAAAAAATCACATATACTGTTAATAGTATTAGCTAGTACCATGCGAAAAATCGATTCAATATAATTGGTGCAACATACTTAACAAAAATTAAATGTCAAAGAAAGCGTTAAATGAGTCTTTCATCCCCCTAGGCTGAAAGTTAGGGTGTTTCTATATTATGAGATAGCCAACAAATGACATTATAAAAATCCGATATTCGTCACAGGGGCCACTTCTCCTTCCTTAGCCTGCTAGACCCTTTGAAAACTATTTGGAGATTATGTGACTTAAAGTTTATATCAAAACGAGCGTTAACCCGCGACTTCGTCCGCACAAATTATATACCAGATTTTAAGTCAGATCATAAGCTATCAAACAAAAAAAGTTTCATCAAAATCGGTTCAGTAGTTTTTGCATGATACTCGTTCAAATAAACAAACAAACAAACAGACAGACAAAAAATCCAAAAATTGGTGAAATGGAATCAGGGACACCTAAAAACCATATCGTAACTTTTTTTTGTTAATATCTTCAATGTACAGACAAACTTCCTATTACAGTTTTGTAATAGTATAGATTATCAGATTTATCTATCCATTATTTCTCGAGTTATTTGAAAAATACTGAAAAATAAAAAGAGGTTGAATGAGATTTTATTTCTTTACCTGCTTGTCTTTTCTATTGTATTTGAAAGTTTTTATTTTTTAATTTTATTTGCGGTCAAGCCATAAATCCTACGTTTTTCAGAAAATTCAAAAGTAAATTAAAAATATCGATCAAAAATTAAAATGGAAAAATACGTAACTCTTATTTTTTAACCTATTTTTATATTTTTTATTAAAAACAGGTGGTTAAAAAAATAAATGTTTTCAATACGAGGGTCAAACTATCCTGACGGTTTTTTAAGAGGATGATCAGACCATCAATCTAAACAACTCTCTATACGGGACCCAATGACGAAATCGCGAAAAAAACCGGCTGTTCCATACAAAACTGCAATCCTACTCGACCTAAATGTATGGGAAAACCGTTTTTTTATGTATTTAGCGATTTCGGCATTTGTCCAAAAAAAAGTTGTTCAGTTTGATGGTCTGATTATCCGCTTAAAAAACCGTCAGCTTAATAATTAAGAAGGACCCTGTATACAGGGTGTTAGGGTAAACAGTAGCATTATTTTAAGGGGTGATTGTACCCATGGTACTAAACAACTTTCCGTAAGAAACAAATATAGGAAATTCGAAAAAAATTGAATATCCATACTAAATGCAATCAGCTAATCGAACGTTTGTAAAAGGAAAAGTTGGGAAAGTTGTTCAGTATCATAAGTACAATCACTCATTAAATTAATGCAACTTTCCACCCTAACACCCTGTATATGACAACTATTTATTTTAGCAGACTAGAAAATGTGTAGTTATAAATAGAATTGTATGAAATATTAAACAGGAAATATTGTGGTAGTTTCAGTTAATAAAGTTGTCACACTAAATTGCATTTTTGTGTGCTGACAACCCAATTTTGGCTTCTATCTACGCATTTTGTCCATATCGAATGTAAAAACTGCTCTAATATAAATTAAACAAAGTGGTTAATAGTAGATTACACACCGAGGGCAGGAAAGTAAGAAAAGTCTCAGATCTCATGTAATTGTGGGCCGAGGCGAAGCCGAGGTCAACAAACATGTGATCTGAGGCTTTTTATTTACTGCCCGAAGCTAGTACACTATTTTTCTCCCCGACAGAGGAGGAAAGCGGCAACTTCGTTTAGCGCAGCGGGACGAAAGTTGACGCTTTCCGCCCGGAGGGGTGAAAAACCATATTTCAACCCGCATTTTTTATTCTACAAATTTAACTAAAATTAAATAATAATAACAAACTTTTGACCACACAAAGAAAAATATCTAGCACTTAGGTACTTAGGTACTAGATATTTTTCTTCGTGTGGTCAATATTCGATCGTCTCGCTCATGAAACCAATAACATTGCAAATGTGCTGCCACGGGAACGCGATCGGTTCTCACCTGTAACTGCAGTTCGTTGGCCTTCTGACGTGTAATCATCTGCGGTGGAACTTCGTTACTATCTCACATCGTTTTCACTCAAATATTCCGATTGCCAATACTATAAAGTTAAGCTGCTTTGAACGTATTTTCTACAGGGTGTTAGGGTGGACAGTTGCATTACTTTGATGGGTGATTTTACTCACGATACTGTACAACTTTCCTAAAGGAACACGGGAAATTCGTAAAAATAACTTACAACTTTTCATACAAACATCGGATCAGCTGATTCAATTTAGTATGGAAAAGCCAAATGTTGTTTTAGAGTGGACAGTTGCATTACTTTGATGGGTGATTTTACTCACGATACTGTACAACTTTCCTAAAGGAACACGGGAAATTCGTAAAAATAACTTACAACTTTTCATACAAACATCCGATCAGCTGATTCAATTTAGTATGGAAAAGCCAAATGTTGTTTTAGAGTGGACAGTTGCATTACTTTGATGGGTAATTTTACTCACGATACTGTACAACTCTCCTAAAGGAACACGGGAAATTCGTAAAAAGAACTTACAACTTTTCATACAAACATCCGACCAGCTGATTCAATTTAGTATGGAAAGGCCAAATGTTGTTTTTAATAATTTTCTTTAGGTTTCTTAGAAAAAGTTGTTCAGTATCATGGGTACAATCATCCTTTAAAGTAATACAACTATTTACCCTAACACCCTATATTTTTAATCTTTAGAGAACCTGACCTTTGGGTATGTTCGGCAGCTTCCAGATAGATTAGGTCAGTTACTCAAATTATGTTATCCACATAGGTACCTACATAAACTAATATATGTTTCTTACTCGGGTCCCCTAATGTTACCCTTGAAGTGCGGGGTGAGGTAAGGTCCAGCAGTTAGTGAGGTCAGGGAGCGATCATTCAGTATGCAGTATGGAACCTACTACATTAGTGTTTTATATACTTACTACCCTAAATACACTCGCTGCTTCATACAATATGCCCCTCGATTTCGAGCATAATAAAATTATATAAGGACTAACAAAATTAGGTGAAACTATTTTAAGGGGATGATCAGACCATCAAACTGAACAACTTTCTCTATGGGACCAATATTGAAATCGTGAAAAAAAATCTGCTGTCCCATACATTTAGGTCGAGTGGTTTTGTATGGAACAGCTGATTTTTTTTTCGCGATTTCAATGTCGGTCCCATAGAGAAAGTTGTTCAGTTTGATGGTCTGATCATCCCCTTAAAATAGTTTTACCTAATTTTGTTAGACCTTATATTATTTTATTCTGCTTATTATTGCCCCGATTTATTATGCGTTTGTCTAGATTTAGGGATAATTTATTTTATTTATTTATTGTAACACTTTATTGTACACACGGAAATATACAAGAAAACAACATAATCATTACATACATTTATGATTACTTATACTTTATTCCAAGTAATACTATTCGTTGTTTGAGGCTGTTGAGGCCCATAAATCGACATTAGTGGGATCACACACGATGACGCATGACGGAGCGGTAGACGTCAGTCCGTCATTTGTGATGCAAAGAGTTGTATGAAACCGCACGTATTAGAAACAAACAAGGTGCGTCAATCCGTCACCGTGTGTGCTTCTACGTGCGGTTTCATACAACTCCTTGCTTCACAAATGACGGACGACTGCCGCTCCGTCATGCGTCATCGTGTGTGATCCCACTTACACAAAAATGACAACATAGATACTATAGGGCTTGCTGCGACAGGTTTAAACAATGATATGCTGGATTGAATTTCCAAATATATAAATACCATACGTGACGTCAACCCCTTCAAAACCCAAAGATTATAACAAAAGCCAAAAGCATGGACTGTTTGTTTCGATATGTATTCCAAATTGAATGTAAAGCGACCACCGCTCATGCCTGCGGTATACGGTCTCCACATTACCTACTCTATTCTAACGAAATAACAGCACATTGAATTGTACGCTGATTAAAAACATAGCATATTGAACTATTATTTAACACTAGCTGTTGCCTACGACTCTGTCTGCGTGGACCTTAAAAAAGTATCCTATGTACACACGGCGACACATCAAGCTATACAAAACCAACATAAGCTGGCCGCGCCAGGATAGCTTGATGTGTCGCCGTGCGTACACCAGTCCTATCCTGTCCTGTCCTAAGTATCCTGTGTGTCCAGAACATATTCTATCTTCCGTTTATCTTCCGTTTAAAATGCGTGATTGAGTGACAAACAATTCAAACATCTAAACATCCAAGCTATGATATATTTTTTTCATTTTTTTTTTTATTTTTTTTTTGTTAACAACTTCTTGACATTATGCACACATTACATTGATTTCCATTAATATTAATTGTCTTGAAAATAAAAAAGTCCTTGAATATAAATTTCTGCCATCGAATATCACAAAAAGGTAATACGTTTGTTAATTTAATCTCACTAAAATAGAACTTCAAACAAAATAAAAGAGATGAGGTATTATCTGGAATTAATTAAAAAACGTTCGGTAAGAAAAAACTTTTATTGATAGGTAGGTATGTACAATAAAAACCACTTTGCTTAAGACTCTAAACTCTAGAAGCTTAATTGGATGAAATCACGGCCCCGAATGGACAGGTTGAGGGTTCATGGTACCGTCCAGTGCAAAAATTTTCAATCTTTTATTTGAATTGAAACGAGAACATGACTATAACATGTTAGTCATAGCAATTATGCTTGTAGCTATGCTTGCTTTCCGAATTGAATTATTTGAATTTGAATCTGAATATGCTCACAACTAAATATTCCCCAAGAAAGTCAGAGATATTCTTAAAACTCAGAACATCCACGTTTCACTAATAGGAGCGAAACTCTGTCCAGTGATGGGTAGTGAGCCCGTCGTCACACAAACATAACATTACAATATTTTTTGTTAATAACTAAATATGACCAAATTTAAATTAGGTCTCAGAAGTTCGGGACCGAAACTTTACAGTGTATTAATTAAAACCGCACTTATCATAACACAAAGTATATTAACTATTTATATATCTTGTATAGACAATCAGCGCGATAGAGTTTCGACTTAACCAAGTGCCTACTTTCGAAGCTAAGACCGAAGTGAACATGCTATGTTATCTTAGTACAAACTAAGCGGAACGCTGATTTTCCATAGACAGCGTCCGCCATCTATCGGTGATGTATCGAAGCACTATGTGTTGCACTAGGGTTCATATCGGAGTAACAGCGCACTACACCTCACGCGCTGCGCTGTAGTATTGAGAGATTTCGCCCATATCAATCACTGTCTTGTTGGTCTAGCGGTCTAGGCAACCGGCTTACGATCCGGGTACCTAGGGTTCGATCCTCGTGTCGGCCGATCGTCTTTTTCAATTTATTTCATAATGTAGCGCCCCCTAGTGCTAATAAGCAACAACGCAATTAGGACGTCCTAAAATTCAAGGCGAGTTACCTATCTATATCCAATATACATATTAATCTATGGAAGTGAAGTCCTTTTTATAATTTGCCACGCTCGTGCCCCCACAATGTTGCCTCTCCCACTACTTGACCTTAGCCTACCGTAGACAATCACAATACTCGGCTCATAGTTTACATGCAAAACTCAATACAACAAATAATAATTTTCTAAAAATGTGGGAGCGACAACATTCGGGCCTGGATTGCGATTTTTGAAAGTCACACTTTCAAATCAGGAGTAGAAAATGTCAAAATTACTTTGAGGGTTATGCATCTTTCGAATACGATTTTGAATGTGTATCTTTCAAAAATTGCACTCCTGAACAGATACCGAACGCGAACGACTGACCCTTTTATGACGGTTGTTAGTCTATCTATACTATTATAAAACTGTAACAGGAAGTTTGTCTGTACATTGAAGATATTAACAAAAAAAAAAGTTACGATATGGTTTTTAGGTGTCCCTGATTCCATTTCACCAATTTTTGGATTTTTTGTCTGTCTGTTTGTTTGTGTGTTTGTTTGTGTGTTTGTTTGGGTGTTTGTTTGTTTGTTTGTTTGAACGAGTATCACGCAAAAAGTACTAAACCGATTTTGATGAAACTTTTTTTGTTTGATAGCTTATGATCTGACTTAAAATCTGGTATATAATTTGTGCGGACGAAGTCGCGGGTTAACGCTCGTACTATTATAAAACTGTAACAGGAAGTTTGTCTGTACATTCAAGATATTAACAAAAAAAAGTTACGATATAGTTTTTAGGTGTCCCTGATTCCATTTCACCATTTTTTGGATTTTTTGTCTGTCTGTTTGTTTGTGTGTTTGTTTGTTTGTTTGAACGAGTATCACGCAAAAACTACTGAACCGATTTTGATGAAACTTTTTTTGTTTGATAGCTTATGATCTGACTTAAAATCTGGTATATAATTTGTGCGGACGAAGTCGCGGGTTAACATATAAAATCATTGTTTTTTTGCCTCATTAGTTCGGGACCGAACTTTTGGAACTATTTTTGTCCGACTAATTTTCGCAATTGCAAGTTTCAAACCAACCTTTTAACCAAGAGTAAACCTTTTATATAGATTACCAAAATTCAAGACTTTAAGAAGGACAAAGGGACTAAACTAACCACTAGTTGGCGGGTTCATTAGTGTTAAACAAAGGTCCTTGTTAATTTTCACCCACGAGAGCAAAGTAAGCTCAGAAGATTACCTTGACATGTCACAACTAGTGTACGACTCCGAGGTCAGTTTTTGGCCAAAGCCGAAGCCGAAACAGATTGTTCGGCAGAAGGCCGAAACCGAAGCCGAAGTTCAATTATAAGTAGAAATGTTTGGCTAAAAGTACTAACACTATACAAAATCCATAGTAATTTTGTCGAGATACGAACATGTAGGAATGAGAAGTCTAGATTACCTAACACTACCACACATGCCCTTAAAACGGAAAGAATATTTTTTTTTTTATTACGTTTGGGTTTGTCTTGACCTGAATCTAGTAAAGTGGTGTGTAGTAGTGAAGTAGTGAATCTATATTAACACGTTCCGGGACAGTGACCGCCTATAGCCGTGATAACAATAAAAGTTCTATTGTGTCTCGTTCACTGTCCCGGAACGTGTTAAATTCAAATCAATATTAAATAAGAAGAATTAAATCTTCTTCTTTCGTGTTACCTACTGATATTAGAGACCGCCTAACACGGTTCATGAAGTCCGTGGGCCTAGGAAATGACCTTTAGGTCTAGGGTGACAGCTACAATAGATCTATCCAGGTCGCAGTAGCTATTGGTCATTGACCAAGCCCTTAAAACCAAATAATAAATTCTTTCGTGTTAGTATTTAGCTATATCGCATGACAATCTCACGTTAGAACGGCTTAGAATGGACCATCCCATTTCTTCCCGTGGGTGTCGTACGAGGCGACTAAGGTATAATGTTTCTTGTCCACCCTGTCTCAACCTTACACATCATTCCATCGATCTTCCACCTTCAATGTGCTAAAATTGAGTCTTACTATAACTGCATGCATAAAAAGTATGTCGGTAGTTGTAGTAGAGATTCATGTAGAGAGACATTTTATTAATATTTATTAATTGACATGAATTAAAACAAAGTAAGATTGTAACAAACCAGGAACCTGAATACCTGAATACAAAAGCATAGCCTTCAACCAAAACTTCGGCTGATTTTGGCCGAAGCCGAATATGTGGCCGATGGTGCTTTTTTGGCCGAAGTTAGCCAGCGCCGAAGCCGAAGCGTCGCATCGGTCGGACACTAGTCACAACTAATCTGCTGGGAGTTCAACAACCTACAGTAACTACCTGTAGAATTGTCCTTTGTGTTCAGGTTGTATAGTAGTGATATTATACAGTTCTGTGCAAGGAGGTATTTCCAGATAGTTAGTTTTACCTATGGGCTTAAGGGTTTTGGATGTTTATGCTACAGTCGGAAGTATGGTAATACCTACTTATTGTGTTCAAATTGTAAACGATTTGAAGACTTCATTGAATTTAGATGTTGTGATGCTAAGGCTCAGAAAACAAGAACAAACCACAGAAACCGCGAGCGCGTTTCAAATTGAAGCCATAGATTAGATTAGATTCATTTATTTCATATTATAACATGTCACATTCTTACATAAATATTTTACATAAAATGTCCATTCATAACATGATCGTCAAATTGTATAATAAAATAAAAATAATGGTAAAACAATATAAAATTTAAGTTAAAATAGTCTATTTTGACCATTTTCCGAATAGAAAAAAAAAGATATAAAGAGAAATGCTATAAGAAATCTCTTTAGAGATAAGCACGACCTTTGTAATTGTCTATTATGCTGTTTTCATTCATATTTCCGTTGTACAATAAAGTAATAAATAAAAATAAATTTAATAAAATAATACTTACGTAATTTTGAGTCAAAAAACACTTACCCCCTGGCCACTGGACACGGGAAACGGGGCGGCACGAATTGCGATTTTAGAATACACTGAGCGTTGTGTCCCTACTATTATGCAAGCACGCAGCGGCGCGTAGGCAGTGTATTCTAAAATCTAAATACGCGCCGCAGTTCGCCCTGTCCCGTGGCCAGGCGGTTCGTGTTCTGACCCTAGAGATCTAGAGAGATGCCAACCAACGCGCAGAGTACGAAACGTAGTGTCGCATCACCACCAGTACCACGCGATAGAAAATATTTTGTTAGCTTGAATGTGCACATTATCCATTGCGGTATCAGAACTCAACGTTCGAATAATCTTTAGTATGTCGCAAGCATTTTAAACTATTTACACATAATATCTCGACTGGCTTTCAGCCTCATAATATATTGAATCCTTACTGTCGCGAGCAATGTGTTCCGTTTTTGTGTATATTGCTGCGACACTGGCTCCGCCCCCTATTCATATCTCCCTTTAGTCCTGACCTTTCACCGACGAATTCACCCGCCCATGGACAAAACTGGCTCGGTCAGTGGACACCTCAGCACGGCCAGAGGGCAAGAGCGGTATGTAATCATGAGAGCGCGTGACATAATCATAGATTCATAGATTCTTTATTGTACACCAAAACATAATTATTTAAATGACATAATCATTTAACATCAGGTGAGATCGGGGTCAAATGCTTACCTATCAAACATAAAAAAAAAAAAAAAAAATTTGTCGCTCCAGAAGTTTTGTCTCTGCGGGATATTTAACTTATTACATGCGCCCCGCACTATTGACACAAGAGCCAATGTACAGAAGGCCGGCTCCATACACGAATTGTATGAAACAGGCGTACAGTAGTACCAGATTTATAAGTCTTACCGATGTACCTGCATAGTTGACAAATTTTAATACCGCGCGAAATTATATTCACCAATCAGGATGCGCCACCTCCAATCCGTTTACACTATTGGCTTATTTGTTTTCGCGCCCTTTTCGCTGCTATCCGACTTTGCACCCTTTGATTACTAAATGACTTCGGGTTTTGTCGGGCATTCGGGCGCGCTCTGCGCAAACGAAGATTGATGAGCGGAATTATTTTCCTGGTCGTTCTGTACGCACACATAGATGCGCAATGGATGCGCGATGCGCAACGGAACACCTTTCGACGCAGTGGTAGAGTCAAAAAATGACGTCAAAAAGCTATCTATGTGATATTATGTAGAATAAAAAATGTTTGATTTTGATCAATGAATGCCCAGTCTTCATTATCCACTGCTGGGCATAGGCCTCCACCAAGGATAGCCAAAACGACCGGTCTTGCGCTGCCCTCATCCAACGGCAACGGGTTCCCACCGCATTCAACAGGTATTCAGTCCACCTTGTAGGAGGTTTCAATGCTTACCCACACTGTGCTTTTCGGTACGCGGCCGCCACTCGAGAATTCTTTGGCCCCATCGGCTATCGGTTCTGCGAGCATTGTGCCCTCGATCATTGCCACTTTAGTTTAGCAATTCTTTACCCCGCCAGTACTATAATATCTATTCATTTTGTGTCCGTACGTCATTTGTGTGCCTGTTTCGCTCGTTGCACAGAGCACTGTCTCTTTTTTTTTACTATTGGTATTGACCATAGAGAAGGTAGGTAGGTACTGACCGAGTTACACATCTGAATACGTACAAACACATAATTATATTTTTGGTGTTCACTGCGGTAGGTGGGTAAATAATTACACAATATGTTATTAGTTAAGTTACAAACGGCAACTGGTGGATGCAACGTCTGCTCGGTACGAGGAGTAGATTAGTAATGATGGCGGGTGTTGCCCCCACCACTTACAATGCATACATTTATTTAATATCAATACAATAACTATTATTATCACAATACACCATTACTAAACGTAATATATATTTAATAATATAATAATATCTATTTATTTAAATAGCAGAACACCACAATATTGTATGGATTAGCGGCTTATTGTTGATGTTGATGCACACCAATAAATAAACTCCGCCCAGAAATTTCAAAAGCGCCCATTTGTGGCAAGAGTTTGAACATATAATTGTTACTAGCTGTTGAACGCATGAAACATGAATCGAATTTAGTATTGAATTACATGCGGTTATCATTGTTCTCATTCCTGAAATGATGTGATTCGGTATCGTATTTCAGACTGAATATCGTACCGTAACGGTATTTGTATTGTAGATTAGATTCTGGTAACGTACAATTAGGGCCAGATAACATTTAGTAACAATATCCAAATATTCTTTGACTTCATGTAAAGCCTGTTTTGATTGTTCTAGCATATCGTTTGAGGCATTTGAAATTATAGCAAAGGCGTCAATACAGAAGGTTTAAACCTAAGATCAAGGACCTCTTTATTCTAAAGCATATTAGATTCCGCATCATTTACTTGTGTAGTTAGTCTCTTTTGTCTTATGACGTACCTTTAATAGTAAAAGGAGATGGAACTATAGATATTTGTTTATGCGGCTGTGCACATTTTTGACGTATTTTGACGATTTTTAATTATAGCCATATTTAGCCATAAGTTGTACATAATGTTGTAATTGTAAATACCTATACCGTTAATAAAAATTTATATAGTAAAAACAGCTAGTGTATGTTTTCTCTTAGACAAACTATGACCACTTTACACACACTAGCACTTCAAAATACGACAAAAAAGTGGACATCTCCTTGCAATAGGCGGCTCCCTCTATGCCTTTAGGTATTAATCTCTATGGTTTAAACACTGACAATAGTTTAAGAAAGAGCTTAAGTGGCGCATTACGGAGAGGTATGGACACTTAATTATGAGGGTCACAGAATAAAGACTTAGGTCCGCCACATACATCCGGAATAAACCTGATTCGGAATTAGATTCCGTATGGAGTGTTGCCGCTTTCAGATACTTTTTCACTAGATCTAGTGATTTTTAATGTCTTAGGTGGCATATTTTAAAGTGATTTTTGAGCGTAGGCGTTGATGGAACGATACCGTATCGTGACGGTGCAGTTGCGACGTCGTTGTGGCATAGTTGCGAAATCGCCTACGCTCAAAAACCGCTTGTATGATGCCATGGTTAATGCCATTTTGTATGCAGATTATGTCTAATGTTAAAACTATCGATAGTCTTTTGATATAGTTGCATTAATATTGGAAATTTGGAATACAATTTACAAACCATAATCGTAACTTCGTAATGTCATGACTTCATCACATGATAGTAATTGTCATGTATAGAAATTGTTTGTTTTAATAAATACTTGAAAATGCAATTATTGTCATTCATTTGGCGTTTCATACATTTTTATTTTTTAAACAGCACTCTAGTATTTTTTGTAACCATAGTTGACAACACTGAATCCTGAATCTAGATTCCGGATCGCAATTCCGTCTGTGTGGCGGACCTTAGTAGTTACGTCAGGGTTTGAATCCGTATACCATGCACCTATGAGTTTCTCTAACTATATTACGTAATAATACCTACATACTGCTCTCAAAAGGTGAAGGAAAACATCGTGAGGAAACCTCCATCCGCTAAAGAAGGAATTCTAATGAATATGATAGTCTACGAATCTGCATTGGGCCGCATGGTAGGCCTGTGCCCTGTATTGGGAGGTATACATGGTGTAAGTGACAGCCTAGCACATACTGAAACCGTGAACTCAGACCATCAAACTGCACAACTTTCACTATGGAGCCTACCTCAGGAAACGCGAAAAAAAATCAGCTCTCCCATACATTTAAGTCGGGTAGGTACAGGAGTTTTGTATGGGACATCTGAATTTTGTTCGCATTTCCTGAGGTAGACTCCATAGTGAAAGTTGTTCAGTTTGATGGTCAGTATTTGCTAGGCTGTCACTTACACCCTGTATAGGCCGATAATGATGATGAAAAACCTAGTAATCCTAAAGCGTTAATGTAAAAATGATCTCTTCGCACTTCTTAATTCTAGCTTTTAAAAGCACTATAAATTAAAAGGCGATTCTGCGAATTCTGCAGCTAAGCCCCAAGATTACCATTTCAAAAGCCACATTGCCTTAGCGTAGACAAAGCCAAAGCGAAAAGTTAAACGGAAAAAACAGGCTGTGACGTCACTGGCTCTCAGCAAGATGCCTTTGAGCCTGGGAAGTGGGAAGCTTGAGCGGAGTCATTCGCCGCGATTACTCTGTAAAAGCGTTTGTGGGAGCCGTAATTTGAGTCACTTAAGACATTAAGTTCAAGCGATTTACTACTTTGTGACAGCATTCGATTGCGGCTTTTATCCATTGGTCAGTTGCAGAAGTTCTGTTGTTTTCAATTCAATTAACGTAAGCTTTTCCTTTTGTCGGTTACGTTTTCTACTTTCCTTGTGTTTCCTAATTTGGACGCTGCTAATAAGGATAATCTTCATCTTTTTATTATGCCAAATACCACACCCTGTACACTCGACGTGCTCTCGAATTTGATAGGATATGATTTTGCTAGTTGGGTTTATACAAATAAAAATAAGCTCGCATTGACTCGTGCAATTCTGAGTGACAGCGAATGAGAGAGCTCTGCACCATTGCCTACTGTCGTCTTCCTCCCATCTTTCACAAGTTGGTAAGGTAAAAATAGGTGAAGGGCAGTGACTGTCCGTACTGTTTGTAGTACTATACTTTTTCTCTTATTGTACAAATACTTCTCTCTGCCTGTGGTGGTGGGTATATGCCTCGTCATAACTACAGTGGTCCTGCGCTAGTCTCATTTACTATTTTATCATCATCCGTATCCACCCATTGCAGGGCATAAGCCTCCTCACCATTTTGACATCCATTTCGCTCCTTATTCAATCGCATCCAGTTCAAGCCGGCTCTTCTATTGATGTCATCAATCCACCTGGCAGCCGGACAACCCACTCCTATTTTCCTTATCGCCGCTAGCACTCTGTTAATAAGGCTTTACTGCACCTGCCATCACTTCATCTACGTTTGCTACCCACTGCCACTTTAAGCGAGCAATTCTGTCCCCGAGATCTTGAACCTTAATTCGACTTCGGATCTCAACGTTTGTAACATGGTCAAGAAGGGTGATGCCTAACATGGCTTTTACTGTTTTCCAGCTACAAATTACCTATGGCTCAAATTACTGGCTAATTTCTGAAGCAGGCATGTATTGACTGTCAATAGGTTCTCGATGTAGTATGTTAAAGTCCGCACCATGACTGGACAATGCAAGCTGAACAAGCATTTAAACAGAATGGGGCGTGTTGAAACAGCCACTTGAAGAATCTGTCGTGAGGCAGACCTGTACAAGTGCTAAACGTTCACAAGAGTCACTCTCTAGGTAGATACGATACTATAGCACCTGATAATTGACCTTTCCTCCGTTTATCAACTCCGTAGGCTTTGGAGAGTGTACGTTAAGGATAGCTATCCAGAAAAAATCTTTTGCTATGGGAGCAAACCTGAAATCGCAAAAAAATTATCACCTGTTCCATACTGTTGCATACCCGACTCAAATGTATGAACCAGCAGATTTTGTTTTGCAATTTCAGTTTTGCTCCCATAGCAATTTGATGGTCTGAACAACCCCTGATAATTTTGAAAGTGTAAAAAAATCACCGAGTTACCGGGTCTACTTAATATGCTGACGGTTCTTAAGGGGATGATAATGACGATAAAAATCAGTGTTACGTCATAAATTCTATCCTATTAATACATGACACTGAACAGTTCTCATTCTCACTAATTAAGGTTAAGAAGAATCGAGGCCAACCCAGAAAAAAACCGATTCTTTCCTCTATCGCCTAACTGCCTAGTTGGCTCAATGAAAATGCTAATCTCAGATTAGCCAGTACAATTAGCAAGAAAACCTTGTTATTTCTAAATCCGTCGTTTGTATTCAAGCGGCACCGGAATCAATTAGCCGATGCCTTAAAAAGCGAAGATAAACACAGAAAAAGAAGTTTCCTGCACCCGCTGTGTCGAAATGTGCATTCGTATGCGGGCCACGTGTCACTGGATATTTTCCCTCAGTGTCGCTACAACCATTTATATTCCGCCGAAGGGCGAACCTCTATCTCGGATATTTAATTTAATTTATGCATGAAAAATAACGGAGAATTTGTAGACTTCTATATTGTTGCGCCAGATGCTATTAGTTTTTTGCGATTTATTAAATTCTTTTCTAGAGAAAGGAATGTAAGAAGTCTTTGACTTTGCTACAATACCTATACCACACCCCAGGTCTTTATTGGTCGGTTCCCTTGAAGTGTCCCCAGAAATTGCGGGGAGTGGTGTGGGTATGTGAAGTTAGAAAGGGGCAGGGAATGGTCATTCTGTATGTAGTACCTACTACATTATACTGATCACACAAATATTTAGGAGTAGGTATTGTTAAGTACATGAAGAGAAGTGTGAATTCCTTTAAGGTTTTAGATGGACAGATTAGTAAATTATTTTAGTGGGGTAGGGGTAGTAGCACCACAGATTAATATAATAATAATTTACTACAGTAGAACTTGTTCACTCTTTGTATGAAGACTGTCAATTTTACAATTCTCTTAATATTATGTACAAAGACAATCAACATTTGTAGTCTCTACAAATGTATGAAAACGCGTGTGGATTGCTTGTCGCTGGCCTCTGGTGGCTGTGTAACTGAGCCTTAGTAAAATGTAGGGTATACCTGGTATAGATTTATTCAAAACTGTTCAGAGTTAAATATTGCAGTTGATCTCTATCTACGTAAAGAAAAGAGGTGCCTACCAATTGATTTTAATGCAGGGTAGTCCTGAACAAATTCGATTTCGAATCGAGGTCGAGCCTATTTCCTTAAATTTAAAGGTAGTCATTTGTAAAGCCATTTATTTCGACCAAAACCCGGCGTGAAAACTCAATCCCTAGCTAATTGGATTAAAAATTCGAGACTTGTTTCTTTTACGAATCAGGATTTTAAAACGACTTTTCATTAAATTCCAAATAAAGTTTATTATATGTATATTTTCATGCCCATCGCGACTAAATCAACATATCTGATATGATCTAAAGAGACACACCACCGAATGTTTAAGAACTCCATTTGTTATGTTTTCTCAGAAACATTCAGCCAATTCAGATCACTGGTTGATATCCGATAGAGTGTTCTCAAATGGAAACCACACGTCATAGTATGTGAAGCCCCATTGGTGATTCCTACGTCGGAGAACGTACTGTTCTGGATTCAAACCCTGGCGTAACTACTAAGGTCCGCCACACACAGACGGAATTGCGATCCGGAATCCTGATTCAGGATTCAGTGTGGTTACAAAAAATACTAGAGTGCTGTTTAAAAAATGCCTGAAATAAAAATTTATGAAACGCCAATAGAATGAAAATTGCATTTTTAAGTATTTATTAAAACGAAACAAACAATTTCTGTACATGATAGTTTCTATCATGTGATGATGTCATGACGTTAAGATTTGTAAATTGTATTTCAATATTATGCAACTATATCAAAAGACTATCGATAGTTTTATCGTTAGACACAATCTGTCTCTCAATCTCACAATTATCACACAAGCGATTTTTGAGCGTAGGCGATTTCGGAACTATACCGCAACGACTTCGCAACTGCACCGTCGCGATACGGTATCGTTCCATCAACACCTACGCTCAAAAATCATTTGTTAGATATGTCTGTAAATTTTTAAAAAATGCCACATAAGACATCAAAAAATCACTAGATCTAGTGAAAAAGTCTCTGAAAGCGGCAACACTCCATCCGGAATGTAATTCTGAATCAGGTTTATTCCGTATGCATGTGGCGAACCTAAGCACATTATCACTTGATGTCACTGCAGCAATCATACCTATCACGTCAAAATTGATTAAGGAGCATCAATGCAATTCACTAAATTCGCCGTTGAAACATCGGCGAGCTGTCAATTCGGTATGCGCTAAGGTTATTTCATGTGTCAAACTCATATAAAAACTTTAACGATCTGAAGGATGCAAGAAGATTAGATTAGATTAGATTTTAGATTAGATTCTTTATTTGCAAGAATGTAGGTATACAAGAATGTAGATAATAAACATAATCTATACTATTATAAAACTGTAACAGGAAGTTTGTCTGTACATTGAAGATATTAACAAAAAAAAGTTACGATATGGTTTTTAGGTGTCCCTGATTCCATTTCACCAATTTTTGGATTTTTTGTCTGTCTGTTTGTTTGTGTGTTTGTTTGTTTGAACGAGTATCACGCAAAAACTACTGAACCGATTTTGATGAAACTTTTTTTGATTGATAGCTTATGATCTGACTTAAAATCTGGTATATAATTTGTGCGGACGAAGTCGTGGGTTAACGCTCGTTTACATATAAAAAGGATCCAATACACTCTTCCTAGAAGACGTGCAAATGTTCCAAAATTCTACAGTAATGTCAAACACGAAATTTAAACATATTATAATTATATCACAATCATGTCAATATTATACCTTATTTATAAGAAACAAACAAATAAAAAAAAAGGTTGTTACATTTGTGAGCTCTTCGATGTCTTTGACAGCGATCGATGTGACGCTTTGCACTCCAGATTGTATGGCAGCGTGATATAGCCAGGCGGAGGACATTCGCCTTTTGGTGGCTTTTTCCGATTCAGTTTGCATAGAATGTGCTGCCATCTATTAAATTTTTCGCAGAACTAAGAAAAAAAATATTTTATTGTCTATATCAATGTCAAATTCACAAAATGGCTACCTATCTTGGGTAATATGCGGGTTGTTTGTAGTTTTCGTTCAATTTCGTGCCGATTTAGTGATGTTCTGGAGTTTCTGTTGTTCCCTTACCAATGTTTAGATTACAGGAATAGTAAGGATACTGGAATTTCACTCGATTGGTGCGGGATTGAACGAAAACTAGCATTCAAAACAATAATATCCATCGGTATGAGTAGATATAAGTATGTATGTATAGTATAGGTTGAATTATTGTCGGTGAAACATAGATGGCGCTAGCTAGCCTTCAATTTGACATAAGGTGGATGCATAATGTTGCCACGAGTGGGTTCTCTTTTCTAATGTACTTATATTACTCTTTGGATATAGCGCTATGACGCTATCGCGCCCACGCTCTCTATCGATTTGCGCGCGAACGAACGAGATAAAAGACGCGATATAGCCTTATCAAACGAATCGTGCTATGACCTCTGATGCCGTAGCATAGCAGCGTAATAGATATGATTTATAGGTTTATCGCGCCTTAGCTCTCTTTTTCTATTTACGCGCGAACGATCGAGATAAAAGGGTCGAGCTGTTGTTTTTATAGGTCTAGAATAAACAAGTTTAATAAATATTGTGGAAGCGCAGCTTGGCTTAGCTTGCCTGCGAGAGGCTCAACAAAATGATAATTATACTCGTTTAGTTACTTGAATAGAAAATAAAATTAGTTTAACGCAAGACGTCAATTCCCTAGCTCCCCAGATATATTTGTAACTACTATCACTTCAAACCTTTGACTACTTATACAGGGTGAAATTGATATCACTAGCCTCCTTTTAAACTAAGAGTCTACCCATCAAACTGAACAACTTTTACAATGGGAGCAAACCGATCGGAGTAAATAGAAAATATGCTGTTCCATACTAAACTGCAATGTCGTCGCGACGTCGATTTTTTTTTTGCTCCGATCTGTTTGCTCCCCTAGTAAAAGTTGTTCAGTTCGATGGGTAGACTCTTAGTTTAAAAGGATGCTAATGATATCAATTTCATCCTGTCTAGGGACGCGTGTAATTCTACTAACAAACATTTCTGCCACTTTTTACGGGGGGCGAGGTAACATGAAATCAGCAACTTTGGATTTTAATTTTGAATATTAAAAATCATGAAAAGTAGTCCCGTGTGAACCCCAAACGTCATAAGTTCGTAGTTATTGTTTCGCAGTTATAGTCTCGTAGAGATAAGGTATAAAATTTAATGTAAATGCACATGATCAATTGTTTTTATACCGTGGCAGAAGCTAATGCTACCGCAAGGCCAGTCCTTATAATAAATAGTCAAAGCTTCGAACCTTTGTTTTTATTCTCGATATGTATTCCAAATTCAATATTAAGCAGCTAGTACGGAACCACGTGAGCCATCTTTACAATACCAAAATAACAGATTCATTATATGATATTATTAAGGCTCCGATTCATCATCATCATCATCTCAGCCGATGGACGCCCACTGCTGGACATAGGCCTCCCCCAAGGATCGCCGTAACGACCGGTCCTGCGCTGCCCTCATCCAACAGGTTCCCACCACCTTCACCAGGTCGTCGGTCCACCGTGTGGGGGGCCTACCCACGCTGCGCTTTCCGGTACGCGGTCGCCACTCGAGAACTTTTCGGCCCCATCACTGCCACTTTAGTTTAGCTATTCTTTGGCCTATGTCCGTTACTCTGGTTCTTCTGCGGATCTCTTCATTTCTGATTCGATCTCGCAGGGAAACTCCGAGCATAGCCCTCTCCGATTCATCCACCTTAAAATAAAGCAATATGCAAAACAAAAACAAAGATAATGCAAATTGAAGCCTGTGTAACCTTGTAACACTGTTTGATTTACTTAATTAAAATTCGATCGCCACTTCTGATTGTTTACTTGTTAACTTGACTCTCTCTAAACGATGCTGAAAATTGCAAAAGCCTCTTACCCTGAGGGTCAGACAGACCTCTCTTGCCTTATTTACATTCATATATACCTACATCTCTTCATACAGTTTTAAAATATACGACCGTTAACCCGCGACTTTGTCCGCACAAATTATATACGATATTTTAAGTCAGATAATAAGCTGTCAAACAAAAAAGTTTCATCAAAATTGGTTCAGTAGTTTTTGCGTGATGCTCGTTCAAACAAACAAACAGACAGACAGACAAAAAATCCATAAATTGGTGATATGGAATCAGGGATACCTAAAAACTATATCGTAACTTTTTTTTGTTAATATCTTTAATGTACAGACAAACTTCCTGTTAAAGTTTTATAATATTAATATACATACAAAAAACTCAATATTCTTAACCAGTGTTGCATTCGGGCTATCGAAAAATTATAGTCTATGGATTTCCATAGACAAGGAAAATGAAAAAGGAAAAGGATAGTATTTGACAAAAATTAGAGGACAATTTTTTAAATAAGCTTAATTTGAATAAAAATTACATAGAAAAATCGTTTTTACACCATTAAAATCAAAGGTAAAATTGTTATTATTTCATCAGAAAAACTTATTTCACGAAGTCGTCGTCAGTTGGCTCAAATTCAATACAATTTTAGTATTTGTTACGATCAAACATTCATTCTATTGCCATTTCTCTCGCACCTTAATAATAATGATTGCGTCATCCTGCTGTCAATGTCAAAAGACAACATAAATGTATAGAGATAGGAAGTACTACATACAGTGCCACCAACTTATCTGTAGAATAGCTAAAAGCGGACTTACATTTGAAAACGTCATTTTGTTGCTGTCAGTCGATGTAGTCTGTGCTGTTCAATAGAGTTCTTGTTTTTCTAAATATTTCTGAGTATTTTTTGTCAAAATCATGCCGAAAGTGGTGTACGAGAAATTATTCTCAAAATGAAATCATTCTTTGATACAGAACACTGGTATCTTTGGTGACACTGTACACCATAAATGTTATAGGAAGTGTTATAGGAATTACTCCTATCTCTACGAAATGTTCATTTTTGAACGCATCCTCAATGAAATTTACTGCAATCTATACTATTATAAAACTGTAACAGGAAGTTTGTCTGTACATTGAAGATATTAACAAAAAAAAAGTTACGATATGGTTTTTAGGTGTCCCTGATTCCATTTCACCAATTTTTGGATTTTTTGTTTGTGTTTGTTTGTTTGTTTGAACGAGTATCACGCAAAAACTACTGAACCGGTTTTGATGAAACTTTTTTTGTGTGATAGCTTATGATCTGACTTAAAATCTGGTATATAATTAGTGTGGATAAAGTGAAAAAAAAACTGCTCGAGCATTTTGCTGCTAGGTGTGCGCAGATCCTAAAGCTTATTTTTAGGGTTCCGTACCCAATGGGTGAAAACAATAATGATAGAGGTAAAAAACAGAAAACGTAGGTTTATACGTATTTAAAAACCTACGCTGTCCGTTTGACCGTCCGTCCGTCCGTCCTATCTTCAAATGGCTGTTTTTTCTGAACCGTAATAGTTATCCAGTTGAAATTTTCACAGAACATGTTTTGTTATATTGGATTTGATGACAAATAATAAAAAAAAACAAAAAGAACAAAATTAAGGGGAAACAGCTAGTTTTATCAACTATCGTAAAAACAGTAATACATACTACAAACGTCAAACTTGGTGTGATTATAGTGTATATTCTAAGATAAGACAACAAATAATAAAAACCGGTCACGTGTATATTGGGCTTGCGCTAAGGACACGGGAGGATAATTTTTTTTTTTATATTTTATGGTACAGAACCCTCAGTGCGCGAGTCACTTGAACAGTGGTGATTTGGCTGGCCTTTCGCCACTGAAACACTGTTTTCTATGTTCTAAACATGGATAAGTTATGTCAAGATCTACAGTCGAAGCTACAAGAGCGTAGATAAAAATTGTAACCAGTATTGGCCTCTAAACCCTATCAATATACACAAACACAGACATAATTTGTATGGCGCCTCACGCACACCAACCTAAGAAAGTTGGCCCCTTTTGTTTTGTTTTGTCGACGACCCGGTGGGTGTAATGGTTACCACGCCGGACTGCCAAACCAGGGTCCTGGGTTCGAATCCCGTTTCGGTCATGGATGTTTATATGTTTGTGTCGTTGTTCTATGGTTTAATAAACAGCCTATAGTGCTTGCTTGGGATCATTACAATGTATGTGCCTGTGAGCGTTATTTTGTTTTTTAAGCTCTTTCTAGACATATACTTTTTCTAAGGTTCTAAATCAAAATACATTTATTTATTTTGCTGCGCTTTAACTGATCTGTATTTCAAACCCGATGTCTTTCGTCTTCGTTGCTGTAATAGTTTTATTGATGCTTCAAAGAGTTAGGTTGGTTCGTGGTTCGGTATGCGGAAGGATTTTCAATCGAATTCCACGTCTGATGATATCAGCGACTGGAAATATTCTAATATTCGACGAAACACCATTTATTTATAACAATTGAGTTTTTCTATTATACGTAGAATAGCGACTGCTCACAAACGGTGAGGGAAAACACCATGAGGCACGTATAATATTTTGCAGGCCTGTACACTGCAGTGGGATGTTTATATGCTGATGATGATGATTATGTGGGAAGTCTACCAATCCACATTGGACATTCGTGGTGGAACCCATTCATACACCTTGCTTGAGGGTAGACCTACGATTTTTGGAAAATCATTTCATAGGCCACGTTAGTGATGATGTAGATCCTCTGATTTAATATTTCTATCGCAGCGGTTTAGACTGTACATTGTCTGTCAGTCAGTCATGGAACTCTTTTATAATATAGGCAGATAATGAAACTAGCAATACATTTTTTTGCAATCGTAATAAAGGTAAATCTTGCTACAACCACAGTATAAGAAAGAGTCTAACTATAAGGGTTTAACTTTAGGGACTAGTTACGCGTGTAATTCTACTAACAAACATTTCTGCAACTTTTTGCGGGGGGCGAGGTAACACGAAATCCGCAACTTTGGATTTTATTCCCCATAACTTTAGATTCTAATTTTGAACGTTAAAAATCATGAAAAGATGTCTCGCGTGAACCCCAAGCGTTCTAAGTTCGAAATTCTTGTTTCGCAATTATAGGCTGTCTCGTTTAGTGATAAGGTATAAAATTTAATGTAAATGCACATGATCATTTAATCTTATACAGTAGCAGAGGGGAAATGCTATCACAAGGCTAGTGCTTATAATAAATAGTCAATGGGGTTTAATGTCACGTCATAATTACTATGATTTTGAATGATATTGAAAAATCAAAGCTGATTTATGCCAATAAATTAAGGTAGCGTTTTAATTATCCAGAGTACCAAGTTGAAAATTGGAGCTATTCAAATCCAACACATTTTAACTATACATCAACAACAATAAGCTGTTACAAATTACAATACTCAAAGCGAGCCCATAAAAAATGGGTTTGCTCTTGACCTCTTATCAATATTTAAGCGAAAGCACCACTAGTCGTAATAGTACAACAGCCCATAGCAAGATTTTTAAACTTAAAAGTATGTTAAGGCCTGTGAAATTCTCTGACACTCACCGCTAGCTTATTATATCACTAAAGAGAAATTTCGACTCCTGGATGCTTACGAAAGCCAATGCTTTTTTAATTATTTTAACATTTACCTAAGGCAAATTTTTGCAGCAGCTTGAATGATTTCCCCCCTTTTTTCTCAAATAAGAAACAATCAAGCAAACAATATTTGAATTAAAAAAAATACCAACCAGGAGTCCAGGACTCATTGTATCCTTTCCATACGTAATTATAATAAATACTTTACTCAAAATGTAGTCCTTTTCGGAGTGATAGTTGGCTGCAGTCAGAAACGGATCAAGCAAGCAAGTGAATTGGACGTAAATAATGAATGCATACAAAATATGAGTAAGAAATGAAAGAGAATAAAAACAATCTTGCCGTGGGATCTTATACTATAGGTCGTGTTACCTACATAGAGCAAAGTGAAAATTTGATCGTGTTTGTACCAGCCCCGGGAGAGGACCGAGAGAGTGAGGATCTGTTTCTACCTCTAGGGAGGTCAAAATGTGAACTCCGACCGACCTAGATAAAATCTTAGAGATTTTTCGACTTACTCGTTAGTATATACAGTTTTGTAAAATATAATCTACTATTGTATTAGCCAGATTAAATATAATATCAGCGGGGCTAGTACGCCAACCCGCGATAGCGACATTTAACACATCCATCTGTCAAATTTAGTCTTTTATCTCGTTCGTTCGTGCGCAAATAGAAAGAGAGCGGAAGCGTGATAGCTCTATATCACGCTATAGCGGGCTGGCGCACTAGCCCCGCTGAAGGCATAGCTTGTTGCCCGTGATACAGCTATGGTAAACAGTTGCATTACTTTAAGGGGTGACTGTACCCATGATACTGAACAACTTTCCCGAGACCTATAGGAAACCGTAATCTATTTTTTTATTTTTACCCAACTGCGCCAGAATGAGGATTATGTTTTTTCATGCAAATGTTTAATCAGTCGATTGCATTTAGTTTAAAGGCCTCCAAAAATTTTTTTGCAAATTTCCCATAGGTTTCTTAGGGAAAGTTGTTCAGTATCATGGGTACAATCACTCCTTAAAGCAATGCAACTGTAAACCCTAGCACCCTGTAGGCATATCACGCCTTTTATCTCGTTCGTTCGCGCGGAAATAGGAAGAGAGCGAAGGCGTGATAGCGCTTTATCTCGCTGCCATGCTAGCCATGCAGTTTTTAAGTCTTATCATAAGCTGCTTTTAAATAGTATTAGTTTTTTTGATGGCAGTTTTAATTTTTTGGTAATATTTTGTTTATTTCACAATTGGTGTGGTGAATTCATTAGTTCAATTTAATAGTAGTGCTTTAAATTAACAAATGCACTAGCCGGCACTACGATTTTCAAAGGTTCTCCTCGATTTCTCTAGGATGCCATCTCCAGATCCTGGTTTCCTTATCATGGTACCACCCTTGGGTATAATGTCTTCTTTTTAACAAAAAAAGAATCATCAAAATCGGTTCATAAACGACAAAGTTATCCGCGAACACGCATAAAAAAAAAATATATGTATACAGGGTGAAATTGGTATCATTAGCGTCCTTTTAAACTAAGAGTCTACCCATCAATCTGAACAACTTTTACTATGGGAGCAAACCGATCGAAGCAAATAAAAAATCTGCTGTTCCATACTAAACTGCAATGTCGACCCGCGAGTTCGCGACACAAATGTATGCAACGGCTGATTTTTTTTTCTCCGATTGGTTTGCTCCCATAGTAAAAGTTGTTCAGTTTAAAGGTTAGATTCTTAGTTTAAAAGTATGCAAATGATATCAATTTCACCCTGTATACAGTCGAATTGAGAAACCTTCTCCTTTTTTTGAAGTCGGTTAAAAATCTTCGGTGATATAGAGTCAGGGACCATAACTAAAAACCATAAATATCTTCAATGTAAAATTATAGGTAGAGCAAAGCTTCTGATTAATTGTAAAGGATTATGATAACTCGAATGGAATGTATGTATTTATGTAAGGCACAAAGCTCCGCTTAATGGGAAAGTAAATAAACTTATTCCAAGAACATTTCATTTCATTGAAGAAGATTATTTTCATTTGATCGAGACAAGATTCCGAAGGAATAGAAATGTTATATTATATCGTCGGGCAAATCTATTGCCGAATCTATCTATACTATTATAAAACTGTAACAGGAAGTTTGTCTGTACATTGAAGATATTAACAAAAAAAAAGTTACGATATGGTTTTTAGGTGACCCTGATTCCATTTCACCAAATTTTGGATTTTTTGTCTGTCTGTTTGTTTGTGTGTTTGTTTGTGTGTTTGTTTGGGTGTTTGTTTGTTTGTTTGAACGAGTATCACGCAAAAACTACTGAACCGATTTTGATGAAACTTTTTTTGTTTGATAGCTTATGATCTGACTTAAAATCTGGTATATAATTTGTGCGGACGAAGTCGCGGGTTAACGCTCGTACTATTATAAAACTGTAACAGGAAGTTTGTCTGTACATTCAAGATATTAACAAAAAAAAAGTTACGATATGGTTTTTAGGTGTCCCTGATTCCATTTCACCAATTTTTGGATTTTTTTGTCTGTCTGTTTGTTTGTGTGTTTGTTTGTTTGTTTGTTTGAACGAGTATCACGCAAAAACTACTGAACCGATTTTGATGAAACTTTTTTTGTTTGATAGCTAATGATCTGACTTAAAATCTGGTATATAATTTGTACGGACGAAGTCGCGGGTTAACGCTCGTTATTCATAAAACGAGATATTTCGTTGAAGAATCGTCAGTCATTCTTGTAGTAAGGGTTAAGACTGACACACGTCTTTTTATAGGCGGATTAAATATTCAAGTTTTTAAAAACATTAGTGTAGAAAAACACTATTGTTTTGAAGGATAGATGAATTAAGCAAAAATGCGTTATCTTTTAAATATTTTTTTTACTCCGAATGTACTAATATTTCTAGTCAATGCAATACATATATGAAAAGTCTACAATACGTTCTATACCTAATTATTTTTTCAGATTTTTGTAATAAACATAATCTTGAGAAAACATCATCGCTGGTCAAAAAGTTTCAAACGCGTTTTTCTCAAACCGGCCATGATATCAGTTAACGCCTTTCTGCTTATCACCGTCCAGTTAGTAGTTGAAGCAAAGTTTCTGACCACCCCGTAAAGGTTTATGATTACTCGAATGTATGTATTTATGTAAGCACAAAGGTCCGCTTAAGGTGGTTGCAGAGGGGTCAATTTTATACAAAACTTTGACGGACAATATGCGTAGACGGTATTAATATAAGTAACTTTGTATATATGGAAAAATAGTTTATAAAATCTAGATGCCGCGTAATAAATAACATTGGCAATTTATAAAATAATTAAGAAGATATAATTTTTGAAATTTGCTTTGAAATTTTTCATACAAAATTTTTAAAGCGTAATCATATTATAAATTGCGAATGTTATTTGTAACACGGCAACTAGATTTTCTAAACTATTTTTCCATATATAAAATATTACTTTTATTAATTCCGTCTACGCGTATTGTGCATCAAACTTTTGTATGGACTGAAACCACCTAATGGGAAAGTAAATAAACTTATTCCAAGAACATTTCATTTCATTGAAGATGATTATTTTCATCTGATCGAGACAAGATTCCGAAGGAACAGAAATGTAATATTACGTCGAGCAAATAGGGTGATCAATATCTATTGCCGAATTATTAATGAAACGAGAGACTTTCATTGAAGGATCGTCAGTCATTCTTTTATTAAGGGTTCAGAAACAGCTGTTTTTATTCGCGGATCAATCTTCTGGTTTTTTAAATCATTTAGAAAAAAATAATTCGTACACAGATAATTGAAAATTGGACACTTAACGTGAAATTAAATGGGACACTTAATTAAAGGGGTGCTTCGGACCATCAAACTGAACAACTTTTACGATGGGACCAACACTAAAATCGCGAAAAAAAATTCCGCTGTCCCATACAAAACTGCAAACATAACTCGACTGAAATGTATGTATGTTCGATATTTTTCCCATAGAGAAAGTTGTTCAGTTTGATGGTCTGAAGCATCTCTTTAAGTAAGTGTCCCATTTAATTATACAACGTGTGTATCGAAACTAATATTTTCTTATTGAAAGAAAAAAAAATGAATTGATGCTGTTCATTTTTTGTGTGAAGATAATGACTCTTGACTGTATACAATGTGTCTTCAATCAAAAACAAATTAGTATTACAGTTCTTGTATTGAAATAAAAATATTTTGTGTTTTTAGATTAAGATAATTTTTATTAAGGTAGTTTAAAATGGTTTTCTTTAATTGTAACAAATAAGTCAAGTAAAATATTATATTGTACGAGCGTTAACCCGCAACTTTGTCCGCACAAATTATATACCAGATTTTAAGTCAGATCATAAGCTATCAAACAAAAAAAGTTTCATCAAAATCGGTTCAGTAGTTTTTGCGTGATACTCGTTCAAACAAACAAACACACAAACAAACACCCAAACAAACACACAAACAAACACACAAACAAACACACAAACAAACACACAAACAAACAGACAGACAAAAAATCCAAAAATTGGTGAAATGGAATCAGGGACACCTAAAAACCATATCGTAACTTTTTTTTTGTTATTATCTTCAATGTACAGACACACTCCTGTTACAGCTTTATAATAGTATAGATTAAGAAAATCATACTCTATAAAATATATTTTCTTGATCGAAGAAATCTTTTTATCCGTGTAGAATCGTTTCAATTAATGAATCAATTATTCTTTATTTCACACTCAACGCACAGGGAGAAAAATATCTAGTTGTTACAACAAAAAATAATACAGGGTGTAAAATTAAATGCGTTACATAACTGAACAATTTTCTCTTCGGGACCAACATCGAAATGGCGAAAAAATAATCTACAATTATAACAATAATACATTTGAATCGAGTAAGTTTGCAGTTTTGTATGAAATCTATCTTGGTTCCATAGAAAAAGACACATTCAATTTAACACCTTGTATATAGATAGGTACAAATATTGTAAACGTTTTGATCGAATCACCTAAAAAGATTTTTAACAACGCTAAAAAAATATCAGTTAAAAATGCATATCATTCAAAAAAAAGACGAAACAGATCATTTCTTTCTCTTCTTGAAAATATTAAGATATCAATATGATTAATTCATGACTCTTTTGAAAAACAAAACTGATATTATCCAACCCAATAATGAATTCGTGAATACGTAACGTTGTCCAAATATTCTTTATATGCATACAAAAATTCAGAAAAGTATTCAATACTCACAATAATAAAACAGTACAAAAGAAATAAATATTCCAGAATTAAAAGTATTAAAACAAGAAGAACACATCATTCTAGTAGGTAACAATTTAAAATCGCATCGAAACTTACAAACCACAGTCTAACAGCCGACAGCTGCCCCGCAAATAAAAACAAAATGACAACTGCATAATCGTCACTCCTGACGACACAGCTTAAAGAAGTACTGAGAATAATAAGAACAAAAGATATAAATATTACAGCAATAAAAGTTTTTACACTGGAACATAACTAGAACACGTTCTAGTAGGTAACAATTTAAAATCGCATCTACAGGGTGAAATGTATATCATTAGCTTTCACTTCATACGAACGGAAAAAACTAACAAGAAGACGTAAGTATGTGCCATACCTACTAAATGCGAGTGAGACAGGAATATACTACTACTAGAGGAGGTACGGTTCAAATCGGTGAGGGGCAGGGAGTGTGCGTACTATGTACAGGTTGAACTTGATATTCATTGGCATCCTTTTAAACTAAGAGTCTACCCATCAAACTGAACAACTTTTATTATGGGAGCAAACCGATCGGAGCACATAACAAATCTGCTGTTCCATACTAAACCGCAATGTCGACGCGCGAGTTCGCGACTCAAATGTATGCAACAGCAGATTTCTTTTTGCTCCGCTCGGTTTGCTGCCACAGTAAAAGTGGTTCAGTTCGATGGGTAGACTTAGTTTAAAAGGATGCTAATGATATCAATTTCACCCTGTATATTCACAAATTCCAGCCTACAGTTGACAGCTGCTGCCGCAAATAAAAACAAAATGACAACCGCCTAATTGTCACTTCTGTCCTGACGACACAGCTTACAGAGATACCTCGGAAGACCTTGCAAGAATCGCATGAGCCATATCTCCAAACATTTACATACTCGTCCCATTATTACTGAGATGTTAGAAATAATTATTTTAGCTGGATGAGTCATAGAAAAGTTTTGTCCGTGCAACGGAGCAGCGTTTAACACTGTATTCATCATCATCATCAGCCTGCCGAAATACTGAAACCGAATGCCGAATTTTATTTATTACCGGTCTTTTTTTTCAAAATATAATTTTATCTGTTGTTCCGTTCTTTCAATTAGGAAAGATTTTTGGTCTTGAAATAGCACTGCACATGCTAAAGAGACGTTGAATTGTGTTCCTTCATACCGCTTGAATATTCGCGTCTTCAACTTTAAAGTCATTTTGAAATTGACTAAGGTTTCTTCAAAGTTTTGAACAAAATGGAATTTTTGACCATGTTAACTAATATATATACAGTTTATGTGAACATTTGAGAAGACCAATCAATCAATTATAGTTTATTTTACACCACAAAATTGAAAAAGTAGGTACCGACATAAAATACAGAAGTTACAAAATAAGACAATTTTCGAATACAAAAAAATAGTTTCATAATTATGAAATTGGGGTAAGTAATATTTTTAAATTACCCTGTAAGTTTTTAAGGTTTATCGTTCTTTAACAACTTGCATAATACATTTACCAAACTGGTTGTATCAATCCTCTGTTGTCACATCTAGGCAATACATTTCTACGATAACGTAGAATTCTAACTCATGTTTATTTATGTCAACTTCTCTGACATACGAGATGAGACGTCACGGATCCTGGAACTGTTTTCCTTCCCTGTGATAAGCTTTTCTTAATTTTTTTTGGTCCCGAGGGATATTGTGAATTTTAACAGAAGTTACGAGGTGTTACGAAAAAGAGGACAAGTTCAATTAAATCCGTTCAAAGTGAAAATCGTCCGGGACTCTTAAGTTTGTATGGAACCCTCAGGGCACAAGTCCGATTCGTACTTACTTGGAAGATTTTTTTTAGGCAAAATGAAACTCGGACCGAATGATACTTGGATCAAATTGCACCCGGGCAGAATGATACTTGGACTAAATCGCACTTGGACAGAATAATACTTGGACTAAATTGCTTTTGGCGGAATGAGACTTGGACAGAATGATACTTGGACTACTTAAATTGCACTTGGACGGAATGATACTTGGACTAAATTGCACTTGGACGGAATGATACTTGGACTAAATTGCACGTGGACTAAATTGAACTTGGACAGAATGATACTTGGACTAAATTGCACTTGGCAAAATGATACTTCGACTAAATTGCACGTGGACGGAATGATATTTGGACCAAATTGCACTTGGACGGAAACGAAATAAATATAATAATAATAATAACGTGTCAAATAAAGTATAATTGATTGATTGATTGAAATAAGATTATGACTTGGTAACGTGAGCGTTGATTCTTTATAATAATAGTAAACTGCTCCAAAACGAATCTATCAAAAACTCTTATAAGGAACCCCTTATTACAGCGTAGGCAGCAAAGTTTATGACCACCCCGAAAGGGATTTTGTTGGTCATGAGTTTATGTAGGTATGTATTTATATCATTGGGCTTGTCTCATTATAAAAATACAACGATCTGATAATATACTAACTAAACTGGAAATCATAATTTCTTGACCAATTTTGATGTAGGTAACTTATGAATGGATCCATTCATAGTTACGTTAACGTGATTCATTAGTTACGTCAAAATTGATAGGGTAGGTCTGCTATTGGGTAGTCACGTGTCGCTCGTCGTTTGTTGGTTGCCCACTCACGGGCCTAAAACGAAGCTCCAGTGGTGGCTCAAGATAGTGTTCTTTTCGAAAAACGATCCTTGAAGTCACCAAATACCGTACAACGTCAAGCACTCTTGCTAAATAAACTAGACATTGGCAAAATCGTCACAACCAAGATGGCAACCATTTTTTTTTTAAATAGACTAGAATTGCAATATATCTCAAAGTTAAACCACATTTAAAAATAGTCGAAATACATCCGTATCATTTACTTGAAAGAAAGCTCTAAAAGCTTGAAACCTCAAAAGACAAATGACCTGAAAGTTTTGACATAAAACCGCTACAAAGTGTTTTGCTTTTAAATTTATGACAGAGCACCTTAAGTACAATCTTAACCTTTTTAAATGTCATATCTTTTTAATTTTGTGGCACCTGGCGTAGAAGCTTTCGCTCCCTCGGTCTCTTTACTCGTCCAGTCCTCTTAGTATGGTATCTCTACTAGCGCGCGACGCGCCTTTTCTGCATAGAAAAGGATCTCTTCCCTCGGTTTTCAGCATTTTCATAGAGTGAAATCTGCGTTCTTGCCAGTGATGACATATGGAACAGAGATGTGGTCGCTCACCCAAGGCCTTATAAAAAAGGCTGAAAGTCATCCAAAGAGCAATGGAGAAGGCTATGCTTGGAGTTACCCTGCGAGATCGAATCAAAAATAAAGAGATTCGCAGAAGAACCAGCTAAACTAAAGTGGCAGTGGGCGGGGCACATTGCTCGCTGAACCGATGGCCGATGTGGCCGAAGATTTCTCGAGTGGCGACCGCGTACCGGAAAGCGCACTGTAGGCTTAAGAATAATTATTCGATGGTGTGGGTAAGCATTAAATCCCCCACAAGGTGGATGGACGACATGGCGAAGGCGGCTGGAACCCGTTGGATGAGGGCAGCGCAGGACCGGTCGTTATAGCGATCCTTGGGGGAGGCCTATTTCCAGCAGGGGACGTCCATCGACTGAGTCGATGATGATGAAACCTGCGTTTTTCGTAACGTGTAGTATGGAAAAACCAAATGCAAGCGCGCAAATAGATTAATCGTTCTAAAATGGTGACATCAAGAGGCAAGCGAATCAGGTAAGCCCTCTTGGCATTGTACTTTTTCTTATAATGTGCCCTTAGCATTCTAATTTTGAATATCACTTAATTATGTTCTTAATAACAAAAGAGCAAAATTAAAATCAAGTGTATTTGAATTTTGGCGAACGATGGCTAGCAATATTTTTAACTATGATAAAATTATATTCAAAATATAAAAATTCTTGTCTTCCTACAGCCAAACCACAGAATATGGTTTAATATCGACTATATTTAAGAAAAAAAAAAATTGGTTAGTCCAAAAAATAAAAATGAAGCAGCGCATCTGAATATTCTATATATTACCTACAGTTACATCCCCTACCCCCAACGTCGTCTAGATCTCGAAAGAACTTAGTATACCAAAAAAAATAGTAAGGCCAATCCGTTTATAGTAAAGTACGTAATCCTAAAGGTACAGCAACTTACTTTTTCAACCATTATTGTTTATTGTAGAAAAGGTACAAGAAAGTCGTAATTGTCTCGCATTACTCCGATTCTAAGCTAGAACCGGAAAACGAAACCATCTCTTACACATAGTTATGACATAGTTATTAGAGAAAGGATTTTCCCTTCAACTCTGATAGAACCAGAACAATAGGACGACGCCCATCCTACAGCTTTGACTACTTATAAGGGACTAGCTACGCGTGTTATTCTACTAAAAAACATTTCTGCCACTTTTTGCGGGGGGCGAGGTAACATGATATCCGCAACTTTGGATTTTATTCCCATAACTTTAGATTCTAATATTGAACGTTAAAAATCATGAAAAGTAGTCTCGTGTGAACCCCAAACGTTCTTAGTTCGAAATTAATTATTGTTTCGCAATTATAGGCTGTCTCGTTTAGTGATAAGGTATAAAATTGAATGTAAATGCACATGATTAATTGATCTTATACCGTGGCAGAGGGGAAATTCTAACGCAAGGCTAGTCCTTATAATAAATAGTCAAAGGCCGCTACACAAGATAGTCCGACGTATAATCCGTTGTATAATATAAATTCATACAATTTTGCAAAATGGGCACACGCCATCAACTCCTTAAGTCATCAAGTCCTTAAGGACACAATCATCTTTTTGGAACTGGCTTTAAAATATAAAATTAATATTGGACGAAATGCGTTTGACTAAATGCCTATTGAGTCTATAGACTCTGAACTGCGCATTGGTTGATATGCGTAGGTATTTGATTCTTCAATCGAAATACTATGTGCATGTAGGTAGGTTAATTAAAACGCAATGTCATTTAATTTAATATAGCATCATCATGGCGAAGAAATTTGCCAACCAGCATTAGGTTTGCCTTGGGTGCACCTGGACGTATCAGGGATTTAGTACGTCACTTGAGGAGCATAGATTAATATGTATATAAGGTAACTCGCCTTGAATTTTAGGACATCCTAATTGCGTTGCCGCTTATTAGCACTAGGGGGCGCCACATTATGAAATAAATTGAAAAAGACGATCGGCCGACCCGAGGATCGAACCTTAGCTACCCGGATCTTAAGCCGGTTGTCTAGACCGCTAGACAAACAAGACAGTGATTGATATGGGCGAATTCTCTCACTACTACAGCGCAGCGCGTGAGGTGTAGTGCGCTGTTACTCCGATATGAAACCTAGTTCAACACATGCTTAGAAACATAACCGATAGATGGCGGAAACTGTCTATGGAAAATCAGCGTTCCACTTAGTTTGTACTAAGATAACATAGCATGGTGAGGAGGTTCACGTCGCACACATTTATTTTGGATAATAACACAATACAAAATGTGAACTAATACAAAAGAACACCATAAACTTTTTACGTTTAACCTAAAGGCCCACAGGGGACCCTAAATTACTTGCTGGTTATTTACCTTTGGCTACCGAACATCTATGGGTAATAAATAATGCAAATCTTGCCATCCAAGCACCTCTAAGAACCAACGAGCTGATTGATGTCGAAATCTTTGGACCCCAAATGTAATCTCGGCATTCCGTTGTATTTACTTCACCCGGAAATGTGTTAGCCCATTTCATTCCAAGATTCCATTCTAGTATCCTGCCCTTCCTGCCCGGACACCTGCACGCGAACGAAGCTTATGGACGCCGCCGACATAGACTAAGAGATAATTGTACTATTTGCAACCATCAGCAGCAAGGCTGATTCAGTGTTTATGAGGTGTAGAGCATTTCTGTGATGGGGATGGACCAGATCTGCCTGCATAACTCCAGTCGGTTTAGGAGTAACTGAATTTTAAAGGTCTGTAAAAAAATGACGATCAGCTGCATGGCTGATCGTATAATATTATTGTAGTACCTATGCACTGTAGCACATAGCTACAGTGCATTCTACAATAATATCATACGATCAGCCTTGCAGCTGATCGTTAATTTTTTACTGACCTTTGAATATCAGTAACTCCTAAACCGACTGGAGTTATGCAAGTAGACCCTTGCTGCTGATGGTTGCAAAAAGTACACTTATCTCTTAGTCTAGTAGTGATATTCGTGTGGCGAAATACGGGCTGGAAAGATTTAGAATGACATGCCACCGACTCAATAGAAGACGAAGATTCCAAGACGTTATAGGGAAGGCCTCAAAATGTTTATAACTTGTAATTTCATAATTATGTTGCAACTGTATCCTTTTTAGAGCAAATCAATATTATCGTCTTATATTTATCTTATTTAAAAGTATTTCTTTTTCTTAAGGTACATAACTGAAAATGGCAATTAGATCCAGAAACCCCATATTAGTCGCCAGTCAAAAGAGTTGTTCTGCGTTTCCAATTCCTGTCAACTCCCAGAGTTGTCTTCGACATGGCTTCTGCCTTCTTCAGAAGCGCCATTTACCTCTATTTCAATGACAAAAAATCCAAAAATTTTTAAAAGTCACTTCAAATTAAATGTCCCAGTAAAAATAAAGTATCTATAAAGAAGACTTATAAAATAATATTTTACAAGCAACATGAAGCCTTTAACAATTTAACGTAGATACCAAAAGCTGGGGAGGTAGTTGAAAATATTTTATTCTCGTCCAGCAATGAAGTCGGCGACGGTGCAATATATCTGGGACGTGGTACTGCACATGCACATTTTTACATCGCCCCTTTTAAATTATCCCCATTGTTCTTAGAAATGGGTTACGAGGACAAAAATATTGCCTTTTTGTACATTTCTGACTATTTCTTTCATTTCATTTTTGCTGTATCGTCACAGAATATTATCTATATCTATCTATACTATTATAAAACTGTAACAGGAAGATTGTCTGTACATCGAAGATATTAACAAAAAAAAAGTTAAAATATGGTTTTTAGGTGTTTTATTTATTTATTTATGAACGAGTATCACGCAAAAACTACTGAACCGATTTTGATGAAACTTTTTTTGTTTGATAGCTTATGATCTGACTTAAAATCTGGTATATAATTTGTGCGGACGAAGTCGCGGGTTAACGCTCGTACTATTATAAAACTGTAACAGGAAGTTTGTCTGTACATTGAAGATATTAACGAAAAAAAGTTACGATATGGTTTTTAGGTGTCCCTGATTTCATTTCACCAATTTTTGGATTTTTTGTCTGTCTGTTTGTTTGGGTGTTTGTTTGTTTGTTTGAACGAGTATCACGCAAAAACTACTGAACGGATTTGATAGCTTATGATCTGACTTAAAATCTGGTATATAATTTGTGCGGACAAAGTCGCAGGTTAACGCTCGTATTGAATAAACGAGTTACAAGATCGTTCGCTTTGTGACTTATCGTTTGTGTCATGTTACAAGGCAACTAAAAATATGAAAAAAAGCAATAATTTTTATTCCGAATAATATCACGTACGTAGCTTTTCACGCCGTATTTTTTTTTTGACTTTACCACCACCGTCGCAAGGTGTTCCGTAGTAGAGTAGAAGCTATTAACTTAACAACACACATATTTTAAAGAAAACAAAATATACTAAGTACCATTATAAAATTGTATATTTAATTAATTAAAAACACATACAAAATACAGAACACCAGACAAAAACAAAAAACCATAATAAACTAAAACACAAATTACAAATAAAAGATGTCCTCCAAAGCGCCCACCTGAGGCAGAGTACCTAGAAGGCTGGCCGCATTGCCCCTCTGAATGGCCAAACTTACCCTTTGGGCAAAATAGCTTCCAGCCCTCCTGTCCCCCGTGGCCTCAAACAGACGCCTCGATAGGCACTTTAAAAAATGTTTCGTAGCAGGACCCCAACAGAAACTAACCCAACTATAAAATAAATACAACATTGAATCATTATTATTATTTGTGGTTGGGCTATTGCAAGCAAGGGTCGTTATGTAACACGGAGACCAGCGCTGGTCCTTTGTGTTCGCCGCAAGCTCACCCATATTTTACGCATACCTCCGAACTTATGGTATTTTCTTTTCATCCTCGGGAATGCAGGTTTCCTCACGATGTTTTCCTTCACCGCCGAGCTAGTAAATGATAAATACAACCGTACATAAATTCCGAAGAACTTAGTGGTACAGGCCAGGAATCGAACCGCGTCCTCAGGATTGAGGCGCTAGCTCTCTTCCGTATGGGCTATCATCGCTCTCTGAATTTTATCACATTGAATCATACAGCGTAACATTTTCTAGACCAGACATATTAAGACATTTTTACAGACAACTTGCTTAACATGGGACTTAAGTAATTTGTGGGAGTATCTGTCCTATCTCAAGGATTTTTTGGAGTAAAAACATAGTTGAGAAAAGATGGCGGGCTTCGTGGCAAGCTCAAACGCAAACCGCGCGAATTACACAACCCCTCGCGGCAAAACTTGCAACGTGACTCAATATAGTAGTTAGTAAAGCGAAGTATCTTGCTAACCCGCAAAAGGAAGACGTTCGTGCATAAATATGCTCACGACAGTATTCCCAAACGCTGTTCTGTGTGACAGGTAGTGAAGTGAGCTCATCGTTATTTATTTATTTTAACAATTTATTGTACACACGGAAATCTTTACGTATTCATCGTACAAATATATTTTCTCTTTGCACGATTTGATCCCGAGGCTGAAGTTTCGCTACAAACTAGGCTATTGGACCGTCAAATAAGCCTTATAATATTTCAAAGGAAACTTCCAACGTTTACATCTCCAAGCAAGCGTTATAAATTTAACTTACTTTACTTCATCGGGGTCAATTTGATAGACGGCAAAAGTCGCCTGTGACGTCATTAAGGGAGTTCGCCCTGGATTGCCTAAATGACACCAAGTTTTCAGTGAAGCTCTTTTATTCAAACTTTTGGTAAGTAGTTCAAAAAAATCTTTTCACGTCTTTTTGCTCTTTAGGATTCTTTTGAAGTAATATCCTGGTTGGAGTTTGTTGTCATTATTTTAGACATACTTTACAATAAGGCAGATTCTTTGCTAAATACCTAAACTTAGATTCATAATACGGCAACTAATAAAATTTTTACGTAAATTATGAATGACTTTTATGTAATCTGAATGGATCCATTCATAAATTACGTCAAAATTTATAGTCGAATTATGCATATGAATTTTTTGGTAACAAAATTTTGAGGGTTTATTTCTTTGGTGTATTTAGACCAAAGAAATACACCCTATGGTCAAAAAATGATAAATATTTTATTTCTTATTTTTTTTTTATTTTTCGATTTTGGACTCAGTCTTAATAAAAACAATAAATCTAAAACTAGTGAACAGATACAAGACTTGGAGGTCCCAAAAGTTTTTTTGTAAAAAATACATCGGTGTTTGGCTTAACATAAATTTGATTTTAGTAAAAGGATTTACAGTTAGATTTTACAATTTTGGAAAGTGTTGCTAACTTAAATGTAGCATAATAGATAAAAATAACATCGGTTTTATGACTTTATATAAATTTAGATTAGACTAGATTAGACTTTATATAAATTTAATATCTTAATATTACAGTTATTATTTGTCTGGTGATTACAAATGTTTGTACCTACCAAAGACATGTAGGTAGACCTACTAAGTAGGTTACAAAAATATTCACAAATTAAGAGGTAATTTGTGAGTATTTTATATGTATATGAATTCTTTATACACACAGTTGTTATGTAAAAGTCTGTAGGGTAACAGGAAGTTTGTCTGTACATTGAAGATATTAACAAAAAAATAAATTAGTTTTTAGGTATCCCTGATTCCATACCACAAATTTTTGGACTTTTTGTCTGGCTGTTAGTGTGTTTGTTTGTTTGTTTGATAGCTAATGATCTGACTTAAAATCTGGTATATAATTTGTGCGGACAAAGTCGCGGGTTAACGCTCGTATTATCTATATTGACGATAGTCAAATTTAAAAATCTGTGTGATGTAATTAGTGCTGGGGTACGTGCAGTGCACTACGCAGATACAATTGATATCCATCTAAGTATACAATGTAAATTTTGTCCCTGTCCATAACCCCAAACATTTTTCTGATAATCATAACTAAGATTAAATTTGTTTACCAGTACTTCTTGAATAGAAAATGCTCTACAGTTTACTATAAAATTAAATCAAGTTTATTCTAAATTCATTTTCCTTGTTCAAACATAATTATCGAAAACTAAATTAAATTCTACGTAACACGGTTCGCATAGAAACATCGGAGCGAGGGTCCGGTTATCCGGGTAATATCATACCCGGACTTGGACAAACAAACTTCTTTGTTACTTTGTCAGTGATATGAATATTTTATCTATGGGATAATATTGTGAAAAAATGTTTCAATGACGTGGATAATATAATACATTTTGTTTGAGTTCCCCGGCTTGTTTGGGTTAGACAAACGCGATTTTGTCAATGTTTAGTTTGTCGTACGTGCGGACGGATGGATAGTTTGATTTCTGTTTTATTTATTCAATTTGACAGCATGTTCTAGTGAATATTGAAAAAAATACATTGATGTCGCTTTTTTTTTCTTTGCTTTATTTTCAACTAGGTATGATTCATTTCAAATGACTACATATTTGACAGCATGCAAAATATACGATCTGTCGATGGCATCCGTATTAAATATAAATTTTGGAAATCAACTATTTAGTCAGTTAAGAAAAATACTGGATATTTAAAGAGAAAATATTTGTTTTTGTCTACTTTAGTCACGTGATCGTAAACGACTGTGATAGGCCGAATGGTTGATGACGTCAACTGCATGTAGACAATTGCGTGTAGAGTATGAGTGTCACAAGCAGGTGACGTCACGATATCGTCATGTGCATGTAGCCAAGTATATTGTCAAGGAATTCGTTTTCGCGGGATATTTAAATAATATTTTTTGTTTTCTTTTTTTTTGCACTATATGTAATATACATTTAATTATAAAATATACATTTTATAGACCTTAGACATCAGTGATTAACGTAGAACAGTTTTTAAAAATCTGTCAAATACCCTATTAAGAGCATGGGTTGAAAACAAGAAAACATTGTGTAGAAAGTATTTTTATACTTTGATTTTCTATATTGAGCCCACAAATATACTAAATATTCCATTTTAAGAAACGAACGGAATAAATTAGGTTTGTGTGTTAATATTTTTTAGTTAAATGTCAAATGAACATTTTTTTTACATTAGCGTACAATTTCTTCAAAAAAAAGGAAACGCGGAATATAGTTTAACGTGTACCTAATAGGTACCCTTCCCTTCAGTATTTCCTTTTCACAAAGCTATTCGAAGGGTCGGCCGCCCAAGTTTGACTTTGAATATATTAGCAACTTATCCCACCAACTGATGGTTAGCATATTAATGTGTATATCAAGCTTATATTGACTTTTAAGGCGCTACCTATAGCTAGTGACCTTAAAACTATAGTCAGAGAAGAGGCTGCGCTGAGCGCAACCACTTTTATAATCACGCTATGCCCAAGCCCACAGATGTTGGGTTTGGATGTTGACAAAAACTGCATACAAAAAATTGAAATTGACAAGATGTCGTCAGCACATGCGAAACCAAAGAAATTGAACCTTAAGTCTTCTTCTTAGGTAACTGGCGGGTAACCAGAGGGCGATAGAGGGGGTCAGGTAAAACGTTGGTGGGAGGAAGGGAGTGTCCGTACTGTATGTAGTAATAATAGATACTCTTTCTTATACTGTGTGTGGCGCAGCGGTTGCAGTGCGGGTCTATGCTCGTGCGATGTGCGGGAGACGGGGCACCGACAAAGTCGGTACCGCACATAGGGTAAGTCGGTACTGGGACACGCTCCCCGGCCCGCGCTCACACCGCACGATTGACCTGTCGTGACCGCCGAGCCGGTGCCGAGCGCAACCACTAGTTTAATTACACTGTGGTTTGGAGGAAGCGAGGTAGGTACTCAATAATATTATTATGTTAGCGGGGCGTGGGTAATGTAGTGGGAAAGAGAAGCGTGCACCGTTCAAAGATAATCGTAATTTGTTTAGATACTTATCAAAGTTACGGAATATTTTTGTTCCGTTATCAATATCCGTGTCATGCTAGGCCTTATTTTTTTAGACTACAACCACATACACAAAGCGTCATAATATAATCGCGCTAAGATAGGTATACTACTACAAGGTGCGGCGGTGTGTGCGTGACCTTTCACCGACGAGTTCACCTACAACCACACGTGTAAAAACCGGATCATGGATCATCAACACGTGATCATTTTTGCTCTCCTTAGAAGCTTTGTGTCTATGCTACGTCTATGGGTATTTGCTCCTTTTCTAAATCTAAATAGCAGGCAATTAATGAAAATTCTACTAGAGATGATTTATCATAAGTACTGCCTTAAACTGGATACTGAGAGGTGACTTATGTTGTAGCGTCTACACCGCAGATTAATTAAAAGATAAATATTCTAACAAAGTTGTTGTAAGTTCGTTAAAGAGAGATAAAGCACATTGATGCATTCTGATTTCATTAGCTCTTAAGATTAATATTCTAATCTGAATTTAGCTGGAATTATTCAGATGTTTGGAATGATATTGAGCTGGGTATAACCTCTAATAAAGTTCAAAAGGGAAAGATCACACAGAAAACGGAACTTTAATGACTTCCAAATTATTTTGTAGCACATAATAAAAATATTGGTCATAAATAGCAAAACGGTTTGCTATCTAAAACTTTTGATTATGTATCGAAAAATAAATGTGTTGTTCAATAAAGAACGTCAATTGCTACTGGACCTTAACGTAGATTTCGATGTGGGCTCCATTTTAAAGTTATTTAGTTTGATGGTCTGAGCATCCCTTTTAATATGTAACTCATAAAATTTTACACCCTGCATAATTTTTTAATCTCAATTATTTGTAAGTATGCCTATTAAAAAGTTCATTTCAGCTCTTACATAAAAGATAGAAACTCTCTCTCCTGGTTAAAGAACTACTATTTACTTGGTCAGTGTCAAAACCAAAAAGCGCCTGTGACGGTCATCTGAACTCTGAATCGACCACTGATCACAAAAAATCCAAAAAATATAAATTTATCCGATATTTCTGATTCAGTTGCGCTTCTCTATTTCAATAAGGTTCACCGGAGACAATTTTTCTCATTCTTTCTCCTAAAGAAACACCCTGAACAAACTGAAAATTTCCAGGCGGAATAACCGGAAAATATCCGGTAGCAACAAACGTAAATAGGCACTATTAACAGTTTCATACCAGAGGGACTCCGTTGCTGGAACCGTTTCATTAGCACAGAACTAGGGTTGCCAGATACAGGCTTCTGATTTCCTCGACATTTCTAGGGATCCGAACGGACTTGGAGTCCAAGTTCCAACTCCAACGGATAATAAAAACTAGTATCCAGAGCCCTTAAAGAAATCATAAAAAAACTGAATCCACGCGATTTTTTCCAAAATTTCGAACGTGGCGTCTCACTCGTCATGCCGATTTTGTGGCGGCATACGAGTCGGTTTTACTGCTGATTGATTGATGTTTTACATCAAAATATATTAAAATTACTAGTATTTACGAGTACATAAGTTATACTATAGGACATCATTCGGACAGAGTTTCTTTGCGTTCCTTGGACCATATCTGTATAATAAAATTTCCAAATTAAAATTAAAAGAATATACCATATTTCATTTCTTTACGGGGAGTCGTAAGAAGCGACTAAGGGAAAAAAGGTGTCCTAACTTTTTAAAAGACATAGTAAAGTATAATTATTGGACAAGGGCCCAAACTCTAAATTCCGGAACTTTTCCGGATTTCCCGGCCTTCTGGCAACCTTACACGGGACCATACCCCGACCACTTGTTTCTGTAATAAAAACGAATAGGTACAACGTTAATGCTCTTTCTTTTTCTTTCTCCACCCAATGTGTGTATAAAGGAGTATTTAGGTAGGTAGTTAAAGTTTTATCATGATCTTGGTTTTCTGTGTTTAAGGATACCTACATAAACTCACAATCATAATCCAGAGAGGTGGTTAATTTGCTTTAACTATTTATTATAAGGACGAGGCTTGCGGTAGAAATCCCCTCTGCCACGGTATAAGATCAATTAATCATGTGCATTTACATTCAATTTTATACCTTATCACTAAACGATACCACGAACCTATAAATGCGAAACAATAATTTCGAACTTAGAACGTTTGGGGTTCACGCGAGACTAATTTTCATGATGTTTAACGTTCAAAATTAGAATCTAATGTTATGGCAATAAAATCCAAGGTTGCGGATTTCATGTTACCTTGCCCCCCGCAAAAAGTGGCAGAAATGTTTGTTAGTAGAATTACACGCGTAACTAGTCCCTATATAAGTAGTCAAAGGAAAGGAGAAAGGTCAACGAGACATATGTAATTTTATTTTTTATTTTTTTATGCTTACTTTTATTAATTCCGTCCCGGCGTATTGTGCGTCAAAGTTTTGTATGGACTGAAACCACCTTAATAAAAAGTTGTAACAAAAGAGAACGGTCACGGCCCATAGAATAAAAACCCAGGCCCGACAGATGCCGCGTAACAAATAACATTTGAAATTTATAATATAATTACGAAGATCTAAAGCTTTTAAAATTTTGTATGAAAAATTTCGAAGCATTATATCTTCGTAATTATTTTATAAATTTCAAATGTTATTTGTTACGCGGCATCTAGATTTTTTAAACAATTTTTTCATATATACTAAGTTACTTATTTTAATACCGTCTACACGTATTGTGCGTCAAAGTTTTCTATAAAATTGACCCGTCTGCAACCGCCTTAAGGAGCTGTTGTAGCAAAGGCTCACTTCTACAGTTATTGAAGGTTTCAGGATGTAATGATTTATTTAAGTTGAGTGGTGATATGGGCTACCCTTTATTAGGTTTTAGGCTCAATTTTTTTCGCTATTTCGACTTCGATCCCATATAGAAAGAAGCATATTAAAAAGGACCCAAAAATGTATATTATTTGCTGCTAGGTACCTGGCAAAAGAAAAATTGTAATTGTGCCCTAAGGCAAAGAAACATCCTGAAACCTACATTTTTTCTTACAAAGACTTATTCGTTCCTAACGAAACGAATTCGGACAGTGACAAATTCAGCTTCATTGAACGGGCGGTGAAAATAATGAGGACTATTCGATAAATGAGTTCGTTTTGTTCCCAGAATTCGATTCAATAACCCTATGTCGGAAATATTACCTTCTTATCTGAACAAACTTTCTGTGCTTTATTATATTACGGGTCTAAGTAGCTTTTTATATTCGGTTCTAATATAGGTCTCAAATAGTCAGTAAAGACATTAAGTAGGTACAATAAAAAAATAACACGTTATTTATTTATTTATTTTTTTGTTTTTTATAGTTTTGACTAATCTCTAATTTGACCAATTTAAAGATTTGACGAACGTCTGCAAAACCCGTGACCACGAGTAAAAGAAATTACTCGTCGATTGCTGGTGTATCAAAACGGTGTAACCATGAGTCCGCCGGGAATATTTTGAATTGTATACAAATTAAATTCGTTGGTTACTTGGTACTGTGGGGGCGTAGTTCAGACGGCAATTAAAATAAAGCTTTATAGATTCTTTTACTTATTTATTATTGTATTATTTTGCTTTTAGCCCTGAGAACGATCTTCATATTTCGACCCCCCATAATAATTGAAGCCCGCGCCGGGATTTCACAACGTTCCAAATTTATTTTAAATAAAACCCAGCCAGCAAGCTATGGCTGTACAACCTCCTTACAGTACACAGCATAAATATAGTAGAGCTAGTATGATAATCGTACTAGGCCTGTTGTAGGTAGGTAGGTAAGAGGATAAAAAACAAAATTTCGTCCCCCTCAAAAAGTGGCAAAAATGTTTGTTTAAGTACAATTACACTCGCAACTCGTCCATAGTTATAATGGTCTAGCACTCAGTTACAGAAACGCTCATTAAAGTTAATCCTCCATTAAATCTCTAGCTGTCACTTTTTGTCTTGTTGACATAATAAAAGCTAGCAAGATATTTGAATGAAGAATTAACTCTAATGAGCGTTTCTGCAACTGACGATAAGCCTCATAATTGTATGTATTAATATGTACGTTAATAAAAAAACCAAAAACATTTAACTTAAATGTTTAACCTGTAACACGCAACTGCTTCAAATAAAAACTGTAATATTTACCTCCGACAAAACTGTATTAAAACTTTAACGTGTACAGACAGTCAAAGACGAAAGTGTTTCTATTTATTACACAATAATTTATACCAAACATAAGAGTCAATCCTAAAAATGGTCTTTTTTCTTTTCGCAAACTTTTTTAGCGCGGCCATCAACAAACTTGAATAATAAAGTTAAAAACATAACTTATTTCCAAATATCTTGAAAAAGAGAAGAGGAGAAAGGGGAAATGATTTCCGTGTCGGGTCATACTTGGTCCAACGCGTGTTACAAATACATGATTTGTTTAAAAATACCAATTCTCTTAAACTAGAATATATTAATTATAACGAAAAATTAAAATTTCATTCACCTTATAAAAAGGCTGAAAGTCACCCAAAGGGCAATGGAGAGGGCTCTGCTTGGAGTTTCCCTGCGAGATCGAATCAGAAATGAAGAGATCCGCAGAAGAACCAGAGTAGCTGACATAGCCCAAATAATTGCTAAGCTAAAGTGGCAGTGGGCGGGGCACATTCGCAGAACCGATGGCCGATGGGTCGAAAAGTTCTCGAGTGATGACCGCGTACCTACCGGAAAGCGCAGCATGGGTAGGCCCCCCATACGGTGGTCCAACGACCTGGTGAAGGCGGCGGGAACCCGTTGGATTTGGGCAGCGCAGGATCGGTCGTTATGGAGGCCTATTTCCAGCAGTGGACGTCTATCGGCTGCTAAATACTATCGAAATACGTATACCTCGTTACTTCTATCTCATTTTATTATGCATATCCTACCAGGCTACAAGGTACAGGCCTCTAGCATAACTTAAAACCACTTGTTATTATTATTCTCGCTTCCGAAATATTCTAGCATGCAGTCTGGTGTCCTCACGATGTTTTCATTCACCGCCCGACCAAGTTACTAGTACATTCTTGAAAAATCTTGACTACGTGCTTGCATATAAACGACCCTACTTTAAATTGAAGTATCATAGCACGAAATAAAGTAAAATGGTCTGAAATAGTAATGTAGAATGTCTCTCGGTAGAATAAAATGTAATGCATAGACTATGATTGGATAACATAGACTAGACTGTAAATGTAATGTAGGCAGAGAAAATTTATTAACATTGTGTGTGTTACCCACATATTATTACAGTGTAACAAGGCACCTTTAGTATCCTGACCCTAATTGTATTGGACAGCTGATATATATCTAATTTTTTTTCGATGTTGTCGCTGTGAAAATGGTTTATTTTGGTGATCTGAACCACAGCTTTAAAAATATTACTAAGGTGCTTTTTTCACCTTGTATACATGGTGAAATTGATATCATTAGCATCTTTTTAAACTAAAAGTCTACCCATCAAACTGAACAACGTTTACTATGGGGGTAAACCGATCGGAGCTAAAAAAACCAGCTGTTCCATACTAAACTGCAGAGCCTAGTCGACTCAAATGTATGCAACAGCAGATTTTTTTTTGCTCCGATTTGTTTGCTCCCATAGTAAACGTTGTTTAGTTTGATGGGTAGACTCTTAGTTTGAATGGATGCAAATGATATTAATTTCACCCTGTATAAATCCCTCACTTTTCTGCTGAGCTCAGCTGCAGGCTCCTAATATAGAGACGTAAGAAATGTAGCAATTTTCACGGAGAAAAATATATTATTTAGTATGTTTCAGTAGTATTATTTTAACTTCATTTAATATTAATAATGACTTTTAGCAACGAATTTTTTTAGCAAGGTGGGCCAAAATACATATGGTCGCATCATCATCATCATCTTATTTAAGAGCTTAGGTTGGTGTGTTTCGCCACATACAAAAACATTCTAGTAAAAGTGTTTTTTTTATTCGTGTAGAAATGTTCATTTAAACAACAGCGTACTATAAGATTTCAACATAGGTAGCATTATGGTCATGACTTAATATATCCTCGAGGAGTATCAGAGATGTAGCAGTACTCAACCTCTATTCAGAGACAAAAATATAATCTTATCATCAACATTTTAAACCAGTCATGTAGCATTCTAAGATTCAGTTTCCCTTGTTACAGGTTAACGATGCAGCGCCTCCTCAGCATAACACTAATAACAACAATCGCGGCCGACGTGTACTCTCAAGAGGACAGAGAACACCAAGGCCCCCAGACCTGCGGGGGCCGCCTCAAAGGCCCCGTGGGGACAATCCAGACCCCAAACTTCCCCAACGCATTCTCAGTCCCCATCAAATGTCGATGGATTATCGAACACGATATAGTGAACGGGAGTATATCGATCTATTTCACTCAACAATATACTACAAGTGGATTGACTTTTACTGAATACATGTATTACGATGAGACGTATAAATTGGGTGAGAGGAAAGCACTTACGGTTACGGAGGAGAACATCACTAGAGTCAAATGGCTTCAGGTAAGTTGACGTTTTATTTTGGACTGCGGTCTTATAAATTAATAATTTAGTCATAAGTTATTTTAGGAAGTGAAAGACAGTAGCTTTGCCCATGACACATAATAAGAAAGAGTATCTTTGTGATTGACGGGTGAAATTGATATCATTAGCATCCTTTTAAAAAGTAAGGAGTAAGAGTCTACCCAAACTGAACAACTTTTACTATGGGAGCAAACAGATCGGAGCACCAAAAAAATCAGCTGTTCCATACTAAACTGCACCCGCCGCCGCTACCTACTCGACTGAGATGTATGCAACAGCTGATTTTTTTTTTGCTCCGATCGATTTGCTCCCATAGTAAAAGTTGTTCAGTTTGATGGGTAGACTCTTAGTTTAAAGGATGCTAATGAATATCAATTTCACCCGTACGTAGTATCTTCACGTCCCAAATACCGCAGTGTCTAAAAACGAAAGTCTTCGATCAGTGTGTGTTGCCAGTGATGACATATGGAACAGAGACGTGGTCGTTCACTCAAGGCCTCATAAAAAGGCTGAAAGTCACCCAAAGAGCAATGGAGAGGGCTATGCTCGGAGTTTCCCTGCGAGATCGAATCAGAAATGAAGAGATCCGCAGAAGAACCAGAGTAACTGACATAGCCCAAAGAATTGCTAAATTAAAGTGGCAGTGGGCGGGGCATATTGCTCGCAGAACCGATGGCCGATGGGGCCGAAAAGTTCTCGAGTGGCGACCGCGTACCGGAAAGCGTAGCGTGGGTAGGCCCCGCACACGGTGGACCGACGACCTTGTGAAGGCGGCGGGATCCCGTTGGATGAGGGCAGCGCAGGACCGGTCGTTATGGCGATCCTTGGGGGAGGCCTATGTCCAGCAGTGGACGTCCATCGGCTGAGATGATGATGATGAATGGTAATAGAGAGGGATGAATGTGTGACTGATTGTTGTATAATGATTGAGAATGAAAAAGTTCAACAAGTGAATGAATTTGTATATTTAGGATGCATGTTTACTAGAGATGAGAAATGTGAGGGTGATGTGCATAGGCGAGTAACAGCGGGAAACAAAGTAAACGGTGCTCTACATGCCATTGTGCCTAGCCAATTAGTGTCCAAAAAGGCGCGACTTGCTATACACAATGGTGTGTTGGTGCCTACACTTATGTATGGCAGTGAGTGCTGGGTATGGCAGTGAGTGCTGGGTATGGCAGAAGAAGCATGCAAATAAAATTAATGCTGTTGAAATGCGTTCCTTGCGAAGTAAGTTTGGTGTGACGCTGAAAGATATAGAGTGAGAAATTGTGTAATAAGAGATAGATGTAAATTAAAAGAAGATGTAGTGACAAGAATAGAGAAAGGTATGCTTCGTTGGTTTGGTCATGTGGAGAGGATGAGTGATAGCAGATGTACGAAAGAGATATATGAAGTGCATATATGTTGCTAATGTGAGTGAAAGCGTCGTCAGAGGGCGCCCTCGTAGGACGTATGTTGATCAAATCAGTTGCGTCCTACAAAAAGGGGAGGTGCGGAGTACTCGAAACCGACGGGCATGTATGAAGAGATGTATGGATGTGCATGAGGCAAAAGAAGTATGTAAGGATCGTAGTAAGTGGCGCGCCCTGGTCTCTGCCTACCCCACTGGGAAAGAGGCGTGACGTTATAGATAGATATAGTACGCACACTCCCTGCCCCTCACCTATTTGAACCGTACCTCCTCTAGTAGTAGTATATTCCAGTCTCACTCGCATTTAGTAGGTATGGCACATACTTACGTCTTCTTGTCAGCTTTTCCCATTCGTATGAAGTGACAGCTAAGTGTCCATTGCGTTATTGTTTTGTGTTTTGATTATGGACTTAAAATATAAGGTGTAACCAAAATAGTGCTTCTATTTTTGAAGATCAAAATTCTTAATCAAAAACAAGTAATTATAACTAAAAAAAATTTAAAACAAACAAATAAAAACAAAACAAATACATATATCATTATTAACAAAAGAGAAATTCAGTACACACGATACAATGGACCCCGCATGCGGCAAGCCAGAATCTCGGGAATCCTCTACGATTTGTCAGTGAAACAGTGAAATTCATATTTAAAAAAAAGAAAAATATAAGACTGAAGTCTTATATAGGATGTATATATTATAGAAGGTATATAGTATCTGTGACTGAACACAGATAATATATACATTCAGCCAAGTTTAGACGCCAATAAAAATAAGAAATGGGGAATATAGGGACGATAAAAATAGAATGTAAATCGACGCGCAATTATATTGAAATCTAAATATCGATGAATAAATTCGAAGCCAACCAAATTGTATATTTTCTTTTCGTTATACATTTTCAACGTCATTAAACTCAATTCCATTTGTCAAACAAAATGAACAATTTTCGCATAAAAGGAACAAATAGGTACATATCTTTACGATGACAAGAAAAAATAGCTTCATATAAAGTACGTAAACCGGTTCTCCGCAGCGAAGAGGTTAATAATGTACCATATTACTGTAATTGTTCACCGTAACGAGTTTGTCGTCGACTGTACCCTTGGAGCATTCAAACGGGAGATGGCCTAGAAGTAGTACCACCAACCAATCACTGAAGGTGCCAACCATGGCCACACGTTATTAGTTACTTATACTAGATGTATCAAAGAGGTATTTTAATATTTTACTTAATATTAAAAATGTACGTTTACATACCTGTTCAACTCATTCATGGGGTCAGAATATGCAATAGATCATGGATAAAATGTCTTGGGATTTACCTTCAAATCATGCTTAAATTGACAAAATGTTTTGTCATATCTTTAATGTTATTACTTGTAGTACCCAAAACTTGTCCAGTGTGGTAAGTAGTAAAACCGTTGCTTTGTAATGAACAGGGGAAACAATATTATATCCTTTTTTTCCGTCATCGAATGAAACAATCGATTGTCACAATGGATATGATCTCTGCATGGCTAGCATGGCTAGATTTGCGCGCGAAAGAACGAGATAAAAGGCGTTATATAGCTGTATCACGTGCAACATGCTAATACTTTTGAAGGTGTTATTGAAGCTCTGATAGAGGCATTCATGAAAGAAAAAACAAAACCTTACAAACCGAAAATTTAAATTATTACCACAGGAAATTATTTACCACAGTTAATACAGATGAATGTGACGAGTTTCTAAGGTGGCCTACATTTTTGTTGAATGTAATATGCAGGAGAGAGACATCTCCCGTTTTAATGCTCGAAGGCCTTACCTCGTTCGCAATTTGCAATGAGAAAATATGTTGTTGACTTTTTTGCGGTTAGAAAAACATGATGGTGAAAAGTACAGTGTATATTTTTTGTAGCACCTTTTTTCATTCTCTTCTAGCATGTGAGATTGCTTGTTTTGTTTATAAGTTTGTCGGTAAAGTTTTTGATTTTACGTTTGTTGATTGGGATTTTTTTGTTTTTGAGTCTAGTTTCCCACACGATTATCACTAACTATAACTATTTTTCAATTAGGGTAGCACACTAAAACCCCATGAATAATGTATTATTTGTTTAATTGATTGATGCTTAACCACTTTCCCTAGAGAAAATGGGTCGAGAAAAGAAAAAAAATTTCCAATAAAAAATCTGGCTGATCCGCACTTTTATATGGAAGGTTCAAAAAAGAAAAAATAAAAAAGGCAAATAAACCAGTTTTCACTGTTTTGTATCAGTATATGCCGAGAGACGTATGTTATAGATCATGTTACGAGACGTGTTAAGAATGATTTTTTTTATGTTTTATTTATTTAATACATTACTTTATAATAACTAAAAATACAAAATGTGGATGGCTGTGGCAGGCCGAAGAAAAGATGGTGTGAAGGATGATATGCTTAAAAAAGGGGTGAGTGTTGAAACAACGGCTAAGAGAGATGAATGGAAGAGGATGACATATTGCGCCGACCCCAAATAATGGGAAATGGGCAAGAGAATGATGATGATGATCTAAACTATTATAAAACTGTAACAGAAGTGTGTCTGTACATTGAAGATATTAACAAGAAAAATCACGATATGGTTCTCCAAATCAACCTTTTTTAGAATTTTATTCTGCCTACTTGTTTATTTGTTTGTTTGTGCGATCATCACGCAAAAACTACTGAACCGATTTTAATGATTTTTTTGGATGATAGCTTATGATCTTACTTAAAATCGGGTATATAATGCGGATGAAGTCGCGGGTAATCTCTAGTACAAAAATAAATCTTTAAACTTATTTTTCATTTTCGCAAACAGCTACGTCAACCTGAACAAGTAATTTTTGGGGTAATCAATCATCCCTAAATCGAAAATCGCGTGACTGTTGGATACAATACAATCTCTCAAGCTCATACACAAGTTTGCTTGCGTATCGCTATAGGACCAACTAAATCTTTGCTATTTTAAAACTGTAACAGATATTTGTCTATATAAAATACAAAAAAAGTTACGATATGAGGTTCAGTTGTCCCTGACTTCAAATCACGGATTTTTTTTATTATTATAAAAACTAGAACAGTGTTTGATGAAACTATGTTGGTTCGATAGAGAAAGTTGTTTAGTTTGATGGTCATCCCCTTAAAAACCGTCAGTGCTTTAATACCTGCCATCAAACTGAACAACTTTAACTTTGGAGTCAACACCGAGAAAAAATAAAAAAAATCTGCTGTCCCAAACAAAAATGCAGCACCGACTCGACTAATTTGCTTCCACCAATTCGCACTTGGCCCGCGTGGTGGAGTATGGCCTATTACCTCACACCCTTATTCGTAAGGGAGGCCATTGTCGTACAGTGGGATTCAACAGGCTATCACTATCATCAATACATAGTATAAAACAAATTCGCTTCCCGCTGTCTGTCTGTCTGTCCCTATGTATGCTTAGATCTTTAAAACTACGCAACGGATTTTGATGCGGTTTTTTTTAATAGATAGAGTGATTCAAGAGGAAGGTTTGAATAGCATTGCACCCGTGCAAAGTGCGGGGTGGGTCGCTAGTAACTTATAAATTCGAATCTCAAAGTAATCTCTACAAGGTTTCATACAAAGTTGTATCTTATCCGTAGACAGGACTTCTGTCCGCTGCTTTATTCGCGTTGACATTTGAAACTTTTCTAAAAGCTAGTTTAAAAGTTTTGCCGGCAAAACGTGCATTTTCCTTCTTGTCTTTTCTTTTCTGATTCCATGGCGAGATAAAACAATGTGTCCTGCATTCGCTTTATAAATCTTGGTTGCAACATTGTAAATATGTTTAACTTCTTTAGATGTCTATAGGGTTCTTCTTAATATGGTGACACTTTTTTAAGGAGATTATCAGACCGTCAAACTGAACAACTTTCTCTATGGGACCTATATCGAAATCGCGAATAAAAATGAGCTGTCCCATACATTTGAGTCGATTTATGTTTGTAGTTTTGTATGGGACAGCTGATTTTTCTTCGCGATTTCAATATTGGTCCCATAGAGAAATTAGTTCAGTTATCTGATCATCCCCTTAAAGTAGTTTCAGCTAATTTTGTTAGACCTTATATAACAATTAGGTATTTTTTGAGGTAAATGCAATTTAACTCTCTTTTATTTTTATTTTCTTTTTTAATTAAGTTAAGTTTTTAAAGTAAGTTTTGGGCCAGTGGAAAATACTGAACCCCAAAAGTCAGGGTAAGTCAGTATTTTAACGGGCTCCATTTTCACTTATTTTCACTTACTGTAGTTTTTTCTGCTCAATGACTTTTTTTTATAAGTAAGTACATCTTCATTTTTGAAATAACATAAAATATCTTATAGAGAATTAAAAATTAAAACCTACCTACATTTGCATCCATAGAGAAACACGTAACACGTAACGCCCCGAGAGGAGTAGGCATTGTTTATTTCTCCATAGAACATTTTTCTGCTATTTGAGGGGGGGGGGGCGCTATGACAATAACAGTAAAATGCATCGAATTAAGTAGCCCATCGGGTCGGCTAGGTCGGAGAAGTCGCGGGGGTGAGACTTTGACAGAGAGGAAAGTATGGGAAATTATGCGTAAGGCCACTCCTCTCGGGGTATTCGGGGTGTTTCTCTATGTTTGCATCACACAATGTTATTTCATAATTTTTAAAGTTACATCAAAACTACTGAACCGATTATCATGAAACATGGCTAAAAACACTCGGGATAAAATTTATCTTTGACACAAAAAAACTTAACGAAAATCGGTTCATCCGTTTGGGAGCTACAATACAACAGACAGATACACAGACAGACACGTTAAACTTATAACACTCCTCTTTTTGCGTCGGGGGTTAAAAACAAGTAGACGCTGACATTATTATTGTAGATAATGCAACACCCACTCACAAAGTTACAATTTACACTATAATTACACTGAAGCAAAATACAAAATGTAAAGCAAATCCAATTAAACAAAGCCCGTGTGAAAACTGGAAAGAACATCAACAACAAAAACCTGTCCGACCCTTCCGACAAAAATGAGAGGTCATCTGACAAAACAGCCTTTCAGGTTACGCCCAATCTTTCTCGCCATTACAAGATATCACGGGAAACAAAGCCGTAACGGATGTAATTGAGAAATGCACGGGACCCGGGAAAGCGGCAATTTTCCGGAAAACATGGCATTTCCGACAACGCAACGAGGGCCAAAAGGAACTGTCACAGTTTGCAGGATTGTTGGACACTGAAATGGCTAGTTTATGTGATTTATTATTGTACAAGTTTTCGAATGAATGCATAAAAAACCTGATCGTATTTAATTATGGAATATATCAAATTGAACTACTTCTGAGGAAAAATAATAAAATTGACTGTTTCATACAAGACTGCAATCCTTACTCGACTCAAATGTATGGGACAGAATATATTTTTTATTTTATTTCAACATTGTCTCCATAGACCTGCGGGATGATGCAGACATAGAAAGCGAGCGCAGGGCGCTTGCAGTCAGGAATATGTCCACAGATTCAGGCATTGCTCAGCTCAAGTAAATATAACACTGTGTAGAGCGTACTGCACATATTCGTACACCTGTAGTCTATGGACTGCATATCGCCAGGAATCTCTAAGGGCTCTGCGCACCCAGTATAATAACGCCTTCAGGATGCTGCTGGGGCTGCCGCGCTTTAGCAATTCGTCTAGCATGTTCGCGGACGCTCATGTCGATGGGTTTCCCACCACGTCGTGACCACAAACGTCGTGCCGCCGCACTGCAGAGGGTTCGCGCCAGCACCAATATAATCCTGAACATGGTCTCCAGTAGATACTGTAACAGTAGCTTTTATTAAGCACTGGATCGGTCTACATTTAAGTGTTTGTACTAACATAGTTATTTAAGTGTGATACTAACAACATAATATGGATATAATGTCTGAAATTAATAGTTTTTATTTATTTATTTATTCATCTTTATGGGTTATCGAACAGCAAATTACTTCATTTCTAATACAACAACAGAGAAGATTGTTCAGTTTAATGGTCTTAAGTCTAAACCACCCCTTTAAATATTACTAGGTTGTTTTGTTACACCTTGTCTTAAATGATTTTAATACAATTATCTTTTTGAAATCGAAAATTCTCGTTTTTACTTTTCGTACAAAATCGAAAAAGAGAGCATCATTTAGATATAGAAACATCCATTTGTTGGGTACAAAAGGAATTTTCACAAAATCTGGTCTACTCGAATCTCACCCTTTTGCCTCCAATTACTTTTTGCAAAAAGGAAAAAGCCGTACCCAAAATACCAACCATCAAACACATGACTGATTTCGCAAAGCTGAAAACTCAACATCTAAACGGGAAAATATTTACGTGGCTTCAAAACTTGACCACTTTTATTTCGGTCACTGAGCTGCTTGGCACGGTGAGCCGATTCAATGGAAATCAGTTTACTAAAGAATTCACTGACGTATGATTCAAGTTCCACGTTCAAAAATGTCTATAAGATAGTAGTCATCCCGGTACGACACGACATCGTCGTTAGTAGGAAACTCAGAGTTGAATATGGTCTTAATAATAATAATACCAGCCAAAAACCACCCAATTCAATTTGATGTTACATTTTTTCCAATGGTCAAACCTAAAAAGTTGGTAGGCCAACAGCTCAAAAAGCCACCAGTGCGTGATTTGAAGGTATTGAAAAACGGCAGAGCGTGTAAATAAACGCCTGTATTGAACACGAATCAAATATTTACAGTAGGCTTTGGGCAGAAACTAGGTACCTTTGAACGAAATCCAATCAAATGCAGATAGGTAATCACTTCATTGGTCTTCAAAGGACGAAGTGATTGTGTGAGTTTTATTCCATTTTTGCTGTTAGCCCGATGTATGTCGAAATTTCAGACAATCGAAAATCAATTATTTGCATACGCCTAAGAAGAAATTCTAATGCGTATATGAAGATCCGAAATAGGCACTAACGCCAATGCACCCTCCCTGATAGCATAAGAGATAAGGGGAGTTTTGGTAACCATCAGCTGCAAGGCTGATTCAGTATTCATAGGGTGTAGAGCATATCTGTGATGGGGATGGACCAGGTCAGCCTGCATAACTCCAGTCGGTTGAGGAGTTACAGACGTTTAAAGGTCAGACGTATGTAACTCCTAAACCGACTGGAGTTTTTCAGGCTGACCTGGTCCATCCCCACGATCAGCCTTGCAGCTGATCGTTAATCTTTTACTGACCTTTAAACGTCTGTAACTCCTAAACCGACTGGAGTTTTGCAGGCAGACCTGGTGCATCCCCATCACAGAGATGCTCTTCACACTACGAATACTGAATCAGCCTTGCAGCTAATGGTTACCAAAAATCCCCGAATGTCTTATACTATGCGGGTAGGCCTGTGCCCTGCAGTGGGACGTATATAGGCTGATGATGATGAATCACACTCATTATCCCCAATAGAGAGAGTAGAACCCGAACGATGAAATTGACAAGAGCTAGCAAGATGTCATGAATAAAATCAGAAACAGAGGTGATAAAATTATTTACCTTGTATTCTGTACTCTCACCTTTCCTATAAAAACTTTGTCCCTGAGAAAACTTTCTCAATACAAAATTACGCATTCCATTTGAATTTTTTCCGAGGCGGTCTTTTTACCTCGACCACTACCGACTCCAAGGACGTGACGTGAATCCCGATCAGCTCTTACGATAATAATGTGCTATTTTAGCGCACTTTGACTGTATTGTTATACATCATTTATGTAATAGCTGCGGGATAGTTCTTATAAAATTTGTGAAACTTTAGTATACTGCGGTATAGTATTCAGCTATAAATATGGAACCTTCTTTAAATACCTCTGACCACACCCTCTCGGGGAATCTAGTCGGGAACTTAAACTTGTAATTGATTATGAGCTGGAGTGCAATTCACTAAGCGTCACATCGCTGTCCAAAACATCGACGAGCTCGCATCCTTCAGATCGTCAGAGGTTTTATATGAGTTTGATACATGAAATTTAAAGCTCGCCGATGTTTCAACGACGAATTTAAGGTTGTGACCATGTTTGCGCTTAGTGAATTGCACTGCAGTGCTACAGAATAGATACTACTGACTGTTTGATGAAACTTTTTGTTTGATAGCTTATGATTCGTTGCATAGGGAGGATTAGAAGAAAAGAGGGGAGGCCTTTTCCCAGCAGTGGGACACAAAATAGCGCATATTTTGTTTTGACTCAAAATCTGGTATATAATTTGAGCGGACGAAGTCGCGGGTAAATTCTAGAATTCTTCTTATCGTGTAGGCAGCAACTAGCAAGCCCTGGTGTCAGAGTTTTTTCAGACCGCCTTACGGCCTCTCACGTGGTTTTTATGTAACGACTACTACCACCAGAGATAGTAGCCGGGACCAATGGCTTAACGTGCCATCCGAAGTACGGAATCATTTTTCTTTTCTGACAATCAGGTGATTCAACCTGTAATGTCCTAACCAACTGGGGAAAAACGCACAAAGTGACATATCACTAGGTGTCCCCGTGGGAATCGAACCCACGACCTCCGTGTCGAGAGCCCAATGCTCTGAACCATTAGACCACAGAGGCAGAATCAATAGAAGAATTTCTATAATTAATTATAGATAATGAGAATCAGCTTCAATCTACGAAATACATAAACGCCCGTGTAGTTTGCGATGAAGTTCCCATAACTTCGATTGTCGTTTTGAACATCAAAGCTTTGCAACGGCAAGTTATGCACCAAATTGCTTGACCTCTCTGAAGATACTAATGAGCAAAAGCGAAGCATAGAAGAGCGGGCGGTGAGAGGAGCACCATTCAAACAATTTTAGAATTACCTTGCTAAGTTACTAAGAGTAGCTAAATATCTTTGCTGGCTGTTTGACGACAAAAGACAATGAAGCTCAGTGTGAAAAGAGTTTTGTTTTTGATCCTGCAACGAATGGCATTTACTGTCTTGAGATTTAAGTTTATTTCGCAGCATAGCATTATGCCCACGACAAAAGTTCTGAGGGGTCGTATTCTAAAAATTTATAACATGCAGATTTTCTGAAAATATCCAAATTTTATATTCATTCGTATTGGCTTTCTGACATTCCTTCTCACAATCACAAGAAGAAGAGCTGGTCCACACACAACGATGCCTATATTGGGCGTTACAGCCATGGTCTGTATACAATATCTAATAAATACGAACTCCGTTCAACTGGCACCATTGTAGCCTAGCTAATATCCTTAATTTTTTCTCCAGAAATAACCAAGTGTCCAAAATCCCAATAGCACAAGAAGTGCAGCTCAAATTATGTCTAGTTTTACAATGTTTATTGAACTCATCGTCACTTATTGAGTTTATTAGCAAAGAATGAAAGAACTACTTTTAAATTCCAATCGACTCTATTAGAAAAGTTTCAGTGCTTCCGTTCGTTAATAAACAAAGGAAATGAATTCACTCAATAATGTAGAGAAAAGAAAATGTTGTTTTTCCACTACTTTGTAAATTATTCCTGATTGTTCCTTGCTGCATTTCAATTTTGTATTACAAAGTTAGCGAATGGACTGTTTGAAATTCTGCACAGTAATCGCTTTGTTCGGAGTACGGTAACGGAAGTACTTGCGCAGAGCAACGGAGGGGGCCTTGCGGGGAAACGGGGGGCGGGGGGTCACATCCCAAAAATCTGTATGAAAAAGTTGGTATTACCTTGCATATCTGCGCAATTGCGCATGACAGCGTAAGTACAGGGGCGCGGCGCCGGGGGGCGGTAGCATCGCCCGTCATCAAGAGCGTTGCCATACTATAAGGCTAATAGCAATATTAATAAAAAAGCTGTGGTATTAATTAAAAAAAATCCGTGTGTGAAGTGCCAAGTGCGAATCGGACTCGCGCACCTAGGGTTCCACAATTATGTACCAAAACACAATGAAATTCAGGTTTTCTCACGGTGTTATTCTTCACCGAAAAGCTTAAAGTGGTCTTACAAATTGTACAGTAATTCCGATAAACTCATGGTACGAGTTAGCTTGTGGCCGTAGTATAGCAGCGTGATATAGCGCTAACTGTAAATAAAAGGTGAGAAACAGCCTTCTACGGCTTCGGGACGGGTATCGAACGCAGGCATTGACTCGTCACTACGATGATATTTTGTGGTGACGTCTCTAAATGGGCAGAAATGGAATAAAAACCGGAAAGAAGTCAAAGGCCAATCACAAACAACTAGGTTTAGTACGAGATTGAAAACTTTGGTTGGAATGAAATCGTTTAAACTTTCTTAGCCGTCGAAAGCTTCGGCTTCCACAGTTTTACGGCGAGTACAATGGTCACAAACAAGCTGGTGCAAGATATGGAAGCACGCGTTTTGTTTTAATAAAATTTTACGTAAGTACACACGGCGACACAGCTATAAAATACCAAATTAAGCTGGCCACGGGACGTTATTCGTTACTCAACCTACGCGCGGTCAGCTTATTTTGGTTTTGTATAGCTTGTGCAACCAGTATGTGTCGCCGTGTGTACAACCAGAATCAAAAGCAAATGATGACGGAAGTTCTTTCAAAATTAATATCTGATATGTATATTTTGTGCTAGTAATTTTATTTTAACACATTCGCGGACAGTGACTGGCTATAGCAGTGATAACAATAAAAGTTCTTTTGTGTCTCGTTCACTGTCCGCGAATGTGTTAGGCTTCAAATCAAATGAAGTTCATTCAACGCTCATTTATGACAAATCTATAACTTTGTTAAATATTGATGTGTATTGATTAATAATTAAAATAAAATTTGTTTAAATTTAAAATAAATTTAAATTTTGCTCATGTTGCTGTTGAGTGTACGAACTGGGATGTTTGCTTTTTAGGGTTCCGTACCCTTTGACGCCTTTTAGTTGACACCTTGCAAACAAGCTTCAAATTTTGTGTGATTATTATACTGCAAACTAAAGTAAAACAACAAATAATAAAAACTTACCCAGCGTTAGTCGGGCTTGCGGATGCCATGGTTACAGGAGAAAATATTTTTTTGTTAAATGTATTGTGTGGTTGTAAGTACGGAACCCACTATGCGCGAGTCAAATTCTAAATTGACCGGGTTTATTTTTCACTTTTGAGGTAATACAGAAGTTACCACCACTTTACTGTGATAAATAACATAGCCCGTAAAACTCGAAATCTGTTCGTGAATAAAGCTACCCGGTATTCCAGCTAGTCATACTCAGGGAAATAGGCAACAGATTTCTCTCTCGTTTTAACGATTAGGTAACTAAAGTTGGTAGATTTAGGTCCGCCACATACATACCGAATTGCGATCAGGAATTCCAAAGATTGTTATTTTTTATTGGATTTGATCCTGATTCGGAATTCTGTATGTGTGTGGCAGGCCTTACAGTCACAAAAGCTTTCCAACATTAAGTTAGATCTACAAAAAGGCCCAATGTCACAACACCGCCGTATTTAGTAATGTTACCTATTAAAACAAAAATCTGACAGAACGGTGATGTGCGGAGTACTCGAAACCGGCCAACATGACATATGTAAAGATGTATGGATGTGAATGAGACGAAAGAGGATGTAGGGATCTTAAACTGTGTCTGCCTAGGCGTGGCGTTTGTAGATAGATAGATAGGTTTAATCATAATTTAAACATCCATTTCATGATAGAAAACCACAACGCTTTAACACAAATACGGCTTTTGTGGCAAAAACGCTCAACTGGTGATCATCAAACTGGAACTCCTGATTCGTTATTCAATTTAGGGGTGTCAAACTCATTTATCATTTTTATTCACAATTAATTTAATTATATATCTTAGTTTAAATCCACGAAAAAAAATATTATGACAACCTTAGATAATGACAAAACTTTTATTTTCTATTTAGAAGTAGGTATTTCTCATATATTTAAATCTGAATTAGATATAAATAAATAAAATAAATAAATAAATATCTTGGACATTGTCGCACAAATTATCTAGTCACATTTAAAGTACCTGGACTTGTATTATGATGACTGGACAATGATATAGAAAACATATATAGATACAAACATCCATGACTCGGGTACAAATATTCATATTCATCATATAAATATTTGTCCCTTACGGGATTCGAACCAGTGACCCTCGGCACAGCAGGCAGGTTCACTACAGACTGTGCTACCGGGCCGTCAATATAAGTAGGTATAACAAAGAAATATACAGGGTCCAACTTAATATGCTGACACTTTTTTAAGGACACGATTAGACCGTCAAACTGAACAACTTTCTCTATGGGACCAAAGACGAAAAAAAAAAAAAAAAAAAACAGCTGTCCCATACATTTGCGTCGAGAAGGATTGCAGTTTTTTATGGAACAGCTGATTTTTTTTCGCGATATCGACATTGGTCCCATAGAGAAAATTGTTCAGTTTGATGGTCTCATCATCCTCATAAAAATTGTCAGCATAATATTAAGAAGGAACGTATATACGGTCCTTCTTGATATGCTGACACTTTTTTAAGGACATGATTAGACCGTAAAATTGAAGAACTTTCTTTATGGGACCAACATAGAAATCACGAAAAAAAAATGTCCCCTACAAACCTACTCGAGCCAAATTGACCCTGCAGAGAAGAAACTCTACATCATAACATAACACTTTTCAAAAACTACTAGCTGCTGCCCGCTACTTGTTCCGCGTTGACTTTGACGAACATTGTGTCAATTTTCATCAAAATCTGTTAAACTCATTAGAGATAGTATTTCTCTATGGTACCAACCATAGAGAAATTACGCGTTCCCTTAGGGTACCAACGGTGCTTTGTATCTCATGAGGTACAGGCATGGTACAGGCTGTATGTCGTCGGTCGCGCATTGACTTTGACTATTTATTATAAGGACTAGCCTTGCGGGAACATTTCCCCTCTGCCACGGTATAAGATTAATTGATCATGTGCATTTACATTCAATTTTATACCTTATCACTAAACGAGACGGCCTATAATTGCGAAACAATAATTTCGAACTTAGAACGTTTGGGGCTCACACGAGACTTCTTTTCATGATTTTTAACGTTCAAAATTAGAATCTAAAGTTACGGGGAATAAAATCCTAAGTTAAGGATTTCGTGTTACCTCGCCCCCCGCAAAAAATGGCAGAAATGTTTGTTAGTACAATTACATGCGTAACTAGTCCCTATATAAGGTCTAACAAAATTAGCTGAAACTATTTTAAGGGCATGATCAGACCATCAAATTGAACAACTTTCTCTATGGGACCAATATCGAAATCGCGAAAAAAAAATCAGCTGTCCGATACAAAACTGCAAACATAACTAGACTCGAATGTATGAGACAGCTGATTTTTTTTCGTGATTTCGATATTGGTCCCATAGATAAAGTTGTTCAGTTTGATGGTCTGAGCATACCCTTAAAATAGTTTCAGCTAATTTTGTTAGACCTTATATAAGTGTCAAAGCGCATTGACATAATTCGAAATTCGAAAAAGCGCAGATAATGATACTTACTATAGTAACTATTAGTATTAGTATTATTAGTTAGTCGTTACATAAAAACCACTTCAGAGGCCGTAAGGCGGTCTGAGAAAAACTCTGACACCAGATAGCCCACACGATATGAAGAAGAGCAACTATTGAATAATCTGTGATAGTACCGCCACAAAATGTGGTACCACCGCGTCGCGCAATGTTTATTTATAGAGTCATTATTCTCTCACCGAAATCGAGACGAGATTTGATTACCATTATTTGTATAAGGATTAAGATTCAGAAGTGTTCAAGCGTACGACATTAAATGTCAAAAAACAACAAAGGGTTAGAGACCCAGACGTGTATAATTAATCTTGGTCACTTTTTTTCAATTTTCTTTACTCAATTTAATCAGGTATACTTAAGGTACACTCTTTGACAAAGCCACCCAATGAGACTAATTCATTTTTTTAATTACTCAACCCTCATCCATCAATGTATTTAAAGCCAGACTGAAGAAGATATAAAAGTTAGAGAGCACAATAAAAACTTATTTTAGTTATAATTTGGATATTTACCAATTAAAGTAATTGAATGTCTTTAAACACGATCTAGGTCACAGAACATTATAAGAGGGGTTAGAAGTGCAAAGTAGGCGTGGAACGTGTCGCCACAGATAACCTGATGATTTGCATAACACCATAAGGCGCGCGGCGTGGTGCGAATGAGAGGGCATAAGTAATTGTAGCAGCGTGAGCGGGGAGACAAGTGGCGACAGCTGTCTCCGAAGCAAAAGCGCAACTTTGCTTTCTAACCCCTCTTATAATGTTCTGTGATCTGGATACTAATCTCTGTGCCCTGGGTTTGTCGGTTTTTTGTTTAAATGACTAGTTCTCAAGTTAGATTGGCTCAAAGCTTTCGATACGAATCCTAATTTAATCCTAGCATAGAAATATATTTTGACGGAAATCTGTAAGCCATTAAACCACAGCCACAGAGATATAAGTAATCTAGATCGCGTTTAAATTCAATTACTTTAATTGGTAAAAAATCAAAAATCAATAAATAAATCTGTGGGGACTTGCTACAGATGTCAGCAGCCACAAGTTATAGCAAAGATGCCAACAGATGGCGATACCGTCGCTCTCGGAAATATGCTCCATACATAAACAACGTTCACCGTGAATACGTAACTCGTAACCTACTACAAATAAGGTTCACAATCGAATGCAAGACATACATCGCGCAAGAGAAATAATCACAGAGATTCGATACATATACAAGGTCCAACTAAGAACTGTTGGACCACTGCCGGTCCCCAGGCTTCACACATAGCCTGGTAGAAGATCTTCCCTTTTCAATGGAGGAACATTCCCAGTAGCACCTCCATATTGGTGACCCTCGACAAAGAACATCGTAACCTGAACACCACAGAGCAGCAACCAACTTCAACCAACCCTTCACACCAATTCAAACTATTGGTAAATCTAAAATATAATTAAACTTCGTTTGTATGGGGCACACTAACAACTACTTATATTATACTTATCCTCTTAAGTCTGACTTTTTCAAAGGGCTATCGACCCAAATTAAAACGCGCTATGTTCTTAGCGCGCTGACGCTAACAACTAAGAAAAACCGCTTTTTAGTCGAAATCGCTTGTTAGCGATAAGACCGCCTGTTTTTGTGCCTTTTGTATTTCCTGATTGTTTGCTCTCTGTAAACCTACTATGTTTTTTGGTGTCAAATAAAGTATAATTATTGATTGATTGAAAAACCATGATTAATCGTTTTTCTACACATAAGAGTAGGTATAATGGCTACGGAACCCTATCATGAGCGAGTCCGAAATGCTCTTGGCCATAACGATATTCTAATCGATTGCAAACAATTTAAAAAAATCTCTTTTATTCAGTGAACGCTTTTCAGGTTTTACTTTTATTTGTAACCGATTTAATAAAAAAACTCCTTTCATCCGTTAATATTGGATCAGCGGTTAGCAAAACAAAAGACGAACACACCGCGTCCGAACGATTTGTTGGCCAACTTTCTTGTTTTCATAAACTTTTCAACGTTCTGTTTTTTTCACGCTTCCGAATGCACGATGCGCTTAGCTTTTGTTTTGTTATCTATCTTCTCACAAAGCAGAATAAGAATTAAATAGTGAAATCACTTGATCTTTTTGAATTTTGAGGTCCAGGGGGTGTACCCGGACATTCGAACTTTGCAATTGTGTGTGACCATACAGGGCGGCCCTGTACCCGAACTTTCGATTTTCGATATATCGCGGCCGTTTCGGTCCGAACTTCATTGTAATAGGGTTGACATTGGAACGAAAACGTTCACGCAATTGCGAAGTTCGAAAGTCCGGGTAGACCCCCTGGTATGGTTCGAATCCGCACGGACGACATGCCACGTACCGACGAATGAGTTTTTATTACCGACTATTATAATTACAAATTAATATTTCATACTATTAGATACTATTAACTAAAAGTAATAGTTCTATTGAAATTTAACCTAGATTTGCAAAATGTCTGTATCTGCAACATGCTTCTTCAAAAATAAATATATAAACAGGAACCCAATCAGCAACACGCTTCGTCAAAAACGTAATCCTATACATTCTATATCTGCAAAATGCTTCGTCAAAAACGTAATCCTATAAATTCTAAATCTGCAAAATGCTTCGTCAAAACTTAATCCTATACATTCTAAATATGCAACACGCTTCGTCAACATAAAGTCTAAGGCCCACTCAAAGGTCCAGCTCCACGCAATCCCGGCTCTATGGTTAGCTAAAAGTAAACTATCTTTCCATTAAGTAAAAATATATATTCTCCATTAAGAAATCACTTGTTTCTTTTTTGTACTGAAAATGTATTTTCACTTAATAATTCGTGAGTTTAGTTAAGTGCTAGTTAATTTTAAACGTGCCCGTACCTTTCCCCTATTTCTAATTTGCTATCCAAATATCTTCAATACGCACACAATACACAGGCAATGACACTTTTAACACCTTTATTTTATTGAGTATAAGGTTCAGGAGTGCGATTTTTTAATCTTATTCGCTGAGTTCACCAGTTGAAAATGTCAAAATAACTATGGAGATATGCATAATTGCATATTTCTACTGCTGATTTGACCTTCAAAAATTATACTTCAGGAGTGCGATTTTTGAAAGTCAAATCAGCAGTAATAAGATGCATATCTCCATAGTTATTTTGACATTTTCAACTGCTGATCTCACCGAATGAGTTTCAAAAATCGCACTCCTGAAGTGCGTTTCGTCTTTCGTTACCAAACCGTACATAAAATCTGTAAAATAACAAAACCCTTTTTCGCAGCTCTGTCTTATTTCCACGCCTTTTCCCTCACATATTGATTTGCTGTCGTTATTAATGAACCATCCAATTACTATTTATTATCTGCATTACTTAGATGTAACCAAAAGAGGAAACTGCGTTTAGCAAACGCGCGATCCGTGACAACAACATTGAACTGTCTCGCGCGATGCTTGCATAAACGAAAAAAAATACTAGGCCTACCGCTTTAATCCCTACTAAACTAAAATGCTGACTCAAAATACTTAGGAACTTTGACTATTTATTATAAGGTCTAGCCTTGCGGTAGCATTTCCCCTCTGCCACGGTATAAGATCAATTAATCATGTGCATTTACATTCAATTTTATACCTTATCACTAAACGAGACAGCCTGTAACTGCGAAACAATAATTTCGAACTTAGAACGTTTGGGGTTGACGCGAGACTACTTTTCATGTTTTTAACGTTCAAAATTAGAATCTAAAGTTATGGGAATAAAATCCAAAGTTGCGGATTTCATGTTACCTCGCCCCCCGCAAAAAGTGGCAGAAATGTTTGTTAGTAGAACTACACGCGTGGCTAGTCCCTATATAAGTAGACAAAGCTTAGGATAACGAGCCTATGTTTTGAGCGGTAAGCATCGGTAGATTGTGGACTTATTTTATAATAACCTTAGATTTTTCTGTCTTGTCCGCATTTCTATTTGGGCAGCGTTGTTAAAATATTGTATTAAAGTATATCTAAAATCTAATTCAGTTATGGTTTCTGTAAATAATGCAGTTTTCCAATTTTGTGTTTCTTTCAGTGCGTTACGTTATTAATGTACCTAATATTTTTTATTATGATATAATCATCTTATGATCAAATTTTTTTTAATTTTATTGTTTAACGAGCGTTAACCCGTGTCTTCGTCACAAATTATATACCAGATTTTAAGTCAGATCATAACAAAAAAAGTTTCATCAAAATCGGTTCAGTAGTTTTTGCGTGATACTCGTTCAAACAAACAAACAAACACACAAACAAACAGACAGACAAAAAATCCAAAAATTTTCGAAATGGAATCAGGGACACCTAAAAACCATATCGTAACTTTTTTTTGTTAATATCTTCAATGTACAGACAAACTTCCTGTTACAGTTTTATAATAGTATAGTATAGATTAGTGGCGTTTTTCTTATGTCTAGTACCGCGTTTCTGCCAATGTCGTGTGAGTTTCTGGAGCATCGATTGCTCCGGAAACTCACACGACTTTGAAATAGTTTAACGTACAAAATCACATAATTTGATCTTACAAAAATGGTAGAGCCACGTGTAAGCCGGAGAGAACCTGATACGCGACCGCCCAATTAACAGACTTGCAGCTCCAGTCTTATAATAACATTTATTCCGACTTCTGCACTGAACACATTTTTAATCGCTTAAGTAATATGAATTCTTCCTGTTTTGGGTTGTATCTAATTTATTATTACGATAGGATCTTCTTCCCTTCGGTTTTTCTATAGAGCCTGGTTTATCTCGACGCTTGGCGAATATAGATTATATTTTCGGTGAAAATGGTTTTACTAATAACATCGTGATAAAAAAAGATTAATAATTGATCGAACTGACCTGAATTTAATCTTATGGTCTATGATTGATAATTACCTTAATTAAGATTAAATCTAATAAATTCCTGGAATCAACTTTTGACATAATTTCATTATTTTATTCATTTTATTATTTTGTACCGGGAACGATTTCCTAGAATTTGATCCTGAAACTAAATAAATTGGGTTCTAATTGATTCGCTTATTAATTTATCGATTCAAATAACGCGCGATATATTTTGTATTTCCTACAATTTTGTCAGTCTCTGGATGGGTGATCGTTTTAAGTGGCATTTCTATGGGGCCTTAACTGCCTCCGTGGTCTAACGGTTAACAACATTGGGCTCTTGACACGGAGGTCGTGGGTTCGATTCCCACGTGGGACTCCTAGTGATATGTCACTTTGTGCGTTTTACCTGACTGTCTGAAAAGAAAAATGATTCGTGCCTCGGATGGCACGTTAAGCCGTTAATCCCGGCTACTATCTCTGGTGGTAGTATTCGTTACTTAAAAACCGCGTCAGGGGCCGTGAGGCGGTCTGAAAAAACTCTGACACTTGGGCTCTGCCCACACAATAAGAAAGAATGGGGCCTTTCGGTCAACTATTTTATTCCGCTAACAGTTGTTTTACCCGTCTACAAAAAACATTGTCAATAAAACAACTTTTGATACGCTTCACATTGCAAAACAAGTAAAGTTTAAATTGGCATTATTACTTTGTGAGCTCAAACACTAGCTTTGACAATACATTATTTTGTTAGTCAACATTGAAAGTTCCCGAAACAAAGTTCTACAAACAAAACTCAATTTTGGATGTCGACCAAAATCTAAACTTTTAGATTGAAAGTGTAAAAATGTTCAATGTGACCTTGAAATCATTCGAAAAAACAATATTTAAGGATCCGATCTAAAAGAGTTTTTCATACAAAGTCTCTGTGTTCATATAATTCTATTCTATTTTTAAGAAAATGGCTGCCATCTTGGTTGTGATGATTTTGCCAATGTCTAGTTTATTTAGCAAGAGTGCTTGACGTTGTACGGTAGTTGGTGACTTCAAGGATTGTTTTTCGAAAAGAACACTATCTTGAGCCACCACTGGAGCTTCGTTGTAGGCCCGGGAGGGAGGAACCAACAATCGACGAGCGACACGTGACTACCCAATAGCAGACCTACAACGCAACTAAATTACTCGTTCCATCAAAACCACATGCAATTGAATAAAGATAATAAATAAAAATAAATAAATACACGCATATACTACGAACATAGATGCACTAGCAGGGCCTCTACCCGGACATTCGAGCTTCGCAATTGCGTGAACGTTTTCGTTCCAATGTCAACTCTATTACAAATGAAGGTCGGACCGAAAAGGTCGCGATATATCGGGGTACTGGGCCAGTACCAGCACATCGTTTCGGATGATCTCAAAATTATTTAAGATTTAGAACCGTTTTTTGATTTTACTTCAATTATAGTTTTTGTTGCACTCTCATTGTCATCAACTGTACCGTTATCTCATACTGGTAAGCGTATTCCTGCCCTCCGCATGGCCAGGCTTAGCCTAGTGTGGGGGTAACGTTAAATTGTAGATACCTGATAAAGTTCAGAGTTGTCAATGTGCAAGCCATACCCAGATTGTTGTAAACTAATTTTAAACGTAAAGTGCTCATTGAAAATAAATATTTTTGTATTTTGTATTTGACTCAGCTCAATATAATATTTTATTTGATCGTACAGAATACTTACATACAAACTAATATTATCTACAACAGCAGTAGAACCAATTCACCATGGGGTAATCTATTAAACGTATGTCTGTTTGTTTGTATAGACGAGTTACGCGTGTAATTCTACTAAAAAACTTTTCTGATACTTTTTGCGGGGTAGGTAGCAGGAAATACGCACTTCCCAACGAGACCAGTTTTCAATAATTAGTCAACTTTGGATTTTATTCCATTACTTACTTAACATTCTAATTTCGATTGTTAAACATCATGAAAAAAAAGTCTCGTGTGGAAGTCGATCTGGTAAAAACGACTCCCACACCAGACTAGTTTTAAGATATTATAGACTATCTCGTTTAGTTGATAAGGTATAAAATTGTATGTAAATGCACTTGATCAGTTGGTTTTGTACCGTTGCAGAGGGAGAGGGGAATGCTAATGCGAGGCTGGTCTCTAGTTAAATGGTCTAAGGGTGGTCACGAAAAGAAGAATAATTAGGGTATAAAACCTAAAAACATGCAGGCAACAATTAGATGAAACTATTTTAAGGGGATGATTAGACCATCAAACTGAACAACAAGCGAAAAAAATACAGTTTTCCCATACAAAACTGCAAACATAACTCGACAGAAATGTATGTTACAGCAGATTTTTTTGATATTGGTCCTATATAGAAAATAGTTCAGTTTGATTCTGATCGTCTCCTTAAAATAGTTTCAGCTAATTTTTTTAGTCTTAAAATTGAATAGTTTTAATTTTATTAACGGTTTTAGGAAATTAGATTTTAATTATTTATTGTCATATTTTATTAAGTTAGTATTATTTTAAAACGGTAACAGAAGTTTGTCTGTACATTGAAGATATTTACAAAAAAAAAGTTAGGATATGGTTTTTAGGTGTCCCTGATTCCATATCACCAATTTTTGGATTTTTTGTCTGTCTTTTTGTTTGTTTGTTTGATCGAGCATCACGCAAAAACTACTGAACCGATTTTGATAAAAAAAATTTTGTTTGATTGCTTGTGATTTGACTTAAAATCTGGTAGGTATATAATTTGTGCGGACAAAGTCGCGCGTTAACTCTAGTTAGTTATATTATTGTTACCAATTGTTAGTACAGTATCTTTACGTTAGTTATTTAATAAATACTATACTATTACTATACTATTTTGTTAGACCTTATATTGTTATTTGATACGATAAACTCGTGATATACTATTGTCTGCCTAGGTGGTCGCAGTTGAGTGTGTTTTATTTCGCCATATTGAAACCGCAATTCAGTTTTGGTTTAGTTGTCTGACTGTGTATTTTGGATACCGAAATTCCAATTATGCAGTTATTGGCTGGTTAGTGGATACGTGTACCTACAGTTATATTTGTAAATGTTTAATTTATCTGCGTTTAATGAATTACGAGTTAATTTAATTTAATTAAACTTAAACAATGGTGATTACGGTTAATTATGTTAACATGGTGTTTGTTTGAATTTTAGCATTCAGTTTTTAATCTGTAGAATACAACATTTTATCACTAGAGTAATAGGATAATACTAAAACATGGAATTTATGGACCTTAATCTCAAAGTCGGAGTTATTCTGAATACACAGAACATTCGAGTGACAATGTTTTATTTTGTTCAAAAATAGAAATAGTTTATTTTATTGTTCAAACTTGAAATTTTGTCTAAATTGGCCTGTAACTAACTGTCCCCACAGATCACAAAAACTAAAGGGAGATGTGAAAAGGGGGCGGGGTCAGTGTCGCAACAATATGCGCAAAAACGGAACACATTGCTTGCGAAACTAAGGATTGAATATATTATGAGGCTGAAAGCTAGTCGAGATATTATGTGTAAATAGTTCACAATGCTTGCGAAGTACTAAAGATTATTCGAACGTTGAGTTCTGATACCGCAACGGATAATGAGCACATTCAAGCTAACAAATTTCTTTCTATCGCGTGGTACTGGTGGTGGTGATGCGACACTACGTTTCGTACTCAGTGCGTTGGTTGGAATCGCTTTAGATCTCTATGACTGTCCCTCATATTACAAACTTTACTAGTTTGAGGTCCATGAGCAAACTGTAATACTGAACAACGTGGAACAACATTTTTTACAGTCAGCAAGTGTGTTATTATTAGCAATCTAAACTTTTGTAAAAATACAGTGTTTGAGAGTTACGCGGTTAGTATTTAATCTAGAAATAAACATTTTAACGGGTTCTTACCACGTTTTGGTATATTTGAGTTCCCGATATTTCGCCAGTGTTACAACTGCCATGATCACGGGACGACTTAGGAACTGCAGGGAGAAAAAAAATGTATTGTTGAATAAATATATTTGTATTTGTATTTGTATTCACAGTACCGAAACTCTGTCCAGTGTGGTCCAGTGTGACGGGAAGTGAGCTTGTCGCCGCTTATAATAGACAATGGGTACTGTCCAATACACGCCTCCAAATTGAAGCATTTCCTCACGACATTTTCCTTCACTGAACAGTCAGTAGCTGCTTAGCATCCATAGCTTCGTTTCTTTCAAAACAAAAAAACAGTAATGAATTTCATTAAAAAGGACAATAATTAGTCAAAAAGTCGTCCCTTAAACAACAACGAAAAAAGTTATAAAAAGCCTTTATAACGGAGAAGGTTGAGAGCAAACAAAAACGGCGACTGCCGCATACGTTAAGCCTGGTATTAGCAGTCCAAACAAAACGTTACCACAGAAAAGAGATATACAGTACAGCAACTTCATGCAAGCGCTCGAATTGTACACACAGACGAACGTGCACGAATACACGGCGATACATCAAGCTATAATAAACCAAATGAAGTTGGCCGCGCGTTGGTCGAGTAACGTATAACGTCGCGCAGCTATAGTGCGTCCAAGGCAGCTCTTAGAGATTTCATTTAAGGGCCTATGTCGAAAAATAATTGAAGCGAAATGGGCGTGTGTTAGCTTATATTACTGCCTGATGCGATAGAAAGAGATGGGGCGGCGCGCGCGCCTGAAACGACGCAAGCGTAAAACAAACTTTATTTAATTGTGATTGTACTAATATATTTATGTAAGTTCCATTCTGCTCTTATCAAAACTTGTAAAATATCAATCTTTTCTTTTTATTAAACCACGTCTCGTGTTTCTATTATTCACCGTTTAGCAGTTCCAAGCGTTTATAAATAAAGACGGAGGCTACTTTGGCCTGTTTTTTCTATCGAGAAAATGTGTCTTAATCGTGTTTTGGCTCTAATCAAAACTTCAATTATATGTTCAATTTACACATATCTGCTAATCATACTCATATTGTTAGTACTTCATGAATTTCATGATATATGACGCTTTGAAGAATCCTATTTTTTCACATAGCCTCTTAAATTTTTAAAGTTGTTTGAGCCATCAAAGCTGTATAATACACTAAAAATATACAAGATTATTTAACATTAACGTAAAAGGTTTTACAGCTCAAACATTTTCAGAATGTAAAATAATCGCTCTAAAACGATCTGTCAAAATCATCAAGCTATCTTGGAGGCCCTATAGCTGGTTTTGTATAGCTTGATGTGTCGCCGTGTGTACACGCCCGCTAATGTACTTCAGTATGGTTGCGCCCCGGTTCCCGAAGTACCTTAGCGGGCCATGTTCGTGGCGCTCGTCTGTGTGCTTCCGTCGATTCGAGCGCTTGGATAAAGTTGCTTTACTGTATTATCTGTTTTCTGTGACGGTACCAAGTGAACCCCCCCACAAAGGCAGCTAAAATACCGCTCCGTCCTTTGTACGGAATTGACCAGATTTTTTGTGGTTTTTGTTCACACTAGTTTATTGGTTGGAATGGTGCGTTGCTGTCCGATTCTCCAACGTTTTGTCAACTCTTTTAAAAGATACGTTTTAGGTCAACATTCACATCAATTTACACAAAAACGGCAGCGGTCCGCATCGCTGTTTCAGTTACGCAGCATTTTGAACTTTATCTACATTGCTGAAATACGCTAGAAAAATCTTAAGGTATTATTTAATACCACTTACTATCGTCAAAAAGTCGTTCGAACCTCCTCCTTTTTTGAAGTCGGTTAAAAAGGGGCCAACTTTCTTAGGTTGGTGTGCGTGAAGCGCCATACTAATTATGTCTGTGTGCGTGTATATGGATAGGGTTTAGAGGCCAATACTGGTTACAATTTTTTTCTACGTTTTTGTAGCTTCGACTGTCAATCTTGACATATAACTTATCCAAGTTGGTCAGTTATAAACAAATACAGCTATGAAGTTTTATTTTGGTTTTTTATGGGATGCGAAATTGATGTGATTGTTTATCGAAGAAGACCACGATTAAATTTCATAAATCCAGGATTATTCTAAACTAACTATTAGAATGTTGCGAGTGATGACATATGGAACAGAGACGTGGTCGTTCACTCAAGGCCTCATAAAAAGGCTGAAAGTCACCCAAAGGGCAATGAAGAGGGCTATGCTCGGAGTTTCCCTGCGAGATCGAATCAGAAATGAAGAGATCCGCAGAAGAACCAGAGTAACTGACATAGAAATACCAAAGAATTGCTAAATTAAAGTGGCAGTGGGCGGGGCATATTGCTCGCAGAACCGATGGCCGATGGGGCCGAAAAGTTCTCGAGTGGCGACCGCGTACCGGAAAGCGCAGCGTGGGTAGCCCCCGCACACGGTGGACCGACGACCTTGTGAAGGCGGCGGGAACCCGTTGGATGAGGGCAGCGCAGGACCGGTCGTTATGGCGATCCTTGGGGGAGGCCTATGTCCAGCAGTGGACGTCCATCGGCTGAGATGATGATGATGATGAACTTTTAGAATAGAATAGACATCATTTATTTCCATGAAATGCTTGCTTTTGTTCGCGACAAAGCGTACTGAAAAACTTAATTAAATACTAGACATATTGTATCGCTGACTTTTATTTAGACAATTATATATAATATATAATTTATAAAAAATATATAATTAGAAAATTATATTACGTGTATATTATTTTCAAGTACCGATTTCTATGTTGACTATATAGTTTAAGTTGTTCAGTTTGATGGTCTAATCTAAACCAACCCTTTAAATATTATCAGGCAGTTTTGTTACACCCTTTATAGGTATATATGGTCCTTCCTACTATGCTGACACTTTTTTACGTCTGATTAGTCCGTCAAATTGAACAATTTTCTCTATGGCACCATAATCGAAATCGCGAAAAAAAATCAGCTCTTCCATACAAAACTTCTTCCATGCAAATTTTTTTCGCGATTTCGTTGATGGTCCCCTGAAGAAAGTGTTAGCATATTAAAAAGGACCCTGTATTATGTAGGTATTGCTCCTGACCGATTTCGGCCAAGGCTTGAACTCCGTTGTTTGCGTTGGTATGGGAGCCCTCTTGTGGCTAACATAACCAATTCGCCATTCTTCTTAGATACGATCCTCAGCGGGCACACGCTCACGTCGGCGTCGTTCTGATAGTGATATTGTATAACCACTGGATACCACCCCAATAGCCCAGATTTGGTTTCTTTCCACACCTTACAATAGTCCTACACTAACCGGCGGCTGTTTTGGATGCACTTCTAGTGTATACTGGGATAGTGGCCGGTTGGTGTCACATTACTGTTTAGATCAAATTGTCTGACGGGCCTCTACCTGTTGGCTTCGGCCCCACGCACGCCTCCCAAAGGTCCGGGATACTCATAACAATAAGGACGAGACATACAAAAATATCAAAGCACTAACGAAATCTAGATAACCACGAACAAAAATAACGTCCAACCTTACAACTAAATCACATAATAATACAAAACAAGATAATGCAATCACAAATCGGCAAAGGAATAATAAAATGGGGAATTCTTCGTAATCGCAATGTTATCTCATGGAGATGATTTCTATTAGTTACCCGATACATTTTTCTGGTCTCGCGTGGCAGTGACAGGGGTCGGCGAGACCTTCGTCAGCCTGCCGCTGTTGCATGGTTCACGTTATAGAAGAAAGCGATTGGTTTGCGGTAACTTAACTTTACTTTAACGATAAAATATTTCAGAAAAGGAGCATCGGTGGCGCGTTGCGGAGCTATGGAAGCTAAATCTTGGGGTCCAGGTTTGAATCCGCACGCCGGACGACATGTCATGTACCAACGAGTTTTTCTAACTTATGTACATAATTCCGACTGCTCTCAAACAGTGAAGGAAAACATCGTCAGGAAACCTGCATACCTACGCTGAAGAAGAAATTCCGATGCGTATGTGAATATTAATCCACATTGGGCATGCGTGGTGGACTAATGCCCATACACCCTCCCTTAGGGTAGGCCTATGCCCTACAGTGGGACGTATATAGGCTGTGATGAAGATTTCAGAGAAAGTTTCATGGGAAACCCTTTCGGCTTTCCTGGGGATCTAGTATGACGCCCCAGAGCAAACGTGAAAGATCGAGATGTGCCTCTATCTTTGTTATTGTACACATTTCAAAAAGAGCGAGCATGACTGGTGTCTCGTTTTGTTGCTTTGTTGTGCGTGGCAATGCTACTGCTTGCACATACTGTCTCAATACCTATTGGCTCGTCTCCAAACTCAAACAAATATTATTTGATATTTGTTCGAACTTTGCGCGCAAACGGACCTGTTGAGCCACAAGGCAGCACCTTGGACGTGTCATTAGCGGACAATCAGTCAAGGGCCGGTTTGAAAGTTTACAGTAGCTCCGGCCGGCATAAATTAATATGGGGGTGACGATTATCAGGAGTATCATGTTGATAGGAGCCAGGTATAGTATTTAAAAAAGGAATCGCAAGGGCCTGACTTTACTTCGAGTAGTTTTAGTACGAGTGTACTGTAGTTATGTACCTATCTACATGTTTGCCTACCTTTGCTATCGATGTTATTATGACTGATGATATCAGGTTTATCAATGCTTTTGAACATAAGATGTTTGTTTATGTATTTGATGAATAAATTAAAAAAAAAAACTTTAGGTACTATTATTTAGTATCAACTCTACATTGCATAACGCGTGCTTTTCGAAGCATGAGCACGTAATAAGTGGAGTAAGTAAAGCTTACTTCAACAACAAGTAAATCCGCTCCTATTTCACTGCTTGCACCGCTTCTTCTTACTTTTTGTAAGGCGCCACGCAAGACCAGTGAATATATTCGGTCCATTTCTTGTGGAACACACGTCTATTGCCCTTTTTCAATTAAACTTTAGGGCAAAACATTGCTCGCTTAATAGAAAAGTAAGTGGTTTTTTCCTTAATATGCTTTGTTTCGGGCTACTTATTTTCATAATAATTATATTCTTTTTTATTATTTTTTAAATTTCATTTTACTGAACGAAAACTGTTTTTAGTCTGTACTCTATTGTAGAAATAAGGTATTTAATAATTAAGACGCTTTTAAATGATGATAGTAAAGTCTCTCACAACCGGGCAACCATTTAATATTTTAAAAATATTTAGTGAAAATGTACTTTTACAAATGGAAAATATTTTTTATCAAAGTGAGACTTAAAAAGCTATCTATACTATTATAAAACTGTAACAGGAAGTTTGTCCTGTTACAGTTGTGTACATTGAAGATATTAACAAAAAAAAAGTTACGATATGGTTTTTAGGTGACCCTGATTCCATTTCACCAAATTTTGGATTTTTTGTCTGTCTGTTTGTCTGTGTGTTTGTTTGGGTGTTTGTTTGTTTGTTTTAACGAGTATCACGCAAAAACTACTGAACCGATTTTGATGAAACTTTTTTGTTTGATAGCTTATGATCTGACTTAAAATCTGGTATATAATTTGTGCTGACGAAGTCGCGGGTTAACGCTTGTTATTTTATATAGTTAAGCTACTTATTATGTTATTTTATTACAGAAGCTATATTTATATCAAGGGGTGTTCTAGAATTGTTTCTATGTATCCTTAGATTTTTTATCTAATCTAAACTATTATAAAACTTTTACAGAAGTGTACACTGAAGATATTAACAAAAAAAAAGTTACGATATGGTTTTTAGGTGTCCCTGATTCCATATCATCAATTTTTGGTTTGGGTAAATCCTTCTTGACAGTTCTTTTGTATTTTATTTTCATATGGAGATGATTAAATTTTGAATAACTTGATATTTTAATAGTAAATCCATACAGATGAAATATTATTGTTTTATATTTTATATAAAAAAGCTGTAGTGGTCCAGTGGCGAGTAAACTTGCCTGCCGTGCATGAGGCAATGGTTCATTTTTTTTTTTTTGGAGATGACAGCTCTACTCAGGGAGCAACTACGGTACGGACCTCGGCATAGGGCGTTGCTGGGGCTACGCGGCGGATTGGGTAGCGGGGATCGGAGAGAAGCGACCTGCGATTGGCCTGTAGTGTCTGTAGACGCCATAAGTGAAAGGAGTGGGCAGAGGTCGCGGCTATCCCCGCTGGCGGGGACGTTGATTACGGTGTCGACGCATTGATATCGTGGGTTGTGAGTTTGCGATTGTTTTATTTTATTTTATTTTATTTTATTCATTTTAGGTAAATTTACGGACTAATTACAGGATAGTAGGGTATCAACATTTTTATAAAACAACATTGCCAACTAAAAGTTTCCACAGATAAATTTCATTCGTTTTACACACGTTTGTGTGTAAAAAAAAATACAAATTTGAATCAATAAAGTAATAAAAAGTTACATTACAAAAAGCTCCAAGTTTGCTGGTACTTCAAACCATCCACAAAAGAAAAGGAATTATACAATGTGTTAATGAATTAACGCAAAACTAGAAAGTAGTTTGTTAAGGATCGAGAGCAGAATCGAATTATCATGGTTTCAGCATGGGTAATTTTTCAAAATATTAAATAATTTATGTGTAAAATTTTAAATTCTAAGAACCCGATCTCAACCCACCACACGGGCACACTTACCCTACTTCCCACCAAAACAAGATTCTTAAAATGTATCCATAACTACGTAATTGTTGTTGTATGTTGGGCTGTACCAATGAGTTTTTCTGACTGATGTACGTCGTACCAACTGCTCTCAAACTGTGAAGGATAACGGCGGTGGAGGTTTCATCGAAACCTGCATACGCTGAAGAAGAAATTCTGATACGTATGTAAAGTCTACCAATCTGCATTGGGCACACGTGACGCCCATACCCCTTAGGGTAGGCCTGTGCCCTGTAGTGGGACGTACTCATTAGAATGTCTAACTGCTTAAGTGTTCTGAACGGCTTTTGTGCCATATGTAACAGTGCACAGCTGGTATTCTGTAAGGGGACTGTCCGGCGTTTCTCGCCAAACTATTTTCTGTAGTTTTTGATCTTCCTCGCGAACGAGGATCATTCTGTACATCTTCTCACAGTCAGCTGTAAAGACATACTTGTAGAGCCTCCACCCAATAAGCAGTGCTTGTAAATCTTGGTGAAGTTTAGGTCCACATTCCATCAGGTCGTTAAGGCTGTAACCTGAAGACATTTTATTTAGTAAATAAAAAGTTTATTTAGAGAATTTATTTGTACTATTGAATATTATCTTTTTTGTATCGAAACTTTTTTAAGAACAAAGCAACTCAGGACCCAACCAAGAAGTTTAGATACCTACTATAAAACACCTATAACTCACTTGTGAATAATAGCAATGAAAAAGTCACAGTTTGATTATAGGTGTCATTATGTGCCTAATTGCGGTGAAATAAGGGCCATTTTATGAGCAAGTGTGTTGAAAAATCTATTTTCTGAAACATCCTTTATTTCTGTACAAGCCTATCGCAATAGTCTACAGAAAGCGAGCCCATTTATTTGGAAAAAATGTAACGCTCTTTTACTTCAAAAAATAACGTTCCAATTATTTTTAAGGTCTCCTTTTGACAAAAAATGTATTTTTAATTTATTAATATGAGACTTTTTGAAACAAGGTAAACTTAATATACGAGGAATTATTAAAACACCTTTTAAGGGGTTAAAGGGCATGTCTTATGAAAAGAGTTAATTTTTTTATTGCAACTGAGTATGTGTATTAAGGAAAATTGAGCGAACTTTACCAGTCTATTTGTTGTAAAAATTATTCTGGTAAAAACTAAAATCTTAAAAACTTTTTTCTATTAAAGTCTGCTATTATCTAAACTATTATATACATACTTACCTTCCTTTATTTGTCTTTAATAAAACTATTATTTAAATTATAATAGTTAGCGCGCTCCATAATTATAAACTATTATAAAACTGTAAATAAAAAAAAAGAAGTTTGTTTGTTTGATCGAGCATCATGCGAAAACTATTGAACTGAACTTCGAACTGATGAAATAAATACCTTTTTTTTTTTTTTTATTGAACCGATTTTGATGAAACTTTTTTTTTGATAGCTTATGATCTGACTTAAAATCTGGTATATAATTTGTGCGGACGAAGTCGCGGGTTAATGCTAGTATAATATAAACTCACAACATTTATGCTATTAAAAAATATTTTTCTCCCTCCTTCCTTCTTCTCCTCCTTCTTCTCCTATCTTTCCATCCTTTTTCACGGAGCATGTTGCGAAATTATTGACTATATAATTTGTTTCTTTGGAGGAGAGTTCTTTGTCATCATGTTATCATTTTCTTTTTTTTTTCATTATTATGTAGGTAGTACTTTTATAAAACACGAGCGTTAACCCGCGACTTTGTCCGCACAAATTATATACCAGATTAAGTCAGATAATAAGCTATTAAACAAAAAAAGTTTCATCCAAATCGATTCAGTAGTTTTTGCGTGATGCTTGTTCAAACAAACAAACAAACACACAAAGAAACAAACAAACAGACAGACAAAAAATCCAAAAATTGGTGATATGGAATCAGGGATACCAAAAAACCATATTTTAACTTTTTTTTGGTGAATATCTTCAATGTACAGACAAACTTCCTGTTACAGTTTTATAATAGTTTAAATTGTTTTTAAACTGAATTAGAATAAGATGAATTACAAAGTATAAGTTTAATGACTCTTAAGCAAAATCAAAAGTAATGGGTCAAAGGCATGATGGCTTTGATTCTTCTTATCGTGTGGGCAGAGCCCTAGTGTCAGGGTTTTTTCAGACCGCCTTACGGCCTCTGACGTGGTTTGTATGTAACGACTCCTACCCCAGAGATAGTAGCCGGGACAAACAGCTTAACGTGCCATCATTTTTATTTTCAGACAATCAGGTGATTCAGCCTGCAATGTCCTAACCAACTGGGAAAAAAGTGACATATCACTAGGTGTCCCCCGTGGGGATCGAACCAACGACCTCCGTGTCGAGAGCCCATGTTCTTAACCATTAGACCACGGAGGCAGTTAATGACTTTGATGACTCTTTCCTATTATCTTTCATCCTTCTTTTACGTAACACCACTGGTTTTTTGGGTGAAGTAAAACATCGTGAGGAAACCTGCATGCTTCAGTTTCGAGGCATGTGTTGCAAGTGGCGACTGGCTCACTCCTCGTCACACTGGACAGAGTTTCGGTACTACTAGTGAAACGTGGATGTTCTGAGGTTTCAGAATATCTCTGACTACTCCCTCGGGGATATAGTCGTGAGCATATGCTATGCTATGCTTTTTTTACGTCATGTAAAACCTACATCTGCCACTTGACGGATTAATACTAAATTGATTCACGGAACGCGGTTTTATGAGCGAAGGAACATGGATTTTTTAACGTCTATGTCACAGGCAATATCACAGTAATAAATGGTTTTAGCTCTATATTGGACATAAAAAGACCTTTTTTATATTAGGGTGACATTAAATTGATCCCTTAACAGCTATACGTTTGCACTTTAACATAGCTTGACCAGGGCTCAATTTGACCCTTACATTTATAATACGAAAATCTTTTAGATCTACATCGAATTAAAAAATGACAGAAATAAGCCATAGAATTTGTTCCCCATTTCTTCCATTGCATTACGAGGCGAAATCCGTTCTTCAAACCGTGGGCTTGCCTGAACAGAATTAGAACAGGAGTCGCGCGGTGTAACTACCATCTTCACATGTGGGGCATCAAAAACTCACCCGAGTGCGACTGTGGTGCTCCGGAGCAGACTATCGAGCACATAGTGAATGAGTGCCCTGGCAGAAGATTTGACGGTGGAACCCGGGAACTAAACGAACTGACACCGAGAGCCAAACTATGGCTTAAAACTATTGACTTAAACTTATAATCTCCGCAGGAATGGAAAGCCATACGAATAATAATAACGATGCGAATAAGCGAAAAAGATTTAATTTGTTGCATTATTTGAAACGTCGTTCCTAAAATTCTAAACAAGCAAAAAGAAATTTATAGCGAAAGAAAGTTATAGCGACCATCCCGCACTTGAAACAATCAACGAACCCCTCCGTGGTTACGGAGAGTAATGTGGTAATAATAGTTAGTACACCATGACCATGGCCATAAGTGTTTGTTTCCTAAACTTATCAGAATTATCATAGGTCCATTCCGATCATTCCGACACATACAATGTACATTTTCCGTACAGAAAAAGGTGTTATTGTCGTCGTATCGAATAATAAAGTACTTATTTGAAAAATTTATAAACTAAACCATAGAGAAATTACGGAACTAAACACGTGCTAAGCAAGTGACCCAGGTAGCAGTTTACCCTAACTTGATCTCAGAATTTATTTTTTCCTGGTTTCATCGAGGTTAGGAGAATGAACTACGTTTATTGGTTGATTTTAACTTTACTCACCTTACTCGCCTTGCTGTCTGCACCTATTTTCCAATTATATACTGAAATAGAATGGTTTGTCGTACTATACACGTCCTATCTACACAGGACATAAATCGAAAGGCATTTTATTCAATCGTTCCATTTAGCTGCGCCGAACGTTAGAGACCAAAATGGACAATTTGTGCTCACATAAAATTTTATAACCACGCTCGTCGACACTTTTACTAGAATATTCTATGGCGCGCGAAATAGGGGATTTTATTTTGATTTCGAAAAGATTCGTTTCGGGTACGGTGTTAAATTTGAATGCCTGTTTAACTGGCAATTTATTTTGAGAACATAGCAATTTATTTTGAGTACACTTAAGTATAATAGATCTTTAGATTTATAGTACCTATTTAAACGATGTATTTTAGTCCGTGTCGGTCCATGGAAAAAGAAAAGCCGAACTGAAAATTGGAGAAGGTACATTGTTTAAGCGTAGGTAGTTACACCAACGCTTAAAAAATTCACAAACATAAACATAAAACATATGCTCACGACTATATTCCCTGAGGGAGTAGTCAGAGATATTCTGAAACTTCAGAACATCCATGTTTCACTAGAGTAGTAACGAAACTCTGTGAACGGTGTGACGGGGAGTGAGCCCGTCGCCACTTGTAATAGACAGTAGGTACAATACATGCCTCGAAATTGAAGCATGCAGGTTTCCTCACGATGTTATCCTTCACCGAAAAGCCAGTGGTGTTACAAATCGTATATAAATTCCGAAAAACTCATTGGTACGAGTCGACATGGACGGGGATCGAACCATCGCCTCCTGCACAGCAGGCAAGGTTACTCGCCACTGGACCACCACGGCTATATTCACCGGTAAATTTTCCGGTCTAATGGCCCTTTCCTACTACTTACAAGTAGTATTTATGTAGTAGGAAACAACAAAGAACGAAATTACAAGTCTAGTGGTAATAAGATGCATAACTAAATTAAATTCATGTCACACGATTTGACGCTTAGCTGTTACTTCATACAAATGGGGAACACTGAAAAGAAGAGATAAACATGTGCGATACTAAAGTGCGAGTGATAAAGTACTGGACCATTGCCTTCTGTTTTCTGCCGCCCGTTCGCCACGAGGGGGTGAGGTTAGAATTGGTGGGGGACAGAGATTGTCTGTAGGTACTATTATATACATAGCACTATATTCTTTCTTATACTGTACTGATGTACTCTACCCCAGGTTTTCATATTTGATTTTAATGAAATCATCATCATCATTCTCTTGCCCATTTCCCATTATGGTTTCCCATGGTCGGCGCAATATGTCATCCTCTTCCATTCATCTCTCTTAGCCGTTGTTTCAACACTCACCCCTTTTTTACGCATATCATCCGAAATGAAAAAAAATATTTTGTAAGACTTTTAGTGGTACCTACCTAACTCCTTTGTACCTATTCAAAGGAGCGAACATTAACTTAATACTAACATCAAATTTGTTAAATTTTTAATGGTTAAGAAAGCAATAGAGCGATATCCTTAAAGTCAATTGTACCATCCTCGTAAAAAAATAAATTTCCTAAAAATTTCTAGCAAAACGAACAAAACGAATCCGACATTTTACTTCTAGCAAAAACGCTCAAAGCTTTTCCTCATTTATCAATGTGATTTAATTCTCCACGCTAAGCTAAACTCTACCGTAATTAAATTATTCGCATTCATACAAAGAGAACTGTCAAGCTGTCACGAACAATTGGATCGAACGTCATAAAAGCGCCCGCAACTCACAATATGATGAAATAGATATCTGTATTACTTCGAGAAAGAACAATTGACTGTTTGTCTGAAACACGGACCCTGAAAAAAAGACGAACGTAATGTCACACTAAAAAGAGGTGAAGCATGCAAGGTCCTACAATTTCGTTTGTTCTACAAGGGACCTACACTCATACAGACGCACCAGTTCTAGGCGCAGGTCCGATAACCAGCCGCCATTATGAACCACGCGACAGGGCGACAGCACGCACACTCAAATAAATGGGACTTCACTTTTGATTAGACCAGATTACTTCCGTCTTTTTTTCAGGTCCGTGATCTGAAAGAGCAATATCACAAGTGACTTTTGAGCGCAGGTGATACCGCAACTGCACCGCTACGAGACGTCGCAACTGAAATACCGCGATTTCACCACGACACTGATTGATACGACTTGATATTAGAAATATCGCGGCGGAATCGCGGTGTTGCCGCGGCGATATCATGACGATATCGTTCCGACAACGCCTACGCTTAAAAATTGCATGTGATATAACTCTTAGTTCTATTTACAACAGTAGCAGTGTCCAGAAAACGAGAACACTTAAGTAAATAACCAACAGAAACCACACTTCATGCAATAGCGCTACGGTAAGTTCACTACTACAAGGCGCGACGGTGTGTTCGTGACATTTCACCAACGAATTTACCGACACGTTGTCGGTGAACCTAACTGGCTCGGCCTGCCCCATATAGTCAGAATGAACTAAAGAATACGAGTTTCTTGTTTGACTACGGAATCCTAATTGGACAACGAGTGAGCGTTGAAATTACGACTAAAAGAGATGAATGGAGGAGTACTACATATTGCGCTGACCCCAGGTAATGGGATATGGGCAGAAAAAGGATGACCAGGAGAAACCACACCCACCCATCATGGCAGGATTTGTGCTGTAAGTTAGTGAGATCTCACAAGAAGTCACTGACCTCCCAACTGTACACCCAAGGGTACATTTGTTCTTTCCGGAATCATTCAAGGAGACCAAAAGCAGGCGGGCATACGTGGAGGTAACCTGATCGAGCACATAACAGGGTATAACGAGAATATACAGGGTGTAACAAAACACCCTAGTAATACTTAAGAAGGTGCTTTAGACCATTAAACTGAACAACTTCCACTATGGAGCCAACACCCTGAAGAAATTAAAAAAATCTACTGTCCCATACATTTGAGTCGAGCGGGTACTGCAGTTTTGTATGGGATAGTAGATTTTTTTTTCACGTTGTATGCTCCATAGTGAAAGTTGTTCAGTTTGATGGTCGGAAGAACCCCCTAAAATATTACTAGGGTGTGTTGTACACCCCATAGATGAGTTATTCCATGCCGAGCACTTTTGTAGCGCTCAAAAATCTTCCAAATCGAGGACAAGTCCTGCCACCACCTTCTGGCTCCTGCAGTGCTGTTTGGTTTACCAGTAGACCAAATGGAAAGACATGGGCCACAAAGGATTTGACATAAAAAATGAATTGTACTCGTACTCTGTAAAAATCATTTAAATTTCACGTCATAATAAAAAAGGCCTGTCACTCAAAATACGATGCGATATTAAAAACCTTTGTTTGGTTTGAAATATGTCATGCTGTTATATTTAAGAACGAAATTTTTACGTCGGGTTGCCTGTATAATCGTTGTCAGATTTAACTTTTAGCCATTATCATTTAACAGCAGAAAGAAGTCTACGCTGAATAAAATAGGTATTCCCCAAAATCCCCTAAGGGATTTCACAATGCACCTACTGTCATGATTTTTACTAAGTTGGGTTATATTCTGTTACTAAATCTTTATTTTGTACTAGCATCATCATCAAAAATACGTTCCATTCATTTAAAAACATGTTTAATATTCTATTATGTTCGAATTAACTGAAAAATAACCAACGAATGGCTTAAAAAGGACTTGTATCCAGAGCCGTTAAATATTTTATTAACGATTCAATCATATGGCAATACTTACTTTTGTGATTGGCTGTAGCTGGATCAAGACGATCAAACGCGAGGCGCGTTTTGTTGCACTAAAAAAGGGGGGAGGACGTTCGAAGTGGGGAAAAAGGGATCGGACAGCCAGTTCTCGGCCGGTACTCAAAGTGACAACTTGTGTAAATAAAGATATGTGTTTTAAATTTAAATAGTTTAGTAAAATTATAATAATAATTCGGTTAAAAGCAAATCATATAAAATATTATCCTAAAAAGTCTATCGGAGTTTAATTTCATCACACTACAGTTTTGTATCCCAAGGGCCCGATAGCTCAGTTGGTAGTGAACTAGCCTGCTGATCCGATGGTCACAGGTTGCCATCCCTCAAGGGGAAAATATTTATCTGATGATGAATATGAATATTGAAGTCTACCAATTCGCATTGGGCACGCGGAGTGGAATAACGTCCATACCCCTTATTGAGGGTAGTCCAGTACCCTGCAATAGGACGTATTAAGGCCTGATGATGATGCTATGCTAATGCTAAAAAGCTTAGCCATTCGTGCTATTGTGATAGCAAACTCGGCATCATTTACAAACACACCCTGAGCTAATCTCGTTCATAATTAAGTTAACCGCGTTCACACGAGCGTCATTTCAATTGTCAAGAACAATTGAATCGGATCATAAAAACAGCCGTCATTCACAATACGTTTGGCTTGATTATAATTTACGATGGTTAGGCTATTGTCTTTTGTTTAATGCTTTGGGACTGTAGGTTTAACTTACGGTAACATTTTTCTTCTATTATCACCCTGTAGTATGTTGGCCGCAAGGATTTTAAGGGTGGTGAAGTCTACAATGCAACGGATAATTTTGCACGGAACTGTGCGCAGCAATATATGCTTAGATAAAAGTAAGTAAAATTAATTAGCGTTAATTTTACTTTCATCGACTGTCGGGTTGTGAGCTGATTTGATTGTGATCAGATCTCTAAGGCTACCCATCACCATATGCTTTGCACTCACTCTTTTTTATAAATTCAACTAGATTTTCTTTTTTAAATCTTTATTGAAATGAGCTGTATCGCAAAGCGTTATAAACTGTTTTTCACAACTGTTTCGAATCCGTATCGGTAAAAATGCTAAACTAATTTTTTTTTAATTCTTTGTCATCCGTAATAATCAGCAGCCTTTAAGAGCAAGCTTGCAAATGCTCACGATCACGACTATATTTCCCGGGTGGGGTTGGAGATAATCTGAAAACCAGAACATCCACGTTTCACTCTAGTACCTAGTACAGTATCAAAATCCCCAAAAATTAATTTTAAGGGATTAGTTAAGAGTTTTATTATGTAAATCCGTGTGGTTATAATTATAAAAAAAATCAATTTAATTAAATAATCAACATTGTTAAAAGCTATTTTAAAACAATTACAAAATACTCGTGGAAACAATTTAAAAAGGTCTTACATAAATGAAGGAATGATTGAATATCTACCTATAATATAGTATAAACCCTTTCGTTTAATAAAGTAGCTGACCCAGAGATAAACCTGACCAATCCTCTGCACCCCCTATCTGGTAATCTTTATTAAATATGAACCCGGAATGTTTGGGATGAGAAAAAGGAATTCACCCTTATAGGACTAAGATACAGTAACATTAAGTTTTAGACAATTTTGTCTTCCACTTGACAATAAAGCTGTGAATGTTATTAGTAGAAAACTAAATGTTTAGGTGATCATATGCGCATATTGTACTACAAGAAAGTAGTCATATTATATTTTGATACAGCAAAAATCTCAGGACAATTCATTCCTACTTCCGATCCTACTGATATTATAAACGCGAAAGTTTTTAAGTATGGATGGATGTTTGTTACTCTTTCAGGAAAAACCAATGAATGGATTTGAATGAAACTACAATTATATAGCTTATATAATACATCACAATAACACAGGCTACAATTTATAAAGATATTGTGTGAATTGTCCAGACGAAGCGCAGACGAAGTTGCGGGCACCAGCTAGTTGCTCATAATTTAGTAGAAAGTGTCAAAAAAGGCGGTATAGAGGCGGACTTTTAATTTTTTTCTGCAAACGGGGACCACGAGGGACACATAGTGAAATGTCACATTGTGCGTTTTTCCCCAGTTGGTTAGGACATTGCAGGCTGAATCGCCTGATTGTCTGAAAAGAGAAATGATTTCGTGCTTCGGATGGCACGTTAAGCCGTTGGTCACGGTTACTATCTCTGGTGGTAGTAGTCGTTACATAAAAACCACGTCAGAGGCAGTAAGGCGCTCTAAAAAACTCTGACACCAGGGCTCTGCCCACACGATAAGAAGATTTTTTTTTAAAGTTGGTTTTTTTAAATGTTTCAAGAATTAGGTGTGCTTTTTCATAACGTTTTCTCCTTTAGAACTGATTACAGATACACGTTTCTCGTAATGAGAATGACCTCTACTCATATGTAATTTATTATTCACATCTTGTAAAGGGTTAAAACCCTTTAATTTAGGTAAGTACCTTATTTCTGTGGGAATGGTATTGAAATACGTTACAGTCAGGTCACAAATTCGCAAAAAATAATACAACTTTTCATACAAACGTTCGTTCAGCTGATTGCATTTAGTATGATTTAAGCCCAAATTTTCCTAATTTTCTATACTGTGTTTAACCTTATTGTTACTTACTTAAGGGGATGCTTAAGACCATCAAACTCAATGTCTTATATAGTAACTTAACTAATCAAACTGAACAACTTTTGCAAACGGACCCTATACAGGGTCCTTCTTAATATGCTGACACTTTTTTAAGGGGACGATCAGACCATCAAACTGAACAACTTTCTCTATGGCACCAACATCGAAATCGCAAAAAAAAAATCAGCTGTTCCCTACAAAACTGTAAACCTATTCAAGCCAAATGTGGACAGCTGATTTTGTTTCGCGATTTCGATGTTGGAAAGTTTTTCAGTTTGATTGTCTGGTCATCCGCAAAAAAACTGTCAGCATATTAAAAAGGACCCTGTATTGTTTAATTATTTTCCCCTAACCTGTAGCGTAGGTACCCTTAAAAAAATTGTCTACCCAATATTAATACTTCCTTTCAAAAACCCCTTACAAAATGACACAAAAGACTATATTTATTGGGTGTAAAATGTCCCGTCTCCTCCGGAGGCGTTGTCGCCTGAAACATCATAATATTTTACAAATGAGCCGTCTGGCAGCCATTGTGCATGTCGGCTGCGTTGACAGATAGTGTTGCCACTTTATAGTTGGTTATCGATACTCGATAGTTAATACGTATCCCCCACTGAACGTTTCAGAGTCGTCTCACCTCTAATAAACTACGTCAATTAAGTAGGTATACCTATGTTTGACTAGCTTATCCTTCATTATCTCACTGTGGTGCCTTCTAATCCAAGGAAATCAAATTCGAAAATCATAAGAATTCGCACAAAATTTTATAGGAAAATAAGAAGTATACTTCATAGCTACATTTTTCATTAATTTGTATGTCTTTCAAGTAAAAAACATAAAATAGCTTCTAAAAACCAGAAATATATGGCCCAGCCCAGCGTTTACAGACAATATAATATTCGCGTAATGGCAAGTGGAACTCAATGGGGTATTATCAGCGTCTTAAAAGGATATTCCTGATAAAGCAGTCCATACAAAACTAATTTTGTCCTATTATAATGAGACCACTAATAGATTGTCTTAACAACATGTTTTTCTACTTTAATTGGTTAGTATTGAAAAAATAGGATTAAACTTCGTATTTAGGCAGCGAGCCCGGGCACCCTGACGAGTATATTCTGTTTATTGATAAAGTAAATTAGGTAAAAGTATGTAATTCTTAATTGTGCATTAGATTTAGGTAGATTTGGTCATTGACCAAGCCCTTATAACCAAATAATAATAATCATTAGCGTAATGTTTACTGTTTAAGCAATAAAATCTTTATTTGGGCACGGAAAACATAAATAAAATCGGTCGAGCGCGAGTCAGGCTTCTCGCCGAGGTTCCGTACCACACCACCACACAACATATTAATTTACAAAAAAATGTTGTTGCCTCCAGCCTAGCTAGCATACCACCCACGACAAAGCGTTTAAACGAGAAAAACGTCATGCGCGCTCTTTCTGGCCTACGTAAAATAATAAAGATGGAGGCACATCTCGATTTTTGTCCGTTTTCTCGGGGGTGGCATGCTAGCTAGGCAGGACCTTTAGCGCGAGACCGGCTCACACTTGCCCGGTTTTTATTATTTGTTGTTACACTGTAGAGTTTGTTCTATAATCACACCAAGTTTGACGCTTGTGTGTGTTACCATTTACACGATAGAGCGAGAAGAAAAAACATTGATAAAAACGAGTTTCTTGTATGAGGACCCCCCTTAATTTTTAACTTTTTATCATTTTTGTTATCTGTTAGCAAAACCGCCGTAATAACATACATTCTGTGTCAAAATTTCAACTGTTAGCTATTACGGTTCAAAAGTTACAGCCTTAAATAAGTTGGACAGACGGACGGACGGCCGGACGGACAGCGTTTCTTATGAATAGGGTCTCATTTTTACCTTTTGGGTACGGAACCCTAAAAAATAACAATATGCAGCGAACAAAAATGCTACAAAGGGTAGTCTATCACTATAAGTACAATAGTATCAAAAGTATCGATACTTTAAATAGTAAAACCGCTATTAAGAGTCCCATAGTGTCGATACTATTTAGCATTGTTATTTATCTTTGACTATTTATTATAAGGACTAGCTTTGGGGTAGCATTTCCCCTCTGCCACGGTATAAGATCAATTAATCATGTGCATTTACATTCAATTTTATACCTTATCACTAAACGAGATAGCCTATAATTGCGAAACAATAATTTCGAACTTAGAACGTTTGGGTTTCACGCGAGACTACTTTTCATGATTTTTAACGTTCAAAATTTAAATCTAAAGTTGTGGGAATAAAATCCAAAGTTGGGGATTTCATGTTACCTCGCCCCCCGCGAAAAGTGGCAGAAATGTTTGTTAATAGAATTGCACGAGTAACTAGTCTCTATATAAGTAGTCAAAGTCTTTTATCAATAGAACTGCCACCTTTTAGTTATCAAAAGTATCATTAGTGTAAGTGATATTCAAAGTCAAATATCGATTTTAAACTATCGATAATTTCGCAGCCCTATGAGCATCTTACCGTTATAAAATGTACTATGGCGTAGCGGCTTCGAGGCTACGGTCGTGTAGCGCTACGATTTGTAGCGGACTAAATCAAGACATTTTACGATATACGTATTCATATAGTATGGAATAATATGCATCGTTATTCGCGTACCACGAATAGATATTAGCGCTGCGAGTTCCTATTTGAATTATAATGTATACATATATATATGTTTGGTCATGTGGAAAGAATGGATGAGAGCAGATTGACGAGGGCAATCTATAAGGCAAGCTTAAGTGGAAATGTTGGAAGGGGACGGCCTAGACGTACATATACGAACCAAATTGGCGACGTGCTTAAAAAGGGCCAGGTCAGATCTACCCGTAACCGACGAGCATGCATGAAAGGACTTATGAATGTGGAGGAAGCTAGAGAGGTATGTCAGGATCGTTGCAGGTGGCGTTCCGTTGTCTCTGCCTACCCCAGTGGGAGACAGGCGTGAGAATATGTATGTATGTATGTATGTATGTCAACATTATAATTCAAATAGGAACTTGTTTTTGCTGAGTAGAGGATTGTTTACCACAGTTCTAAATTAATAGGTTATAGAGTTCAATTTCGTGGGAAACTGCAGCCCCAACTTAGGATTACCGTCAAATTGAGCAGTCCCAAATTAAGCTCTGTTTGGGGCAAAATTAATTTGAATACGGATTTTTGGATAAATGAACGAAATATTCGCAGCCAATCATTGAACTTTCTTAATAACTATTATAAAACTGTAACAGAAGTGTGTCTGTACATTGAAGATATTAACAAAAAAAAAGTTACAATGGTGTTTTTAGGTGTCTCTGATTCCATATCACCAATTTTTGGATTTTTTGTCTGTCTGTTTGTTTGTGTGTTTGTTTGATCGAGCATCACGCAAAAACTACTGAACCGATTTTGATGAAACTTTTTGTTTGATAGCTTATGATCTGACTTAAAATCTGGTTTATATGTGCGGACGAAGTCGCGGGCTACCTTTATAATTACGTACTAGAAATACCATTGCACATCACAACCATATTCCAAAGATCACCACACATACTTAGTAATCTATCTATCTATCTATAACGTCACGCCTCTTTCCCAGTGGGCTAGGCAGAGACCAGGGCGCGCCACTTACTACGATCCTTACATACTTCTTTTGCCTCATGCACATTCATACATCTCTTCATTCATGCCCGTCGGTTTCGAGTACTCCGCACCTCCCCTTGTTGTAGGACGCAACTGATTTGATCAGCATACGTCCTACGAGGGCGCCCTCTTCCGACGCTTTCACTCACATTAGCAACATATATCTCTTTCGTACATCTGCTATCACTCATCCTCTCCACATGACCAAACCAACGAAGCATACCTTTCTCTATTCTTGTCACTACATCTTCTTTTAATTTACATCTATCTCTTATTACACAATTTTTCACTCTATCTTTCAGCGTCACACCACACATACTTCGCAAGGAACGCATTTCAACAACATTAATTTTACTTGTATGCTTCTTCTGCCATACCCAGCACTCACTGCCATACATAAGTGTAGGCACCAACACACCATTGTGTATAGCAAGTCGCGCCTTTTTGGACACTAATTGGCTAGCCACAATGGTATGTAGAACACCGTTTACTTTGTTTCCCGCTGTTACTCGCCTATGCACATCACCCTCACATTTCCCATCTCTAGTAAACATGCATCCTAAATATACAAACTCATTCACTTGTTGCACTTTTTCATTCTCAATCATTATACAACAATCAGTCACACATTCATCCCTCTCCATTACCATTACTTTAGTTTTATTCACATTCACTTTCATTCCTTTTTTCTTCAATGCTGTATTCATGAGAGTTACCATGTCTTGTAACTCTCCCGCTGACGATGCAAGTATCACTTGATCACCAGCGTACAGGAGGCACTTGACTAGTAACTCTCCCATTCTTAAACCGTTTTCGCATTCTAGTAAAATCAATATTTAGTAAATCGCTAGCTATTTCATGTACCCTCACCCCTCCTACCCGCATGTGGCGCATGACGTTTGTTTGTTCGGTTATTTCTAGTATGTAATAGTGCAATGTATCAAAGACAAAAATAATATCTGAAAACTAATGAACGGGCCACCCCCTATATAGAAAGGGACAACAAAAAACTGATATTGATACAAATCAGGCGGACCATCCATGATAAAAACCATAATTATACAGGGTGTTACAAAACATCCTAGTAATATTTAACACTTTCGGGGACAGTGAACGAGACACAATAGAACTTTTATTGTTATCACTGCCATAGCCAGTTACTGTCCACGAACGTGTTAAGGGGGTCCTTCAGACAATCAAATTGAACAACTTTCACTATTGAGCCATAGAACTTTTATTGTTATCACTGCTATAGCCAGTTACTGTCCACGAACGTGTTAGGAGGGTCTTTCTGACCATCGATCTGAACAACTTTCACTATGAAGCCTTATACTTCGAAATCGTGAAATAAAAATCTGCTGTTTCATACAAAACTGCAATACCGGCTCGATTCAAAATGTATGAGACAGCAGATTTTTTAATTTTTTCTCGATGATGGCTTCATAGTGAAAGTTGTTCAGTTTGATGGTCTGAAGCAACTTCTTAAGTACATATTACTAAGGTGTTTTGTTACACCCTGTGTTGTGTAAACAGACCAACTATTTATATGCTGACGGTTTTGTAAGAAGATGATCAGACCATCAAATTGAACAACTTTCTCTATGTGGTCAACATAGAAATCGGGAAAAAAATCATCAATATCATGTCATAGATTTTGATAGTCCGCACAAATTATATACCAGATTTTAAGTCAGATCATAAGCTATCAAACAAAAAAGTTTTATCAAAATCGGTTGAGTAGTTTTTGCGTGATGCTCGATCAAACAAACACACAAACAGACATACAAGAAAATTCAAAAACTTGTGATATGATATCAGGGACATCTAAAAACCATATCGTAACTTTTTTTTTGTTATATCTTCAATATACATATGTTACAGTTTTATAATAGTACTAGCGTAAACCCGCGACTTCGTTCGCTCAAATTATATACCAGATTTTAAGTCAGATACTAAGCTATCAAACAAAAAGTTTCATCAAAATCGGTTTAGTAGTTTTTGCGTGATGCTCGTTCAAACAAACAAACAAACACACAAACAGACGGACAAAAAATCCAAAAATTGGTGATATGGAATCAGGGACACCTATAAACCATATCGTAACTTTTTTTTTGTTAATATCTTCAATGTACAGACACACTACTGTTACAGTTTTACAATAGTTTAGACTAGTGTTAACCCGCGACTTCGTCCGCACAAATTATATACCAGATTTTAAGTCAGATCATAAGCTATCAAACCAAAAAAGTTTCATCAAAATCGGTTCAGTAGTTTTTGCGTGATGCTCGATCAAACAAACGCACAAACAAACAGACAAAAATCCAAAAATTGGTGATATGGTATCGGGGACACCTAAAACCATATCGTAACTTTTTTTGTTAATATCTTCAATATACAAACACACTTTCTGTTACAGTTTTATAATCTATACTATTATAAAACTGTAACAGGAAGTTTGTCTGTACATTGAAGATATTAACAAAAAAAAAGTTACGATATGGTTTTTACGTGTCCCTGATTCCATATCACCAATTTTTGGATTTTTTGTCTGTCTGTTTGTTTGTGTGTTTGTTTGTTTGAACGAGTATCACGCAAAAACTCCTGAACCGATTTTGTGGAAACTTTTTTTGTTTGATAGCTTATGATCTGACTTATAATCTGAATCTGGTATATAATTTGTGCGGACGAAGTCGCGGGTTAACGCTCGTAGTATATAGATAGATAGATAGATTGGAATAGCACATTTTTTTCGCGATTTTAGCCTTGCTCCCATAGAGAAAGTTGTTCAGTTTGATGGTCTGATCATCTTGAAAAACCATCAGCATATATCTATTAAGAAGGGGTATATAATTTCATTTAATATCCGTCAGATCGGATAATGTCGTTTTATATTAGTTCAATCATTTCTCGAAGGTCGTCAGCTGTTCTGTGAATCTAATTTTCAACTTCTCCTAAATTGGAAAGTAAAAGTTTGAACGATCCTACATTTTTGGAGTTCCGTGGCCAATAAAACTGAACCGTTTATAAATTTGCATTGTTTCCTCCGTTCATTTATCACAGATGATGTAAAAATCATAAACTTAATATTACTACTGTGTACAAACTGATGACTTAATAACGAAAAGAAGGTACTATTCATAACAACATTATACCTAAATCCGAATAGAGTCTGTGTTTTTACATTCGAACATTAGACTCGACCATTAGAGATTTATAATTTATAATCTGCGTTGTCGAGATTCACTACGAGATCTTTTTAAAGATATCAGTATCTTGACTGTCTACAGTCAATATATTTACGAAAATATTTTATACGTTCGGAAAAATTTGTATCTCTTTCCCAAAAACAGTGACGTTCATAATTACAATACAAGAAATAAAAATAAATTAGTATCCCCACATTTTCGACTCAGTAAGGTCAACACATCTTTCATGGGGCACTGTATACGCTATTATAATAAGATACCAGAGGATATTCTAAAGTTGCCAGACAAAAAGTTTAAGTCCCATGTTAAACAAGTCTTCTGTAAAAAAGGCTACTATAAACTCGATGACTATTTAAATGACCAAAATGTCTGGTCTTGATAATGTTACTCTATGTAATGCAATATTGTATTTTAATTGTACTTTGTATATTTTGTTTTGTTTAAAAGATGTGTGTTGTAGAGTTTTTGGCCGCATCTTCTCTCAACGAAACACCTTCCGACGCGGTGGTAGACTCAAAAAATGACGTCAAAAAGCTATCTATGTGATATTATTTTGAATAAAAGATTTTTGAATTTTGAATTTTTTAGAGATCAAACGAACTTACCTGTTAGTGAAGTTCTATCCTAAGAATCCATTTTTGTAAGAATTTAATGTCCCGTATTGAACACCGTTATTATATGCAATCGTTAAGAAGGTCATAATATCGGTAACTGATACATCATACAAATTCAATCTATTCTCAATACAATAAATGAACCACCTTTTATAACACCCTTCATATTGCTTGTAGGAGTTCTCCGAAAGAGAGTTAAGTACGATATCGATAGACGGAAGTGGAATACCTCTTCTTATCATTGCCTCCCGGAAAATATTCCTGCCACCAGGGTAATTGAACTCAGCAAGTGGCTGCGGCTGTAATTAGTTGATAAAATTAAGTTTCTATCAGCCTTGAATATTAACATTTCTGAAACTAAAAGATTTTTGAATAATGGGTACCATGGCTGTGTAGGCCAATATGGAACAACCATTATACTTTTGGCGCTATCCGAAATAATTTTTCGTAAAGATTAAACGGAAGAAACGCGTAAAAACTTAAATTGAACCATGTAATTGTAAAGGCATTTACAGCGTACGCAGGATACGTATCTTGGACATTTATTATTTATACGACTAGCGAATAAATCTATGTTAGGGAAACCATACCTCATTACAATTTGTAGATAGGCATAGTCTGCAAGCTGCCACTCAATATCTGGATGCGTACGTCTTGACTCTTGGTCGGTGTCAAAGTTATCCGAAGATCGAATGTATGATGCGAATACATACATGTGTCTTTTTGTTAATCTCTTCGGACGAAGCATGAAGTCTAATGGAAAGTTCCAGGTATCGGGTTCCCAACCTATTAATAAATAGGTTGACTAGAAATTTCGAATGGCATAACTTTCGTTTTGTTACTCGATACGGAATTTTTGAATTTTTAGCCACTCTAAAATCAGACCGACTCGCGAAAGTAACAGGATTAGTCGAGGCAACCTTATATATTTTGGCGCTTCTTGAATGTACTATGTACCTAATTTTGTTGCTCAATCTTAAAAAAACAATTGTTGCTCCCAGGTTACGCCTAGGCAATCCTGTACTTTTAGACGAACCTTTCTCATATGCTACACCCTAGACACGTCGCATCTTGTTACTTGATGAGGTAGGATTGCCATCAGCTCCCTCTTAGTCTATTTAATGATTTAAAAAATTGATTGATACGGAATTCTCCTTAAAGCCTCATAATCTCACTTGGTAGTAACTCTCAAGGCTTTTAAACTTAGATGGAAACCTTCAAGTTACATTATATCGCTGTTTTTTTTTTCATGTTTAAAAAATTGCTCTTTATGTTGCTCTTCAGCTATTAACAACAATATTTTTTTCGATGGAAACAAATTTCATTTAATTTTCGCTTGTTTCGCATCAAAAACCAATATTTTCATATAATTACAATATCGATCAAACTTTTTTTTACTCTGCGAAAACACTGTAGATAGGTAATATTTTATTACGAAACTTACTTTATTAATACTTGATGTTCTCGGAAAGTTAGTATACTATTTTTTTGTGTACTGATACTCATTGGGGAATAGAGGCCTGAACCCGACGCAGATTGAGGTCAAAAATGAGCAATTATATCTAATATCTAAACTGTGTATAATAAATATTATAAAACTGTAAAAGAGGTGTGTCTGTAAATTAAAGATATTTGCAAAAAAAAAAGTCTACGACATGGTTTTTATTTGACCCTGACTTCAAATTACCAATTTTTGGATTTTCTTGTATGTCTGTTTGTTTGTTTGTTTGTTCGAGGATCACGAGAAAACTATCTGAACCGATTTCGATGCTTTTTTGTTTGTTTGAAAGCTTATGATTTGATTTAAAATCTGATATATAATTTATTGCGGGTAAACTCTAGTCTAAACTATTATAAAACTGTAGCAGAAAGTTTGTCTGTACATTGAAGATATTAACAAAAAAAAGTTACGATATGGTTTTTAGGTGTCCTTGATTCCATATCAGCAATTTTTGGATTTTTTGTCTGTCTGTTTGTTTGTTTGTGTGTTTGTTTGAACGAGCATCACGCAAAATCTACTAAACCGATTTTGATGAAACTTTTTTTGTTTGGTAGCTTATGATCTGACTTAAAATCTGATATACAATATGTGCGTACAAAGTCGCGGGTTACCGCTCGTACATAATAAAAGTGTAAATTTTGCGAGTCTTCATATTAAAATATCTTCGGTAATAATTTGTAGTCTTTTTTTAACTGTAATATTTAAATACAGCTACTCCTGACGCTGTCAAGCTTGTCAAACTCCTGGCTTCTAAAATATAAAAACACTAAAAACACCACTTAAGAACCATTGACTCGAAAAAAAGAAGAACGTGTTATTCTCGTGTTTGTGAGTGAATGATAATTTGATGATATTTATGGTTGGTGGTGTGGTGGTTATGGGTAATTCTGGCAGATTTGATGTGACTAAAATAAAATTGTTGACGAAGAATTATAACTAACTTGTTCTTTCGTGTCAGCACGAGTCGTATCGTTAGACAATTACTCGTGCTTTATAGTTTAGGAAAATCTTTTTTCTCAGTGTGATTGTGACACGCATCTCGTAATCGAAGAGATACGGATGAGCTTAAATAGATAGATAGATAAACAATTTATTTGCATAAGTAACACACACATAATATTACAGTTTGCAACAAGTTTACAAAACAAGAATACAACGAAATATCAATAGAACAACAACAAATAGGCATCAGAATATTTCTGTCAGCTTATAACGGTTTCCTTACCAAGTTTCTATTCCCCGAAGTTTACACCTTCTTAAAATATTTTGTTCTATACTAATCGACATGCCATCAATCAAAAGTTATGTTCACTCATTACATTAATCTATCTAAGTTCTTCACATTTATCCATTCCTGAAGTTTCACACGTTCCGTTCAACTTGGTAGAGATAATTCGAAAAGTTTATATCGCACGCCTCCCGAATTTCTTCTAATTAAATCCAATGTGGGCGCTCACGCCTCTTTATCATGCCCTTGGGGGTGTTTGAGCTCACCCGTTAATGTGCCCATAGAGTTTAATTGCGGCAAAAGGTGACTATTCACAAAATGCACTGCACTGATTGAAAGACACCCTTAGCCTTTCAACCAGAGCTTTACAAGAAAGATACCTATACAATCATTTCGTAATATCACTCACGTCGCGTCGACCGAATCCGACCGAAATGGTTTTATGGGTAAAGCTGTGCGAGAATGCATAGCAAAGACGTGAAACTATGTGCCAAGAAGTTAAGGGCCTATGTCGAAAAATAATTGAAGCGAAATGGGCGTGTGATAGCTTATATTACTGCCTGATGCGCGAGAAAGAGACGAGGCCTGAAACGACGCAAGCGTAAAACAAACTTTATTTAATTGTGATTGTACTATTTATGTAAGTTTAATTCTGCTCTTATCAAAATTTGTAAAATATCAATCCCTTTTTTTAAAATTAAGTCTCGTGTTTCTATTATTCACCGTTTAGCAGTTCCAAGCGTTTATCGATGAAGACGGAGGCTACTTTGGCTTGTTTTTCTATCGAGAAAATGTGTCTTAATCGTGTTTTGGCTCTAATCAAAACATATATTATATGTTCAATTTACACATATCCGTAAATCATACTCCTTCTGTTAGTACTTCATGATATATGACGCTTTGAAAAATCGTATTTTCTTCACATATCCTCTTAAACTAACTAAAAAGTCGTGCTATTGAATTTTGAATCATGGAGAAAAATCGAATATATATATAAATATTTCTTTAAAAAAAACATTTTTTTTTGCACGCCAAAAATATACAAGGAAATGAAAAAAACAAAATAAAAGATTAATTTTAACCTAGTACAAGTGGCGGTCTTATCTTGTCTCTAAAATGGAACCAAAGTTCCTTACATACGACGAGGGGGCAGATTTAAAAAAAAATCAAGGTGGACTTGACACCCACAAATGAGTTTAGAACATTTTAATTGAAATGTTTTGTCTTTTGTTTGCTCACAGGTAAGGTCTACGCCTTTTAACATCTGCGGTGTTGAAGTTACATGCAAAAGGTAGTATAAATACATGAACATACCCTTTCGGCAGATCAGGATGGGTAGGGGTACCTTTTTATAAATTCACTTCCAGAAACCGCCATAAATGACTTGCCACTTTCACTTTGATGACGCACTATCGAACAACTGTGATTTTCTGAACTTTCTGTCCCGCAAAGATTCTTACGTACCCTTTTATATTATTTGCAGGAAATATCCACAATATGCTATCGATCCTACAAGTAACATTTGTCACTGGTCGTCAAGGGACGCCGTTGACAAGGGTTTCGCACAATGACGTCAATCTGTTTCAACCCTATTTCTGTCTGAAATGTTGTTTTATTGTTTCAACAACAACTTTCAATAACGACAAGCCTATTCTAAATATTTAGACCTTGTGCATCCTTGTGGTTATTAAATTTGAGTTCATAGTTGTTTGTATTACTTTTTTAACAGACTAATAGTCGGATGACGTACTACGACGACATCTCCTCTATATCTGGGCCTCTACCCGCACATTCGAACTTCGCAATTGCGTGAATGTTTCCGTTCCAATGTCAATTCTATTACAACGAAGTGCGGACAGAAACAGTGGCGATATATCGAACATCGAAAGTCCGGGTACAGGGCCTGCTTTGTTTTGCTATGGGTTAAAATAAGAAACGCTCTTAATGGAGTGCAATTTACTAAGCGTCACATCGCTGTCAAAAACATCGACGAGCTCGCATCCTTCAGATCGTCAGAGGTTTTATATGAGTTTGACACATGAAATTAAAATCTAACCGACGTTTCAACGACGAATTTAAGGTTGTGACGATGTTTGCGCTTAGTGAATTGCATTGCTGTGCCTAAGTGTCAAAGAGAGATAATTTTAACTTTAGAAAACTTTCAACATACCTAATTATAATTCAAATTTAAACGTTTGCATTTGACTTTAATAATTCCTCGACCATTTGTTCTAGATACCGGGAGGCAGACTAAGTTGTTTGTTACACCCTTTCCATGTTATTCTAAGCTGTAATGAACTGGATAGAACAGCTTGAATTATACTAATGGCTGGTTTATTTTATTGCTATTACATCTTCAGTATTAAGCTTAGATAGTACTAAATAGAGGAAGATGACTAATTCAATAATGGACCTAAATTTATTAATATACTTAGAAAAATCACACCATTTCTTTCAGTGGCGTAATTGTCGTACAAGGCAACTAAGGGCAGTTTCTTTTACAGTGTATCTAATCCAGCCTTTTGTGTTAAAACCATCTTGAAACCTGAAAAAGTCGAAGTAAACTTTTATGCGACTACATCAAAAAGTAAAAGGTGGGTGAATTGGCAATTGTAGCCGAGTGTCTGATCACCCAGAAATCCAATACAGTCGTGACTTCAAATGTGTATATGTAATGTCTATGTCTATGTCTATTAAAAACAAGGTGAAGCGGTACTTCACTCCTGGACAGCTCTTAAATATAAAGCTCAGGTCCGATCCTGTATGAAGTACGGCTCAGCCAAGTATCAACTTGCCACACTCGACTCTGTTTAACGCAGAGCCAGGAAGCTCATTGGCGACAGTAAGCTGGTGGAGACCAAGCTTCATAGCCTAGCCCACCGCCGCAGAGTAGCCTGCTTGTCGGTCTTTTACAGATTGTACTTCGGTGAGTGTGCCCAAGAGCTACATGAGCTCATCCCGCCTTCCCCTTTCTACTATCGGACTTCCAGACGCACCGCGGGATATCACCTATTATTGGTTGACATCCCACCATATCCGCACCAAGCGCCCCTCTGAATCTTTTATAAGGCGCACAGCCAAGGAGTGGAATGCCCGCGTCAGTATTTCCGAACGCTTACAACCCGAATTCCTTTAAAGTACGAGTGAATAGGCTTCTTCTGGGTAAGCTCGCTACGTCTTCGTCGTGAGGACTGGATTGCGGTCAGCAAGAGCAAACCCATAAGTAATAAAAAAATTATAAAAAAAGTGTTAAATTACATTTTTAGACTTTGTTCACTTTCGAGCATTATTAAGCTCACTAGTGAATGAATTCGGTGAGCACGTTTAGATATTAGAAATACCCTGAATAACACCCAAAATAATCATGCGTAAATTCTATTCCTACAATATTTATAACCAAACTTTACCCTCGTATTTACTTAAGCTTTCTCAAACATCTTGGTCAGAAATCTGTTTAGACCCATTCGAACTAAGTCCTCAAAAAGTCCCAAATTCGAAAAGGGACCTTCATTACGGAAACCCTCTCACATTAAAGTGTAAAGCTATATCAAAGCCATTTGGCTGAATGGATATTTCACAAAACTTTCACGGTTAATACCTCGGGAACTATTTCTGGAATCGAACCGGCATTAGAGCCTTTTGCTATAAGAACAAGTATAGTAAGCCAAAATTGCTGAGGGCTTCAATGACCAAAAAAGGTACCAATTTGATTTGATGTGGCGGGAAAAGCGATAAGAAAAATGGGAGGTCGCAAGATCAAATCTTGTTTGAATGACATAGTCAGTTTGAGTTGTATTTTCGGATCTTTCCAATTTATGCGAACCATACGTGGATTTCGTCTTTAGAGAATGTGTAGGCAGGTACAGAACTTAAAAATAATCAGCGTATTGAGCAAGAGCGTTTATTTCCATATAACATATACATACTAACTTTATCTCATATCCCAACAAAATATCCCTGGGCCTCTAACTAAAGAACTACAAATAATAAACATTTTCTTTAAAAATCAATCAAACAAGACAATGCGGGATTTGCTAGGATGAAATATGGTGGCGCAACCAAACTTGAATATTTTAGTTCAGAATAAAGTAACAAACAAAACTTGTTATTACATGTATCTTTAAACTCAGTCCGAACAGATATATAAAAGCTTGAAGTTGACAATTTATTCATTGCGTTTACTTCAAGCCTTTATATCTCCGTTCGGACTGAGTTTAGAGATACATGTAATAATAAGTTTTGTTTGTTACTTTATTCTGAATTAAAATATTCAAGTTTAGTTACTGGCCTCGCCAAAAAAATAGGCATAATAACAAAACGCGCCATTTTAGGCATTGGCTTTTAATATTTAGTATAGTTTATAAGGCAAGCGGTATTTTATAACTGAGGCGGTATCCAGGCATCACTTACACCACGCCTAAACTACAACAGTTCATTTACGAAGATATCGGAACTACATACACTACGGACTTATGGTACGGGCACTCCATGCCCTCTACCAATTCTTACCTCGCATCCTTATGGAAGCCAGTAGGCAATGGTGTAGTCCTCTCTCTGTTTCAATCGTTCTTTCCTCTTCTCGTTATCACGATTTGTATGAAGTGATGAGTCCAACAGGGTGTGCCTAAACTGTTAAAAGTTCGTTTTTAAATAGAAGAGCTTTACACCTCTTTCCTCCGAATCCATGACGAATATCCAATCCATCCATATACAAAAAGAATAAGTTTTTCTCGTAATAGATTATTGTTCTCAAATATATTGACGAATAGATTTCATCGAACTATCCTTGTCAAAACAGGCACAGTGTGAAGGATCGGTGTACGCATCTCGTTATGTCTCTAGAGAGATCAGTTGAAAAATAGAGCTCTTTGTCATTTCCAATATTGAATATGTGGGAGAATAGTACCAGGTGGGGAATGTACTCCATTTTAATATTTCCACCATTCATGTTTGAATATTTACTTTTGTTCAGCGTTTGTGAATACGCGATGGTGAACGTTCAATAAAATCTTTTTCGGATTTTGTTATCTCGCACGCTTTTTGTTTAGAGAACAATAAAGGATTTTATGCTGGTTGTTCAAAGCGTTGTTTAATTCAATTGTCAAACAGTTTTGGTGGCACATTTTTTTGCTAACCATACTGGAACATACAGTTTAATCCGTAGGAGATGCACTACTATACATGGGGTGGAAATAGATTACCCTGTAAGTATTTTTAGAACACCACTCGATTGGGTCAATGATGAAGAATGCTTTTGTCTATGAAACTTTGTCTTACAGTAAAAAAAGACCATAAAATCGATCATTTCATACATCGAAGTTGTTGTTGTAAATTTAATTATAATTTTAAAATTGTGGCTTCATCGTAGTATCGATGATTTTTCCAATCTCCCGTATAAATAGCAAATGTGGTTGGAGATATTTAATTTAATTTAATTTATTTAATTTAATTTGAGTGATCTTAAGGATTGTTTTTGTTGAAAAACACACCTTCGTGGATGTTCAGAATAAATATGCTTTATTTATAATACCTACCTATCTCTGCTAAAGGGAATATAGTCGTTAGCATAATGTAATTTAGGTATCTAATCAAATATCCATTACGCAGACCGTCCATAAATCAAGAGCAGGTGAAGGTTCAAATATTGGCAGTTGCTCTTTACCGCCATGATCGGGTTATTGTGTAATCCGCTCGTTTATCTACAAGATTTGTCGGTCGCCAGACAAATATTTGACAAGGGTATTCTGAGTTTGGTGAATAACTTAATTCTTATTTCTATCGATCTATCTGCACGATGATATGAAGGTTGAAGAGTGATTTGATATATGGTTTTTTTACCTTAAGCGCTCGTGGCGAAGTGGTTGGTATTTGGTTGGTCTCTGAAGTTGCCATCGTAGCGAAGGGATTGGCCAACCAGTATATAGTAAAAAAATAATAATAAAAAATGTTTATTTCACTCACTTAGCCTAACATACATTTTATGATGCTCAAAATCTTAGATATTTTAGAAGAATGTGACACTACTTACGGGAACTCTGACTGTCAAACAAAGAAAATCTGATCTATAAGAGTCAGCGCTCTTCACGTTTTATAGATAAATAGTTAGTGGTAGGAACTAAAAGTTACAAGATGTTACATGACAACAATGAGTGGCAAAAAATGAAAAATTAAAATTAAAAACAAATGAAAAGTTAAAGAAAAAAGAAAAATTGTGCGTGTGTGTGTGTGTATGAGTGCGATAACATTTATGAGGGTGTGCATATCAGAGATATGGGTGATATGAGAGATGGGTGCGGGAATGTGTGTCTTACCTAGACCTACGATGCGTATTGCGTAACAACCTCTTGGTGTCGGGTGACCTTTTGGGCTATATTACTATAGTATGCTAATTTCCCTATTAAGAATCCACGAATTTTCTTCTCTCTAAATCGGTTTAAATCGAAGGTAATGAGGTATATGACCACTAATTATAAGGATTAGGTCTTTTTTTGACATTGGAAATGTCTTTTTGTTCGGTCCAGTATAGGCTCCGATTTGACGAAAAAGTGCGATCCCCTTATAGATATAAGGGGATCGCACTTTTTCATCGAGTTGTGAAGATTTGATATTCAAAAAAGGCTCAAAATACGCGTGTACAAGAGCTACAAGGTGCAAAAACAGTTATTCGAGATAGTCAAAAACGAAAAAAGTTATGTCATTAATAATATGTAATTTTTTTTTCCGAATTTTAGATTTTGGCGCTCGATATTTTGGAAACGAAAAATGATATCAAAAATTTGAGCAAATCCCCTCTGGACAATTTAGTCAGCTACAATTTGAGCCTAAAACAAAGATGTAAGTAGCCTAACCTTTTAGAGACAATATTATTTCGAATCCCGTAGATTCATTTTCAATGTGGTCGATAGTCGTGTGAGACACGAAATCTGTGAATTTTATTGTATAGTTGTGATGTTCCTGTGTGTTTGTAAATACCTTCTCAATCATGAATTTGAAGTAAGGGGTAAAGACAGTCAAGGTCAGCAATAGTTTACCTCAATTTGACATGGGCATGTAATTTATAATCAACCGACTTCATATCAATGGTCCCGAATTATTATTACCTTTATTTTGTCATAGATAAGGTTAAGTTATCAAGGACACTAACAAAAACTTTTCTACAACCTAATAGGTTAGGTCTATCCTTTAAAAGCAGTCAGCGAAAAAATGTCACTAAACAAACTAAATAAACCGCCTACAACAAGAAATCCATTTACTCCGGGTCTAACAGACCAATATCTTCACACTAATGTGAATGTTGGGCGGGTAGACAAAACGTCTTTTTATGCAGTAATGACACGTATTCTTTGCAAACGGCATCCCTTGAGAACGATATAGCTACAATCCACGTTGTCCTCAGAAAGGCCCATGTTAGTTTCGAGAGTGGTGTGAATGGAAGCGTTTATGATAAAAACTGTTCAAATAATTAAATCAATTGTAAATATTATAAGTGTGGATGAAAGTAACGGTTATTGCCGTATGGTGTTAAAGCTTGACTTGCGTCAAACTGGGTTAGCAATTAAGTCTGGGTAATATTAGCCCTGGGTAAAATTAATACGAGTGTACGAGTACCCAATTATGGGGATCCGGGTTCAAATCCGCACGGACAACATTCCATGTACCAATAAGTTTTTTTTAATTTATGTACGTAATACCGACTGCTCTCAGTGAATCCGCATTGGGCACGCGGGGTGGACTAATGCCCATACACCCTCCCTGAGGGTTGGCCTGTGCCCTGCAGTGGGACGTTTATAGGCTGATGATGATGATGAAAATTAGCCCTCTCGGTTCTATACAAAAAATGGGTGGGACTTACCAATGAAGACAAGTTTCGTGCAGTTTTATCATGTTTATAAGGCTTATGAGGTACTTGCAAAGTGGAATATTTTTAAAACCACGCAAGCCTATCAGGGTACACGAATGTTGCTCGGAAAAAATTACCCGCATCGAAGGATTTCACGCAGCTTTGACACTCACGGCCAATAAAATCAGTAATAGTAGATTACACACCGAGGCGAGGGCAGAAAAGTAAGAAAGGTCTCTGATCTCATGTTATTGTTGGCCGAGGCGATGCTGAGGTCAACAAACATGTGATTTATTTTATTTACTGCCCGAGGTTAGCATACTACTTTTCTCCTCGACGGAGGCGGAAAGCGGCAACTTCGTTTATTTTATTTTATTTAATATGACACACCAACAGTATACATATTTAAACATTTACAATAACATAGGAACGCTAAAAACTATTTCTAATACATATATACATCTAACAGGCGCACACAGCATTGGCCGGTTACACAAGTAGTCTATAAATAAATATATAAATCAATATCTTATAAAATAGAAAATTTTAACAATTTAGGTAACAATCGACAAACAAACAGGAAAATAACAATAATAAGTACAGCTTCGTTTAGCGCAGCGTGACGAAAATTGACGCTTTCCGACCGGAAAAAACCTTTACAAATCTTAGTTTAACTTATTGTGTGCTCCGAAAGCCACACACAAACGTGATCACTGTTTTATAACAAATTATAAAATACTATCATTTAACATTTCATCTAAATTATCAGTAAGCCCGAAATGTCAAAAGACTGAAATCCGAAAGCATTTCGCGTGATTTCGCCACCGCGTTCGCAAACAGTGTTAATGAATAAATACTTAAAGCAATATGGTATTCTCAGTCTTATTAAATTTCAAAGCAAGCTGCGAGCATACTTTTTATTATGGAAACTTGCTATGACTTTAAAAACTTTCCTTGTGCTATTTTTTCATTAAAGTTGAACTGCATTTTTTATGCTAAAATTAATAATGTCGTTTTTAAAAGCTTTAAAAGGATACTCTCACATTAAATTCTTCCTTTGGAATTTCTTTCCCTCAAATATATCGGTTTTCAGGTATAAGCTATTGTTTAAAAAAATTGTAGCTGAAGACTTTTTAATGAATATGAAATTCTAAACTAAGACTATAACAGTCTTTGACTATTTATCATAAGGACTAGTTTTCCGTAGCGTTTCCCCTCTGCCACGGTATAAGATCAATTAATCATGTGCATTTACATTCAATTTTATACCTTATCACTAAACGAGACAGCCTATAATTTCGAACTTAGAACGTTTGGGGTTCACGCGAGACTACTTTTCATGATTTTTAACGTTCAAAATTAGAATCTAAAGTTATGGGAATAAATATGATGGAAATGAGGCTGCTGACGAGCCGGCACGAAGAGGGGCGGAAGAGGACGCCATAGGCCCCGAGCCTTATTGCGGCATCTCCCGCAACATCTCTAAACGTCTAGAGAGTGCTAAAGGAATGGGCCGTGAACCAAAGCCGTAAGCTCTGGTCGGATACACCAGGACTGAGGCAAGCGAAAGAACTTGTGACTGGCTTTTCAAACAGACATACCTCAGATGCCATCAATTCAAACCGCAACGACTTAAGGCTCTTAGTACAAGCCTTAACAGGGCACTGCAAGTTAAACAAACACCTACACAGAATGGGGCTTGTAGACTCACCCACTTGCAGATTTTGCTGTGAAGCAGAGGAAACACCCATACACCTCCTCTGCGAATGCGAAGTGCTCATTCACAGCAGGAGTCGCCATCTAGGTGGATACATAATAACACCTACTGACATTAGGGACCTCCCCTCCAAAAGCATAACACGGTTCATGAAGTCCGTGGGCCTAGGAAATGACCTTTAGGTCTAGGGTGACAGCTACAATAGATCTATCTAAGTCGCAGTAGCTGTTTGGTCATTGACCAAGCCCTTATAACCAAATAATATGGGAATAAAATCCAAAGTTGCGGATTTCATGTTACCTCGCCCCCCGCGAAAAGTGGCAGAAATGTTTGTTAGTAGAATTACACGCGTAACTAGTCCCTACAAAGATAACAGTAGACCTCTATCACAGTAGAATCGACGATTTTAACAACGGAACCAAGACTTAAACGGAACAAAATATCGGAGTCAACTGTTTTATTTTAGTAGACTTTACTAGAAGATTTTGTTATTTTAAGACGATTAATTAAATCTACCAGAATTCGAATTATAACATAAATTTTCTAGTATTCTAAAAAAATATTTGTGACAACTAAGTATTTTAAATATATCCTCAGTGACAGCCAGACAGCTCTCAAAGCCTTGAACTCCTACTATGTAAGTTCCAAGCTAATTCTGAACGGAGTGAAGACCCTCAACAAGCTTGGTCTTCACAATACCGTAAGATTAGTTTGAGTTCCGGGACATACCGGCGTCCAGGGTAATGAGAATGCTGACGAGCTGGCGAGGGCTGGGTCAGAACGAAAGATGGTTGGCCCAGAACCAAGTGTGGGAATCCCGGCATGCAGTATAAGAATGGCCATTAGGGATCGGGCTGATAAAACACACAGGCGGGAGTAGTCTAGCCTTGTAGGCCTACAACACTCCAAAAACTTTATCAGCAATGTGACAACTCGCGTCTCAAGATTCATACTGAATAATAGCAGGAGCGAGGCTCGTGCCATAGTCGGAGCCCTCACTGGGCACTACGCTACAGGCGCGATGATGCACAAAATGAAACTCACCCTGGATCCCAGCTGCAGAGCATGCGGAGAGGATGAAGAGACTATGGAGCATGTTCTTTGTGACTGTGATGTCCTGGCGGTAAAACGCATGTGCCTCCTCGGAGATGGATACCCGAAACCGGGAGATCTTAGGTTTCTTCCCCTCAATGGTGTTGCCTCTTTCATTGACCATGTATTTGAAGGGTGAAGAAAACAAAAAGTATTGGGGCTAACACAAAAGATCCCACTGGGTCGAAGTGTTGCTGGCTTGCCAGCCCCCACAACAAGATAAGATAAGATAAGAAGTATTTTAAAGATGTTTGTTGTTGTAAATCGAATTCTACAGCAGCAATAAATAAAATGGTCAGGTGTCACTGATATTTTTTTCCGTGTGGACATCGTCACGCAAATCAATTATTTAACTCGTTTTAACTCTTTAAAGCTATGGAGATTTTTCAATTAACAATGCACCTAATTCATTCGCTAGCAGAGAAGCCACACCCCTAAAGAGTTTTAACTCTAACAGAGCTCTTTTGAGATAAAGGACGATTCACGAGTGAGCCGTTTTTACGTTCACAAAGACCTTTTTTGGAGAGTCCATTTCTTTAGGAAGGAGGTAATATGCGGTTACCACATTTCCCTAAGGATATGACCGAAAAACTTATTTATGATTTTTCTCTTCATACTTTCACTCTTCTGTTGTATTAAAGGGCCACGCCAATAAAAATTTAGATAGGTAATATTTAAATAAAAGAGTTTGCAATGTTTGTACATAATTATTATTAGTAATCAATCACAGTCGAGTTTGACCTTCGTTATCAAGACATTGTGTCATTTTGAAATCGTGATTATGCTAAAATGAAACCTTGATACCACTGCTCGAAAAATATTCTTAGTTTATATTCTTAGAATTCGTAGTTTTAGTGAGTTACAGAAATGAGAAATTACATAAATCAATCAATGTTTTTCTCTTGATTCACGTAAAGAATGTTTTTATTATTAATTTTGTTTATTAGTAGTTTTATTATTAATTTTGTTACATTAGAAATTAAGAAATCTGCCGTTTGATAACCAATAAAGCACCAACCTTGAAAAAAGACGGACTTAGTGTTACACTAAAAAGAGGTGAAGCATGTCAGGTCCTACAATTTCGTTTGTTCTACAAGGGACCTACACTCACACAGACGCACCAGTTCTAGGCGCAGGTCCGACAACCCGCCTCCATTATGTACCGCGCGACAGGGCGACAGCACGCACACTCATATAAATGGGTGCTTCACTTTTGATTAGACGAGATTCCGTCCGTCTTTATTTCAGGTCCGTGCAATAAAGATAAATTAAATTAAATTATTTGATTCAAACAGAAATGTACTTCGGAGAATTACGACTCTACTATTGTATTGTTACGAGCGACGGGTTTCGGGATTGGAGTGAAACGCTAAGTCCAATTTATTTACAGAGTTTATTGGGTTACACACTTACACACGGACCACCTCGCAGAGGTTCCCCTTTAAACAGTCCTCCTCGCAGGGGTTTCCCCTCTCACCACTTTTACTGTTCACTACGTCACGACGCGCGACACGCTATGACGTCACGACGCACGGCACTATGACGTCACGACACGCGACACACACTACACTGCACTACACTGACACTTGTCTACTCACTGTTCCACTTTACTTTGCACTTTACTTTTCACTAGTACTTTTCCACTTTTACTTTTCTTCCTTTTTGTTCCGCACTTTTCACTGTGAAATCAATACTGACTCGCGTCCGCAAACTCGCGGCCTTATATACCCCTTAGAATTTTCTAGATGCCCGAATTTCGTTAGTCTTTTCTTTATTCCTTTGTTCCCTTCCGGATATTTCTTAATCCCGCCTTCCTTCTCGAATTTTCCTAAACACGCCCCCTTTTATTGTTTCTTTACAAATATTTCTACTCCCTCTTACTTTTCTAGAACATTTCCAACAACAATAAAATCTAGAATTATTTTCGACGAGTCTCGAACCATCGACCCCCGGCACGGGAGTCCATGCGTCGACCGCCGAGCTACGAAGCTTGTTGACAAACCGGCCGAATTTTTGAATGCCCTTCTATAGCTGCGTCATTTTACAGCATCCGTGACACTGCCCCTCCCTTAGTTCTGCTCGTCCCGAGCATCATTACTTCCGAAATAACGAGCCAACCGATCTACGTACACTATCTTCAACGGGCTCCTCGGCGATCGTTGGATTCGATATGTGACGTCATTTATTTTGGCCACTTCCTCAAACGGCCCTTCCCAACTTGCCTGTAACTTCGGGCTCTTCCCTTTCTTACGAACAGGATTATACAGCCAAACCGGTGTTCCTTCCTCCTTCTCACAAACAAACGGAATGTGCCCAGGTCGTTGCTTGGTTGGTGCCACATCTCCTGTATTAATCGTGAGCTTCACCAGGTCTTTTCTACCAATATCTGCGCCGTTCTTAGGGAGCCAGTTCTTCGCTATCTCAATCGGTGACTTAGTCAAGTCCTTGCTGGGGTCTTCCATAACTTCCGATACTACATCATCCTCATAGTGATCAACAACCTCCTCCTTCTCAATCGTCAGGTTCACATCTCCGACGTTAAGTATCGGGTTCGAAGTAGATGAAACTGATTCAACAACTTTCCTCGCCAGAATCCAACAAATTTCAGTTTTAACCTTTTCCATCACAGCACATCTCCGTGGTAATCTCCCATCGTTACTCTTGGGCAAAACAACAGGTACCAAGGTCTGTGATCTAGGCTGGCAAACTGTTCTTCTCACACAGTAGACCTTTCCCGATGATCCATCTTTCATCGGAACCTCCTCTGTGTTACACCGTAGCACTCCGTTCTTCATGTCTATATTGCACTGGCGACTTTGTAAGAAATCTAAGCCAATGATGCAATCGTCCACTATTTCAGCTACAATCACCTCATGTTTGAAAGAAGTTTTCCCGATCTTAATCGAAACTCCCAACTCTCCCCTAACAGGTATGCGCTGGCCAGTAGCTGTTGTTAACTGTAGGTTGGTTTGCTGCACAACTCGTTTCTGATAACTTTCCATATCGCTTATCAGTCGAGCATTGATTACCGTCCTCGAAGCTCCGGTATCCAAAGTTAATTGACAGTTCCTACCATTGACCTCTCCTTCAACTAACAGACTATTTCCGTCCGATGTTTGTTTGACTCCAATGGTTGGATTTGCAACATAACCGCCCAGCGCCCTCCAGTTTTCCTGCTGCTCATCAGTCGAGACTCCTATATCCCGACGGCCTGTACGCTTCGGGCAAGAGCTGCGAATATGCCCCAGTTCACCACACTCGTAGCACACATAACGACGGCATGTGCGCTTCGGGCAGGAGCTGCGAATATGTCCTCGTTCACCACACTCGTAGCACACATAATTGACGCTTCGATTTCTCGCCACTGATGCTCCAGTCGCCACAATCTCCCTAAGCTGAGCGGAATGAGGATCCTGACTTACGGTTTCCACTTCCAATGCATGAGCAACAGCGTCCCTGAGTGTAACATGGTGCCCAAGTCGCACTGCAGCTCGTACCTCCGGGTCCCGAATCCCATCCGTAAAGGTCTGCAGGAGCATGTTATCGATGACTGCCGGTGACGACTGAAAAGCCTTTCGCACGAGCTTTTCCACTTCCACGGACCATTGTTGCAGACTCTCGTTAGCATTTTGATTACGTTCCCTCAACCGCGCCCTATACACGTGTTCAAGATGTCCATCGCCAAATCTAACCTCCAAAGCTCCGAAAAGATTGTCGAACGTCAGGTTTCCGCTAGCTCCTACGGCTTCCAGTACGGTGAGAGCCTGTCCCTGGAGTGCTAATATCAACGCAGGCTCCGCCTCCTCCTTGCCCCAGCCATTAACCTTCATTGCTGTCTCAAATTGTAGCTTAAAGGCGGCCCATGACGTCAGTCCATCGTAAACCGGAGTCTTGACACCTTTTGGTTGTATGGGTGAGTCAAAAACAGCAGCGACACGACTATGAGATTTGCTCTGCTCAACTTCTCGCCGGATTTTGGCAAACTCACCCTCCATACGTTCAAACCTCCCTTCGACCTCACCCTTCACACGATCCAACCTCCCTTCAACAGCTTCGACTCTCTCGACCGCCTGCTGCAAGCCTTTCGTAATATCTTTATGAAGCGCCTCCTGCATCGTGCGCATCTGTTCTTCCTGGCGGCGAGCCTGTTCCTCCTGGCGTTGAACCTGTTCTTTTATCATGCGTGCCTGTTCATCCTGGCGGCGAGCTGCCTTTTCCTCCTGACGGCGAGCTTGCTCCTCCTGACGGCGAGCTTGTTCCTCCTGACAGCGAGCCTGCTCCTCTTTCAGTGCGCGCAGTTGTTCCTCCATCATGCGCTGGATTTGATAGAGGAAGTTCCCTGGGTTCTGCTCCGGAGTGCGCTGCACTTCGCCTCCTTCAGGTCTTCTCTCCGGAGTTCGCTGCACCTCGGTTGCAAGGCCCGCACCTTCCTGGCGCGCTTCCGACATGGCCCGCGTGGTGACTCCCTTTAACTCTTTTGGCACCAGCGGCATCCTACTCCAATCCCACTTCTGACACCAAATGTTACGAGCGACGGGTTTCGGGATTGGAGTGAAACGCTAAGTCCAATTTATTTACAGAGTTTATTGGGTTACACACTTACACACGGACCACCTCGCAGAGGTTCCCCTTTAAACAGTCCTCCTCGCAGGGGTTTCCCCTCTCACCACTTTTACTGTTCACTACGTCACGACGCGCGACACGCTATGACGTCACGACGCACGGCACTATGACGTCACGACACGCGACACACACTACACTGCACTACACTGACACTTGTCTACTCACTGTTCCACTTTACTTTGCACTTTACTTTTCACTAGTACTTTTCCACTTTTACTTTTCTTCCTTTTTGTTCCGCACTTTTCACTGTGAAATCAATACTGACTCGCGTCCGCAAACTCGCGGCCTTATATACCCCTTAGAATTTTCTAGATGCCCGAATTTCGTTAGTCTTTTCTTTATTCCTTTGTTCCCTTCCGGATATTTCTTAATCCCGCCTTCCTTCTCGAATTTTCCTAAACACGCCCCCTTTTATTGTTTCTTTACAAATATTTCTACTCCCTCTTACTTTTCTAGAACATTTCCAACAACAATAAAATCTAGAATTATTTTCGACGAGTCTCGAACCATCGACCCCCGGGCACGAGTCCATGCGTCGACCGCCGAGCTACGAAGCTTGTTGACAAACCGGCCGAATTTTTGAATGCCCTTCTATAGCTGCGTCATTTTACAGCATCCGTGACAGTATTATATCGCACGGGAAAATTCGTAGATTTTTATTTATTGATACATGACAATACAATGGTTAGTAGATTAGCAAATAACGACGCACTATAAACCATCATTTCAACTATCCATACTATTCCAAATTGTTTTGACTCATGCGACACATTTTTATGTAGTAATAGATATACTCTTTCTTATACTGTGACATTGTCGTCACTTTGCTTTAAAAATCTGAACTCAAGCTACAATTTCTTCCAATACTATTTTCCAGCAAAGCGAATAAAATCTTTTTTCTGGTAACTCGGTTAGAGCCTAAAATCCAGCGCGATCGTTCACGTGAAGATTGCTGATATTTGAAGGATTCTCTAGGCTTTCCCACAGGACCTGTAGAAATGGAAAACTTATTGTCATTGAATTTCGTGTCAAACGCCAAGTCACGTATCGAAAGCTTAACCAAATAACTAGAGACCAGCCTTGCGGTAGCATTTCCCTTCTGCCACGTTACAAGAGCAGTTAATCATGTGCATTTACATACAATTTTAAACCTGATCACTAAACGAGACAGTCTTTTGCGCAACAATAACTTCAAACTAGTCGCGTTTAAGGTTGACACGACAGTTTTTTTAACAATCAAAATTAGAATCTAAAGTAATGAAATTAAATCCAAAGTTGCTGATTTCGTGCTACCTCGTACCCGCAAAAAGTGGCAGAAAATTTTGTTAGTAGAATCACAGAGTACTAACGCGTAACTTGTCCATAGTTAAGTTGTCAAGGATCGAAAGGGTTTTTCAAGCACTACAACGTGCACTACAACTTGGATTTATTGCACCTGTTCTACTTTATTGATTTTGTAAAATACATTTCAAAGAACTTTTTCTGAAAATTGAACTTTTCAAAAACAAACATGTTTGCACTAGCATTGTTTCAACCCAATTATTAGTTATTAGTTACACGAATTCTAAAGTTCATACTGAACAACAGCAGGAGCAAAGCTCGCACTACGCCGCAGGCACGATGATGCACAAGATGACGCTCACCCTAGACCCCAGCTGCCGAGCGTGCGGAGAGGAGGAGGAAACCATGGAACATATCCTGTGCCACTGCGATATCTTGGCGGCTAAACGCATGTGCCTCTCGGGGGATTGATATCTAAGAACCTCTAAGATACCGGTGAGAGGTTGCGGTTGCGGTTGAGATTGGGAAAAGTGCCGTTCTATCATTTCGGAGACTAAGACCGACTTTGGATCGCTGAACCAACGGAGCTAGTCATTCTTATGAATTAATTAGACAACTTAACGCGCTCTATTAACATAACCAATAAATAGAGCAGACTCGAAAAGCTCTCCAATATTTATGAAGCCATTCTAAATTAATTTTAATGACAATTATGGTCTTAAGCTAAATTACTTTCAGTTTTAACTTAAGATTCCAGTCACGTTCTTTGTTATTAGTTGTCTTTGAAATTTAATCCTTAAGGTGGTTGTAGAGGGGTCAATTTTATACAAAACTTTGACGCACAATACGCGTAGACAGTAAACAGTATTAATATAAGTTACTTTGGATATATGGAAAAATAGTTTAGAAAATCTAGATGCCGCGTCACAAACAACATTTGCAATTTATAAAATAATTACGAAGATATAAAGCTTTAAAATTTTCATACAAAATCTTAAAACCTTTATATCTTCGTAATTATATTATAAATGCAAATGTTATTTGTGACGCGGCAACTAGATTTTCTAAACTATTTTTCCATATATAAAATATTAATTTTATTAATTCCAACTACGCGTATTGTGCGTCAAACTTTTGTATGGACTGAAACCACCTTAAGGCTTAGAGATAAAGGACATCAAAAATTTGTCTAGACTAGTTTTACTGGTGATAAACTTGATTTATTCTGATTGCTGTTAAGTTGAAGGACTAAGAAAATCTCTAGACAATTTCTATGAGTCTGGAACGCCTAAATATTTTGCTATTAATCATAAAAGCTTGTTCACTTAAACGAATTGCGTTGTAGTATACAGGATGAGTCCGTGTGGTGTCGGCTAAGAATAGCACCATCCCATTTCCTCCCGTGGGTGTCGTAAAAGGCGACTAAGGGATCTACTGAAGGATGGGCAGCAGCATCCTCTGAGTACACACGTTGATTCGATCCAACTGCGATCGCCAACCCGCCTGCCAAGCGTGGCGATTATGGCAAATCCCCCCATTTTGGGGATGGCTTATGTCCAGCAGTGGACGTTTAATGGCTGATATGATGATACAGGGTGTAACGAAAATTATCATTAAACCACATAAATAGTTTAAATTGAACACAATCCATTGGTATACGTTTTTTTTTCTTCTTAAATAATTCGATACCTACTCATTACAGTTTTAAATTTGTTGTCTTCACTAAGGCCCGCTTGCGCCTAGCAGGGTTATCGTTATTAACTCGGAACTAGACGCTAATTTAGAATTAAATTATAATTATGTCTTGCACCATCCTGTTTTAGGGGCTAAACTTGTGTTATATTTAAACCGCCGATATGGTAGGTTTAAGTCACTAAACTACGTGCTAAATGTCAACATTGAGGCAACAGCTGTTTTTACAGTTTTGTTGCAGGCTCGCGCAACACTCTAACAAAGAAAAAAAAATGAAACGTGCACCACGCCATTTAATTCCTTTGAACGGTTGCACACGTTTCATACATTCTGGATAATCGGTCACGACCAGTTTTTAGTATGGAAGTCCCGACTCATAACGTAGTGTGTTACATGCTCTTTGATAACATGAATGTACGATGAAAACGAAATGTCATTGCCAAAATAAAACAAATGAGACAGACAAATACAAAGAGATTCAGTGTGAAAGAGACGTGCATATATTATGTTCATTCATCATTCACTTTTCATATTTTGTCGGATTACATAAACTCTATGGTAATTTAGGATTTTGGCAGCGAAAAACAGAGAGCTGTCAAGTTAGTTAACTATGAACTAGTTTTCATTGGCGCAAGACTATCTTCGATAACACTCGTTAAATCTTTAGGTCGGTGCTACTAAAGACGGGGTTACGCAATTTAACCCAGCATTTGGCGCAAGTGGGCCTAAGAGTTCTAAATTATTGTTCCATATTAACATCCAATCCTTATTTCTAACATTTAAATCTTCAATCTTTAAGACAAATCATACTATTAATCACACATCTTATTAACCAAATTCCTCCACCATCTATCTATCTAAAACCGCCTTCCAAGGCGATATCCCACAATAATATTTCACCCATAATTCCGCTGGTCCGCTTGATGGATGATACTATGCAATATCTAAATCCATCTTAGAGGGTACAACGCTGCTAGGTGCTCACAAGAGAAGTAACTTAATCGTCTAAAATAAAAAGGGATGATTGAATGATAGATGAACCTTCGTTTTTAGGGTTCCGAAGTCAACAAGGAACCCTTATAGTTTCGCCATGTCCGTCCGTCCCTCCGTCCGTCCGCGGCTTAGCTCAGAGACGCTTAGTACTAGAAAGCTAGAAAGCTGTAATGTGGCAGGGATATACTCATTAATCACGCCGAAAAAGTGGTAAAATAAAATGTTGAAAACATTTTTTTTAGGGTACCTCCATTACACGCGAAGCGGGAATGGATTTTTTTTTCTCGTGCGGTATCGTTGAACAGGTCGTTTAAAAATATTATGGGTGTGGGAAAACCATTTTTCGATTTAGGGATCCGGTAGCGTTTTAGCGGTAGGTAGGTAGGTAGGTAGGTAGCGTTTCTGGATATGTGAAAAAATTCATGGCAGTAGTATATATAACGAAATTAAAAGGAAAAATATCACCACTAATATAAGTAAGCTTTACAAGATTACTATTAATAGTCTACCAACTTATAAAATGTACTTTTTAGACTTTATTTGCCATTAAACAGTAGTATAAAACCAAAAGCCCCCTTATAAGTCCCTCATTATATTGTGACGGGCAACTACGGAACCCTACCCTGCGCGTGGTCTGACACGCACTTGGCCAGTTATTATTAAATGATAGAGAGCATATTAAATCAGAAACTCTCGTTTTTCTATCAACGAACAGTTTCTGCAGTAGTGAACTTTCACTGTGGGACCAACCTCATAATCGCGGAAAAACTCTGCTGTTTCATAGAAAATGTCAATGGCGAGAGCGACTCGGCTGAAATTTGATTTCTTATTCGCGATTTCAAAGTCTCGCAGTGAAAGTTGTTCAGTTTGATGATCTGAAACACTTAAGTTGTCACCCTGTACAATAACTTCAACTTCTTTATGTATATTTTAATACAAATTCGATAAGCATTTCGATGATGGTACGCTCGATAGGTTTTACAATGCTTACTTACATTTTGTAAACCCATAACTTTTACTAATTATTTTGAGCATTATTGGGACAAAATATTGTAATTTTTTATTTCATTTAAAAAAAGGTGTTACATACATACATACATAAACTCAAGCCTGTGTACCATTGGGGTAGGCAGATACAATGGATCGCAATCGGCTACGATCCTGGCACACCTCTTTCGCCTCTTCCACAATCATAAGTCGCTTCATACACGCTCGTCGGTTTCGGGTACATTTGATCTGACCCTTCTAAGTACGCTGCCAATTTGGTTCGCATACGTACGTCTAGGGCGACCCCTTTTGACAAAAGGTGTTACAAAAGTAAAAATACAAATTTTATACTTTTAAGGGGGTTGTTTAGATTACCATCAAACTGAACAATATTCACCATAGGACCAACATCGAAATCGCAAAAAAGAAATCAGCTGTCCCATACATTTAGCACGAGTAGATTTGTAGTTTAGTATGGAGCATCCGATTTTTTTTCGCGATTTTTATATTGGTCCCATAATGTAAGTTGTTCGGTTTGATGGTCTAAATGTTTATTTGTATTTTTGAAACACCTTGTATTTCTGTATAGCAAAGTTTACATTTTGCAGTGAGCTCCCAGCTTTATCCATACCTATAAGGTGCTTAAGTGATTAACGTTATTAGTTATAGGTTCAACGTTAATAGCCCGTAATACTGTTGTTGTTTTGGTAATGCTCTGAACTTAAAGGCCAGTCAGCTTATGTTCGTAGGTATAAAAATAATTGTATAACAGCTTATTTCGAAAGAGCGGTGAGGTGCATCATTGTATTATCCGGCACATTCATCATATCCATGAATAAGTACAATAACTATACGCTTCTTCTTATCGTGTGGGCAGAGCCCTGGTGTCAGAGTTTTTTCAGACCGCCTTACGCCCTCTGACGTGGTTTTTATGTAAAGACTACCATCAGAGATAGTAGCCGAGACAAACGGCTTAACGTGCGATCCGAAGCACGAAACCATTTTACTTTTTTTTTTCACTATACGCTAGTAAACTCCTACATGAGTTATTACACGAAAAAAAAATATTGAAAACCCTGTCATTTTTTAGACTTTACACGAAAATTTGTTGTTGTAATTGGGGAGTTGACTGCATCAAACATATTTTAGTTTTATCTTCCCCGTAACAAATACGTTTGAAAATAATGCTAAACTTACATTTTTAGTAATTTTGTAGCTTGAATACTATTTTTAATAAAGGGATAAACTATAAAAAGTATCGAAACAATGACATCACTATTCATGATTTAGTACAATTTTTCATACAAAGCTCGTGTTTTGACGTTAGATAAAGAGTTGCTGATTTGACTAATTGGAAACTTGCGGATTCTGGTAGTCTTAACTAAAATCTACTAATTAATTGAATCAGGCGTTACTTTGCGGAAATCCACGACTAATATGTAGATGACACGATTGTATCAAGACCTCCGCTTCCAAGTACCTAGTAGACAAAGTTGTATTACGTTATGCAACACAACCTGCCCACCAAATAATTTCTACTCTACACGTGTTTCGCTCCACCAAGGAGCATCCTCAGGAGTTAGACCGACGAACGTTCGAAACAGAGTTGTTACTCCGCCGAGCGTCCGACACCGAGTGTACTCTCTGTTTCGAACGTTCGTCGGTCTAACTCCTGAGGATGCTCCTTGGTGGAGCGAAACACGTGTAGAGTAGAAATTATTTGGTGGGCAGGTTGTGTTGCATAACGTAATACAACTTTGTCTACTAGGTACTTGGAAGCGGAGGTCTTGATACAATCGTGTCATCTACATATTAAAATCTACTAAGGTTTTCTACTAAATTCTACTAAAATAAAATAGTTGTCTCAAATATTTCTTTCAGTAGACTTTACTAGAAATTTTGCTGTAAGAAGAGTTTAGTTAAATCAACCAAAATTTAATTTATAACAACAAAGTCTCTTAGTAAAGTCTACAAAACGACGGGTTGTCACGATTTTTTTCCCGTGAAGGCTGGCTCTACCCAAACCCAGCCAAGTAAAGTTAATTATTTATTACTTCTTCTTTTTGTGTCAATGGTTCTACGATGGTGTTTTTAATACAGTTGCTCAAAAAGTGGCGTATTGCAGGGACGTATAGCGTTCGGGATGTGGGCTATTACATACTCGTGCTTTTTTTTTACCTTTCCCGAACTCGTGCGTTCTCTTTCCCAACTGTCAAAATAAAGTCTATTAAAAAGAAAAACCAACCATGAAGTTTTTACTAAAAAAAATCATAGAAGTTTTTATGATTCATGCAAATACGAATATTTATAAAAAGAAGCTACTAATTTGTTTCAATATCAGATTTAATGATTTGATTGAATGAGTTTGGTTAGGTTTCATTTCATTTCATCTCATTAAATTTCATTTTCATTTCATATCAATAAAAAACTTCTACTGAAGACTTGGCTGTATGGGCATTTGCCTACCAGAATGGGTGAAGAAAAAAAACTCTGCTTATATTCTACGGTTGGCGCCATTTTTCAGAAATTTTGACAAATATACATGAACAATCATACGAAATTAATAATAGTTTGTCTCAAACAGTAAATATGCAAACTAAAACTTCCCCAGTTAGTATAAAAAACTGTACCAATTTCAAAGTATATGTGAATTATAACTTTTATAAGAAATAAATGTTAAGTTAGTTGAGTTTATTGTGTTTTTATTATTTTATTAAATTGCTACATTTTTTCGCAACTGTATTAAAAATAGTCGTTCAGTACACGTGCGGAACCGTCATTGCAACTTGTTCCGACTGTCAACCCTCGCCTTCGGCTGCGCCTCGGCTCGGGTAGACATTTGTCGGAACTCTTTGCAATGACAGCCTTTCCACACTTGTAATGAAATATACTATTCTACAAACGTGTATGTGTATGATGGTGTGAAAAAACACCATAGTAATATTTAAAGGGGTGGTAGAGACCATCATACTGAATAACTTTCGCTATGATGCCAAAGTCGAATAAAAAAAATCTGCTGTCCAATAGATACTGCAGTTTTCAAGTTTTCTATGAAATAGTCTTTTTTTTATTTTCTCTCGATTGGCACTATAATAAAATTTGTTCATTTTGATGGTCTAAAACACCCCTTTAACCTCCGGCGTACATCTGTACTTCAAAGGACAAAAGAAGTAATAAAATCTATTGGTGGTGTTTAAGTTGCTAACCAAAACACCACCAATAGTTTTTGTTAAGTATTTCTTATGTCCTACATGAAGTACAGATGTACGCAGGAGGTTAAATATCACTAAGGTGTTTTGTTAGACCCTGTGTTGTTGCTGTTACTCGGCAAACGTGATAGCTTCAGGTGTACGTGTATTTAAGTCCACTTTCATACTAATTATCTTTAATATAGATACTTAACTTTCTTGAAGGATGCTTCAGTTTCAAATTAACTCGAAGCTGCGCACAGATGGTCTAGTTGAGACTTTATTAGATTCTTTCTCATTATAAAAACCTACATTAAATATTGGAGTACCAATAGAACATTATAAGAGGGGTTAGAAGTGCAAAGTTGGCGTGGAACGTGTCGCCACAGGCTATGCAATGATTTACATAACCCCATAAGGCGCGCGGCGTGGTGCGAGCGAGAGGACATGAGTAATTGTAGAAGACAAGTGGCGACAGCCGTCTCCGAAGCAAAAGCGCTACTTTGCATTTCTAACCCCTCTTATAATGTTCTGTGGGAGTACCTATAGTTTGATTTTTAGGGCAATATATTTTATGTCTAGATGACAATTAGGGTTTTGTATGGACGGTTGGCGCTTTATTTTTCGCCGTTATTTTTGGCGCGGCCATCAACCAAACTTGAATAGTTTAGTTCAGAATAAAGTGACAAACAAAATTTGTTATTACACGCAGCGACCGAAACCGATATCGATAATACCGGTACTTTTTGGTTACAACCTTTTGTTTTTTTACAGGTATTTTTAGAGGTAACCTTCATATCATTCTACTAACGGTTCGCGTACACAGAGATATATTTAAATTAAAAAATGTTTCTTCACAAATATAGTAAGAATTTAATTTTTATGTAAGTACCTCGTTAGTCGTTACTAAATACAGATTAAATCAATTATAATAACAAACTTAAACTCAAACGTGAACATAAACTTAAACCATTCTATGCCTTTGGGTTCAATAAAATTTAAATAATCATCTCCTTTATTATCTCGACCTGTCCAATGCTGTAGAAACACTAAAAATAGTGCGCGCGTCCCTCGTTGGGTGCTCCTAAATTTGCGTCACCCACTAAAACAACGACGTCGTTCAATCAATTTTGTACTTTTGATTAGTAGAAATTAAAGTTCATTTTTCAGTGTCATTAAAAACCACGCGCGCTTTTTGCCGCTCCGTCTATACTGACCCTTGCCCGCACACACACTCGCATTTTCTTGAAGGTCATATTTAGGTTACCGGTATTAACATCGGTTGTTACCTGGATAAATGTAACATTTAAATAAAGATAATGGTATAAAGGCTTGATGTTGAAAATATTATATTCAATATGTTTTCTTCAAGCCTTTATATCTCCGTTCGGACTGAGTTTAGAGATATACTTGTTATAACAAGTTTAGTTTTTATCTTTATTCTGAATTAGAATATGCAAGTTTGATTGACGGCCGCGCTAAAAAAATGGCAAAAAAGGCGCCATTTTTAGGCATTGGCTTTTTAACCAATATTGGTTAAAATAGTTGAATAATGATCCAGTAATTAAACACACAAAACCAACAAACTATGCACTAGTTCTCGTCGAAATGTGTTCAGTTTTGCTGTCTGCTTGAATTTAATATTTATCTTTATTTTACACTAGCGGCACCCGCGACTTCGTATCTACGCGCAGACCACTGACTTTAAATACTCATACATTTTGATTGAATTACTAACAGATTGCAATAAAATAAAGCTTAACTAAAAATGCCATTATTAGGTACTTTTATTACTTAATTTATTGATTTGATAATCAGATAAAATATAATCTAATAAATATGTTATTATAATTGATGTTTTAATAATTATTGTTATTCATAAATGTTAATAATTCTTCGTTTTGTGTCCGCAATTGTGTTAATAATTCGCAATAATTATTATATCGTATATTACTTTGTTTTTTTTAATTTTCTTATTTCTGATTTCGTTTTTTTAATTGTATAAATTCACTTCAATACTTATGATTTTAATTCTAAATGTAAGTTTTGCAGTGCCCTAGCCCATATGTACTGGAATCACTATGTAAAATCTGATAAACCTATGGTTGCAATAAATAATTTGTATTTGTATTTGACTATAACATCTGGTGTCAGAATGAAACGTAATTGTGTCACAATATATTATGGTATCTTAATTAACAGTTTAACGATTTTAAAATGTTTACAATAATTAATGTCATTTCGCGGTAAAAAGTCGCGAATTCTTGCATCTCGCCGACACAACCTTTAGGCTCCCAGCGACCTATCACAAAGGCTTCTATTTATTCTTCTTAGTTATGGATATTATAAGTTAAGAGGATATGTGAAAAAATAAAATTCTTCAAAGCGTCATATATCATGAAGTACTAACAGTAGGAGTATGATTTGCGGATATTTGTAAATTGAACATATAATTGAAGTTTTGACAAGAGCCAAAACACGATTAAGACAAGACGCTTGAAACTGCTAAACGGTGAATAATAGAAACACGAGAGTTGGTTTAAAAAAAAGAGATTGATATTTTATAGTTTGATCAGAGCAGAATTGAACTTACATAAATAGTACAGTCAAAATTAAATAAAGTTTGTTTTACACTTGCGTCGTTTCAGGCGAGCGAGCCGCTCCATCTCTTTCTCTCGCATCAGGCAGTAATATAAGCTATCACACGCCCATTTCTCTTCAATTATTTTTCGACATAGGCCCTTAAAGCAGGTATAGGTATAATTTGGTCGTAGCGAAAAATTTTAAGTTACGTATATTCCGAGGCGGTGTCCGTAACGCGATGAACCCAAAGCATGGCGGCGCGCCGGTAGCCGTGGTAGTATGACCTTGTAACACAATACGCCGCCCACGTCACATACATGCGTATCTCATAAAATGTCTAAAATGAGTTAAAAATACCCAAATGTTCACCTGTTTCTGCTTTATGTCACCACAAAGATTCGTATCTCTAACTATTTTAGTTTTCTAAATACTCATGATGCTTATCTCAATAAGCTATGTAAATTGTTGTCACTGACTGGTACTTTTTGGCTCTACTGAAAATTGTTTGAAAATGAGATACGCATGTACATGCCGTGGGCGGCGAATTAACGATACCGCCCATGGGCATTGTGTTATAATCTACTACTGATACTTACATTTAAAAATCTCTGACAATTTCCCGAGAATAAAGTCCTCCGCATATTAATGCAATAACGACATAAAAACAACCTTTAAGTAAAGTACCATTTACTGAGGACTCAATATATTCCCACAGTCGTTTACCCCGTTAGGTCGCCTCGATATCCGGCATCTGTAACCTTTCGCTTTCGCACCGGATATGCTAGATACACAGGATACACTGACCGGGATAGTTTATTGATTCCATTATGACCCTTTTACTGTTAGGACGATTTTGCACTTAGGTCACTGGGTATTAAATAGCCTATGGAAAATAATGGATGCTTTTAAAATTTATTACAGTAATTAACATCTTTTTTTTTCTTACGGCATCCGGTTATTAGCTATCGAGGCTGTAAATGGCTACCTGGTGAAAAATAATACATTTTTAATTTTATAGCAGTCCCAAGGCGGTTCACGACGTATTTAACCTAATCTAAATATATAAAAGAAGAAACTGACTGACTGAATGACTGACTGGCATATCAAAGCACACGCACAGCTTTCATTCATCCCGTTCAAACACCATCACTTTAGTTTTATTAACATTTTATTGAAAAGAGTGTTGCTTTCAAAAACTAGAGAAGCAATTAAGTTCCTAAACGAAAACCACCACTACTTCAGTCCCAGCTTTGCCTAACAAATTGACAAGTGTCAAGTGGTGTACAAACGCCAAACAGATTGCGAACAGCGTAGTAATTTAAATGTCAAAACAGTAACATTGGAGTGTACTGGAATTGAGGTGACTAGTGCTAAAACGACAAATTTACTGAATAATTATTGCCGTTTGGTTCCGGATTTATGATAGACTTCTGCATTTCTTCCTGTAGGTGTCGTACGATGTGCTTAAGGGATAAAGTTTCGAGTAAGGTTTTTTTGTGGGCGAAGGATATTGAGACCGAGGAGGGTAATGGATGCAACCGTAACACACTCTTTATACACTAAAGCTAAGAACTAAACTAAATAATAGTTGTGGCAGTGCTGCTCCTACCAAAATTGGCAAAACGGTACACTTGTGGAATCCGGTGTCTGTCTGTCTGTCCGTCCGTTTGTCTAGCACTCACGTTTTTTCCCACAGGCGGTAACTTTTCATTCTATTTTTTGGCCTCATCAACCTCCTCTATTTCATTGTGAGTAAGGTCTTAAATGTTTATTTTATTTTGTTACCATCTCTGAAGTATGTAACCCATGATGCATGTCTCACTTTGTAATTTCCTCTCTTTCACGGGTCTGCTGAAAGAAATCTCGTCAGAGAAAAGCCCGCCCTATGTACTTGTCTACCATGATATATTGTATTAAACAACTGTTAAAAATTCAAAATTCAAAATTCAAAATAATTTTATTTCAGACACAGTCCATAGATTGTTAGTATATACTTAAAAACTATGTTAGTACAGTTAAATAAAATAAAAAAAATATAAATACACACACAAATATTCCCAACGATATTCCCTTTCAGTTTCTTCCAGGGTGGTCAGAAACTTAAGTACAACTACCATCTTTCTTTTTTGCATAATTATTGGAGATTTTCGGGTCGAATTACATGATGGGTAGCTATTCTTTCGACTACAAAAACTCTAGCAAAGAAATCTAAACCCTTAGTTGTATTGTAGGATACACACAATAATTAGGTATAATGAAATAACGTAACTAAATAATGTGTTGCCATCTTTGACTATTTATTATAAGAACTAGCATTTCCCCTCTGCCACGGTATAAGATCAATTAATCATTTGCATTTACATTCAATTTTATACCTTATCACTAAACGACACAGCATATAATTGCGAAACAATAATTTCGAACTTAGAACGTTTGGGGTTCACGCGAGACTACTTTTCATGATTTTTAACGTTCAAAATTAGAATCTAAAGTTATGAGGAATAAAATCCAAAGTTGCGAATTTCATGTTACCTCTAGTTGCATCGGTTGGCATCTCTCTAGATTTTACACCCGTTTGTATAAAATTATGCAGGTAATTCGACAACGGGGTATAAAACAATACAAAATTCTCCCTTCCTGGCAATTAAATAGTTCAGTAGCTATGGGGAATAGCCTTTTAGTGCACCCCTATGGTGTATTAAAGGCTAGGCCTCAATAGGTGCACGCGATAAATGTGACTCGGTCACATTTAGAATAAATCGTAGGTACCGAAAAAGACCTCTTCTTGTTGGCAAGGACCCGCTCCCAGTGGGCCCGTGCATCTTTCATGTACCAACATAATAAAATGCGATGAGATAGGTATTCATTAAATTGTAGTTAATAACGTAGGTACATAGTGCCAATACTAAATGCACGTGTTCGTTAAATTGTTAATAGAAATGAGCTATTTCCGAACAGATTGTGTTTGATCAGAATAAATAGATTGAAAGGTTTAGTTGGAACCTATTTATATGAACTACATGTTTGCGTCAAATAAATTACGGTCTGATTATTTACACGGTTGAGAGTACATTTTATTAGTAATTTGTTTGTTTATTTACACTAATAAAGCTAAAATCTGCGATTAACTCGTATTGACACTAAGAGAAAAGATTAGTATTAATTTGGTTAATGGCAACTTTTGACTACTTACATTATAGGGATTCTACTAACAAACATTTCTGCCACTTTTTGCGGGGGGCGAGGTAACACGAAATCCGCAACTTTGGATTTTATTATGGATATTATGTGTAAATAGTTTACAATGCTTGCGTAGTACTAAAGATTATTCGAACGTTAAGTTCTGATACCGCAATGGATAATGAGCATATTCAAGGTAACAAAATACTTTCTATCGCGTGGTACTGGTGGTGATGCGACAGTAGGTTTCGTGCTCAGCGCGTTGGTTGGCATCTCTCTAGATCTCTATGGCTAAATATGATCCAATTCGATCCCTTCACCATCACAATCATCGGACCAAGGTGCTCTTGGTCTGCATACTGACCTCCGTCCCTCTCTTGACCACCACTCCGATACTGCCTTTTAGTCCACCGACCGTATTCCCGTCTAGCCAAGTATTCTGCCCATCTCCACTACAACTTTACTATCAACTCACGTCTTCAATCTTGGTTCTTCGTCTAATTTTCGAACCGTTTAGCTACTGTAAGTACTTATAGTTGACGACCCGGTTGGTGTATTGGTTACCACGCCGGACTGCCAAACCAGGGTCCTGGGCTCGAATCTCGGTTCGGTCATGGATGTTTATATTGTTTGTGTATGGTTTCCATAATAAACAGCCTATAGTGCTTTCTAGGGATCATTACAATGTATGTGCCTGTGAGCGTTATTTATTTATAGTTCATTGCCAGTCAATTTAAAATAATCACAATGGAGAAAACTCTTACTTTATCATTATTATGATAAAGTAAGAGTTTTACAAAATTACCATAGCATTTTGTAAGTAGCTCACCGCTTTTAAGAGGTATCCCCCACCGAACGACCCTGACCCTTTCGGAGCCGCCTCACCTCTACTAAATTACATTATTTTAGTAGGTATACGTATATATTATGTCACTGTGGTGCCTTCTAATCCAAGGAAATCAAATCTGAAAATCATAAGAATTTGCACTAAATTTTAAAATTATCTATTTGACTCATCAAATATTGGTCTTAAAAAAATTTACTTCATGAATAGCATTTTGCATCTTAATATTGTGTGTGTACACAATGGTGTGTCGCATGTAAATGTGAAGTAGAAGTAAAGTAGATGCAGATAATACAGACTTTTTCAAATATTTTGGCTTTTCTTTGAACACAGGTTTTATGTTTGATCGATCTCTCGTCGCAGCAATGAAGTTAAGATTTAATGTAATCATTTATCTGGCGTCAGTTGCTTAAGTTGACATAAATGATATATCGTGATCGAGGGCTTTCCTCTAATTGACTTTTAAATATGATTAAAAAAGGATCTCGGAGATATAAAATACCCATTACACGGTTACAGCATGAATTATGAATTTGAAGGCATGTTTGAATTTGTTTCTGTAAAAAATAATTATGATGGAGGAGTGTGAAATATTTAATAACACTCAAAGGAACATGATGTTTTATAATTAGCATATTTTGCTGCCTTGTAAATGAATTCGCAAAATTATTTATGAATTGTTGTTGAATTAATCTGGGTACATATACAGGGTGTAAGTGACAGCCTAGCAAATACTGAAACGGTGAACTCAGACCATCAAACTGAATAACTTTCACTATGGAGCCTACCTCAGGAGACGCGAAAAAAAATCAGCTGTCCCATACATTTTAGTCGGGTAGGTACAGCAATTTTGTATGGGACAGCAGATTTTTTTCGCGTTTCCTGAGGTAGGCTCCATGCTGAAAGTTGTTCAGTTTGATGGTCTGACTTCACCGTTTCAATATTTGCTAGGCTGTCAGTTACACCCTGTATAAGGTCTAACAAAATCAGGTGAAACTATTTTAAGGGTAAACTTTATGATCAGACCATCAAACTGAACAACTACCTACCGTACGGAACAGCTGATTTTTTTCGTGATTTCGATATTGGTCCCATAGAGAAAGTTGTTCAGTTTGATGGTCTGATCATCCCCTTAAGATAGTTTCACCTAATTTTGTTAGTGTTACCTTATATAATATTATGTGCTAAATACTGCTGATACCATCATATCATATCAGCAATTAAATGTCCACTGCTGGACATAAGCCTCCCCCAAAATGGGGGGATTTGCCATAATCATACTGCTGATATACTACCAATTAATTGACTGCCAGAATCATCATAAAATCCTACTAATATTATAAAATTTTAACCGGCTTCCTATTAAAAGAAACAACACTTTAAGTGACAGACAGACTGATGGTCTGACTGAAGAAAAGACATTGCGGCGTATTAATTAGAAACAGGGTCCCGTTGGCATCTTTCGCATACGGAACTCTAAAACTAAACAACAAAAGCTTAACCTAACCGTTTGCGAAAACTTTGTATGCATTTTACTAACTTTTGACAGCTTGTTAGCTTATCTAAAATGTAAAATACAATTAATGCCATTATACTCGATATCGCTGCATCGCTAGTTGTTTTCGCTGTGCCATATTGACAATGGAGACAAAAACTAGTGTTGCGCGACGAAATATGTCGATACTAATATTTAAAAAACTCCGAATAAAAGTACCTAGTTAAGATTGTTTTATTGTTTTAATAGTCTTGCTATACAGTATAGTATATTAAGTATATGTAATTAAATTAAAAACATTATTTAGGTCAGATAATCATTAGCACAGTAATAGAAATAGTATCTAGTACTACATACACTCTCTGCCTCCCACCAATTGTTTACCTCACCCTCCTCTTGGCAGACGGAGGGAAACGACAGTAGGCGTTAGAGTAAATAATTTTCTTTGGCAGTAGGTACTGTCCTCTCTCATTCGCACCCACTCTGTATCGCACATGATTGACTCTTCTTGTAAGTTTTCTCAATTTGTATAAAATGACAGCTCTACAGTAGTGTTTCACTATTATAAATATTCACGGAGTCACGTTGCAGGTTCTAACCCGCACTAGTCTCGCGTGGTTTCCACGCGTCGCGTTTTTGCCTGGCACGAGGCTCCGCAATCCTCAATCTCTTCTTTTTTTTTTAATCATTATAAATTTTTTTTAAAGAGGGTTTTGTCACACAGTGACCTTGATTTTTCTGAGGGGGCAACGGAAATTCTGAGGTGGGTGGCTATGATTGTAACTCTGTTGGTCTAATGCATGCGGTACCTACAATAATAAAAAGATAAACCTGAGCGAGCGGAGCCAGCTCAAAATTTTTTCATCCTGATGTCTGTTTAATACTGTGTGTCTTTGGGTAACAATTTCCTCCCCATGTGTATGACCCTACGGGCCGCCCCCCTTGACCCGGCCGCCCTTAGCACTTGCCCATTTCGTCCTTAGGAGAATACGTCACTGCCTAACACGAGGCTCCGCAATCCTCAATCTCTTCTTGTTCTTAACCAAAAATAATCCCTGAGATTGGGATAAATTCTCCAATAAACTACTTGAAACTGGCGGAAATGCAGTGCTAACGCACAAGCAAGAGTCAAAAAATAAAAAAAAACATATACATTCACTCCGTTGATAGTTTGGTCGCCCCAAATGTTATGAAGGATTTTTTGAGGTACATTAGGGTAATGCAGACATTTTTCCTAGCACCTCACACTCAACGAATCGGAACGAGAGTGGATTGTAAAAGCAAGTCATTGTGGCAGTTACCAAATTGGTTTCCAGCTCGGGGCAGTTGCTTTTATACTTTCAATACGGTAAAAAGGTGATGCCAAATTGATTGTTTCAATCATAGAGATCTAGAGAGATGCCAAGAAACGCGCTGAGTACGAAACCTAGTGTCGCATTACCACCAGTACCACGCGATAGAAAGTATTTTGTTAGCTTGAATGTGCTCATTATCCATTGCGGTATCAGACCTCAACGTTCGAATAATCTTTAGTACTACGCAAGCATTGTAAACTTTTAACACATAATATCTCGACTGGCTTTCAGCCTCATAATATATTGAATCCTTATTGTCGCGAGCAATGTGTTCCGTTTTTGAGCATATTGCGGCGAAACTGGCCCCGCCCCCTTTTCACATCTCCCTTTAGTTTTTGTGATCTGTGGTTTCAATTCAAGTGAAAGTAACTGTCTGTGGTACTTTTATTATCATCGATAGTTGCTATAATTTGTGAATTTATCAATATAATTATCATCACCATCACAAATAACGAATTATTATGGTAGCGCAATATAATTTCTACTCTTCCCATTCATTCACCAACATTTTAATGTTCACTCCTTTCTTGTTGCAAAAAATATTTTGAAAGAAACTTTTTCTCAATTATAAGACCGCCTTTTTGTACCAATATCTGTCAACTGTATCTGTACCTACATTATGACTTAAGTACAGTTCACAAAGTAATTTATCACACGTTTTACCGATACATCGTTAGTCGAAATTCGACAGCCCTAAAGCAAACAAAGTTGGTAAACACAGATTGTCACTCGGCTGATACGGATTTGGCAGATTACTACATTGTGTCAAACTCCAAATCGCTTGGCGCAGTTCGCAATTTTTCGACGTAAACAAAAAGTTTAACTCTTTGTATGTTTTTCATTTGATTCTACAACATGAGATTAATAAGCAATCAATTGTTTTGGAACAGGGTTGGAATCCATAATTATTGTTGCCTACTTACACATCGGAATTTCTTGTTCAGCATATATTTTCCTCACGGTTTTAGAGCAGTCGATATTGCGTACTACATAAAAAAACTCGTTGGTAGAGGATGCATATATGTATACAATATTCTTGGGTACAGTCAGCAGCAAGTTGTCATACACTTTATTACTACGACGCCGTAGAACAAAAGTGCATACAACTTATTGCTGCTGACTGTACATGGCATTTAGTATGTGCGGATTCGTTTGAGTCGATAGCAAAATAATATTTTCAGAACCTCTTCTCAGAACTGACACAAAAATGAAAATCCCTTTTCTTTGAGACCAACACTGTCACTTTCAACTCGATTGATGATTATGCGAAGTCTATTTGATTTGGGTAAATCCTTCGTGACAGTTCTTTTGTATTTTATTTTCATATGGAGATGATTAAATAACTTGATATTTTAATAGTAAATCCATACAGATGAAATATTATTGTTTTATATTTTATCTACAATAGCTGTTGTGGCCCAGTGGCGAGCAACCTTGCCTGCCGTGCATGAGGCAATGGTTATTTTTTTTTTTTGGAGATGACAGCTCTACTCAGGGAGAAACTACTGCTTTTTACTGCAGACTATTGGAAGGACCACGAAGGGTCTACCGATCCCAATGAATGAACTTACGCAACCGACCTAGTGGCACCCAGAGGGGTACGGACCTCGGCATAGGACGTTGCTGGGGCTACGCGGTGCATTGGGTAGCGGAGATCGGTGAGAGCATTGGTTCGATCCCTGTCCAGACGGACTCGTAGCAATGGGATTCCGAATTGATGTTATACGATTTGTAACACCACTGGCTTTTCGGTGAAGGAAAACATCGTAAGGAAACCTACATGAATCAATTTTGTGGCATGTAACACCCACTGTCTATTACAAGTGGCGACACGCACTCACTCCCCGCCACACTGGACAGAGTTTCGGTACTACTAGTGAAATGTGGATGTTCTGAGGTTTCAGAATATCTCAGACTTTGGGGAATACAGTCGTGAGCATATTATGATATGCTTTCTATCTTAGGACGGGAATAAATAATTGAAGTATTTCTAGTATACACCTATGCCTTTACAATTAAAAAAAGAAGTAGGTAAGTGGTTGTTATATTAGTTATTATATTTAAACAAAGCCCAAGAACCCGAAACGTCCCCTTAATAGATTTTAAACGGTGCGTCGTCCATCAACGTGTAGGTAGGTCTAACAGTCAACATCAAAATCCTTAGTCTAATATATTACATAAAATGGATTTAATACGTCTATTGTCTTGTGTATGAATTGTATGGTGTCAAACGAAGTTCTAGTTCAGTCTAATCTTTTAGAATAGTGGTTTAGATTTCAATACAACGTGTTAATGAATTAACGCAAAACTAGAAAGTAGTTTGTTTTGATTCGAGAGCAGAATCGAATTATCATGGTTTGAACACAGGTTAATGCCCGTGCGGTGGCTTGACATCGGGTTCAGTAAATTTTAAATTTTACAAACAAATTATTAAATATTTTGAAAAAAAAATTACCTTTGTTGAGACCATGATAATTAAAATTTACTGAACCCGATGTCAACCCACCGCACGGGCACACTTACCCTACTTACTACCAAAACAAGATTATTAAAATGTATCCATGAGTACGTTAGCGCTTTCATTCATTGCTGAAATGATAACAAATCATTTTTACCTTAAAACTTAAAACGCGAATAACTTTAAGTTTAACTATCAAAATAATGAAATTATTGTTTCAATCTAATTATTTTGTTATAAATCAGTTGGGGTGTATGAGGTTTTGCGCTTATTCATTAATAAGTTGTATAAATATCTTGGACATTGTCACACAAATTATCTAGGCACATTTTAGGTTACAGGAACTGGCCTTGACTTGTATTATGATGACTAGACAACGATTTACAATACATAATTATCAATTCAGACCATAGAGAAATTACACAGACAGCCATGACTCGAGAACAAATATTCATATTCATTATAGGGACAAATACCTTATAACCTCCGTGTGGTGTCGGCTAAGAATAGCACCATCCCATTTCATCCCGTAGGTGTCGTAAAAAGCGACTAAGGGATCTATCGGAGGATGGGGTGCGATCGCCAACCCGCCTGCCAAGCGTGGGGATTATGGCAAATCCCCTCATTTTGGGGGAAGTTTAAGTCCAGCAGTGGACGTCTGTCGGCTGATATGATGACCTTATAACCTACCAAAATTTTTCCCTTACGGGATCATACCCGCGACCCTTGGCAGCTCGGCACAGCACTTCCGACTGAGCTATAGGGCCGCCAGATTTATAATATTAGAAAACATAATGATTTATGGAGCATAGAAAGCTGTGATCACAGTGAAAACGGACTCCGTTTCGTTTTCACTTATTTCGTTAACTGTACTACCAGACACCATAGATCCAATATTCAAGCAGTAGCAACAGTATAAAAAACTCGTAGACGGATTAAAATGAAAGAGAACTCTTTGCTTTCAGCGGAGCCTATTAAGCTAATCTTACGTTGTTAAAGATAGCATGAATGCTATCGCGTGCGGCAACAGTGGCTTTTATGTTGGCAAGCAAATCTTTTTCTCACTATGGCAAGTCAAACGCAATGAGATGTCAATGACTTGGACTCGTCAATGAAAGAAAAAGACCCGCCTGAACTAAATACAGCCTAAGGACTGCGACACAATCAAATTTGTTCCATATTGTTGCAACAATATTGGAACAAACCCCAAAATTGCAAAAAAAACATCGACTAATTCATACATTTTGGCCGTGTGGCTATTGACATTTTCATCGCAGCAGATTTTTTATCGCGATTTCGCAGTCAGCTTCATAATTAAAGTGGTTCCGTTTTATGGTCTGAAGCTTCGATATATGTAACGCATTTAATTTTAGACCCTGTATATAATAAATAAATATCTTGGATATTGTCACACAAATTATCTAGTTACATTTAATGTACCAGCATCTAGCCTGGACTTGTATTATGATGACTAGACAACGATATAGAATACATATAATTATAGATACAACCATCCATGAATCGGGTGCAAATATTCATATTCACCATACAAATATTTATTGTCCCTTACGGAATTCGAACCGGCGACCCTCGCACAGCAAGGAGGTTCACTACCGACTGAGCTATCGGGCCGTCTACCAATACCAAACACCAAACCAACCAACCACCAACCTTGTCGTACACCAATAAGTTGTTGTAATATGTACATCGCTTGAGCTCTGTACCGCTACTGTTTGACCTGTGTATCGGAGACATAGCTTGGGCTGCCCTTTCGAACCACCATTTGTTTCCATTTCCTGTAAATCGACCATTCTTATTCGAAACGAGTGCTTTCCTGTTTCATACCCAACTTGTGAGTGCTTGCGGATATTTGGAAACTATTCAACCTGTCTACCGAGAGAAACGGTATGCGATTATATCGTTGTCGTTTTCATTGAAAATGGAGCGATATTCCTAAAATTAATTACCTAGGAAACAATCGCGAATAATGCCTATCTATACATAGGTAGTTTATATATATTTTAGGGCAAAGAACCACAGTAACGAAGTAAAAAACCGGCCAAGTACGAGTCTGACTCGCGCATTGAGGGTTCCGTACCACCAAATATAACAAAAAAATCTACTAAGATCCTTTATCGATAGTTTTTATTATTTGTGATTTTTCTTTAGAGTATGAATGATGCTCTATAATCATTAATCACACCAAGTGGTGCATATTGTCGTTTTTACTATAAAGCAAAAATAAAAAACCTTGAAATAACACGCTTCTCGTATGGGGACCATATTGTAAGCAAATGCAAAATAATACTAATTCTGTGAAAATCTCAACTCACTACCTAGGTATTACGGTTCAAAAATACAGCCCTTTAGAGTTGGGACAGACGGACAGACAGCTTAGTTTAGTAATAGGATTTCGTTTGCACCTTTTGACTACGAAACCCTAAAAACTTTAAAAAACTTTTGTCCTTTTCATTTAACTTTAACCAAAGTCTAAACTGAAATAATAAATTATTATTATTATTTTGTTGATGTAGCAGAAAAACGTGTACCGACTTGGCAAATGAAGCGGCTTTCTCAAGTAACGCGGTCTCAAAGGATGAATTTGTCGAATAAAGTACAGCTATAAAACCTGAACAACTTTTAACGATATGACGAAAAAAAAGTTATGAAAGTCATCAACTTTCACGATAAATGTACCGTCATTAAGGTGAAAAAGGGATTCAAGAATCAGAGTAAAGTAAAAGCAATTTTTTTAACCACCGTGGTCTAGTCGATACGATAGTAGCCTAGAATATTAGTTCTATCATCATCTCAGCCGATAGATGTCCACTGCTGGACATAGGCCTCCCCTAAGGATCGTCATAACGACAGCGACGGATGAGGGCAGCGCAGGAGCGCTGCCCTCATCCAACGGGTTCCCGCCGCCTTCAACCAGGTCGTCGGTCCACCGTGTGAGGGGCCTACCCACGCTGCGCTTTACGGTACGCGGTCGCTACTCAAGAACATTTCGGCCCCATCGGCCATCGGTTCTGCGAGCAATGTGCCCCGCCCACTGCCACTTTAGTTTAGCAATTCTTTGGGCTATGTCAGTTACTCTGGTTCTTCTGCGGATCTCTTCATTTTTGATTCGATCTCGCAGGGAAACTCCGAATATAGCCCTCTCTATTGCCCTTTGGGTGACTTTCAGCCTTTTTTCGGCCTTGAGTGAACGACGACGTCTCTGTTCCATATGTCATCACTGGCAACACACACTGATCGAAGACTTTCGCTTTAAGACACTGCGGTATTTGGGACGTGAAGATACTACGTAGCTTCCCGAACGCTGCCCAGCCGAGTTGGATTCGGCGGTTGATCTCTTTCTCGAAGTTGGACCTACATAATTGAATAGTTTGTCCCAGGAAAACATAACACATAAGTTCTATCCCAGCCCTAAATCAGACTCGTCCCAATGAGATTTTATGAACGTTGTACGATTAGTGCTCCACTTATCAAATTAGTGCTCCACTTGCTGTCAGAGTTTTAAGCCCTGGCCCAATGAATAGTTAGTTACACCGCCATCTAACGGCACTTTCCGGGAACAACTGCTTTATGTGCGGAGACGCCTGAACTGAAACTGAAACCAGTACCGCAACGGTTCGTTACACTATTGGCTTTTCGATGAAGGGAAACATCGGAAGGAAACCTACATGATTCAATTTCTTTAAGTGTCCAAATTGAAGTAATAAATTGAAATTAAATCTGGAAAGGATTGCAAGATCGGCCAAGAACGAGATCTTAATTTAGTCATAATATGTCTCCGAATTGACCTCAAAGGAAAACATCGTAAGGAAATCTGCATACGCCGAAGACGAAATTCTGATTCATATGTGAAGTCTACCAATCCACATTGTATGTAAGTTATGATGATGATGAAGGACATACAGGGTGTTAGGGTAAACAGTTGCATTACTTAAAGGGGTACTGTTAAACTTTCCCTAAGAAACCTATCAAAAATTCTCAAAAATAATTTCACTTTCCATACTAAATCCAATTAGATGATCGAACGTTTGTATGAAAAGTAGATTTTTTTTACCAATTTTTTATATATTTGTGAGGGAAAGTTGATTAGTATCTTTGTTACAATCATCCCTTAAAGTAATGCAACTCCCTAACACCCTGTATAAAGTGTAGTGTAACTTCAGTATACTTTGTAATGTGTTCTCTAGAAGGATTATCATTTTTCACTCGCACGCGCTATATTCTCTCCTTTTCAATTAGTACCGCTGAGTTATTGAGCTCGGAAGCGGTACCATTTGTTCCACACTCGATTTGTTTTTGTCTTTTCAATTTGCAAACGTTTCATGCCTTGTACCTACCTTATTTTTAAAAACAAAAAACGATCAGTAGGTACAATTAAACGTAAACGTTTTGATCATTTAAAATTGTTGTTTAAATTTAATTTAAAGTGTTTCTATTCTAATAATATTATATTATAATGAATGAATGAAATATACTTTATTTACACCAAACACATAAATACAGTACAGGGCAGGATACAAAAATAAATATGGTACAAATAAGGCGGTCTTATCGCTAAAGAGCGATTTCTGCCAGACAACCTTGGGGTAGAGGAAATATTAACTAAGAATACGGGTCGGTGTTACAAAGAAAAATTAAAAGAAAAACAGTGATATAAATACCTAACAAAAATAGATAAAAAAATAATTCTTATTTACATAATAAATAAATATTTGTTATCATAAATACCTATTATAATAATTTTAATATATAAATGCGAATGTGACTTTGTGTGTTTATTTGTTACGCTTAACCGATCATCATGAAATTTTGTACACATATTTTCATGGGTATAAAGGACATAGAGGGCACAATTTATTAAAAAAAAACAATGTTATTTCTGAAGGGCTAAAAATATAATAATAAAATGTGAAAATTTGTGATGATGTTTGGATGTTTGTGACTCAATCACGCAAAAAACGGCTGAACTTATTTGAATGAAATTTGGTACACAGACAGAATATGCTCTGCATTAACACATAGCAAACTTTTAGGGTCAACGCAGACAAAGTCGTGGATAACGTATTTTATAATAGATAGGTCCTGAAAATATAAGTGTATAGAATAAACAAAATAAATATTTCGATGCCTCAATTTATCAAGCCAACCCAATTCTTTCGCATAAATATAAAAGGTTCAAAAACCTAGATATATTTTTCAAAACGAACTACAATTTTCCCAAAACTGGACAAAACAATTTTCTAGAAAGCTTGAGACCTGAGTGGATATATCTGGTCTATTTCACGTAAGAATACCCGTGGCGAATCTTTACCTCCCATGCCATAAAAACGAAAATGGAATAATTCTTGGGTTTCCACGTTTTGAATGGACGTCCTAAATAATGGACCGTGGCGACCGCAACGATTTTTCATGGAAAATAATAAAATATCTCTAGAAGGAGGACATTTACCTCCGTATGAGTATTATAAGATATTTATTTTATGCACGTCACCACTAGATAACATTTCATTCATAAGAAATGGACCATGAATGCTATTTTTGAAATTTTAAACGTTCGAATTCGTTTACGAAAGATGCTGGTGATTTCAGTCCATACAAAAGTTTGACGCACAATACGCGTAGACGGAATTAATAAAAGTAAGCTTTTATATATGGAAAAATAGTTTAGAAAATCTAGTTGCCGCGTCACAAATAATATTTGCAATTTTTAATTTTATATCAAAAATTTCAAAGCTTTATGTCTTCGTAATTATTATATAAATTGCAAATGTTATTTGTGACGCGGCATCTAGATTTTCTAAACTATTTTTCCATATATACAAAGTTACTTATATTAATACCGTCTACGCGTATTGTGCGTCAAAGTTTTGTAAAAAATTTACCCCTGCACCTTAAACTTCATAGTTATTTTGACATTTCTGTATATGTATAAGATGTATATAGTTAATTACCTTTTTTAAATATCACTCCAGCAGGACTAGCATGTCACGCCCGAGTAAGCGACAAAACGAGAAAAAGTCATGCTCGCTCATTTTGGCATATTTAAAATAACAAATATATATAGAGGCACAAAATAAAGCAAGGTTCACGTGGCCTTTAGAGCCATAACACACAAGCTATTTTTGAGCGTAGGCGTTAACGGTACGATATCGTTGCGATATTGCCTCGATTCCGCCGCGACATTGCCGCGATAGCACTGTGATATATATGCCTTTTATGCTGATCTCAAACGCAAGGTTTTATTTTGAGATCAGTATAATGTATGTGCCTGCATGTGAGCGGTATTTATTTATTTATACCTTTATTTTCTTATGCTACGTAGGGCGGCCTAACAAAAGCTTGGCTTGACTAGTAGTCAACTATAAATAAAGCAGAGAGAAATAACTAAGAGGCCCAAAAGCGCTGTCGTCAAAAAAGCGAACGAATAAGGAATGAACCCAAAATGTACCAATAACAGTTATTTATTTAGGTCGTAACGTTTTTCACAAATTTACAATTCAAGCAGCCGGATAAATATTCAGGGGATAAGGCAAATAGGCCAGTTTTGGTTCAAACACTGAAATTAATTGTGGTTTTGGTCAGTGAATACAGTACATATACTAAAAATACTCACCTACGACTTTCCTAGCATAGCGTCAGCACAAACCTAACGTCAAAACTATTGACTCTTTTATTAATATACGCACCGATTGTTGTCAATCTGTTGTCAACCAAGACGGTTGTAAGAATTTCATGTTTTCAAGGGACAAGATTGTCGCTGACAGTTCTGTGTTCGAAAAGGCTCTAAATAAGTAGGTAAGTATCTGGATTTCGGATCTTTAATGGTAGTGTTGCTCAAATGAACAATTGACATAATATTATTGTATTGTAAGACAGGACGGAGTGTCCCTTGGTAGGAATTTTCTTAGCCTGTGTTCAAGTCTGTGGCGTAGTTTTAGTAGCGACTAGACCTACTGCATAGTGCATATTTCATATTGTCTGAAAAACTTGAAAGATGCGAAAATGCAAAAACCGTATCAACAGTTTTGAGAGTAAAATAGTAGAATACATACAAAAGCTAAACACATTACCTTTTTCAATTTTATAAGAAATTAGAAAGTCTTATCACTCGATATTAAAAAAATATTTTAGGTAAGTATACTAAATTAATATAAAATTAAACTGACTCTCCGATCTTACAAGATAAGTCTGAAAAACTTTATAAAGGTTAAATTCTGCCCAATTTCACGAGCAATCCTTAACTTTTAAGTGGGCCGTTAACGAAGTTTAAGAGATGCTTAAAAATAATTTTGTTTTCACCAACATCTAAGGCCATTCTCACTAAAACGCGTAAACAACTGTTTAAAATTTCCATTTAACCTATTATCTTTTAAATAACCGTAAACACTGCGTAATAATGAAAGAGAAGGGTGGCAAATTTGGACCAAGTCTTTTGTACAAAAACTAAAAGCCGTGGTGCCAGGTCACAATTTATTTTAAACTGAAATAATGGAGGAAGTTTTTTTCTTTAATTTTTATGTCTAGAAATTTGTATAGAAATTAATAGTAAAATGGTCAAATCAGTAGCAAAACGCAACCATGCCAGTTATTTTTCAACAAAATAAAATTATGATCACTCAGGTATGCTTTGGTTTGTTACGTAACGGTCTTTGGTAGGAGACCGATCTCGAAACCAGTATATGCTCAGCGTTGTATGCGTACAGCCACATTTACATAGAAAAACACGTTCTTCTTCTAATCGTGTGGGCAGAGCCCTGGTGTCATAGTTTTTTCAGACCGCCTTACGGCCTCTGACGGTTTTTATGTAAAAACACGTTGTAAACTTATCAAAAACACGTTGTAAACTTATCAAAAAAATATAAAAAAAGTCTGCTGTTTCTCAGAAACTGAGTACCTACTAGACTCAAAATGGGAAAGCTGATTTTTTTTGACGTTGTCTCCATATTAAAAGGTGTTTAGTGGTCTATAGTCTATCTATACTATAACTATTACTACGGTCTTTTGTTACACGTTGTATATCTTGTTGAGACTGACACAAGCCCAATGTAAGAGTATACCTAGAAACCTAATGTATACCTCGGAATACATTTGAGAGTCTTGTAGACTTTTCAAGAGAGACCCAAGTGTATTGAATAAATAGTGAATAATGCTAGCATCTTGTCAACCTCCTACGGGACCTACTTGAAATATTTTTCAAAGAAAAATTCAGTTTTCGCAAAACATTTCGAAACAATTATTCTTTCAATTTTAATTCCAAGTTTTAACTTTGTACAACACACCTGCCAAGTCCATGATTTATATTTTATTTAGCTATCAAGAAAACAGAATCTTAAACATTATTATAAACTTAAGAAAGAAAGAAAGAAAGAAAAATTATTTATTTGGATCTCCGACACACATTCAATCTTTTACATTATCACGGATACACGAACGAACGAACTTAGCTTTTGCCCGCGATTCGTCCGCATGGATTTAGGAAAACTCGAACGTTTTTTCTTTTTGCTCTATCGTAATGACAGTAATACATACAAGCGTGAAATTTGGTGTGATCATAGTGTGAATTCTAAAAAAAAATGTATATAACTCTACAATATAACAATAAATAAAACATTCCAAGTGTGAATCGGGGGTCCCTGAAAATACAGATTTTTTTGGTAAATTATTTATATTATTGTCTGGTGGTACGGAACCCTCGGTGAGCGAGTAGTCCGACTCGCACTTGGCCGGTTTATATCGTATACTACGTCGAGGTCGTCGAGGAGGTCCTGGGTTCGATTCCCACGGGGGACACCTAGTGAAATGTCACTTTGTGCGTTTTTCCCCAGTTGGTTAGGACATTGCAGGCTGAATCATCTGATTGTCTGAAAAGAAATATGATTCCGTGCTTCGGATGGCACGTTACGCCGTTGGTCCCGGCTACTATATCTGGTAAGTAGTAGTCGTTACATAAAAACCACGTCAGAGGCCGTAAGGCGGTCTGAAAAAACTCTGACACCAGCCTAGCTAGCTTGTCACCCCCGAGAAAACGACAAAAATCGAGATGTGCCTCCATCTTTATTATTTTACGTAGGCCAGAAAGAGCGCGCATGACGTTTTTCTCGTTTAAACGCTTTGTCGTGGGTGGGATGCTAGCTAGGCAGGGCTCTTCCCACACGATAAGAAGAAGATCGTATACTATTAAACGACCATTTTAATCTTCACATTATCATTCAGAACGAATTTTATTATATTTCTTTTAGTTGTTACATATTTGATTATACTTTGTTTCAAAGTATTCTGCTGTTTGTGTCCAATTTAATATCTCGTTCTATTTATTCTAAAAAAATATCTGAAATACCAATCTAAAAGAACAGTTTTTCATAGCTACGTGCATGTAATTAAAGTGCATTTTCGCACGGTGCGGTGCAGCGATCTATCTCGCGGCGTGACAGCGCTAACCAACCGCCGAGATGATAAGTTTTAACTGCACGCTGCAATCTGCTGCAGATGTGGCTAATAATTGCTTCTACACCGTTTTATCTCTTTTAATATTTTTCACTTTTGTACAAATATTACATTAACACACTTGGCCGGTCTCTTAGGGTTCCGTACCCAAACGGTTAAAACCTATTACTACGTTGTTTGTCCATCCGTCCGTCCGTCTGTCCTAACTATAGGACAGTATATTTTGAACCATAATAGCTAGATGGTTCAAAAATCCTTTCTTAGGCCACCCTCCCTTCATGGCCTCCCTCCCTGAAGATTCCATTTTACATGTTTTTATCTTCAGCGGTTCAGGCTGTGCGTTTGTCTGTCAGCCAGTAAGTCAGTCACGTCTTGAACCTATTCTTCTTCTTCTTATCGTGTGGGCAGAACCCTGGTGTCAGAGTTTTTTCAGACCGCCTTACGGCCTCTGACGTGGTTTTTATGTAAAGACTACTACGACCAGAGATAGTAGTAGCCGGGACCAACGGCTTAACGTGCCATCCGAAGCACGGAATCATTTTTCTTTTCAGACAATCAAGTGATTCAGCCTGCAATGTCCTAACCAACTTGGGAAAAACAAACAAAGTGACATATCACTAGGTGTCCCCCGTGGGAATCGAACCCACGACGTCCGTGTCGAGAGCCAATGCTCTTAACCATTAGACCACGGAGGCAGTTGAACCTGTTAAAAGTATAGATAGATAGTAGACAAATAGATGTAAGAAAGAAAGTATACTAAAAATTACAAAGGCAAATGTTTTACGAGCACAACACATCAGTACTAGCTAGAAAGTAAGTAAAAAAGCGATGCCATTCGTTTCACGACCACAGCCAAACGCGCCAACTTAGTGTTAACAGAGAAATGCATGGCGCTACAAAATTAAATGTAAAACGTTTAAATCACACTCATGCCTAGTCCCTCACACACACCCGGAGAAAAATTTCTAGTAGTATAGTTAGTTAAGAATCGAGAGCAGAATCGAATTATCATGGTTTCAACATAGGTAATTTTTTTTTAAATATACAATAATTTGTTTGTAAAATTCAAAATTTACTGAACCCGATGTCAACACAACGCACGGGCACACTCACCCTATTTACTACCAAAACACGATGATTAAAATGTACCCATGAGTACGTTAGCGCTTTCATTCATTGCTGAAAGGATAACAAATCATTTTTGCCACAAAACTTAAAATGCGAATAACTTTAAATTTTAACTATCAAAATAATGAAATTATTGTTTTAATCTAATTATTTTGTGTATGGTGTATGAGGTTTTGCGCTAATTCATTAACACGTTGTATATGTGATAACCATTTATAATAGCAGACGGAACCACCAGGTCCGAGCCGAACAGACGGAAAGAGGCCGGATGTATTAACTTAGGTGCCATGGCAAAAGGGTTGTTGCATACTATGTGACGCAACTTGTGTCAGTACATTCGCGGCGGCGTCGCGTCTAAACGGCACAAAATGCATGTAGCCGGGTCAGCAGCGGAAAAAGCGGCAAGACTTAAACACGGCAGATATTCAGTGCTGGAGCAAGGCTACCTATTCCTACTTTTCGCTAGAGTCAGCAGGACCATGGGGATTCAAAGTCAAAGCCTTCTTTAGGGAGCTGGGACGACGTTTAAGAGATAAAGGTTGCGACCCCCGGTCTGGTTCATATTTGGTCCAACAAGTGTCATTAGCTGTGCAGCTGTGAAATGCCGCCAGCATAATGGGCACATGAGTGAGGGAAGGAAGAAGGGGGGAAAGGACGGAGGTCACGGAGGTACTGGAGAGAACTCAATGGATTTTTAAACATGATCAAGAAACTAATCTCTTTGTCTGTTTGGTCAGATTTCTGTTAAAATAATTATATAGTTTCAAAGTTAATGTGGCTATACCAAATATCTTTATTTCGTATTGTATGCAACGCGCCTTAACATAATCTAGAAACGAATTCTGTTTCTGTTTTGTCAGATATGCTTGTAAAATATAAGCCTAGTTTCAAAGATACACAGTGTGACAAACCACACACACTTTTGTGATATTAATCTCCGAGTCGACGCTTCAAGCAGAACAACCGGTGCGCTTGAAAATAAAATAAAACAGCGATGCAATCCGTCACACAACCACAACAGCCAGCCCGCCAACTAAGTGTTAAACTGCGAAATGCAATACGCAACAAAATTAAATGCGAACGCTCTGCTCGCGTGTTTTATTAAGAAATAAAGTTTATTTAACTGCTGCATGATTATGAGCGATGTTTTTATAGTTATTATACGAGTACGTAGTTAATACCGGCGCCATCGACATCGTACCCGCAGATTTAATAATGAATTGAAATATTCTGATTGAATGAACCGATTGCAATGAAATAAAGCTGAAATGTTAGTCCAAACTAAGCCCTATACTTTTGTGAAAACCCCATCTAAATCCGTTCAGTAATTTTTAAGTAGTTTTAGTTTAAAATAATAGGGGTTTAAAGGTTTATTGTACTCATGAAACTGAACCATTTTCCCCAAGGAGCAAAATGGAAATTCTCGAAAAATGATTGCATTTAGTAATTTTGCTAATTTCGAGAAAATTTTTCATGTCGCGGTGACCTGTTTGTAGATCTCTCGTGTGCGGAGAGAGGGGTTGCAGTGGTGGTTAGGGCAGAGAACTTATTTTAACATTTTCCACTTTGTTATTATACAAAACGGCTATTACCCTATTCGTTGGTACCCGAGTAAAATGTACATGTGGGTATCCCCACAAGTATCATGAATAGGTACAATCACCTTTTAAAGTAATGCAGAGACTACGGCTCCCCACAAACTACCATTCTGACATACTTCTCTCGCCTCATCCACTTTCGTACATCTCTTCATGCACTTGCGTCGGTTGAGGGTGCTACGCACTTGTCCTTTTCGGAGAAGACCATTTATTTGGTCGTGATAAGATCTCCTCGGACGCCCTCCCTCGCTCTCGACTGTTCTATTCTCATTGGATGGATAAATCTCCCTAGTGATGGTAAAGTCTACAACTCTGTACAATGTATTAACCAAGTGTTAAGGTGGTTGCAGAGGGGTCAATTTTATAGAAAACTTTGAAGCACAATACGCGTAGACGGTATTAATCAGGGACCGAAACCGGTATCGATAATACCGGTACTTTTTGGTTACAACCTTTATTTTTTTACAGGTATTTCTACTAACGGTCCGCGTACACAGAGATATATTTAAATAAAAAATTGTTTCTTCACATATATAGTAATTATTAAATTTTTAAGTAAGTACCTCGTTAGTCGTTACTAAATACAAATTAAATCAATTATAATAACAAACTTAAACTCAAACGTGAACATAAACTTAATCATTCTATGCTTTTGGGTTCAATAAAATGTAAATAATCATCTCCTTTATAATCTCGAACTGTCCAATACTGTAGCAACACTGAAAATAGGGCGCGCGTCGCTCGTCGGGTGCTCCAAAATTTGCGTCACCCGCTACAACGACGTCGTTGTTCAATCAATTCTGTACTTTTAATTAGTTGAAATTATTTCATTTCAGTTCATTCTTCAGTGTTATTAAAAACCACGCGCGCTTTTTGCCGCTCTGTCTATACCGACCCTTATCCGCACTCACTCGCATTCTCTTGAAGGTCATATTTAGGTTACCGGTATTAAAATCGGTTGTTACCTGGATAAAGGTAACATTTAAATAAAGGTTACCGAAAATTTTCGGTCCCTGATATTAATATAAGTAACTTTGTATTTATGGAAAAATAGTTTAGAAAATCTAAATGCCGCTTCACAAATAACAATTTATTAAATAATTACGAAGATATAAAGCTTTGAAATTTTTCATACAAAATTTTAAAAGCTTTATACAGGGTGACTGGTAATTCGACCTATTCCTTGAAAGGGGTTATACTAGAGTTCATTTGCAACAATTTTTCCCCAGTTAACTGGGGGTCGAAAATCGCTTGTTTTCGAGTTCTCTCATTTTTAAGAATTTTTTGAATATTTCCGTTTTTCGACCTAAAAATGACAATTGTGAAAAAAATACTCCACTCTCTGCACTCTGTAAGCATTTTTCTAGTAGCTGATGAATGAGCGACTACTTTAAACTAAAATACATGTGAAAAATACCCAAAACCACCGAAATAAAAGGTTATAAACCGCAAGACAACAATTTTTTATTTGGATTTTGTTTCAATCCAAAGAGGATTACTCAAAAAAAATTTATGACACTTGGCGTACAAATTGCGGAAATAACTTCCTCAATTCCTAAGCTTTCCAAAAAGATGCAAAAGTTGTGTACTTTAGTTCAAGTTTGGAAAATAAACCTTATTAAACACGCAGATGTGAATTTTATTCAAAAAGTTATTGGTTTGGTGAAAATAAAAAAAAGAGTAAAATAATAATGTTTAGTACCTAATCATATGAAATTACAAATTTTGTTTTAAAGTTTTACATTTAAAAATCACAAGTCTTGCTCAAATTGTCTTCCTCCGTTACGTATGCAAGCACGAAGCCTGCGACGTACTTCGCTTACTGTCACTCGAGTTGAAAGCGTGTCTTTATTGGGCAGCTGCCAAAATCCTCTCTCTTAATTCTTCTTGAGAAGAGATAGGTGTACGATACACCAATGTCTTCATATGACCCCAAATGTAGAAGTCGCATGGGGTTAGATCGGGACTCCTAGCCGGCCAAGGGATCGGGCCGCCTCGACCAATCCATCTCAGTGGATAGTTCTCATCCATCCACTGTCGCACGCCCCGGTAATAGTGGGCTGGGCAGCCATCATGTTGATACACCAAAGCTGTTCTTGTGGTAAGCGGCACATCCTCCAGCAGCGGACGTAACTCTTCTCTTAAAAAGTTTTCATAGGCGATGCCGGTTAGGCGTGCCGGCAGAAAGAATGGCCCGATTAAATTATTGTGCACGATTCCCATCCACACATTAAGTGAGAATCTGTGCTGGTGAGCTCCTTCGTTAGATTTTCTCGGATTCTGACCTTTAGGGGCCCAAAAATGCAGATTATGATAGTTTGTAATACCATCACGGTCGAAGTTCGATTCATCTGTCCACAAGATTGTTTTTAGATACTCAGGGTCTTCAATGTCTGCATTTATTAGAAATCTGCAGAAATCCATCCTTCTGACAGGATCTCCCTCCTCGATAGCTTGTACTGGCGTGTAATGGAATGGATACTGCCGTGCTGTGTGCTGAGTGAACCAGACTTTCCACTGAGACATACCAAGCTGCCTAGCCACAATTCTTGTTGAAGTAGTGCCGTCTGCTTGAAAACACTGCAAAATTTGCTCCTCTTCGATTGGATCACTAACGCTAGGTCTACCAGCGTCGGTTTGGCGACGTCGAACCGATCCCGTTTCTCGAATGCGCCGATATGTCGTACCAAACACGCTGACATCAGGTAAACGGCGGGTAGGAAAACGTCTTTGATAGTCTCTTCGAGCAGCAGCAGCGTCACCATCACAAAACCCGTAACAATACATGATATCCGCGTATTCTTCATTTTGGTAAGCAGCCATTTGAAAAGGAAGCTGTTTTAGCGCAGAATTTAAGTTAGTTAACAACGACACGTCCGAACTCCAAGATGGTTGAAACTAACTGATTACTTAATGAATTGAGCGAATGAGTGGGCCTCGATTGTGAACCTTAGTACAAACATTCCCGAATACTTACAAAAGAGAAACAATGTAAGCAATAAAATGAAAGAGACAAAAGCAAATCGGCATCTTGTAAGGTTCGCTTCTAGGAAATCCGCTACCTGCTCTGCCATTGTTAACAATTTTTTTCAAACTCTTGTCAAAGTAGACAACATTTGCACCTTTTTGGAAAGTTTAGGAATTGAGGAAGTTATTTCCGTAATTTGTACGCCAAGTGTGATACATTTTTTTTAAGTAATCCTCTTTGGATTGAAACGAAATCCAAATAAAAAAATTTTGTCGTTCGGTTTATAACCTTTTATTTCAGTGGTTTCGGGTATTTTACACATGTATTTTAGTTTAATGTAGTCGCTCATTCATCAGCTATTAGAAAAATGCTTACTTAGTGCAGAGAGTGGAGTATTTTTTTCACAATTGTCAGTTTTAGGTGGAAAAATGGATTTTTTCAAAAAAATCTTAAAGATGAGATAACTCGAAAACAAGCGATTTTCGACCCCCAGTTAACTGGGGCAAAATTGTTGCAAATGAACTCTAGTATAACCCCTTTCAAGGAATAGGTCGAATTACCAGTCACCCTGTATCTTCGTAATTATATTATAAATTGCAAATGTTATTTGTGACGCTGCAACTAGATTTTCTAAACTATTATTCAATATTGTATAAAATATTACTTTTATTAATTCCGTCTACGCGTATTGTGCGTTAAACTTTTGTATGGCCCTTAACTAAATACAACTAACAAATAATATTATCAATTTTCCAAAAGCATTAAACCGCAATTTAACAAAATTTGTGGCTCTACACACAAACCAGCTAGCTAATCAGATTTCAATGGAAACACAAACTGTCATTACATCTAGTGTATTTATTTAAAACATCGACTACTCGCTAATATTCGGTTCGTGGCTTCGAATAATTTGCTAATTTCAATTGCCGTCGGAGTGTAAACTGCATTCGTTGCCACTGCGCTGCACTTTATATATTAAATAGCTCTCCTATTTAAAGCGTTTAGCTTTTTGATACGGGTGCTTAATTTTTAGGGTTCCGTACCCAAAGGGTTTAAGGCTGGGCCACACAGAGTGCAGCTGCAGAACGGGTGCAGGCCGGTTGCAGACCGGCAGTAGTTGTAAAGTATGGAGTTATATGCGAGGTGTCACACTGAATGCAGTCCGGCGCGGCTGCGGAACAGCTGCGGAAAGGTAGCCGCAGTAGCGGAATCCTATTCATAAGCCTACGTTGTCCGTCCGTCCGTCCGACTGTCTGTCTGTCTGTCTGTCTTTCCTACCTTTTTAGGACTATAACTTTTGAACCGTAATAGCCAGACAGTCTTATTTTGTGCCTCTTGTATTTTTATCTCTGTATTTTACTCTTTATGTTTTGGTGTAAAATAAAGTATATTTGATTGATTGATTGATTGGCATTTGAAATTTAGCGGATTTGCTAACAAACAATTAAATGGGGACCCCATTTCATACAAGAAACTAAACTTTAATCAACGTTTTTTCTTCTCACTCTATCGTAAAAAACCTTCAAACTTTGTGTAATTAAAGAGCAAATTCTACAGTATAACAACAAAAAATAAAAACTAGCCAAGTGTGAGTCTGTAGACTCTGAGGTATATGCCTAAGTTTACCCTTTTACCGCGACTTAACGTTACGCGCTGCAAGACAGTCACAAACGTAGCTGACTAAGCTATACTTAAGTTAAGGCCAGGCATCCCTAGTGCAAGCGTCTCTTTCTAACAAGCAAACTTTTTCAATAAGCCATCCCGCTTCAATTGAAAGAAAAGATCGCAAAAAAACGTATTTTTCATAAATATCTCTTCTCTTGGTGTTTGGGGTAAAAACCATCGAGTAGAATCGCTGCTATGGTTAATTACCTTTCAAATGATGGTATATTCAGAAGAAATAGTGTATGGTGATTCTTGTAAAATTGGTTATAAATCTGAAATCAAACTTACTTTGGCCCTCTTTTCTGTCGACAAAATTTATTAGAATCGTGTTTTCAACGGTTAGATTCACAGCAGAAAGAACTTATATACACTGTTATTTGAACTTTACATACTTATATATTAAACGTAATAATTTGGTTATCAAAAACCGGTTCAAAAACAGACAAATTATATTATTTATCGATAATGCTTTCTCTCTATTACGGATCGTTGACAATACAACACGTATCCTGCAATGTGTGGTTTTATTCAATACCTCATTCGACCTACATTCCTGTCTCACTTCATGGCGACCTTGCCAGGACTCGCGCAAAAGTTTCCGGAGAAACAAAACTTTTCGTTAGTTAATATGTTGTGTGGTGGTGTGGTAAGAAACATATTAATGAGCAGAATCGCTAAGAACTGCCAAAAAATTCACAGATTTCGTACCTCACACGAGCACATTGGAAATGAATCTACGGAATTCGAAAAAATATTGTCTCAAGAAGGTTAGGCTACAGGGCAAACCCTTAACCCGATCGTCTCTGTTTTAGGCTCAAATTGTACTAACTAAATTGTCCAGAGAAATTTTTCTCAAATTTTCGATATCATTCTTCGTGCCATGTGGTTCAGAATAGCACCATCCCATTTCCTCCCGTGGGTGTCGTAAAAGGCGACTAAGGGATCTACCGGAGGATGGGCAGCAGCATCCTCTGAGTACACACATTCAATCCAACTGCGATCGCCAACCCGCCTGCCAAGCGTGGCGATTATGGCAAATCCCCCCATTTTGGGGAGGCTTATGTCCAGCAGTGGACGTCTGTCGGCTGATATGATGATGATGATGATTCTTCAATTCCAAAATATCGAGCGCCAAAATAAAAAATTCGGAATTATTTTTTTCACTATTTCGTCCATAACTTTTTTCGTTTTTGACTTTCTCGAATAATTCTTTTTGCACCTTACAGCTCTCGTGAATACGCGTCTTGTAGGTCTTTTTTGAATATCATATCTTCACAACTCTGCAAGATATAAGAGGATCGCGCTTTTTCGTGAAATCAGGGCCTATACTGGAGCGAACGAAAAGCCATTTACAATGTCGATTTGATACCGATTGAATCGGGTTGTTACACAGTAATACCCAAGGAGACCACAGGAAAATAAGACTACAATTATTTCAAGTGTCTACAATGTTAGTTTAAAGTGACAATAAGTGGAAACTAAAAGAGCCAAAACCGACGAAAGCTGCGCACAGTCTCTAGGTGCAAATTGTTTCATTTACTCCTGCGAGTACTCGTTACTTAGTTTTAAGTACTTAAACAATACTAGGGATGTTAATCAAATCCGAAATTAACATGAGATTTGGCATTTGTATACGGTTCGAAATCACAATATTTCGGATATACTGAGATATTAGATTATTGATGATTACAAAATACTAGGGTTAACTTCTTCTCCGCGACTTCGTTCGCACAAATTATATGCCAGATTTTAATTCAAATAATAAGCTATCAAACAAAAAAATTCCATCAAAATCGGTTCAGTAGTTTCTGCGTGATGCTCGATCAAACAAACAAACAAACAGACAGACAAAAAATCCAAAAATTGGTGATATGGAATCAGGGACACCTAAAAACCATATCGTAACTTCTTTTTTGTTAATATTTTCAATATATAGACACACTTTCTGTTACAGTTTTTATAATAGTTTAGATTATAATTGTTATAAATTGTCCTCAAAGATACATATGAGGATGTCAAATACACTGGCCTGCAAACATAGTATCAAACTTTTAAAATTGCAATAACTTTTTCAGTGCACAAAATATACTTTCGAAATAAAAAGGACTCGAAAAAGAGTTTAATTTACAAAGAGTAGTTACAAAGAAAGCTGATAATATTTGCTATAAAACGTTTTTAATTTTAAATCTCTAATTTCTATAGTTCCGAAAAAATTGAAATATTAAAAGTGTAGTACTTAGTTTTGCAGGTCAGTGTAGTTATGTTTATACCAAGCAAGCTTAGATAATTATCTAATCTAATAGGTACCTTCTTTAACGGAATCGCAAACGGCTCTAACGATTTGGATGAAATTTTGGAGAAAATTTGATTTTACGCCAAAAAATATTTTCTTCCCACCTTGTTCCAACGCCATTTTTCTATGTTGAGATTGCAGTAGGCGGAAATATGCATGCTACCTGGCTGTGAAGCCATGAAAACTATTAAACCTATCTTGATTAACTTTAAAGGCGCCGAGCAAAGTTTGATCCGCCATAATTATTGCCATAAATTATAAATGAACTGTAGCTAACCCTGATATAGGCCTCGGTCTTTTTGGGTTGTTACTGCAACACTTGCATAATATTGGAGTAGCGTACTTGAGTCTATTTTAAGTTGTATATTCATTATACACCGTGTCTTGTATGTTTGTTGTCTTACAAATAAATAAATAAAATAAACCGGATTTTACGTAAGAACTTCATTTTTATTGTCACCGATGATCCCCACTACCCAATCCGCGTAGTCCCAGCAACGCTCATTGGCGAGGTCCGTACCCCTTAGGGGTGCCCGCCCATGGGAAGGTTGCTTAAGTTCATTCACTCGTTCGGTTGACATACCAGGGGGCTGGTGTGGTCCCCCCATAGTCCGCAGTAATAAGCAGTAATCTAATCGCTCCCTGAGCTATGCTGTATTTGTCAGTTAAAAAAAAACCATTTATATGCATTCGGTTATGCACACGGAATTCGTAACATCTCTAGTTGTAAGTAACTACGTCAAACGTTCATATTCTTCGTTTCCCTTAGCTTCAGATGAAATCTCTGAAACGCTCTCAAATTCAAACTTAATGAGGGACACGGTGCTTACATTATTTTATTTAGTTATTGTAACTTTTACATATATGTCCCATACATGCATGTAATAGGCAGATACAATTATTAATCACTAATTGATACGACACAACTCTCCTTGCCTCTCCAAACCAAAATCTGTTAGTTAGTTTTATACTCGACTTACGAATCTGTCGTCTCATAGATCGTCGGTTTCGGGTAGACATTCGTTTCATAACCAAGCAAGCCCAGTAAGCTTATAGCCCTGTCATTTTACGGAGTTTTGTTAGGAGAGGTAGGAATTAATTGTTAATTGTACTTTTAAACTGTAACCGGCACTATTTAGTGACAAAAAGACTATCTGAAAACATATTAAAAAAAATTGCTACGCAACATAGAAATCAAAGTTGTGAGTCCCAGAAGGCTTTTAAATTAAGAATGTTAATACCAATGACCTCATTTGAATTAGATTTAACAATATAAATTATTTTTGAGCAATAAAATAGGCATTGAAATTAAAAAAATAGGTTTTTATTAGAAAATACGAATGTATTTTACAAAACCTTCTAAGTAGACAAAAATTTTAACACAGTGTTTTTTATGTATAATTCTTTACACATGTGCAAAAAAATTACCATCACGTTTTTTATAACGAGATAATACCTCAATTTCAAATTTAGAACTGTTGCTGACGGTTTTTTTTTAATTTCGTACATTTCTAAGCTCAATTTTGCTCTTAAATACTATACCGAAAAAAAATATCAAATACTAATTAGTCCCGGCTCAAACCGTAAAATGACTGGGCTATTATGTTTTAGTACAAATCAGATTTACTATTAATATGATTTAATTTAATTAATCTAATTTAATTTACTTAAAATTTAATAAAATGTGCGTATAAACTATTGCCACCTATTTCTTAATTTTACCAGGAAACTTCATTAAGAGACTGTTAAAACCATGTCAGACAGATCAGAATCTAGTTTCAGATTAGGTATCTAACTTTTAATCCATTCTGTAAGGAAGTATGTAGCTATAGAAGCGAAAGGTGACCCATTAGAGCTGCCCTGTAGTGTACTACAGTAGGGACCCCATGACATATAACCCTCGTCATCCAAAGCCAAGCTTACCGCCCGTTTATTTATGGCAATGTAATTGACTGGGACATCTGACGACCACGATAAAATATTGTTTTATCTTTATTCGTAGTGTCATAGTTTTAGGGTTGATTTTCGTACCGGGATTTCTTGTCCAGCTATTGAGTTATAAAGTGTTTTTGTTTAGTTACAAGAAAGTAATTATTGTACTTTGAGAAGGAGCAATCCGGTTTTCCGGACCCGGTAATCCGGTACCATTTGATGGTCTACCGGATCCGGCAAATGTCTTGAAAATAGCATAAAACCGTTTTTTTTTATGAAAATTCTCGTTTTGTTCGTCTTTTACGACGTTACTGAGTCACTACGAATCTGCTCCTACAGGCACAATCAAAATAGAGATATTGTACATTTTTGGGAAATTGTAAACTTTTTCACAATAATGCACAAATGTTTATTATAATTTTTCATTACCAAATTTTGTGATCTTAGATTAATGTATTACCTACCATTGAAGGAGCCTTTTACTCTATGAAAATTAAATCTTCTTCTTCGGGTACCTTTCCACTACTGGAGGTTTGCAGTCAGCTCTGCATATCCCTTCCTATCTCTCGCCAAACGAAACAGCTCTTCGACGCTGGCGATGCCTGTCCACTCTTTAAGGTTCGCGAGCCATGACATTCGTGGCCTACCGACGCTTCTTTTGCCCTCCACTTTGCCCATTATTATAGTCTGGAGCAGTTGGTATCGCTCATTCCTCAAAATTAAATACATATTAAAAATTTGAATTTGAATTTTCATAGCCTCTAGATCATAGTGTGTTGAATTGTAAGTAGGTACCAGACGATTTTGTTTAATTAAGCTACTGGTAACATACCTACCTAAAATCAATTTACTTTTTATTTTATTTAAAAAAATCTCGAAATAATCAAAAGAAAATGTTTTTAAGCATTATTAATACGATAGAAACTATCACTTCGTATACAATAATTTTTTTTCACAATTGTTAGAAACACCTCTATTGTTTTACTGTTGATTTTTAAATGAAAACAGAAATTATTATGAATCTGGTCGGATCCGGCCGGATCGGTGAAAATCCGGTCGGATCCGGCCAGATTGCAAACAAGGATATTTGAGAAGCACCATAATCACTTTTTCAATCTTAGCATTTAGATTGTAACCAAAAATGTGTTCTGTAGCTCCAGTATTAGTTTCAAAATAAGAATAAGTTATAGTCTGTTTTAGACCCCAATGCACAGTAAATGCCTTCTCGTAAAGAAGGGTAAGAGGAAGTGGACAATACTACACCTTACTACAAGCTATATATGATAAATCCACACACGACTATCCAAAGCCGTGGATATTGGATACATTCCACGGGCAAAAACTTTAAACTACAATTTTTAACTTAATTCGATTGTTACACCACTATCGGTTCGGTTCGGAGACCTACATGATTTAATTTCGAGGCTGCCAATTAAATTAGCGATGTAGCCCAGACATTTTGCGGTTTGAGCCGAGACTAATTAATAATTGATATTTTTTCGGTATAGTATTTAAGAGCCTATTTGAGCATAGAATTGTACCAAAATTAAAAAAAAAAAACCTGTCAGGAACAGTTCCAAATTTAAAATTTTGCTTTTATCTCGTTATAATAAACGTGATGGAATTTTTTTTGCACGTATTAAAGGCATTGCCATTATAAATACTTCAAACATGGAGTAAATATTTTTGTCTTCTTAGAAGGTTTTGAAAAATACATTCATATTTTCTAACAAAAATCACATTTTTTGTTATTTCAATGCCTATTTTATTGTTCAAAAATAATGTTATGTTGTTAAATCTAATTCCAATGAGTGCATTGGTATTAATATTATTAATTTAAAAACCTTCTGGGACTCACAATTTTGATTTCTATGTTGCTTAGCGAACTTTTTTTAAATATGTTTTCAGATAGTCTTTTTGTCACTAAATGGTGCCGCTTACAGTTTAAAAGTCCAATCAATTATTACTACCCACATCTTCTAACAAAACTCCGTAACATGACTGGGCTAATGAACTACTCACTGCCTATAACACTGGATAGAGTTTGAGCCCTGTTAGTGAAATGTGAGTTTTTAACATCCCTCTGAGTACACTACACGCTCGGGGAATATAGTCGTGAGCTTATGCAAGCAATTAGCGGACAAAACTGCTATATATTGCATTCGAAACTGTAATGATACGAAGTAAATTCAGCTAGAAGCTTTATTCTTTTCTTCAGAAAACGTGTAATGGCAACCCATTAGAGAAATAGCAAGGCAAAACGGCAGCGTTAAAATAAAGAGGGATTACTAACAGCAATTTGCATGGTAGCATTACGTCCGTTTTATAAAAAGGAATGGACATTTTTAGGAGGGACATAAACCACCGCATAGGTTCTTTAATTTCAAACAGATATATAGGGCAAGTGGGTCAACGCGGTATATTTGACTTGATACCTTCAAATATCTCGGAATAGGGGAGACTCTTTAGCAATCCCAGCCCAAATGCAAGGAGCATTTGGGCTGGGATTGCTAAAGAGTCTCCCCTATTCCGAGATATTACTTACCTTATGGATTTTGACAGAGAATGACGGCTCGATAACTCAGTCGGTAGTGAACCTGCCTGCTGTGGCGAGGGTCGCGGGTTCGAATCCAGTAACGAACAAATATTTGTATGATGAATATGAATATTTGTACGTAAGTCATGGATGTTTGCATCTATACATATATGTATTCTATATCATTGTCTAGTCATCATAATACAAGTCCAGCGCCCGCGGCATGGCGCCTCGATAAACTTTTTATCGCGCCTGCTAACTCGTTCGTTTCGCTCGCGATAGCGCTTTATCGCACCGCCACGCCGCAGGCGTAAGGTAGATTCTAGTACTTTAAGGCCCGATTCGACCAAACGCGAGTAAATTTTATTCTTAGGTTAAGTCGCCGTTTACTCTAGAGTAAACTGATTAAAGTTAGAGTAACTTAGTAAAACGCAATTTTACTAACCCTAATCTATGAATAAGTTGAGACTAAATTTTACTCGGCCTATTTTGACGGAGTGAAGCTTATACCGAGATTAATGAAATGTCAATGTCACATAATTAAAAAAAATTTAATAAAGGGAAACCTAACAAATTAAAACTGTATAACCTCACATTGCAATAAGTACGGATACATAGACCTCTTTCTTTATGTGGATTATACATTCGTTCTTTTAGTATGGGTTTAGTGTGGTAGAAGATAAGTGAAGTTTTTTCGGAGTAAACACGAAGAGTAAAATTGATCCTTGTATAGTTACTCTTGTATAAATCAAAGCTTGGTCGAATCCGGCCTTAATGTGACAAGACAATTTTTGTGACAATGTTCAAGATACTACTTATTTATTTTAATATTGAAAACGTTACCCTCGAAACTAAGCAGTGCCTGCCTCAGAAGATACGATGAGCTGTTGCTGGCATTAACTGGCGTTGCATCTGCTCGCTAAGCCAGATCAGAATCCTATTGTGGTACAGTTTGAAATGCTTTGACAACAAGTTGATCATTAATTTGCCTTCACCAAACCGTATGGTCTGCTATCTATCACGCTTAATCGTGTAAAGAGGGTTGTGCCATAGGATAATAGGCTGACGAACAATGATGACAAACCCCAGCTTAGGCTCTAGACAGACAGACTGCATTCCGAATGCAAAATTGCAGTTCAGATGCAGTTTGAATGCAGTTGACACAACTGCAATAGAACTGCAAACCAAACGCGCAGTCCGGTTGCAGTTTAATTGCAGTCGTGTCAACTGCACACCGACTGCATTCAAACTGCACCATACCCACCCGCCCGCACGCACCGCCGTGCAGTCTAGAGCCTTAAATATCATATTAAGGCTCCTTTTACCTACTGTTCTGTTTCAACCTCATCACAATATTTATATACCTCTAATTTTTTAATGTAGAGTATTTATGTTAGGTATGTTATAAGCATGATTTCGTAAATGAATCAAGAAAGCCTGAATTTAAGCTACTCCAACTTACTACAAAAGCCTTAAAGTTATTTTTAACCGAAGTTTCTCAATTCGACCGTATTATACAGGATGTAAGTGACAGCCTAGCAAATACTGAAACGGTGAACTCAGACCATCAAACTGAACAACTTTCACTATGGAGCCTACCTCAGGAAACACAAAAAAACAATCAGCTGTCCCATACAAAACTGCTGTACCTACCCGACTAAAATGTATGGGACAGCAGATTTTTTTTGTGTCCTGAGGTAGGCTCAATAGTGAAAGTTGTTCAGTTTGATGGTCTGTGTTCACCGTTTCAGTATTTGCTAGGCTGTCACTTACACCATGTATATATTTTTTTTATTTGTGAAATTAAGAAGCGGACACTTTTACATTTATTTAAAAGGGGAATGTTTAGAACCTACCTATCTAAACTATTATAAAACTGTAACAGGAAGTTTGTCTGTACATTGAAGATATTAACAAAAAAAAAGTTACGATATGGTTTTTAGGTGTCCCTGATTCCATTTCACCAATTTTTGGATTTTTTGTCTGTCTGTTTGTTTGGGTGTTTATTTGTTTGAACGAGTATCACGCAAAAACTACTGAACCGATTTTGATGAAACTTTTTTGTTTGATAGCTTATGATCTGACTTAAAATCTGGTATATAATTTTTGCGGAGGAAGTCGCGGGTTAACGCTCGTAAATAATAAGTATTCTATAAAAATAGCTTTTAGGCTTTCGTAGCAAGGTTTTTTCATTTAGGGTTTTCATAATTAACACGTTCCGGGACAGTGACCACCTATAGCCGTGATAACAATAAAAGTTCTATTGTGTCTCGTTCACTGTCCCGGAACGTGTTAAGAAATCTTCAATAAAGTAATGGGCGCTAGTGGACTAGAAAAGGGCTCTTAAGAATCATTTGCAACAACATAAATTTCTAAAAAACATATTGATTCCTAGCAGCACCACGGAAGCTAGTCTGCCACAGATAAAATAACGTGTCGACATTCTCGCCTTTATGAATTGTGCAATTTTCTCGCGTGAACTAGTCTTTTATATTTCATGCGATAGCATTCCATGAATAAGGGGGTAGAAAATGTTGAACATGTGTTACGTTACATGGAGCAGGGAATCCGTAATCAGTTGGTTAGTTTTCATTTGAATTTCAATTGAAACTATCTTTTTTAACCTCTGACGCAAAAAGAGGGGTGTTATAAGTTTGATGCCTAGGTCGGTCTGTCAGTCTGTGGCATCGTAACGCCCAAACGGGTGGACCGATTTCGATGCGGTTTTTTTAAATAGAAAGCTAATTTTTGCAGGAGTGATTTTAGCTTTGTTTCATGAAAATCGGTTCAGCAGTTTTTTGGTAACTTTAAAAATTACAAAATAACATTAAATTACAAATTTAAAAAACCCCTACGCTAAAGAGAAACATTAAGAAGTGAAAAATAATACGGTAACCTATAATTTTTTTTATCGGGGACCGCAAGTGATTGTCAAATAAAAAATCTATGGTCATTTTCATATGAATTGACCTAAAAGATCTTAAAGACAGTATATATACCCATTCCAAATTACAGCTTTCTAGTACTAAGCGTCTCTGAGCTAAGCCGCGGACGGACGGATAGACGGACATGGCGAAACTATAAGGGTTCCCTGTTGACTTCGGAACCCTAATAAAACAAACATTTTCTTACATCAAAAACAATAGGTGACCGAATTATTTTTCACTTTTTAAATGTTTGTTTTTATTACTTAGCCTGTTCGGTTTTCAGTGTCCTTCTGCTGAGCATAGACCTCCCCTTTCACTTTCCAATCCTCTCTATTGTGTGCAACTGCTGACTATCTCTCCAAAAATGCATCCAGGTTGCCTCTCCACCTTTTCCTGGGACGACCTCAACTCCAGGGACCAATCCCGGGAACACAGTTCGTTTTTAAATATGTATAATTAATTTTTTTTGTTCCTAGATAGGGTAGGTCCAGCTCTTTCTTACTTATAAGTTACAGTGTCGCTCTTCCACAATCGAAATGGTTAGATGGACATAATAATTAAAAACTTTATAAATCACTAGCGTTAAACCGCGACTTTGTCCGCACAAATTATATACCAGATTTAAATTCAGATCATTAGCTATCAAACAAAAAAGTTTCATCAAAATCGGTTTAGTAGTTTTTGCGTGATGCTCGTTCAAACAAACAAACAAAAAAAACACACAAACAGACAGACAAAAAATCCAAAAATTGGTGATATGGAATCATTGATACCTAAAAACCATATCGTAACTTTTTTTTTGTTAATATCTTCAATGTACAGACAAACTTCCTGTTACAGTTTTATAATAATTTAGATAAAGATAGATAACACAATATCCCAAAACACACACTCACCTTAAAACTAAATTACATTACTATAAATTTCAATATAGAATTAGTGGAATGACAATATATCTAAAACTAATATACTACTCTGTGTAAAAAGTATCGGGAATATGTCAATAAAAAGACCCGCGTAAAAGAGGTCGTTCTAATTTTGTTACTGCATGTTGGTAGCACTGTACTGATTTAGCGCGCAAAATTTGAGCGGGATCTGTCATTTAATTTGTTTTAAACTACACTTTTTGTTGGTCATAGTTTTGAGTCCTCGGCGATTTTTACAATGGAAAATATTGTTGAACAAAGAGTGTGCCTTAAATTTTGTGTTTCTAATGATATTTCATGTGGTGAATCACTAAAAATGTTGCGAAATACCTACGGCGAATCGTGTATATCGAAAACAAGGGCTTATGAATGGTATAAGGCTTTTAAAGAAGGCCGAGAAGTAGTAGTAGACTTGCCTCGTTCTGGTAGACCTTCAACCGCTACGACCAAAGAAAACATCGACAGAATCATGAAGCTAGTGCTCGAAAATCGACGTATGAGTCTGAGAGAGTTGGCTAGTGAGGTGAACATATCTTTTAAGTCCGTCCACAACATTCTCATTGACATTTTAGGCATGAAACGCGTCGCCGCTCGACTAGTTCCAAAAGAGCTCAATTTTGTTCAAAAAGCGCAGCGAAAGCATGTCGCTGAAGACATGGTTTCCCGAGCTTCTACGGATCCGACCTTTATGAAACGTATAATAACTGGCGACGAGACATGGGTTTATGAGTACGACATGCAAACAAGCCAACAGTCTTCAGAATGGCGTCTCGAAAACGAGCCGAAACCCAAAAAACCGCGGCAAAGTCGCTCCAAAATCAAGGTGATGTTGACAGTTTTTTTTTACTACCGTGGTGTGGTTCACTCCGAATTCCTTCCAGAGGGAGAAACAGTGAATAAAGAATATTATTTAGGCGTCATGAAGCGTTTGCGTGAGAGTATCCGCCGAAAACGTCCAGATTTGTGGCAACACAACTCATGGATGCTGCACCATGATAATGCACCATCACACACAGCCATTATAGTGAAAGAGTTTTTAGCGAAAAATTCAACAAAAGTTCTCGACCAAGCACCGTATTCACCTGATATGGCTCCGTCTGACTTTTTTTTATTTCCCAAGTTAAAATTACCACTTCGAGGAAAACGTTTTGAGTCGATAGAAGCCATAAAAGAAAATTCGCTGAATGAGCTAAAGGCCATACCGCAAATAGCCTATGAAAAATTTATGGAAGACTGGGTGAAGCGGTGGAGATGTTGTATTGCAAGCGATGGGGCCTACTTTGAAGGCGATAAAATAAATTTAGATGAATAATTTGTATTTTTTGTTTTATTGACAAATTCCCGATACTTAGTACACAGAATGTAAAATCATTATTTTTTAATAGGCTTAGTAATGAGAAAAAAATCTGTTAACATTTTGAGATAAAAAACTCTAGTTTGTCCTATAATAATTTTCAACAACAACATTTCTCGTTTAACATGATAAAGCTAAATGTGTAGTTCAAAATGTTGTAGAATCTCATTACATCTTTAGCGTATATTTCAATATTCATAAACAAGTTAAACTAGTGTTTACCTATTTTGATTAGTACTAAATCAAGTAGAAACTAATTACGAATACCTAATCTCTTAACCACATTTGCCATGTGAATATAACTTAGAAACTTAATTATATGACAAACAACGTGTCAAGGCACTTTATATCAAAGTTGTTTGCGTATTTCAACGGTAACAAAATAAATCAGATTTCTAAAAAAAAACAAATTATATATTTTTCGGAGACATTTTGTGCCTACTTATTAATAGATTTAAGCCCTCTTTGACCCAAAGGTCGGCACTTATCCTACCTACGCTGTTTATTGTCAACTTTTCTTTGAATAGTATTTTTTAATATAAAAACGAATCCCTATTTCCCTTGGTCACGACATCACACGCAAGCTGGCCCTGTACCCGGACTTTCGATGTTCGATATATCGCCACTGTTTTGGTCCGCACTTCATTGTAATAGAGTTGACACTGGAACTGAAACGTTCACGCAATTGCGAAGATCGAATGTGCGGGTAGAGGCCCTGGACCGATTGAGATGAAACTTTGGTGGGTTTTTTCGCACGGGCAAAAAAACGGCCAAGTGTATGTCGGGTAAAACTGATTCTGAGGCGGTACGAAGTTCGCGGGGTCTGCTGGTAGTTTATAAAATGAAACGAAAAACAAGAATTAATCTTATCGAATGCATGCGTCAAAGTAATAGACTGTTCATTCGAAAACTTTTGATATCAGTTCCACTGCTCAATGCTCAAATGTGCTCAAAGAGCCTAATAAAACAACTCTGTTTCAAATACATTTATTCATGCAAAATCATCTGGTAGGTCTTAAGATGGTTTCAGTCCATACAAAAGTTTGACGCACAATACGCGTAGACGGAATTAATAAAAGTAATATTTTATATACGGAAAAATAGTTTAGTAAATCTAGTTGCCGCGTCACAAATAACATTTGCAATTTATAATATAATTACGAAGATATAAAGCTTTTAAAATGTTGTATGAAAAATTTCAAAGCTTTACATCTTCGTAATTATTTTATAAATTGCAAATATTATTTGTGACGTGGGATTTTGATTTTCTAAACTATTTTGCCATATATACAAAGTTACTTATATTAATACCGTCTACGCGTATTGTGCGTCAAAGTTTTGTATAAGATTGACCCTTCCTTCTGCAACCACCTTAAGTAGTAACATTACGGTAAACCAGCATGTGCTACCCATTGTGGGCATAGCAGAGTAGGTAAAGGTGGGTGTATAGTATATTCTTATACCTTCGATTACTATTAAGGGCCGATTATTATGAGACGGTCAAACGGTTTGATTCTTGAAAATTTTGATCTTTCGGTGAAAAACTAGATCAACAATTCCTTGTAAAAATTTTTACAAAATTGTTGGCTTAATATAATGCTTAAGAGGAATAAACGAGTACGGTTTAGTCCATACAAACGTATTCCCCTGTTTTCTCCCTGGATAATGACACTAGAGAAAATATTTTTTTAAATAAAGTCTATGTTACCTCTGCCTTATGTTTTACTTTTTTGCATTTATTAATTACTGTAAGAACTAGGGACCTTCGAAAATTACCAATTTTACCGCCCATTTTCAGACCCAAGTAAATAAATTTGACGAATATAAACAAAAAACCAAAACATACAGACATAGCCAAAGTCTTTGACATATTATTTTTGTAAGAATTATTAAATTCGGTTTAGGTTTGGAGGAGGAAACAGGGGAATACGAAATGCTGATTTCGTCGATTTTTTGTACATAAAATCGGTCCGAGCAGGAGTTGTCTCTTTCGCACTCTATTCGGCGGGGTGTATGAAAAATACGTATTCAATCGGAAAAGTGACCTATTCTCCAAAATAGCATTTCAGCCCGCCTATCCTCTTAACTGTCGGTCGGTGAGATGGCGCGATACTAAGATCATAGTCCACTCCGATATTTTAGGACCATTGACTGTGTAAGTTTTTATAAAGAAATCTCAGTTTTCTTTACTTTAACTGCTGGTAAAACAAAACTATACCGCAAAACGAGAAAAACGTTTCCGAGACAGAAAAATACGATAAAAACACAGCATAAAAAAAACGTTCAGTAAATTGCTTGCCATCTCAAATTCCAAAGCACTCTCACAAAGCAATGTTTACGCCCGGACCTAAGCGCGACAAAATAAAATCATAATAAAAAGTAAATAAATACTCTTAACTGTTGAAACACTGTTTACATTTACAAGACTGAAGTCGGGAGAGAACGGAATAATGAGTGGGTGAGACTTTCACTTTCATAGCCCGCGAGAAGTGTCGGCGGGACGCGGGCCGAATAAATGCTAAATTTATTCAAGAGGGTACAAGTGGTGCAACAAACTTTTGCAATTTATCGCTTGGGTACGTGCACATCCTGTGTTACTGGTAGGGTGTTCTCCAAAGTTTTTTTACACTCATAAAAAGTGGTTATGTTCTACAGGGTGTAAAAAAAATACAAATAAACATTTAAGGGGGTGGTTAAGACCATGAAACTGAACAACTTTCACTATGGGACCAATATCGAAATCGCAAAAAAAAATCGGATGTGCCTCCAACATCATCATCATATCAGCCGATAGACGTCCACTGCTGGACATAGGCGTCCCCCAAAATGGGGAGATTTGCCTTAATCGCCATGATGCGATGCGTTTGCGATGTTCCATACTAAAATAAAAATCTACTCGAGCTAAATGTATGGGACACAATTTTTTTTTTCGCGATTTCGATGTTGCTCCCATAGTGAAAGTTGTTCAGTTTGTTGGTCTAAACCACCCTCTTAAAAGTTTTCAATTTTTATTTTTACTTCTGTGACACCCTGTATAGGCTGATGATAATGACGATGCATATTCGGAAGGTCTCTAAAATCTATTCGGCGACGCGTACAAAACCTTCTACTTCTTACTAACACCTAAAACTGAAAAAAAAACTGAAAGTGTGAAAGCACCTTAAGTTACAAAGTAGTTTACAAAAATCTACAACATTTTGTAATGTCGATGTAGTAGTGTTACGTACTGGAGTCGTAAGAGTTTATCTGAAAAGTTCAATGATTGGGAACATTTTATAGCGCTGTTGTGCAAGGAGCCAGGAATGGAAGACACCAGGTGTGCATAGTTGTGTGATTTTAGTATTCTTAACTGCCTCCGTGGTCTAATGGTTAAGAGCATTGGCTCTCGACACCTAGTGAAATGGTTGGTTTGGACATTGCACGCTGAATCACGTCCCCTTAAGACGCAACAGATTGAAAATTTCGTTCTCTGGGTAGTGGGTTCGGTGGCGAAATTGGATAACGCAGTTCCCAGGTTTGGAAGAGTGCGGGTTCAAGTCCCACCCGAGACCAATTTTTCAATCTTTAATTTGAATCACCTGATTGTCTGAAAAGAAAAATGATTCCGTGCTTCGGATGGCACGTTAAGCCGTTGGTCCTGGCTACTATCTCTGGTGGTAGTAGTCGTTACATAAAAACCACATCAGAGGCCGCAAGATATGGTCTGAAAAAACTCTGACACCAGGGCTCTGCCCACATGATAAGAAGAAGAGAAGTATTCTTGACTTATAGAACGTGTCAAAAACCGGTCAAGTGCGTGTTGGGTCAAGCGAAGTGTAGGGTTTCGTAGTTACGCCCTTCACAATATAATATGGACTTCGAAGAGGGCTTTTTGTTTTATACTACGGTTTAACCATCTCCGAGTAAATTCTTTAAGTTGGTCGACTAAAACTCGTTACCTTGTAAAGCCTACTTAGCCGTGATAGTTTTCCTTTTAAATTCATATATACTATTGCCGTGAATTTTTTCACATCTCCAACTACAACTGCTTAGCTGGCGGACACTTGACTCTAACAAAATTTTTCGCTTTAAAGCTTAATATTTCGGTAACGGATCCCTAAATCGAAATATGGTTTTCCCACACCCAGAATATTTTTAAAATACCTATTTAACGATACCCCACAACATGGGATAGGCGAGAAAAAAAATGTCATCCCCACTTCACTTGTAGGGGAGGTAATCTAAAAAAAAAAATTTTACGATTTTATTTCACCACTTTGTTAACGTGGGTAATCCATGCCAAATTACAGCTTTCTAGTACTAAGCGTCTCTGAGCTAAGCCGCGGACGGACGGACAGATGGACTTGGCGAAACTATATGGGTTCCTTGTTGACTTCGGACACCCTAAAAATGAAGGCATGAATAAAACTATAACATTAATTAAGAATTACTGAGTACTCGTGTTGCAAGTCTGTTAGTGGATGGTCGCGTATCGGGTGCTTCCAGGCTTGCACATGGCTACACCATATTGCATTAGCTCAAATATGTTTCTTTTCTTCGTAAAATGATGCTTGAGATTACGATTCTCTCAAAGCTCATCGACATATTGACAGAACCATAGTGCTAGGTAAACACAAAGCAAAACGCCAAAAATAAAAAAGTTTATCAATATACCTGAAATTTATTTTCAAATTATTTTGATCTGATTTATTAGGAAATTTTTTTTAAAGGCCAATTATTGTTTAGCCAGTTTAAGTTTACCATGTTTACCAGTTTTAGTTTACAGGTCGTTTAACGTTAACGAAAAACGTTTTTTTTTAAATATCTGTAATCTTTTTATAGTTTAAAGTCTTTTACATCGAAGAGCCGTTTTAAAAATATTCTTACGACGTAAGCCTACGGCGTAGTCAATGACTATTGTAGCGTAGTCCACGAGACTACGGCGTAGACACTTAGCGGAGGCTTGAGGCGAGGGAACTACGTTTTGTTGAATTACAGTAAAATGTTTCTATACATTTTTTTTATTTAGTTTTTTATCATCCTAAGACTGGACAAAGGCCTATTCTCTTTCTGCCGCTCATCCTTAATTTGGATTAGCTGTAATTCAATAGGGTTGTCAAGTTTTTTTGAAGGAGTCACGAAAACTGTTTCTAGATAAGTTAATTGTCTCAATAACTATATTTTCTATGTTAGAGATTATAAAATGAAAGGATAAGCTTTTCATTTCAAAACAACGTATTTCATCAAAAACGTTCTAGTAGCTTTTGTGTTGTGCTTGAACAAACAAATAAACAGACAGACAAACAATCCAAAAATATGTTAGGTACGCACGGCGACACATGAAGCCATACAAAACAAACATAAGCTGACCGCGCGACGGTATACGTTACGCGACCTACGCGCGGCCAGCTTATGTTGGTTTTGTATAGCTTGATGTGTCGCCGCCTATTTGGAGTCAGGAACTATTTTTTATAAATATCCTCAATGTCCAGCCCAGTCATATTGAAAGGGGGGGGGGGGGGGGGCTTTAGACCATCAAACTAAACAAACAAAATCTGCTGTTACGTACAAAACTCGATTCAAATGTAGGTATGTCACTATTGAATCGAGTTTTGTATGAAACAACAACTCTAAATCACCCCTTAAAATATCACTAGGTTGTCTGTTGTCTTGTTACACCCTGTTTAGAAGTGTATACAGAAGAAAGTATACTAAAAACTAAACGATCATAAAAGGAAGTTGTTGCAAAGTTTCTGTCCACGCTGAAAGGGAAAACAAGCGCGTGTTTATGTTTGTATAAAAATGTATGAAAAGCCAGACCCGCGGTTTTACTTGCGTTGTTCCCAAACTTTTTATGATCATTTGACGAGCATTTTAGTGGGCAACATTTAGTGGGCTGGGCTGGCCCGGATCGCCGACTATAAAATCTCTTCATACTGCTGGGACGTGGTTGCACTGCCAAAGTTATACACTGTGTTTCTATTTTGTTTTATTTTTTTGGTATAATAGGTATACAACGTGTTAATGAATTAACGCAAAACTAGAAAGTTGTTTGTTTAGAATCAAGAGCAGAATCGAATTATCATGGTTTCAACACAGGTATTTTTTTTTCAAAATATAAAATAATTGGTTTGTAAAATTTAAAATTGACTGAACCCGATGTCAACCCACCGCAAGGGCACACTACTTACAACCAAAATATGATTCATAAAATGTATCCATGAGTACGTTAGCGCTTTCATTCATTGCTGAAATGATAAGAAATCATTTTTGCCTCAAAACTTAAAATGCGAATAACTTTAAATGTTGACTATCAAAATAATGAAATTTTTGTTTCAATCTTTTTATTTTGTTATAAATCAGTTGGGGTGTTTGAGGTTTTGTGCTTATTCATTAACACGTTGTATAAGAATTGCTAGGGTGATAATTTTAGACATTTCGTCTAGAGGTCCTGTTGTGTGGTTTGTGGCGTATTGGTGGATGCTTCAGAAGATGTTCATTAAATGAAGTCAGAGTTGGCTTGGAAATAATCTTACTGCAAATTGTTTATTTGTTTACTTCCATAGCTGATCTCTAGTAAAAATAGCAAATGGAGTTGCAGGTTCTGACCCGAGCACTTGTCCCGTGTGGTTTTCGCGCGTCGCGTTTTTGCCTGCCACGAGGCTCCGCAATCAATGACTGTGTACAGAATGTCTTTGTCCTCAAGATTCGATCAAGAAACGAAGTCATCGAAGCTTATGTGTTCGATGAAGAATTTGCAGTGAAGTATAAAAAAAACAGCAGACAGGTGTTGCATATTGTCAAAATCAAGTTTATGGAAAATAACAAAAGTGGTCAGAACTTTAATAAGCAGCAGCAACATTTAGTTCACGCTGAAAAACAAACCCTTTTTGTAGAATTTTAATAAAATACTTTTTCTTGACTCGGCAACATTAATGAAATGTCTTGCACAGAAGGTTGCAATGTTTTTTACAATTACATAGTTTTAATATTTAACTTTAATACCAGACAGTGTTGCAGGTATTAGGGGGCGGTCGCGTTTCCGGTTTTTTCCGGCTTGCATGTGGCTCCACCATTTTGCATTTGTTTTTGTACATAATACAAGCCTAGAGTTATACAATATAGGATATTTTTATCGTGTCAACAGCTTTTTCTATTCCAAAAAAAATATTTTTTTTTTTTTAAGGTCTACTTAGACGGAGTCGTGGGCAAGGTCTAGTTTATAAATAAAAATATAAGCTTTGTACCTACGATACTAGCTCTGCCCTCAAGCAGTTCTGCTCTCTCACACTTTACCAGTCCACAGTATAAGAAAGAGTACTAATATCTAATGTGGACACTCCCTGCCTCCCACCTATTTTCACCTCACCCCTCTCGGTTTTGGTGGTATGGGAAGTGAACGACGACGTAAGCAGTGGTGTAGTTATCACTCACTCGCACTCACTCAGCATAACATGTGCTAGTCTCGTCTTGAGCCCCTTTGATCTATATAATGTCCAGAGTGTGGTTCAGTCGCACTAAGTTTACAGTCTCACTATACAGAATGTGAACTGATATGTGTAATTTTTTTTAATTATCTACCGTTTATTGTAATAGATTTAAGCAAGAGTTAAGATAAGATTTATTTATTTGCAAGATCAAATATGATCAAAATATAAACATGTATCTTAACATTACAAAATAATGAATAAATAAATAAAAATATACATTAAAATAAGCACTAAACTGATATGTGCTATATTTGAGAAGGTACTTGGGACCATCAAACGAAACAATTTTCGCTATGGCGCCAACATTGATTAATTCATTGCGGGTTCCAAGACAGATTAGAGTCATCTCCCGGGCTCGCTGGACTTCATTGTCTAGTAGGCTTTTAAATTAATAATATTAATACCAATACACTCATTTTAATAAGATTTAACAATATAAATTATTTTTGAGCAATAAAATAGGCGTCGAAATTTTAAAATATGAGATATTTAATAGAAAATGCAAATGTATTTTTCAATGCCTTCTAAGTAGATAAAAACATTAACACCATGTCTGAAGTATGTATAATGGTAAAAAAAAAATTGCCTTGCAAAAAACATTTACCGTTAGTTTTTTTGAAACGAGATAAATCTTTAATTTAAAATTTGGGGCTGTTGCTGACATGATATATTTTTTAATATTGGTACATTTTTAAGCTCAAATTAGTTCTTAAATACTATACCGAAATAAAATATCAATTATTAATTAGTCCTGGCTCAAACCATTTAATGACTGGGCTAATGGTCGCCTCTGTTGATCCTGGTTTACAGGAGTTACAGCAGTGTGGTGGGCCAATGCCAGAAAAAAAAATGCCGCCAACATCGAAATCGTGAAAAAAATTGTATTCTTTCATAGAAAATGTCAATGGCTACTCGACCCAAATTGAAGAGCAGATTTTTTTCAGCGCTTCGATTTATATTTTTGTCCTCTTGTGAAAGGTGTTCAGATTAATAGTCTAACTGCCCGCCACATACATGCGGAATTATTTCGGACGGAATTATATTATAGGATTTCGTATGGATTTGAAATTCCAAGCAGAATTCTGTAGGGGACAAATCACAGATTATCCCCAATAGATACCGCGTGATGAAAATTTTGTACAGGCCCGAAGTCACTATTTTTGGCGGTAGGTGCGGGTAGCGGGCCACGAAACAATGCAACATGATTGGCCATTTCAAGGTCGCACTACTTCGAGCTCGCTCACTCGCGTTGCTTATATCAGGGCAAAATCATAGATGAGTGGCGCGCGTCGGCGGCCTTGTATGCGGTATCTGTTGGGGGTAATCTGTGGGAAAAATCCATACGAAGTCCTTATTCTGATTCGAAATTCCATATGTGGCAAGCGTTAACAGCCTCTTTAAATATATGAAATTAATTTCAGTTAAATAGACAGGACATAATATTTTTAATTTAAATCCAAGGACAACGTTCATCCTATTGTTCAGAGAGAAATTTTATTAAGCATAAGTTGGATACAGTAAATTTTACTTATTTATACAAAGTTAAGCATCACAGCAGGTGTTCGTATAATTTACATAAACTCAGAATGTAATCTTACTTTATTCTGATATGCATTTGTAATACTATGGGATTAGGTTAGCTTTTATGGAAATTTTGAGGATTTTAGTCCTTCCTATGTTTGAACATAAGGTTCAGAGAGTTTTGACGTCATTTTGCTTGTTTATTTCCTTGAGGCGCTCGTTGTCGTGGTAAAGTCTCCGTATTGGAAGGGATTAAGTTACCTAGCCGGGTGCACATCTTTGGATTGGTGGACCGTTTTAGTGATATCTCATCTCGAGCCTTTTTGCTTCAGAAGGAACGTTAACTAACCTTTAGCAATCGATTGTATGTTTTCTGTCAAGGCCAAATCACCCATGAGCCAAATTTCATACTGTCTAAAGACCCATAGCACGATAGCAAGCTTTGTCTCAGCCAATTCTTTCTTATCGTGTGGGCAGAGCCCTGGTGTCAGTTTTTTTTCAGACCGCCTTACGGCCTCTGACGTGGTTTTTATGTAACGACTACTACCACCAGAGATTGTAGCCGGGACAAACGGCTTAACGAGCCATCCGAAGCACGGAATCATTTCTCTTTTCAGACAATCAGGTGATTCAGCCTGCAATGTCCTAACCAACTGGGGGAAAACGCACAAAGTGACATTTCACTAGGTGTCCCCCGTGGGAATCGAATCCACGACCTCCGTGTTGAGAGCTAATGCTCTTAACCATTAGACCACGGAGGTAGTTAATAAGAACGAGCTTGCGCTGTTCCCCTCTAAATATTCTTGTTATTTGGCCTTGACAGAAAGCGTTCGATCAGTTGCCGTCTGAAGAGTAGTTTAAGGATTATCGCGTGATTTATTTTCCGGATACAAAAAGTAGCCAGCCTCCGGATTTTTTTCCGTATGTGCGAATACTTTCTAGTGAGTGTGTACATAGGTAACAGAATTGTGAAAAAAAAATCGCGCTGTTAAAAATCGCTGTGTGGACAAGCCCTTAGTAGGTTGTTCCGGATAGTGAAAATGGCAGGGGCAGGGGTACCATTTAACCGACTTTAAAAAAAGGAGGAGTTGCTCAATTCGACTGTATGTTCTTTTTTTAATGTTTGTTACGCGGCTACTCCGCCAAATATTTATAAATAATTTGTTTTATGATTTTATTTTGATGTTTCTTTTTTTTGTTCTATACATTTGAATTGATATTGATGAATTGATGTGAACCACCGACATTTTTTTATGTTTTGTTTATCACCTTTTCAATATTGGTTCCATAGTAAAAGTTGTTCAGTTTAATGGGCTGAAACATCCCCAAAAGTATGTAACGCATTTAAAAATGCACCCTCTAATAGGTACTGCTTACAGGGGTTTAGGGTAAACAGTTGCAATACTACTGAACATTTTACTTAGAAACCTATAGAAAATTCCCAAAAAAATGTGCGGACTTTCCATACCAAATGCAAACAACTTATTGAATGTTTGTATGAAAAGTCGACAAAAAAATTGCGAATTTCCCCTGGAAATAAGTTCAATATCGTGATGACAGCAATAAATTTGTTCACCCAAACATCCAATAGTTATTCACCGCGAATAATTATCATGAATATCAGAAAAACATGTAGAAATAAACAATAATAAAACAGAACAGAAATCTTAAAACGATTACAAATTAACCATCGTTCCCCTAATTACCAACGCCAGCTTGACACTGGCAGCTAATAAGCAACAAATTGCAAAAGGACGCCATCGCCGCAGCGTCGGCCAGTAAGTTATGACATCGTAAATTTGTCGCTTGTCACCAGCGCCGGCGCGTGACGTCAGCATAATCCAACCGAGCCCGCTCGTCAACGGTGTTGGTACATAACACGCTGTCAACTATGAACTGAAGAGGTAGTATATTTTAAAGTAAAACACTGTTTAAGAACTCTGAACACTATTTTCTGTTTATTTTGTCACTCTTTATACTCTCTTTGGCGCTTTTATAAGAGTCTCTCGTTTGCGTCATGGAGCCACAGTGTCTATTACTACATACAGTACGGAAACTCTCTTCCTCCCACCAAATTTTTACCTCACACCCTCTATCGCCCTCCAGTTACCCGGCAGTTACCTAAGAAATTTCGCATATGCTGTCATCAATCGTCATCTTGCCAATTTCAATTTTTTGTATGCAGTGTCCGAGCTGTGGTGGAGCTTAGGTACCTACTGGAAACTATTCCCGAGGTTAAGCCAGCCTTAGTCTAGTGGTGAAATACCAGATCTCGAGCATCTCCCAGCTTCGGATAGCACGTTAACCATCTGACGGAACTATGAACGATGGGCTATTCGTTAAGCCAGCCATGTTCCCCAGGAAAACTTGTATAATTGCATCGTCTGAATACAAATCACCCTTTAGGCGTCTTTCGTTTCTTTTTTAAATTTAGTTCCTAAAAAAACTCGACAGATGACATGTTTATCATTCCATAGAGACGTTCGCGACATCCTGTCAAAATCATGTCAAGACTGTGCCTGCCATTTTTTTCAAGGCCAAGGGATCGAGCTCATACAAGCATGTCAGACGTAAACAGTTTCATATTTTTGATTAAAATGATTCGCAAATAATGAAATATTCAATCAAATGATGCGTTGGCATCTTTTTGACCATCTTCTGCTTCATTTTTCTCCCTCTTTATTATTTTAATGAAACACTTTTTGAAAAACCAAAAGAAAAACGCTCATCGTCAATTAAGCCCAAAATTTGCGAAGGTTTTATATGGGATATACTACAGTAATTTACCTAATTGAGGCTGCTTATTTTAAGCTGCTAGTGTTAGTTAAAGTATTCTAACAGTGCGGCATCTCATACGATTCTAAATAACATTCATGTTCATCAACAATCCTGTGCGTCATAACAATAGCATATTACAGTCTGTTACTTGACTGAATGGAATACCTAGAAAGCTAGCAGCCGTGCATCCTCGAGCATTCTCCGCGTTACAGTGCTTTGGTCCGCTGATCTAGGATAATTACTTGCTGACCATAGCTTACATATAATTAATTAATTTATTTATTTATATGTTACACTTTATTGTATGCAAACGGAAAAATTTGTGTAAACTGCCTAATAAACAAGTAAAAAACAGCAATTCAATGCGGCATATAATGAAATTATATGTGAGAAATCTGACAATATAAAAGGTCTAACAAAATTAGCTGAAATTATTTTAAGGCGATGTTCAGACCAACAAATTGAACAGCTTTCGATTATGAGACCAATATCGAAATCGCGAAAAAAATCAGATAAATTTTTGTCGAGTTATGTTTGCAGTTTTGTATGGGACAGCTGAACTGAAACTTGGGCCTCCAGGAACGCATTCAAGTTTTTTTCTGTCGTCTTTGGGATCTGCCTAGATGTGAATAAAACTACCTTGGTCCAATCTCATGCATGCGGCAGATAATGTCCTTTCTAATTACACTTTACTTCACCAGTTTTTTGTAAATTTAGCACCTAAAAATAACAAATTAAAGCTAAACTATGATAAAATGAACGCACTGCGATACGCGGTAGTAAACTCAATCCCCTACCTATTGTATTATTTCATGCATGCAACTCCTAGCCACAGAACAACAATAAATTCCGAGATATGAACGGAAACTTTTCACACGTACAAAATTGAGAGTACGCGGGACAATATGCTTTGTGTTATAGCGACTACAATGTCCTGAATATTGGTTAGACACTCAGTGATAAACGTCTGTTGCATGCAACCATAACTGGCAACAAAAACAGGTTTTTTATCTCGGCCGTTTTAATTATACTTTATTATATTTTATTCCTTATACTTTATTCCAATCTTTAGTGCGAATTTTGTCCCAGGTAGCAAAATCATTTCCATAATGCAAGAGTCCCTAAATAAACATTAGATTGACGTCATTTTTAATTAGGTAACTAACTGAAGTTGTTTGTGTCAAATAATGTATTATACATAATTACAAAATGAATATTAAAACATTACTAAACAATTACTTCTAAATTTGGCTACATGCCTCGTCCAAAAGATGTACAGTAAAAAGTCCACGTGAAGCTTCGTCACAAGAAAAAATAATTAATTATTAATTATTATGTACGCACGGCGACACATCAAGCTATACAAAACCAACATAAGCTGGCCGCGTGACGCTAAACGCTACTCACCTACGCGCGGCCAGCTTATGTTGGTTTTGTATAGCTTGATGTGTCGCCGTGTGTACCACAAATGAGTGATTCTGATTCCTAAGAGACCGCCATAGATAATATTGTGACAGATTTTCGACAAGATTTGTGGTCTCGGCGGTCGGTGGATCTGTGGTGTCCGTGTGGTGTCGGCTAAGAATAGCACCATCCCATTTCCTCCCGTGGGAGTCGTAAAAGGCGACTAAGGGATCTGTGACTGAAGGACTGAAGGATGGGCAGCTGCATCCTCTGAATACACACGTCGATTCGATCCAACTGCGATCGCCAACCCGCCTGCCAAGCGTGGCGATTATGGCAAATCCCCCCCATTTTGGGGGAGTCTTATATCCAGCAGTGGACTTTTCATGGCTGATATGATGATGATGATGATGTGGTCTGTTTTCTAAATTGCCTATAAAGTCCTCAACAAGATGGCACTCCAACGAAGATAAACGACATCGTCATGATAAACAAAACTTAGCCAATAGTTTGTAATTACGCACGCTGTTCTCTACGCAGTTCGTTAATTAACATCAACGCATTATCAATCTCCGATTAGACCGGCAGCGGCCCCGGGGACCGATAGTACTGTGTTTATTATCATGTTGGGACGTATAAAGTTTACGCCCTTTATAGTCATTTGGTAAAGTATTGTTAATATAGTAGAAAATCGTTCTTATTCAGGTTTGACAGAAAGTATGCTTGCTACCAAATTACCAGTAAATCCGGCTTTTATACATTTCATTTTTAATCTGACGTGGTCGCGTGAGCGAGCCTTGAGTGATCAAGGCCTCATAAAAAGGCTAAAAGTCACGCAAAGTGAAATGGAGAGGGGTTTTCTCCGCAGAAGAACCAGAGTAGGTAACATAGTCCAAAGAATAGCTAAACGCAGCGTGGGTAGGCCCCCCACACGGTGGACCGACGACCTGGTGAAGGCGGCAGGAATCCGTTAGAAGAGGACAGCGCAGGACCGGTCGCTATGGCGATCCTTGGGGGAAGCCTATGTCCAGCAGTGGACGTCCATCGGCTGAGATGATGATGATGATTTTCAATCTATTAACCCAACTCATTACACTCTACACTACACCCCCCCCCCCCCCCACACACACACCAAAAAATCTCTTTGTATCTGATAAATAAATAATGATACAAAATACACACACACAACAAGATTTTTTAGCTTTATGATTCCGCGCCGAAAGTTCGGCTGAATACGCGCGCAACGCTTTTCCCTATACCGGCCACACACCAGTAGACCTACCATGAGTTTTCACTGTAGGTTACTACTACAGTTGCGGCGTTAATTTTGTATGAAAGAATTAGTTCTAAACGTAACCAACAGGAGCGCTGTACAAAATTCAATACAAACACTGTAGTTTACTACAGTGTAACCTCATTGTAGGCCTACAGTACGCACCATTACGCGCCATTTTTCCTAGTAGACGCGTATTCAACCGAACGTTCTGCGCGGAACGTTCCGCAAGTGTGCCGTAACACTTAGTAAAAGCTAGCAAGAGATTTAATGGAGGATTAACTCTAATGAGCGTTTCTGCAACTGAGTGTAAACCTATTATAATTAGTACATACCCTTTGAGTGATTCGGAAGTAGTAAATAAGTAAGCCAATGGTATATCTACCATTGGTTTACTTATTTCGGACACTAGTCTCCAACAATACTACCTCTACCTTTAGTGGGTAAGTAAGGAAGGTACACCAGCCCTAGTACTGATATTATAGGAGATAAGTGTACTTTTTGCAACCATAAGCAGCAAGGCTGATGGGGTTTGACCAGGTCTGCCTGCATAACTTCAGTCGGTTTAGAAGTTGCTGATGTTTAAAGGTCAGTAAAAAATTAACAATCAGCTGCGAGGCTGATCGTATGATATTATTGTAGTATGCACTGTAGCTATGTGAACAGTACAAAAACTGACATCGTTCATCAGTCGGTTTAGGAGTTACAGCCGTTCAAAGGTCCGACCTATGAACGGCTGTATCTCCTAACCGACTGGCAGTTCATGTCAGTTTTTGTACTGTTCACATAGCTACAGTGCACAGTACAATAACGTCATACGATCAGCCTTGCAGCTTATCGTAAATTTTTTACTGACCTTAAAACGTCAGTAGCTCCTAAATCGACTGAAGTTATGCTGGCAGACCTAGTCCATCCCCATCACAGAGATGCTCTATACCCCATAAACACTGAATCAGCCTTGCTGCTGATGGTTGCAAAAAGTACACTTATCTCTTAGTCTATGACAAGAATAGGATAATTATGTAATTCAAACTTTTGTAACTAAACTTTCAATTTCAAACGGCAAGTTACATAAAAGTGTTTGCTTATGACACTTTTTGTACGCCAATTAAAACGACTTCTATAAATACTGGTTAGGTTCCTTTTATATAGATTCATAAACTTCTTTGTTCCGATAAAGCTTTAAGTAATTTTCAAGATCATTCTTTTTATATTTAGAACAAAGGCTATTCGGTCTTTATCAGTTTAGGTACTTCATTTAACATTTTCTTCAAAGAAAAAGGTTTATTAATTCAGTCAGTTAACGTACCGGAAGTACTGTCCGTACAATGTCTTTCCGCAGTCAAAGTTGACGTTTTTATAGCACAATTATAATTGTTTTGAGAAGACAAGAAGAACAAGAAACACAAATCTTGTTTCAGTGTATCTTAAACGCATTCCATTCGCGTTACTTAAATAAATCTTCTAATATAACTAATTCTCGGTAACGGTGTTTGTATCAAAACTCCTCCTAAACGGCTTGACCGATTCTTATGAAATTTTGTTGTATATTCAGTAGGTCTGATCGTAAAGTATATTTCAGCTACTTATAAAATAAAATATAAAATAGTATTTATATCTAATACAGAAATAAATCAATGGAAGTTTGGTACAATATTATTTTAACCTAAGACATTAAGTTTTATATATGAGAGATTTGTTATTGCCCGTGATATTTAAAAATTTAGTACGCTATATAGATGTTTTTTTTTATTCTGTATGGAATTGCATTTCATACAGCTAATTCTTTTACATTATTTTTCAATAAATAGTCAACAATCAACTCAAATGATACATTTATTTAATATTTATTGAATTGAAAATAAAGGAAGGTAAGTAGGTACATTAAAAAAAATAAAGAATATAAAACTAACTTAACCTAAAATATGGTGCAGGTTTGGACCGCACGGGTGGGTAGCCAAGATGCTGGCAGCGTTTCCTCGCTGAACGGCTAAACTGATCCATTGAGCGAGGAAAGCGCCAGCCCTTGGATCCACCGTCGAGTCTACCAGGCGCTTTGCCAGATCTTGAAAAAGCACCTGGGCGCCGGGACCCCACGTACCAAGGGTTTCGACACAGAATGCTATGAATTTGTATGTTACATTACAAATTAAGACACCATACAGTTAAAAAGTTTTTTATTTTATTGTACAGTCGAGCTGAGAGTTTAGACACGTCCAAGGATGTTATTTCCCAACGTACACGCTAACCTAATTTTAGTTACATCTATTTAGATTCAAAAGCTAAAATAATACCAACCGCAAAGTTACGGGGACACGAAGTAGAGTTGAGACAAAGTTTGGTTGCGTTCTGTCTAATTGCATCCAAAGCGCATTCAAATGACTTCACAACGCGCGTAGTAAATTCAGAAACAAATGCTAAACGCATCGTATATTTTCGAGTCAACGCGACGACTACGTCAGTTAATGTTCTCTATGGAAATTGTTCTCTAAAAGCAGTATAAAAGCTGGTGTTAACAAATTAATGGATTTGAATATCACAAAGAATATAACAATTTGATTATTAGGAAATAAAAGACCTAGGTCACCGAATTTATATGTTTACTTGACCAATCGTACAATATTTTATAAAGATAATCAGCCTTAGAAGAAGTTTGTGTCTAGAATGAGCTTCACGCTTCTACCGTATAAGGTAGAAGCGTGAAGCTCATTCAAACAAAAGGGGCCAACTTTCTTAGGTTGGTGTGCGTGAGGCGTCATACAAATTATGTCTATGTGCGTATACATGGATAGGGTTTAGAGGCCTGTACTGGTTGCAATTTTTATCGACGCTTTCGTAGCTTGGACTGTCAATCTTAACATATAACTTATCCCAGTAATCAGCGCAGATAAAAAATTGGATTGGCAGAAATCCATATTACTCTTACATAGTTGTCTCGCTTCTTGAAACAAACTCCTTCTTGAGGTAAGCCGTAGTGGTCCAGTGGCGAGAAACCTTGCCTGCCGTGCAGGAGGCGATGGTTCGGCCTACTCGTACCAATGAGTTTTTCGGAATGTATGTACAATTTGTAAGATTTGTAACACCACTGGCTTTTCGGTGAAGGAAAACATCAATGCAATTCATATATTTAATTTTTTTCATTTCTCCAGAGCAGGATGCCTAGTTATCCCTAACTTGATATCAGCTGATTCATTCTTTATTTATGCAAAAACAGCTAATTTTGGGGGAAAATAAAAAAAAACTGGCCAGTTTTTAAAAATTTCCATAGCTATCTCAAATGTTATTCGGTTGAAGAATCGGATTCTTCAAAAATGGCTTTCAGGTTTTTGTAAATTTGTGAATACTATAACTCTGTAAACATTGTATACACTGGAATTTAAAAGAATCTTTTTCTATTCAAGTCAAGATCTTCATACAAATTAAAGATCAGTAACGCTACGTGCGTTATTAGTTTTGTTGCGCGGTCAGTTATGCTATTCGTGTGGCAAAAAACTGGGTAGGAAAAATTTTGAATCACACGCCATCGATCGACTCAATAGTAAAGAGGAAAGATCAGTTGGGAGAAAAAGACCAGATGTTCTAATGTTGAGTTACAAAGGCCATAGATGATCGCGTGCTCTCCATCAACGAGGACAGGATATAACAGAGCGAAGTGGAGGAAAGAGACATTAGCTAAGAAGATGAAGATGAGTTTGGTTGGAGAAAACCTTCAACCTTTCACCTTCAAAAGAATTTCAATTATAATACAATTTTTTGACGTTATAAATCCAACTCAAACCCTTCCACTTAACTCCAAAGGTATTAATTGAACAGACAAAATAAGGTACAAAGTACTCAGATAAAAGCGAGATCCACAAAACAAATAAGCTTCCCGTTTAGTCGACTTCGGATATTCTACTTCTTTTGCCGCATCGACCTGTACCGCAACGAACATGCTACGTCATGCTGCCAATGATTAGACATAGTATAGAATACCTTTCATAGCTTCGACGCTGACAGAGAGCCCGCCTCAAAATCGTGAGGATTCGCAATAGATAGATTCGACTGCCTTGATGCGAGAATATACTAACTAATTAATAATCCAATTGCTATATTACTGTAACATAAAACAGCGTTAACTGCATGTACTTGTGTACTATGAACAGTGTTTATTTATTTAACGATAATAATTGTCATTTTGATACTAATATTTAAGGCCTGCTCCCTCTCCTCTACTTGTTTGCAGTACCATACAGGGTCCATAATGATCTCTTAGCTTTTGAGTTTACCATCTCATGTAATGAATGCTGTAATTATGGAAAGCAATAACGACGCGGTTGGTGTAATGGTTACCTGCCGACTGCCAAACCAGGGTCCTGGGTTCGAATCCCGGTTCGGTCATGGATGTTTATATGTTTGTGCCGTTGTTGTATGGTTTCCATAATAAACAGCCTATAGTTCTTGCTTGGAATCATTACAATGTATGAGAGTTATGTTATGAGAGATGTTAAAAAAAACAACTATAACAAATAACTTTATTTGTGTATGTTATCTATATTGTGTTATTGTGATCTATCTCTGAATCTTCTTTCACTATTTCCTCTACCCTAAGGTTGTCTGGAAGAAATCGCTTTTTAACGATAAGACCGCCTGTTTTTTGCCTTTTGTATTTCCTGATTGATTGCTCTCTGTATACTGTGTTTTTTTTTGTGTCAAATAAAGTATAATTGATTAAACAACTTTATGAACTCATCTTTTTGTCTCACATCAAGCTACACAAAACCAAAATAAGCTGGCGGCGCGTAGGTATAGTAATGCGTATAAGATCGCGCGTTTAGTTTATATTTGTTTTGCGTTGCTTGATGTGTCGCCGTGTGTACATTGATACAGCAATTTCGATAAACCAGTTATCTCACTTTGCTCTTATTTCAAAGATCATTCTCAAACGATAGCTTTTCATAAAATACGATAACCGCGTTCTAAACGAGGGTTTAATTGGCGTCGACATTAATCTCATAATGACATGTTCAATGGTTCACATCGTACAAAAGGATATACAGGGTGTTAGGCGCATGGTTAGACAAACGAGAACATAATGGCCAAAAGGTGGCGACATGTGCTACTTACAGATCCCTTATAATCCGGTCTTGGCCCCACAGTTTTGGAAAAATAATATTTTGTGGCAGTTTTAAAAAAAAATCTTAAATTTTGTGATGAGGGCGCCACTGAACGGTGTAAACGCTCTTAATGTTTAATACTAACATTATAATGTTCTAGCAAATTTTTGCTAGCTACGACATAAGCAGTTCTTTATTCTTTAACTTAATTACAACTTCCACATATAGAACTAAACGGCAAGTAAAAGTTCAACTTACTCAAGGAAGTCATAATTTTAAGCCGCTAGAGAAATAAAACAAACTTTTATACCCTTTTTAATGCACTCGAGTAGTCTGTAGGCAGTTACTAAAAAACTTGGCTAGTGTCGCTTCTTTTATTTACTCTATGACAGTTCTTTAACCGCGAAATAAATTGCCGAAGTTAGTTGCACACTCTTCCTCGGAATAAATTTCTCATTTATTCATCTCGCGTCCGTCGTCCTAACTGTTTATAAAACGAAAGCAAAATGTGAATACCTCGGAGTTTCCATTGTGTAATTAAATTTCGCGGCGCCTCCACTGAAATTCTGATTATTTAATAGGATGTATTTTGTATTCAGGTGCTTTGCTGTATCGTTGATACGATTATAAATGGGGGCTTGTTTGAACAGATGCGGCTAATTTTCGGCACTTTTTATCGCTACAACAAAACATGTTAAAATTTGTTGATGCTCGATTTTTTATTTTTCTAATTTCTCGTATTACCATCCAAATGGATCGAATGAACCTAAATTGTTTTTTGCTCGCACTTAAGTACACACATGTTTAGCTGAGTATGCTTACAGTTCTCGTAAATCAATCAATATCCATGTATTTCAGGTAACGGTACAATACTACAGTTCCGTGATTGAATTACATACTGACAGATAACGCACAGCCTAAACCACTGAAGATAGAAACTAGAAACCTGTAAAAAAACTAGGAAGTCGTACCGGTTCATCCTATCGCGTATTCATATACGCGATAGGATGAACCTGGTGGTGGAACTGGTTTGGCCTAGGCAAAAATAGTTCGTTCAAAAATGGGGTTTGACCTGTAAGATCTCTATTAGATGTACACACTCTCACGTCTGTCTCCCAACGGGATAGGCAGAGACAATGGAACGGGAACTCCATATGCTAAGATCCTGAGAAGAAAGAAGAAGAAGTAAAATAGCGGAAGATAAGTGACCGACGTTCTTGCATTTCGTAATCGAATAATGGATCTGCTTTTCATATACTTACGAGTGAAAAGTAATGCCGTGTGATTATTTTTTCTTTTTCAGTGATTTATACAACGAGTGAAAGCACACAAAGGCATTGTGGTACCTTTATACCTCTTAAAAAAAATTTATCTCAATCACGCAATGCAGCTCGTATTGCGACTAAGTGAATTAGGTGACAGGGGCTCAATTTATACGGTCCATGCGCTATAAACTAGCGATCTATCTTGCTTTTTTAATTTAATCAAAGGACAAACCATATTTATGTGTGTGTGCATGATTGCAAAAGTGTTTTTTTTTCAATCAAACATAATTGAACAGTTCTAATCCTCCGTTTCACTACAGACTCGTAACTTAGCTGTAATAAGTAAAATTGCTGGTTGATCCGGCTCACGTTTGCGCTGTATGTGTTTATGTTAATCGTACCGTCCGTCTGTCGGTAAGCTACTTTACATAATTACCGGCTAATCACAGGTGGAAATTTCTGTTAATTCCGGTCCTACTGTTTTACAGCTGTCCGTGATGTTTAGTTTAGTGGTTTAGTTTTCTAGAATATTTTAAATGAACTGAACAAAGTTTTTCTCATGAGCGTTTTTCTTTTGGTTTTTAGGGGATCTATAGATGGCGCTACGGTTTGCGCCAATAAAGGTCATGAAAAAGTGTTTCTTTGATAGATGAAAAAAGGATGCCAACGCATCTTATGATAATATATTTCAATATTCACGAATCACTTTAATCAAAAATATTGAACTGTTTGCGTCTGACATGGTTGTACGGGCTCGGTCCTTTGGCCTTCACAAAAAGACAGGCACAGTCTTGACATGATTTTGACAGGATCTCGCGAACGGCTCTATGGAGCGATAAAAAAATTAAATATGCCGTCTGTCGAGTTTTCTTGGACATAAAATAAAAAAAAAAAAACGCTCGTTTAAAATACAGTTTTCGAGAGTTTAAAATTTTTAAACTAAAATTTAATTTTTTGAGGGAATATTCACAATCAGTAAGTAGGTACTACTTTGTTTAAGGATTCTTCCTGCGTTTTTGAAATATTTAAGTGCTCGATTTTACCCATCCCATGATGATGATAGTTGTAACAGTTTGTTATTTCAATATATTCCCAATATTTCAATAAACTGCTGAAATATTGGGAACCCAAATATTACAAAAACTCGGTAAAAACCCGAAAAACTTTTTCATTTTAGAACAATATTAACTTTTTAACACCTTGTACATTTGAATAGAGTCCCATGTTTTTAATTTTTAAAACTTAATAAAAGTAAAAATGTGTGTTTAAATTATATTTCTTCTTTCAGGTAATTCCGAGTTTTCCTTAACTGCACTTGAAGGTAACAAAAAGATAACAAAATTAAAATCCAATTTAGAATAATTTGATCTTCTACGTGGGTAAGTTAAAGGTAACGCCTACGTTAGAAATTTTATTAGGTAATCGCGTAGGTGTTCGACCTTTTGATATTGGTGATTTTAATGGAATCTACTTCAAGATTCCGATAATGGTTATACAGGGTGGATTTTTGAGACGGGGCAGTAAGGGCAGGTACCTTCTAACACTCTAAGAAATTTATCAGCAATATGACAACTCGAGTCTCAAGGTTCATACTGAACAACAGCAGGAGCAAGGCACGTGCCATCGTGGAGCCCTCACCGGGCACTACGCCACAGGCACGATGATGCACAAGATGAAACTCACCCTTGATCTCAGCTGCCGAGCATGAGGATGAGGAGACCATGGAACATATTCTTTGTGACTGTGATGTTTTGGCGGCAAAACGCATGAACCTCCTCGGAGATGGATACCCAAAACCGGGAGATCTTATGTTTCTTCTCCTCAATGGTATCGCCTCCTTCATTGACCATGTATTTGAAAGGTGAAGAAAGCAAATAACTGGCCAAGTGAGCGAGGTGTGTACTAGCACATAGATGGTTCCAAACCTAATGTTACCGTAAGAAGAGATGAGAACAGTAGGTATATTTAACTTTTCTGCTTGCACTCGACTTGTGTAGGTACGATAACAAGCGTTGTTCGGAATGCGGAAAGTAGCAGCGAAGAAGTGTTGCTGGAGCCCCCACAACAAGATAAGATAAGAAGAAGGTCAGGTACACACGGCGACACATCAAGCTATACAAAACCAACATAAGCTGACCACGCCTAAGTCAAGTAACGTATAACATCGCGCGGCCAGCTTATCAATCAATCAATTATACTTTATTTTACTTTATGTTGGTTTTTAATAGCTTGATATGTCACCGTGTGTACCTTAACCGTTGTAGCTAAAGCAAAACATTCTTAAGAGACTATCCTAAACATTTTGTTTAAAAAAATGTACAATCAGTAAGAACATTAACACTTTACACATAACATTTAATTTTACACCCTGTATGTATAAAAACTAAAAAACACTATACCATTGCTCGTACCACTCACAATAAGAGAACGCATCAATTCTACTCAACAGCAATATTTCAAACTAAAAGTCGACGTCGGAAATTGCACTCTAGCCTCAATAGAATAGAAGCGAAATAAATAAGACTTTTCATGCGTAGTATCGCAAGTCGCAGGTTCTTAGAGTACCTTGGAACAGAGTTGATTTATTGGCTTCGAATCTCTTCTTTGTATAAAGTCATCCGTCTTAACTCTTCTGCCGAAGCAAAAACGTCTAAAATTGCTTGTTTCGTGGGAATTCTTATGAGCTACGTGCAATAGTGTTCAGACGAACTATTTTGTATAAGGGCAGAGATGCTTGCGAATTGATGATAAGTCAGAACCACTTTGTTTGACTAACTTTGTGTTATAAGTAAGTTAGAAAAGTTTCAGGACGTAAATAAATAGCTATAGCCACATAACTTTAATTTTTTCACAAACCAAAGACATTTTGTTCATAAACAAACATGAAAATAACAAATAAGTTAATAAGGTATCATTATCATTTATAATCTCCGGTACATTACAATTGTAGACAACGGTTTTACGAAGGAGAAAACAGGCCAGATACGTTCAACAATGGAAGTTGATAAATACTTTTTGAAAATTGTGATTCCTATACTGACACAAAAATAGTCTCAAAAGTTCGTTAGCGGTTTGGGCCTGGCCTACTTTATTGATACGAAAAAATTCGCAAAAGTGCTGTACCGAATTACTGAAACAAGATTAAATCCTGTAAAATTCCAATATTAACGAAAATGAAGCGACATGTGATCAAATCACAAAGGCTGTCTCAATGAACTATAAGTACCAAGATAGGTAGGGTATCAGGTAGCTCATTTATTACATAGTGATGTGACGAGTCGAACTGATTCAGTTACTGACTCGATTCTTTCAGATACCGTTCTATTCAAGCACTCAGGTCGAGATTCAGAGACGTTTTTTTAAGTTTTAGTTCGAACTCCCGTTACAGCTCCCCTCACGCTCAAAAAACGTCACTGTATCTCAGATTAACGAAAATTCGCAGATTTAGAATTAGGTATCACAATCGCCTTTACAAAAATCTTTACACTCAAATTACACTTTAATCTTTACAGTCTGCAAACCTGGGGTGTTACCACGAAATTCGATTATGCATTTCGACAGTGCGTCTCGACAATCGTTGGGTCGTTGTCAAAATCCGTACCATGATGTAAGATCGTTTCGACACAGGTATCATCGAAGAGAGAGATGGGTATATTCGAAAGAAACATCACCATAGTTAAAATATAGAAAAATCATAGACTTTATTCGGAGGTGGGTCTTTTTTAGTGCACATTTTATAATTACTGATTTTTGAAAACGAATCGTTTATGATTATTTGTACTACTTTTTACAAATAATAACAACATTTTGATAATATCCAATCAAAATATACTTTACTATTGAACAACTTAGTGATTTTATGTTATTCGTGTAAAAAAGATGATATTTATTACAAATTGGTTGCATAGGATATGTAACCTTTGCCTTCCGCAAAAAAAAAGTTTTGTGTCAGTCAATGTCAAAAAAAAAAAAGAAAATTCGAATAGTTTAAGAGGCAGTCAACCAAATCTAGCTAATGAAAAAATCAGATTTCATCCAATAGTCATGTTTACTATTAATAGAAGCCAATATATTTTTTCGGCCTACTTATCGTGGTGGCTTACTTCCTACTCTGAGACGACAGTTAATACCCATCGAGCTAATGAACAAAATTATGCTAATGGCTACTGGATATCCTTTCAAGTGGTGGACTGGTGGCCAACCAAAAAAGTTGGTAAAATTTTGGAGTACCTTTTAACCCATCGAGCTAATGGATGAAAATGTATGCTAAATCAAAGGTGAGGCTTCTACCCCTGGGGCCTAGGGAATCGGGCTAGGGGATACTGGTGGCCGAACCCGTAATATTGAAAGTAGAGGCATAGGGGATTGCTTTGCCTCCAACCAGTTTTTTCTGTCAAAGTAAGATCATGCGTTTCTTCGTTTATTCAAATAAAAACGCCCAACGCCCGGCTCGCGTGCAGTGGCGCGCTCCGCATTTCGGTCCGGCCCGCGAAAGATTTAATATCGAGCGCAAAAATGGTTACCTAAACGTTCTCGGCTCACGTCAATAAAAGAATGAGAGGAGCTTTCTTCTCACTACTAGATTCTGGCGATAAAACGGATACTTTTAACATAAAAGATATCCACTGCTTGTTTTGTGCACTTTTTACATAATAGGATTGCAGACACACAACGTTGATTATCTTGTTTTTCCAGTTCAAACGTACATACTTAATCAATACGATAATACAGGGTGTAAGAGACAGCCTTCCACAGACTGAAACGGTGAACTCAGATCATCAAACTAAACAACTTTCACCATGGAGCATATCTCAGAAAACGCGAAAAAATCAGCTGTTTCATACATTTGAGTCGGGTAGGTACAGCAGTTTTTTATGAAACAGCAGATTTTCAGTTTGATGATCTGCGTTCACCGTTTCATGATAGGTACACTTTTTGTACCTAAATGTATAAAACAGACTTTTTTTTTCACTACCTATTATATTATCGTGATCATCTACGGCCCACGATTTCGTTAACATGCTAAAGTTTAGCCCGCGACTTTCCAAAGGTTGCCCATTCCTGATTTATCTGATATCGTACAGTATTACAATAACGATTAAATACGGTTTACAAGTATTTATTACCCAGTTGGTAATAAACTTGGTTACGAACCGACTTTGTTACGGCCTCCTAGTCTATTTTTCGATCGTCGATCCGACGATATTGTCACGATAGTCGTTCGAATTTTTCGGATATTGGTACTCTAATGCAAAGTCGACGCTACAAGCATTCATCGAAGGAAACATCACCATAGACAAAATATAGAAAAATCATAGACTTTATTCGGAGGTGGGTTTTTTTTAGTGCACATTTTATAATTACCTACCGTTTTATAATAAATAATCAAGTATGTACCTAATAACAATGGTTCGTAGGTTTAGCGCCGTATATTAGGTAATTTAGCGCCTTTTTAAATTTTAACAAAGCAAACAGTATTCAAGTTTGAATATACCTACTGTATTTTGTGTTTTGAGATTGAAATTCCTTTATGTGGTCATAGAGATAGTAAGTATGGTCATAACATGTCCATAGAGTGTACAGTGTTTGGGAGATTCGAATACCAACGCTTATCTGAAGTGCTCAATGAGTTGGATGGAAGTTTAATTATTAAATTATCTGGTGGCAAAAAAAATAATCAAATTTTAGGGAGTAGTTATAGAAAGCTCACGCGCACCCGACGACCGCCTCTGTTTCTTTTAATAATCTCTTTAACTTAATGCCTTAGCCCAAAATACCCGAATTCAAAATGTCTTAAACTTGAAATACCAAATTTTCAATATACCGAAAGTTTATAAATATACCAAATGTTTAAATTACCCGAAACCAAAAAACCTTATTTCCAAATATAAATGCCTGAAATAAATCATTTTAAATAATCAAAATTCAAAACATTCCAGGGCAAGTTTAGTATCGTTACACCTTCAATGTTTAACCATTTTCCTGGGAGCACTGTCTTGCGACACGAAACGATGCCGAATGGTAGCGGACCAGTGTGAACTGAAAAAACTAGAAATTTTAGTTTGTCCGACTTGGCTGCATGGCTTGTGTAAACTTTGCTTTACCGCAAAAAAAAAGTGTGGCGTCGACATGTTTTTTCGTCTATGACCTATTGTGTCAGTTGTGGTCAAAGAGAATGTAATTCACTACGTTATAGTTGTGGCATAGCGTAAATATAAATAATAGTGAGAGTGCTCTCTGGTCGCAACAGGACAAATATTATGCGTGGGGTGCGGGGCGCGGGAGGAGCGCGTCTCGGCCCCCTCTGCCTGCGCGCGGTACCAATTCTGAACTTTGAGTATAGGTACGCGCAGGCATCGGCAGCAGTGTTAAATGTTATACTCGAGATCGCGCACGTACCACAATGGTTCGCATTGTTTGTATAGTCATTGTCACGGAATAAATATGGTATTGTGTACGGGTGTGATCCCACATCGTATAAAAATAAAGATTTGCTGAAACTAAAGTGGTTTGAAGCATTTTTACGCGATTTGAAACTTTGTTGTTTTTACTAGAGATACCGTTTAAAATTGCAGTTAATAAATATGTAAGCGACGTTAATACTCAATTGCTTTTATACAAACATAATACATGTCATTAACTGAAAAATAATGTGTTTTTCTTATAAAACTTTGAATTAAAAACGTAAATAATAGTTCATAACAAAAATAAATACCTAGGTCCTAGGTAGGTATTAGGATCACTACCAATACCAATTAATAATATGGTAAATATATACAACGTGTTAATGAATTAACGCAAAGCTAGAAATAGTTTATTTAGAATCGAGAGCAGAATCGAATTATCATGGTTTCAACATAGGTAATTTTTTTCAAAATATTAAATAATTTGTTGGTAAAATTTAAAATTTACTGAATCCGATGTCAATTCACCGCACGGGCACACTCACCGTACTCACTACCAAAACAAGCTTCTTATAATGTATCCATGAGTACGTTAGCGCTTTCATTCATTGCTGAAATGATAACAAAACATTTTTGCCTGAAAACTTATTGTAATTATTTTATCAATCTAATTATTTTGTTATAAATCTGTTGGGGTGTATAAGGTTTTGCGTTAACACGTTGTACCTATAGCTAAATTTTTATTTATTTTTAATGTACCTACTTACCTTCTTTTATTTGCCTTAAATGATAAGATTTGTTTTTCTAAATCTTTAATTTCCTTCGACTTTGTCACAGTATTCAGTAAGGGAAAACATTTATTTATTTACATCAGATAGGATAAAATAGTGAAATTAAAACAACATAATTATTTCATATTGATTGTCTTATATTTCATTTCATTTCCTCAAACGTAATTGTAATTGTAACAACCCTTAGCATGGCCGCCATCTTACCCTATTCGCCGGCCTGTCGGTCGCGCGGTTTCTTGGAAGCGCGCTTACTATTATTGTTATGTATACTTTGGTTGTTATATTCTCTTTGGTGTCAGTCATTGTCATCAATTGTTATTGACCAAGAATTTTTAGCTCTTTCCACCGATCTCGAAATGTAGTTGCAGGGAATATAACTAACTCTATAGAAGTTTGCATCCAATGGTGATTCTTATCTGATGTTGAAGTTGGAAACCACAGGATCTTCTCAGAAATCACCACGTAATCACCCCTCAAATTTCGGCTCTATAGATTGGCCTCGATGAATAGTGGTTGATGGTGGATGGCCAACACAGGATCTTCATCTCCACAGTGCCTAGTCAACCTAGACCCACCAAGTTTGACTGATCTTCGGTCGGCTTACAGATAATGATTACGGTGAAACCTATATAACAAATAATTGTACCTAATCAACTATTTTCCTGCCCTTCGCCGTGGAGACCCTAGGTTGCTGGGGTCCTGAAGGGAAAATGTTCCTCAAATGCCTCTCAAAGCGCCTATTCGAGGCTACAGGCGACAGGAGGGCTGGCAGCTATTTTGGGCAAAGGCCTAAGGCTATCAGCCTTGCGATCCAAAGAGGCAACGCTGCCAGCTTCCTAGGCACTCTGCCCCGAGTAGGGGCTTTAGAGTACATTTTTTACCTTTAAGTAGCCTAGGTGTTTTTCTTGTTTGGTTTTTTCTTTTTGTATTAAGTTAGTTAAGCCAGCTTCATATTAATATTGTTACTTATAATAAATTAAATATTATCAACTATTTCAATGTAATATTTTATTTTAAACCTAAACGCTTTTATTGGTCTTTGCTTTGTTATTTTTCCAACCTAATTATTTTGTTTTATTTGTTACGAGCTTTTGACGCGCGACTTCGTCCGCGTAGCTTTAAGTGTTGATTTTCGAAAAATCTTTTCTTAGTGCATCCCTACATCCTCTAGCTTGATAATTTAATATTCCAAATTTCAGGTTTCTATCTTCAGTGGTTTGGGCTGTGCGTTGTTAGTCAGTCGGTCAGTCAGTCACGGAACTCTTTTATAAGTTACGAGCGTTAACCCGCGACTTTGTCCGCATAAATTATATACCAGATTTTAAGTCTGACAATAAGCTATCAAACGAAAAAGTTTCATCAAAATCGGTTTAGTAGTTTTTGCGTGATGCTCGTTCAAACAAACAAATACCCGAACAAACACACAAACAAACAAACAGACAGACAAAAAATCCAAAAATTGGTGAAATAGAATCAGGGACACCTAAAAACCATATCGTAACTTTTTTTTGTTAATATCTTCAATGTACAGACAAACTTTCTGCTACAGTTTTATAATAGTCTAGATATATGACTGTTTTCTATAGTAGGGGAGAGTCGACTATATCGTACCACTTTATAGGTTCCCGCATCCCCCCTTCAAAGCAAAGAAAGTTAGAAATGTGTAATAGTGGCTAAATGTTAGACTTGGTTACTTGGTAGAACATACTAAAAACTTAGCTATCTATCCTGCGATCAAATATAGTATCTATCTATATATTTTCCGGTCCAAAATCTATTTTCCTCGAAGGTCTTCCACCGATACAATTTAGACTACCAGTTTACTAAATTGTGCCACTGATGGTATTTAAATTGTACCACTCACTATAATATGTCTTTAATTTAAAGAAATAATTACACGGTTAACATCGTAAATGAAACAAAAATAGGACAAAATTATTATATATTAATATTATTGCTATCAATTTTCAATGTTAATTATACTTAGTTCAGAAAAAAAGATTTCCAACCACAATTAACTCTTGCTTGAGAGTCACAATCAAATAATAAATAAAAAAAATACCACATATTTTTTTCTCTTCGGAGATCTTCTTCAGAGGACCATTGATACCTAATGTTTTTTTTTATTTCTTTTGATTTCTGTCTAAATATAATATAATATTACTACTAGCCGGTACAAGTCCAATTTAGCGAACTTGTTCAGTATCGTGAATCACCCCTTAAAGTAATGCAACTGTTTACCCTAACACCATGTGTTATTCGTGAGCATGTGCATCAAATAGTAATTTAATAAATAAGCATGTGAGCCTCTTTTAGTTATTATATATTAACTCTATACTATGTTCGAAACGTAAAAAAAACTTAGTCGTGTAAGGATAGTTCTGATTAAAGGCGTAAGGACATGGATTTTGAATACAACCCCCTTTGAAGTCTATCACATGCATGCTTTCTACAATTATACCTACTTAAAATTGTTCTTCGTCTATCTCGTCTATAATAGTAAATTCTATTACTGAAAATGAAAACTTCTAAAGTGTTCGTTTCAAGTATTTACTTGAAGTTTTCAAATAAATCGAATTATGTTATCAATGTAATCAATTTCCTTCATAAGGAATTGAGACAGATAGTTTTTAAGCACAAAATAAAGGCACTTGAACAGGAAAGTATGCTGGGATGTTCTCTTCTTAATCTGGAAAAAATAATATTGCTTATGTTATGTTATCTAACTAGGGAAGATTTTGACTCATAACTTAAATTCTATACAGCCAGATTAGCTATTTTTTAGACAAATTGGCCATAACTACAAAACTGGTAGGTGTGAGTCAATGACGAGCACTGAGGGTGGCGAATAGGGGAGAAACTGTATTTTTGCATCTTGCGGGTATAAGGGTGCCTTTCCACCAGAGCTGAGCGAGGAAACTTAGCTATAAGCATGGAAAAATCCATCAAGAGCTTTGCTCCAATTTCTTAGCCTCGTACAGCGCAGCTCTGATGGAAAAGGGATAATTTTTTACATACAATGCGAGTTAGAGATGTGTGCTCGGGATACGAGTGAGGGATACGAGCGCAATTGGTATGCGAACGAACGATATATGCGATGGATGTTTGCGAGGTATGTAAACGTATTATTAGCATCCTCATATAGCATAAAGGTCAGTTTCCGCGCACAGCTTAGTTCGTTTTGTAGCTTCGCTACGCACCCCGCATAGCTCTGGTGGAAAGGCATCCGAAATGCGGTTTCAATTCACCTTTGTTTCAAAACCCCTATTCAGCGATGGAGTCTGGAGTATAGCTTAGGATATTTGATTCGACTAGAAATGGTATTTTGAAATAGAATTCTCATCTAAGAAAAATGTCAGAAACCTCACTGCACTTGCATTGCACTTCACAGAGAGAATGTCACACCACGTTATAAGAGTCTTAACTTCCATACTAAAAAAACTGGTAGTCGTGACCGATTAATGGCGTCGGTGCACGTTTCATATAATTTTTTTTGTTAGACAGTTGTGCGAGCCTGGCACTTCACTTAAAATATTTATTATTTCGTGATTATTTCACGAAAATTACCCACACATTGACAAAAAGAGACCTCTTGACTTGTCGTGGACTTGACGTTCAATTTTTCGGAAAATTGACAGTTTTGTGCAGTTTTACACCTGTCAAATTCAATTTATCGAGCACTGACAGTTTGTATTAGAGTACGGTTCGATCGACAAGTGTCAAACTAGTTTCGTCGATTCAATGTACGAAAATTAACGAACACGTCCTCGGCAGTTTTCGCTATATCGAAAATCAAAAGTCCGTGATCCTGGAGTAACTTTACCAACTGCGAACTCTTTACTTAGGTACTTATATTTGATTCACTAACATGGTCTAGAAAAACTAGGTTTTCAGAAATAGGAATCTCATCTCGGTAAAATTTCAAATACTACTTTTCTCACACATTTGTTTTGGCAATGAATTATACCTACATATTTAAGGTGAAGGTCATGTAAAAATTGTTTTCCTGTTGATTATTTATTATTATAATATAGGTACCCTCATTGTTAAACCAATTTATTGTATACTTACCAAATTAAAGCTAAGCATAACAGATATACACGAAAAAAATAGATAACTAAATAAAAGAAACGAAAAAAAAATTGCATAAAGATGGTCGCTACACAGAATTACCACTATATTTTTACTCGTACAAATGAAGAAAATTTACAAAAACTAATAGACTATTTTATATGCTATTCTATTTTATATTTTCACTTCTAGCTTTTTTCTGCTTTTAATACAAGTAAAAAAAATTAGAGGCTCATAAAAAAGTGGCAACTCTATTTTTAAGGATCTATTGTACGAAATTTCCAATGGTATTATGTATAATTGCCTAAACATGAAGGTGTTGAAAACTTGCAGCGGGATCTTAGTGTATATCTTTGTCGAAGAAATGTCCGTTTAACATATGTCAAACTCAATTTATCGAGCACTGACAGTGTGTATCAGAGTACCGACTAAATCGACAAGTGTCAAAACTGATATCGGTCGTCCGCAATTGCGAATTAAAAGTGATTATAGTACCAAACTCAACGAAAAACGGCACGCAATATCGACGATCGAATTTCGTGGTAACACCCCTGACTGCTGACTTTTGTTCTACGTTGTAGTACAGTACGACCAGCAAAATAATTCCGCTCGTAAATCTTCGTTTGCGCAGAGCAGGACCGAGTCCCCGACAAAACCCGAAGTCACTTAGTAATCAAAGGGTGCAAAGTCGGATAGCAGCAGAAAGGGCGCAAATTAGCCAATAGCGTAAACGGATTGAAGGTCCTGATTGCATATCCTAATTGGTCAATATAATTTCGTCTTTAAAATTTGTCAACTGCGCAGGTACATTGTAATCTAAACTATTATAAAACTGTAACAGGAAGTTTGTCTGTACATTGAAGATATTAACAAAAAAAAGCTACGATATGGTTTTTAGGTGTCCCTGATTCCATATCACCAATTTTTGGATTTTTTGTCTGTCTGTTTGTTTGTGTGTTTGTTTGTTTGAACGAGCATCACGCAAAAACTACTGAACCGATTTTGATGAAACTTTTTTTGCTTGATAGCTTATTATCTGACTTAAAATCTGGTATATAATTTGTGCAGAAAAAGTCGCGAGTTAACGCTCGTGACTTATAAACCTGGTACTACTGTACTAAAGTGTATATAACTTATTGCTGCTGACATTGTATAATATACGAGCGTATATTATACAATGTCAGCAGCATATAATATACCCGCGACTTCGTCCGCACAAATTATATACCAGATTTTAAGTCAGATCATAAGCTATCAAACAAAAAAAGTTTCATCAAAATCCGTTCAGTAGTTTTTGCGTGATACTCGTTCAAACAAACAAACAAACACCCAAACAAACACACAAACAAACAGACAGCCAAAAATCCAAAAATTGGTGAAATGGAATCAGGGACACCTAAAAACCAAATCGTAACTTTTTTTTTGTTAATATCTTCAATGTACAAACTTCCTGTTACAGTTTTATAATAGTATATAGATTTTGAGGATTAAAAACTCATAGCATACGTTTTTTATTGAATTTTTTAAATAGTTGTAAATATCTAACTACAGAGTTGGCGAAATTGGCTAGAGAGTAAACTATGCTTATGAAACTGTACACGTATTTCTGAGAAAATTCACATCAAGATTGATTATTTCAGAGCATGTTCAAGTTACCTTTACAAGTATCGTATTAAAATAATGTTAGGTATATTTTGTGAAAACATACAACATATTTATTACAAAAACTTTCACAAAAGTGCTCTTGTACGTTGATTCCAAGAAATAAGTTAGTATTTAGAATGATAAAGGATACCAATCCTCCTTCCAAACATGGAAACACGAAAATTGGCCATGGCATGGCGGTCGGGAATGTTCAACCTTTGTGTTGCTGTTAATTTTCGTCGTTGGATTAGACAGGGACAAACCATAGAGATCTAGAGAGATGCCAACCAACGCGCTGAGTACGAAACCGAGTGTCGCATTACCACCAGTACCACGCGTTAGAAAGTATTTTGTTAGCTTGAATGTGCTTATTATCCATTGCGGTATCTGAACTCAACGTTCGAATAATCTTTAGTACTACGCAAGCATTGTAAACTATTTACACATAATGTCTCGACTGGCTTTCACCCTCATAATATATTGAATCCTTACAGTCGCGAGCAATCTGTTCCGTTTTTGCGCATATTGTTGCGACACTGGCCCCACCCCCTTTTCACATCTCCCTCTAGTTTTTGTGATCTGTGTGATAAACCGACACCGACGATGAAAACGCACGAAAGAAGGTTGAACATTACCGACTGCCAAAGAGTAATTTCATGTTTCACCGCTTGTTAGGTACCTAGTCTGTACTCCAGGTATACATAATACCTATTTCTAGCTTCCTCGTCTCGTTACATCACTATTATCCTTTACAGCGTACAACCTCATTTACCCAAAATAATGAGTTCTTCCTTGTATACTATCTATGGTATTATAATAATTAAAGACATAATACTTATTGGTGACAGTTACAAATTATGTAGCAAATTAATTCTACCTGCTGTAGGATTTTCTAACCACTATAATATTTAGGTCGGATTTGACCAAACTTTGATTTTATAGAAAAGTAACTATACAAGGAACAATTTTACTCTTAGCGTTTACTCCCAAATAACTTCATTTAGCCCAGTCATTTTACGGAGTTTTGTTAGGCGGGGTAGGGAGTAATTATTAATTGGACTTTTAAACTGTTACCAGCACCATTAAGTGACAAAAAGACTATCTTAAAACATATAAAAACAAAATTCGCTATGTAACATAGAAATCAAAATTGTGTGTCCTAGAAGGCTTTTAAATTAATAATATTAATACCAATGCACTCATTTGTCTTAGATTTAACGATATTAATTATTTTTGAAGAATAAAATAGGCATTAAAATTTTAAAAATGAGGTATTTATTAGAAAATACGAATGTATTTTTCAAAACCTTCTAAGTAGACATAAATATTTACACCATGTTTGAAGTATGTATATTGGTGAAGCCTTAAATATGTGCAAAAAAATTACCGTCAGGTTTTTTAGAATGAGATAACAGCTGAATTTTAAAATTGGAACTGTTGCTGGCGTGATTCTTTTTTAATTTTGATACATTTCGAGGCTCAAATTGGCTGTTCAATATTATACCGAAAAAAAAACAATTATTAATTAGTCCCGGCTCAAACCGTAAAATGACTGGGCTAATTTGTCTTCTATCACACTAAACCCATACTAAAAGAACGAATGGATAATCCACCTAAAGAAAGAGGTCGTTGTATCCGTACTTATTGCATTGTGAGGTTATACGGTTTTCATTTGTTAGGTTTCTTTTTCTTTATTTTTTTAATTATGTGACATTGACATTTCATTAGTCTTGGTATAAGCTTTACGCCTTCAAAATTGACCGAGTAAAATTTACTCTCAACTTATTCATAGATTAGGGTTGGTAAAACGCCAAATCAGTTTACTCTAGAGTAACCGGCGACTTAATATAAGAATAAAATTGACTCGCGTTTGGTCGAATCGGGCCTTAGAAGGAAAACAAACCGCCCCGGTATAGAGAAGGTTATTAACCGGGTGTTAGGGTAAACAGTTGCAAAACTTTAAGGGGTGGTTGTACCCATGATACTGAACAACTTAAGGTACCTATAAGTAATTCCAATTTTTTTTTCGACTTTGCATATAAACGTGCAATCAGCAAATTGCATTTAGAATGGAAAGTCCAAAAATTTTTTTAAGAATTTCGTATATGTTTCTTAAGGAAAGTTATTCAATATCATTAAAATAGTGTTTACTACTACCCAGCATGTAGTTAGTAAGTATGCTTGAAGTTCAGAGGGCAGCGCGTTTCGATACCAGAAGGGCGATTGCGCTAATTTTAAACATAAAAGTTCAATCCTAACATAATTTAAGTACTAATGTGTTAATTCCGCATCGCGCTAAACTGGAATTCTTTAACGTTTGGGTCATCTGTCAAAACGGCTCTAACGGCTATCATGAGCTGTACCACGATTAGCGCAATACAAAATATGTGTAAAAAGCTAAGGTTCGTACGCGAAATTTTTTGAGTCGCTGTAACTTTGAAACTATTTTTTAAATCTGTCAAACCTTTGGAGATTTTAGTTTCGTGTTTGAAAAATGCATTGGTTTCAATTGGTTAATATTCAAAATATAATTTTCTTTTGAATGAAGCGCGCTGACGGTTATAACGGTACGTATGCTAAAAAAAGAGAACGTAAGAACTATTTTTTTTTTTGCAACAACAAACTTTGCCGCCGTTGGCGGCGCTGGATATATCCCCTTAATACTAACCTAAGTTTCCTCACACCAGCTACAGAATCATTTCATGATCATCGTAATTCAGTTACGAAAAAGCTTTTGAACATTATTTTTCGAAAGCGAAACTCTTAATCGACTTATCTCGTAATTTTCACAGCTAATTGACCAATTAATTGAGAAAAGCGAAAAGTTATAAATTCTCCACCGAAAAACATTCCCTTTTTAAAGTGAGCTACCTTAATTTTGTGGAAGTTTGTCCTTTTTGATTTGAGTTTGGTAAAGTTTCAAAGTACAATTTAAAGATCTTCAGGCCGTTTTAAATTTTAAACATATTTTTATATGATATATTTTTTGTCTTTCAGCTTCGTATCAATTCGTTCAAATCATTTGTTTCAAATAACTATAAAGCTAGTCTTTTCCCTGACAAAAGTGTCTTTCAATCTGGATTTTTGTTGTTGTTGTTATAGAGTTACGTTTTGCTGAAAGACTTTCTTTTACTTTGTGCTGTTAAATCTGTCTTGTAGATTGGGCATTGCAATAATTTTAAATAATTTGTCATAAGCTCTGCCTCCATGGTCTAATCATTCGATGCAGAGGTCGTGGGCTCGATTCCCACGGGGGACACCTAGGTATATGTCACTTTGTGCGTTTTTCCCCAGTTGGTTAAGACATTGCAGGCTGAACCACCTGATTGTCTGAAAAGAAAAATGATTCCGAACTTCGGGTGGCAGATGGCACGTTAAGCCGTTTGTCCCTGCTGCTATCTCTTGTGGTAGTAGTCGTTTCATAAAAACCACGTCAGATGCCGTAAGGCGGTATAAAAACCTCTGACACGAGGGCTCTGCCCACACTATAAGAAAGAAAGATAAGTTATTTATTGTGTAGATCCGGCTTAGAATAGGTCACCTGAAGGGAGTTATCGAAAGTTATTATTGGGGTAATAAAAGAGCATGTAAGTCTATAAAATCGCTTTAATCATAATTCAATCAGTGACCTTTTGTTAGTCTAGACTTTCTAAGACAGCTCGCTGTATATCTGATCTCACATTTATATCAAAATCAACAAGGATTTAGTTATTATCTTATAAAGGCTCTGTACCCTACCGTTACACGGCGAACGTTTGCTCGGTGTTAATTAGGATCGTATACAGAACCTATAGCATGAGAAACTGGTAATTAAGAGGCTTTAGATATTCCAATGCTGAAATTGACATTGTACTTAGGTACACAGTTTATGTAACTTCAGGGTGAAATTGATATCATTAGCATCCTTTTAAACTAGGAGTCTACCCATCAAACTGAACAACTTTTACTATGGGAGCAAACCAATCGGAGCAAAAAAAAATCAGCTGTTGCATACATTTGAGTCGAGTAGGCAGCGGCGGCGGGTGCAGTTTAGTACGGAACAGCTGATTTTTTTTTTGCTCCGATCGGTTTGCTCCCATAGTAAAAGTTGTTTAGTTTGATGGGTAGACTCTAAGTTTAAAAGGATGCTAATGATATCAATTTCACCCTGTATAACAGAGGGCAGAATGCAGCAATACGTGAACGTTCACGTAGGAGAATGAACGGCAGTTTGATAGAAACATCGCTGCGCATGTACGTGTAGAGGTATGTCCAATTGACAATGACAGTTCATAGTATATTGCTGGTTACTAATGACGGTAAACTTGACGGTAAACTTGCAATGCTTCATGTGTCCTAGCATTCTCAGCCATGTACTCTGAATTGTCATTGTCGATTGTCACGTTTATTAAATAGGGCTTACTTGTATAAAGTTTTACTGGTAGGATATCTATTCTGTGACGTGGCAACACTTTGTCGATCAAAACCTTTTTTTTCTACAAGTGAGGCCTATAACGCGCATTAAGCGATGGCATGGGAAAAGTGATCAATTACATTTAGTAAGGAAAGCAAAGGGTTGCGTTGCCAATTTGACGCTGAAAGTTCTGCGTTGAAAGGCTATATTTTATACACTGTGGTACAAGGTTTATCTAGATGTAGAAGAGATATATCTTTATAGATTACTCGCCCTTTGAACTTTATCTACAGTTTTGTGAACCAAAATTAGAAAGACAGAAAACTCGTGGAATCGTTCGTCCATCGCAGAAGATTTTCTACTTAACGACCAATAAAATTTTGAGGTCGATTGACTCAAAATAGCAAACAATTTTCAACCTTACATCTAGGCAATAGAATGGGTAGGTAAGTATCATAAATTCCAACCATTATCTCACGTTTACCGCACCGTTGAATTCTCCAGTTGCCCTCTCTATCCTGAAATTTGGAACGTTGCAATCGCATTTTTCAATTTTCAGAAGTCATTCGCTGAATTTACTACTTGTACTCGATAGTTACTCGTTTTAGGGTTTCGTAGTCAAACAAGGAACCCTATACTTTCATCCATTCTGTTTGCCCAGCTTTAATTTCTCCCTCGTTTTTGTTCCTTTTGAAACAATGGCATGAAGACGGACAAGATAGTAACCAAATTTTTTTACGCTCATAATTGTAGTCATAAGTTTATCTCGATAATTTTAGTCAATACTTAATAACACATTAGTTTATTAAATAATCAAAAATAATTTATATTGTAACAGAATCTGCTTCAGCAACATGCGTCGTCGAAATTGCTTACAAATACCCCTTCAGCAACATGCGTCGTCATAATTCCTAAAAAAATTTCCTTCAGCAACATGCCTCGTCAAAAGTAATTTTAGTCTATCAATGAATGTAAATTATACAGGACTAGCGACCCGCCCCGGCTTCGCACGGGTGCAATGCTGATACTAAATACACTACAGAAAAACTGTGAACGTTGTATATAAAAACATAGCGGCCCGCTCCGGCTTCGCACGGGTATAAAATATATAGCCTATGTGATTAAAATCGATCCAGTAGTTTTGATTTATTCATTACTGCCCGTGGCCCGCACGCGTTAAATTTGGAGTAAAACAATCCCCCTTTCCCTATACCATGAAGATTCCGGCCGGTACCGCCGCAAACGCTACGTCCCGCAATTTTTAAATCTGTAATATCTTCGAAAATATTCACTTAAATCATACGGTGTAAAGAGCCATATAGATCTATATTAAATGAACAATGTATTCAAGGTATTTAATTGGTTAAGGATTAATGCTGTATTGGTTAAAATCGCTTCGAAAATTAGCCATTATTTGTCGTAAAAAGTAAATGACAAAAAAAAGTTATTGTGGGTTATCCATAAGAGATAGACATATACCATCACGGACTTTTCTGTAGACCTTTTCAATGTGTACAATACTTAGTACATTATTTTGATAAAACTCGTAGGGTTCAGCCTGCGTTTGCAATGTAAGCGGAAAATATGTAATTATTTACGACATCACATTAGAAACCTCATAAATAACAGTACTTCGCCACTAGTTAATGGATGTTATTATACATATAAACCTTCCTCTTGAATCACTCTATCTATTAAAAAAAACCGCATCAAAATCCGTTGCGTAGTTTCAAAGATTTAAGCATACAAAGGGACATAGGGACAGAGAAAGCGACTTTGTTTTATACTATGTAGTGATGATGACTGGATAACTAAAACGTATCATGCATGTTCATCAGATTTCAAGTCTTTAGACATTTTAATCAAGGCAAATAAAATAAGTAGCCGACAATTTTTTTAAATCGAAGTGTTCCTTCAAAGTGGTAGAGGTTAGAGGATGTTTATATGTGCGGATGTATGTTAAATAAATGTTTTTTTTTTCTCAACCAAGTCACCCTGCATTTTAAAGATAATCTAACAAGTTTCATTCAGTTCTGTAGTAACAATCTGACAATATGTACAGAATTGCAACTTTCTGTACGGATAGGTACCCCTTTTAATCACTCTATGTCGAAACGAACGTGAAGTTTTGACTTTTGAATGAAAAATTACCGCTTCAAAAGTTTTGCGTGTGACGTTTTGCGCTATCATGCGTGGACGGCAGGCAGCGGCAATGGAAAAAAGATGACGAATGCTTTTGGAACGTTCGTTTTTATAACTTCACGATCTGTAGAGAACCGGAAAACCGGAGAGGAAAAATGATCGGAGACTTGATACGACACGACAATTTCTTTATAAAGGGCGACATTGAAATCAGTGGACAAAAATTTTAGGGGTGGTTCGGACAATCAAACTGAACAACTTTTACAACGGGAGCAAACATGAAATCACAAGAAAAAAAACTTTCACATGTATTTTATATGCGGCGGGATGAGGGCAGCGCAGGACCGGTCGTTATGGCGATCCTTGGGGGAGGCCTATGTCCAGCCGTGGACTTCCATTGGCTCAAATGATGATGATGATGATTTATTTTATAGAAAAATAAGAAATATGATCTATATAGCAAATAACGCTGAGATGTTCAACATGTCATCATATCGTTGCCACATTTTTCAATAATTTCTCTGTCTTTCAAATACCTAACGAGAAGATAGCTTTTAAAAACCAGCGAAATATGGGCTCTGCGTTTACCTATGGGGAGCCTCTTAAATAAGATTATGACGATGATGATCTGCAGAGGAACCACGAGATTATTATGTCTATCGTATCCAACTGTTATGGCAATGCGGGCAGCTTCTTTTAATCCAATTACGTTTTATAACATCCTTCATTGGTAAAACCGCCATTCATGGGTCACCCTGTAAATTTTCGGCGTTTTACTGTAATTTACTTCAATCATTCCTTTAGCTACTAGCTTGCAGGCTGGATTTTTTAGTGCGACATCGAATCATCATCTCAGCTGATAAACGTCCACTGCTAGACATAGGCCGCCACAACGACCCGACTTGCGCTGCCCTCATCCAACGGGTGCCTATACCTTCACAAGGTCGTCGGTCCACCTTTTGACCGTACCCACGCTGCGCCTTATCGTCTGAAGCATTATGACCAATCAACAGTAAACGCACTTGCATTTAATGCGATTGGTGTCGACTATTTAGACTTACTTTACAAAACTTTTTAGTCTTGGATATATTAACATAGGATAGTTATATATACAGGTTGAAATTGATATCAATAGCATCCTTTTAAACTAAGAGTCTACCCATCAAACTGAACAACTTTTACTATGAGAGCAAACAGATCGGATCAAAAAAAATCCGCTGTTGCATACATTTGAGTCTGAGGAACTGCTGCTTTTATTTGCTCCGATCGGTTCGCTCCCATAGTAAAAGTTGTTCAGTTTGATGGGTAGACTCTTAGTTTAAAAGGATGCTAATGATATGCATTGCAATTTAATTTCACCTGTATATCAAAATTGTCGCAGTAGATCCGATGGTACTCATACACTAGTTAATCAGACACCGATTATTCAACAGTTAATTAATACCGTAACAGATACCGCGCTCTCCCGATTTCACGCGCTTTTTCGTATTTCGGACTTTGCGCTTTAGGACCGACGAACTAAAATGCGCCTTATGTCGATGCGCGACAGTCTGTGTCTCATGAGATACGCGGCGCCGTAGGTACTTATCGCAGCTGTCATCATCAGCTATGACAGTTCAGTTCAATCCACACAGGAATTATGCAAATATTTTATGACTTGAAGGAAAAGCAAAGAATAAAACAAGGGACGCTTCACGGCGACATGGACTTGAGACAGGAGACGGGGAAGCGGGCCAACTATGTCAATGTTCCTTGCCAATTTTTTTATGATTCGTAAAATATTTTAAAAAGCATTTTAAAAATGCAAATATGACAGTTTTATTTTTATTTTGAGTTTAAAATGTGTTAAAAAATTTACGTTATACTTTAAAACCATTTAGAAAATATGCCGGAACTGCTTACCTACTACATCGTTGGTCCTTGGCAAGCAAAGTAAATTCAATGTAGTAATTTAATCTAGAAATAAACATTTTAACGGATTCTTACCACGTTTTGGTATATTTGAGTTCCCGATATTTCGGCAGTGTTACAACTGCCATGATCACGGGATGATTGAGGAACTGCAGGTAGATTTTTAAGAGCAGACAAATCTGTCTACCCTCACTCTTCGTCGTTTGCTCTGCCCACCACTATCAGAACTCACTCGATTGTCATTGTCACTTTTGTCACTTGGTCCAGCCCGACAAAATACACTGACTGTGTCACCGACCGTGTCCCGACGTTGGTTCCCGAGTATGACGGTGAAGCACTAACACCTATAACCACTGGATTCCACGTACTTGACAATTTGGAACCATCCTCTCTGTTGAAATTTCGATGTTTGGCAGTTGTAACACTGCCGAAATATCGGGAACTCAAATATACCAAAAGGCGGTAAGAACCCGTTAAAATGTTTATTTCTAGATTAAACAATAACCGCGTAACTCTCAAAAACTGTATTAGTAATTTTAATATGATAAAATGTTACATGTTGTAAAATGGTAGAGCACACGCAAATTGATTCTTGACCGAAATAAAAAGGTAAACTGCAGATAGCGCGCAATGCATGTTGCTTGCACCGTACAAGCCTGCTGGTAACCAAAATAGTACCATTTGTTAGACGAACATATTTAAATTACAATAAAAATAAGATGAAAAATAATTAGGAAATATGCCTATTTAATAATAAGAACTTATAAAAATTACCTCTTGATTATTTACAAATGCCGGCTGCGCCTTTGCTAATACCTAGTTACACCCAACCCCCATGTTCTATTATGTATACAACCACATAGCCAGGAAACCCGGTGTCCCGTAAACCGACGTCAACCCGGCAGATACTGATAGGTTAGATCATGACTAAGCAAAATATAAAATATCTTAGTTTTCGAGATATTGACAGTTTTAACACAGATACTGCATAGAACATTTTTAGCCGTAGCAATCAAAATAAAGAGCTTCACGAATTTCATAAAACTATCCTTAAATCTCGAAAACTAAAAAACATTTCCTAAAGTAAAATTTTGACAGATCGATTGATTGACTGTTTTTTTCTATTATTTTTTTATTTTAATATATTCTGGTTAGGCGTGAACTAACCTATCAGCATCCACCGGATTGACGTCGATTTACGGGACACCCTGTATACGACCCACTGCAGGGCACAGGCCTACCCTCGTGGTGGACTAACGCTCGTAAACCCTGTACGAGTATATATATCGGTAGTACGTACTTAAGTTAGAAAAACTCATTGGTTCATGGCATGACATCCGTGCAGATTCCAAGCTGTAGGCCTCGCATGCCACCCCCGAGAAAACGACAAAAATCTACATGTGCCTCCATCTTTATTATTATTTGTAAGCCTAAAAGAGCGCGCACGACGTTTTTCTCGTTTAAATGCTTTGTCGTGAGTGGCATGCTAGCCGTGCTGGAGCTCAAAATTGAGTTTCCATAGCTCTCCGCAACGCGCACATCAATCCACCTACTGATATTATTATCAGCTCACCAAACGAACTGCCCCAGTATGACATTATTACTGATTTACCGCACTGGACTTAATTTTAAGGACATCAAAATACTCAGAACAAGTAAACTGCTTCGAACACTCCCACAAAACTTTCCAACCACTTGTCTTATCTACTCCGCACTTGCAGTTCATTCCAAGAAATCCCGAAATAGAACTCTTAAACCCCTGTCACAAGTATGCAAATAATAGGATTTGTGTGACTTAGGAAAGTGTCTGCTCAACCTATAAGCGCTCATTTCGCGGTCATCCGAGGCGCAAACTTTAATTAGATTCAGTATGGTTTCCGTATTACGAGATTTTACTTCTGGACAAACATTTACATTGGCGTGGAGTACCTATCATCATCAGCATCTGTCATCCCCACTACTGGGGCGCAGGCCCACTCTAATGACGAGTAGGTATGTACTTAAAACCTGCACGTGTGCTTAATTATGGGAAGATGGGATTCCATGTCGATTTCGACTACGACAACTGCTTAATCCTTATAGAAATCAGTCATATATGCAGGATATTTTGAAGTGCATAAGTGTACGCGCCAAAGAGATGCACTCTCTCGTCGTAACGTTCCTTTGTCTGATGGAACGGGATACCGATACGATCAGAGGTGGCGTCACATGCAGTCGCTATAACCAGCAGCCATATGGTTTTGGCGTCAAAGATGTGAGAAACGCCTTCGTCGCGTCTTACGACACCAGATTTGGTTAGTGCCATTCGAAGCCGGTGCTTGTGCTATTGTTGCCGTGTGGTGTGTTCAATAAGGAAGTTCGTATTAAAAGTTGGTTAATACTAAATGATAGGCTAACAACGGACATTTTTTATCACTATATTAAATGTTGTATAATTCTATTTTTTTAACCAAATATGTAGGTATAACTACAAAACCTGGGCTGGGCTAAATTACAAAAAGTACGAAATTGCCTGCAAAGGTTATCAACTGAGCCAACCCTAAAATTCTAGCTGTTCAAGAATCGGGAATTTCAGGTAGAAAATCTAGCTATTTTCAAGCGCAAGCAGCAGCATCGTAATCTAACTAGTCCATCGAGGTGCAAAAGTTAATTAACGCATAACAGCTTCGCTTAACCCCGCACTACCTACTATTATATGAATTTGAAACTAGTTACCCAAACGATTTACTGGAAAAGGTTATTCACTTCATATTATTACCATTTTAGATTTCTGGCTGTGGAAATATGAAGTATGGCCAGGAAACTAAAGTTTAGTAGTTTTAATTATTTAGGGAAGAGCCCAAAATAGTTGGAAAGTGTTACGGTCAGTTATATTTGTACGTATTAAATTTATCAATTACTCTGAGGTTATATCGAGAAATATACTTGCATAAGCAAGTATATATTTTTCGATTAAGGTATGCTTATTAATAATATAGGCTCGTGGATCCAAGTATCAGAGGATATTTGAATGGTCTCCAGCTGTTTATTCAGGGTGTAGCCGTGTGTGTGCCTAGCAAATAATGAAACAGTGAACTCAGACCATCAAACTGAACAACTTGAACCCGACTCAAATGTGTCGGGTAGGTGCAGCAGTTTTGTATGGGACAGCTGATTTTTTTTCGCGTTTCCTGAGGTAGGCACCATAGTGAAATTTGTTCAGTTTGATGGTCTGAGTCCAACCTTTCAGGAATTCCGTGACTGCGGTCAGTCACGGAATTCCTAAAACATTCCACGGACAATGTACAGCCTAAACCGCTGGAGATAGAAACATGAAATGCACTAAGAATGGATTTTTCAAAAACCAACCCTTAAAGGGGTAATCCATGCGGATGAAGTCGCGGGTCAAACCCTCGTTACACATACAGCGGTATTTATAACTTAATTTCACTAACGACTAAACTAACCTGTATCATACATATACAACGTGTTAATGAATTAACGCAAAACTAGAAAGTAGTTTGTTTGGAATCGAGAGCAGAATCGAATTATCATGGTTTCAACAGATAATTTTTTTCAAAAAATTAAAAAAAAATTTGCACAGTTTAAAATTTACTGAACCCGATGTCAACCCACCGCACGGGCACACTCACCTTACTTACCATCAAAACAAAAAATTCGAAAATAGAATTTCAAATAAAGAATAACATGGTGAGCTCCAACCTGGAAAAGTTCAATCCCAGTCACAATACCGGTCGAGCCTTTATACTTCCCGTTTGTATCGCATCTCGGACGCTTTTCGGAAGCCAAATCCTCTTTCCCCCCTTCCACTTGCACCTCTACCCCGACATGGATACGAATTCCTCGATTTTATTCGGACATTCAGCGAGAATAGCTTTTGTACCTAGTCTATTTCTTACGGGCACAGACGTAACAATTTTCAGGAGATTGTGGACAAAATGAGTTTATTCTTTTCTCTTGTGGGTGAGAGCATTGTATCTAAAAGTGTTATGTGCCGGGTATTATCTCTTTTCTTTTGTCTTTGACCTAAGATTTAATTATACAACCTATGTACGACTGGAAGTTTTAATAAACATGACAACATGTGATGATTGGATACGCTATACTACCATTTAAAATGCAGCGATTACACTTGCAGTTGATCGGGACCTATTTCGGCATACATTTCCTGATTTGTTCACTCTATTTTAAAGTGTAGTCATCAAAGCAAGCAATGTATGCCGAATCGGCCCAACATGTTGAGTAATGTAATCGCTGGTTTATAAGGCTTTAACCGGCTTTTCATGATGACCATTAACCCTGTCTGTTGGTCAGAAACCTAGCCATAACCACCTTCTAAGTTACCAATCATAGTAGAGCAGTCGCTATTACGTACATAAGTTAGAAAAACTTACTTATTTTAATTATAAGATAATGATATAAATTAGAGCGTCGACCGAGAAATAGAGAGTCGTTCGGTGGTGCGTTGTGGAGAGTTACAGACACTTAATCATGAGGGTCCACGTTCGAATCCTCACGAACGACATGCCATGTACCAATGAGTTTTTTTTTTTTTTTTTTATGTCTGCTAGGTAAGCATTTGACCCCGATCTCACCTGATATTAAGTGACGATGAGGCCGAAGATGTAGCATGCTTAACTAGAAACCTTACCTTACCTTACCTTTTATAACTTATGTACGTAATAGGGACTGATCTCAAACGTTGAAGGAAAATCTGCGTGAGGAAACCTGCATACGCTGATGAAGAAATTCTGATCCACCAATCCGCATCGGGCACGCGTGGTTGAACTGGACTGACGCCCAGGGTGTATCACCCTTCCTGATAGTAGACCTGTGCCCTGCTGCAGTGGGACGTATATTGGCTGATTATTATGATAATATCAATAAAGATTTAAGAGAGGACATGCTTTTAAATTCGGCTGCAGCGTCCGAATCTGTCATTTAATACAAATTCTGCGTGCCCGGCTAGGCGTGCGTAGATCTGTAAGAGTAACTAAATCTTTTAATAATCGCAAAAATAATATTTCATGATCATGACAAATGTTATGTCATGCTCACATGTTTTGTTTATGTCATTTAATTAATCACACCATGACATAAAAACATGTGCGCTATAAATATTAGCAGCATTCATTTATTACACATAAGTAGGTCATTTGAATTGGCTTTTGACACTGGATTCGTTAACAGATGCCCATGAGTGCGATTTTTGAATCTCATTCGCTGAGCTCAGCAGTTGAAAATGTCAAAATTACTACGGAGATATGCATCTTTCTAATGCTGATTTGACTTTCAAAAATCGCAATCCTGGAGTATAATTTTTGAATGTCAAATCAGCAGTAGAAAGATGCATATCTCCATAGTAATATTGACATTTTCAACCGCTGAGTTCAATAAATGAGTTTCAAAAATCGCACTCCAGGTCTGCACAAGTTGGGCCTAAATTCATACCTTATACCTGACACAATATTCTAGCTATAATAATTATCATCATCGAATCGTGTGTTATCAAAACAATTGACGATATTAACGAACGTATATGAGTGGTAATTTGGTAATGTCCTTATGGCTGTATTTGGTCTATATATAATTTCGTCTGATGAATCAGCCATGCCATAAACCACTTATTGGTATAAATGTGTTTCCTTCCAGTGGCAATTCGAGTAATATCTCGTAGGATAGACATAAATATTTGAGATACAAAGGAAGGCAGGACAAATCTGTCACACGAGTTTTTCTCAGTGACATATACGACTAGGAAACAGAAACTTGGAATACCTAGTTAATAGTAGTTAGCCACCCAACTGTACATATAAAAGAAGCCAACTTTCTATTTTCGGGGAAAGCAGGGGTATCTAAATAAAAAATGTATTTTCGTAGGTAGTTTACTGTGTGGGGACCTAATAATTTTTATGTAGTAACAAGTTTTTTGTTTTTGGTCAGATTTTCAATATTGCAGTGCTATTAATAAATTTTAAAACAGAAAATGTATACAACCTAAGTATATTAGCAGAATACTTCTACTTCGAAGGAAAAAAAATAAATCATGGTTTTCCTTGTTCGTTGTGGTTTTGATTATTGAAACTTGTAACGTTTTACGTGCGCATTTATTCACTGCGGCAGAGATCAAAAGTGATATCATCCGATTTATACGTATCAACAATGTTAGAAGGCTTTGAAGTGAAATACCTCTTGTATGTAGTGTAGGGTGAATAAATATTGGTAGAAACTTATACCAAAAGAAAGTAGCAAAAAACGTTTGTAAACATCTAAGATGCCCTTTCTGAAGAAAAGTCTTAAGATATTCATATTATGTACCTACATACATTAAGGCCAGGTAGGGAGCGTCTCTTTCTTACAAGCAAACGTTTGCAATTCGCCATCCCGCTTCAATTGAATGCTAGATCGCAAAAAAAAACGTATTTTTCATCAATATCTTTTCTCTTGGGTGTTTGGGATAAAAACTATCGGGTAGAATCTCTGCTATAATTAATTATCTTTCAAATGATGGTGTATTCAGAAGAAATGGTGTATGGTGATTCTTGTAAAACTGGTTATAAATCTGAAATCCAACTTACTTTGGTCCTCTTTTCTATCGAGAAAATTTAATTAAATCATGTTTTCAACGGTTAGATTCACTGCAGAAAGAACGAATTTACACTGTAATTTGAACTATATACAGGGTTAAATTGATATCATTAGCATCCTTTTAAACTAAGAGTATACCCATCGAACTGAACAACTTTTACTATGGTAGCAAACCGATCAGAGCAAAAAAAATCAGTAATTGCATACATTTGAGTTCGGATGGGTATTGCAGTTTAGTATGGAAAAGCTGTTTTTTTTTGCTCCGTTCGTTTTGCTCCTGTAGTAAAAGTTGTTTAGTTTGACAGGTAGACTCTTAGTTTGAAAGGATGCTAATGATATCAATTTCACCCTGTATACTCTTACAGGGTGTACGAGCGTTAGTTCACCTCGAGGTTAGGCCTGTGCCCTGCAGTGGGATGTATACAGGGTAAAATTGATATCATTAGCATCATTTTAAACTAATAGTCTACCCATCAAACTGGACAACTTTTACTATGGAAGCAAACCGATCGGAGCAAATAAAAACTCTGCTGTTCCATACTAAACTGCAATGTCAACGCGCGAGTTCGCGTCTCAAATGTATGGATGTATTAATTTGGTTTTCAAAAACAGACAAAATAGGTACCCCCCCATACTCTCATACAATTTTCTCTTAGAGTTTTTAATTTTAGAAGGGTGCAGGTGGTTTTCTTTCGTCCTCAAAACAACGCAAAAGAAACCCATCCAAACCATTATCCTTAGTTGCTTCTTACAGGAGTGCAATTCTCTAAGCGTCACATCAACGGTGGTTCTATGCATAAGTGGTCTAACGGTTAAGAGCATTGGGCTCTTGACACGGAAGTCGTGGATTCGATTCCCACGGGGACACCTAGTGATATGCCACTTTGTGCGTTTTTCCCCAGTTGGTTAGGAAATTACAGGCTGATATACCTGATTGTCTGAAAAGAAAGATTATTTCCTGCTTCGGATGGCACGTTAAGCCGTCGGTCCCGGCTACTATCTCTGGTTGTAGTAGTCGTTACATAAAAACCACATCAGAGGCCGTAAGGCGTTATGAAAAAAACTCTGACCCTCTGACTCTGAACATTGAAAATATAGTCAAACTTCTTTTGTATGGATCGCGCTTTAAGGTCTATCCTTTAAGCCTAAATACTAGTTAGTGCCAGCCGTAAGGTGATAAGTATAAGCCCAAACATTGTCTGTTATAAATTGTAATAAAAACGTTAAGTGTCGCCAAACTCGCTGATTGTTCCATATCACCTACATAAACTTGTTCCTTGCTCAGTCATCCAGTAAAATTCTGGCGTCGACATCTCTATGCCGAGTTACAATGTAACCCGTCCAACTTTGAGAGACATAATTTATTGGCAAGCACTTCTCTTGGGGGGAGCCCAATCGATTGCACAGATTAAATTTATGACTGCCGTTCTGTAGGAGATCAGAAATGTGTTAACGTTCTGGAATAACAAACTGATTGATTGAGTACTAGTGTTGCCTAACAATTAGTGAAACTTATCGATAGTCTAACGATTATCTAGAACTTAAAAAATTGTAACAATGTCTATAGTGCTATCGAAAGTTTTTACTTTAAGACAGATTGATCATGATCATAGATAGTGACATTGCATTTTAATACTATTATAGTACCGATATCGATAGTATTGCATCTTAATACTATCGATAGTATACAGGATGAAATCGATATCATTAGCACCCTTTTAAATTACGAGTCTTCCCATTAAACTGAACAACTTTTCCTATGGGAGCAAAACAATCTATGGAGCAAACCGATCGGAGCAAAAAATCTGCTGTTCCGTACTAAACTGCACCAGCCGCCGCCGCCGGCCGCTGCGCTGCCTACTCGACTCAAATGTATGTAACAGCAGATTTTTTTTCTCCGATCATTTTGCTCCCATAGTAAAAGTTGTTCAGTTTGATGGGTATACTCTTAGTTTCAAATGATGCGAATATTATATCAATTTCACCCTGTATATGTAATTGTTCAGTTTGATGGTCTGAGTTCACCGTTTCAGTATTTGCTAGGCTGTCACTTACACCCTATATAATATAAGGTCTAACAAAATTAGCTGAAACTATTTTTAGGTGATTAGACCATCAAACTGAACAACTTTCTCTATGGGACAGATATCGAAAAAACTTTATTTTTCCCATAGATAGAGAAAGTTGTTCAGTTTGATGGTTTTCGATCATCCCCTTAAAATATTTTCAGCTAATTCTGTTAAACCTTATATTATACAAGGTGTAAGTGACAGCCTAGCAAATACTGAAACGGTGAACTCAGACCATCAAACTGAACAATTAACTTTCAATATAGAGCTAAATCAGGAAACGCGAAAAAAAATTTGCTGTCCCATACATTTTAGTCGGGTAGGTACAGCAGTTTTGTATGGGACAGCTGATTTTTTTTTTTCGTGTTTCCTGAGGGCCTGCCTCAGTGAAAATTGTTCACCGTTTCAGTATTTGCTAGGCTGTCACTTACACCCTGTATAGTCTCAATTGTTTTTAAACTATCGATAACATCGAGAGCCCTATCGATATTGTAACTATTTTTCAAGGACAACTATCGATAGATAGGCAACACTGCTTAGTGCTGGTGACATTGATTGAGACAACATTTCTGTCTCGTCGACACTTTGGCTCGATATGCTAACGGTGTTTGATTACATACCACATGATTTGCACTCATGAGTAAATCAATAAGTCATGTGGATTATTTCATTCAATAATGCTGTTTTGAAGCTCAATTTTGCTCCCTCCCTTATCGCTTCCGCGGCCGTAGCATGGCAGCGTGATATAGCGCTATCGCGCCTTAGCTCTCTTTCTATTTGCTAAACTTAACCTAACTAGACTTCTCTGAATCTGGACCAAAAATCCACGTATTTACAATTGAAGTAAATCAAAATATATATTCTATCGTAGTTAAATAGTTTCAAGTTCTTCGTAGTAATTCATAATAACTCTCATTAATTTGGTCAGTTTTTCTTGAAATTAAAACATCACAGCCTTAGATAAACACTTGCTAATATTTTTGAGGTCACTTGACGTCAACGTGGCATAGGTAGTCAAAAGTCCAAGCTAAAGTAATATTGACATCATAAAAGAAATTAAACAAAACGTGAGAAGGTCACGGCTTGCCTCCTGGCTACAACTAAACTATATAATTACATTCAAACTACAATAATAATATTAACAATTCACCTAACTCAATTAGTCAGCACCACACCATTCAAACATTTGCCCTGCCCGTGAGGTAAAGTTTTTGAATCCGAGTTATCTCCAAGTTTCTTACGTAAACATTAACTGAAAGACGATTAGCACTGCTAGTATGTCAGCCCATGTCTACTTAATTTTCATATTTTCGTACCAGAATGATTCATAATATTATCTATGTTGATTGTATCTGAATACCTGACTAGTAGGTAGTGAGTTTGTTTCCTCTATTTGCATTTTCTTGTTTTCATCAGCGTTTACAGCAATTTACAGTGCATAATTTATCAGTGGAAATTATGCAGTTTTTAAGTATTTTAAGCCATTTCTACATACGATTTAAAAACACATCTAATTTGCTGTTCATTTTTAAACATTTTTTTTTACATTTAGAAATAAAGAATTTATATTTAAATTAATACCAGAAAACTGTTAATCATACTGAATATGAGCTTCCTTTATGAAAAGTTATACCTAAGAATACAATTTTGTAATTTTCTTGTATATCTTCTACATTAGATAATCCTATACCTACATTTCATTTTGTAAAATCAAAATCATCTGTATAAACTGTTTTGGTTTGGCATAAAAAATTCAAAGTATAAAAAATTGTAAGTATCTTATCTAACCATAAAAATCTAACCATTCTGTTTAATATTAAAATGAAAAACTGGATAGTTGAAAGAAAAATGTAGGATCCTTCATTACGAATTCGAGGTATCCTATTACACCGAATATGAAAACTAAATGTACATCAGCACACGTACTATCCTTAACAGGATGCATTCAACTTAGGCAACTTAGTTTGTAACTGAAACGGTAGTTACGTCCTAACATGCATTTGGTTACCAATTCGTCTTGTATAACACTGTCCTAACTTACTTGTTAGTATCCCACTGACGAGCATTTGCTAATGGTCCCGATCTTGGTTAAACTTTAATAGTTCCGATTGCTATGTTCACTGGATTTTGAAGCTGACGATTTCCATTCCATACTGAAAATGAAAACGTTTTACCCTACCAAAAACTTATAGAAATCTTCAAAGGCTTCAATCTCATATGATTTAGTGCACTATACAGGTTGTAAAAAAACCCTGTAGGAGCCTTAAAGGGTTGCTTCAGACCATCAAACTGAACAACTTTTACTATTGAGACAACATTGAAATCGCAAAAAAAACTGCAAACATAACTCGACCGAAATGTATGGGACAGCTGATTTTTTTTCGCGATTTCGATATTGGTCCCATAGAAAAAGTTGTTCAGGTTTATGGTCTGAAGCAACCCTTTGGGGGGTTTTTTTACACCCTGTACACTGTCTAGGTTTTAATTCAAGGTTTCGATTGTACTTGAACATCAAAATCTCGAAAAAAATAGATACATACATTTGGGTCGGGGTAGCAGTTGAGCTTTCTTAATTGAATAAAAAAAAGTATTCTTATTTTGTACGAAGAGTTTGATGGTCTGAAACACCCCCTAAAGTATGTAACGTATTTAACTTTAGACTATATTATTTAATGCACTGGAACTTGTATTGCAAGAAAAATATGTCAATCAAAATCATTCCTTAAACCAAACAAACATTGCATTGTACCAAACTGCAGCCACATTCGAATGCATTCTGTAAACCGAGATCGAGATCGATCGAGTTCTCCACTCGAATGACTTAACAATTTTAGGAAATAGCAATTTAGTAACGTAGCGCTGCACTAAGATTTAGCCAACGTTAACTGACCGTAAATCGGTCCCGTTTACAGCTGATTTAGTGAGTAGCTGTCTCGTAAAACCTCCTTCGCTACTGAAACTACATTGTACTGAAATACGGACACATTTCCTATAAAATATCCCTGTTAAGACCCCTTTATTGGAAATCAAAGTAAGAACTGTACGATATCGGTTGGCTTTAGAATAGAATAATTTAAAAAAAATTTACAAGCTTCTCTTCTCTTTGAATTTACAAGCGGTGGTTTTTAGCTGTTGACGTGGCGGCTGGTTTCTAGGCACAAAAGATTAAGTACAGTCAATATCATACACCTACATACAGGGTCCAACATAATACTGAAGATCATCATACTGAACTACTTTCGCTATGGAGCCAAAGCGCAACAATTTTAAAAATCTGCTGTCCGCTACATTTGAGTCGAGTAGGTACTGCGGTTTTGTATGAAACAGCGGATTTTAGTTTTTTCTCGATGTTGAAAGTTGTTCAGCTTGAATCGTAATCCCATGCAATGACTCTAAGTAATGCATTTCTCTAAGCGCAAACATCGGCACAACCTTAACTTCATATCGTTAAAACATCGACAAGCGGGCAATTTGGTATTTGCTAAGGTTATGTCATGTATCATACTTAGGTATTATAAAAACATTTACGGAGTCTCGTTGCAGGTTCTGACCCGAGCACTTGTCTCGCGTGGTTTTCGCGCGTCGCGTTTTTGCCTGCCACGAGGCTCCGCAATCCTCAATCTCTTCTTGTTCTCGACCAAAAACAATCCCTGAGATCGGGATAGATTCTCCCATAAACTTCTTGACACTAGCGGAAATGCAGTGCTAACGCACAAGCAAGAGTCCATTAATTATAAATAAAAAAAAAACATTTACGACATGAAGGTGCTCAAGTTTTTTATGAGCTCATCCATGTTTTGGACAGCTATGTGACGCTTAGAGAATTTCACTCCAGTAAAGCGCGGCGTGGATAGCCCCCCCTACTCACATAAGGTGGACCGACGACCTGGTGAAGGCGGCGGGAACGCGTTGGATGAGGGCAGCGCAGGACCGGTCTTTGTGGCGATTCTTGGGGGAAGCCTATGTCAAGCAGTGGACGTCTCTCGGCTGAGACGATGATGATGAATCAACATAATCAGACACAGGGATTACCCATACGCGACCCATTCGCGCTTGGTCCACATAACCATTAACCGTCGTATATTTAAAAAACAAACTAAATTAATATTTATTTCTGTCGTAATTAATATCACATAAAGTACAAACTCAACAAGTTTATAAAGATTTCGAAACATATCACTAAGTACCAAACAGCAGCTTTGCAAGTACTTGCGAAGCCATAAAAGGTGAACCTCAGTTTAACCCTTACAAAGACGTGACTTAATAATTATTATTTCGCCTCCTTTTATTTTGCAAAATATAATATACTTACGCCATTTCGCGAATAAACAGAATCTAACATTACCCTTCTCTATTTGTACCATCACAATTTGGTTTATGTAGAAAGGACGGCCTCAGTCGGCCTCAGAAATTAGGTCAGAAACCATACGCTGACAATCTCAAGACATGTGACACATATGGTGCTCTCAACCGCAAATGGAAATTAGGTTAACTGCTGCGTTTGCGGAACCACAGTCGGGTCACCCTGTATGATTGAAACTGAAACATCGATACTATGATGTTGTAGGGAAATTTTAGGGGCCAGACTAAAGAGGTATCAAATAATATGTACGTATACACGTCATCAGCAGCTTATATACGTCCCACTTCAGGGCATAGGCCTATCCTCAGGTGTATAGTATATACAAACTAAACTAAACTGACGCACAGACAGTTTTTAGGGTTCCGAAGTCAACAAAGAACCCATAGTGTAGTTTCTCCATGTTGTTTGTCTGTCTCTCTGTCCGCGGCTTAGCTCAGAGACGCTTAGTACGAGAAAGTTGTAATTTGGCAGGGGTGTACATATTACTAATCACGCCGACAAAGTGGTAAAAATAAAATCTTGAAAAATATTTTTTAGGGTAATCAGTAGGTAGGTACCTCCAACACATGAAGTGGAGATGAAATTTTTTTTTCTCGTCTATCCCATGGTGTGGGGTATCGTTGGATAGGTCTTTTAAAAATATTGAGGGTTTGGAATTAACCATTTTTCGATTAAGATATCCGTTAGCGAAATATTAAGCTTTAAGGCGTAAATTTTTTAAAAAGGCAAGTGACTAGTATGTATGACTAGTAAGTATAATAAAACGTTTTCCAACCCTACGTAAAAATTATTTAGGGGCACCTAAATAATTTTTTTTTAATTTAACTATATTTTTGAAAAGAAAGAAATGTGGCAGGTAAGGAAGGTATTATACTCTCACAGTCAGCTCTTGTCCTCGATTTTATTAAAAATTTTAAACACTCAAGCTTTTAAGTCGTTCTCTGCTAATCCTTTTAGCCGAGTAAAAGTAAAAATAATTAATTCGACCTAAACGAGGCAGAAACGTGAATCAAGGAGACTGTTTTTGGGAAAGCCTTATTTTATGTTTTGTTGCCTACTCTGTGGTTTTATCTTATTTCTTTTTCAAATATAAAAGACTAGCTTTTGCCCACGAATTAGTTCACAATGATTTCAGAAAACTTCCACACCCCGTTGCTCCCCCCCCTTTAGGGGTTGATTTTCGAAAAATCCTTTCTTAGTGCATCTTCTGTAGAACATACGTATATTTCAAATGTTCACGTGGTTTTATTTAGGCTGTACGTTGTCTGTCCGCCAGTCAGTCAGTCATTCAGTCAGTCACGGGACTGTTTTATATAGGTTGCTTCCTAATATTCTGACAGTTTTTCAACGGGATTATCGGCCCATCAAACTGAACAACTTTTTCTATGGGTCTAACATCGAAATCACGAAAAAAAATCAGCTGTTTCATACATAACTGCAAACCTATTCGAACCAAATGCATGGGACAGCCGACTTTTTTCTTCGTGATTTCGATTTCAGTCCCATATAGAATCAGTTTGATGGTTCATAGATTCTTTATTGTTCACAAAAACATAATTATGAAAAATTGGTCTGATTAATCCCTTAAAAACCCTTTATGTGTAGAATGGATAAGCCATAAGATGCATAAATTTGATAAAATTGGGCCACTTTCTTAAAATGAAACGCGCACTCTTACTTAAACTTCCTGAGCGAAAACAGAATAAACCATAAACTTTATGGAATAGACTTAGTGTCTGAAATGTTAACATAACTCAATTTTGCTCGTAAATAAATATTACTTCAACTAAATTTGTACCTCGCAAGCGACACGTCTAAGAAATAAATTATGGACAAAATATAAATTTTACTAGTTGCTTGTTATTTCGCGGGTTGTTTTGCTTGCTGGGCTTTAGTGACACACTTTCCAGACTGGAATTTTAATCGGCGATTTCACGGCGGGGTGAGACAGTGAGCGTACATTCTAAATAAAATTGCTGAGAAATTGTTGAAAAATAGTCGACAATCGCCGATCCAATTGCCAGTGTAGAAGGGCTCTTAGGTACTTTTAAAAGACAAGTGTAAAATGTATAGAACTGTAAAAAGATGTCCAATTCATAAATGGAATAGACTGGCAAGGGAAGTTTCAGAACGCAAATATACCAAAATTAAATTAAGTGGATTCTAGACATACCCAGGACCCACTTCTAGACGCTGGTTATTCAGAACACAACGATCTTGTTATTTAGTTCTCTATTTCACCGTAGATCGGTAAAACACCATTTGAAATACTCTATATCGATGATTTCTTTTTGGGGTATAAGTTCAAGTTTATTCAGAGCCAGAACCTTAAATGTCAATTTTAATCCGTAACTCGTTTAGATACTAAACTAATTAAGTAGTAGTCGTGTGGTTCTGGCTTAGTATCGTAGGATTCGACTAAGGAACACAGTTTCTCATGCGGTGTTTTGGTCAGCGAAAAGGCGAATGGCGCTAAAGACTTCAAAGTCCTGAAACCTTCATGATTATGATGATGATGTCCTCCTTGACGTATCCTTCAACGGCGACACCCTGGGATTCACCTAGTAGAGTGACGGTTCGAGTGAGGGCTCGGATGTGACTAGCGAACCCAAATTTCGACCTAAAGGTCCGATCGCACGTAAAACAGTAAAGTTTTCCGCTGTCATTATACGTGTAGTTATAGCTTGGCTTTGGTCGGGTCTTCCAAATTTGGCACTTAGCGTCAAGATCTGATAGACGCATTTCATCGAACTCCTCAATTCGCTTTTTTAAAGTGGAGCGCCATTCTGGTCTCATCAGAGTACGTTGCTCCCAGTCCTTAATTGGTATGTTGCATGCTGTCAGGTGCCGTTTCAGGACATCTTTGTAACGCAGGTACTGACCGCCAGACTTCAGAAACCTTCATAATGCTAAGTCCTTGCTACGACAGGACAATGATAGACCTTAGTAATTGTAGTAAAGTTTCTAACTATGTATGTTATTTAAATCCATTTGAAATAAAAAGGAAGTAAGAAACCAAAATTCAACATCAAATACCACAAGTTCAACGCTGCGTAAAACAGAACGTATTTTCCTTAAGACTTGGGATAATTTTGTTTTTAAAACAAACGTTCACGTTCCGTTGCGCAGGAATACTGTAACACCAGTTCGTTATCAATGTTAGTGGAACTCATAAAAATAAGTGTAGCGTGCTCAAGAAGGCACGGTTGACTTTCATGGTCTCTTATGATTTGAGAAACACGGCGAGCTGTTTAAAAATTGTTTTGTTGAAATTTTCGTTTGAAAATTGTTTTTGAAGTTGAGAGGATATGCGACTGCGTATTTTACGTATGTAAGGATTTCCTCAAACACACTTCTACAAAATCTAGACCAAAAAAATAAACATACCTACAATTGCAATTAGCAAAGTAATAAACTATTGTTGTTGTTGTCCTAAGCATTAAGACCTAAAGGATCAAATTATAATTGAAATATCCTTAAATAAATAAATAGCGCTCACAGGCACATACATTGTAGGTAATGATCCCAAGTAAGCCTCAGGCTTTTTGTTATGGGAATCATACATCAACGGCACAAACATATAACATCCATGACCGAACCGGGATTCGAACCCAGGACCCTGGTTTGGCAGTCCGGCGTGGAGAGGATTTTAATGCATTTCTTGTGCACTCTCAGGGTTTAGAAGTAAGAAGATAATACACGAATACTATTACGAATACTGCCCATTCTTTTCTTCTGTCCATTTGGAAAAATGATAATGTGAATCAATTTATAATCGACAGGTTGATAAATGACATAATTAAAATGTAATGTTTCTGATAAATTATGAAAAAAAATACAATTACCAACCCTTTTAACAGCGCTAAAACGCATAGTTTTTTCACATCTTCGGAACTGTAACCGCGGGTTAAATGTAGTTTTTAAAAATATAACCGAGCAAAACGGGGAGGAGTGGAGATTGAATAAATTCTGCAATTTGTCTTACTAGTCGGTCCGTGTTCAAATTAATACAATCGTCTGCAGTAACTCCATTTGTAGCAGCTTTGCTTTTCCTAGAAGACCTTTTGATAGACCAGACAGAGTCGGTGTTAGGGTAGTTTAAGGGGTCGCCAAAAGAATTGCCGTAGAATTGTTTTCAATTCACAATAAAATAAGGACATGTGTTTATCTTTTAGTAAAAATATAACAAAGTAAACATTGAAATGAAAACGTGAAAAATGGGATGCGTAAAATTTGTTAATTGTCTTTCATCCTTTTTTGTTTCGAGTAATTGCTATAACGAATCCCTATCTGAACGACCGTAAATTCACAGACGAGTTTTTATAGGTTGTGCTCACATTTTGTCCTGCGTAATGGATTTCATAAATTAACTATGTGTTCATGCCAATAATTATTTACTTAATTCTGAATTAGAAAACCAAACTGTCAATGGACTACATTTCATATTTTTTACCACCTGTTTTTGATCGATATTTCTATTTTTAAGTTACTTATCTTACCCGTAATGAAATTAAAAGTAAAAACTCCAAATCTCCAATCCAAATGGTTTTCGAATTTTCTACCTTTCATAAAATGAAATGTTGTCCATTCAAGCAGCCTTCTTAAGATTGGCAGGATACTTAGATAGACGGGAGACGGCGAACCAAAACGGAAGTCAGTAGGCAGACCACCAGTACGTTGATCCGATGACATTGTATGAGGGTGACAGGTTCTCATTGGATCAGATTATCACGGGACCGTAAGTGAGGAATGGTGCAATATCTAATAAGGAGGCTTATGCCCAGCAGTGAGTTGATTTGATTGATTGTACGCGAGGATATATAGTAACAGATCATCGTCATAACAACTGACTGTCATTAAACACAATAATTGAGTCGATTGGTATCAAAAATGACATAATTGTCTTAGTACAAATTTTTATAGCGTATTGCCATCGAATCAAATTTAATATTTGTTTTTGTTTAAATCTACAATAAATAGTTGTAACAATTTTGTAGTTTTTTTTTCTTCGCACGCTTGGATTATCGCATACGATAACGCCACACAAGTAAACTCGTGCAACCACACAGCGCATAAGTTCAATTCTACAACAAACAAAGGAATAAAACTAACTTTCAGTACCCTCTGTGACTATAAAATAATAAAGTTTATTTCCCTGAATTCCTAAACAGAGGGCTTATGTGCGTCACACGTGGCGCTATCTCGACAATTACACAATCCGGCCCTGTCGCTCTCAAATGAATAATAGCTTTATTATTTGCCACCTCCCAACGTCTGTTCTTGTTATTGCTGACTTTTTCATTTTCATTTCCTATTTGCGCGGTATCCTTTTGCATTCCCAACGTTACCGAAGAAAAATGTTTCCTTTGCAGGAAGGTGGAAGGCGAACATTAATTTCACTAAAAATGTTATGTGCTTATAAGTTTTATGGGTGAATTTTTGTGGAACGATAATTTAATGGATGAAATGAAATGAAATAATGAAATAATATTTAATGGCTGAGGTATTGCAAATAAATATGACAAAATAATTGTGAAAAGAGGAACACTCTTTTATCAGCCTATAAATAATACAGGGTTTTTCTAAAATAATACGCAATATTTTACGGAAATGATCAGTCTATCAAAGGTACACATCTATGGAACTATACACCCCTTTTTTGAATTTACTATAAATATTTTATTTTATAAATAATTTACTATAAATTTTATTTATTTTTTAATTTTTTTTATAAATTTTCAATATTCAGGTAACGAAACAAAACAACTTTCCTTACAACACAGGTCGTAAAACGAGAATTTTTTTGAGACCTTTAGTTATATCTATGGACCCCCATAAAAAATCGATCGGCTGATCCGCACTTTTGTGCGGAAAGTCAAAATAATTTTAAAATTTTTCGTCCCATGTTCTGTTCATGCACATGCACAGTCTCCCTATTAGTACCGAAGCCATATTCCAGCACGCGGGCCCAGTAGGTACTACTATAGAAGGATTTATTTGATATTTAGAGGGTTAGCCTAGCCCTCACCACAGGAATACCTAGACTGAAGGCTACAGTGCTAAAACACAATAAGTTTACTTATTGCAAAAAAAAATTTTTTTCATTTTTCATGCATACAAAGTTTCGTCCTATTTTCAATATTAACCAATATCCATGCTAGGATCAATTAAAGATTTGTACGGAAATCTTTGAGCCATGGTAACTTTGAAACTGTACAGAATGTAACAAAACAACCCAATACTACTTAAGGCGGTGCTTTAGACCATCAAACTGAACAACTTTCACTATGGAGCCATCTTCGAAATCGTGAAATAAAAATCAGCTGTTTCATACAAAACTACAGTATCAGCTCTACTCAAATCTACGGTAGATTTTTTTATTTCTTCTCGGATTTGGCTCCATAGTGAAAGTTGTTCATTTTGATCGTCTGGAGCACCCCCTTGTATTACTAGGGTGTTTTGTTACTTCCTGTATATTTTAATGGAAATTTGACAAAATACAGACACAAAGATTTGTTTCTAGATTGTGTTTAAGAAATATGACATTGACTTTAATTGGGTAATATTGAAAATATGACGAAACTTCGTATGTATGGAGCTCGCTGCAAGGACTATGCTTTTAAGGCTAGTTAGTCCTGTCAAAGCCGCCTTAATTGGCTTCTGACCTGGCCTCAAACACCGAAGATCTACAACCCTAACAAGCGCCTGAAAAACAGTACCAACCCAACATAATTACATGAATAATACAAGGCTGAAACTCAATCAGAAACTAAACGAAAATAAAAGAACAACGTTTGCAGAACTAATCACTCATTACTTGGCTTAGTTTTGTGCTAAGATGTGAGAAAGCTGAATCGACTGTATAACCACTTTGTAGAACCTCGTTTTTCCTGAGACTAGGATTTTGTTTCTCTATTTTTTGTACGGTTTAACACAAAATGTTTTGTTGTTTTGTTTTTTCACCACGGACAACAATCAAATTATCCTCATCATCAACCTATAAACGTCCCACTGCCGGGCACGGGCCTACTCTCAGGGAGGGTGTATGGGCATCAGTCCACCACGCGTGCCCAATGCGGATTGGTAGACTTCACATACACATCAGAATTTCTTCTTCAGTGTATGCAGGTTTCCTCACGATTTTCCTTCACCGTTTGAGAGCAGTCGGTATTACGTACATAAGTTAGAAAAACTCATTGGCACATGGCATGTGTGGTTTCGAACCCGGGCCCTTATCGGCAACGCGCCACCGACGCTCGTTCAAATTATCTTCAATATACAGGGTGTCCCGTAAACCGACGTCAACCCGGCGGATACTAATAGGTTAGGTCATGACTAAGCAGAATATCAAATTTTGACTTTAGTAAAAGTGTCTTAGTTTTCGAGATATGGATAGTTTTAACACAGATACTGCATAGAACATTTGTAGTCGTGGCACTCAAAATAGTGACTAAGGTAAAGAGTTTCACGAATTTCATAAAACTGTCCTCATCTCGAAAACTAAGAACCTTTTCCCAAAGAAAAATGTTGACAGATTGATTGATTGACTGACTGGTTTATTTTAATTTTTATTTTATTTTAGTATATTCTGTTTAAGTATTTACTAACCTATCAGCACCCACCCGGTTGACGTCGGTTTACGGGACACCCTGTATATTATGGATATTAATATATAAGGTCTAACAAAATTTGCTGTAACAATTTTAAGGGGATAATTAGACCATCAAACTGAACAACTTTCTCTATGGGACCAATATCGAAAACGCGAAAAAAAATCAGGTGTCTCATACATTTGAGTCGAGTTATGTTTGCAGTTTTGTATTGGAGAGCTGATTTTTTTTCGCGATTTCGATATTGGTCCCATAGAGAAAGTTGTTCAGTTTGATGATCGGATCATCCCCTTAAAATAGTTTCACCTAATTTTGTTAGACCTTATATACTACACGCTTCCGCAACTATATTTTTATGCTTGCAGTTGCAGCAAGAGAGCAAAACTCGCTTTTAGCATGGGAACTGAATGACGTGTTAAGGGTTGAACCTCATGGGGTAGCACGGAATCGTATTTTTTCATGATCCATCCTTTTCTGTCGCAGATAGCTGGAATTGCGACATCACCCGGCAGAACCGGCAGTGCTGCGACCTTTCTTGCTCTAGCAAATGGCGTTGCTGAGCGACATATAAGGATACAGCGTGAAAAAAATGCGATTCCGTGCTTCCAGATGAGGCTCAACACTAAGTTGCCTAGCCTTTCAGCTATAAAAACTATTTACAAAAAACTCGTTCCCTTAGTCCACTTGCATGAAACCCACACGGGTACAAGTGGGATGGTCCTAAACCAGAAGCAGACGAGGTGATTTGATACGTCATTCCAACTCAAAACACATATACTTAAGTTATCGTAGTTATTATTATTATTGTACACACGGACATAATAACATACACAAAGTTGAGAAAACATGTACAAAGGGCGAGCTTATCTCTGAAGAGAGTTCTTCCAGCAGACCCGCAAAAGAGGCTATGTGAAAAAATAGGATTCTTCAAAGCGTCATATATCATGAAGTACTGACAGATATGTGTAAATTAAACATATAATTGAAGTTTTGACAAGAGCCAAAAATCGATTAAGACACATTTTCTCGATAGAAAAACAAGCTAAAGTAGCCACCGTTTTCATTTATAAACGCTTGTAACTGCTAAACGGTGAATAATAGAAACACGAGACTGGATTTAAAAAAAAGAGATTGTAATTTTACAAATTTTGTTATGAGCAGAATTGAACATACATAAATAGTACAATCACAATTAAATAAAGTTTGTTTTACGCTTGCGTCGTTCCAGGCGCGCGCGCCGCCCCGTCTCTTTCTCACGCCCTTAATAATTACAAGGCAAACTTATTGTGTACAAACAAACAGTAGTTGTAGTGCAGTATTACACGCAAGCTTAAATAAGTAGTTGGTAGTTGTAACAAGGAACGTTTCTGGCAACACCGAATGGGAATACAGTGGCGAGCTTTTACAGTGTAATAGTTATTTTTGATAATAATACGTTTTCCACGCTATAGAAATGTTGACGCGCAAACCCAACTAGAACCCTTTTTGTTGTCCTCCTTTAGAAGGCTTACCCCCTTTCCATTACATAACATGACTAAGGACACTCGTTAACTTATCAAATAAAACAAAAGAGAGTAAAACAAAAACATACGGCCGCACGGACTGCGTATGAATGAGAGGGTAAATAAAAACGAATGGGGCGAAACGGGACCCATGTGGCGAGACCCGATGTATAATACCATAAAGTATTGTCCATGCCATAACATCTTCATGTTTATGTTAATGCAGCAAGCCTGCGTCCAACTTCGTGCAAGTAGCTATAACTTTTTCATAACCCCCCCTTCTTCGTTATTACTTCACCCCCCCCCCCCTTTCAGAACAAACGTTGAATTTTAAACGGGAAACTTGAATACTGGAATTGGAAACTTCTTAAACAATAAGAAACGGTTTCTATCTTGATACAGTTGGCATGCTTTCAATTGTGGAGCTTTAGCTTGTTGTGTATGGGGAGCAAAAACTAAAGGATTTTGTGGGAGGTTTTTCACCCCTATCCATTAGGTAACTAAGTTGTAAGCCGGGTGTAACAAAAAGCCTGAATGACTCAAAATGCTGATGCATTCTGTTCTACTGCTGTTTTCTTGCTAATGATCTCGGAACGTGTTAATCGGAGTTATTACACTCTCTTCATTTTATTATTCTTGTTTAAAAGTACTTGCAACTAAGTGCGGCTTTGGTATCAGGAGCCACAGATATTATAATACAACAGGAGCTATTTTTTACAGTACCTATAACACGAGTTTTTCAGACATGAATCTTTTTGTTGGCTCTAAAACTAATTTTATCTCAAAATTAATAAAATTTTATACATAAGCAAACAAGAAATTTGTGCTGCAGAGGATGTGTATGCTGTATCGAAATTTTACATATATATTTATATTCTGTGGTATGTATGTTGATTATATAATTACACATCTCATTAGCTTATTACTAAATCAAGTAATTTTAGGGTTTAGATTACTATAATAACAAAATATTATAATTATGTTAACATAAGGAAACCTATAATTGGCTATACTACTTACACAAATTGTTAATTTTATATTACCCACTGTAACGCTGTTGGTTTCGACAATAAATAAAATAAAAATAAATAAATAAAGGTGCGATTATACCTACCTACCGATTTGGCATACATTGCTTGCTTTGATATCTTATACAGGATCCTTCTTAATATGCTGACAGTTTTTTAAAAGGATGATCAGACCATCAACAACTTTCTCTATGGCACCAACTTCGAAATCTTACTAGTTGTACCCGACAATGCATGCTGCGTTGCAATGTCCCTTTTTTATTTGGTCACACAATTGGCCGTTTCGTCTCTCCCTGAAAACCTTATTCGGAAAATCACGAACATTAAAAAATTAAAATAGCCTAATCAGTCCAGCCGTTCTCAAGTGAACAGCATTTCATTTTTATTTATACACGGTGTATCAAAATACCCTAGTAATATTTAAGGCTGCACCGAGCCTATTGTGCTGGCCACAATCGTATTTTTTTTATTTCTTAATAATTAAACAATATTTCCAAAAACAAGAATGTCATATTGTAGACATTGCTGTTGTTTAATTTATCGGATCACTACGGATTTGTTGTTATAATTTTTTTAGTTATTATCTTGAAAACCGCCAAAAGTGGCTACGTTTGGCGGTTTTAACGATAGCTACAAGCGTAAAACATAATAATCCATAATACTTCAATAAATTGAAAACCAATCAGGACAATAGTAGAAATAAAAAAATACGATTGAGGGCAGCACATTAGGCTCGGTAGGCTCTTAAGGGGGAACGTAATCTTTCGAAGAGAAATATATATATTGTTTTCGCCAGATTACGTTCGTTAGGTATATAACCTAAGCTAAAAAGTAGGTACCTTATAAAGAGTATTGGGGATTTTAGATAAACTCAGACATTACATTCCCTTTTTCGTTTAAAAGATTAGGTTTAAAATATAAAATCCACGCATGCATATAAATTGGTATTTTGTAAATACGAGCTCACAAAAATTGCCTTTGTAAAAAATAACACAAAGAGCCAAATTGTGTTCCATTTTCAAACTATTTTTTTTGAAAACATTTTGCCTGTTTTTTTTACCTTCTAAAGGTTCATAAAAACAGTTTTATGAATGCATAGAAAATTCTCATAGTAAACAAAAATGAAGACTGCGACAATGTAATATTTATCACAACATATTTTCGTTCAAAATCTCAGGGCGCAGCGTTACCCCTGTAACTCGAAGATGAGCGTTCAATCAGCACGTATATCTCATACATACAAATCACTCTGATTCGAAAGGAATACACATTTGTCATAAAAGCGGCCGAATTGCCTCTGGCTTCACTCTGTTGAATTACTCCCTTTGACGTGTCACAATAAAACGGGACCTTATGTTTTGCTTTGTGTATTTGACTGTTGCATTACTATTTATTTTTTGTTCTAGTGAGAATATTGTGAGATTTTAATCTTGATAATTTTAGAGAGAATCAACACGCATATACTGTAGATCCAATTTCGATAGGAATGCATTAAACTAATCTTAAAATAAATTATTTATGTTTTGTAAAGATTCATCAATCATCAATTATCTGATTGATTAATTTCTCATAGCTGATAACGACTACAGTACAGTGCTTATTTAGTAAAGCAATCAGGTATGCAGGACATTTGCGTGGCTAAACACATAATTTATATTAATGCTCTTCGTCCTTAGGTACCCTAACGATCAGGAGTGCGATTTTTGAAACTCATTCGCTGAGCTCAGCAGTTGAAAATGTCAAAATTACTATGGAGATATGCATCTTTCTACTGCTGATTTGACTTTCAAAAGTCATACTTCAGAAGTGCGATTTTTGAAAGTCAAATCAGCAGTAGAAAGATGCATATCTCCATAGTAATAATCAACTGCCGACTTCAAAGTATGAGTTGCAAAAATCGCACTCTAGGTCGTGTAGGAATATAATGTTGGATAGAATGCAGTGGCTCATTAACCAATCAACCAATCATACAATGCGATTGGATGTTCTGGATAGTGATTAACAATTTTATGTAGTAGAAGAAGAGTACCTATTCAATTTGTAAAGAAATTAAACTTTAGCGTTCTCAAAATTCTCAGTGTGCTGCTGTGGGCATAATAACAATTCGTAAAAATGCGCTATGCGAGCAAAGTACAAAGACGGGGTATCTTACATACAGGGTGTCCCAGAAATGGTGAATCAAACTGCTATGGGAGGCAGCTGACTAATGTCCTATCCATAAAAACTATTAAAAAAAATAGAACGCACATGACCATAAAAAAAAGATTCAAAAAAAAAAATTTCGTTTCAGAAAAAACAATTAAACTGTCTGTGCTCGAAGTGCAGACATTTTTTTTTTGTAAAATGTTAACAATCAGTCGAAGCAACCTCTAACAATTAATATTGGCAGAAAGAAATTACAAATTATCCCAAAACGCGATAATTAGAGCTGGAAACTTAGAAAAATTTGATGATTTTCCCGTTTTTTTTTATATTTATTTTTTTTATGGTCACATGACCATAAAAAAAAATAAAACGCGCATGCGTTTTATTTTTTTTTTTGTATTTTTTATGGATAGGACATTAGTCAAGCTGCCTCCCATAGCAGTTTGATTCACCATTTCTGGGACACCCTGTATATTAAATACGAGCGTTATCCCGCGACTTTGTCCGCACAAATTATATACCAGTTTTTAAGTCAGATCATAAGCTATCAGACAAAAAAAGTTTCATCAAAATCGGTTCAGTAGTTCTTGCGTGATGCTCGTTGAAACAAACAAACAGACAGACAAAAAATTGAAAAATCAGTGATATGGAATCAGGGACACCTAAAAACCATATCGTAACTTTTTTTTTGTTAATATCTTCAATGTACAGAACACTTCTGTTACAGTTTTATAATTTAAAAAAAAAAAAAAATTATGATATAATATAATTCACTTATACCTTAACTCAACACCCAACACCCTGCTTTCGGGCAAGGTCTCTGTTGAGCTGGGACCTATTTGCTGCTGTAACATACGCCATACAATAAAAATACATGTTTTTCTATTGATGTTTCGTTGTATTCTTGTTTTGTAAACTTGTTGTGAACTGTTAATATTATGTGTATGTTACTTTTATGCAAATAAACTGTTTATCTGTCTATCTATCTACCTCATTTAAACCTTTACTTTTAGTAAGTATCTTAGGTATAAGATTTTCACGAAATAAACACTTTTACTCCTACCTACGGCAAAAAATAATGTATCGCCATTGAGCGTGATTTCTGTTTTAGAAAGCGATTTTACTTTTTATCGTAGTAAGGGATGTATCTGCGTACCTTCACAATTGTGCCGGTATCTACAGCTTTTTATAACGGTATTTGTCACACAGATTTATATGAGAAGAACCTATTGACTTCAATGCTTATCAAAATAACTATTCGGATTATCTTTTCATATGAGATAGGAAGCGCATGCCACAGCATGCCACAGCGGGCCACAGCGCAAACATCCGCCCAAATTCCCAGCGTGGATAGATAGTAGTCTCCAGCAAGGTGGACTGGCGACCTTGATATACCTAGATGGTGAAACCCGTTGGATCATGGCAGCGCAGTACCAATCGTTGTGGCGTTCCGAGTCAAAATATTCCCAACAGTGGACGTCTTTCGTCCGAGATGATTTTGATCAGTGATAACTACATACATGTCATAATTATTATTACCTATCGTATTTCATTGTATAATATTTCTGTGTAATAAAATTTTCGTATATACGTGTTAATGAATTAATGCAAAACTAGAAAGTAGTTTGTTTAGAATCGAGAGCAGAATCGAATTATCATGGTTTCAACATAGGTAATTTTATTCAAAATACTAAATAATTTGATCGTAAAATTTAAAATTTACTGAACCCGATGTCAATCCGCCGCACGGGCAAACTCACACTACTTACTACCAAAACAAGCTTCTTAAAATGTATCCATGAGTACGTTAGCGCTTTTATTCATTGCTGAAATGATAACAAATAATTTTTGTCTCAAAGCTCATTTAACAATTGAGGCAAGATATATTCACAAGTCCATTTACCATACACATTGTTATAATTAGGTAGTACATATTTAGGTAAATAAGAAAGGTTACGTAACTGTTGGGATCTTGTTCTTTTCCTAAGTGTATTTATTTTATCTATTTCATCACACAATCATTTTAATTTTATTGTGTACATTAATTATATTACAATATTCTGCATTTACAGAGTTGTTCGCACTGAAGTTTTCAATACTGCGATAAGTGTTGAAAAGTGTAGAAAGTCTATCAATTATCTCAATCAGGACAATATACAGAGTGAAATTGATATCATTAGCATCTAAACTAAGAGTCTACCCATCAAACTGAACAACTTTTACTATAGGAGCAAATTGATCAGAGCACAAAAAAAATGCGAATAACTTTAAATTTTAGTTAAATAATGACATTATTGCGTCAATCTAATTATTTTATTATGAGGTTTTGCGCTTATTCATTATCACGTTGTAAATATAAATTCAAAGCTATTTCGTAAAATGAAATACCTTTCAAATGTAAAGTAGATTTTATGCAATTAAATAGTTGTTGGTTTGTTTTGGTTTAGTTTTAGTTTAGTTCATAGTAGTTTACTCATAATTGTGTGTAATATTTTGTACTGTCTCTATTATAAATAAAACTCTGTAAATGTAGAATATTGTAATGTAATTAATGTACACAATAAAATTAAAATGATGATGTTGTGTGATGAAGTAGATAAAATAAATACACTTAAGAAAAGAACAAGATCCCAACAGTTACGTAACCTTTCTTATTTACCTAAATATGTACTACCTAATTATAACAATGTGTATGGTAAACGGACTTGTGAATATATCTTGCTTCAATTGTTAAATGAGCTACCTCTTGCTACCTACCAGGTATTATGTGAAAATCCTGAAAAATGTAAAAACATACTCAAATCATTTTACTTGCCTACTCTCTGAAATTATTTATAAATCTTGTTGTTACTGTAGTATTATATTATTGCGAATAAGCGGCGGCAGTTAAATCGTACGCGGTTTTCGTTCGCTGTTTATATCTAAGATTATATTATTATATCTGTTTTGTTGAAAATAAATTTTAAAAAAAAGATGCAATTTCTTATACTGTGGTGGAAGTCTCACCTGTAGCACGGATAATAATAAAAACAAGCTAATTGTGGTGCCACTTCTCTTTTATTGTACCTCTTTACCCCGTAGAAAACTTAAGAGAACAAGTTACGCGTGTGAAAGTAATATACCTCTTAAGTAAAATAAAGTGCAAGGTGAAGTTTGACCCACAGAACTTACACACAGTGTTACCCGATCTATTATGAAAATTATACCACAAATAGAGGCCGAAGGTATAAATTATATTGTGTCCATAACGTATTTTTGTCTATACACCTTTGGTGTTTTTAATATAGGGTCTTTCTTAGTATTGGGACGGTTTTTAAGGGGAGGTTCAGACCATCAAACTGAACAACTTCCTCTATTGAAAATAATATCGAAATCGCGAAAAAATTAATATACTTACATCTGTCCTATATATTTGCGTCGAGTAGGTTTGCAGATTTGTATGGAACAGCTGATATTTTTCTTCAGGATTTCGACATTGGTCCCATAGAGAGTGTTGGTCAGTTTGATGGTCTGATCACTTCATTAAAAATGAACGTGAAATCAATTTTTAACACGCCAGTCAATCTCCTAATTTTCACGGTATTTTTTCCAGAATTTTCATACCTGACAACACAGCTTTTAGGTAACTTCGCCATCTTACCCCACATGGTACGATAAATTATTTTTAGGGAGACATAAATTACCCCGCTAAGGAGTTGGGGTTTCTTGCCTTTGCCGTGTAAGTAACTTTGTTTTGAGTATGTTTATTTTTTGCAACATTGTTGTTGAACTGCTGATGTAACAGAAAATGTTTTACCCTGAAAATGGGGTAAAGGAAAATAGTCGTAAGAAAAACTTTCTTTGGGCAAATTTGTTGCGTTCTATGATAATTGAGAAGTTTAAGAAAGAGGGGTGTTATAAGTTTGACAGGTCTGTTTGTATGTCTATGTCTACTTAGTTTTTTTACGTAGTAAATTAATTATTCTTCTTCTTTGGGGCAATGCTGACATTGAAAATGGTTTATTTTTTAGAATATCCCTGATTACCTCTTGTTGAAGTCGTGAGGATATATGCTCACGCTGCTTATGCTTTATATTTATATACCGAATGCAGTTTTAAATATAATTTGAAAATAAAGGAATGTTTCCTTTCAGTAAAATTTGCCATCATAAATATTAAGGGTACTTTCCCTCCAACCACGTCCTTTTTTTCCACCCTGTATAATGCTTCTTTGGAGTTCAAAAGTAATCGGAAGAAATGAAAATCGTTGGTATATAGAATCCACAGATAAATATTTTATAATTAGCATAAAATAAATAAAAACTAACGCTTCTTGTAGGAGTGTAGGTACATGAAAAGTCAAGGGTGACGCCGCAACGAAGCGACTAGGTAAAGAACTTATAAAAATATCCCTTTCAAAGCCTTTCAAGCTTGAACGATATTTTTGTATGCAAAAGACGGTAAAATTCGCTTTGCTAAATTTTGCTGGTTCTCTCTCTGACGCAATAAATAGCGCAATCCTGACGATCAAAGTTATGGGAATGCAATTTTATGATTTTTCTACCACTTTTTTTGAGCAAGTGGTATGTCTTAGCCAGGCCAAGGAAATATCAGCAACGTTCCCCCTCCCTTAGTCACCTCTTACGATTCCCAGGGATTAAGATGGGATGGGTGGGTTAGTTCTTTTCCGGGACCTAATACACGGCTTGTCTCATAGAATTAATGGATCTTTTTGACTGGTGAACTTTAGCTACGCTCTGGATGGTGAAAAGTACCAAACCGCATATACATATAGGTAGCATTGCCAACGCTTATAAGAGTATATTTCCTGAATGGAGCCAGAGACTGATATTAAGATTATTCTAATCAATCAAAAACAAAAACAGGCGGTCTTATCGCTAAAAAGCGATTTCTTCCAGACAACCTTAGGGTAGAGGAAATAGTGAAAGAAGATTGGTAGGCGGTGTAGATCACAATAACACAATATAGATAACATACACAAATAAACCTATACAAATACAAACATACTGTAATATAAAATATATAATATATATAAGGTCTAACAAAACTAGCTGAAACTATTTTAAGGGGATGATCAGACCATTAAACTGAACAACTTTCTCTATGAGACCAATATCGAAATCGCGAAAAAAAAATCTGCTGTCCCATACATTTAGACCGAGAAGGTTAGTATGGAACAGCTGATTTTTTTTCGCGATTTCGATATTGGTTCCATAGAGAAAGTTGTTCAGTTTTATTGTCTGATCATCCCCTTAAAATAGTTTCACCTAATTTTGTTAGACCTTATATACTATAAATACATATTACGAATACATATTCATACCTACAAATACAAAAGAATCATAAATACATAAAAGAGTACTAAAACAACAATTACTTATCAAGGAGAGGAATACATGAACCAGAGAGGTGACCATTCAGGATAGATAGTCAGTGCTCGAGGAAATGACCTTTGACCTTCGACTTAAATTCTTTCTAAATAATATTATATTCTAAAAATATACCATTATTCAGAATATCCACATTACACTAATAGCTTCCACACACTGGCCACTATACGGGGCGTAAGAAAAAGTATCATTAACCTTTAAACCCTTCTTTAAACCACACACTCTAGTCATCAAACTGAACAACTTTTACTAAGGGAGCAAACCAGTCAGCGCAAAAAAAATCTGCTGCTCCATGCGTTTGAGTCGAGTAAGTATTGCAGTTTAGTGGAATAGCAGATTGTTTTTTTGCCCTGACAGATTTGCTCCCATAGCAAAAGTTGTACAGTTTGATGAATAGAGGGTGTAAAGGTTAATGATACTTTTCTTTACATCCTGTAACACACTTAAGACCAAACACGCAGAATACCATGATACTGAAAATCGAGGCCAAATGTAGATACGAAAATGCCCATGAGACTGAACCGAGCTATATTTTAAAAGTAATACTACCGCATACTTTCACCCAATTTAACCGCCAATTTTTCGACAAAATTACGAGAGATAATATAAAGTCAAAGGACTACGAAAATTGTATACTTATACCCAAGAGTGGCTGAACGTTTAACTTTTACAAATTAGTTTGAAACTCTCAAGGAACTCCGCGTTTCAAAACAGATCAAATACAAGAGGTTCCCTATCTTGTTTATGTATGAATTGGTTCCGTAGAAAAGTTTCAAATCCGTTACATTTATAACAAGCACGAGGATGTTTTTCTAACCGCCTGAGGCCCTGAGTATTTTCGGTGGTACATACAAAATTACACATGATCGTCTCGCAATCATACAGGGTGTAAGTGACAGCCTAGCAAATACTGAAACTGTGAACTCAGGCCATCAAACTGAACAACTTTCACTATGGAGCCTACTTCAGGAGACACGAAAAAAAATCAGCTGTCCTATACAAAACTGCTTTGAACTGGACAGCTGATTTTTTTTCGCGTCTACTGAAGTATGCTCCATAGTGAAAGTTGTTTAGTTTCATGGTCTGAGTTCACCGTTTCAGTATTTGCTAGGCTGTCACTGTATACAGAGTGTAGGTATACTGAAATGTGTTACATACTTAAGAGGGTGCTTCACACCATTGAACTTTCACTAAGGGATCAAAATTCAAAGAGCGAAAAAAAAACTACTATTTTATATATTCTAGAGTATATTCTCGAGTACATTCTCGAGTTCTATAGAAACTGTCACTGCAGTTTCCTTTGTCACATCTTTTTCGCGATTTCAATGTTGCTCTCATAGTGAAAGTTGTACAGTTTGAATGGTCTAAACTCTGAAGCATTCCCTTCAATATGAAACGCATTTCAGTTTACACCCTGTATACCAAGAACTTGCAATAATAATAGGTACTAAATACCTGTTTAACCTGTGTGTCGTCGAAGAAAACAACAAACAGCTAATCTTTTTTTTTCCTTTTTCAGGTAATTTCGAGCTATTTCTAAGCTGTAAGGTAAATTACATTAATTCTGTTTTTAAATGAATGAAATCCACCGAGATAAGTATAAGGTATGTAGAAACTTATTTAAACATAAAGTAATTCATGTGTTAAATTTACTGTACAGTCATCCTATTTCAAACGTGAACTTAGTACCTTTTTCACAATCACCTGTATTAACATCTTTATGCTTCTGTTAAACATAACTGCAAACAGTTTGCTTTGACAAGGTTCCAGATGGCAAAATTTCGTCAAAACATTTTTGAAAATATACTTTACTTTGTAAACTAATTTAACACAAAAGACTTTGTGCATTGCGTCGCCTTAAAACTAATGCATTCAACATAAAATACAACTGCTTACAAATACAAAGCTCTTAGTCGAGTAGCATTACCGGTATTAACAAATATAAAGTCGTTTCACTGAAACCTGCTCCCCTGTTGCATAATGCATGCCTGAAGACGCCTTAAAACTTTTATCCCTGTCCCTTGGATGTAATCAAAACAGGAAGACGTCACTTAATGCGCCTGTGACCTTGTTTAACTAAAACTGGTGGACTTGGTACATTATATCATTCGCTAAAGATTCATCCTGATCCCTTAGATAAAACCAAAAAAGGAAGATGCGTCACTCAAGACTTCTATAACTCTGGGCCAGCTAAACTGAGCAAACATTATTTGAATCAATCAGTCAAATCAGCCCGTACGAACCAACCCTCGCTCTTCCTCTCTTTTATTGCGCTATTCCTCACTGTCCCGTACTAATCTGATCCAATGCGAACCAGTCACTCTCACAATGTCTTCGAACCAACGGCAACGTGCTGGTGGTCTACATACTGACCTCCGTCCTTCTCTTGGCCATTGGCCAAACATTATTTTTAGTCAATTCGAGTCGATAAATCAATCGTGATTCGATGAAATCAAAAGAGGAAGCCGTTACATTCATCGTTTTCCTGAACTGACTCTAATCGACTTACATTGCAACACATTACGTGTACAGAAGTAAAATATAATATGGATAAATCCAAAGGAGGAAGAAGTGGCACTCAACACGCCTGCTAAATCAAATTCACTGAACTTACTTTATTTGGTCGCATTATATTTGTGCAGAGATGACCGATGGCTGGTTGTATTTTTTTTATTTCGTATACAGGGTGTTAGGGTAAATAGTTGAATTACTTTAAAGGGTGATTGTACCCATGATACTGTACAACTTTCCATAAAAAACCCAAAAGGAAATTCGCAAAAAATTTTTTGGACTTTCCATGCTAAATGCTATCAGCTGATCTAACGTTAATTTGTATGAAAAGTCGATTTTTTTTCAGATCAAACGATAATTTGTATGAAAAGTCGATTTTTTTTCCAGATCAAACGATAATTTGTAGGAAAAGTCGATTTTTTTTTCAGATCAAACGATAATTTGAATGAAAAGTCGATTTTTTTTGCGAAAATCCTAACGGTTTCTTAGGGAAAGTTGTTCAGTATCATGGGTACAATCACCCCTTAAATTGATGCAACTGTTTACCCTAACACCCTGTATAATGAGGCGTTTTCCTAGGGCAGTAAAAATAAAAATCTGTTCATGGCGTTAGTTTTGTCAAAGAAACCAGTCAATTTGAAGGTTAAAAGGTTGGTTGGAATTGGAAAATATTTTATTTCATTCATTCACTGAACGGAACCCTCGATACGTTTGACGCATCCTGGGCAATCAGCAAGCTTTTTTATTTAATGCTGATCACAAACCTTCAACATGATGGCAAGTCAAACTGAATAACAATGGCATCGACTGCAGAATAATATTAATTCTGTCATTCATTTCGGCGTTATCTCGTTCAGAAAAGAATAGCCTAGCATAGGGATGGCGAACATATGGAACGCGTGCCGTAGGGCAGGTGATGGAAAATTAACTGAACAACTTTCACTATGGAGCTTACCTCAGGAGATGCGAAATAAAATCTGCTGTCCCATACAAACCTGCTGTACCTACCCGACTCAAATGTATGGTATAGCTGATTTTTTTTCGCGTCTCCTGAGGTAGGCGTTGTTCAGTTTTATGGTCTGAGTTCACCGTTTCAGTATTTGCTAGGCTGTCACTTACACCCTGTATATTAAAAGTACAGACATTTATACCGCTATCAATTTCTTTCGAACACGATCATAACAAATCTATGGTTTTGTTCACTTATAACACTAATTGTAAAGAACAAAGAATTTTCCTTGGTAGGTACTAAATTCTTAAAAGAGTTATTATCTATTTATTTTTCTGGTTCAGGGATTTATGGGAGACACTCTTTATTATCTGGTTGTGACTCCACTTGTCTCAAGTTTCTATACTCTACATTCTATTGTTTTTTGCTCGTCATAACTTTAAAAGCGTGCTGCGCTTGTACTGAGTAGACGTGCATGGAGTTAATATAACAACTTGTTTAAAAATATTAAAATCACCATTATCAAAACTAGCTTCTAATATAAAGAACATAGAACAGTTATTTCTACAACCAGTGAATATTATACTAAGGATCATTTGGGACTAGTGCTGCAGAGTGTGGACGCTGCTCTTCACCCCCCGCGAAACAACCACATCTGATCTAAAGGTAACACAGTGATCTACGCGATAAGGTCGAGAACTGTTTAACATTATTATGAATACGAGAAATAGAAACTTGACCGGCAGCGGTTCTCAACCTGACCTATCCAGTCTGCGGGACAAACATGAAGATTTAAAAGTCAATTTCCGAAACAAACGTAAACTCGAATGCGATATGAAACAAGAATTTGATGATTTTAAAAACGAAATTATGTCCTTTCTGAAAAACTTTAGCGCAACACAGTCTGATAATATATTACAAATGCAACGAGAAATCATGTCTGAAATCAAAGATGTTAAAAACACAACTGAAAAAATAATAGAAGATCAAAACAAACTTAAAACAGAGATACAAGATGTCAAAAGCCTCACTCTTGCAACTGAGACTAAAGTCAACGTTCTACAGACTGATCTCAACAATATAACGCGTGCCCCGCCTAATATCCAATCTGAAACATCTCTCACATCTGATGAAATATTTGCCGAATTCCAAGAACGCCACCAAAGAAAAAACAATATCATCATTACGGGTATTCCAGAAGCCGAAACTTCTAATCAATTTGATAATATCAAAAAGGCTGTTATGGAAATAATTCAGACCGTCTGTAAAGACTGCCCAGATCCGATCAAGATTTTTAGATTGGGAAAATATGATCCCACGAAGACTCGTCCCGTCAAAGTGCGTTTTGAAACTGATCAGATAGCTTTTAAAATATTACGAAACAAATCAAAAATTGTTACAGCTATCAAAATCTACTCTGACAAAACACCATATGAACAAAAATATCTTAAAGAGTTAAAAGAAGAACTACAGACACGACCGGAAAAAGGCGAAGAAAACCTGATTATAAAATATATAAAGGGTATACCAAAAATAATTAAGTCGCAACCAAAAAACTCCAACTAAAACCATCGTCGCACTCACCATCACAAGACACAGGCCTAATTACCTACCAAGTTTTGGATAACTACCAACAAATATCTTCAAATTACCGATCCTTGAAATGTTTTTATGCAAATGTTCGTAGCATCCGAAAAAAAGGAAAATTTTATGAGCTGCTATGTGTTATTAGGTCCTTCACCAATACCTTGGATATAGTTGTTCTTACCGAAACCTGGTTAAAATCTGAAAATGATGCCCAATTATATCACATACCAAATTACACCCATTATTATGATTATAGAACGGATCGTCGTGGAGGTGGAGTCTCTGTATATGTGCATAATGATATTAAACATTCTCTAAAAGAAAAGTACTACATCGGAGGAAATAATTACTTATGGCTTCATATAGATAAACTCTCTATAGACATCGGAGTAGTATACAAACCAGAAAGAGACAAACTCAAAGAATTTCTGGCAACATTCGAGCAACAACTAGAACGAACAAAACGGACCATAGTATTAGGAGATTTTAATGTAGATCTTCTGAGTCAGGAATCTTCTACTAATAAATATAAAACTATGCTGGAAGAATCTGGTTTCAAAGTCATAAATAAAATTAATGAAGAACATTGTACAAGAGAAACAGCCAGTACAAAAACCATCATAGACCATATTTGCACAAATTTGCATGAAGATAACTTTCATCTAGCAGTCATCGAATCCGCAATGTCTGATCATAAGCAGTTATACTTGGAGCTGAAAAGAAGAATACCGACCCAGAAACAGAAGATTCAGTATAAGGCTATATGTTACGATAAATTATATGAAAGTATACAGAAAAACCCAATAGAAATGAATAACCAGAACCAGAACCAGAACTACAATGACTTTGAAAAATATATTAAATTAAATATAGAAAACTGTACAATAAATAAAACTAAAATACTTAACTTACCAAAAGATGATTGGATTAACAAAGAAATCATACTAAAAATAAATGAAAGAAACGTTTTATGGCAAAAACTTAAACGGGAACCAACAAATATGAAATTGAGACAAGAATTTATTAAAGCTAGAAATCATGTAACTACAACTATCGCAAAAACTAAAACCAAATACTACACTAAAGGATTTCATGACTGTTTAAACAAACCAAAAAAAATGTGGAGCTTGATTAACTCACTTGCTATAAACAAACATAAAACCAGCAGCATTCCATCAAAATTAAACACCACCAGTGGAACGATAACAGCTCTTAAAGATATTTGCAATTATTTTAACGACTATTTCTCATCTATAGGTGCTACCCTCGCCAATAACATTCCACCAAAATTTCATAATAATACCGTAAATACATTACTTCCATGCAATTCAGATCGAAAGGGGCTCTCTGAATTTACACCGTGTACTACTGAGGAATTAACAAAAATAATCTCCAAACTAGATTCAAACTCGAGTTCAGGTATAGATAATATCAACACAAAAACTATAAAATGTATTCAAAATCTTATTACAAGGGAAATGACTGACAGTATCAACGAATGTCTTCAAAATGGAACATTTCCCGAAACACTAAAAGTTGCAAAAGTAACGCCTATATACAAATCGAGCACAAAAAGTGACCCAGGAAACTATCGGCCTATATCTGTCTTGCCAGTAATATCAAAGATTTTTGAGAAAATTATTTATAAACGACTTTCAGACTATCTAAACTCAATAAATTTCTTATCGCATAGGCAATACGGCTTCCGCTCAAAACATAATACTCTGGCTGCCACTATAGATCTAGTGACAAAAATAAAAAACAATATTGACAAGAAAAATATAGTACTTGGTATTTTTATAGATTTAAAAAAAGCGTTCGATACTGTCAGCCATTTCATTTTATTACAGAAATTAAAAAGTATAGGTATCACAGGTACAGCCCTTAAAATGTTTAAATCATACTTATCAAATAGATATCAAATTGTTCAAATAGAAAATTGCGAGAGCGAACCCAGATTGATAACATACGGCGTCCCGCAGGGCTCAATTCTGGGTCCTCTGTTGTTTCTGACATATATAAATAGCATTGATCAAATTGGGTTAAAAGGCCACCTGACCTTATATGCCGATGATACCTGTTTGTTTTATTTTGGTCACCAAATAGATGACTTGATAAAAGAAGCTCAAAATGACCTGAATACATTGTATTCGTGGTACAGTTACAACTTACTTACTATAAATGCTTCAAAAACATGCTATACTATATTTTCAGCAAAAAACAAAAAAATACCAAACCATGCAGACATTACTATAAATAATGAAATAATTCACAAAAAAAATGAAGAAAGGTACCTGGGATTGATACTTGACCACGGACTTTCATGGAATGCACACATAGAACACGTTCGATTAAAACTTACATGTCTCACAGGAGCATTACGCAACATTGCAAGCTGTCTCCCACGTCAAATTCGCTACAATGTATATAACTCTCTCGTAAAACCACACCTTGACTATTTAATTGAAATATGGGGTACTGCTGCTCCATCAAACTTAAAAGACCTACAAATATCCCAAAACAAATTGATTAAAGTTCTATTTTCCTATCACTATTTGACACCTACAAAACAACTATACAAGGACACCAAAATTATGAATATTAAACAGTCATACATATATAATACATGCATATTAATAAAAAAAATTATAAATAAAGAAATCAATACGGAAATAAACTTTACAAAAAACTATGAAATTACCAAAAGACGACTACGAAACGCAAATGATTTATACCCACAAGCCCCAAGAACTAACTATGGCAAACACAATATCATGCATGAGGGAGCAAAACTATATAATAACCTGCCACCTATAATAAAACAAACTAAATCAACAACCACTTTTAAAATCCTACTTAAAAAATTTGTATCAGAAAATTATTCTTAGACAGTTTAGTAAAATATATATAGTATATATAACATAATATACTATATTATACATATAATAGGATGGAAATATGAGAATAAAACTAACAAAATTGACAAGGACTTACAAAACAATATTCAAAAAATATTATCAGAAAATTATTTAAAGACAAAACAGTATAAATAAAAATAAATATAAAAACAAAAAAGAATTACTTACCTACCTAACAACCACAAAAAATATATATACATTTTCATAAAAACAACAAATAAAACCAGAATATTCTAAAATAAATTCAATATAGGTATTTAATTTATAAATTTTATTATTTGAATCCACATTCTTAACAATTGGTAATTACAATTTTTAAAACAACATTGGGGATCTGTTAACAAAAACTTTTAGAACCACTTGCAATGTCCAGCAGATTTCTAAAGACCAGTCCTTTTGTTGTTATTGTCGAGTCGAATGCATAAAAATGTTTTTAGCTTCTACCCTACTATTGTTAAGCTAGTTACCACCTTAAAGCTTTGCATTAAGGTTCATTAGTTTAGAAATATTATAAGTTCACAACACAATACTATACCTACCTTAATTATGTTTCCTTGCTAGCACGTAAGAAATTTAAAATAACTTTGTTTCTCATATAAGTGAAATGTACATTTCTTATGAGAAATTAATATTCTTTAAACCTAACCAAATTAAAAACTGTCGTACCATCATCGGCACGTTAGGTAGATATGTTCATATTCATTTATTTCATAAAAATAATTTTATATCTCAAATGCACTACTAATAAATAAAAAGGTTTGTCATCCCTGGGCAGCACATGGCCCACTGTCTTGCATTATGCAGGGTGCACTCAGACCCATCTCGAGTGCACTCCTGTGCAATCGACAAGTTGACTTGATGGGACCAGTTCTCTAATCTACGTTTATGTTTATGATTCGTAATTGCGAAAAAGCTCTATCACTCCTTCTTTCTTGCTCAGATATGTAGAAACAAAGCTGAGGTGTTACGTCACGTGAGTAAATACCCCACAGACAAAAAGTTTCATACTTAATATTGGCTCCGTAGTAAAACTTGTTCAGTTTGATGGTCTGACTGAAACACCCCCCCTAAAGTGTGTAACATAGTCAAGTTTACAACCTGTATACCTTCTTAATAATACTAACGGTTTTATGGGGGTGATCCTTTGACTACTTATATAGGGACTAGTTACGCGTGTCATTCTACTAACTAACATATCTGCCACTTTTTGCGGGGGGCGAGGTAACATGAAATCCGTAACTTTGGATTTTATTCACCATAACTTTAGATTCTAATTTTGAATGTTGAAAATAGTGAAAAGTAGCCTCGTGTGAACCCCAAACGTTCTAAGTTCGTACTTATTGTTTCGCAATTATAGGCTGTGTCATTTAGTGATAAGGTATAAAATTGAATGTAAATGCACCATGATCAATTGTTCTTATACCGTGGCAGAGGGGAAATGCTACCGCAAGGCCAGTCCTTATAATAAATTGACAACGGAGTTATCAGATAAACAGAACAACTTCTATGGGACCAACCTCATCAAAGTATGATGGTCTGATCATCCCCATAATAAAACTGTCAGCATATTAGAGAACATTAACAGAAACACCCTGTATAAATAGTTACAATGAACAAATTCTCTTATAAACTACTTATAAAATCTAATTCAATACCTAGTAGGCTAAGAAACTCATGCTAGCTTGAAAAACATTTTGCAAATAAAATAAAGAAGAGAAAGTTTCATTAAGTGAATTCTAGCATATTTTATACTAACAGCACTGACTTCGCTCACAAAACTATACGACGTTGAACGAAAACACGCATGTAAAAGAACTTAAAAATCTTTTCGTTTTATAAATTTTACCTGCTAAAGGATTCTTTAAAAGTTGATGCAAATAGGTCTTGTTTTACGTAGGGTAGACGCGGCAATGTTGGCTACCTGATTCCTGTAACGTGTCGAAAAATAAACACAAAATATTGTATCGGTTTTACAAAATCTACGGGGGACACCTAGTGATAAGTCACTTTGTGCGTTTTTCCCCAGTTGGTTAGGACATTGCAGGCTGAATCACCTGATTGTCTGAAAAGAAAAATGATTCCGTGCTTCGGTTGGCACGTTAAGCAGTTGATCCCGGCTACTATCTCTAGTGGTTAGTAGTCGTTACATAAAAACCATGTCAGAGGCCGTAAGGCGGTCTGATAAAACTCTGACACCAGGGCTCTGCCCACACGATAAGAAGAACGTAGGAGTCGCGTGGCTAGAGGTCTCTCGAGTAGACGTCTTTCGTTCGGCTCGCGATTTAGATAGCCACGCGGCTCCGCCATTTTATGGCGGTTTCGGGTGTGTGTTTTTATTTAAAAACAGGGCTTTGAGATCGCCATATCAATTACCGTACAATGAACGTTAACTTGAATTATAATAATATCTTCAACACTTGATACTGGCGAAATCTTTAAGGAAACGCCATTTAATAAAAATAGAATAGAATAGAAGAAGAACGTAAAAGTAAGTTATAGCATGTAGGATTTCCACTGCTGGGCAAACGAATCCTCTCACGCATATCACGTAAGATCTTTAAATAAGAGAAAATATACTTAAGTATTATTTATTTGTAAATTGTCGAATTCAACATATTTGTATTAAAGTAGAAAAAAAATGTTACGTTCTAAAAGATTAATATTATATTAAATGTTATTTAATTAGTAACTAATTCAGAAGAAATTGTTCTCATTACGAAGATAAATTTGTTAGTTGTTAATTGGCATTTATTTTCTCAGATAGTTCTTTGTTGTGTAATTAATTTCATAATAAATATTATTTAGGATTAAATCAGTTTGTTAGTATTTTAATTCAATTAACTTGACAAGTACAATAATTGAACAGCTAAACTATTAAATTACTATTTCAAGATAAGCATATGGCTTTTAAAATCAAGATAACATCAATCAAATATAATTTCCTGATGATGTTTGCCAAAAGCACTTGAAAATCTTGTATAAATATACATTGTATTTAAAAGTAATATATTTCACGTATTCGATGCAATACTTACCTAATTTGCCCAGTCATTTTCCGGAGTTTTGTAAGGCGGAGTAGGAAGTAATTACTAATTGGACTTTTAAACTGTAACCGGCACCATTAAGTGACAAAAGGGCTATCTTAAAGCATTTTTAAAAAAAATCGCTACGCAACATAGAAATCAAAATTATGTGTCCCAGAAAGATTTTAAATTATTAATATTAATACCAATGCACTCATTTGACTTAGATTTAACAATATAAATTATTTTAGAGCAATAACATAGACAAGGAAATTTAAAAAATGAGGTATTTATTAGAAAATACGAATGTACTTTTCAAAACCTTCTAAGTAGACAAAAATATTCACACCATGTTTGTAGTATGTATAATGGTAAAGCCTTAAATATGTGCAAAAAAAAATTTTCCATCAGGTTTTTTAGAACGAGATAATAACTAAATTTTAAAATTGGAACTGTTGCTGACGTGATTTGTTTTAATTTTGGTACATTTCTAGGCTCAAATTGGCTCTTCAATATTATTCTGAAAAATATGTCAATTACTAATTAGTCCCGGCTCAAACCGTAAAATGACTGGGCTAAATCTTGTACCGAATACAAGACTTTAATGCCGTGCAAATTTTGTTGAATCCGGATTTTCTAACATAGCGTCAACGTATTAAAAGCGTCAAAATAAATGGACTGTCTCTGTCAGAAGCTGTTTAAATTGTCATATAAAAAGTTTCATTTAGTCTATTATCACCTTCTGTCATTTACAATGACTCATTTGACAAAGTCAGCAGTGTCATCACAGAGACCATAACAAGACCGTTTACCCTACACTATACATCGTTCGTCCTGAAGCAAGATTGCAAGGGATTTGCCGGCAACTACTATCCCGGGGCTATGCTGAGATCAAAGCTCGGCTTCACATTACGTAATAGCTTTTGGAAACACGCTTCTTTTGCTGGACTCTGTAGTCGAAAATAAGCAAAATAACATGGAAAAACATGTAAATGGCGTTGATGTTTGGGAAGGAGATTCGGTGACGTGTTGCAGACAAATATCTCAATCTTGAGGGCCCGCGTTCGAATCCGCACGGATGACATGTATCATGTACCGACGGGTTTTTCTAACTTATGCAGGATGTAATACGTAAGGGTGAAATTGATATCATTAGCATACTTTTAAACTAAGAGTCTACCCATCGAACTGAACAACTTTTACTATGAGAGTAAACCGATCGGAGAAAAAAAAATCAGCTCTTGCATACATTTAAGTCGTGAACTCGCGCATCTTGATTTATTTAGTATGGAACAGCTGATTGTTTGTTTGCTCTGATCGGTTTGCTCCCATAGTAAAAGTTGTTCAGTTTGATGGGTAGACTCTTAGTTTAATAGGATGCTAATGATATCAATTTCACCCGAGAGAGAAACCGAGAAAAAATTAAAAAAAATTTGCTGTCGCATACATTTGAGTCGAGCCGGTACTGCAGTTTTGTGTGAAACAGCTGATTTTTATTTCGCGATTCTGAAGTTGGCTCTATACTGAAAGTTGTTCAATTTGATGATCTGAAGCACCCACTTAAGTATTACTAGCGTGTTTTGTCACACCCTGTATACATAATACCGATTGCTCTGAAACGGTGAAGAAAAACATCGTGAGGAAACCTGCATGCAATAAAGAAGAAATTCTAATGCGAATATGAAGTCTACCAATCTGCATTGGACATGCGTGGTGGACTAACCCCCATGGAGATCAGGACATACGTATATAGGCTGATGATGATGTTTTTGGGGACAGTATATCGCTATATCACCAGCTTATGTGAAAATATGAAAACCTTTAATTCTCATACATATATCATGCTGATATTACGGCTCTGACATTAATGGAAATTGAAGAAATGCCCCGAAATAAAATTAAATGAAAAAATAAACAACTACGTTGAACATCAAATGAACGAAAAAGCAGAAAATCGTTTTTCCACCATCACTATAGCTGAATAACTTTTTTAAAGCCTATCCAACATATATTTTGACTTTCCAATCTTTTCATGCAAAATAACTGCATCGTTTTTTTTTTATTATAAAAATCTACAAAATATCAAATAGTAGGAGTAGGTACCAAACACTACCAGTTTGTCGTAAAACGTTTACGATGGTCGAAGTGCAGTACAGGTGCAAGCCTGTCAAAGCCCCCAACCCCAAATAATAACAACAGTTTGTCGACTTATAATTTTATTTACCGACACAGCGATCTATCGAACTACTTTTTCGCACACTCTTATTTTTACTCGACATTGTAGTCCTAAATCCCAAATAATCCCAATAATGTCTCTTTTGTGGCTTTGGTGCCTATTTTCCTAAGAACAAGTTACTTTAGGTTAAAATTGTTTACTATTTCCCAAACTAAATTAAATTATTTATAAAAACGTTTTTCCCCTTAGGTTATTCCAGCTTTATTCCTGGATCGCTGGTTCATGGTAAATTATATTATTTTTCAACAAATAACAAACGTGACACGCGAGTTTTCTTTGAATTGATTACTCGAATTCTGGAGTTGTTGAGAAATTTTTTCTGGCCAGATTTCTCGAGAATTCTCGAGCAGATACCCTACATGCAACTCACAGTCGCTGCAGTTCATGAACAACATACATCACGTACGAGCGCCAACATGTTAAATAAAACTCAAAGGGAAAACGGTGCAAAAGCAAGTGTCGGGTGAAGACACGGCTTAGTTACTTATTACCTACTGCAAGTGAGATATAATTCGCACCCTTGGTAAAACAATTACAAAATTTCAGCTTTACAAGCATCCAATACCTTGGAAGCTTCTTGTTTACAAGAGAGCGATTAATTGGTTGGGTTTATGAGTTTGTATTACAAAGAGCGTATTAATGAGGTTAATAGGATTAGTAGAATAGGTAGCATAACTAACTGCACGAAAAATATTGTCTAACTCGACTAAAAGTGAATCTTGTTTCAAATTGTGCTCTCAAAAGGTGGTGGTTAGTTATAGCAAAGTCACTGTCTACCCCGTCCCTGAAGACTATGTCCGAAGTAATAATCGTGAGTTTTTGTATATGCCGTGACAGTACGATCAGAAAAATAATTAACCTCGGCAATCTTCGTTTGCGCAGAGTCCCCGACCAAAGCAATATACATATTAATCTATGGACCAAACCCGAAGTTGTTTAATAATCAGAAAATGCAAAGCATAGAGAAATTATGCGCTTCCCTACTGCAAAGTCAAAGCAGCGAAAAGTGCGCGATAACAATTAGACAATCGCTGCATGGCATTATGGCTTATGGCTTCGTGGCACATCCTGATTGGTCAATGTAATTTCGCGCGCTATTAAAATTTGTCAACTGCGCATGCAGGTACATCGGGGGAACTTATAAATCTGGTACTGCGGTACGATAAAGTTGTATACAGGGTTATTTAAATGCGTAACATATTAAAGCGGGGCTGCCTCGGACCATTAAATTGAACAACTTTCCTATGGTGCCAACATCGAAATCGCGAAAAAAACGCATGCATTTACGTTTTCTATGGAACAATTACTTGCAAACTTGATTGCTGCATAAAATTTTACAAAACTTATGTATGTGTGACCTATTTTACCAAATCTAAATGGTAGTTATGTTATAGATATTAAATAAAGATACATAACTATCCCTCCTATCCTAACTATCTCCGTGAACGTTTCTCCTTCTCCCGCCCTTCTGACAAACCTTGCCGATCCCACATCCGTACCCAACTTAGTATCCCATCCCACTCCACCGACTTCTACTCCTACTCCTTCACCATTCATGCTGCTCGGTTGTGGAACTCACTCCCCGCCGACATTCGCGACTCCAAGACTTTAGCTGTATTTAAAAAGAAAACGAAAGAGCACTACCTTTCTCTATCTTAAGTGATATTCATATATATAATTATATACATATGTTAATATATATTGTATGTTGTAGGTATATATTACATTTATTTATTTATTTATACTGTTTGCTTGTACACAATAAGTTTGCCTTGTAATTGTTAACTGTCTCTTCTACGGGTCTGCTGGAAGAAATCTCTTCAGAGATAAGCTCGCCCTTTGTACATGTTTTCTCAACTTTGTGTATTATTATGTCCGTGTGTACAATAAAGTGTTATAATAATAATATAATATCGGAAAATCAAAAGCTAGGTACTTCTTTAGTTGTCTAAACATAATGTAGATATAGTATTCCTTCAGGTTTTATCCGTAACAATCTGATTTGTGTAGAAACAAAGCACATATTGCTATGCGTTGCGCAATGCAGACATAATTTACCTCAGCACAGCACAGCACCACGTCTTTGGTTAACGACTATCTCCATCGTAAAATAGAGCAACGTTAACAGGAAATAAAATACATTTTTCCTAGATAATGTATTACGAAATATAACAGTATATAAGACAAAAGCAAATAACGACATTTCGCTGTCCCAACAGGAATGAGAAAGTTAATTATCTTGTTAGTCTTTAATTTATTACACGAGGCGAAATTTATTACGGGAAATGAATTCCCTGAAGTTTTTTTTTCATCTACTGTATTTGCAAGCACGAAAATGTTATCTTAATTTGTACCTAGTTATGGGTCCGGAATAATGCCGAAATAATTATAAGAAATACCTACCTTACCAAAAATCATTGGCGAAACAAAAGCACACCGCCTCCGCTGGCAAGGCCACATAAGCGTGGCCATCAAGAGGCCATAGCGTAATTAAAATAATATAGTTGTGTTGTGTCGAGACTGGTTGTTGAAAACACCCAGTTGTTGGATAGTGGAACAGCTCGGCGATCGTGGCAGTTCAATCGAACGCGGTGTGCAGGGGACGGGCGTACCCTAACTGCATTCGCTCTCAGGGTACGCACGCAGGCTAAAAAACTGCAAACCTATCTGGACCAAAATGTAAGGGACAGCTTATTTTTCGCGATTTCGATGTTGGTCTCATAGAGAAAGTTGTTCAGTTTGATGGTCTGATCATCCCCTTAAAAAAGTGTCAGCATATTGAGAAGGGCCCATATAGTATAATGTGACTAAGGGATTAATATTTTACTATGATTTTCCGGACAAAAGGTTAGCTACTTGTCACCACTAAGCAATAACGTCTCACTCTGTCCCTTAACCATGCATAAAAACCTAGATAAAAACGATAGTAATTATCACAAAGCTTTTGACTACCCCAAAAGGGAATTTGCTCGTGATAGTATGTATAAGAGACCGCAACCGTAGTCCTAACCCTACCTTTTAGATTTTACATACGACCACATCATAATTCATGTGGGTCCAGATTTCCTACATCTTTTTCTAGATACATGAATTCCGTTTTCGTAAAACGTTGAAATTTCGGCCACGTAAAGTGTACACGAAGTACGAACTATATTTTGCACGGGCTTACATCCGAACCTACACCATCTTCTTTTCTTTACATAAGATACATAAACTCACGACCATAATCCCTTGGGTTGGTCGGATCAGAAACTTTCCAACAACTACCAACTATGTTTTTAAGTGTGAAGTCTGTTCACGTATATGTGTGACACAGTTTGTGAAACTGGGCTATCGCGACAGGTCAATGGAAGGCATTTCATTTTTATGAAAGGCACCAAAATTCGAAAACTTAAGGGTTAATGGCTATGGAATAAAATTTTCCGAATTTATAGTATAAGCACATTATTTCTTGAGTTATATATAAATACAGAAAAATGTCTTTTGTAGTTTTTAGAGATAGTTAGTAGTACTTTTGTAGTTGTTATTAGTTTTTAAAATTATTTGAAATGTGTTTGCACGCAACTGACACACGTTCGTAACAAAATAACGAACAGTATTGATTTTGCATTGTTTTAGTACTTTTTACTCAAGCATTCTAGTATTTCTACGATGTAACCTTCGGATTTGGCTTCGGCCGAAGGTTATAGCAAAAACCGAACAATCGATTTCGGCCAAAAACGGATTTTCGGTCGCACACAAAAAATCACGCATAACCTGGCTAGACCACCACCCGGTCATTTTACGGAGTTTTGTTAGGCGGGGTAGGGAGTAATTATTAATTGTACTTTTAAACTGTCACCGGCACCGTTTAGTGACAAAAAGACTACCTTAAAGCATATTTAAAAAAAAATTGCCACGCGACATAGAACTCAAAATTGTGTGCCCAGAAGGCTTTTGCATTAAAAATATGAATATCAATGCACTCATTTGGCTTAGATTTATCAATATAAATTATTTTTGAACAATAAAAAAGGCATTGTAATTTAAAAAATGAGGTATTTATTAGAAAATACTAATGTATTTTTCAAAACCTTCTAAGTAGACAAAAATATTTACACCATGTTTGAAGTATCCGGTTATTATCCATAAGGTTTTATAGAACGAGATAATAGCTAAATTTTAAAATTGGAACGGTTGCTGACGTGATTTTTTCTTAATTTTGGTACATTTCTAGGCTCAAATTGGCTCAATATTATACCGTAAAAAAATAGCAATTATTAATTAGTCCCAGCTCAAACCGTAAAAAATGACTGGGCTAATAAAATAAACCTGTCTAACAATTTTTCGCCAAGCTGTATAACCATTAGTAGCACGAAAAGTAAAGTCGGAACACGTATTCAAATCTCTTAACTAAAATTAACATTACTATTAACATACATGAACTTATTTATACAAAATCCAGCCAATCGACCTGCTCAATAAAAATAGACTACAGCACTCCATTAGCCTTCGCTTTGCGTGACGGCAAGTGTAGACTAGACTTTATCCTGTCCGCCGGCTGAATGGAGATGCAACATGCATTATTCACCCCCTCACCCCCATATACCTGCTTACCCCCATCTGTACCTGCTTAGCCGCATTTGCGAAGTACCTACAGCTTACATTTCTTATTCCGTCCGTTCTTACGCTATTTGCTTGGAACTTGCTGCCCCTTGAGCTGAATCTGTTTAGCAAACAGGGATTTCTTTTATTTTGTGTATGTAGGTAAGGATAAGTTAACAAGATTGTTTTTAAGGATCTTTTCTTGGGTAACGACTAGTGCTGTAGTTGGAATGAGTTTGCTTGAATATCGATAGTTTATTGACGATTTTTATCCTTGATAGGAATCAAATAGTGTGCAATATTATTTGCGTTTGTGTCTTTAATTCTTCTACGGTAGAGTTGATGGCAAAGCATTGAGTATTGGGTATTAAATGTTACCTACATTTGAAACAATTGAGGTGAACTTTTCATTTTTAATTGCCCCTCAAAAAAATTATTATCTTCGGTAAAAAAAACTAAAAAAAACAATAAGCTTAATATAATTTTATAAAGCGACTAATGGATATTTGATATGAAAGAGTAGCGTGTCAGGATTGGAACAGTGGATTTAAACAACTTTCTCTATGGGACCAATATCAAAACCACGCAAAAAAATCAGCTATTGCATACAAACTTGCAAACACACTCCTCTCAAATTAATGCAGCAAACTTTTTTTTTACCTTTTATGTTGGTTTCATAGAGAAAGTGGTGTAGTTTGATGAACTTATCATCCCCTTTAAATATTGTGCATTGCAGTTTGGAAGAACATTTTTTATCAGCTATTTACTCTGTAGCCATATTTCCGAACGAACTGTAAATCATATTATCTTTTGTTACATAGCGACGATACGTTAGAAATCTCGAGTTACAGAGCCTCTACTAGTCTACTCGTATGAGTGTTTGCACACCCATTCGTTTTCAATTCGTTTTTTATTCAAATCCGTGTTCAAACTCCTGCTCAATATGACCAACAAAGTTATGCTCGACTTTTACTGCACGGCTAGAACGAAGTAAATAGTGCATGGAGTCATCAAAGCCGATAACTAATAAAAACTGTTTAGTGCACGGACACGATATTTTCAGTAGAGCTAATATTTTTGCTTAGTACCTAGTTCCTATAGGCTTTGTAATGAAACCTTTCAGACGACCCGATAAAACTAAAATTGGAATTGGAATCTGAGGCCGCCAGCGTTGGGAGTTTTGATTATTAATTAGAGTTGAGAGAATCAAGATCGACACAGATCCCGACCGCCAATATTTTTCTACCTTTTGTATTTTCTGTTTGTTTATTCTTTGTCTACTATATTTTTGGTGTAAATAAAGCATAATTGATAGATTGATTGATCTATAGATTAGACATTGTATTTCGAATTTGGTATAAGCATTGTAGAATAGTCCTTCACTGCCCCCTCGGGAAATAATAGCATATGCTGTATATGCTCTCCCTCTCTTACATAACTAAAAGTAGTTGATTAAATTCACTTAACTTTAACACAAACATTTCCTAAACCTCTTATTTTGAATGGCTTGCTGGCAGTATCCCAGGTCCATTCTAAATCGGAATCTATCAAATTCCCTAAAGCGCCCAAACACGGTTGATATTGAATTCCAAATTCGCATATTTTTATGTTTTTCGCCGCCGATTGTCGCGTGCGGTGAGCTTGGACTTCTGCCAACAGGGTACATTCATAAAACTTGCATACAGTACTGACAGGCCGCTCTTTGCGCTCTCATAAATAATGTTAGTCTCCACATTCTCATACAATGTTGCAAGTCTCTGTATGCATCATCTGTTTTCCTTTTGAAAAGAGTTAAGTTTCGGCAAATAAGGTTTCTTTTGTAGTGTTCCGTGGATGTTAAGCTACCCATTAACTACTAAGGCCCGATTCGACCAAACGCGAGTAAATTTTATTCTTAGATTAAGTCGCCGGTTACTCTAGAGTAAACTGATTTTGCGTTTTACCAACCCTACTCTATGAATAAGTTAAGAGTAAATTTGACACGGCCAAATTTGACGGTGTAAAACTTATAACGAGACTATTGAAATGTCCATGTCACATAATTAAAAAAAAACCTGACAAATTAAAACTTTATAACCTCACATTGCAATAAGTACGGATACAACGACCTCTTTCTTTGGGTGGATTATGCATTCGTTCTTTTAGTATGGGTTTAGTGTGGTAGAAGACAAATGAAGTTATTTAGAAGAAAACGTTATGAGTAAAATTGTTCCTTGTATAGCTACTCTTCTATAAATCAAAGTTTGGTCGAATCCCGCCTTAATAGGATTTTTCAAAGCGTCATATCAAAAAGTACTAACAGTAAGAGTATGATTTACGGATATGTGTAAATTGAACATATAGTTGAAGTTTTGATAGGAGCCAAAACACGATTAAGACACATTTTCTCGATAGAAATTCAAGCCAAAGTAGCCTCCGACTTTATCGATAAACGCTTGGAACTGCTAAACGGTGGTGATAATAGAAACACGAGACTTGATTTAAAAAAAGAGATTGATATTTTATAAAATTTGATTAGAGCAGAATTGAACTTACATAAATAGTACAATCACAATTAAATAAAGTTTGTTTTAGGCTTGCGTCGTTTCAGGCGCGCGCGCCGCCCCATCTCTTTCTTGCGCATCAGGCAGTAATATAAGCTATCACACGCCCATTTCGCTTTAATTATTTTTCGACATAGGCCCTTAAACGACTATTCGTCGGAAAAGCCTAAAACTGATATATAATAGATGAAAAAATTGCTATAACTTCACGCTTTATGAGGGTTGATAAGCTGTCAGTCTCCATACAAAAAGAGAAAATGTTTTAACCCCACTAAAACAAAAATCTATAGGTCTCATTTGATTCAGTGCACTAAACAATTATTTGTAAATGATTTTACATTACTATGCAAAGCTGATATGTTCCTTTCATTGTAAATTACTTATTTTCTATTTTAATTTTTTTTTTTAATTTACTGTTTCTTTAGTATTCAATGACGAGGGTGACATATTGAAATCATGAATAAACCCTCTATAATCTATAAAGAAAAAAAAACCTGTTTTGATATTTGAAAAACATCTAAAGCTACAAACCTGATTCATAATTTAATAATGTACCTCTCGTATATAGGTTTCCAAAATCAGGTAGAATTTAAGCGCCTTATGCCAAGAGGAAGCCACTCATAAATGTTGTTTCCAGGGGTTTAGCCTCTCCATGTTCACCGCTTGGCCGCGACGTTGATTTTAGCGAAAAGTCTGTCTAAAGGTGCAACCGACATTTAAAGTTTTTAGTGTGTGAAATATATAGATTTGCTGTGACTTCAATCAAAATATATTTGCCTGGGATTACTTACAAAACGAATTTATGAACTAGTCCTACAGTCAGGGTCCATGTTTCCGCACCATAGGTCATTACTGGCAGGACGCACTGATCCAACACATTTGTTTTGAGGCATTTTGGTAGAGCCGAGGAAAATATAAATGGCGAACTGACAACCGGTGGGGTGTCAGGGTTCTGGAGTGGAGACTGCGAACTGGTAGACGTAGTGTGGGACGTCCTGCTGCCCGCTGGACAGACGACATAAAAAAGGTAGCGGGGAGCGACTGGATGAGGAAGGCCGAGGACAGAGTTTTGTGGCGCGCCTTGAGAGAGGCCTATGTCCGATGGACGCCTGATCAGATGGCCTGTGGACGATGATAGGCTGATGATGATGACTTACAAAACGACCATTCTATTTATAATTAACTTTTATACGGAGTTTTGCGTGCGTCATCATAGCATTTCCGCCGGTATCAAGTAGTTTTTGGGAGTGTCTATCCCAATCTCAGAGAATGTTTTTGATCAAGAACAGGAACAGATTGCGGAGCCTCGTGCTTATATTATAATTTATAATTATATTAATATAATTATAAATTATTATAAAGCTCGATAGCTCAGTCTCTAGTAAACCTGCGTGCTGTGCCGAGAGTCGCGGGATGGAATCCCGTAAGGGGCAAAATTTGTATGATTTACGGTAGCAATTATAGACAAACCGTTACGGTTATTATCAACATCGAAATGTAAGTATACATAATAAAATTAATACTGTCACTTAGTCCCAACCTCTTAGCTTCTATTTTGGATATAACGAGAAATGCTTCAGCATTTCACTCCTAAATAAAAAAATGTCTTAGATGAAATCTAAAAACGGAAGAAGCTACCTTTGTTGAGTCGTATCTTATCACACTCGTGACTAGAACAGTGCAGTGGCTTGCACGAGTATGACACAATTTCTCGATCAAAAAATTTAAATCTAGAATTGCCTAACACATGGCAGTGGCACACAACATTCACTTTCTTGCATTATGCAGGTTGCTCGGCTTGATCTGTCTCGAGGGCCAATCGACAAGATGACTGGATGCCACTATTAGAATACTATCATTGCAAAGTATATATATCTTTGTTTAGGATTCTTACTATTGGAACTACCTATCTTCTATCTCTATGAATAACATTTCACAGTTTACACACTATAAAGGGTGAAATTGATATCATTAGCATACTTTTAAACTAAAAGTCTACCCATCGAACTGAACAACTTTTACTATGGCATCAAACCGATTGGAACAAAAAAAATCAGCTGTTGCATACATTTGAGTCGCGAACTCGCGTGTCGAAATTGCAGTTTAGTACGGAATAGCTGATTTTTTTTGTGCTCCGATCGGTTTGCTCCTATAGTAAAAGTTGTTCAGTTTGATGGGTAGACTTTTAGTTTAAAAGGATGCTAACGATATCAATTTCACCCTGTATACTAATAAACATGCTGCATCCTCCTCTTTTTGGCTTTATCGGTGTCTAAAGCAATTTAATTATGACAGAAACAAACAAGATTTCCATGTCACTTTACGACTTTGAGACATGAAAATTTCATATATTTTTATTGAACATTATTTTTAAAAACGGCAAGCGGATTTTTTTTCCTTATTTGCTACAAGCTTTGAATTTATTTTTGGAAGAACAAATTGAAATGGCATTTATTATGTACCTATTATACAGAATTCTATCATAATTCTCTTAAAATTGTTCAGTCATTCGTAGGAGGCTTGAAATAAAACTGAACATCTTTTACTATATGGGACAAACTTTTAAATCGCGAAAAAGAAATCGCCTGCTCCATACATTTAGGTAGTAGATTGGCATTTTCTATGGCACAACTGTTTTTTTTTGCGGTTTCGATGCTGTCTCCACAGTGAAAGTTGTTCAGTTTGGTAGTCTGAAGGAACTAAATTCGCAACAAAAAATCAAATTTTCATACAAACGTTCGATGAAACGCGAAATGCATTTAGTTAGGAAAGTTCTTTTTTTTCGCGAATTTTCTATTAGTTTCTCAGGGAAAGTTGTTTAGCATCATGGGGACAATCACCCCTTAAAGTAATGCAACTCTACCCTGTAGGCCTCGCATGCCACCCCCGAGAAAACGATAAAAATCGAGATGTCCCTCCATCTTTATTATTTTACGTATGACAGAAAGAGCGCGCATGACGTTTTTCTCGTTTAAACGCTTTGTCGTGGGTGGGATGCTCGCCGTGCTGCTCTGCTAACCCTGAAGAAGCCTTCTAATTTCTTGGTCCTAGTTTGAAACATGTAATAAGTAGGCTATAAGCAAACAAACTATCAACTGAACTCGAAACGAAACTTTCTCCCAAGTGTCAACAACTGGGAGCAGAGTTGTAGCGAATGCTCTAATTAGTTAAATGCCTGGCCACTGCCGATAACAGCCACAAGGGAGGTTAGCTGGTTTCTAAACTGTTTTTAGAACAATCAAAGTTCAATAATTGGAATACGGGTTTTGGTATAGTAAGACAAGGAGCCATTATACTTTCGTCCATTATGTCTGTCTGTATATAAGGTCTAACTAAATTAGCTGAAACTATTTTAAGGGGATGATCAGACCATCAAACTGAACAACTTTCTCTATGGGACCAATTTCAAAATCGCGAAAAAAAAATCAACTGTCCCATACATTTGAGTCGAGTTATGTTTGCAGTTTTTTTATGGGAAAGCTGATTTTTTTTTCGCGATTTCGATATTGGTCCCATAGAGAAAGTTGTTCAATTTGATAGTCTGATCATCCCGTTAAAATAGTTTCAGCTAATTTTGTTAGACCTTATATATGTACGCTACGCCCCGCCTCAATAACTCCCTAACTTTTGAACCTATCTAATCATGGCATGGCATGGCAATCATCTAGGCATGGAGACAGACTGATGATAATAGTAACCCATAAACAGACTTGTGTTAAACAATCGAGTGAGATGTCGTTGGATAGCTAGCCTTGTAAAATGGAACAAAACACCCAAAATGTTACCTTGCATTTGTCTGTCACTGTTTATCCTGTATTGTTCTGATGAAATAAATGAGTTAACTATATCATTACAAACTAACTCCTTATAATACTTGTATCTCTTATTAGCTCGATATTTATGCGCTTAAAGTCAAAAACAAAGCGTACGGGAGGAAAAAATCGGAAACTATTCTACAATATAAGGTCTAACAAAATTTGCTGAAACTATTTTAAGGGGATGATCAGACCATCAAACTGAACAACTTTTTCTATCGGACCAATATTGAAATCGCGAAAAAAAAATCAGCTGTTCCATACAAACCTACTCGACCTAAATGTATGGGACAGCAGATTTTTTTTTCGCGATTTCAATATTGGTCCCATAGAGAAAGTTGTTCAGTTTGATGGTCTGATCATCCCCTTAAAATAGTTTCACCTAATTTTGATAGACCTTATATAGTTCCGGAATGGTAAATGGACTCTTAAAAATTTTAAGCGAGAACAAAGCGAGTTTAAAGCAAAGAGTAATATTTACCTCAGCTGTCCATTTCAAGGTACGAAATTAATATTGATTAGAGCAAGCCTGACCGATCATGATCCGACTTAAGGAGCTGAAATGAATGGATACCGACGAAATGGAAATTCCCGGACGAGGACGTTCGAGCCAGAATTCATTACACGATAAGTTTAGGATATTATTAAGATAATTATAAGATGTTTAATACTAACGACCTTAAATTGTATTGATTTAGATTAGAGTGTAATGAAGGCAATAATGTAAGAAATTGTTAATCTTGAAACCTTTATTAACTTTTTAGTAGATCGCCGGCGGATTAACTTTTGTTTGGCCGGTTTTGTTAAGTCGCTCTTAAATACGATTTTGTCACAAGTCATCACGGCTCAGATGGGTAGGTAGATATCAATGCGTTCAGTATGACCTCCTGAACACTAATTGAGATGACAAGCGCTCAAACTGTGGGGGTAGAAACTGTGACGTCATGAAGATGGCCATACAAAGAAAAAAAAATTGTTCATTCAAACATACCATGTGGTGTACCGAACGAAATGGATTTACAAGTAGATTACAAATATATAGCATAGTATGAAATTTTCACTACTTGGTATAACAAATTATTTGAAAGCGTCCAAAAATGCCACAATTCAAAGTTTACTTTGAACCGCTGTAGATTGAAAATTTCTGAATGAATTTTTGTAAAATATATAGACATATAGTCGGGGAAATCTACGGATTTTTGTATGGAGTAGATTGCATTAATTGCACTTTAGGTTATAGTTTGAAATATTAATAGATACATATCTGAAAAACAATAAATTCTCAATAATCCCCGATTTTTTATTGTGTATTATGGAATAAATGAGACATTTACAAAACATTAAATTTAGGTATGAACAAAAAATGGAAAACTGGTGATTTTGAACAGGATGGCTTCATTCAATAGCTTTTACTTATAACAATAATAATCCCCGGTTAATATCGTAAATTTGAGTAGATATTTAATATTTTGTCGGTATTCAAAAATTATAACCTCAAAACTTAATTGTTTACTGTTTGTTTGTACACAATAAATTTGTATGGGGTTATTTAACTGTCTCTTTTGCTAATATGCTGAAAGAAATATCTTCAGAAAAAAGCTTGCCCTTTGTACAGTTATATCGATTTTAACGTATTTCTCAGGTTCCTCAGCCTATATAACCACCAAATCTCGACAAAAGTGCTATAAAATAATAGTAATATTAGTTCAAACACAATTTACTAAAGTGTATTTAATGCAATCTCAAACCGTATTTTTCCTAGACTATATTTCAAATCACCCAGGACATCCTTTATACACGGTGGTACAAAAATACAAATAAACATTTAAGGGGTGGTTAAGACCATCAAACTCAACAACTTTTACTATGAGACCAATAACAAAATCGAAAAAAAAAATCGGATGTACCATCATCATCATCATATCAGCCGATAGACTTCCACTGCTGGACATAGACCTCCCCCAAAACGGGGAAATTTGCCATAATCGCCATGATGCGATGCGTTTGCGATGTTCCACACTAAAATACAGATCTAGTCGAGCTAAATGTATAGGACAAAAGATTTTTTTTTTGCGATTTTGATGATGGTCCCATAGTAAAAGTTGCTCAGTTTGATGGTCTCAACAACCCCATTAAAAGTTTGAAATGTTTATCTTCACTTTTGTAACACCCCGTATACCGTCAAAAAAATAACCACGAATATTACAAATTAAAAAATACACAAAAAAAGAAGAGTAATCACTCTTAACTTTCTAATCTAAAAATTTTCTCTACAATATTTTATTTTTAGAAGCGACAAAAAACCACATCAAATGAACGGCCCCTAATGGATTATAGGAGACAGTAGATCCTAATGACCAAGAAGGTAGATGCTGTGGTAGTTGCTCTATTGTGGAATTAGGACGCAAGCTCTTAGAGCCGTACCACCTGTGCTGTAATGTTAAACTTATTCTACTAGGATATGCTGAAGCGGGTACTTTAGGTCACCAGGATTTTTCATACATGCCTGCATTAAAGGGAATGCTCTGGTCGAAGACTATGAGATCAAATACAGAATTAATTTTGTTCGGTAATAAAGTTGTATTGCTGTTTGTCTTCCTCATTTCACACATTTGAATATTTCAGAGGGAATCTTGAGGTACAAGCATTAAACCGAAGGACGGTTTTGTTTCTATCCAATGACACGACACAATGGGAGTGTGAGCTCTGGTACGCCGAGCGCCAGACAATGCATGACTAAATAAAATCGTTTTCTGGTGTCTCTTACTAAATGGATCTTGTTGCAACTAGGGATAACTTCCGTGCGTTCAGATTTTTTTGCCATACTTATTACTGGAAGCAAAATAGGTTATAGTTTCAGTACAATGTTAGGTTCCTATTGTTTTATTTTTATTTTTGGTTCTTTTGTGGTCGTGTCTTCAACACTACCATAAATGATCTCTGGAATTGGCTCTCTAATAGCCATGTTTTTTTCTTTGTTATTGCTGTCTCCCGTTTTCAATGGAGGGAAGTCGGATATTTTGTTTTCCTATACCTCCTATCTTCTTTGATTAATTAATTGCGGGTTCCAAGACAGATTAGAGTCATCCCCCGGGCTCGCTGGACTTCATTGTCTAGTGTTGTGAATGGTCGCCGCTGTTGATCCATGCTTACAGGAGTTACAGCGGTGGGAATGTGTGGTGGGCCTATGCCCGATAAAAAAAAACTTAATGGGTTATATAGGTAAAACTTTTATTTTTCCACCCCCTTTCGATTTTATGGGTCCAAAAATGGTTTTTCATTTCGATTAGGTACATTTATATTTTCGCATTATTATTATCTGCCTGCATGCCAATACGTACACAAATAAATGAGAAAGGCATACAGTCAGAGAGACAGAATAGACGAAAGTATAAGTATAAGGGTTCCTTGTTTGCCTACGGAATCTTACAAAAGAGATAGTTCCGTTTAGCCCAGTCATTTTACGGAGTTTTGTTAGGCAGGGTAGGGAGTAATTATTAATTGGACTTTTAAACTGTAACCGGCACCATTTACTGACAAAAAGACAATCTTAAAACTTATTAAAAAAAATGCTATGCAACATAGAAATCAAAATTGTGTGTCCCAGAAGGCTTTTAAATTAATAATATTAATACCAATGCACTCATTTGACTTAGATTTAACAATATAAGTTATTTTTGAGTAATAAAATATGAATTGAAATTTAAAAAATTATGTATTTATTAGAAAATACGAATGTACTTTTCAAAACCTTCTAAGTAGACAAAAATATTCACACCATGTTTGTAGTATGTATATTGTATAATGGTAAAGCCTTAAGTATGTGCAAAAAAATTTAACATCAAGTTTTTTAGAACGAGACAATAGCTAAATTTTAAAATTGGAACTGTTGCTGACGTGATTTTTTTTTAATTTAGGTTCATTTTAAGGCTAAAATTGGCTATTCAATATTCTACCGAAAAAAATGTCAACTATTAATTAGTCCCGGCTCAAACCGTAAAAAGTTTCAGAATGTCAGTGATGATTTTAAAATGATACGGCTTGCCTTTCGCGCCCAAAACACTGCAAATAGCCACAAAACAAGGGGTGGGGGGGAAACAATTAGTCAGCAGTTAATCACTTTCTTGTGGAGCCAATTATTTAAAATTAATACGGTCACCATAAACTAATTGATTATACATACTTCTTAATAAAGTTTCACTGACAATACAATCGCTCAGGCTGTACACTGTATTCTCTTCCTAATTAATACTCGATTAAGTGCTAAGCTCCGCGGAATTGCTTTCTATTGTAGGGGAAGGACGATTGTTGTATCATCTCATAATCGTATCAAATGCGACATTCTATTACTATTTGAGAAGCGCTTCTTTTTTCCGTAAATTGATCTACAGTATTCATACAAACAATAAAGTTATTGTTTAAGGTCCGCCACATACATACGGAATAAACCTGATTCGGAATTAGTTCCGGATGGAGTGTTGCCGCTTTCAGAGACTTTTTCACTAGATCTAGTGATTTTTTTATGTCTTAGGTGGCATATTTTAAAGTGATTTTTGAGCGTTGACGTTGATGGAACGATACCGTAACGTGATGGTGCAGTTACGACGTAGTTGCGGTATAGTTGCGAAATCGCCTACGCTCAAGCTTGTGTGATAATGGTTCATGCCATTTTGCTGTTTTTGCTTTATCCTATATGGTTCTTAAGGAAAGTTGTTCAGTATCATAGGCACAATCACCCCTTAAAGTAATGCAACTGTTTACCCTAACACCCTATACAGGGTGAAATTGATATCATTAGCATTCTTTTAAAATAAGAGTCTACCCATCAAACTGAACAACTTTTACTATGGGAGCAAACCAATCGAAGCAAAAAAAATCAGCTGCAATCTTCCTCCGATCGGTTTACTCCCATAGTAAAAGCTGTACAGTTTGATGGGTAGACTCTTAGATAAAAACGATGCTAATGATATCAATTTCACCCTGTAGAGATCTTTCTTATAAAAGAAAAGTAATGGACGTTCGTGGATGTTATGAGTTCTCATAATATCTCTGACTGCTCAATAATATGTAAATAATTCTATAAAACTCTATAAACGACTGAACACTGAACTGAAAATTTGACTAAACATTTTATTATTATGTACCAAAGTACCGAATAAAATGTCGAATAGGTACATTTTATTCGGCGCTTTGGTACAAAATTCTGTATGTGTAGTGTTAGTACAATCATATAAAATACAATAAAAACTATACATCTTATCCTAATACTTATAAAGCCATCAATTGCCAATGTCAACAAAGGCAATTCATTTTTGGATCACTCAATGGAAAATTTTCTAGCGAGCAGAGAATTCAGAAAGAATGTAGATTAAAATTTCACAAAATATAAATTCGCTCTCGGATCACGCCATCTCAATCTAAAACACTTGACAATTCAAACAGCTATTTGAATTCGCCCCCAATTCATTCTGACTCTCGACTCCTTTAGTATTTCTGATGCTAGATTCTGTAAGACAGGGCCGTCTCTAGTATTCCTTTAGACATGAAAATATGGAAAGGTCTATCCTCTTGATACGTAAAGTCAAGATCGTAATCCCGCTCCTTTTGGGGTGCCAGTCAATGCAGAAATTAAATATTTTAGAGGTATCGTGATGGTACCATTCTTTGTGCTATCTGTGTCCTACAAGACTATTTCATGCTGACATATCCCGTTTAAAAGTCCCATAAAAAAATAAAGAATGAAAAAAATACTATTTTGCGCCTAGATATTAAGCGAGAATTCATGATCATGGAAAATTGTTGCCGCGTAGCCAAAAAGTACCGAAATTACCTAAATCTACAGAAATTGTGTTGGTCCCTTCTCTTCTAGCATCTTCTAGCTCCCCTTGATTTGTCAACGATGCTACGCCACCGCCACAGCGGGGTTCTTAGGAACATTGCTCGTAAATTATCACTCTTATTATGATATTGGTTGGGTGGTATGGTTGGTTGGGTGGTATGGTTGGTTGGTTTGTTATTGGTAGGTATGCCTAAGGTTACTCATTGTCAAAAACGGCCAAAACCGATGAGAACATTTTTTCATTTTATTCATTCTAGGAAAACTTATGGGCTACTTACAGAATAGGGAGTGCAATTCACTAAGCGTCACATCGCTGTAAAAAAAATCGACGAGCTCGCATCCTTCAGATCGTTAATGAAAAAAAATTCAGTTTACCCGTTGTGCGTAACAGATACGGCCCTGTCGGAAGACAATTGTCTTCGTTACTCAACATCGAGGAGAAGGCCTCGCATTGCCCTGAATTGTTAACATTTTGCCATTCCGCCAATGTTTCCGCGATTCCGCCGATTTCCCACGTGACCTCTTGTAATTGAACCTTTATTCGAGGCCTTTTTACAGGGTACTCTACAATTTCTCAAAGTGACAGTCTCGGGAAGGTTTTTCTTTGCGTACACAATGTATTCAAATGCTCTTTGTCAGTTAATCTATTTACGATTCATCTTGTTATTCCTCTGACTCTTTTGCGATGAAGTGGGACGTACATAGTACATAAGCAAATGAGGTAATCTTGCTTGATCTTGAATTACGTGTAAGGATTTGATGGATGAGGCAAGTGCTAAACTACTTGTTTTTGGTACCTATTGTAATTAAGGAGAAGATGATCAATACAGTTTTAAGGATTGTTTGTGTTCTTGCATACTTCATAATCATCATCATCATCATCTATATTACATCTGCACTGCACAGGTGTACCGCGGTGAGGGTTTATATTATGAGCACTCCATGTGTCCAATGTAGATTAGCAAACTTCAATCAATCTAATCAGCTCACATCTACCTACTACTGGTGGGTAAAGGCCTCCTTTTTATTTCAACATTCCTCGTGGTCCTGTGTATCTGATCCATTTCTGACCCGCAACCTTTACAATGTCTTCTAACCAACGTAATGGTGCTAGCAGACTTGTCTAGAGCTAAATCTAGACCAAGACAATCTAGAGAATCTCAACCCTACAAACCACTTTAGCTATTTCGACAGTAAGACCACATAATTGGGACACTAATTGAGGCACTAATACGCTCGGTGACAGATATCACATGAACACATTCGAGATAACTTGAAGCCTTCTGAGGCCTGTGTGACCAAGTTAAGTAATACAACCACTTTAACATTTCAGAGAGCTCTATTAAAATCAACTACCTATACAACATAAAACAGAGTCAAACATTTCTCTGATGTTCCATAAATGTGAACCATCAAGCAATGCAATAAAGGCTTCCTCGAGAAATAAGATACAATTTAACTCGTGCCCGTACCCTATTTATATACCTACTTGTTGCAGCCGCCCCGAGGCACCGCAATTTCACCGAACACTAATACCGGACTTACCGTCCCCTGCACATTCGATTCCATTTTAAACCCATTTTCAACCACTAAATTGACATTTGCTTTGGCGTGTTTTCTTGCTCAGTTGCTCTTTGACATAAAACAGGGTTTAATTGAGATCGTGATTCTGATGACACTATTTATTAGGAAGGGAGGCAATTAGTATGCGACGCGCGGGAGTAGGAGGATGATGAATAACCAGTGTTAGGCTTTACGGTGGCTCATCGTAGGGCGGAGGCAGCTGCCTTTTTTAGGACCTGAATTGAATCCAGAACAGCCTAATAAATTATCCAGGTTTCTCTATTATCTTTGCGTCAAGATTAACAAAAAGGCAAACAGAAGGTAATTAGTATGCGAGGCGTAGTCAGTGGATGATAAATAGTTAGTAGTAAGCACTAATAGCTCAAGGCAGGTTGTAGGCAATTCGTATTGTAGGTCCTTCTAATAGCAAGATTCACAGACATACAAACATCAACTCGTGAGAAACTACCAACCACCTTATTAAGGGTTTATTCGTGAGTAGATAGGGATCACTTTTAGCCTAATTAGGTTTCAGAATTAAAAGAAGAAGTTTCTCAAAAACCAGTAGTCTAACTGCAAGGGCTCATTGGGTGCGAGTGCGACAGAGCTCTGGATATTTGATCTCATGTGCGTGTGATTCACACAGTCCAGTGCCAATTAACTCTGTGACGGAATGGCAGAGCTAAGCAGGCTTTTCTGCCCTCGAATTTCGCCGCGCCGATACATACACTCATCATCATCATCATCATCTCAGCCGATGGACGTCCACTGCTGGACATAGGCCTCCCCCAAGGATCGCCATAACGACCGGTCCTGCGCTGCCCTCATCCAACGGGTTCCCGCCGCCTTCACAAGGTCGTCGGTCCACCGTGTGCGGGGCCTACCCACGCTGCGCTTTCCGGTACGCGGTCGCCACTCGAGAACTTTTCATTATGACAAAACCCCCCAACATGGTAAGTACATACACTCGTCTAATAAAAATACGGTATATACAGAACATTACAGCCCTTGTGGTCAAAATCATTTTTGTTTTTCTATTGGTATACCAACAGTTACAGCATCTCGTAGGTATCCTAGTCAGACCTCAGCAGAACGTGTTTGCCCGATACCAATTGTTTTTGTATGTATTATAAGGGTTGACGCGGTTACAAATGACATATTTATATAATTCGAGTCGCTAATTCCTCAATCAAAACCCCGTATCAACTCACCGCTGTATCCTTAGGTTTTAAAGATATTTAATAGCGTACACAAAATTCAATAATCTAATGGTTTTAGACTACACCGTGACTATAGACCAAAGAGTAATATAAGTATATTAGAAAAGAGAACCCACTCGTGGCAACATTATGCATCCACCTTATGTCAAATTGAAGGCTAGCTAGCGCCATCTATGTTTCATCGACAATAATTCAACCTATACTATACATACCTACTTATATCTACTCATACCAATGGATATTATTGTTTTTAATGCTAGTTTTCGTTCAATCCCGCACCGATCGAGTGAAATTCCAGTATCCTTATTATTCCTGTAATCTGAACATTGGTAAGAGAACAACAGAAACTCCAGAACATCACTAAATCGGCACAAAATTGAACGAAAACTACAAACAACCCGTACATTACGCAAGATAGGTAGCCATTTTGTGATTTTGTCAATTTGACATTGACATAGACAATAAAATCTTTTTTTTTTCATAGTTCTGCGAAATATTTAATAGATAGCAGCACATTCTATGCAAACTGAATCGGAAAAAGCCACCAAAAGGCGACTGTCCTCCGCCTGCTATAGACATAGAAGAATAGATGGCTCAAACAAAAATTCCTTTGGGGCGTCGTCGCCGAGTATTTCTAAGAGATTTTATCTACGCCAGAATCTTAGCAGTCAACCCACAAACTCTAAACAATCAGTACATTGAGCACTGGGCCACTTTGTGTGACAAAGTAAAACTCTCGTTATCGACGAAGAAATTGAGTTTCTTTTCCATAAACCTGCAGAACTTTAACCATTAAGGGCCAAAGTGGCTTAGGCCATAACAATGTATTTTACTTCTTCAGCATGCAGGATCTCAAAATGTCTTTCTAATGAATTTTGTATGTACAAAGTGGTCGAATTGTTCGCAAATTACCGGGAAACGAGGGTCAATGTGGATTGTGGACACAGACACTTTGTAAAGAGATAATTCTTTGGTCGTTGCGACAGTGTTGCCACTCTGGATATAAAAAAGTATCCAAACGAAGTTAGACACTTAGGCAGGGTATTTTTCCTAGATTCAGTCAATTCCAGTAGACGATTTAAGTAAGTGCTTTTTGAAGTACACCCATTTTTACTTGTGGTCCAGACGGATTAGTTATTTTAGCCGGTAACTAAATACATTTTTGATTCTGTTTCATAGGTAGTTAGGTCTATCAAATCGAGAGCTGACACTTACTCTCGGCCGATATTCAAATACTTTTTGAACTTGAGGTAAGACTGAGTAGGGTCAAAAATGTATGAAGTTAAGACATTTAGGAGTTCGAACTCAAACTAAGTACCTAATATTTCTTCTCTAAAATTTCGTCCTTAGTTTCAACAGCAATGTTTCAATAGAAACGCAGTCAATCAAATGCTTTGGAAAGATGGCTCCTTAAAATATGCTGAAGTAGCATAACTCCTGATCACCATTATCATTTTCGGGCAAGAAAAAACCTCAGTCCGTTGTCAACATTGTAGAAGGTATTTGATGAGCATTAACATTATTATGTAATAAAAAAATACCAAGGCACATAAAGCTTAATTTGCTTTTTAATTCTACTAAACTAGCAACACTGCATGGAAGGCACAAAGGTGTGTTTTCCCTCAAATATTTACAGAACCCAAAGGGAAACGAGAGCGGTGTCCTGGCCAACCAATCTGAATTAGCGATTGAGCTGGAAAAATAAAGCAAACGTCCATTCGCTTCGCAGTTTACGTTCAATTTAACTGTATAATTAAGTTGTTTACTTTTCTTCTGTGGACTTTAGGTGCTTTTTAGGATGTTTTTAGATACTTTTATTTTATTTGCTAGGTTTTCTAACTGAACCGTAATTTCCATTTTTTGGCAGGGCTTAATCGAAAACCGTTTTGAGAAAATTGTTTGAATAGGTATGTAACATTTTCTATGTTAGAGATTTTAAATAAAAATGATTAAGTACGGATGTTTTTAATAAAATAGTTTTTCGTTCAAAATAAAGACCAAAAAAAACTTGACATACCGAATACTAAATTGGAAACAATAATATAATAATAATAATAAATAGTTTATTTCAGACATGGTGTCCATAAAATTTAATACAATACCTACCGATTTTATTTTTTAATATAATTTCCACAATAACGTTAGGCATATATACTTACATACGTAAACATGAACTAATGTCTTAGTAGGCAGAGACAATGGATTCATACCTACACTTTGTCATAAATTCTAATCGGTTTCGTCGACTTCTGACCCTATTATTTTATTAGTTAGGCCACAGGTATAAAAGACGTAAAGTCAAAAAATCCAAAGCAAAACAATATAAAAAACAAAAATTATTCACAATTTTTTTGTACCCTCCGATTCGTAACGTCTTGTCGCCCTACCTAACCTATACTAAGTGGTAATAAAATCATTAGCAAAATTTCCAGGAATAGCAAATTTTTTTTTTGGTATTTAATGTTTGCTCCCATAGAATAAGTTGTTCAGCTTGATCACCTAAACTGCCCCCAATATAAATTCTTAAACTACAATATAGAGAGAAGAAAAGCCCCTTACCGTAAGCCGGCACTAATCACATAAAATTCTAACAGTCCGTCCGTTGCAAGGCGCCAACTTTCGAACTTATTTGCTTTCCCGTTTGACTTAGAAATTAATGTGGATTGCGGGGAACTTCGCTGGAGAAAAATAAAGGCTATTCAACAAGGTGCTAGTCTGAACGAAGATCTTAAAGAAAGATTTCTATACTGGGTGATTTTAAACACAACAATTTTTAGGGGTGTTTCAGACCATCAAGCGGAACAATTATTTTTTTGCTATTTCAGCTTTGCTCCCATAGTAAGAGTTGTGTCAGTTCGATGGTCTGAACCATCCCTGAAAATTTGGAAGGGGCAGGCAGCCAGCAACACTTCGAGCCCTTCAAAAACATGGCAAGAGTCGATACCGTTCAGGGTAAGAAACCTGTAATCTCCCGGTTTTAGGTAACCATCTTCAACGAGGCACATGCGTTTAACCGCCAAGACATCGCAGTCATAAAAAAATATGTTATATGGTTTCCTCCTCTTCTCCGCATGCTCGGCAGCTGGGGTCTAGATTGAGCCTAATCTTGTGCATCATCGTGCCCGGTGAAAGCTTCGTTTCTAAACTATTATAAAACTGTAACAGAAGTATCTGTACATTGAAGGTATTAACAAAAAAAAGGTTACGATATGGTTTTAGGTGTCCCTGATTCCATATCACCAACTTTTGGATTTATTGTCGGTCTGTTTGTTTGTTTGAACGAGCATCACGCAAAAACTACCGATTTTGATGAAACTTTTTTTGTTTGATAGCTTATGATCTGACTTAAAATCTGGTATATAATTTGTGCGGACGAAGTCGCGGGTCGCTAGTACCTAATATAGTAGCTGTGGGTATGAGGTTTTCAGAGTAATATCAACTTTATCAAATGCGTCAAATAAAGTTGTCGTAATATACATCGAATCTCCGCTTCGTTACAAGACCTAGGCCCCGTGCGTACTACTAACATAAAACCTTAAAAGTCCGTCCGTCCGTTAAAAGTTGGTTTTCAGACTTACACCAACACTTCCCCGTTTGACTTAGAGATTAATGTGGATTGCGGGAAACTTCGCCCAAGAAAAATAAAGGCAATCCGACAATCCGTGCTGGTCTACGCGAAGATCTAAATGAAAAACTTCCATGTGTAGGTAACTGTGCAAGCTGGAATGTGAGTACCTAGATATTTTAAAAACTAGTCATCATTATCATCTCAGCCGATGTATTTTAAAAACTAGTAATTTATTTAAAATGTATCAAGAACTTTAAGGTGAGGTGCGAAGTTTATAATCGAATTGCTATAAAATTACAAAAATTTAACTATACATAACAAGTGTCCATTACAAGTGGCGACGGGCTCACTCCCCGTCACACTGGATAGAGTTTCGGTACTAGTGAAACGTGGATGTTCTGAGGTTACAGAATGTCTCTGACTACCCCCTCGGGGGATACAGTCGTGAGCATATATAAGGTCTAACAAAATTAGGTGAAATTATTTTAAGGGGATGATCAGACCATCAAACAGAACAACTTTCTCTATGGGACGAATATCGAAATCGCAAAAAAATGCTGCTGTCCCCTACGCTGTCCCACACATTTAGGTCGAGTAGGTTTGGTTAGGTTGGTAAGGTTGGTTTGGTAGGTTAGGTTTGTATGGAACAGCTGATTTTTTTTCGCGATTTCAATATCGGTCCCATAGAGAAAGTTGTTCAATTTGATGGTCTGGTCATCCCCTTAAAATAGTTTCAGCTAATTTTGTTAGACCTTATATATATTGACTATACATAATATAATTATTTTTTCAACACACTTGCTCATAAAATGGCCCTTATTTCACCGCAATTAGGCACATAATGACACCTATAACCAAACTGTGACTTTTTCATTACTATTATTCACAAGTGAGTTATAGGTTTTTTATAGTAGGTATCTAAACTTCTTGGTTGAGTTCTTGAGTTGCTTTGTTCTTAAAAAAGTTTCGATACAAAAAAGATCATATTCAATAGTACAAATAAATTCTCTAAATAAACTTTTTATTTAATAAATAAAATGATTTATTATTATTATTTTCTTCACAAGTGTGGTGAAAAACGTCGTATGATACACGTGTGTATTGATGATTACCGTCCTCGGCTCTCTTAAGACTCTCGCCTACGGCTCGGGTCTCAATGGCGCCTCAGCGGTAATCACCAACATTACACACTTGTACCATAATGTACTATTATTTCATTCATTCACTGAACGGAACCCTCGATGCGTTTGACGCATTCTGGGCAATCAGCAAGCTTTTTTATTTAATGCTGATCACAAACCTTCACCATGATGGCAAGTCAAACTGAATAACAATGGCATCGACTGCAGAATAATATTAATTATGTCATTCATTTCGGCGTTATCTCGTTCAGAAAAGAATAGCCTAGCATAGGGATACACGTCCTCGGCTCTCTTAAGACTCTCGCCTAAGGCTCGGGTCTCAATGGCGCCTCAGCGGTAATCACCAACATTACAAACTTGTACCATAATGTACTATTATTTATCCATTTAAAATATTATCAGGATTGAAAATTTGATGATAAATTTGAAAAATAATTCATAAATATAATAAAAAACATCAGTGGGTAAAAAACTTGTACCAAAATGAACAGCACAGGAACAGATCATATTTCAATACCTGTATTCTGTTCTTTTTCTTGTTCAGTTTTCAATTACTTAATACAAGATTTCGAGTTAAATTTCAACTAAAACTGAACCTCCTCGATCTCAACATAGCTAATAGTAAAATAAATTACAAAGCGCTCGCGCTCTTTTCTCGCCTACCTAAATCCCAAAGCTTTCTATAAAAAAACAAATTCCCTGATTAGAGCTCCAGAGCGTACATAAATATTCTATTCATCGATTTCAATCATTAATACCCACCAACCCTCACAACTTGTTTTCTTTTCTTCCCGTTTAGATCGCTATTCGCAGATAAATGAACGAATTGATTACTTAATCCAATTCTTCGGTCGCTTTGGCCGAATTCATTATTTCAATTCCATTTGGTAGACTGGGTGATAGCCGAATCTTGAATGGAACGGGATCTCACTTCCAGTTTAATTATGGGACGTTTTTGTCTCCATTTTTACTGACTATGGCGAAGCTTTGTGTAGATTTGTAAATATGTAACGTTTGTGAGAGGCACATTGTAAAGAAATTTTAACGTATTATATGTTTAATTTTTATATTGCTTCATCTACGACAATTCGAACCCACTATTGTACGATGGAACAAGTTTTCATACGAATATTTTATGTCACCCCAAGCTCAAGGGTTCCGTTATAACTATTAAAAATGGTATTCAATCTACTGGCTTTCAGAATTCTATAGGATTCACAAAATTCATTTCAAGTATCCTCTAAGTCGTCCTAAACAAAAACAAAAGACATAATAATGAAATACGGGACAGGATATTCTAAGTTCTAAGCATCTAAACGGGGTTAGTGAACTAATCCAGCGGTTGGTGTCTTTAATTCCCGAAAATATGAGATACCGCTTTTACTGTAGGTATGAATGATATAGGGTTTCAGCAGGTTTCAGTATAGAATTACGTGTTAGCTCAACAAAGACTCACTCCCTCACAATGTATTATTTTTGAACAAACAAAAGAAGTGCCTCCTTTATTAGGCATTAGCTCTATGCCCAACTGTTTTGATGGAGGACGCCCCTCTCTTAGCTGATCGTCTGTTTTGTTTTGATATTTTTTTCCGTGATACAAAAACCGACTACCGTTTTATACAATATTCTTGATTTTTTAAAGGAAAAAAACATTGGATTTATTAATATTAGTTCAGTTTCCAATCATTTACCTTCATCAGAATCCGGTTGAACTATTCGTATTATTTTTCTATTTTTATCATGTCATTTGGTTGAAGTATTTCTGTTTGAACACTATTTGCTTTCATTGAATAAAAACCAATTTTTCACACTTTTTTTAATGATTGTTAACTGTTTCATTTGAGCGAAAACTCAATTCAGAATCTATTTGCAATATTTTTCATTTCGATGCAGCCTACATATTCGTCGATACAGTTTTGAACACGAAAAACCATTTTATTAACATTATTTTAGAATACCAGTTTAGCCTAGCATTATACAAGGTCCTTCTTAAGACTGTTTTTTTAAAGGGATGACCAGATCATCAAACTGAAGAACATTATCTATGGGACCAACTTTAAAATGGCGAAAAAAAAACAGCCGTCCCATACATTTGGCTCGAGTATGTTCTTTGCAGTTTTGTATGGAACAGCCGATTTTGATCTTGGTGCCGTTTAGAAAGTTGATCAGTTTGACAGTCTGATCATCCATATTAAGAAATACTCTATGTATAATGTGTTCTCTGAGCCTAGCTTTTGTAATCAAAGAATTAGATACGCTAAAACAATAAGGCGTTCTATTCTTTAAAAAAATTGCTATCAGGTCGATAGTGTTCCGTGTTTTTCTCCATTTACTATATTGTTTGTTAATCCTACTAATATTATAAACGCGAAAGTTTGTAAGTATGGATGGATGTTTGTTACTCTTTCACGTAAAAAGTACTGAATGGATTTTAATGAAACTTTACAATAATATAGCTTACGAGCGTTAACCCGCGACTTCGTCCGCACAAATTATATACCAGATTTTAAGTCAGATCATAAGCTATCAAACAAAAAAAGTTTCATCAAAATCGTTTCAGTAGTTTTTGCGTGATACTCGTTCAAACAAACAAACGAACAAACAAACACACAAACAAACAAACACACAAACAAACAGACAGACAAAAAATCCAAAAATTGGTGAAATGGAATCAGGGACACCTAAAAACCATATCGTAACTTATTTTTTGTTAATATCTTCAATGTACAGACAAACTTCTGTTACAGCTTTATAATAGTATAGATAGATATAGATACATCAGAATAACACATAGGCTACAATTTATAAAGATATTGTGTGAATTGCCCAGACGAATCGCAGACGAAGTCGCGGGCACCAGCTAGTTCATTAATAAGATTTTGATGGTTACAATGTGAAAGACGTTTTGATACTTTGAATTTGATCGACTTTTTAGGCAGTTCATGTTCGTTTTTGTACAACAGACCAACATTTTCTGTACTATTGCATATTTATTGGTATCAAATACCATAGAAAACCAACCTTATTTACCTTATAAATTGAAAAGTTTTTGTCATATTTAAGGGCCTATGTAGAAAAATTATTGAAGCGAAATGGGCGTGTGATATCTTATATGACTGCCTGATGCGAGAGTAAGAGATGGGGCGGCGCCTGAAACGACGCAAGCGTAAAACAAACTTTATTTAATCGTGATTGTACTATATTTATGTAAGTTCAATTCTGCTCTTATCAAAATTTGTAAAATATCACTCTTTTTTTTAAATCAAGTCTCGTTTTTCTATTATTCACCGTTTAGCTGTTCCAAGCCTTTATAAATAAAAACGGAGGCTACTTTGGTTTTTTTTTCTATCGAGAAAATGTGTCATAATCGTGTTTTGGCTCTTGTCAAAACTTCAATTATATGTTTAATTTACACATATCCGCTAATCATACTCCTTCTGTTAGACTTCATGATATATGTAGCTTTGAAGAATCCTATTTTTTTCACATAGCCTCTTAAGTACCGCCATCAGCAGATTTTTATTATCACTTACCTACCTACTGCTCTTGGAAAGCACTTCATTGACTATTTGTAGATACTAAAACTTTTAGAATCTCTGCTCAAATTGTAACATTATGATACTATAGAGGTACCCTAGTTAATTCGTAGTTACAAAATAAAGTTCCTCATTAAAATCAAATTTGTAACCGCATCGCAGAATCATTTTTAATCAAAGTTATTTGTTTTAAAATCCCACCGTTTCGGTATCGGCCTCGTCGTATTTTCATTCATTCGCTTACTCACTGATTCGTTCATTCATTCGTTCAAATAATTTTGGTACAATTTATTTAATTTTGTTGCGGACTGGAATCAATATAAAGAATCTTTCGCACTCAATCATTGTAATGAAATTATTACGGTGTCGATTTTCCGGGTTTCAGAAATTTTCCTTTTCTTCATTTTGCGGTTTCACTTTTTATTTTATGGACCTTTTTTGCTGGGAACATTTAAAAGTGAACAAACGAATATTTAGAGAGATGAGAGAGGAAACTCTCTCTAACAAAGCAGAGCGAGGAAAAAACCGGCCAAATACGAGTAGGACTACTCGCGAACCGAGGGTTCCGTACCAACCAACATACAATGTATTATCAAAGACTAAAAGAACGAATTTATAATCCACCTAAAGAAAGAGGTCGTTGTATCCATACTTACTGCAATGTGAGATTATAAGTACAGTTTTAATTTGTTAGGTTTCTTTTTATGATTTCATTAGTCTCGGTAAAAGCCGTCTCGCAACTTTTACATTGGCAGAATCATCGACAAACCGATGGAGCCATAATCTCCAAAATAGAATTAGAATTAGAAAGCTTCACACCGACCGTCAAAATTGGCCGTTTAAAATGTCAACTTTAAACTTATACATACATTAGGCAAAGTATAATTTAACAATGGTAATATGTATTTACTTGACAAAAGTCGGGCGCTTGGCTGGTTTTGCTTATTTGTTGTTATACTGTAGAGTTTAGATTATAATTATTGTACACCAAGTTTGACGCTTGAATGTACACACGGCGACACATCAAGCTATACAAAACCAACATAATCTGGCCGTGTAGGTTGAGTAACGAATAGCGTCGCGCGGCCAGCTTATGTTGGTTTTGTATAGCTTGATGTGTCGCCGTGCGAACACGGCCTATTCACACGTTCGTGGACAGTAACTGGCTATAGCAGTGATAACAATAAAAGTTCTATTGTGTCTCGTTCACTGTCCGCGAAAGTGTTATGGTTCAGAAGAAACAGCCTTCTGAAGCTAGGACGGACGGACAGAGTAGGCTAAGTAATAGGGTATTGTTTTCACCCTTTGCTTCAGCAATTTCAGAATCCATACTTCATATTCCAACGACTCTCGATGGATGAACGTCAGTAACAAATTACAAGATACATAAATCTACCCGCAGTAGCTGCGGACTGAGGGAAGATTAGTGCAACCGACTGGCTTGAAGCCAAACTACAGTTTTATACAATCAGCATTTCTGCTAAGCTCGAGAACGCGTGCAATCGTGACAGAACTGGAAATATTCCTCACTACATCGTCTACATCGATTCAGCGCTTTCAGCTGCTTACGAGTACTTTCTGTATCGTGTCCTACACGATACCGAGGGCGAAGTGATATGAACTTCTATCTACATTTTGACGCTTTTAAGATTTTTGCGTATTTATTAGGTGTAAAATACAATATTGTATTGCGCCCGTAATTGCATAATTACTCGTTGTATTTCATTTAATGCATCTTCTATGAGTTATAAATTTACTGCAAATTCAAATTCTAAAAATTCGATAAGTACACAATTTCAGAAACCTTTAAAATCCTATTTTCGGAGTTACATGTCACTTCGCCATCGTTGCAGTATTCGTTTATACGGACACTGCTTATAATAAGCATAAGCATATGCTCACGACTATATTCCCCGAGGGGGTAGTCAGAGATATTCTGAAACCTCAGAATATCCACGTTTCACTAGTACCGAAATTCTGTTCAGTGTGACGGGGAGTGAGCCCGTCGCGACTTATAATGGACCGTGAATACAATACATGTCTCGAAAATGAAGCAGGTTTCCTCACGATGTTTTCCTTTACCGAAAAGCCAGTGGTGTTACAAATCGTACTTAAATTCCGAAAAACTCATTGGTACGGTGGCTTATAATAAGGATCTGTTTATAACCGTTTGGCTGTCTGACACTAAGTTGCAGAAACGCTCATTAAAGTTAATCCTCCATTAAATCTCTTGCTGTCACTTTTTGTCTTGTTGACGCAGTAAAAGCTAGCAAGAGATTTAATGGAGGATTAACTCTAATGAGCGTTTCTGCAACTTAGTGTCAGACAGCCAAACGGTTATAACCAGATCCTTATTATCAGCCACCGTACCAATGAGTTTTTCGGAATTTAAGTACGATTTGTAACACCACTGGCTTTTCGGTGAAAGAAAACATCGTGAGGAAACCTGCTAAGGTAGAGTTTGTACAGTTAGTATCCGACCGAAACCGAAATTAGGAAATTCTAGTAACAGATACATATTAAGTAAGTAACCTACCTATATTATTACCTACGAAATATGATGAAGTTTTGCGTAACTGATATCTTATATCTATCTGACACGATCTTTGACTATTTCCTTGCGGTAGCATTTCTCCTCTGCCACGGTATAAGAATAATTGATCATGTGCATTTACATTCAATTTTATTCCTTATCACTAAACGAGACAGCCTTTAATTGCGAAACAATAACTACTAACTTATGACGTTTTGGGTTCACACGAGACTATTTTTGATGATTTTTAAACAATCAAAATTAGAATCTAAACTTATGGGGAATAAAATCCAAAGTTGCGGATTTCATGTTATCTCGCCCCAAAAAGTGGCAGAAATGTTAGTTAGTAGAATTACACGCGTAACTAGTCCCTATACAACGTGTTAATAAATTAGCGCAAAACCTCATACACCCCAACTGATTTATAACAAAATAATTAGATTGAAACAATAATTTCATTATTTTGATAGTTTAAATTTAAAGTTATTCGCATTTTAAGTTTTGAGGTTAAAATGATTTGCTATCATTTCAGCAATGAATGAAAGCGCTAACGTACCCATGGATACATTTTAATAATCTTGTTTTGCTAGTAAGTAGGGTGAGTGTGCCCGTGCGGTGGGTTGGCATCGGGTTCAGTAAATTTTAAATTTTACAAACAAATTATTTAATGTTTTGAAAAAAATTACCCATGTTGAAACCATGATAATTCGATTCTGCTCTCGATTCTAAACAAACTACTTTCTAGTTTTGCGTTAATTCATTAACACGTTGGCACACTCCCGCACGGCAGCAGCTTTGATGGAGTGTTCTACCTGTAGATCGGCATTCCATCTGCAGGCTGAACTCCCATCACCTACCTGGCTCGTCTACGCCTTTCTCTGCCCTTTTTTTGTTTTTGTTTGAATTTCTTTTTTATTTTTTTGTTCCTTACCTGCGATGTTAATTAACACGTTGTATAAGTAGTCAAAGGACACGATACATAATCGTTCGAGTTTGAATTACCTAGTACCTAAGTCTAGTTTGTATGACTTATCTACATTTTCGATGTCTTTATAAACGAATTTTACTGTATATATTTGAGAAGTCTCAAATCCGCTAGAAATGCTGAGTCGCGTTTAGCACAAGGATTCTTCAATCATCTCGGCTGGCGCGCTCCAATTTCAGAGATTTATATTTTTATTGCCGCTTTTCGTCGTCTTAGCAACATTTTGACAACTTGATTCTTACGATATCGCTTCAAATATTGCCGCCTCTACAAAAGGTAGTTGATAGAATTCCGGAGAAAAGATCGGCAAACTAGTTTTATTGCTACAGAAAAGTAGAATACAGGTCGTATCAAAAACGTGGGGGCATATTTAAAAGGGTGGGTTATACCTACCATCAAACCTACCATACTACCTATTTATTAGAACAAGACTAGGTCTTTCTTACTAGGGTTAAACCATGCATTGACTATCTGTTACCGTCAAGATCAGTGTACATCAAAAATTCGTCTACCGAGTAAAATGTTTTATCAAGGAGCCATCTGTATAATGATGACTTAAACCTATTAAAGGGTAGCTCTTTCATGCCTGATGGTAATTTATTATATATAGCCCTACACATTGCATAGCAGTTGTTTAGAAAACGCTGAGATTTAGGCACTGTCCCAAGAACGATACGATTTGGATATCTCATCCTTCTCTGTATAACATCTTTAGCCTGTAAGAATAAGTGATTGTTTTGTTTAAAAAATTTACCTACTTCAAGGATATACAGGCAGGGCAAAGGTAGTATATTTAAGCTCTTGAAATAGGGTCGACAGGACACATCAGGTGCAATACCACATAGGGCTCGTATACAGCTCTTTTGTGCAATGAATACACTGTCTATTCCGGTACCATTACCCCATATTAGAAGACCATATCTGAGAATCGATTCCACGTAGGCGTAGTATACAGTTACAGCTGCATTTCTACTTGCTATTTTTGAAAGCTGGTAAAGTGCATATGAAAACCCACTTACTTTACCGCGTACCTTCTTTATTTGCTCTTGCCAGTTAAATGTTGGCTCTACAACTAGTCCAAGAAAAATTACACTCTTTGCCGTCAATATAGAATGTCCGTTATGAGATATATTAACAGATTGATTTTGAAATAAAAATTAATTATATTTGTCGTAGATAGATTAATTTGTAGATTATTATTATTATTTTACCAATTTATTATTAATGTCAGTGTTTTGTTTATGTCAAGTTTGTGTTCGTCAAGTGTCATTTTCTTATCTGAAGTTACAATAACTGAAGCATCATCCGCAAATAAAATTGTTTTATGGTCAGTCACATCAGGTAGGTCATTGATATATATCAAAAATAGTAAAGGGCCTAGAACGCTACCCTGTGGAACACCAAACTTATTTTGTTTAAGTTCAGATCTGTAGGCTTCAGTGGAAAACTTTGTATTTAATTGGGATACTTCAACACATTGTAGCCTCCTACTCAGATAAGATTTTACCCAGATTTTACCCATTTTCATCATTATCAATATCTTATTTAAGAGCTACGCTCTTGTCTTTTGAGTATTCACCAATCCTGCTAGTCCATAAAGAACTGCAATACCTACTCGACTCATAATATGGAACAGCAGATTTTCTTTTCATGATTTCTATATTGCCTCCAAAGTGAAAACTATTCAGTATGATGGTCTGAAGCACACATGAAGCTAGCATAGGTATGGTGGAAGCACCTCTTTAAATATGACCACACTTTTCTTATTTTATTAAATACGTACCTACTCTGTCCGTAAAGAACGTATAGTCATATTTTTCTCCGTTTAGTCATATTTTTTCTCCGTTTCCCGAAGTTGAGTACGGAACACTGATTTACATTACATTACTATCATTGCCGAAGAATTTCAGAAACCCGTTATTCAGAAAGACATCGTTACTTAACAGTCAGATCAAAGTTTTATTTTGATTTTCTATTAGCATATTCAAATGAGGGAGACATCGAACGATCGTAAAAATAATAATAGCGGTCCGGGACCGATACCGTCGTCGGGGAAGCAACTGAGGTCCTCAAGATCTTTTAAGCCTGTTTTACACATAGGCATAGTCGTAGGACATCATTCGGTAATCAAAGACCCTCGCCCAGAAGCGTAGGATAGGTTTCTGCCGCCTGGGACAGAAGCATTATTTGCCGCTCCTTAATAAAATTTTCGTAATTTATTGCACGAACTCTGCTGTCACTTAAAAATTATACAGCGAATGAAGCAAGCCACTTATTTGTCGCCAGAATCTTTGGTTTATTAGTGCCATTATTAATACAAAAACTTAATAAAAACGAGCTAAGCTAGCTTATTTTTACTCTGTCATAGCAACGAATCAGTTGTGGGCAATGACGGCTTTTTCGTTACAAAATACGCATACTTATGTATACACTATGGAAGCGAGCTCGAATTTTGGCACCACTACTTGACTATGGTCAGAACTCTTTTTAATTAGGAACTCAAATGATCACCGCGCTACGAATCGGTTATAATTATAAGTTATAGTAGATAGTAAGGTGAAGCGGTACTTCACTCCTGGATAGCTCTTAATCTATATACTATTATAAAACTGTAACAGGAAGTTTGTCTGTACATTGAAGATATTAACAAAAAAAAGTTACGATATGGTTTTTAGGTGTCCCTGATTCCATTTTTTTTTTTACGGGCATAGGCCCACCACACATTCCCACCGCTGTAACTCCTGTAAGCCAGGATCAACAGCGGCGACCATTCACAACACTGGACAATGAAGTCCAGCGAGCCCGGGGGATGACTCTAATCTGTCTTGGAACCCGCAATGAATTAATCAAAGAAGATAGGAGGAGTAGGAAAACGAAATATCCGACTTCCCTCCATTGCAAACGGGAGACAGCAATAAGAAGGAAAAAACATGGCTATTAGAGAGCCAATTCAAGAGAGATAGAGAGACTGATTCCATTTCACCAATTTTTGGATTTTTAGTCTGTCTGTTTGTTTGTGTGTTTGTTTGGGTGTTTGTTTGTTTGTTTGTTTGAACGAGTATCACGCAAAAACTACTGAACCGATTTTGATGAAACTTTTTTTGTTTGATAGCTTATGATCTGACTTAAAATCTGGTATATAATTTGTGCGGACGAAGTCGCGGGTTAACGCTCGTGATGTATAAAGCTCAGGTCCGATCTTGTATAGAGTATTGCTGCCACATGTGGGATGGCTCAGCCAAGTATCAACTAGACTCGGTTGAACGCAGAGCCAGGAGGCTCATTGGCGACAGTAAGCTGGTGGAGACCGAGCTTCATAGCCTGGCCCACCGCCGCAGAGTAGCCTGCTTGTCGGTCTTCTACAGATTATACTTCGGTGATTGTGCCCAAGAGCTGCGTGAGCTCATCCCGCCTTCCTCTTTTTACTATCGGACTTCCAGACGCACCGCGGGATACCACTCCTTCTTGGTTGATATCCCACATATCCGCACTAAGCGCCTTTCTGATTCTTTTATAATGCGCACAGCCAAGGAGTGGAATGCCCTGCCTGCGTCAGTATTTCCGAGCGTTTACAACCCGAATCACTTTAAAGTACGAGTGAATAGGCTTCTTCTGGGTTAGCTTGCTACATCTTCGAACCCATCATTGTCCCAAGGACTGGATTGAGGTCAAGAGCAAACCCATTTTTAATAATAAAAAAAAAAGGTCGAGCTAGATCAATGTAACCTATTGTGCCTAGCAAAGTACCGTGCCGCGCGCCGCCTGTGACATTTGTCTCAGCGACGACTTACTATTCTCCCACCCAACGATATAATTTTCCTCACTGCAATACGTTTGAACAGTTAAAAACGTCAGTCAAACCGCAGCTTTAAAAAAGAGAAAAGTATAACGCGTTACGTGAATAATATTCGAGACCAAATGAAGCGCCCGCCGCGGCCGCGGCGATAATGGCCGAGAGCGGTCTGACGCAAAATTGCGGCGCCTCTTTGCATTTATAGCACCGAAAATGAAAGATCGCGAATGAAAAATGGAATGGAAGGTAGGAAAACTTGGATGTTGAATGAGCTAGACATGGCTTGTGCAAGGAATGCATGAGGACTGCAAATCTTGTGAATTCACTTTGCATGATGAAGCGCCAGGTGTGCGCTAGGTTTTTAAATTCGTTGTGATTTCTTGATTTGTTTTGCAATTTGTTACTTGCAAAAGTTGTAGATGCAGTCTTGAATCAATTATTCCCAACTGCATTGTTTTTCATAGACCTGTCTAAGATTCTATAAGGGGTGCTTTAGGCCATCAAACTGAACAACTTTTACTATGGGACTAAGTTTGATATCGGGAAAAAGATCAGCTGTTTCTTACATTTTGGTCGAGTAGCTATTGACATTTTCTATGGAACAGCAGATTTGTTTTTTCGCGATTTAAATTATTACTATTAATTAAACAATTACACAGCTTCACAGAGTAACTCCAATACGTCATGCAAGTAAGTATACAAATCGAACAAGAATATAACATTTTCCCCCAACTTAACTGTTGGCTCCAAAGTGAACGTTGTTCAGTTTGATGGTGTGAAGCACCCTTTTCTTATATAACGCACTTAATTTTATATCGTGTACATACTTGCATTTACTGCTGAAAGTAGTGTAGTGTTTCTGACTAAATCTGCACTAAGTATTATTATATTAATTAAAAAAGTATTATTATAAGTATCTTAAATTCTCACCAAGTATGTACCATTTTTACCTAATGTCAAAAATTAATCATTTTCGATGGTAACTTTACATTCCGCTGTTTCGTGAATATGGTGGGATATTGGTTTAAGTATATGTATTTTCATTCATTAATTTTATGTTATTAAGGTTTTGGTGGTTGAAAGTAGTTTATTTCCCACCACATTAAGGTCTAATTATAATAAATAATTATCAATGAAACTTTACGTAACAATCGTTATAAAAATAATTGAAAGAGTACGTATCGAGTATCCTTTACGTAGTTGTAGCCGTGAATACGTGAATAAACATTAAGGCAGCGATGACATAGTGTGGATTCAAGTACCACTTACTCACTGATTAAATCGTCTTGAAATTTCAAGAATGCCAAAGTCTACAAACATGAATATACCTATACACGGGGTGTTTTAAATGCATTACATAATTAAGGTTCAAATAATGGAACCAGAGGAACTCCAATACGTCATGCAAGTAAGTCAAACAAGAATATAACATTTTCCCCAACTTAACTTATGGAACCATAAATAAGGTCTAACAAAATTAGGTGAAACTATTTTAAGGGGATGATCAGACCATCAAACTAAACAACTTTCTCTATGGGACCGATATTGAAAACGCGAAAAAAAAAATCAGCTGTTCCATACAAACCTACTCGACCTAAATGACAGCAGATTTTTTTATCGCGATTTCAATATTGGTCCCATAGAGGAAGTTGTTCAGTTTGATGGTCAGATCATCTCCTTAAAATAGTTTCACCTAATTTTGTTAGGCCTTATATAGAACAATAATCAGATTGTTTTCGAGGCAACATTGACTTTTTCTATGGATTTTTTTTTGCTTTTGTTATTTCAATGTTGCCTCCATAGTGAAAGTTGTTTAGTGTGAGGGTCTGAATCTGAAGCACCCTGTATTAAACAGGGTGCTTCAGTTGTCCCGCTGTTGGGCCAAGGCCTCCCTCCGTTCTCTTAAAGATTTAAGCTTCGATGTGCCAGTTCTTGTATATAAAAGCCATCAATTTCAGCCCACCACCTCGACGTAGGTTTTTTTGGGGACCAATTATTATTGAGTATATTTAAAGGCAAAGCAACCACATCTAGTATCTCTAACCCCATAACGGGTTACTCTGTAAAATTATATCCAGCTAGTCGGCTTGTATTTTTTGGGCGTGTCCAGTCCAGTTTTGCAATATTCATCTGGCTACCCGCTCTGCGGATGTTAACCTGCCTCCTAGGAGTTGGATATTATAACACTCGTTAGTCATGCTATGTTATCTTAGTACAAACTAAGTGGAACGCTGATTTTCCTTAGACAGCTTCCGCCATCTATCGGTTATGTTTCGAAGCACTAAGTGTTGAACTAGGGTTCATATCGGAGTAACAGCGCACTACACCTCACGCGCTGCGCTGTAGTAGTGAGAGATTTCGCCCATATCAATCACTGTCTTGTTGGTCTAGCGGTCTAGACAACCGGCTTACGATTTGGGTAGCTAAGGTTCGGTCCTCGTGTCGGCTGATCGTCTTCTTCAATTTATTTCATAATGTGGCGCCTCCTAGTGCCAATAAGCGGCAACGCAATTAGGACATCCTAAAATTCAAGGCTAGTTACCTATCTATATCCAATATACATATTAGTCTATGTCGTTAGTCACGTACGGTAGAATCAGAAAAATTTTAATAGCGCGCGAAATTATATTGACCAATCAGGATGTGCCACCTTCATTTCTTTGCAATGATTGGCTAATTGTTTTCGCGCCTTTTTTGCTGTTATCCGACTTTGCATCCTTTGAAAAATATAAAGTTTTTATGATGCTAATATGGTTCCTAGACCAGCGGCGTAGCGTGGGTTCCTGTCGCCCGGGGCAGAGACCGATTTTGCTGCGCCCTTAACTTCATAAGACCTACACAAAAAATAACGGAGCGAGCAGAGCGAGCTCGAAATTTTTTAGCACAACTACTCGGGTTGTGGTATATTCATGCTAAAATAGAATCTTAGAGCAAGCTAAGCTAGCTCGACTATTCTCCTCAAAACGAATCGGCTTGAGCCAGAGCTGTTTCCGTAAAAAATATGTGCACCTGAGTAGCTTTTGATCGATCGAAGCAAGCTCGAAATTTTTAGCACCACTTCTTCGCTCAGGTCAGAACTCTTTAGGGCTATGTGTAGGTACAGTATTTATACAGAAACTTAGAGCATGCGAAGCGAGCTCGACTTTTCACTGCTCTATGAATCTGTTATAGATAAATCAATCTCTGTTTTTTACGTATTTTCCGCCCGTACCCCAGCCCTTACTCGCCATACGACACCTACCACGAGAAAAAATGGGGTGGTATATTCCAAGTCAATTCACAAAGCTATATCAAAAGGTATCAGCTAAAAAGAAAAGCAATAGGAAGAAAACGACTTAACCCTTTACTGCCGCAATTAACTCTAAACGTTAATTCGTATTGCGAACATCTCGTCCAAAATAAAAGTTAACCGGTACCGCCGCTCTCGAATTTAACATTCACAGATTCAAAATGGCGTTGAAAATTGCTCAATCCCCGGCGAATGATGTAAAATGTTGATGTGTTTTTATTAACTACGTATATACTGATATCTGATATTTATGATTATGACCTCTAATAAAACTAAACAAGGAAGAAAACACACTTAGTTTTGTGGACTCGCTATACCTACCTAATAGAGAAGCTCTTCTTTTTAAGAATCTGACTGAACAAAAATTGGTTATACAGAAGATCGCCATCTAAGAACAACTAGGTTTATCATCATAGCAGTACAACATACGTCCCACTGCTGGGCACAAGCCTACCCTCAGGGAGGGTGTACGGGCGTCAGTCCACCACGCGTGCCCAATGCGGATTGGTAGACTTCACATACGCATCGGAATTTATTCTTCAGCCTATGCAGGTTTCCTCACGATGTATTCCTTCGCCGTTTGAAAGCCGTCGATATTACGTACTTAAGTTAGAAAAATTCATTGGTAGATGGCATGTCATCAGTGCGAATTCGAACCTGGACCTGAAGATTCAGTTTCCATAGCTCTCCGCAACGCGCCACCGACACGCTCTAGTAGAACTCTATCACCTATTCTGTGAATCAGAACCTACAGTAATTTTTGTTCGTAGATCACCATACATGCCCGCCCTCTCAGACTGTTTTTATTATTATTTATTTTATATTTTTTACGGAATATTTTTTACTTTGCAAAACATTTAAAAACAAATAGCCCAGTCATTTTACGGAGTTTTGTTAGGAGAGATGAGAAGTAATTATTAATTGGACTTTTAAACTGTAACCGGCACCAATTAATGACAGAAAGACTGTCTGAACATATAAAAAAAATTCACTACGCAACATAGAAATCGAAATTGTGACCCCCAGAAGGCTTCTAAATTAATAATATTAATACCAATGCACTCATTTGAATTAGATTAAACAATATAAATTATTTTTGAGCATTAAAATAGGCATTGAAATTTAAAAAAATTGGTTTTTATAAAAAAATACGAATGTATATTTCAAAACCTTCTAAGTAGAGAAAAATATGTACACCATGTTTGAAGTAATAATAGTAATGCATTATATATACTCAGGTTTTTTATAGTGAGATAATAGCTAAATTTAAAATTTGGAACTGTTGCTGACGGGATTTTTTTTAAATTTTGGTTCATTTTTAAGCTCAAATTGGCTCTTAAATACTATACAAAAAAATCTATTATTAATTAGTTCCGGCTCAAACTGTAAAATGACTGGGCTAAAAACACAAAACACACAACCAAAGCATGTGTGTTTTGTTTTTTAAACATTTTTATCTAATACAATAATTATGACAGCTTCACCATTTTGTTTTATCTATGTAAATTACACTAGTATTATTAAAAGCTCTGGTTATGACTGTGGGAATTCATTTTGCTAATTTTGCAATATAAATGTTGCCACTAGTAAAGATTTATGTGGCAGATTTACGATTATTATAGTTCTAGCTTATCTTTCTTAATGCTCATTGCCGTGTTATTAATATGCTTTCTATGTAATCATGCTTGTTCTTAATTAAAGTATTAAATCACACAAGTTGAACAAATTCCGAAAATTCATGGAAGTAACAACTTTTAAGGGGTTTCGAACTTTCGGTATTGTCTATTTGGAGACAAAAAAAATTTATTGTTTGATGAAAAATTTGAAATTTATTGTTTGATGAAGAATTTGAATCTAAAAAATTGCTTTCTGTCAACTTCAACTGCCGTGTGGTGTCGGCTATGAATAGCACCATCCCATTTTCTCCCGTGGGTGTCGTAAAAGGCGACTAAGGGATCTACTGAAGGATGGGCAGCAGCATCCTCTGAGTACCCACATTGATTCGATCCAACTGCGATCGCCAACCCGCCTGCCAAGCGTGGCGATAATGGCAAATCCCCCCCATTTTGGGGGAGGCTTATGTCAAGCAGTGGACGTTTAATGGCTGATATGATGATGATGATGATGAACTTCAACTACTAGCAACAAACCGAAATGTTGCATGTTTGTAATTTTCTTACATCTGTTACATCCATAGAGATCTAGAGAGATGCCAACCAACGCGCTGAGTACGAAACCTAGTGTCGCATTACCATCAGTACCACGCGATAGAAAGTATTGTGTTAGCTTGAATGTGCTCATTATCCATTGCGGTATCAGAACTCAACGCTCGAATAATCTTTAGTACTACGCAAGCATTGTAAACTATTTACACATAATATCTCGACTGGCTTTCAGCCTCATAATATATTGAATCATTATTGTCGCGAGCAATGTGTTCCGTTTTTGCGCATATTGTTGCGACACCACCCCCATTTCTCATCTCCCTTTAGTTTTTGTGATCTGTGGTTAAATCATTCTAAATACTAACCTGCATACATACAGACTTAAAATTACAGCATAATCCCTCTCGGGGTAGACTGTATGAAAAGTTTGAATTGTTTATTTGACTTACTTTGCAATAAGTATTTATGATATGTATATACCGCTAATTTTACGAACACCAATTTCTTGAGCCATAATTTAATAATGAAGTTAAAAGGTGTATCACTAAAAGGGAACGTTTATTTAAATTATGCCTGCCGTCACAACAGGGTTGCGTCCTTAGATAAAAATAAAAAAAGGAATATGACTAAAATTTTAATATATATTCGGTGTCAAAATGAAATATGCTTAGATTTAAATAAAATTGAGTACGGTCATCGACAGTTCAATGATGTTATACAGTAGTGCAAGGAGGTTTTCATTGCCAAAAGCGACACGTGCAAGCGATCAAGCGAATGTCCTATGCATTACTACGATAAAGACGAGATGCGAGTTGATGCAACTGAGCAATGTAAGTCCACTGGACTCAGTTTAGCTGTGTTTATTGTCACATTGTGTTTATTACCGCTGTGTTAGAAGAAAACAACATAAAAAGGTATGAGCTCAACAGACCAATAATACTCGCAGTTTGACTAGCTACCTACAGGCTGCAATAATATTTCTGTAATATTTTACATGCTGGCTTCGGCCCCACGCAAGCCTTTCAAAGGTCCGGGACTCTTATATCCCGTGATAATAAAATACACAATAATAATAACTGACACTGGTAAATAAATGAAATGAATGACGGATCTCTCCACAACCAGCATCATTTACTTTTGGTTTCATCCAAGGCATCATCCAAAAGATCTGTGAAGTTATAACTTTTGCAATTAGGTACGTACTTGTACTTCAGTAAGCGACTTTACAAAACTTTGCGCGTCATAATTGTGACGTCACACCTCTTATGTGCCCAATTTATTTCCTTGACTGTTAGCAACATGAGGATAAAATTAATATACAAGATATTTAAACAGGAATTTTCTGCGCATTTTGAGTTATTAAGTAATTCGTTTTATATTATATTAATTTTAATGGTTAAGTCTTGGAAGAAACCACCGCATTTCTTTCGTATGATCTGTTCGTATGATTCTGTCCGGATGAGTTTCTCATGCAATTGTGTGTGTGTGTATGTGTAGTGTACGTGTCACTACACATACACACACACACAATAGCTACGTGTCACTCCTCACTTGACACATAGGTAATCCTGCAACAATAAATAATTTGAAAAAGCTGGCTGTCCACAAGAGATGTGTGATGTAGCTAAGCTGTGTGCGAGGAAAAAATAACCAATCAGATCTTCGTACTCGATTTTCGTAGCGTATTTCGTAGCGCCATTCTGATGGACGAGATACTTAGCAAACTCACTCTATTTTCGTAGCGTATTTAATTTATTTCGTAACGAATTACTTAGTTACTTAGCCAATTCAAAAGTCATAATCAAAATAATTTATTCAATATAGGAGCTTGAAGCCGTTGAAGCCCACTTATTAAAAGTCAAATCTTTTTTTGAAGCTACAGCCGCGAGAAGATGCGGCCAGAAACTCTACAACATAACAAGACTTAATAACAGCTATCTAAACTATTATAAAATTGTAACAGGAAGTTTGTCTGTACATTGAAGATATTAACAAAAAAAAGTTACGATATGATTTTTGGATATCCCTGATTCTATATCACTTGGATTTTTTTGTCTGTTTGTTTGTGTGTTTGTTTGAACGAGCATCACGCAAAAACTACTGAACCGATTTTGATGAATTTTTTTTTGTTTGATAGCTTATTATCTAATTTGTGCGGACAAAGTCGCGAGTTAACGCTCGTTACAATTATAAATTCTTAAGTTAAGATTATGTATACAGTAATACATATAGTATAGCTAAGTAAATAAGCTAAGCTACGTAGGTAAGATAAGCTTTACGCATTTTCACATCGCTCATCTACCGTGACGCAGGTATGTATACTTAACTGTAGAAAGCCAGCTTTTAAGCATTGCTACTAAAACCGAGCGCTTAAGGCGTTAAAAAGACGATGGACACTTTGTCCTCCGAATGTAATTTCCGTCATATTTTCCGTAAATTAATTTTTGTCCGCGGGCAAAATGACCGTCAACTGCGTAGTGCCTTAAAAGATAGTTGTTGTAACACAATATCCGTCCATCGATCGACCATCCTACAAAGAACACAGTCGTGTTTATATAAAATATTATAATAACCTCATCACGTCCAGTTATTTCGCTAACGAACCTACTTATACAGTTAAGTTTGGAAAAAGAAAAGAACTATAATTTCCAAGATTGGAGCCGTGCCAAATCCCATTTCCTCAACTCAGTAACTCTCAGTTGAGAAGTTGCTTCAACTGAGGGATATCTTCATAAATAATTCGACACTTTTCTTTGAGACATACTTTAACGTATGTTTTTGTCATTTGTATTCAGAGGGAATCTGCTTTCTTTACATACTTCAACTTTAATGTGACGATTCTAATGTTTCTCTGATCGACGTTATATTTGGTTCTAAAACGTTACGATCAATTCAAATAATTGTATTTGAATTGCAACATCTATTTACTTTCATGGCAATCATAGGAAAGTTTACTGATGAATACTATAAACATTTCCTCATTTCCGTTGGGAAATCATTAGAGTAGTAAATAAAACAGACTATGAAAACCATGTTTTCGACTCAAAATCCTGAATTAGTTCATTTCAAATAAGGGCAAAACGATTTTTGACTCGTACCTAAGTATATATAGCTTTCTTGCCAATTCTGATTAGCAAATATGTAAAAAAAATATGCGACATATCTTGGACGTTACTAAGGCTGTTCTAATATAAGTGAGAGTGTTTCAAATCTCTGTTTCAGTAATTTAAAATAGCCTTAAAATTTCGTTGCTATTTGGAATGGAGTCATCCCACTGCTGGGCAAAGGCCTCCCCTTTAAGCTTCCAACCATCTCTATCCTGGGCAAGCTCTGGCCACATGTCGCCAAAAGCATCCAGATCATCCCACCACCTCCTCTTAGGACGACCCAGGCGCCGACGACCATTTTCTGGGATCCAGGACGTATAGTTACCAAATTTTTATTAAAACTTGAAAATTTGCGACGACAACGTGCCTCGGTCATTTCATACAAACCGCTTTTGTTAAAATTCTAATGCGGCACATTTCCCTTGCAGGTGCAAAGTCCGGTGCTGGTCGTGGAGCTGTCACTGAACAGGCTCGAGGGGACCCAGCTGAGGGCCCTGGGCCTCCTCTCGGTGTTCGGGTTTAACGTGACGTACGCCGTGCGAGGCCCCACCGAGGCCCCGGGCCCTACCTCCTGCAGCGCCATAGAATGTCGGCTACTCGGCCACTGCTACGCCAGACATGATTACGAGTAAGCTTAGAAGAATATAAGCTGAGGGGCGCCCGAGCGCGCTGCATACAAATGGAGTTTCGTCCTATTTTCAATAATATAGGCACAAGAGTCTTTATGTTAGGATTAATTAAAGATTAGTATTGAAATCTTTGTCTCGGTAACTTTATAACCATGTATGTAACCAATGAGTTTTTATACCTTGATTGTAACGGACGGAATTTTGACAAAATACAGACTCAGAGATTAGTTTCTAGACCGTGTTTAAAAAATCTCATTGACTTGAAAATAAATCATATCATTAATATTGAAAATAGGTCAAGACTTAGAACTATTCTCTTAATAATAAAATACTTTATCTGAAAAATGTCTTAAATGTACGCTTTGACAAGAACCATTTAAATAATTGATTCATTCGCACAATTGTCACAATTCTGCCCTTTGACAAAATCAAATTCCAATTCGTAATCTCATCGCGAGCCATTATTTGAAATTTTGGACAAAATCCCAAGCTTTGCGGATTAAATATTTCAAAAGGTAAAATCGCTGAATATTTTGTATATTTATTGAGCTTTTATCAACGAAAAATCTCTCTTCGAAACCCATTAACGAAGTCAATAGAGCGTGAAAATTTAGTGCAAAGCAGGACAAAATGGGTGCGATGAACTCGATGACAAGCGTGATCCACACGCCGACAAAATATAGTGCCATTCTTCACTATGTATTCAAATTATTGGACAGTGCACGGCAAAAATACGCTCTCATATTGTATCACGCACGGCGTGTATTTCCGCGCGGGTATTTTGGCAAATTTATCGCTTAGTCTATATTTTCTGCATCACAGGGAGTTTTTCTGCTCGTGTTTCGAGGGCTACTCCGGCGTGGACTGCGGGGTAGGTCCCCTGTGCCCTCGGACCTCCAACATGTGCAAAAATGGCGGGACCTGCAGGTAAGCAATTTCATAAACTTTCATTAAGTCCTGCTATCTTAGACCTTTTAACTACGGACGAGTTACCCGTCTAATTCTACTAACAAACTTTTCTGACACAAAAATTGTCTTGTGAACCCTACATGAGACTAGTTTGAAGTTCCGCAATTACAGGTCTGTTTTGTTAAGTGACAAGGTATAAAATTTTAATCTTGATCAGTTGATCTTGTACCTTGGCAGAGGGGAATGCTAACACGAGCCTGGTCCCTGAGTTGAATGGTACTATTGGCTATGGTTGGCTGGGGGAATGCTAACACGAGCCTGGCCCTGAGTTAAATGGTACTATTTGCTATGGTCGGCTGCTATTAAAATCATGCATTACGGTTCCTCGGTGCATTTATTTATAGAGGGGCCGCTCCGTTTCCTTTAATGTTGTGCAATTTCCTCTGAATAACGAATTTCTCGCGGTCCAAGTCGGAACTCTCCTCTATATTTGTTGAGAGAAACTTTCGCTCGTTACGAGTTAAATGCACATTATTGTGAAGCGTTCCGTCCTATTTAAGTTACATTTTGTGAAGAAAGCCTTGAGTCTGCTCTCTTTGTAAATAAGCGCTAGCAGCACTCACGTAGTGCTGAGTCGCAACCCCCTTACGATTCCAACTATAGTTAAACTTAATTTTGTGTTAATGTAAAACTTTAACTTTGTAACTGTAAACTTTGTGGAATATTTTACATGCATGAGAGACTTTGTCTAGTCAAACATGCGCTTAACTGGAATTCATCTGCATCTAGTCAACTTAGTGCAGTCGAGGTTCAGAGTTGTAAGTCATGTTAGCAGACTCGCGTGATGCATTTCTGTAGCTAAAACACAAGTCTTCTATCATATCCTCATCGCAATAAAGGCATCAAAACAATTCACTGTTTATACAGAGTGTAAGGTCTCCCTTACATAGACATAATCGGAGAAATCAGACCATCAAACTGAACAACATTCACTACAGAGCCTACCTCAGGAAACTCTAAAAAAAATCAGCTGTCCCATTCCCATACATTTGAGTCGGGAAGGTACAGCAGTTTTGTATGAAACAGCAGATTTTTTTTTTCGCTTTACCTGAGGTAGGCTCCATAGCGAAAGTTGTTCAGTTCGATGGTCTGATTTCATCGTTTATCTCTGCTGAGGGCTTTCCCTTACACCCTATTAAAATTTACGGACAAAAACGGCATTGCTTTTTATTTAAAAATTAGTAACATAGTAAACTCGTGCTTCTGGTACTGCAGCGATATCGAACCACTTAACACAGTGCACATGCTTGAGAATATGCATTCCCCTCGCATTGAAAGCATTTACTAGAATAATAACGTCAGGGAAAATCTCATTCTGTATAGAAATGCGAGCGCGAAGTGGCTGCAATAAAAATTGTAAGACTTCTTGCAAATTAAATTCTGAATAAAATAAGCCTTAAAACCCTTGATCGACCTAAATAAGTAAGTATACGAGTATAAAGGTGAAAACAAACTGGGCTTATGTGATGCCACGCCACGTTATAAAAACTACTATAATTCAGCGACGTCACGTAAGATGAATGTGTTTCTAAATAATAATTTTTCATATATTTACTATGAAAACTGATTTCTTCTGATGGACGTGGCATCACGTACGTAAGCCCAGTTTGTTTGCCCCTTTAGTCGATTAAATAAATACGCCCGTACTGTTAATTTATCTGAGGCCCGTACACATGCCCGCCGTGTATTGAGTAATATTGTAATGAGCGTTTTTATTTTAGTTTTCTAGAGGATCGATAGATGGCGTTACGGTCTGTGCGAATAAAAATCAAAATTTCATTAAAATAATAATAAAGAGTAAGAAGATGATCAAAAAGATGCCAACGCATCCTTTTGATTGAATATTTCATTATTTACGAAACATTTTAATCGATAATATGGAACTGTTTACTTCTGAAATGGTTGTGAGGGCTCGATCCGTTGGCCTTTAAAAAAAGACAGGCACAGTCTTGACATGATTTTGACAGGATCTCGCGAACGACTGTATGGAGCGATAAACAGCATCTGTCGAGTTTTTTGGGAACTAAATTTAAAAAAGAAGATAAAAACGCTCGTTATGTTTTTCCTTTAAAAAAAATGTTTGTGTTATATCCACTATGCCTTAGGGTAAAATTGTAGTGAAATTTTTTAATTTTTTTTTTGTTGTACGATCCACATTATTATGTACAAAATAACGTGAATAAATGAAATGAAAATGAAACACATTTTATACAATTACTCAAATAGGTATATTATGTGTACCTACCTACCTATTTCTAGGTATTTGTCTGATTATATTGTGTATTAAAAATAATTATGCCAGCAATAAAATTATTTAACTATACCACAGATAATATTAACTAACTATACTACTATACTATTGTTAAGTGTAAATCATCCGAAAATAAATAAATACTAAAGCAAAATAAAATCAGCAAAGTAGAAACATGTAACAGAATTAACTAGACATGTTTGAAAATAGCATTTAATTTTTTTCATGGAAAATCGCTGTCAAAATTTTTTTTTTATAATTTTTCGTTTCAAGAGAAAGAGAACGAAGGGAATTATGCTATTGTCGAATAATGATACAACAACCGACGGTTAATTAATAATAATGAACCTACGTAATTATCAACTGTTGTTCAATAACAAGGTCTGTTTTCTGGTTTATTCTGTTACACGTAGTATAATTATTAAGTTTATTTTTCATTGTGATGAACAAAGGCTTTTTTGTGGCGGTTATTTCTAAAGACATTTTTAAAGGGAGGTCTTTGACATTGAGGATAACGATTTTTGAAAATCACATGTTGAAATAAGCATTATAGAAAATGTCAAAATTACTAAGGAGATATATATTATGCGTCATTCGATCATGATTTTAAATCTGACGATTTATCAACGCACTCCTGCAGTGGGACACTCAACAGGCTACGTAAAAAAAATTCCAATTTAGGTTAGGTGTGGTCGTTTGACAAATAGACAAATTATAATAATAATATCTCAAATTCTGAAGTGTACCAAAAGCTACCATTCATAATCAGGAATAGGAAGCTACTAATGGGTAATTTCTTGTACCTATCTAATTCTTTGTTGTAATGTTAACAGACAGATGGGCCCTGCGGCGGTCAGCTGTATCTGCGCTCCTGGGTACACGGGAGACCTTTGCGAGTCACAGATCGCCACACCAGGTAAAATATGTCATAAACTGTACAGGGTGTTTTAAAAGTAATATGGACCCTCAAGGAGGTTGTTATACTGGTGAAATTAAACATATAGGTCAACATTAAATAAAAAAGGCGTCGATCGCTGTTGATCAATGTGTCGTAACCCTTAGGCATACGCAATAATAACTTTTTTCATCAACGGTTTTAGTCATTTTCAATTTCATGTCGGACAAACCCACAGTTAGACTTCTCATAGCGATACAATACTAAACTCCAGCTACAAGATCTCAAACTGAACACATTATGAACATAACTTGGACTTGATATTCTGCAAGTTTGCTCCGTACCAAAGCTGCTAAGTTTGTGGAATGTTGACTAGAAGTCTGGTCGGTTAGTTAAACCAACAGGTGTTCGGAACACCTACACCTCACTAAATGTCTCCTGGGATGGGCGTAAGAGCTATATGGAATGGAGACTATGTTTCTGATGTAATTGCTTTGCCTTTGTACCGGTCTGCATACGAATTGCTGGTTTTGTTTATAAGGGTTCTATCTATCACTTGCGTATCCAGCTATGTATACTTACTATACGGGGTATTGGATCATCTTAGGCCGGATGCGACCAAACTTTGATTTATAGAAGATTAACTATACAAGGAACAATTTTACTCTTCGTGTTTACTCCGAAATAACTTCACTTGTCTTCTACCACACTAAACCCATACTAAAAGAACGAATGTATAATCCACCTAAAGAAATAGGTCTTTGTATCCGTACTTATTGCTATGTAAGGTTATAGAGTTTTAATTTGTTAGTTTTTTTTTATAACATTTTTTTTAATTATGTGACATTCACATTTCATAAGACTCGGTATAAGCTTTACACCGTCAAAATAGGCCGTGTAAAATTTACTCTCAACTTATTCATAGATCAGGGTTAGTAAAACGCAAAATCAGTTTACTCTAGAGTAAACGGCGACTTAATCTACGAATAAAATTTACTCGCGTTTGGTCGAATCAGGCCTTAGAGCATCAACTACTACAACAAGATGATAATTTCAGGGTTGTCACAAGCGCGCTGACTTGCTTCGCAATTTTTCTTTTGACGACATTATAAAATGATTAGGCATTTTATCAAAAAGAGTAGAAAAGAGTTAGACGTAATAGTTTGAAAGTAGGTACCTACCTACCCTTTGCTTACGAATAGCACTTTTGTCTATAAATTAACTTTGATTTAACACATGGTTGAAGTTTCATTATGATCAATGTAGAATTATTATGAAAAACATTTTGTGTTTTGTTTTTATTTGTGTTCACGAAACCCTCCCTAAATATTTCCTGGAATGGGCGTGGCAGTAGTAATGGAGTGGACAATGTTTCTAGTTTAATTGCTATTCCATCTCCGTATTGGTCTGTATCGGAATTCCTATTCCATTCGAGTGGGGCTCGAATAGACCGCCAATACGTGGGCTAAATTATTTTAGATCAAATATTTTCGAGATGTGCCCGTGCAGTTAGCGCGTGAGTAGTTGGTACGGGAAAAACATTTTACCATCCTTCATCCTTCCTTGGCCAACGAATTATAGCCCAGTCATTTTACGGTTTGAGCCGGGACTAATTAATAATTGATATTTTTTTCGGTAAAATATTGAAGAGTCAAATTGAGCCTGAAAATGTAACAAAATTAAAAAAAAATGACGTCAGCAACAGTTCCAGCTTTAAAATTTAGCTTTTATCTCGTTCTAAAAAACCTGATGGCAAATTTTTTTGCACATATTTAAGGCTTTACCATTATACATACTTCAAGCATGGTGTAAATATTTTTGTCTACATAGGTTTTGAAAAATACATTAGAATTTTCTAATGAATACCTCATTTTTAAAATTTCACTGCCTATTTTATTGCTCAAAAATAGTTTATATTGTTAAATCTAAGCCGAATGAGTGCATTAGTATTAATATTATTAATTTTAAAGCCTTCAGGGACACACAATTTTGATTTCTATGTTGCGTAGCGATTTTTTTTTAGATATCTTTTAAGATTGTCTTTTTGTCACTAAATGGTGCCGGTTACATTTTAAAAGTACAATTAATAATTACTCCCTACGCCACCTAATAAAACTCCGTAAAATGACTGGGCTATTAGCTTGGATATTCAAAGAACGCCATAGCGCATAAGTGGTGTATGGATACGCAATTATGGGGGTTTGGGTTCAAATCCGCCCGGACAACATGCCATATACCAATCTGTTTTTCTAACTTATGTACGTAATACCAACTGCTCTCAAACGGTGAAGGAAAACATCGTGAGGAAACCTGCATACGCTAAAGAATAAATTCTGATGCGAATGTGAAGTCTACCAATCCGCATTGGGCACGCATGGTGGACTGATGCCCATACACCCTCCCTAAGGGTAGGCCTGTGCCCTGCAGTGGGACGTTTATAGGCTGATGACGATTATGATTAAAAGGGGGTACGCTGCCAGCATACTTGGGACCAATGTCTCGTGGGGACGCACCCGACGACCTTTTTAACTAATTGTTTCAAATTCAAATTTTTACTGAATATGTACAAAAAATACTAACTTGATTATTCTGCAAAACAAATAAATTCAGAATTAAATTAGGTGCGCTTGTTCCACACCGGTACGAGTATGTAGGTAATTAAAGCAAGTCATCGTTTTATTTAACGTTTTGGTGTAATTAGTAAGAAAGACGTTAATAAGAATTTTCCTTAACTAAAGTACCTATTGAGTAAAAAGCAGTTGAAGTAAAGTTTAAAATTCATAAAGTTGAACGCTAAAGAGACTTGATTCAATATTATCTTAAGATTAGTTATGAAAAGCAAGCTTTTCGTTCGAGAATAAGGATTTAAATTATAATGTAACTAGAGTATTTACTTCAATTTCTACGAGATTCCGAGTCCATTTTATAGGTTCCTAGTCAAATAAAGAAATCTTGACTGCGATTTAGAACGTGTATAAATCTTTTTTTTTTAAATCATGATTTGTATTTATAGAAAAATTTGTCTCGGGCGGGACTTGAACCCGCACTCTTCCAAACCGGGGAACTGCGTTATCCAATTTCGCCACCATTCGAAATAGCACAACATAGCTGTAACATGTTTAAAAATCAATAATATTTAAAATTGTATTTATAGGCCTATCGATAATAGATTCAATGCAACACTGTGCATCATTACATAGTTTGTTCTGGATTTGTAGCATATTCAAGGCAAGGATGAAGCTGTAAACAGTAAACGCGTTACAATTTCCCTGGCGAATGCCTGCCTGTCTGCGAGCGATCGATGTTGGCTTACGTCCGAATCTGCACTTTAATATCCTGATTCTATGCATAATTTATCTGCTTTTGCTGTCTATACCGTACATGGGGTGTAAAGAGTAAACGAAAATTGAGCTCCGAAAATAATCCGAAATGTTTGGAACAGAGTTCGTTTCAGAGTAAGCATACACTTTTTTAAAGGGATGATCAGAACATCAAACTGAACAACTTTCTCTATGAGACCAACATCGCAATAAAAATATCAGATGTCCCATACATTTGGTTAGAGAGAGGTTTTGCAGTTTGGTATAGAACAGCAGCTGATTTTTATTTCGCTAAATCGATGTTGGTGCCATATAGAAAGTTGTTCAGTTTGACGGTCTGATCATCCCCTTAAAGTGTACGAATATTAAGAAATACCCTATACAGGGTGTAAAAAAACACCCTAGTAATACTTAAATGGGTGCTTCAGATCATAACTTTCTATAACGTTGTCTAGTCATCATAATACAAGACCAGGTACTTTAAATGTGAATAGATAATTTGTGTTACTATGTCCAAGATATTTATTTATTATTTGTTTATTTTAATATGGAGTCATAATCGATGGCGAAAAAAAAATCTGCTGTCCCATACTCTAATAGCTGTTCAGTTTGATGGCCTGAAGCACCCATTTAAGTATTACTAGGGTGTTTTGTTACACCCTGTATAGGTACATGGTACCACTAGATTTATCAATTGTCTAGACCTAACATGTATTTTCCCTCATCTTCGTCCACATGGAATAGATGGTTCCAACGTTGGTAGTTTAATTCAGGAAGTTTGACCATATTGTGCTGTCGATCAATGAAAACTGCATCAAAATCGCAGTAATTCTCAAATGATGTTCAAACAGACACAAGAAATAAAAAGAAAGATTTATACTTAGAGAAAACCTAATTCAGGGCGAAACCCTCTAGCACCAAAGGCGCATTTAGAGTTGGAAGCCTTTCCCTGAAGTCGGTTCCTACAAGATAATAATAACATAGGTACAATAATCTAACCTACCCCTACTATAAATAACGTTTTATTGCAGAATGCGGGATAGAAGAATGTTCGGAAGGCTGTAGTGGCGGCACTTGCGATTGCAATCCAAAAGACAGTGATTTTAGTAAGTGTATTTTCTAGCTTCATAGTGTTTGTAGTTTTTAGATATACAGTATGTAAACTAACTAAAGGCAAACCTTTTAACCCGTTAATGTATAGGGTCGAAACATGCACATGGTACATCTTTTTTCAAATTTAAATAGTTTAATTTTATTCAAAAGAAAATATTCAAACAGTGGTTGTATGTTTATGTTGGATATCTTAATAGTTAACACTGTTGTATTTAAACTGTTTTTTATTTCACTCACATTTAGTAAAATCCACTTTTTTGGTAGTCGGTTAACATTATTTACATCACCTGTGAAATCAGCTGTTCGATGTAAACAAAACGTTCGATGTAAACAAAACAAACTAAACACAAACAAATCTAGATTATCGTAACTTGTACATGCAGGACCGCGTCAAAATTATTCATTATCACAGGCACTTTAATGCACTAAGCCTTTACATACTTGCCTAGAAATTTAATTTCCTTCACTCAGTTTTACAGGATTTTGATTTAAATCACAAAAACAATCTTTGGATAAAATTAATTAATCCTTTGACAGCTATGTTTTATTTTTGACTTAAGTATCCATCTCCAAAGAGAATACTTACAATAACTTGTTCATCTCTACGTTTATCTTTGAAGTTTATGGTTTTTTTAAACAAGAAGATTATTTTATACCTACAGCATGTTGATTTTTTTTTCCAAAAATGCAATTAGTTTGAAGACATCATTATAATCTATTAAACTTTGAATAAACATGTACCATGTGCATGTTTCGACCCTATACATTAACGGCTTAAAAGGTTTGCCTTTAGTTAGTTTACATACTGTATAGTCAATGAACTGATTAAACAATCCTTTAAACCCTCACTTAAATCTGGTCCTAAGGCAGCGAGTCAAGTCGACCCGAGGCAAATTGAGGCGAGGTGCCAATTACCAAACGGTTACTTTACGAATGAGAACGAAGTGACAATTTTAAACTCAAGCCAAGTCTTAGGCAGTCATTGCAACATCCAAGTGAAGAGATGAGTGAATAAAAAATTGTTTGTTGTAGCTTCAGCCCGTTTTGAGACAAGACTGCAGATAGTGGACCAAGCAAATGTCAACATATCTCAAGAAATCGTCAAACAGGTCAGTAGATCTCCAATACACCCTTTCCATTGCACCTCTATCATCGACCCAGGATTTTCGTACCTTCTCTCTCTCTATGACCTATACTCTTCTTTCTACAATGCCATTTCCTCCCAGAGATTTTCTATTTACAATAGTAACACAAACACCTCTGAGTCCAACTCATATGTTACTAATGTTATCTAAACAATCTCATCTCTCTCCAAACCTTGCTGAACATCAAAGGCGAACGGCATAGTGCATAGAAAGCGTCCAAGGTGCCATCGTGGACGCTACGTTTCAAATAATTAGCCACAATTGTAATATGCAAATCTCTTTTCAGATCACCAACTACTTGAAATCATCAAACATTACATTAGAAGACGACGTAGAAATTTTAAACATAAGGTAAGAAGTTATAAGGAAAGGCATCCTTTCCTTCTTCCTCTCGATCTGCTTGTTTACTTTGGAATTACAAAAGAGATGATAGACGCGGTAGTCATGTTTTCTGCTGATTTACCTGTAAAAACAATCACACCATTTCATATAATCGTTCCTCTCAGTAGACTATCCGATCGTCGTTCTCATAAGTTTCCGCAAAACAAGCTGTTAATCAAATAGATACTCCTTGATCATGTCAAAGAAGTTTTGTGGGAGAATCCTAAAATGCGGATTTTTTTTGTGCTAATACTATCACGTAACATAACCCTTAATTCCAGCACTTTAGAGTCCAACAACGCGCGCACAGTATGGCTCCGAATATGGGGTGCCCGCAAAGAGGCGGGCGCAATGCGAGCTGCGCTGTCCCGGCTGGCCGCAACGCGCACGCGCACCGACCGCCTGCGCTTACTCAACGCGCCGCTGCACTTCGACATGCATCCTGCGCTCTCTTTACACGTTAGTAATCTTTATTACCAAACATTCACTTAGCAACTACTTGACGTAGGGTCCGTGCTCAAAAATGTCCGTACCAAATGAGAAACAAAAAACGTAAAGAGAAACAATTACCCGCCAGTCTTCGTTTAATTGACGAACGCGTAGCGTTCGTCTGCATGCCGAGCTGCTGTGCTGTAAGAATTTGTAAAAACTATGCAAGCAAACTTTCGCGACTTTTGTTATTCGACGCAAATGATAAAGGCCGACGTAGCCTGAAGAATTGCTTAACTATATTTGGCAATAGGCTGGACACATTTCTCGCAGAACCCGATGGCCGATGGCACCCGATTGTTTCGAAGAGTTCTCGAGTGGCGACTGCGTGCGACTTGCACGGAGCTGAGCAAGATGAAAGAGGCAACAGCGGCTGGTTGCGGCTTGTGCTATAGCCACTTGAATGTCAGTGAACGCAAAATCTAAAAAGGTCCCTAGCTTTTGCCAGAACAGTAACCGTAATAAAAGAAGATGATAATGATATACTGCGCCCACCCCAAGTAGTGAGACAAGGACAAAGATAATGACTCTACGTGGATTATCAATGCACAGTTATTTTTATTTGAAGAACAAGAATTAAGAAAGACCCTAGAAAGACCTGAGTAATATCAAAACAAGGGTTTTATTCTGTAACTACCCGATTCAACCGATATCAAATCGACACGTTGAGCAGTTCTTAGCGATTTTACTTTTGTTAAGTATCTAGTTAATTATTTCTGTAATATTTACTTAATTAATTTCAAACAATGAATAATGATGATCACAGAAACAAAATATAAATTTAAAATTGTCAAGTATAGTCATAACAATGTTACTGATCTTGCAAACGATATTAATATCGAAAACTTACATTAATAAATATTTCACCATCATCATCTCAGCCGATAGACGTCCAATAGGCCGCCCCCAAGGATCGCCATAACAACCGGTCCAGCTTCATAAATATACTGGTCAGAAAAGACAAATATTGTAACGTCTAAGTAAGTAAAATTCAAACTCAAGTTTGGCGACATTATTCCGTTCTTAACTAAATTTATCGCCGAATCTAAAGCAATTAAAAAAATAACCGCTCTCCTATCAACAACTTGGAAACTTTGCTCCGTTCCCGTACTAAGAAATGATACCTACCCATTTGTTGAAATGAAAACTCCCAACTTATCCCGTGCTTGAGTGAAATTCAAAGAAACTTTGTTTTAAAATAATAAAATGATATTACTCCGCTATTAGCTACCCGAGAGAGATTCATTCATTATTTTTAGACTAAACTAAGAACATTGCTTTCTTAAAATAAACCTATTGCAGACAAGGACTCAAAACCCCTTTTATTTAATAACTAGCGTTAACCCGCGACTTCGTCCGCGCAAATTATATACCAGATTTTAAGTCAGATCATAAGAAATCAAACAAAAAAATTTTTCATCAAAATCGGTTCAGTAGTTTTTGCGGCGTTAACCCGCGACTTCGTCCGCACAAATTATATACCAGATTTTAAGTCAGATCATAGGCAATCAAACAAAAAAGTTTAATCAAAATCGGTTCAGTAGTTTTTGGTGATGCTCTTTCAAACAAACACACAAACAAACAGACAGACAAAAAATCCAAAAGTTGGTGATATGGAATCAGGGACACCTAAACACCATATCGTAACTTTTTTTTTTGTTAATATCTTCAATGTAGAGACACACTTCTGTTATAGTTTTATAATAGTACGAGCGTTAACCCGCGACTTCGTCCGCACAAATTATATACCAGATTTTAAGTCAGATCATAAGCTATCAAACAAAAAAAGTTTCATCAAAATCGGTTCAGTAGTTTTTGCGTGATACTCGTTCAAACAAACAAACACACAAACAAACAGACAGACAAAAAATCCAAAAATTTGTGAAATGGAATCAGGGTCACCTAAAAACCATATCGTAACTTTTTTTTGTTAATATCTTCAATGTACAGACAAACTTCCTGTTACAGTTTTATAATAGTATAGATAGATGAGTAGAATTCAGAACATCTTTTTTTTATTATGAGAGTACATAATAAGATTGTTATAAGATTCCATATACGTTGTCAGTATTTTAAATCCAACGGTATGTTTGTCTGTCTATTTGTTACGTCTTTCTCGTCCTAATCATTTGTCTAAATTTAAACATCAGATTAACGAAATTTTCATTTTTTTCATTTGCGTTTCTTAGAATATTATTTAAAATAGTTTGAAACAATGTCTATGTCTATCTTTGGATAAGTAGATAAATAACAAATAAAATCGTTTCAATGTCAATTTACACCACGATCTTCAATCAAGTTGCCAGCCACGTTTTTCCATAAAACTTTACAGGGACATTAAATTTTAACGATTTACGTAGGTAAGCAGAGTCCTACAAATAGGGACAGAATCTTATAATTTTCCATTAGAAGACTACACCTACAGGAAAGATACACACAATGAGTTTCGTTAATAAAGTTATAGTAGTAACGGGGGCAGCTTCAGGTATCGGTGCAGCTACGGCTTTAAAATTTGCTAAACTATCAGCAAAAGTGGCCCTAGTCGACAAAGATGAAAGTAAGCTAAAGATATCACTTGATTTATGTGAGAAGCAAAGCAATAATAAGCATCTTACTATAGTTGCAGACTTGAGTAAGCATGAAGAGTTAATATCTGTGATACCGAAAACCATCGGCAATTTTGGAAAACTGGATATACTTATCAACGCAGCCGGAATCGTTACAGAAGAAAACGTTCTAGAAGATGATTTTACGAACAATTTCAACGCTATCATGGCCATAAACTTGAAAGCACCAATAATATTAACCAACAAAGCCGCAGCTTATCTTGTCAATACAAAAGGAAGTATTATTAATGTTGCTAGTGTGGCTACATCTAGACCAAGTGGAAACATATCCTTATACTGTGTCAGCAAAGCTGCATTAGAGATGTTCACAAAATGTATGGCTTCAGATCTTGCCTCAAAAGGTGTAAGAGTTAATTCTGTTCATCCAGGTGCCGTGAGGACAAATATACTGCTGTCTTCAGATCCTTTTGCTAAATTGGAAGAATACTACAACAACATGGAGAAAATTTTACCCTTTGGCGTCATAGAAGCAGAAGAAATTGCTGAATTAATCATTTTTTTGGCTAGTGACAAAGCTAGAAGTGTCACTGGTTCGTCTTACTTTATCGATGGGGGAATTTCTGTGTTTACAGACCGTGGCGGGATAGGTAAACTTAAAACGAATAGAGAATGAAAATAAAAATTCGTTGGCTCTACAGGGTGAAATTGATATCATTAGCATCCTTTTAAACTAAGAGTCTATCCATCAAACTGAACAACTTTTACTATGGGAGCAAACCGATCGGAGCAAATAAAAAAATCTGCTGTTCCATACTAAACTGCAATGTCGACGCGCGAGTTTGCGACTCAAATGTATGCAACAGCTGATTTTTTTTTTGCTCCGATCGCTTTGCTCCCTTAGTAAAAGTTGTTCAGTTTGATGGGTAGACTCTTAGTTTAAAAGGATGCTAATGATATCAATTTCACCCTGTATATTGGCACTATGTGTGGGGATGATGTTAAGATATAGACCTTACTTTGTTTATAATACTTATCTACAATTTTCTTTCAGTAAATGTTTCAAATATAAATTATAAACATATACGAAGTTTTTAATTGGTGTCCAACTAATCATCTATACTATTATAAAACTGTAACAGGAAGTTTGTCTGTACATTGAAGATATTAACAAAAAAAAAGTTACGATATGGTTTTTAGGTGTCCCTGATTCCATTTCACCAATTTTTGGATTTTTTGTCTGTCTGTTTGTTTGGGTGTTTGTTTGTTTGTTTGAACGAGTATCACGCAAAAACTACGGAACCGATTTTGATGAAACTTTTTTTGTTTGATAGCTTATGATCTGACTTAAAATCTGGTATATGATTTGTGCGGACGAAGTTGCGGGTTAACGCTCGTAATAGCATAAGCATATCGTAGGACTTCAGGAACTTGCATAAATTCTCTAGGTCTCAAAAATTGACATAAAACATTTCCAACTTAGGTCAAAAACTTAACTGTAGCGGGTTCCTATACATTATACAAGGTCTAACTTAAAATGCTGACGGTTTTTTGAGAGGATGATCAGACCATCAAACTGATCAACTTTCTCTTGGTATGGGATCAAAGTCGAAAGCTCGAATAAGTAATCTGCTGTCCCATACATTTGGATCGAGTTGGTTTGCAGTTTTGTATGGAATAACAGATTTATTTCTCGCGATATCGAGGTTGGTCTCATAGAGAAAGTTGCTCATTTAGATGGTCTGATCATCCCCTCAAAAAAACTGTCAGCATATTAAGAAGGATGCTAAGTAAGTATACAGGGTGTAAGGGTAAACAGTTGCCTTACTTTAAGGGGTGATTGTACCCATGATACTGAACAACTTTTCCAAAGAAACATATAGGAAATTCGCAAAAAAAAGTCCACTTTCCATACTAAATGCAATCAGCTGATCGAACGTTTGTATGAAAAGTCGATTCTTTTTTTGGTTCCTTAGGGGAAGTTGTTCAGTATCATGGGTACAATCACCCCTTAAAGTAATTCAACTGTTTACCCTAACACCCTGTATATTTTAATGTCAGTGTGTCTTTTTCGTCCCATATAGGCAAAATGACAGTTTCAAAAGGGGTCAAAAAAATGTCTGGTGGCACTTTTATCTCATTATTTTCCATCTCGCTGACAGTAATTACATGTCCATTGGGATAAATATTTATTTGCTGTAAATTTTACATTGTGTCGAGAAATTTTACATTTGTGAAAAGTAGTTTAACATGTTGTTCGTCAATTAAAAGCCGTTGCTTCTAGAAAACTCTATAATGAAGAACTTTAAATGAGACTAGTGTTAACCCGCGAATTCGTCCGCACAAATTATATACTTACCAGATTTTAAGTCAGAACATTCGCTATCAAACAAAAAAAGTTTCATCAAAATCGGTTCAGTAGTTTTTGCGTGATGCTCGTTCAAACAAACAAACAAACACAAAAACAAACAGACAGACAAAAAATCCAAAAATTGCTGTTATGTAATCAGGGACACCTAAAAACCATATCGTAACTTTTTTTTATAATATCTTCAATGTACAGACACACTTCGGTTATAATAGTACTTATAGACGTTATATGACGGCCCGTTAGCACAGTCTGTAGTGAACCTGCCTGCTGTGCCGAGGGTCGCGGGTTCGAATCCCGTAAGGGACAAATATTTATATGATGAATATGAATATTTGTACCCAAGTCATGGATGTTTGTATCTATATCGTTGTCTAGTCATCATAATACAAGTCCAGGTACTTTAAATGTGACTAGATAATTTGTGTGACAATGTCCAAGATATTTATTTATTTATTTATAGATATAGATAGATATATAGATTAAAGTAAAATTTTTTTCACGAACTTGTGTACCTACGATACAAAAAGAAATCCCACTTACACGGAATAATAAAAATAAACGCCTCTACTTTTCCCTCGTTCGGTGAAAGTTTAATTATTTGAAATGTGCATTTTCTAGCGTTTGTCGGCAAGATTTGGCGCGTAGCCAGCTTCGTGGCCTTCCAACTAGCTTCCAACAGATATTTCTCGTTAGCCTGACTTAGCACCTTCTTTGTTATACTAATAGGCACCTTCAGATCTTCAAAGTACTTACCTAAATTATTTTCATAGTTTGTGTCCTAAATAGCTTATTTGTAAATGACAAAGAAATTTAATTAAAAAAGAATCGGTAAAATCAACGAGTTACAACAACAAACTTAAATCAATAAGCAGGACATTTAAAACATATTCGTCCAAAGAGATTGCTTTACACGCATTATTTGAAACACTGGCATTGGCGAATAAAAAAAATTTCTGAATGCCATTTAATGTATTAAAAAAATAAAACACTTCTTTTTCTAAAGGCTGACATCATATTTTTTCGCGTCAAAACGGCCAGGACATCAAGAACTAAATTAATTAAAACCTCTTTTATGAACATAAAACCATAAAAAAATCAATTATAGCAAGCTTAGGTCGCAAGAATTTTACAATCATTGCCTGTTTTTTTTTTAGTTTTAAAATATTTCGCGGTAAGTCGTGTATTTTGTTGTTTATTTTTAATTATTTCGATTTTTGTTTTATTTGAGGTTGAATAGCGACATTTGTAAACTTAAATGCAGACAAAACGTTCAATTTTCGATAATGCTTCACTGTGGACACTGTTGACGATGTGATTTGATAACACAGTTCTTTAAAGTAGAGAGAGCCACGCACACCTATCTTACTATTTTACTTATTACTATACACTATACTATTATTATTATCACTATTGTCTAAGGTGTGAAATGTATGATGTATTGTTGTCTATACGAATAAATAAATAAATACACTAGAAAATTCCTATGTTGTATTAACTACATGTGTTCCTAATATACAATCTTGAATTATCTTTATTTATGGACTTACTATGTATGGTAAAGTCGACAACAACATTTAATTTACATTTAGACGGGCAATAACTAAATTCTCATATCTGTCACAAAGCAAATATTACAGGATACTGTAGACGAACATTTTTACGCTTACGCTCAGGATACTAAAAACCGGACTCGCCTAAGATATATGATAAAGGTTGTGGGATTACACACGATGACGCATTGACGGAGCGGCAGACGTCTGTCCGTCATTTGTGAAGCACGTAGAAGCACACACGGTGACGGATTGACGCACCGTGTTTTCTTCTACTTGCGGTTTCATACAACTCCTTGCTTCACAAATGACGGACTGATGTCTGCCGCTCCGTCATGCGTCGTCGTATATGATCCCACTGAATAACTAAAGGCGGTTGCAGAGGGTCAATTTTGTACAAAACTTTGACGCACAATACGCGTAGACGGTATTCATATAAGTAACTTTGTATATATGGAAAAATAGTTTAGAAAATCTAGATGCCGCGTAATAAATAACATTTGCAATTTATAAAATAATTACGAAGATATAAAGCTTTGAACTTTTTCATACAACATTTTAAAAGCTTTATATCTTCGTAATTATATTATAAATTGCAAGGTGGTTCCAACCAGCTTCTAAATTTTTCATACAAAATTTTAAAAGCTTTATATTTTCGTAATTATATGATAAATTGCCAATGTTATTTGTGACGCGGCAGCTAGATTTTTGAAACTATTTTTCCATATATACAAAGTTACTATGTTAATATGCGTCAAACTTTTGTATGGACTGAAACCACCTTAAAAACTATTTCCAGAAATTAATGTCTGCTAGAATCTATGAACACATTCATACTTTCATTAAACGTCCATGAATAACAGAATAACTAATCTTACACGTCGATTTCTCATCTTTAATGTTTTAAATGACAATGAGATTCATTAGTGTAATCAACTTTGATTGCCGATTGTAGGTAATGCTAAAAAGTATGGTCGACGTCTCGACGAAGTATTTCATATCCACAAATTTATTAAAAATTACACCTATTTAGAGCTAAGATTTAGAGCAATTAGAAGGTTCTTGAATATAGAGAGTGTAAATTAAAAATGTGTTACATTATTACATATGTTATAAAGGGAGTATTAAGACCATAAAACTAAACAACTTTCACTATGGGACCAACATTGAAAAAGCGAAAAAAAAACTGTTTACATACATTTGGGTCGATTGGCCGTTGACATTGTTTTAGCGATTTTGATACTGTTCCCATCGTAAAAGTTGTTCAGTTTGATAGCCAGAAGCACCCCCAAACTTCCCCCAAAGTACGTAACGCCCTGCATATCACAAAAATCAAATTGAGACTAATTAGTAATTAATTCAATAGGTACACCATTCAATTCGTCTAACGCTCATTAACAAAGATTTTGCTATTCACAGACTCTCATAGTAAACCAGCGTCCGGAAGTATGGGAGGGCTCAGAGTTCATACTGAGTTGCATGGCGTACGGATCTCCCGATATACAGTTCACCTGGTACAAGGACGGGATCAAAGTTAACTTCAATGGGACTACCAGGTGCGCTTCTTCCATATCCTAATCAATACGTTTCCTTATGGATTCCGCATTACTATATTATTACTGTAATATTATTCCTGTCTTGTCCAGGGATATATGGACACGTACAGTAGCAGAGGATGCGCTCGGGCGTCGCATGTCAGTTCTCGGTATATCGGAGGCCAAGAGACCAGATAGCGGCAGATGGTCATGTTCGGCAGACGACGCTGGTAGGAGAAGGTGCAGAGCGTTAAGACTGGCAGTACTGCGGCCTCCTGATATACGCCTTGTACCTTCCACTTTGACTGTCAATAAGGTAATTGCCGTCTTTGTTGAAGATTGTTGGGATTTTACCCTACCTTCGGATCATAATTTTAAAATGTAAATAACTTCTAGACTAAACAGCTAGATCAAATCTTTAGATACAGTTTTAATAGTAACTAGAATTTACCCGCGACTTCGTCCGCACAAATTATATTTTAAGTTAATCAAAAAAGCACTCAAACAAAAAAGTTTCATCAAAATCGGTTCAGTGGTTTTTGCATGATACTGTTACAAAGAGACAACAAAAATTAATAAAAAAGGTTGATATGGAGTCCTAATGAGAGAAGAACTGAATCGTGATTCTTATAAGTGCAATTGCTCCATAGTTGCATTTACCAGATAGTTGCAATTACAAGACTCCGCCTTATCGTAATCATTTTCTTGTAAATATCGTCAATGTTGCACACTTCTCTTACAGTTTTATAATAGTTTAGATTAGATTAGGAACACTAATTTATATAGCCTTATTTTTTAATGACTTTAAAATTTTAAGGATGTTTCAGATAATGAAACTAAACGACTCAATCTCTAAGGAACATGGGTCGAAAAACGAGAAAAATGTTAGGACCTCCCGTAGAAAATCGATTGGCTGACACACACTTTTGTATGGAAGGTCCAAAAATTGTTCTCCCTTTTCGATTTTCATTATCACAGGCTTAGCAAGCCTGTCAAGGCCCCAAACCCTCAAATAATAATAAATAATAGGTTTCATTATCTGTTTTGGTGGTATAGGCTGATTATGATAATGACTGGCCAACCTAAATTCTGCTAATAATGATATCTTTAGCCGATCTACTTGACCCTTAACCTGTTTACCCCAGGGTGACAACGTCAGCATCACATGCCTAGCTGGTGCGGGGCGAGTGCACGGTGCCCTGGGGTTCAGTTGGGCCAGGGAGAGGACCCTGCTCCCCCTGGCCCCTGGACGAGAGGCCTGGGAAGACCTGTTTCCTGCTGGGAGTGTGCTGAAGCTTTATAATGTCCAGGTAATATAAAGAACTATGGTAAGTTTCAATAATGGAAAGAGCCCTGGGAGAAATATTCGTGACATTAATAATTTATCGACGATGGAGCATAACAATGCTTATAATCTCCTCGTGACTCGCGAAATCGTGATAGATAAACCTTTATTATAAAATATCATTGATGAGAATATCGAACTAACCTCTCTACCTACTTAAAATAATCATGGTATCTACGTAATATTTTCCTACATAATCCTTCTTCCGTCGAGTCGATGGCAACTTTATTGAGTTTGATTTGCGATCACGGCCAAGAGGTTGCCAATCAGCTTAAGAGGCTGTGGGCCTATGCCGCCACGATAAAACGATAAAAATCGAGACGTGCTTCTGTCTTTGTTACTTTACGTATGCGAAAGTGACCGCGCATGACAGTTTTTTGGTTTTGTCGCTTTTTCGTGCCTGGCATGCTAGGCTTGGAACAACCACCTGTAGGCCTCGCATGCCACCCCCGAGAAAATGACAAAAATCGAGATGTGCCTCCATCTTTATTATTTTACGTACGCCAAAAAGAGCGCGCACGACTTTTTTCTCGTTTAAGTGCTTTGTCGTGGGTGGCATACTAGCTGTGCAAAGGCAGGTAGCTGGGAGCTACTGGACGAGGAAGGTCGACATGTTGTGGCCTTGGGGAAAGCCTATATTCAGCAGTTAGCTAACGTTGCTGATGATAATGGCTTGCGATTAGAAGCCCAGGGTTGTATAACATTAAGGGCCTGATTCACCACTTTATAAGTTCTTGTTAACTTATCTGACAGCCCGTTTGACATTTTTATGAAAAATTTTGTATGAAAAAAAAATGTCAAACGATCTGCCAAAAAAGCTATTAAGAACTTATCCAAAAAATTATGAAAGAGGCCCTAAGTCTTATTCTTTGGTGTCAGCCATATCGCATGCCAATCCCCACCTAGGGAGTATTAAATTCCTTGTGCCAATCTTCATGCTGTAGTGGAAAGATTAACCACTCACCAATGGTCGTATCGATGCTGACTGCCCAGTGTGCACCAGAACCAGACGAACTCAGGTTTCGTCACTCGGGGAAGCTCTCTCCTTGCACCCGATTAACATTAAGGAATAACATGGCGATATTTAAATATCACACAAATTTCCTTTCAAGAAATCCGGTGAATTCCGCTGTCAAGTATCATCAGTGGCCGGTACCAATGCTAAAGGAGTGACGATGTGGGCCCTAGGGCCCAACGACGAGGCCTGCCAGGCTGAGGCTTCTCTTGGGCTCCGGTGGCCCAAGACCGCGCCAGGGGCACACGCTTCGGCCACCTGCCCACCTGGACATAGTGGGGAGACTACCAGGTAAAACTTTGGTTCTTTGAATTTTAGGACACCATTTAGATAGGAAGGAAATGTTGGATCACTCTTCGTCTAGATGTGAGAAAGTTTTCTAATATCTTTCTCTATTTTCAGATTCTGTGAACCAAAAACCAGTCAGCGAGGAGTAAAGTGGATGCTTCCGGACTTTTCTGGGTGTATTGCTGACTCTCTAAAAGATATTTACGAACAGGTGACTATTTTCTTTGTTAGTTAGTCGTTTTGTATCTTATAATTGCTATGCGAAAATACCAAGTCATGTAAATATTCTACTTGGTCTGCCTTGACGTCGACGACGCGTCGTCGTCCTTAAGGTCGTCGCGACGGAATTATGGAATCCATTCTTTGGTTGTGTAGGTTCAGAATTAATCTAGACCAGAATTTTATTTAATTTTGATACGTTCAACCTCTTGATGATATAGGCGTAATCCAAGTCTACAGTAAGTATCCCCTACCGTTCTGATATCTGAACAGAAGAAATAACTATTCGTAAGTCGAAACCACACAGATCATTCTAAATCTGAAATTATCATTTTGTCATTTCAGTTCAGTCGTATATCCTACGGCTATTCCTGGGGCAATGTATCCCACGTAGCCCACCAATACGGCGCGGTCCTCCGCTCCCTCCCCGCGCACCCCGGCGAGGGCACCCTCCCCCTCCGGCACTCCAGGGAGATGATGAACTACCTCCTCTCCACCGCTGGACGACCCAAGGACAGGATAGAGAGCTTGGAGCATTTGCTGAAGATTTATGATACGCTGCTGAAGCATCCTGATGCTTTTTTGGATGAGGAGGTTTGTTTTGTGAACTGAAATCATAATTATAAGACCACTAGTACCTTCACCCAATTGTTCAGTTATCTTTATTTCCACTCATATACTTTGGATGCATTTCTACCTATATTGTATCAGGGGTACTCGCCGGTTGGTGTCCCAAATTGTCTAAATCTACGTGTTGGTTTCAATCTCACGCAAGCCTCCCGAAGGTCCATGACTCCTAAGTCAATTAATAAGGAAAAGGCATTACCTGATTTGGTTGGAAGTAAGTAATTATATTTTGATGATCTGAGCAAGTCATTTTTAAGAGTACACGGAAAAGCCATAGATTTTGTTTAGGATTTTGACAAATAACCCTATTAAAAATCGGTAAGCTATGTACGATGTACGTATATGTAGGGACCAATTTAATATATTGACGGTTTTTAAGGGGATGATCAGACCATCGAACTGAACAACTTTATTTTTGAGACCAAACGTTCAAATTCCAAAAAAAGAATCAGCTGTCCCATACATTTGAGTCGAGTAGGATTCCAGTTTTGTATATATGGAACAGCTGATTTTTTTCCTTGAATTCGTCATCCCACAGAGAAAGTTGTTCAGCTTGAAAGTCTGATCATCTTCTTTAATTCCAATTACTTATTTCCTTACAGAAAATCTACGATCTCCAAAATGCAATAGCTGACACAGCCGGCATGAAGGACCTCGACATGCGATTCCATGAGTTCACAGTCAAGTCAAAGCCAGTCCACGATCAAGCAGCCCATTTCTCTCTCCAACCAGTACCTGGACCCGAGGAGTGGCTGCTGGCTTCAGCTGGAGTGGAGCTGGTGGAAAGGCCTGGAAACGCTTCCGTTGTAGCCGTGCATTACCATAACTTGTCGGCTAGGCTGCCTTCTTTGAGGATGTCTATTGAGTTCAAGTGAGTATAATTTGTGATGAAGAAATCATCATCAGCCTAACAAGGTGTACCTGGACCGAATGGCTGCTGGCTTCAGCTGAGTTGAGCTGGTGGAGAGGCCTGGAAACGGGTCCGTTGTAGCCGTGCATTACCATAACTTGTCGGCTAGGCTGCCTTCTTTGAGGATGTCTATAGAGTTCAAGTTAGTATGATTTCTGATGAGGAAATACAGGAATTGATACAGAAGAGTTTAAAATAGTCAATTATTGTCAACTGATGACACTCGCAAGATTAAGCCAAATTGATTGACGTAAGAATCATCAAAGTCGGCCCACGTGTTTGGTCTCTGGAGTGCCAGAAGTGAACAAACTTACATACAATACAAGGCTGATGAACACATTACCCTTCCTTAGCGTCGGGCAGTCGGGTAAAAAGGTGATTGTGAAAAGTTTCTGAGGTGACCTACATTTTAAATTGGTTAATACATTAGGTCAGCCATTAGGTGATCTGGTGGTAACCGAACTTGGATTTGTAATACCACTGCCACTGGCGTTTCGATGAAGGAAAACATCATGAGGAAACTTGCATGACTCTAATTTCGAGGCATTTTGTCCCCTAGGTTTTTTTACACCTTGTATTTATAAAATCTCTGACTTCCCTCCGGGAATATTGAAACATAAAATTACTTCTGCATTATTTTATTTCGTATTTCTTAGATGCATTATTTTAGAATCATTCTTATCACCTTCAATTCTAATTGATTTCAATTAGATGACTTTTCTATATCTTTATTTACCTAAATTACTTACTAACATTACTAAAAACTTATAATTATTTTATTTATTACTTTTATTTCAATCAAACTTACGGCTACGCCAACGCGGACGTTGCAGTCAATCGTCTTCCAGGAACGGCCGCGAGATGGAGTACCTACTCGCCTCGCAGCAGGTCCAGCTGTGGGCTACCGGCGCAGGAGTCGATCCCACGCTCCAGCACACTGTCACACTGCTGTTCACGCATGTCAAGAACTATAGTGCTGTTGGTAAGACTTCTAAAACGTGCAAGATAATCTTTCTTCTTCCTCCTTATGATAGTCGCCGAGTGATTACTGAACCTAGGATACGTCCATCTGGCGCACTCTGGGCAATTAGCAACTGAGCAATTGGGCAATTAGAAATTAGCTGATTGGCTAATCTCTACACTACCATACTACGTTGCATCGCGACAAGACGCAAGGTGCAAGGGGGTGCAAAAGGTACTCTTGCTGCCCCTGTCTTGGAAAAAAATACACAGAAATACCGCGCTACTTGAAGTTATCGTAAATGCCAAATTTGTTATAAGGTATCCATTAATTATAAGAACCTTATTAGTAGGTGTAATGTACGGATCTAGCCACTCAATAGCATGCTCTCGATCGACTTGCCACTAAAATAGCATTATCTTAGTTGAGACTTGTGAAAAACAAGTTAGACTAATGGGGACAATCAATCAATGGCGTAGAATCACACACGCGTATTCTCTAATTCCTGCGAAATGGAAACACTATCCTAAACACACTGGGTCCTATACAAATCTGCATAAAACGTCATTGATCCTGGCCCTCGACTATTGTTCTTCTACCACGTCGAAAACACCGTAAAGCGGCATGACGCGTAGGTACGTAAAAACGATCGAAACGAGCGGTCAATGAAATTTTATGCAGATTTCTATGGAACCTAGTATCACTAACATTTCTCATTGCAGCGTCGAAGCTAGCATGTGGTCTTCGTACACCATCGGAGCCGAGGGCGTGGAGCACAAAAGCCTGCGAGGTTCGAGTGTCGGAACCAACTCATGTCTCCTGCAAGTGTCGGGGTCTTGGCACTTACGCGCTGTTCACCATCGCCAGGTCTACGCTTGTGAGTATATTTATAATATTGACGACAGCACGGACTGTTTTTATTACTGTGTGCAAATAATAGTACATTTATGATACAATTGAGGTAAGTTGGTCATTACTCCAGGCTGGATTTCAGCTCGAGCAGTAGGCGAGGGCGTAATGAAGTCGAGAGTTTAATGACCAATGCTTTTATTCGACGTTTTTCAACACACTCGCCAGGATAAAATCAATAAAATTTAGTTTCTAAAAGTAATAAAAGTATATTGGCTCACACAAAGAAATGCATTTACAGGGTATGCCCTTAAAGTAAGTGTACATGGACAATTACTGTCTTTTCGAGAGTCTGGCGTCTCGGACAAATGGGACCATCTGTTACTGGAACTAAATTACTGAAACTACAATTTATTAATATAACATAACAAGAAATATCTCAATAGTTTTTGTTGGCATTCGTAAACGGTGTACCGTTTTGTTTAAAAAAGCACGCATGTTTTATAAGCTGCATCATGAACCTAAAAGCAATAAGAGTCACTTAAAGAGCAAGTTTGTAGAAAAGAATATTGTACTTCTGCATCTTTTTGGTCAGAAATTTAAGATCCGTCTTTGTTTCTACTAAGATGATTTGATTACCTACTAACGTCGGCGTGTCGGTAGTAATTTAATAAGATAACTCGGTCGCTTCATTATTGCAACTTTTCTTATTTCATTATAACAATCTTATTTTCTTTGTCAAAATAAATGTTTGTAGTTATTATTATAACCAGCATGAGCAGGCCACGCGACGTTATACGTGATTCAACTTACGCGTGGGCGGTTTATGCTGGTTATGAATAACTTGACAGGTAACTGTGTGTAGGTACCAATTAGGTACGCTGATAAGGTAGCCTTGCGGTAGCATTTCCCCTCAGCCACGATATAAGATCAATTAATCATGTGCATATACATTCAATTTTATACCTTATCACTAAACGAGACAGCCTATAATTGCGAAACAATAATTTCGAACTTAGAACGTTTGGGGTTCACGCGAGACTACTTTTCATGATTTTGAAAGTTCAAAATTAGAATCTAAAGTTATGGGGAATAAAATCCAAAGTTGTGGATTGCGTGTTACCTCGCCCCGCAAAAAGTGGCAGAAATGTTTGTTAGTAGAATTACACGCGTAACTAGTCTCTATATAAGTAGTCAAAGCACAATACGCGTAGACGGAATTATCAAAAATTAAAATTTTGTATATGGAAAAACAGTTTGGAAAATCTAGTTGCCGCGTCACAAATAACATTTGCAATTTATAATTTATATTACGAAGATATAAAGCTTTTAAAATTTTGTATGAAAAATTTCAAAACTTTATATCTTCGTAATTATTTTATAATAAAGTTATGGGGAATAAAATCCAAAGTTGCGGATTTCATGTTACCTCGCCCCCCGCAAAAAGTGGCAGAAATGTTTGTTAATAGAATATCACGCGTAACTAGTCATGCTGTCAGCTGTTGTCATGAATTATTTGAAAAGACCCCGTAGATGTAGGTATAGTGACCCAACCGTAACCTTGTTCTTTCATGAAGCCTACCTAATAAAGCAGAGTCTATATCTTTAACACTTGATACTGGCGAAATCATCAAGGAAACGCCATCACACAAAAATAGAATAGAATAGGTATAGTGACAAGTTGTCAGCTGTACTTATTTTGTTGCTTCTGCTCTCCCTTTTCTAGATAGTGAGCGTGAGGTTATACAGAGTTTAATAAAACATCCTAGTAATACTTAAAGGGGTGGTTTAGATTAGACGATGAGAAAAAAATAAAAAATCAGGTCCTGCAGTTTTATATGAAACAGCAGATTTCTCATTTTTGGCCCCTTTTAAATTTTATTTCTTTGATTTTATTGTGGTGAAGTAACATTGTATTTTTTTCTTTGAAAACATTCTGTCAGTACTTCCTCCGATCTTTCTTCTAGCTTCCGACCTACTTTTATTACCACCGCTTTAACCTTTCCAGACAGACGCAGAGAAAGACCTCCGCGGTGTAGTGAAGATCACAGTAGGTTTGGGAGGAGCCATGTGTTTAGCTGCAGCAGCATTGCAACTCCTGAGCATGGTACCCGGGCGGAAGGCCAGGCTCCCAGTGCTGCTAAAGGTGGCTACTGCAGGAACCCATTCTGCAGCGCTGCTGGCTTTACTGGAATGTGATACGCGACAGGTACGCCTAAGGAGAGAGTAGAGTTGTTTGTTTTACACATAACATGCTAACATGCATGCATATTATGTTTAAATAATAAAGTAGTAGGTACAAAGTTTATTATGCTTACAGATGTACATGTGCAGTTGACTATTTTTAAAACCGGGTGAACCAATTACAATACTCTACGGTAGCGCACGCTAAAACTGATTAGATTATTGGTCAATTGATTTCTCTCCCGACTAGTCTGATAACCAAGAGACTAGTAGCTGATTACTTGTCTGCGCGAACGAAGATTGACGAGCGGAATTATTTTCCTGGTCATATTGTGCATATAATATAGTACGGACACTCTCTACTCCCAACAATGTTTACTTCACCCCTCGTGGAAAACGGGACGAAGACGACTGGCACTGTAGGCAATGGTGTTTTCCGCTCTCACTCGCACTCACTCAGTATCGCATTTGCTTATCTCTTGCTTGTCAGTATAGCCCGTTTGTATGACTTTACGAAGTTGAGTTTCAAGTCTCGCCCTTGAAATGTGTGTCGGTCGTTGTGTTCGTAGGAGGAAGCATGTCCGGGTGCGCTGGGCTGGGTGTGCGCAGCGTGTTGGTGCGCGGGCTGCGCGGCTCTCTGTGCGCAGCCGCTGCTGCTGCAAGCGGAGCTCGCTGGTCGCACACAGAAGGCACCATCTGTCGGACTCCTTGCTGGTAAGGATCTAAAATACTTAACTATACAGGGTGTTAACTTAAATACGTTACAATACGCGTTGCTCCTTTTGCGTTTAGGGGGTGCTTCTGACCAATTAAATTGAACAACTTTCGCTAAGGAACCAACATTGAAAAATGTTATCAAAATCCCGAATCCTGCCCATTTGCGAGTTCTAACCCATAAGTTTCAGGGTCCAGGGCTATTATAATCCAGAACTGAGTTCCTTCTTATAATTTTTATTAAACTGGACTTTCATGGGCGCAAGGGCGACCACACCTTGCGCCGCCACTGCTTTCATACAAAACGCTAACGATCTACCTCCCATAATTCCAGGAGTGTGTACTCTAGCGTGGTTAACAGCGCGGCTATGGGGCGGGGCGCCACTGCAGCTGGGCGCGGCCGCGCAGGCGGTGTGCGCGAGCGGCTGCGCGCTGCTCGCCGCGCTCTGCCTCGCGCTCGCCGTGTGCGCGGCGCTCAGGCTGAGGACCATCACACACAAGGTGCCCGCCGAGAGGAGGAACTACCTGAAGGACAGGTTGGTTTCTGTTGTATTTATGGGCAACACAGCTCCCAGATTTAAAAAAATTTCGAGCACGGGAAAAACCTATAAGTACATTGGCGTCCTTTCCCCGGATCCAGGATTTTATTCTGAACAATGTCATAGGTACCTAGGTTGGTTGTAAGACACATTTTCCTGCTGGAAAGATATTATTTCTCAGTCACAAATAGTGACAATTGTGGCATGAGTTCGCCAGATCAAGTATGTCCGAACATAGACGATTTTTCATGAAAAGGAAGCAGCTCGCTCGACTTACCACTCCACAGCAGCCCTGCATCAACTATACAGAGCTAAAAGTAAAACACTGATCATGATTTCAGAGGGCGCATAGTGCGGCACACGCTGGTACTGCTGGTGACGACATCGGCCGCGCAGGCAGCGGGCGTTGCGTACGCGCAGCCCGGCGAACGACGAGTCGCCCACGTCGCCGCGCTCTCCGCCGCCGCACTCGCCAACGTACGTATTGATCGCAGAGGGCCCATAGTGCGGCACACGCTGGTGCTGCTGGTGACGACGTCACCGACGTATTATGGTCCCGTATCGGCATGCATCATCATCGTCAGCCTGTCAACGTCCTCTACTAAACATAAAGCCTAAAATAATTGATGACTTATATTGTTGACCTACCTTTTTGAACTTCCTATACCTAAATAGGTATAGGAAGTTCAAAAAGGTAGGTCCTAAACCTTAACCTATATGTATAACCTTCTTACCTTCGGTATTTTGACAAACCTTGCTCAATATTTGACCATACCAAAACTCTGCTCATTCTAAGCTGTAAACTTTCAGGGTCTAGCGATGTTGGTGTGTTACGTGATACGAGATGACGAGTGCCTGCGGTCTGCTAGGAAAGCTCTCTCCCTCCCCCCGCACCGCGACTGGCAGGACTCCCCCGCGGGTGACACCTCGCTAAGCTGTAAGTACTTTACATAGGTGTGACGTCATATTTGACGAGCCTGCAATCTGCTATATCATTCTTCCTCTACAAGTCACCTTGTCAGGAGGATATGGATATGAGGTCCTTCTTAATATGCTGACGCTTTTTTTAAGGGTGTAATCAGACCATCATCCTATACAACTTTCTCTGACATTGAAATCGCAAATAAAAATCGGTTGTTCACTACAAAACTGCGAACATTCTAGACTCAGATGTCCCATAAATAGTAGATTGTAGGCTTCTTTCTCTACATAAGTCACCTTCTCAGTGAGGATATCCTTCTGAATATGCTGACCCTTTTTTTAAGGGGATGATCACTTTCACTACAAAAATTCTCGACAGGATGGATTTGATTTACTGTGACGCTTTTAACATGACGCTGAGTCTCATAAGACTCCCCTAAAACCGTATGGCGTATTATCTTAGAGTTCATAACTATCGATAATTCTGCAACCATGCTCCATGGCCGAAACAACCTGATCTGACTATGACAACTTAACAGAGAGTGTGCCGAAAAATCCAGACCGAAAAGTTAGTTTTATACTTTCTTTTTATTCCTATTTTAATATTATAATTACCTTTTATTAATTTACGAGCGTTAACCCGCGACTTTGTCCGCACAAATTATATACCAGATTTTAAGTCAGATAATAAGCTATCAAACAAAAGTTTCATCAAAATCGGTTCAGTAGTTTTTGCGTGATGCTCGTTCAAACAAACAAACAAACACACAAACAAACAAACAGGCAGACAAAAAATCCAAAAATTAGTGATATGGAATCAGGGATACCTAAAAACCATATCGTAACTTTTTGTTGTTAATATCTTCAATGTACAGACAAACTTCCTGTTACAGTTTTATAATAGTTTAGATTGCGTGATGCTTGTTCAAACAAACAAACAAACAAACAGACAGACAAAAAATCCAAAAATTGGTGATATGGAATCAGGGATACCTAAAAACCATATCGTAACTTTTTTGTTGTTAATATCTTCAATGTACAGATAAACTTCCTGTTACAGTTCTATAATAGTTTAAATTAAGGAAACAAAATTCATCTTTTCCATTCCAAAACATAACCAATATCAAATCTCTACTTGCAGTGTACATAAAACAAGGCGGTGAAGTGGAGAGCCGCGGTGGAGTCGGCACCCTGGAATCATCTTCATCCCACGTGTCTCCTGTGGCTACCTACTGGCGGGCTCCGGGCCTAGAGAGTCCAGCGAGACTGCACAGGTTAGAGTTAGATGGATTTAAAGTCATTAATGTTCCACTCAGTTGATAGGAAACAATAAAAAAAACTTAATAAGTTGCAATTCCAATTATCAAGAACAAATTAAATTATATCTACGTGGGACCACACCAACTTTTCAAGGAATTTTTAAGTTCCAAGGCCGAAAAAGAGGTAAAAAAGAGAAGCGAGAGGACATAAAAATAAAAATAGTCAGCGCGGTAATTACATCAAATGACTTTATGTTTTGTACTATATACTCTTATCCAGTAGTTTGACAAAAAGCGTATTTCTTTGATAAATGCCGACCTGCACTAATCGTCGCTGCTGAATAAGAGCTTATAGAACAAAAATTGTAGCCATTTGACGTAAATACACGCTGACGGAATGCCCCCCTCGACTACAGGGTGAAATTGATATCATTAGCATCCTTTTAAACTAAGAGTCTACCCATCGAACTGAACTACTTTTACTATGGGAGCAAACCGATTGGAGCAAGAAAAAAGATTTGAGTCGCGAAATCGCGCGTCGAGAATGCAGTTAAGTATGGAACTGCAGATTTTTTATTTGCTCCGATCGGTTTGCTCCCATAGTAAAAGTTGTTCAGTCTGATGGGTAGACTCTTAGTTTAAAGGATGCTAATGATATCAATTTCACCCTGTATACAGAGTGTAAAATTAAATGGGACACTTACTTAAAGGGGTGCTTCAAACCATTGAACTGAACATTTTTTACTGTGGGACCAACACTGAAATCGCGAAAAAAATTCCGCTGTCCCATACAAAACTGCAAACACAACTCCACTGAAATGTATGTAACAGCAGATTTTTTTTTTCGTGATTTCGATATTAGTCCCGTACAGAAAGTTGTTCAGTTTGATGGTCTGAAGCACCCCTTTAAGTAAGTGTCCCATTTAACCAATTTGAATAAAATTACAATGCAATAATCTTAATTGAATGAATGAATGAAATATACTTTATTTACACCAAAACAAAAAAAAAAAAAAACTACTAAACTAAATTATTTTGTGCTTTCAATTTCTTTATTGTTTAATTATGTAAATAATAGAATAGGGTGGTGGTATGGCAGTTTTAACAATAGGATAAATAATTTGCCTCAAGCGAAAGTATGAACATCCACACTACCTAATGTTATCTCGCATTATAGGTCCGACAGAAGACCAAGCGAGCTCCGCCGGCTTTAGAGTAGGGTAGGTATTTGTGTTCGCGAACTATTGCTAAACTAACACTCTAACCTGTTGTGTGTGTGTGTTCACTAACACTAGATATTAACTTAAGTAAAAAGGCGCTAAACAATAACTAGGTATTCCATTATTTTTAACCTAACAGTCTAACTGGTCTGTGCTATCACACAACCGATTTTTGAGCGTAGGCGTTGACGGAATAGTCGCGATGTTGCCGCGACATTGAAGCGATATTTCCGAGATATCGCCGCGATATTTCTGAGATCAATCAGCGTCGCGACAGAATCGCAGCGATAACGTTCAATAAAAATCGCAGTGATTCAGTTGCGACGTCGCGGGGGTGCGATGCAGTTCCGACATCGCCAACGCTCAACAATACTTGTGTGATATAGCTCTTAAGGTGGTTGCAGAGGGGTCAATTTTATACAAAACTTTGACGCACAATACGCGTAGACGGTATTAAGATGCGGATGACGGTATTGCTTTGAAATTGTTCATACAACATTTTAAAAGCTTTATATCTTCGTAATTATATTATAAATTGCAAATATTATTTGTGACGCGGCAACTAAATTTTCTAAACTATTTTTCGATATTACTTTTATTAATTCCGGCTACGCGTATTGTGCGTCTAACTTTTGTATGGACTGAAACCACCTTAAATGACACTTTTCTAATATTAATATATGTTCATATTTAACTAACATTAAAATGGTTGTGTTAACATATTTTTGTAAATAAAAGAAAAGCACTATTTCATAACTGAGGGCTACCACAATGTGTGCTACGCTACGCTACCACTGTGTGTCTCATGCGCACCTCGCATTACGCACCGTGTTTTGTCATACATAATTTCAAACTAAGTATTCAACGACTTCTGTTACTTGTACAGTCAGCATCAGAGAAACCTGACCCCTTTATCTAAATCTTTATAAGCGCAAGGGGGTTAGATTTCTGATGCTGACCATCATATCCACTCGGCCAATGAAAACCTCAATTAGACTTAGAACGTTGTCATACTACAGGGTTTTAGGGTAAACAGTTGCATTTCTTTAAAGGGTGATTGTACCCATGATACTGAACAACTTTCCCTAAGAAACCTATAGAAAAATCGATATATTTTTTTCACTTTTCGTACAAATGTTCGATCAGCTGCTTGCATTTAGTATGGAAAGTAGAAAAAAAATTTTGGGCATTTCCTTTAGGTTTCTTTGGGAAAGTTCTTTTAGTATCATGGGTCTGTACCCATTACTACGGGGTGACTGTTCACCCCTTAAAGTAGTGCATCTGTTTACCCTAACACCCTGTATACAATGTCAAAACGTCATGCAAATCTTGACCTAAATCCAAGAGATTAAGGTTTTCGTAAGCCGACGGTATCAATATAATTTTTATAAAAACAAATAAACGCATCATTCCAGACGGCAGTCCACCCCCGACAGCAGAGCGGACATCGTCCGCTGCGTCGAATACAAAGACTCCATATTAAGCCCGCACCGGTACGAGTCCCGGCGCATGACGACCACCCACGCAGTCTGCGACCTCATCCCCGCCGCCCACACACATGCCCCCCCACAACCCGAGTACATGGCACGCGTCTGCCTAGAACTCGGCGTCCTCAACACCCCCCCACAAAAAACACCCGCCCCCCTCCTCACATGCTCCGTAGACTTCGAACCTTACGACAAAAGATTCGATACATCCAAAGAAAGCTGCACCATCTGTGTCCAATCTAATCCAGACGTATCAAAAATCCCATCCCCACCTATAAAGAGCTGTCTCAAAAAAACAAACAAAGATTTCACTTCTAGTATATCTCTACCGTCCATGGAAGTCGTCGAGGAGCCTAAGTCTAAATCTGATATAGAACAAGTGAATAGAGAGTGGAAAAAAGCGTATGATTCACCTGAAACTGATAGGATGCTAAATAAAATATCAAATGACCTGGATTTTCTTTTAAACAGAACCCAGGAGGCGAGTAAAAGTATACTTGACCAAATAGAAGAGGCACCCACTTAGAATGTTTATAGTAAAATGTTAAAGTTATAGAATTTAGCTTCGTAAGAAAACGAATAACATGGAAACAGGGGTGCAACATGCCATTTAGATATCTTAAATGTGATGTAAATAGTTATTATTATTGTAATTATTAAGTACTTAAATTATAAAATAAATTGTATCAAATCAAACTCACTTTGTGGTTATTTATAAGTAAAATTATCTGAAGTTTTTCAGGCTTCATGTATTGTAAAAAAACCAAATGAATTATTATTGTAAATTTTTATTAAGTATACAGGTTGTAAGAAGACCTCTGCCGAAAACTCAAAGGGGTGAAAGTACCCATCAATATGAACAACTAACAGACCAACTATGAGAACAGCAGATTTTTTTGAGTTCTCTTTTTTAGTCCCATATCCATAGTAGATGTTGTTCATATTGATGGGTACTTTCAACCCTTTGAATTTTCGGGAGAGATCTTACACCCTGTATATACCTAATTAATAATCCCGGTTTGTTTATTATGTTTTCATTATTGCAAAAATAGTTTTTGTTTGAAAGGCGAAGCTAGGTAGGTACGAAGAAAATCGTATACAGGGTGTTACAAAAATACAAATAAACATTTAAGGGGTGGTTAAAACCATCAAACTGAACAACTTTCACTATGGGACCAATATAGAAATCGTGAAAAAAAATCTGATGTTCCATCATCATCATCATCATATCAGCTGATAGACGTCCACTGCTGGACATAGGCCTCCCCCAAAATGGGGAGATTTGCCATAATCACCATGATGCGATGCGTTTGCGATGTTCCATACTAAACTACAGATCTACTCGAGCTAAATGTATTGGACAAAAAATTTTTTTTTCGCGATTTCGATGTTGGTCCCATAGTGAAAGTTGTTCAGTTTGATGGTCTCAACAACCCCCTTAAAAGTTTTAAATGTTTATTTTTACTTTTGTAACACCCTATATATCGCAAAGTTCTATTTCTATTCCTTTTAGGTTAACGTTCATTATGTGCCACCAAGGAATGGAATCCTTGAACGAGTGGTTAATAAAAATTTGTCGTACGGATCACGTGATCAGCGCGGACGAAGAATTATAACATCTCTGTATTACCTACAAATAAATAAATTGAAATTGAAACCGAACTAGAGGTTTGTGTCAGAATCGTAGCATCTGGTGATCTGTTGTCTCTGCCTACCCCAGTTGGACATAGGCGTGAGCATATGTATGCATGCATGTACCTCTTCTGGCATAACTACCTAATTATTTATGATACAGAGTGTAAAATTAAAAACTTAACACATCTTAAGGGATGCTTCTGCCCATAAAACTGGTCAAATTTCACATTGAGACATACAAAGAAAACGTAAAAAAATTTAATGTATGGATTTTTTTTCGCTATTTAATTGTTGTAAACACATTGGAAGTTGTTCAGGTTGTTATGGTCTGATGGTCCCTTTAATATGTAGCGCATTTAAATTTACACCCTGTATTTCTGTTTTTTTTTACAAATATATTTTTAGGTTTAATACCTATCATGTGTACCTATTATTATTTTTAGTTGTAAATTTACCTACCTACTTAAGTCGATAACAAAATAATATTTTCAATCTATCGGAACAATTTTGAACTTTATTTTTATTTTAGATTTTTTGTCCCGATATTTTATGTTAAGTAAGGCCCTACGCAGACTATCGACATTCCGATCATAATTATAATATGTACCTAAGTACAGTACTGACAGGAAAAAAATTAATCTCGGCAATCTTCGTTTGCGCAGACTCCCCGACAAAACCCGAAGGGCAATTTAATTTCGCGCGCTATTAAAATTTGTCAACTGCGCATGTATGTACGCACGGCGACACATCAAGCTATACAAAACCAACATAAGCTGGCCGCGCGATATTATTCTATAATATCGCGGTATACGTTATTCGACCTACGCGCGCCCAGCTTATGTTGGTTTTGTGTAGCTTGATGTGTCGCCGTGCGTACATCGGGGGAGCTTATAAATCTGCTACTACTGTATGTCGTTGTCTACCCTATGTAAATAAACTGCAATAATTTTTACACATCTAAAGATTATTAACAGAAAGTTGTAGCAATGTTTCTGACCACCCCGAAAGAGATAACGGTCGTGAGTTTATGTATTACGAGCGTTAACCCGCGACTTCGTCCGCACAAATTATATACCAGATTTTAAGTCAGATCATAAGCTATCAAACAAAAAAAGTTTCATCAAAATCGGTTCAGTAGTTTTTGCGTGATACTCGTTCAAACAAACAAACACACAAACAAACACACAAACAAACACACAAACAAACGACAGACAAAAATCCAAAAATTGGTGAAATGGAATCAGGGACACCTAAAAACCATATCGTAACTTTTTTTTTTGTTAATATCTCCAATGTACAGACAAACTTCCTGTTACAGTTTTATAATAGTATAGATATATGTCGAATATCACAGAAATATTGAAATAATAATGTTATTTTGTACCTACTTAGAGTTCCATACAATTTTATCGGACTACAAATTTTGCGCGTGTCATAATGTCTTCTGCGCAGGGCCTCGTTTGTTACAAATGTGATATTATTTCTCTGAAATTATAATAAGAGTTAGTTTAAGACTGTTTACTCTAAAATATAGATGTGTGTTCATAACTCCAGCAAACCAAAAAGGCGGAGCGCCATTCTGGTTATGCCAACATCTCCGGCTTATTTTGTACCTTACAACTGATGGGGGAATATATAAAGATATTCCTCAAAACTGAGCGCAAAAATATTTTTTAGACGGGATTCAACATAATTATTGTCTATAATAGCAGCCGCGTACGTCTACGATGGAATATGACGGATCGGAGTAGGCTTCTCTGCCCATACTTCTCGCCGCGCAGCTACCTACGAAGCGGTATAGCCTGGTATAGCCCTTGTGGTCCGACTGATGATGAGCTCCTGACCGATTTCGGCCACGGCGACTGCTTCAGCTCCGATTTTGGCGCTCATGTGCTCGAATGTGACTCACGAAGCCTATTTTGTGAGTAAAGGTCCTCGCACATTGCGGACACGAGAGTACACCATTAATATATGTGTAATTGATCGCCGCAGGTGGTCGGGCTTTCAATTCGTCGCGCTTTGAGTCAAGGTCAGAGCGGCGTTGTGCTTCAAAGTCAAATACTTTCGATCTGACTAAGGCTCTCCATTCTGGCCGCTTGACAGCCAGCTGCTCCCACTGATCAGATGCAATGTTGCATTTTTTCAAGTGACGCTTCAGAACATCTTCGTACCTGAGGAGATGTCCGCCATGCTTACGCTTGCCCTCCTCAAGTTCCGAATAGAAGATGCGCTTCGCTACTCGCTCCTCTACCATTCGTGACACGTGACCGCACCACCGAAGCTGACGCCACATAAGGTATGACTCAATGCCACCTACATTGGCTCTACGCAGCACTTCAGTGTTCCTCACGCGATCGGACCATTTGATTTTTATGATATTACGTAGGCATCTGAGGTGGAACCGGTCCAACATGCGATGCACTAAATTTACAGTTTTTGGTGGATGGATATCTTTATAATTTTATGAATGCGCAAATTGTGATACTTGGTGAGGTGGATGCACGAAATATGCGCAAAATGATGGCATAACCAAAATGGCGATTCGCCTTTGTGGGTTTGCCGAAGTTACGAACACTGTTATTTATCACAATGTTTTCATAATGTCTCGGTTACCTATTATAGGGTGTAAAGTTATATGGATGATACGCCATATGAGTGCAATTTTACGCATAAATTTAGCATTCACAATGGGACCTACACTAAAAAACAATTTAAGACATACCGTGTTTCATACTAATCCAGCTCCTGTAACATGACAGGGGTGAGAGCGACATTAGTCACTTCTAAACGTTAAAAAGTGAGATGGAGGTTATCTCCATAGTATCCATATAGTATCTCATTTAAATTTGACGTTTAGAAGTGACCTGTGTCGCTCTCACCTAATGGTGCGCCCTAATGGATTGAGACACATTGACCGACGGCGAACGACGACGGGCCCATACAAAAAACCACGTTTAGTATGGGAAGCCGTCCGCCGTCGCGTCGCGTCGTACGCCTTCTACGCGGCGAACGACGCCGAACACGTTCCCATACTAATCGTGGTTTTTTGTATGGGCCCGCCCGCCTTCGGTCAATGTGTCTCAACTCTTAATCCGAATATCCCAGCACGCTTAAAAGGGGATTGATAAAGTTCCTAACTGCTCTGGAAAACAAACTGGATGGATTTTTTTCTTTCCATGTCGGTTCCACAGTTAAATTTGTCCAGTAGAAACGCACTCCTTTTGGTTTAGATAATAATACGCAACACATGAAACTTTACAACCTATGTAGTATTTTACAGTATTATTCAGTTTTTATAATCACAATTTTAATAATATTTAATTTTATGACCAAATGAGCCCCTTTAATTATACGAGATATTGTAATAAAACTTGAGAGATGGTATAAATTACAGCCGTTATGTCTATTGTAAATAAAATCCATGTAAATATGTTTAGGATACAATCTGAACGAATTTTATTTTATGTTAAATCGGGTACAATATATTTTTATTTATAATAAATTTTTTACAATTGATATTGGGCTATCATTTTGTTGAAAATTTTTGAAAATTCTATGTTCCCATATTCTTTCCAACAGATAGCAGAAGTAGCCGTTTTCTCGTGAACAATTCAGTTGCAGGATTTTAACTTTCCTAATAATACGAAAGGATAACATTTTGATGTACTACCAGCAGCCATAGTATGATCGACGCGATAAGGCGTGGTACATCACGCCGTTTATCTCGTTCGTTCGCGCTTTAATAGAACGAGAGGTATGGCGCGATAGCGCTATATCACGCTGCCATACTACGGCCGCAGGAAAGTACAACAACAACAACAACAACAACAACAATCAACATTAATTATTTAAAACTGTCTTATAGACAACGTACGTACCGAGTGAGGACCACAGAAGTGTACAAGAGGTAACTCTTCTACACTTCTGCGCTCCTGATAACTATGTACAGTTTATAAATAGTTACGGGTGAAATTTACGCATTGGTCAAAAAAAGTTGGTAATAAAAATTTCGAATACAAACCTGCTTACTCGAATAACCCGCCCCGGGTCGTGTCCGTACCGAACGTACCCATTACGCTGGCGGCATTGCCGCGTTGGATAGCTAAGGAGATACGTTGGGCAAGAAACGCCCCAGAACGAGCGTCTACACAAATAATAAAATCACTTATTGTAAACTTAGGTACAATTATTTATTGCTGATTCAGCACATCAGCAGGACCAACGGAATCAGCACAGAGTACTATAATTACTAAAATAGTAACCCTCGTGATCCTTGTGGGACAAGATATATTTTTACGGATATAAATATAATCTAAAGGCATCTCAGATTTAAATAGGCAAATTTAATAAAAACAACAAATTCAACGTGTAATAAAATATTTTTTTATTAAAGCTCAACTAGCATAAATAAACATAATGGGATAATTATTCAAAAAATAAAGCGCACAATCAACTGCCAAATTATAACTATAAATTGTTCTCCATCTAATGATTTATATACATGTACTTGACAACTTCTTACACAATCTACAACCGACATACAGACTTGTTAAAATGTTTAATAATTGAACCTTCGTGCCTAGACATAAAGGTAAAACTAGACTTGTTAAATTGTTTAATAATTGAACCTTCGTGCCTAGACATAAAGGTAAAACTAGACTTGTTAAATTGTTTAATAATTGAACCTTCATGCCTAGGACATAAAGGTAAAACTAGACTTGTTAAATTGTTTAATAATTGAACCTTCATGCCTAGACATAAAGGTAAAACTAGACTTGTTAAAATGTTTAATAATTGGACCTTCATGCCTAGACATAAAGGTAAAACTAGACTTGTTAAAATGTTTAATAATTGAGCCTTCAATTCAATTTATGTCTAGGCAGACATAAAGGTAAAACTAGACTTGTTAAAATGTTTAATAATTGAACCTTCATGCCTAGACATAAAGGTAAAACTAGACTTGTTAAAATGTTTAACAATTGAACCTTCATGCCTAGACATAAAGGTAAAACTAGACTTGTTAAAATGTTTAATAATTGGACCTTCATGCCTAGACATAAAGGTAAAACTAGACTTGTTAAAATGTTTAATAATTGAGCCTTCAATTCAATTTATGTCTAGGCAGACATAAAGGTAAAACTAGACTTGTTAAAATGTTTAATAATTGAACCTTCATGCCTAGACATAAAGGTAAAACTAGACTTGTTAAAATGTTTAATAATTGAACCTTCATGCCTAGACATAAAGGTAAAACTAGACTTGTTAAAATGTTTAACAATTGAACCTTCATGCCTAGACATAAAGGTAAAACTCTTAAATGTTAATGAAACTGTATGAAGGTAGATTGTGTCATCAATTAAGCCATTCACATTGCAACGTTTTTATGAGTTCTGGGCAAATTGGAAGCTTGTAACGCTGATATGCAAATATCTTCACCACGATATAGGAAGCCAAACTCAATAACATGCCATCGACTCACGTCAACATGCTTTCTAGCTAGGCAAAACTCGATTTTATGACAGCACGTGTGTGTTTCTCGCTTGCGCCCTTAATAAAGCCCGCCCACACCATTCTATTGGACGTAATTTGATACTTGCAAATGTGAACGACTTTACATAAGATGTCAAGTAATATTGTAACCATACAAAATACACAAACACATCTAAAAATACATAACTATACATTGTCATTACGTTAACACATCGAAACAACACATGGAATTGTGCATAAAAAGGATTTTTTATACATTTTGGAATAATATTACGGCGACGCACAATTTAATTAGATTAGGAACAGCAATGAAACAATCAATTTAATAGTAGATAGCATACATTTTAATCTAAAACATTACTAACATATTTCGTATCTACTGACTTTACCAAAACTTCTGATATTTATAGCACCAAAAATTTAAAAAAAAAATTAGATTTAACAAAATAGAAAATATCCATCTCGAATACAGTACCTAACAGAAATTGTTTTATAAAGTCTTATTTTTTTTAAACATTTTAACTAAAGTTCCTACCTATTTGATGATGAGAACTCAAACAAACAGTTCAATTTTATCATATCTGCTACCATTCAAGCTGCGTAACATTCATTCAAAATTTAATCCATATTTAATTTTTAGCTATCTAACATTTTTATTTCACTATAAATATTAACTAACTATTATTATTTAGTCGTATATTCAAACACATTTTGACTAATTGTTTATATTTGTTAAACAGACTAAAGAATTATACAAAATGTTTTATTAGTTGGTTTTGGGCGCGACAAATATGTCACTTTACTGTAGGCCTCGCATGCCACCCCCGAGAAAACGACAAAAATCGAGATGTGCCTCCTTCTTTATTTTTTTGCGTATGCCAAAAAGAGCGCGCACGACGTTTTTCTCGTTTAAACCCTTTGTCGTGGGTGGCATGCTAGCCATGCTGGTCCGAGGCTGAGACATATGAGACACTTTTATCTCGCTTAGATGCACGCCAGAGAGCGATAACGAATCGCTTTGTCACGGATCTACAACATCTGAATACGGTTTTCTTCTACTAAAAATCGCACAACGAAACATGAGCGATGACCTTGGGAGTCGGCCGAAGCCGACCGCCATTGGCTAATTAGTCACCTTTTACGTCATCAACTTGCACGAAAATCCCTACCAGTTTGTCCCTTATGTATGTTGGTTACGCTTGCGCTAGACAAATGACTAACATCATTATCGTAGGGTCTATACTTTAGGATTTCAAAGAGAAAATATGTGGCCGATAAAATATTAGTGTATGATAATATTCGATTGCGAAAAATTCGATTGGGAAGTTACGCGTGTGGGGGAAAAATGTGCTGTAAAATATTCGATTGAATAAAGAATGGAATTTTTACTCTTATGGAATTTCGGGAAAATAATTACAGTCATAACTTCATAAATCTACATTTTTGTCGCGACCTCAACATTACTAGCTGGGCCACACAGAGTGCAGCTGCAGAACGGGTGCAGATCGGCTGCAGGCGATATGCGAGGTGTCACACTGCGGCTACCGTTCCGCAGCTGTTCCGGAGCCGCGCCGGACTGCATTCAGTGTGCATATAATTCCATAGTTTATAACTACTGCCGGCCTGCAGAAGGTCTGCACCCGTTCTGAAGCTGTACTCTGTCAGGCCCAGCCTTACACCTGATAATAAAATACATGCTATCACAAGGCACTGAAATCTTAAACAAAGCCATTCGCACGCAACATCCACCCAAGTTACAATTATATAAACAGTTATAATATGAGAAACTGTAATACAACACAATATTACTATGTATTATATTAACAAATATTTATTATACATTTGTGATAAACTAACAGACATAATATATAAACAAAAACAAAAGAATTATTTGATGAAGGTTGAATAAAATCTTAAATACAGATTTCAGTGACAAAATTCATGTTTAAGAGTCCTTTTACCGTTAAGTAAGGCCATCATCACAATATTAAAAGATTTCTCAATAATGAAAACACGAATTTAAAAAGTGCTTCTGCAACTTAATACAAAAGCCTAAAAGCTCATTTTATTATACAGGTTGTAAGGAAAAGTATCATTAACTTTTAAACCACATACTCTCTCTACCCATCAAACTGAACAACTTTGACTATGGAAACAAACCTGCCAGACCCAAAAAATTATCAGCTGCCCCATACTAAACTGCTATACCTACTCGACTCAAATGTATGAGACAGCCGAATTTTTTTTTGTTCTGATCGCCTTGCTTTCATAGTCAAAGTTGTTCAGTTTGATGGGGTTAATGCTACTTTTCCTAACATCCTGTATATTACTTTTATGTCGAAATAAATGCAAAAGTGGCCGTGTTTTTCGTTTGTTCAAAGAATGTAGGAAAAAAATTGAACACCTATAAAAGTATGTTATCAAAATAGCGTTAAGGCTTTTGTAGTAATTGGAGTAACACTTATTTAATTTAGTTTTTCTTGATTGAGAAATCTTAAATATTGTGATGTCTGAACACTAAACGGTAAAAGGACTCTTAATATTATAAAATTTATTATTTGTCTCTAAACTATCTATTTACTATAAAAGGTCATTATTGTTTTTAATTTCTCAAACTCAAATAATATGTATTCAAGAACACACCGTTAGAGCCTCAATAAAATTATAAATAAGTAATAATTTAATAGTATTTACGAAAATTTATTATTACACAATTTTATTAATATATCTACAGTATGACGTATATAATTTAGGACGTAACGAGTGTTATACAGAGTGTATGAAAAACCACTCACGTTTTATTACAATCTGTAGATATTTACACTTATTAAAAAATTAACTGGCTCGTATAGGATATGATATTCGCTGTATTTAAATTAATTTTCGCACGAATAATCAGTATTTAACGTAACCTGCTTATATTTAGGGTCAATTTCCATTGAAAGAGCAGCGAGCGGCATTTTACCTACCATATTGAACTTTATCTACAGTGATGAGATGATTGAGAGTCTGACCACACGGCGCGGTGTGCGGCGCCGTCGCGGCACAGCAGTGGCGACGAAAGGAGTGTGACGTACAGTCTCTTAATAAACATCTGCCGCGCAAACAACTGAGCGGCACGGCTCCGGCGCCGCACCGTTTACACCCCTCCCCGCCTCGTCTTGCACTTCGCAATTCCGGCTTGAGTGTGGCGTACCATAGATTTTTATATGCATGACACCGCATCGGCATCACTCAGGCGCCGCACCGGTGCCGCACCGCGCCGTGTAGTACAGCTCTGACGGGATAGAATGGCAGTTCAACCGCCGCGCCGCGGCGTGGCTACCCGTTCTGTCACCTATAAGGTGCTAGTTAATAACTGACATTTTATCTTATCTCACTGTTAATAAAGTTAAATATGTATCTATGTAAAATGCCGAGCGCTGCCGGCCGGCCGCTGCTCTTTCTTTGGGAATTGACCCCTATATTTAATACGACCGTAATCTTCTGACGAGATTAGCCATATTTTTTATAAGAAATTAATAATATAAAGAAACTGATGGTCTTTTTAATATAAATTATTGACACAAAATTGGGATACACTTTGTTCTAAATCGATAACTAAACTAATTTTGATACGCGAACTTTTACAAAATAAGTTTCGTAAAATTTTAACAGTTCACACATGCGAATTTTCGGCGTTATTTTCTGCTATAAGTTATTCGCTGGTTAAAAATACAATGTATTTATAAGAAGATATTACAGATCATATATCTAAATTGGGTCATCCAGGGCAATGAAGGATTTTCCGAATGCTCATTAAAAAGAAAAATCTGTTACAAATGACTCGATAGATGGCGTTGACGCGAGATGGAAGAGCAACCGTGCAGTATAATCTATCTATACTATTATAAAACTGTAACAGGAAGTTTGTCTGTACATTGAAGATATTAACAAAAAAAAAGTTACGATATGGTTTTTAGGTGTCCCTGATTCCATTTCACCAATTTTTTTATTGTCTGTCTGTTTGTTTGTGTGTTTGTTTGTTTGTTTGAACGAGTATCACGCAAAAACTACTGAACCGATTTTGATGAAACTTTTTTTTGTTTGATAGCTTATGATCTGACTTAAAATCTGGTAAATAATTTGTTTGGACGAAGTCGCGGGTTAACGCTCGTAAATAATAAAATACAAATAAAATAGTAAAGATTCGTGTTGTTAAAAAAAAGGAAAACAGAAAAATATGAACAGATACTTCCTCAACGGATATGTGTCAGTGACATGCATATTTTGTTTACTTTTAAGCCAAAATTTCCGTCTTCGCACCCAACTCACTTCAACGCCATCTATCGCGGTATGTTGAACTAAGTTTTTATTTATAGCTGATAGAAAACTCCTCATTAAGCTTTTATACCTTATTCCAGGTCTATTATTATATTTGAGAGCGGCTTACTTGACTTCCGTTTCCGAGCGAACATTACCCTAGTAAAGCGCCATCTGGTGGACACAATCAGCAGCCAGGCAGTGGGGGGCACGGCCAATGAAGCCGGTGCCCGCCATTTTATTTTCGTTACCGCCATTTTTAAATATAAATTTTAAATTTTCTTTTTCTTAATATCGATTTGTTTTTCGATGGTTAAATGATTAATTTGCATAGTTATTGCATTAACAAGTGCCCGTAAATAGTAAAGTGCGTATTTTCGTCGTCGTGTCGTCGGGTCGCAGGAGTGATGGAGTCTTCGAGGGTGGACAAAGACGCGTTTGTTGCAGAAATCTGATAAGTAGACGTCGAGCATATTACTTATAGATTACAATTTCCATTGGTCGTATGGTGCAGTATGCTGAACATTTCCAAACAATTCTGAATGTATGGCGGTTGCATATTTCTGTGCATGAACCGTTAAATGTTACACTGCAGAGAAAAACATTTCTAAATCGTTTTCGTCTGGTTTAATGAATGTGATTGAGTGGCAATCTATATGTGTGTCGTTAAAGCTAACTAAGATGTTCGTAGTATTATTTTTCCTGTGTTTCTACCCCCGTCCAGGGAGGTATTTGTAATGTGTCTATAGGAACAGGTCTGCTGCGGATGAAGCGCAGAAGCGAAGACATTCAAGACTTAATATCCAGGCTTGCGCTGTCCGTGCGTAACGACAGTTCACCAAGCAGGTATCAGGTTAAGGTACGGTAACATAAGTGGCCTGGGGTCGACACTCGACGATTATCCCACCGTTTGGTTACTGTAGTATATAAAGAAGATTAGTAATGTCGTCACATTGCTATTTTTCTGCCTGTGTAAAGCCGATACTGGACAAGCTACCGACCCGGTACGGCACTCCCTGCCGGTGTTCGCTTAGCTCACTGGTACCATGCGGCGGGCGGTCTCCCCACGCACTACCATTACCACGATGATCTGCCGTCCACGCTCCTGCTGGCTGCATGATACCGTGATGATCTGCCGCCCACGCTCCTGCTTGCGGCATAATACCGTGACCTGCCGCCTACATTCCTGCTGGCGGCATATTACCGTGATGATCTACTGCACACGCCGTGCTGGCGGCGTAATACCGTGATGACCTGCCGCACACGCTCCTGCTGGCGGCGTAATACCGTGAAGACCTGCCGCCTACATTCCTGCTGGCGGCATAATACCGTGATGACCTGCCACACACGCTCCTGCTGGCGGTGTAATACCGTGAAGACCTGCCGCCTACATTCCTGCTGGCGGCATAATACCGTGATGACCTGCCGCACACGCTCCTGCTGGCGGCGTAATACCGTGATGACCTGCTGCCTACATTCCTGCTGGCGGCATATTACCGTGATGACTTGCCGCCCACGTGCCTATACTGGGGGCTCAACACCACGACGACCAGCCGACCACGTGCCTACTGCCTGGTGGGTCGGTATCCCGCGTGGCATCTAGCATCGGGAACCAAACACAAGGTAAAAGAATGGAGGGAATTAAGTGTCCCGGTACCTATCGGACATTAATTGCCCCCATGACATACACAGAAAGCCATTTCCATAAACTTTTTCTTTTCATGTTCTGTAATGGTCATCAAATTTTATGTCTGAAACTTTCCAGCGTACCGAATGCTACCTGGTCATCGTTTCTAGATGCGCCCGTATCCACGGAGGACTACGTAAATTTGAAATTCCTAATAAGGTTAAAGACATTCATGATTTCGCGCAGGAATCGGAAAGCATTATCACGCTGTAATCACCGTTCGTGGTTTTTATTTGGATTCTGTCGTCTAAACGAGTCCCTTTTTTGTTTTAACAAGCTTTTATTTAACTTGCCCTGTTAAATGGGATGATTCTTTGTTAAATGGGAGGATTCTTTGTTAAATGTGGGGTACCTACCTGCAATACCCACATACTAATCTAAATAAGACGATCCTAATTCGAACCTGTTGGGTGGTCCTCTTTGGTAAATATTACATTCAGTGAAAACAAGATTATGCAGAACTTATAAATCAGGATGATGTTCCGGTGCTCGAAATAATATATAAACTATACATAAGTGCTTAAGGGATCCAGGCTGTCCGTTTAACGAATTTTCACTTATAAAGTTGCAGTACAAAGATCGAAATAAAAATGTTTACAGAAGGTCACGTAACTCTGTTCTTTCTGGCAATCCAATCCAGAATTTAGTAACCCTACGTTTGGTAAAGTTCAGTTAATTATTGGTGCCTTCTCCGAACACCAACATTTTCTATTTTTGCAAAGGATTCTAATCATTTCAATCGGAGCAGGAGTATCTGATGGTTACACAATACACGTTGGACGAATACCCAAGGTTGTTAATCAATAATTCTATATTTTGGTTTGTAATATCATGCAAGCAGTTTCAGAAAGTCACACATTTTCTGAAGTGCATTCTTTCAAAAATGCATTACTTTATAAATAATATATAATTATATCTACCTACTTTATGTAATAAAATAACTGATAGCTAAGCTATCTTTGTATGTGGCTTGATGCGTCGGTCTGCTATTCTCCCACACAATTTTGTCCCATTAATTTGTTGCAGTATTAGCACCACGTAATAAATAATGTATGCACGTCACACAAAAACTGCAAAGAAGGAAGCTGAAAGATAGCTGCCTATAAGGTGTGTTCTCGGCATATCAATTATACCGCCGAAGGGTTCTATTCTATCCGATATTTCGTCTTGCTTCGTATTGTGACTGTCGCTTTCCATATATTTAAATACTTGAAACCTGAACTGAAAAACATATGTGATGAAATCACACATAAATAAAATCCCTTTTACGAGGGTAGTTCATCATTTTTGTGATGTCGTGCCTGCGCGATATGCCTAGGCTTTTGTGAAATGCATTCTTATGACCGTGGCCATGCCGTGACTATGTTTTCCTGGAGGATGTTCCGAATCCAGTCTATACGCTGTACGCTCATAATGTTTCTTATCTGTCATGTACGTGTTGCGTAAGGTTACAATATTTGAAAAGCCGTTATTGAAAGACAATAGGTTAAAATCTTATAGGTACTTGAAAAGTTAGTCGTTTTCGTTTTTAATACTAATTCAGTATAAATTAAATAGTACGAAAGAATCTTTTATGTGGAGTGAGCTACCAAAACATGCTATTCAGCTTGGGTTGACAATTTTTTTTTTTTTTATGTCATCATTTTATCAACTATCTTAATTTATGCTAACCGAGTGTTATCGGTTGACTGGGCATCTTTCAAACATTCTAATCGCTCGTTACATACCTACCTGACCTATATGCATAACTTAGGTAATATCCTTATTTTATCAGTTGGTGTTTTTATTATGCTGAATGAAGTCTATTATATTAATTGCTGATCAATCATCAAAACTTGTTCACGGTGACCGGTGGCTTGAGACCTGTTCATACCAGAGGGAATTGATTCCTGCCGAATAATGACTTGCAAGAATTTTTGCCTCACCTTTAGGCCTTAAATGTAACCCAGAGCCAAATAAATAAAGCTTCGGTATAACTGCTAAGCTATTTGTAATATCTAGGTGTTATGAATGTCCTCTGCAAGGAGACTACGGATATGTGCATGTATGCGAGCAGAATTCTTAGATGAAATACTAACGTTGTTATATTGTCGCTATCGACATTCATACAAATAACAGTGACAGTTTGTGTATTTTACATTTGAAGTTTCTTTCTCAGTCAGCTTGTCACCCATTAATTTTTTATGACGTCCTACGGTACAAATCTACCTAGGTTTGATGATGAATTATTATTGTCACGCGTCGTATTCCTGGATTCATCAGAAGTCTGCAAAGCGAGTCGGATATTTGCACCTGACGGCTGACGAACCATCTTGTTGTAAAATTCAGTTGAACCTCATGAAACCACCACTCTCAGCTGAATGAACCCATTCACTCACTGCTATTCTATACGGTGTTGTACGGTGAAGATGAAGTCCGTTGAGATCAAGTCACGGCTTTGACTGTCGTTGCCCCCTACATTTATCTTTTTATCGATGTCAATATTGCATTGTGCGTTCCTATGCCATTGTCAATGGTATTCTAATATCTTGTGATTGCAGTTTTTATTGGTATCAGTTTGAAATAATGTTGGTTCTCACACGAAACCACTCAAATTTCAAAAACAAATTTGGGTCACGCACCATGCCAACCATATTCATAAAGAATGTTATATAAACATTTTTGGTTTTCGCGCAAAGCAAACCAATTTGAAATAATCAATGAACTTCGTATAAATCACATTGGCGTCAATCCAGAAGCAATCCAGCAGCCGATACCAAACACTTCTCAAATATAATAATAGACCTGGAATAAGGTATAAAAGCTTAATATAACAATTTTACCTGTAAATAAAATTATTATTAAGCATACTTACCTTATTCCAGGTCTATTTTGTACACCTGTCTGCTGTAATATCGTCCTTCCAGATCTTAAAGAACGAAATCATAAACTATTTTTTAAGGCATAGCAGGATATGATCGTGCTGGCGTAGTGGGATAGTCGTGCTCGCTCTCTGACACGGTCACACCTACACTAGTCGTGTTGTTTGCTCGCATTCTGCAGCACGATCACGCTGAACGCTAGCTGAATTCAAATCTTCAATGAAAATAAAATGGCGGGCACCGGCTTCATTGGCCGTGCCCCCCACTGCCTGGCTGCTGATTGTGTCCACCAGATGGCGCTTTACTAGGGTAATGTTCGCTCGGAAACGGAAGTCAAGTAAGCCGCTCTCAAATATAATAATAGACCTGGAATAAGGTAAGTATGCTTAATAATAATTTTATTTACAGGTAAAATTGTTATATTAATTATCTAATGTTATTATTGCGACTGACTTAGCAAAGTGTTAACTATCTATAATTCATTTGATAATTTCATCTTCTATTTTCCTTATTCTAAAGGGACGAAGAAATACGTCACTTCGGAATTACAGATCACAATTTTCGGACATAGACCAGTATAAAATAGACTGCTAATACTGGAGACAATTCTTCAACCATTTTATTGCAAAATAATATAATTATGATTTTAGATAGCAAAACTAGCACTCGCTCGCTGACACGTTCTCTGATGTGGGGTGTCTTATTATTTGTCACTGCCTTCGCATTTTTTTGTTAATAAGTAGTGTAAATAATGTTCACATAATGTTTCGGATGACTTAATTTTTGCCGACATGTCATAATTTTCCTCAAACTAATATAATAATTATGTTTTTGTGTGTAATTTCGTATATCTTTATTATCCTCGAGTTCACTTCAGTGAGTCATGTGAGGCTGAGATTGCTATAACTACCTAAATAATATGTATTAGACATACATTACATTATAAACATTCACAATACTTATCATACGTAGAATTATGAATTATACAAATTAGGTAGAAAACAATTTTAAAATAAAATTTTTAAATATTGGTTTTTATAATCTTGTTCACTATAGTCTTACCACAAGGGCGCTCTGTAGGTAGATAGATAAACAATTTATTAGCATAAGTAACACACACATAATCACATAATATTACAGTAGGTAGCTGCGCAGCCAGATTCTACCATTCCGTAGTAGACTTTCGCGACGGCTACTCGGTTTATTTGCACAGTACGCGTACTGTGTACAACATACGCACATGAGATAACGTATCAAGAGCTCTGTCGTACCAAATGAGCGGCCCTTGTGCTCAGACTATAGATGAGAATCGAAATGAATCATGATATATTATTGATTGATAGCTTAATCAACCTGATAATTATATTTAGGTTAATCGAACTATAAAACATTGTATTTGAGAAACGTAGGCTGCGTCTTAATGTTGTCCGTTCTATCTCTTACACCTTGCGCTTATTTTTTCCCATAGTTAGAGCACCTTTAGGTTCCGTCATAGACTTGTCCTGTAGACTTCTAATGCTATGGAAGAAACTTTCTACAACGGTTCACAAATATTGGCCTGCTATATCTTTTTTAACTGATCAGTAACCTCTCATCGCTCTACAGAATGTTGTGCACTTATTAGAAGTCTACAGAGTAAGTAGTCTATGGATGCGGCCTTAAGATTAAATTATTCTTTTTGTGATTCGGATTGTTTAATGAAAACATGCTAAAATGAACAGATCATAAAATTTTCTACATAATAGTTATATATTTATTTTCTAATATCACTTGTAGTGACCTCACATAACTCACCGATTGTGTACTTGAGTGTTTGTATTCAGACCGATCGCAACGGCGGTCGCACGATAATGACCGCGATCTTGCGACCGTGCTGAGTTGAGACTCTATCTTGACCGTTGTGACGAATAGCGACGCATGTCGCTTATTAAAACCGCGCATATCTGAAATAATGAAAACAACAATTTTCACTGATAGCAACATTGTAATTTTTCTTCATGACACTTTTTAAGAAATTTAATATCCTTGTACGACGAAAACATTAGGAACTTTCAAACTACTACACTACCTCAAAATTCTCTCTTGTATCGCAGAATGGAGCTATTTAACCTTATCAGAAGCAAACCATCAGTTACAAGATGCACTCTGTTGAAGGAAAGGACCCCATCTGCGGAGTTCATTTCTCCTCACGAACAACTACTTCCCAGGCACGTTCTGCAGTGCTCAGTGTGGAAGTCCAGAAATCGGCTACTTACTTAGGAGTGCGATGTATATACGGAACTTTCTTCCGTGAGGACGACTGAATCATGAGGTGGCTGTTTGATTCCAGTCCTGTACCACTAAATTCTACGGAATTTATGTACGACTGTATTTATCATAATCACCAGTTCGGCAGTGAAGGAAAACATCGTGAGGATGCCTGCATACCTGCATACCCGAGAATGAAAAGAAACTACTATAAGTTCGGAGGTTTGCGTATAATATAAGTGAGCTTAAGGCGAACACAAGAGACCAGCGATGGTCGCAGTGTTACATAACGACCCTTGCTTACAATAGCAAATGGGGGTATATGGATCCTAATTCCTAGCCTAATGCAGTGCGATTGCTGCGAACCTAGCAGTCGATAAGCCACATCCAGGACACCTGACACTATCATGGAATACCTAGCTAGTAATATATATGAACATTGTCCTAGAACCATTGACACGAAAAGAAGAATAATTCGAAACAAATTAAATTCTTCTTATGAGCCGCTCATATGCAAGACCTCAGGCTATGGCTTCAACGTTTTATACAAATGACGGGCATTTGACATTGACACTATTAAATTGTTTTCTGAAATGGCTATTTTATATTATACCCAAGTATTATAACGAACAATTGAGCGTCGTCGGTGGCGCGTAGCGGAGAGGTGTGGACACCAATTATGGGGGTCCGGGTTCGAATCCTACGGACAACCATGTACCAATGAGTCTTTCTAGCTTATGTACGTAATACCGACTGCTCTCAAACGGTGAAGGAAAACATCGTAAGGAAACCTACATACACTGAAGAAGAAATTCTGATGTATATGTGAAGTCTACCAATCCGCATTGGGCACGCGTGGTGGACTAATGCCCATACACCCTCCCTGAGGGTAGGCCTGTGCCCTGCAGTGGGACGTTTATAGGCTGATGATGATGATTATAACAAATATTTAGGTACTAAACAATGTAATACAATTAATAAAAATGTCATATAACCTATTATAGGTACATACCTAGTAATTTAGTAATTAAGGCTAGCCTAATTTACCTTTCAAATTGTCGTTGAAGGTACTGCCAGTACAATAATTAATTTGCTTCTAAATGGCGTTTTGCCAAGGTCCAATTAACTATTAAAAAATCTCTCGGGACGTAATTGTCATGACTGGCAAACCACGATAGATAACATTTAATGCCCCATTAAAAAGTAAAAGTTATAGTTTAGTAATTTATGGATAGGAAAAACTGTTAGAGTCCACTCTGCATCGCTGCGTGTGTGACAATGCATTGTACGACTTATGTCTATAATTGTAAAGATGATAATTATCTGCGCTGCTTCGACAGCTACAACTGGAATATATCGTCATGAGTTCTCTCCAGGCGCTTCAAGGAGGACTACACTCTGGTCCCTACATGAGAGTATATGGAAGCTGCAATGAATAGGGGAGCGGACTGCATACAATATATTTTAGTTTTATCTTCTAAGTAAAAAATAAATTGAAAATAACGCTATACTCACATTTTTAGTTATTTTTTAGCTAGAATACTATTTTTAATAACATGATGAACTATAAAAAGTAATGAAATGTTGATGACGTCACTTGTGGGTATTTAGTACAATTTTTCATACATCGCGCGTGTTTTGACGTTCGATTAAAAGTTGCTAATTTGACTAATTGTCCGATCCCCTATTGCACGATTTATCTCTTTGCAAATTAAGGTGATATTTACCTGCGCTGCCTCGACCGCTACAACTGGAATATATCGTCGTGCGTTCTCTCCAGGCGCTTCAAGGAGGAGTCCACTTTGCGTCCCTGGGTTAGCGTGGAGGGTGGAGGCGGCAACGGAGGCGGTATCACTTCGTTGTACGACGTAGAAGCTCCGAGCGACGCCGACTGCCGCAGCCGAGCCGTCGGCCTGTGACGCACGAAACCATCTTCGATGTCTCTCACGAATCTGAAATTGATGGTTAGATATGGTTATTTAATTTACTTTTGCAATACCGTAAAAGGAGGCTAAGTTGTAAATGAATTATAATATACAGGGTCGTTCTTAATACGCTGACGGTTTTTTCAGGGCATGATCTGACCATCAAACTGAACAACATTCGCGAAAAAATATGTGCTGTTCCATACAACACTGCAAACTTACAAGACCCTAATTTATTGGGCCAGCAGATATTTTTTTTCGCGATCTCGATGTTGGTCCCATAGATAAAGTTTTTTAGTTTAATGGTCTGATCATCCCCATAAAAAGCTGTAGCATATTCAGCATAACCCTGTATTTTAAAAACATTACAAACTTACATTTTAATGCATTACAAAAGTTGACTTGGTGACAAGTTGCTATTGGCCTCAGAAAAATCGTATAATAGAAGTATTCGATTATGTTAATCTAGGCTTTGAACTATCTTGTATTACGCAAAAATGACAAGTCTCATAAAACATCTATTCAGCCGTTTTCATAATGTACAAACTTCATAAAATTTAAATTTAAGAACTGACCTAAAAATGAAAAGTATAACATAGAGTAACGTTGCCATTTCGTAATCTTAATTGACTTGATTGTCTTAATTACCGTATCTATGAGCCGAATCATGCTTAAATAGGACCGAGAAAATTTTGCTGCGCTGCTAAGAGCCAGACAAACTACCACAGAGTCCTTCTATTCTGAAGGCTTTTAAGGGGATGATTAGATCATCAAACTATACAACTTTCTCTAAGGGACCAACAGCGAAATCGCGAAAAAAAACAGCAGCTACATCTGAAAACCTACACGACCTAAATGTATGGGCAGCCTTGGGACCGTAGATTTTTTTCACGTTTGCGATGTTAGTTCCACAGAGAAAGTTGTTGAGTTTGATGGTCTGACCATCCCCTTAAAAACCGTCAACATAAAAGTGAATTGACAATGTCAATTCACTTTTATGTTGACGGTTTTTAAGGGGATCATGTGACTTGAAATAACTAGGAGTATAATTTGTTATGAACTAATTAATTAATATGCCAACTAGTGGCTCTTTATGTTTACTGTGCCCTTTCACCTGTACTTATTCTATTATACAAGGTGTTACAAAAATAAAAATCTTTAAGGGGTGATTTAGACCATCAAACTGAACAACTTTCACTATGGTACCAACATTGAAATCGGGAAAAATATTGGAGGTTCCATACTAAACTACAAATCTACTAGAGCTAAATGTATGGGATACCTGATTTTTTTTCGCGATTTCGATGTTGGTCCCGTAGTGAAAGTTGCTCAGTTTGATGGTCTAAACAACCCCCTTAAAAGTTTTAAACGTCTATTTTTACTTTTGTATCACCCTGTCTGTATAACATCCAAATAACTTGTGACTTGCAATAAACTGCAAAAATCTGACCTTGTAGGTATGTGCATTTCTTTCACCACTAAACAAACTTTTTTGCAACACAGGCTAATACCGTATCATTCCCTATTTGGATCTATCTATGTCGTTTGAAGTCCGGCTTCGAATAGGTCTAAAGAGGAAACTAATCTCATCATCATCGCAGATATCATCAACATCTCAGACACACACGTCGTTTGGCTACTGTATCCTACGCCACCTATGCTATAGCAACCCACCGTTCCATTAGATTCAGGATCCTCCGAACGGACGAGAGAGCGTCTGTTTTTAGCACACACACCCATAAAAATACCTTGCGTACCTGACTGATTTCCTAAAAAAGCATTCGCTGAAATCGAAATCGGCAATTAGAAATCAATTATATATGTTTTAAGAAATCTACACCTTCCAATCCTAATTTATCAGATTTGCTAGCCACATCCGATATCCGAGCCTCACCGAGGGACGAAACGTGGTTTCGTCTGGCGCACCCTGGGCTGTCACCCTCGATACGACCATTGCTGACTGGCTAATATTTCCACAACAGCATGCGTGATTTTCATGCGATATAAACTCATACCCATCAATGTATTACTGCAACGAAGGTTTAAGAATCAGATCAGGGGTCGTCGTCCAACTGTTCTGTCTAACTAGTTGGAGCACCGGCACAGAATAGGTAATAGTTCTACGTAGGTAGTGGTTCTACATTTCACGGGCCTTTATTGGGGTGGGCTAGCAATTTTTTTTACTATGGTCTACGATCCCAAAACGTAGAGATGGGATTGGAAGATGTAGATTGTTTTTATATCCGAATGAATACAAGTACCGTAACCATAAAGGCTACAAAACAAACAAGAATTACACAGGATAAACGTTCTACATAAAGGATTATTTTTAGCAACAGTGGAATATACCGAGATACGCAACTATTATGATTGTCAACTCACGACTTCCGTGCTTACGTCCTGTCATATCATAATCTTATCAAAAGGACAGAGAGCTCAAATTTCGCAGTTTAACAATTGGTGGTAGAATGTTTACATGGTTATACAATACATGCCAAAAAACGTGTTTTGAAAACATCTTCATCGATACTGATTCATAAAGGTCATTGACTCGAATCAATTAAGGTAAGTAGGCATAACGGCTGTGATAGGTTGAATTGATATCACAGAATTCCCTAATAATAATATCGAAAACTAAAATTCTGGTAGTGTAAGTAAGATAAGAAATTACGATGTTTGGACTATGATTAGCTAGGTACTGAGTAAACTTTACTCAACAACGGGAAGGCATTAGTAGGAAAAAACTAACTAGAATCACAGATAATATAATACTATACTCTAGAATGAAGGAAGCAAAACTATGCGTCTAGTTTAACTCTACATCTGACTGAAAGGAATTTCCAACTAAGACACCTTCCAAGTTGAACTGTATGAGTATTGCATTGACGTCTGGTCTAGTAGTTTGTGGTCAAGTTGAATTGTAAAAATTTCCGAAGACAGCATTAGCAAATTGAACACTTATTTCGCAATACATAAGCGTAATATTCGGTTTCAATGCATAAAATTTAATTCAACGACACTCATCAATAGTGAAGGAACTTTTAGTGGCGGCAGAGCAACCTAAACAATCTTACACACTTACAATCGCAAAATTGCGACCGTCATTTCAATGACCAATTCCAATGCCTTCACCAATCCTCACTAGGCATAGAGGAGTATTGCCCTGCCCACTTCCCATCACCTTAATACTAGAAAATACTGAGAATATATCAACAGTTAAATAATTCCGTGAAATTTGCATGTATCGAAAATAAAGTAAAATGTCAACAAAATAGTAAAATACACTACGTACGTATTAACGCAATGCGGTTGATGCAAGATATGCTACTTGATAAGTATACCTACCGATTATCATACGTAGTATTTTAATTACGATAAAATATGTGTACCTACAGTACACATAGATTCTTGATTTACAGATATCTTGGAAATAGATCTTATTACAACTGAACTTGAATGGTGGGTTGTAGTTAAAGCAAAGTTTCTGTCATAATTAGGCAGCATGATGGTGAGATTATAATCAAGCACGTATTAAAGAGGGGAGATAGACGATGTGATTTATCGATAGAGAAATTGCCTTAAATAGCTTGCCATAAACCTTGTTCAGAATGACTCATTTTTATAAAGATCATGACCCAGTTAACGATGCACTACCAAAATGCCGATTTAAAAAGAAGATAGAGCTCAATTTTCTAAATCCGCTTTTCAGACTTACTTGTTTTTTACATTTTCAAGTTATGACTGTGTTGTACCTAGTGGAAGTGCGAATGTTAAAAAGTAGCCAAAATACGTGACAATAAAACAACAAAGTAAACAATTGCGATGTCAGGTGTTCAAATAAATAAAAAACGAACTTCCGTCGGTCATATGACAGCGCATAGAAAGTGCCTGTTACCGTGCACGCGCTCAGACCTTGGGGCTGACTCACATAAACATGCAAAAAATGTCACCAATGCCAATAGTTAGGTATCTCTTGTGACTTAACATTGTTGTGGACAAACTGATCGGTTTTGTACCAGACGAGACGCTTGCTAATTTAAAGTCATTGCCTTGTTACGTCCAAGTTTACGCCAATATAAACGTTATGACAAACGACTAAGGTTTTATACTTAACACATCCATAAAAAAGAATTATTCTTCCCATTAAAACTAGAACAATATTAAACAGACAGACTTAAGTCTGATGATTATGATTAAACAATATTTTATGAAAACAAAACGAATTCTGTGCGAACAATAAGACAATAATATAACCGATACTATTGTATATCAACGGTCATGTCAGGATATCAAATTATAACTCAAAAGATATAATTAAACTTCATCCCATAAAAAAATAGAGATTGCGTCTCATTTTTTAATTAATTAATCATGAAATCTAGGATAGCAAAAAACGAATAAGTAAAAGGTTAGATCGATCAGACATAATAGGCATCTACAAAAAGCCTTGGCAAGTTTTCTACAGAAATATTGATATACGCAAAAAGTTCTAAAGCCCCCAAAGCTATTGGATTATATAAGTTAGCTCTATGCACCAAACATTTTCGCCGCAATATAGTATGTAAAGGTAGGTAATTCACAATTTTGAACTACGCTCTGGTACTTCGATTGGGACTAGATAATCCGGGAAAGGAGCGATAACGTATATCGGGATTATTTTACATTGATCTACCTATGTCTGTAAAGTCTATGGCATGTCATAAAAATATACATAATAGACTCCAAAAGATACAGAGCCTGAAATCACCCACAGCCGGCTATAGGCCTGAGGCCTCCATGCTAGCCTCCTCTGTCCTGGAGTGCGATTTTTGAAACTCATTCGCTGCGCTCAGCAGTTGAAAATGTCAAAATTACTACGGAGATATGCATCGTCTTTATACTGCTGATTTGACTTTCAAAAATCAAACTCCAGGAGTGCGATATTGATGCGTATCTCTATACATTTTCTACTGCTGAGTTCAACGTATGAGATTAAAAAATCGCACTCCTGAGCATCTCGCATTCCCGTAACTCTTCCACAGATTACTAGTGAATTCCTAACAGATACATCAGTTCCTTAGGAAACTATACATTCTTACGCTTTAATTAACGACTACCAAAAATGTACCCAGTGAAGCTTGCCACAACGTTGTTATTACTTCGTACAGCGCGCGACGAATGCGACGTTGCAGTCTGGAGCTAGTGGCAGAAATCAGGCACGCGCATCGCTTACGATGCGCCTAAGTGTAGGTACTTATCTCGGTGCCTACAGAGTGACGGAGGCCTGCCGCGACTACATACATAACCTATCTTGCCGCAGGACGACTCACATATCGCTTCCATTCCCTGGGCCACCACGTCAGATGGAGCAAAGCATTGTAAGACTGGTGACCACTCGGACAATGCTTTGCTCCATCTGGCCTTGCTATTTATCCTGCCCGTTTCCATTTGAGCGTATAATATTCCTTATCTAATATGAAAAATGCCCTTCATCATGTACAACTGATAAGAATCTCAAATATGACTAAATGAATCTTAGATAAGTGGCAATAACATGTTAATGAGTGATGTGACATCATGATAATAACATCTGTTTAACAAATTAAAACTCAATACAAACACATGAATAAATGAACGAAACGAATGAGGAACGAAAGCTTCATACAAGTAGGGATATTTATTCATTATGCTACATTCATTAGACACTTAAGGTGGTTGCAGAGGGGTTAATTTTATAAAAAAACTTTGGCGCACAATACGCGTACACGGTATTAATATAAGTAATATTTTATATATGGAAAAATAGTTTAGAAAATCTAGATGCCGCCTCACAAATAACATTTGGAATTTATAATATAATTACGAAGATAAAAGCTGTTCTTTAATATTTTGTTTTCCCAAAGGGGGTCAGAGATATTTCTAATTTATAGTGCATGAGCACTCATCGAAGCAAACCTTCCGAGGAGCGCTCAAAATGATCGCGCTCGCCCATAGATTGTCCATTGGTCGAGCCGGTTTGTCCACAGACGGGTAACATGTAGGTGAACATGTCGGTGAAAGGTCACACATACATCTCCGCGCCTTGTAGTAGTGTACCTGTCGTAGCGCGATTGTATGAAGCTTTGTAGTTGTTGGGTATTTACTCGTATAATTAAAAGCTACGACATAGCAACACAAATATAATAATAGCCTAGAAGGGTCAGCTTAATCAATAGTTATTAACGAAGTGTTATTGTTTTGGGTTCATTAACATCAATGACACTACAGGATATAGATTATAGACATTTTTAGCTTATAGCTTTATTTTTCGTTATACAGCTAATAATCTACAGCTAGTTTTTGGAGAAATTATTTTTCTGACCGGTCTCTGTAGATTATTTACTCATGTTTGAATAGCACCAAGTTGATGACATATTATTGAGTTTGACCTGATGACATGCAATGGTGGTGAAGAGATTTGGCTCAAGCAGCTTTAGATAATTACTGACGGAAGTCGTAAGCAGCAACTAATTCCGTCACTGTTTTCCAGTGCGAGTGGCTGCAGGTCAGTCAATGTATCTGACGCCTCGCCTCCTCTAAACGTAGCGGTTTTTTTGTTTAATAACATTTAAAAGGGCAAAGACAAGAAAAAGAAGTAGGTACATATATCTACAGGGTGAAATTGATATCATTAGCATCCTTTTAAACTAAGAGTCTACCCATCAAACTGAACAACTTTTACTATGGGAACAAACCGATCGAGGCACAAAAAAATCCGCTGTTCCATACTAAACTGCAATCAGCACTGCCTCCTACTCGTCTCAAATGTATGCAACAGCAGATTTTTTTTTCTCCGATCGGTTTGCTCCCATAATAAAAGTTGTTCAGTTTGATGGGTAGATTCTTAGTTTAAAAGGACACTAATGATATCAATTTCACCCTGTATATTTTGCGCATGTAAAGTTATGCACTTTAAATCCTAATGTGTTCCTGTCAGCTTTTGTAACAAAGCACCTAAGCTGTTGCTGTGTAGTAGAAATCCACGAATGTTATATTTATTGATTATTCGTATTAAATGACAGGCCTAATTCTGAAATACTTGTTTCGTGACGAATATGAATACTACGCAGGTCATCCTACGTGCTGGTAGATTATTTAACAACTACCACTTTTGGATTGGAGTACGATTTTTTGACGTAAAAAAATCGTACTTACAATATTTAGAATGAATTATGAAAAATATTTTATGTTTATTACCTACCTTTCAAAATACACGCATATTGCTATGACCCTAATCACAGTTCACATAATATAGGCCAAAGAGAATGGAATCACTACGTATTAAGAGTCGGCACAGCCTAACTAGCTTCGAAATCCAAAATAGTATGAAGCTAGTGTAGAGCTAGGGTATTAAATCTTTGGAGCCCATACAGTCTAGTGTAGTTCATACAATTACGATTTTGTTCTGAGTGTCGCGGCACTGATATAAGCCAGGGTGTGAGCGGAGCGGGTGGTAGTACCACAGTTAAAGCAATTATTATTGTTTTCGATATAATATGTGAAAATAACTAATTAAAAAACCAATAGATTTAAAAAAATTATAGAGGGCCTCTCAAGTGACAAGACGTACTCAACTCCTAATACGTCCGGTGCACTCTGGACAGTCAGCAAAGCTCAAAGGGCCATATCACACAAGCGATTTTTGAGCGTCGGCGTTGATGAACGATATTGCCGAGGCAACGCCCGCCGGCGCCGCAATATCGATCGCCGCTATATTTCTGAGATAAATCAGTGTCGATGGAATCACGGCGATATCGCTCAGTAAAATTTTCGGCGATTCAGTTGCGACGCGGCGGCAGTGCAGTTGCGTCATTGCCTACGCTCAAAAATCGCTTGTGTGATAATAGGTCTCTAATTATAATTCACAAATCTCTTTGCTGTTGGCAAATCAATTATATTTTAGTCTATTTATTTGTGAACTAACATAGTTATAAGACAATTGTTACTAACACAATATGGATGAATAATCTGAAATAAATAATTTTTAATTTAATTTAATTTAGTCAGTGTTAAATTAAACCAGACATGTTTATTGGCTAGGTAGATGGAACTTTTTATGTTTAAAATCTAGATTAGATATAGACTTAATTAAAAACTAGTATTATTTTATCTTGCTACTATGACGGGAACTGGTGCGGTCGAAATCGCGGGCAAAAGTTATATTTGAAATACATATATATATTTTATTAAAATATTCTGTAGAAAATATCCATGATTATGTTTAAGACATTATTAATATTTTGTTTTGAAGTCAGAAGTGAGTCAGTGAGTAATAAATGTACACGAACAAAGTACCAAACTATAATTAATGCAAACATAGGCATGTTATCTATCAAACATACAAATATACACTTATCTACGGACAGTATCTTACTCTTATTTACTTGGTTCAGTCAAACAGATACTAGCTGTTAAATTAAAGAATTATACTGTCATAAAAAAAATATTCCCTACACCCTTAACCCTAACAGCAGGTCTCAGTATGTTTTCCTTCGCCGTTTGAGAGCAGTCGGCATTATATAAATAAGCTAGATTCTTCAGTAACCCATAAAGATTTAATAAGCCTTATTTTAAGGGAGCACCGTGCCTATTGTGCTACCCTTAATCGATTTTTTATATTTGTCTGATAAAACACAAAATGAATTATAAAGAAAATCATAAAATAATATGAGATAATTTTTTGACAGGATACAAACCGAGACTTCATTCTATATTATAATCTCTTTCGCACGCATAGGTTTTTCGGTGTGTTGGTCTACTTACGGTAGTAATATTAAGTTTATGGTTTTTATAATGTTTGTAGTTATTATCTATAAAACCGGCAAAAGTGGCCACTTTTGGTGGATTTAAAAATAATAACTACAAGCATAAAACATAATAATCCGTAATGTTTAGATAAATTTATAGCCAATCATGACTACAATACAATGTGACATGCTTGTTATTTGGAAATGTTGAATAATAGTTTAGAAATAAAAAAAATACGATTGAGGGCAGCACAATAGGCTCGGTACCCTCCCTCGGTAATACATAATACAGAAATACCAGTCAACAATTTCAGAATCAGAATCAGAACTTTATTTATAAGAACATAGGTACATTCATTTTTTTTATTTTTTTTATTTATTTATTTTATTAGGTACATTCAGATGACAGTAGCAAAGATATAAAATGTAGTAGTATATATGTATAGTAGAAATAAAATGATTCAGATATAAAATGTACCAATAATAAAATCTAAAATTTTTCTCAAAACCACCGACTCACCCGCAATATTTTTGAACGACCTAACCAATGACAACCTACACCATGGGATAGACGAGAAAACATAAATGCTTCCCCACTATAGGGGAGGTAACTTAAAAAGATCATTTGGGCCATTATTTTATTCAGGGTACAATTTGGATAAAATTTTATTTTCTTTCATTGTATAAATTCTATAAGTCTTTTTTTACCGTTTTATGCCGATGTTTGTTCATCATTGTTTATAGTAATCATTAAAGACGATGCAGCGATGTTTTCTTGCTATTTCTTACATTTATTGATGTTTTCTCAGCAAAATAACCAAGCACTGCGTTACCGTCCCTCAAAATTATATTGCGTTGCTTACACAAACAACTGAGTTACCGTAATTTTAATAAAGTATAGTATTTTACTTTAATTCCTATCCTTTTTTAAGGCTGGTTTCTTATTCGGTAGGTACCGATAACAGTTTTATTTTAGAATTTACCTATTTTACTAACAAAATCGCCTTTATTTCGTTGCCTTTGAAGGGGACCGGATTATGGTACCCTGAATAAAATAATGACCCATTTATCGAGATTTGGTTTTCAAGACCAATCAGAAATGATGACCTAGTATGCAAAATGTCAAGTGCCATCTATATTGGCACTAATCTATGCAAACCAATGACAACAATATAAATAGCAACATGGTTGTAAAGAATTTTATCTTAGGAAAATTCAAAGTATATTTGAAAAATAAAAAGGTTTAGAAATCACTTTTAGAATGAATTGTTACCCACAACTTTGTCAGTCGATTTGATTGATCGTCTCGAAGAGTCTTCAGGATGCAAGTTGTCTCTGTGCTAAATTTCATAAAGATTTGCTCCGCAGTTTATTCATACATAATTTTTACATAAATTTTTTTATAACAACTGATTTTTATAGAACTGTGGCTTTTAACCTCTAGTATGCCGGGAATTACAGACACAATAGAAATCAATTCTTTTTGTCATGCGGATCCGCGTTCCAGCATACCAAAGATTAATATTCCTAGCCCAATATTTTCCATGAGTTTGAAGATTGCATAAACCTATGATCTCACTAATCATCTCTCTAATCATCATCATCACTGATATTATAAAATGTAAAAGTAGGCGACAATGTTTGTAGGTCAATCACACATAAACGGCTGAACGGATTTGGATGAAATTTGGCACACAGATAGAATAGACTCTGAATGAACATATAGGATAGGAAAATTTTTAAAGTCAACGCAGACGAAGTCGCAGGTAACTGCTGAATGTAAAGAATATGTATAATGTTTGATACTCACTCACTATTTTCCTTGGTCTTTTCTACATGTTTCTTAATATCAGCAATCGACGAGTCCAGCCTGTTTAGAAAGTCGTCGAAAGTCTTCTTCTCGTCCGGACTGCCCGGGGAGAAGTCCCTGGTGGGCATGCCAGCGATCGAGGCCCTGTGGCTGGGCGCCGCGGGCTCCGACACCCTCTCACCGTTCTCGTAAAACGGTGAATCTTTCGTCACAGGAATCAATAAATACTCCCTCAAAAACAAACTGTCCGTAGCAAACAGACGGTTCGCTCTCCTTATCTTCTCCATCTGCAACAAACACAGGCTCCAAACACTAAGTAATCCATTCAGGACATCAAATATAAACGAGATAAAAACACTTTTATTGCGTTGATGTTCTAAAACTTACAGTTACACCATATTTTAGAGCGAGTCCTTGCAATGTATCACCTTTTGCGATAACGTGTTTGATGTATTCCTCGTTCCTCTTCATATGGTTGCACGTACTTCCATATTTTTTAAGAGGACGAGCAGATTCTCGAATAGAAACTCTCTCATCGAAGAGACGATCCTCCTCCATTTTTGACAATAAATGAATGAAAATATGAAGTGAGTGACACTTTGTTGTTTTCTGCCAGTGTTGCCAGACGGTAATTATCCTAGATCTACGATATTTTTGAGGGGCATGCGCAAAGAGAAATATAAGTATATTAGAAAAGAGAACCCACTCGTGGCAACATTATGCATCCACCTTATGTCAAATTGAAGGCTAGCTAGCGCCATCTATGTTTCACCTACAATAATTCAACCTATAGTATACATACCTACTTATATCTACTCATACCAATGGATATTATTGTTTTGAATGCTAGTTTTCGTTCAATCACGCACCGATCGAGTGAAATTCCAGTATCCTTACTATTCCTGTAATCTAAACATTGGTAAGAGAACAACAGAAACTCTAGAACATCACTAAATCGGCACGAAATTGAACGAAAACTACAAACAACCCGTACATTACGCAAGATAGGTAGCCATTTTGTGATTTTGTCAATTTGACATTGACATAGACAATAAAATCTTTTTTTTCATAGTTCTGCGAAATATTTAATAAATGGCAGCACATTCTATGCAAACTGAATCGGAAAAAGTCACCAAAAGGCGACTGTCCTCCGCCTGGGCATGCGAGAGAAAATAAAAGTCGGGTATCGCATGATAATTCACAAAATTTCCAGGATAATCCACGATAATCCATGATAATTTTATTTTGTAATTTAATGAAATCTGTGTATCAAATCACTATTTTCAACCATATTATCCGTAAAATTCCAATAATATACATTATTTTTACTTAAATTGAGAAAGATTGAGATAGAAAATATTTCCTCACTGTGTCGTTTCAATCAAGAGTTTTTACTAAAATTCCCTAAAAAACTTTTACTTGTCTACCTATAAATAGGTAACATTTAAACAATAAATAGTGGCATGCAATATAGGTAAGAATGATTGAATTTCACGCATCATTTTACACTCTTTTAGGTTCTAAAATACGAGAATTTTTTGAATTTTTGATGCGATAAAAACACGATAATTTTGCTGTCAATCTGGGATAATTCTTAAGTGTGGATCTGGCAACACTGTTTTCTGCACTGAAGACACTGAAGTTAGCTACAGATTGTAATTGTAAAAGCCCACATGCACAGAAGTCATAGACAACCACAAAGTAAACACTTTTCGTACGCAGTTAAGCGTACGAAAAGTGTTTACTTTATTTACTTGTCAATAGATGGCGCGGCAAACCGGAAATCTAAAGTAATTTTAATTCTCACTAGATGACGCTTTTCAAAAAAGAATCAACAAACCAATGAACGAGTGTAGTGAATGAGAATTGTACGATCATTCACTCATTGATTCATTTTTCGAATTTGTTCATTTTCTGTTCACTCACTCATTCGTTTAGTTGAAAATTTGCTCTTGGTTGGGGCAGTTTCGTGTTGTGGTGATTTACGAAATGAAATTATGAATTGTTATGAACTAAATTAAACGTTTTGTGTTTTTCTCATAAATTGTTTTATGAAATCGTTTATCTAGTGAACAAGACAAAAGTTTAATCGGCTACTGTTTTATTTAATTTTTACATTGGATTTTACATTTATTTTCTGGTGCACATGTTGTGATCGATACAATTTATTTATTTGCGAATTTTTCTTCTTTCACTAGGGTAAGTATGAATGAGAGTGGTGTTATTTAAGCTTGATTTAAGGTGCAGTTTGTTATTTTGGTCGTAAAGAGTGATGGTGAGACACGCAGGGCTCTGGTTCCCCAGTGCGGGCTGCGGCGCACACCCGCCCTATAGCGAAAACATTGCGAGGGTTGCAGTCCCGGGCACGGAGGAGTGCACGACCGTTCCATTATTGCGGGGTCATAAACATTTTTGTAATTTATTACGTACAATGTAATGTAACCTCTTCGTCGATTTTCACATGGGGATAAAAACGAATAAATCCTACCTCAACGTAGTGAAAATTGCATGATTTTCGTACTTACTAATATAATTTTATTATAGTTACAGGTACCCCTAATCCCTATTCTACTGATATTGGTTATAGTTTGTCGATGAAATAAAAATTGCCATCGTTTTTTGCTGGTCTTCTTAGGCCTCTTGGATTCCAGGTGGATTCACATGTTTCTTGGGTAGGTACGTAAGGTCGTAAATAACTACAAAAACTAGGATTAGTCCTATTAATATTCAACTTGCAGACTGCGTTAGTACCTACGACGACGTAACTAAATTTATAACGATCCTATTAAACTAAAAAAAATTGTAGTATTAGTTAGGTACTTTACCTATAAAACGGGTGTAAGTAAAAGCGTAAGTAAATACTTTTTGCATAAATTGTACGGGACGAAACAGCAAGCGCCCGAGGCGCCGCTGCAAACGGAACGCGCGGAGTTCCAAGTTTGTACTGACAAAAATCGCGTTTGTACTGACAAAAATCGCAAAACAAAAAGAACGCGCGGTGGGCGCGCGGATACGCGGCTCACGAGGCGCTGCGTCCGGGACGCTTGCTATGTTTCTCGTGCCTTAGCAAAACGTCCCTATTGCAGAATGTACCCTAAGGAAAACGTCCCTTTCGCAGTATGTGTTCTTAGTAAAACATCTTCGTTCTTAGCAAACAAAAAAAAAATAGACGATATCTTTTCATCGACCTTTAAGTCTTCAAAACAAAAGTTTTAAAAATCTAGTATTTTTTTAAACCTATTTTTAAGTTTGAAAATTAATTTTTTTTTTGTAACTGTTCTTTACGTAATTAGTAACCTGTCTCCATAACTTAACCCACCATTTATGTCCAAGTGTTCAACTAACGACCATAACTTGTAACTTTGTAACCTCGCGTCTTTCGAGCCCTTCAAGATGACAAATGACCACAGAACTTTCTAATCTATCGCCATTGACTCACATCAACTGTAATAATCGACCTATTCTTCTCACTCGTTAGCAAGATTTTAACAAAAAATGCGTGTGAGTCACAGTCCGGAACAAGTTCTTTTTTTTTTTAATATCTCGAAACCTTTTATCATCATGTTTACTTGATGACTCATAGCGTTTACATGTGACCTCGGAGGAATCCCTCCTTATCTATAATCATGTCGGATTAGTCAAGAATGAACTGTCATTAAGGGGCTGCAGTCATTATCAGACAAGGTTTAATTACAGTTCGTTTGTTGAATGGTTACGGTGCGTTAACGTGTCGTGCTTAATACAATTCTAGGATGACCATTTTATTGTTAAATAACACTTCACGAAACCTGTACGAAACGTAAATAGACTCGTTATTTACACGAAATCAGTAAGTAAACTGTCTCTGCAATACTTCACTTACCTAATTATAATTAGGTACCTACCGAGTCAGCGACAGATCGGTACTAATACGATAATAATAAAAAGGCACATAGTGATGAGAAAAAAATCGAATGAACCCATATCGTCTACGAATTGTTTGTAAAAAAAAAACAAAAACCAAGTTACAAGAAAGCCCTGACTTGGTTACCACAGGGGCAATGCATCCATTTTATAGTAGATTTAGGTTTTGTGAAATGGGCGTAGGTACCTAATATTTCTAAAATTCCGCAGCACCCTGTCTTTTATTGATGAGCTAGCCTACCATTCACTATCTACCTGAGGTGACCTAACCTGTTCGACTTAACCTTGAGTCGAAATGCGCCGCATATCCGAATTTATTATTTCCACTATTAGATGCCATCATAAAACCTGACCCCAAGTAACAATAAACTTCCTAACACGTGTAACATAATACCCGAATTACGCGCAGTAACCTGAGCGAAAGCTATCATTTTTATTGTCCCCAACCACAGAATAGATAATAGTACCCCAACTATATATAGTAGCTATGACGTCATCCATCACAAAAACTGAATGTGGAACAGTGACGCTGACGTGACGATGCGTCAATCTTTCGCGGATCTGTCTCAATGCTTCCAAGAATGTTTTGCCGCAAACTCATCGATGCGAGTCTGCGTTACGTATTGTGTAACGTGTTATGTTGCGGCACTTTGCGATCGAAGCTGGACAGCCATACATCGATCGAATCAGATATGAGCCACATTCCTTTTAGTTGTAATACTAGGTAAAATTATAAAATTGGTGCGCCAATGTCCCACAAACCAAACCTGATTTGCAGGATAGATAGCATGTTGACTGATTGCCATAAAGAAAGAATAGGCCAGTGCGTGCTGGACTTCATTGTCTCGTGTTGCGAATGGTCGCCCGCGCCGCTGTTTATCCTCGTTCTCGTTATACATACTTACAATACATAAACTCACGAGTCTCACGACCATATTCCTGGAGCGGTCAGAAACGTTGTGACAACTAAGTACATACCTTTTAAGTCGTGTTTACTTTTTAGTGTATAGTTGTACTAAGGTTCATCTTTAGCATTTTCAATGTTTCCGATTAGAATGGAATGATGATAGACAAACGGATGCTACGGGAATGTGTCAATTTTCCGTTTTACCTAATTATCGAAAGAAACTAGAGATTTAAATTGAAAGCGTAACAAAAAGAAGGCGTTCAAATAGAGCGCAAAAATCAGCAGCGTTTATCAACTTTCATTAAGTTAATTTTAAAGTTTGGTTCCAAGAAATCGTCACCAATTTCCGATGGCAATTAAATAGTAACTGCGTCGAGAAATTCAATACAAAATTATTTAGAAAACTTTAACAATAAAGGTCAGTTAAAACCGCTAGAACACGGTACTTCTTAAATCACCTGGGGGCATTAGTGAACTATCGACTGCGACTAAACGTCTAATAAAGAGCAGGCGTTGGGCACCGAATTGTTGTCATTAGAGATGTGCAAAGTTCCCAGCTGCATGCTGTCTTACCGAAAGGAGTCGTTCGAGTTATAAGAAATTCTGCCTGAACATTTATGTAGAGGCGAAACATCTGACTGCGGTTAATACCGAGCGTCGAATTTCCAGTCTTTCTCTGGAATGAGCAGGAAGTTGTACATACTATAAACGAACGGCTCTGCAAGCCAAAGAACAAGGGGCAGAATGGGCCCAGCACTGTAGCACTTTTTTATCTACTTTAAATTAAAGGCCTGAATAATACCAACGTTTTATTATACGGCAGCATAACTGTAACGTGTTAAATAAAAAATATTAGCAGTTTAAAAATTCAATTAATTACCCATATGAATGCTTATATTTTTGACCTAATAATGCCCATACAGTAGAGAAAAAGAGTATGGTACTCTAGGAGCTAGCTAGTGTTGCCTGGTGGGTGGTGGGCGTTAGGTGGTGGGTGTTGGTTGGTGGATGGTGGGTGTTGCCTGGTGGGTGGTGGGTGTTGGGCGGTTTATGTTTGGTTTTGGCAAGCTCCCACAGTACCATACTCTTTTTCTACTGTATGGGCATTATTAGATAAAAAAATATAAGCATTCGTATCATCATTGAATGAATTTTTAAACGGCTGTAACTTTTTTATTTAACGCGTTACAGTTATGCTGCCAAATAATAAAATGTTAGTATTATTCAGGTCTTTAATTTAAAGTAGGTAAGAAAGTGCTACAGTACTGGGCCCAGGGTTCATACAAAACAGCCCATTGTTCTTTCTTTTCTGTCTGTCAAGCGAAGCAATTAAGGCAAATTCCCCGTTTTTTGAGAAAGGCCTATGTCCAGCAATAGACTTCATTCATCTGATGAGTATTTTTTATTGGTCATCACAACCAAGTATCCAAGAATCTTACATGACAACTATCACACCTGGCCAAGCGCAGCGCAGTTCATTTTTCACTGCCAAAGCGTTATCGATTTTGCTTACGTTGAAATAACATTGATAATCAATTAACGGAACTTTCGCCTCAAGTCGCTTCGATGCTCTCGGGGACTAGTAGTTGTGTTAATTGATTTTCGATGTTATTTCAACGCAAGCAAAGTCGATAATGGTTTGGCAGTGCTTGTGCGCCGGGTCTAAACGACAAATAACCAAATAATGCGGCTCCAAAGATAACAATCGACGATCGAAACTTTTTCCCTTCTACTTGATCGTAAAGACGATCAAAATAGTCGGCCCACGTAAAAGCTGACTACTCTGTTAGTCGGCCTCAGCCCGCACTAGTAGAACAGGTACTTGTCATGGTGGATTTTAGATAAAATCGCAGCGCCCATAATAAGCGTGGGGGGAGTGGACACGACACGACTGTGACCCTAGAGCCCTTGCTATCACGAAATGCAAGACTGTGTCACATTTTATTAGACTTACAAGTATATTGTGATTGTTGCATTATCAATGTCGTAAAAAATATATAAGGTCTAACCAAATTAGGTGAAACTATTTTAAGGGGACGATCAGACCATCAAGCTGAACAACTTTCTCTATGGGACCAATATAGAAATCGCGAAAAAAAAATCTGCTGTCCCATACATTTAGGTCGAGTAGGTTTGTATGGAACAGCTGATTTTTTTTCGCAAGTTCCATTATGGTCCCATAGAGAAAGTTGTTCAGTTTTATGGTCTTATTATCCCCTTAAAATAGTTTCAGCTAATTTTGTTAGACCTTATATACAGGGTCCTACTTAATATGCTGATTGTTTTTTGGACAGACCATAATACTGAACAACTTTATGGGACCAAGGAAGAAATCGTGAAAAAAAAAATCAGCTCTCCCATACGCCATTTTGGTCGAGTGGGATTGCAGTTTTGTACGGAACAGCCAATGACATTCTAGGAATAGCTGATGTATTTTTCGCGAAAAACATTTTCCAAAACAGCATCTGTTTCTTATCATCTTGTAATACAGAATAGAATAGAGATACAAGTTTATAGTTACATCGTACATTCCCTAAAGATTTCCCGGAGCATCTGATCCAAGGGGATATTTAATTAAATTGCTTCAGTCCAATCCAATTGGCTTTTTTTGTGTTTTCTTTTGTTGCAAACATGTGAATTTCTTGCTAAGTCAGTATTTTCTTAACAGAACGTTATTCTGTATTTCTATATTACTTTAGTATTAAAAAAATATTGTGATGTTTACTCCAACATTCCTTGTATTATCCTTGGCATACAATAAAATAGACACTATTAATTATTTTCCGTATCAATTTAATAGTATAGTGCTCATTAATTCATATTGCACCACCAACTATACTATTATAAAACTGTAACAGGAAGTTTGTCTGTACATTGAAGATATTAACAAAAAAAAGTTACGATATGGTTTTTAGGTGTCCCTGATTCCATTTCACCAATTTTTGGATTTTTTGTCTGTCTGTTTGTTTGTGTGTTTGTTTGTTTGTTTGAATTTGAACGAGTATCACGCAAAAACTACTGAAACTGATTTTGATGAAACTGTTTTTGTTTGATAGCTTATGATCTGACTTAAAATCTGGTATATAATTTGTGCGGACGAAGTCGCGGGTTAACGCTCGTATTATATAAAAAGCTAGAGTATATTTACTATGATTATGATATGCCATGTTATGCTAATGAATCAATTACAATAAATAATGCTTCATTAGTTGTTTATCAATGTAGTGGTGGTGGTAGTGTGTTGATTTATTACTGGAGGATATTTAACTTGAGTCTCTCGCTATCTCACTCTTTCTTACACACTATAATATTTGTCTCTTTTACTGAATTGTTGCATATGCAGCACTTGATAATGTTAGCTGAAATAATTAATGTTACGAGCGACGGGTTTCGGGATTGGAGTGAAACGCTAAGTCCAATTTATTTACAGAGTTTATTGGGTTACACACTTACACACGGACCACCTCGCAGAGGTTCCCCTTTAAACAGTCCTCCTCGCAGGGGTTTCCCCTCTCACCACTTTTACTGTTCACTACGTCACGACGCGCGACACGCTATGACGTCACGACGCACGGCACTATGACGTCACGACACGCGACACACACTACACTGCACTACACTGACACTTGTCTACTCACTGTTCCACTTTACTTTGCACTTTACTTTTCACTAGTACTTTTCCACTTTTACTTTTCTTCCTGCTTGTTCCGCTCTTTTCACTGTGAAATCAATACTGACTTGCGTCCGCAAACTCGCGGCCTTATATACCCCTTAGAATTTTCTAGATGCCCGAATTTCGTTAGTCTTTTCTTTATTCCTTTGTTCCCTTCCGGATATTTCTTAATCCCGCCTTCCTTCTCGAATTTTCCTAAACACGCCCCTTTTATTGTTTCTTTACAAATATTTCTTCTCTCTCTTCGTTCTAGAACATTCCTATTGTTTTTGGTTCTTTTCAAATATTCCTTCTCTCTCTGTTTTCTAGAACATTCCTAAACACGCCCATTTTCTGTCTCTCTCCAAATACTCTTACTCCCTCTTACTTTTCTAGAACATTTCCAACAACAATAAAATCTAGAATTATTTTCGACGAGTCTCGAACCATCGACCCCCGGCACGGGAGTCCATGCGTCGACCGCCGAGCTACGAAGCTTGTTGACAGGCCGGCGAATTTTTGAATGCCTTTCTATAGTTGCGTCATTTCACAGCATCCGTGACACTAATATAAGGTCAATATGTAAGGCTGTTTTTCAACTTATTTATTTTTAACTAGCGACCCGCCCTAGCTTCGCCTGAGTGAGGTCTATAATATAAGTAAATATATTATACACACATAAACATAAACCTTCCGGAAGAAATTCTCTAAATTACATTGAACACCGTATCAAAATCCATTGCTTGGTTTAGAAGAAGTAAGCAGAGAAACAGAAATGATGTAGACACTCGCGGATAGCGACAGGCGCGATAGTTTATATTATGTCTAACTCTTAAAAACTTGGTCCTTCGAGCCGGATCAACTTTCTACCTACAAATAAACCCTCATTATTCAACTTCTCGACATTACTGTCGACCTGACATCGCAAGAATCTTACTTTTAATTTAACTTGTCATAATCACCTTTACGCAGACTTGCAACTTGAAAACTATAATTTACTGGTATCGCTACCAGACAGCTGTTGGTCTCGGAGCCTCCAACAACAGGTGCGCACGCGCCCCTGAATTTTTTATTTCTTTTTTTTAACAGTCTCGTGTCGTCTCGCTCCCTCGGATAACCATGGTAGTGACGTGAATAATAATAGGCTGTCGAGGTTTTTTTAACCCTTATTTGAATAGGTTGAGTCTATCGTAAGATTGATGAATAAGTTATTAATTTTGTATGAGGCGTTAAATTTCCGTTCCAAAAAAGTATACAGCTAGAACTTGTTTTTAAACCCGAACATAATGCTTAAATGGTAATCTCTGGTAATCTGTTTTCGACATCATCATAACAATTTTGAAAGCAGTAACTATACTATAATGTCGATAAAATTTATCGACATCGTCCATCTTGTGGGACGAGCACGCCCACATTTTCGCCGACCGACATCGATGGCAGCTGTGACAGATTTTATATTTTTTGCACGAATACACCAGACATCGATTTGCAATTTACAAGCACTGCCCGACTTAATGCTACCTGGTGGGGAATACTTAAAATATTGAGCACCCTTTTAAATGATTATAGATTAAAAGTACCTTCAATTTCAATCTTTTAAGGTTTTAGAACCTGCTTTGACATATTATATATATTATAATTATTAGTATAGGCATAGGTTCGTTATTATTATTACATACATAACGTGCCAAATCATAACAAAACTCAGTGTAACTGAAAATTTCAAATCTAATTCTAAAGCTTAAATCTTCAAGAACATCTGCTTCCCATATCAATGTCTAGGGAATCCGTCCCCCACGCGTTATAGGACATCAAAGGAATGACTACGGCGAAATAGCGGACGCATCATCGTAATAGCTTTCAAACGCGATTGTGGTACAAATTGTAGCCAATATCCTGCGTAATAGTGTTACGACGGACATGGACAAAGTGGTGGTGTAATTGATCGGGTTTGACTTAAATACATTGTGCCAAACTTGGTCCTTCGAGCCGGATTCACTTTCTACCTGCAAATTAATTGCCATTATTCTACTACTCAACAATACACCAATACTGGCAAGCGCATAATATTACGAACGGTCGTATCAGGTAGGGCAGCAGCTCGAAAATCCGCCCAAATCGCTTCCATACACTTTATACGAACTATCGCATAACTGGGTGGAGCGGGACGGATTTCCGTCAGTGCGATGCAGCCCGCTCCGCCCCCATGCGACCTGTCTCAGTATGTCATACCAAGTGGAACTTTTTACAACGAACGTCTGCAAGGTATGTCAAATCAAAAATCCGTCAATGCGTTGCGACCCAGCCCGCTCTAGTGTGCGAAGTACGCATTTTCCGCTGCGCTGCGACCCGCTGCGTCCCTTCGTAATATGTGATTACCTTAACATCGCTCAAATCTTTCTTCTAAAACCTAAAAAAAAGAAAATTAACAATAATAAACAAATACTAATCGACTTTGAATCGAAACTACAATTCCGAAAAGAATAATACAATCGATTATAAACAATTACAAATATTGCTTTTACTAATAATCTGACTAGAAAACATAATTTAAATAATTCGAAAACATTAACTTTCTCGGTAATTTTACTTGATAGCTACATTGTCATTAAGTTATAGACATCAATCACTTCGACTTCGTCTGGGGGTCAAATCTATGATAATCTACAATTTCATCGATTGCTTTAACCCTGAACTTTGAAAGCCTTTTCGAATTACGTAAAACTTGAAAACTATTATAGTAATGGCTTATTTATAGGTAATATTTACTGCTTCGGTCGAAACTGTCTTTACAGGAAGCTCTATCAAATTCCAGTGATTCATAAATCTATACAGTCATATGGTTAAATTGTAAAGTAAGCGTGGATGTACTATCGCAGACTTTCCACCTGATCACTTAAAAATAAGTATCGGACAAGTTAAGGATACGTAATAGAATGCATAAATACAATTTTTAGGGTTCCGTACCCAAAAGGTGAAAACGGGACCGCATTTGAAAGGTAGTTCGTATAGAAATCATTCATACCACGGAACCACCCTAAAAAGTAAAATGTGATCGTGAATGTATACAAACTACAGGGTGAAATTGATATCATTAGCATCCTTTTAAACTAAGAATCTACCCATGAAACTGAACAACTTTTACTATGGGAGCAAACCGATCGGAGCAAAAAAAATCTGCTGTTGCATACATTTGACTCGAGTAGAAGGCATTGCAGATTGCAGTTTAGAACAGCAGATTTTTTTGTGCTCCGATCGGTTTGATCCCATAGTAAAAGTTGTTTAGTTTGATAGGTAGACTCATAGTTTAAAAGGATGCTAATGATATCAATTTCACATATATATAATCATTTCTGTATACTATACCCATGCATCATCAATTTCCTATCAATGGAGGTCTTTGCCCTGGAACGGGATCTTACAAGCAATAATTTTTCCTTAAATAATCCAAACATTGTGACACCAGGATATCCCCACAGATTACGGGATGTTTGTCCCTATTTCGTTTAAAACAGCTGGTGGTCATTAACCGGACGGCCTGTTATCTTGCGTTCGCGTTGTGACGTTCTTATCACGTGTCTACCACAGCTTGTACGAGGATAAATAAATATTTACACGCTGGACTGGTGACACAGCTCCTTGTTGCATTTATCAGAATTGTGTTTACCTGGTTACTGTAAAAAGATAGCACAATTCGTTTCTGTAGTAGACGTTAACAGTATAATTAACAATAATTCATAGGTTGTTAGTAAAGTTTGAATGAAATTAACTTTATCGGAGTGTTCTCTTGGGCTCCTGGAACTCAAATGAACGCTTTAAACATACACATAATTGCTTCTGGCTATCATCTCATATTATGAAACTATGTATAGTCCTTATTAGCTCGTCAGTTTGTTTTCTCTTCACGCCTAAACTACGGAATCGAACGCCGGGCGCATAGTGTAATTGCTACCTCCACACGCTTGCACGAGCTTTGGCAAGCTCGGTGAACATCGATTCCTCTGTAAAGTAAATGTTACTAGTTTACTTTATAGAAACGCCAATGTACAGCGAGCTTGCCTCAGCTTGTGGAAGCGTTTACAGTAAGCATAAGAAAGAGTAGAATAGAATAGAAATAGAAACTTTATTTGCTATAAGTATGGTTGGTATGGTCTTACATACCTCTGTGGTGTGAGAAGGACATTGGCTTGTTTTTATTATCCCTGATGTTAAATGAATTCTACCCGATCGAAGCACATAATCTAGTAAGGAATGCAATGGAAGAAAGTCAATTACTTGTTTTTCCTTCCCCGCCTACCTTCTTTGATTAAATTAGTCGAGGTTTCCAAGACAGATTAGAGTAATCACCCGGGATAACTGTACTTCATTGTCTAGTGTTGTGAAAATCACTGCTTTTAATCCTGGTTTACAGACGTTATACAGGAAGATGTTGAAGATATCATGGACAATTAGAATTAGCAACGAGGCGGTCCTGCAGAGGACGAATAAGAGAGTAGAAATCCTAAACACCATAAAAAATCTGAAACAGTACCATGATGAGACGTGAAAAATACCAACTTCTGCAGATTATTCTACGGGGGGAACATTTTAGGGCGACGAATTCCTGGTAGAAGAGAAACTTTCTATCTTATGATCCTGTGTGAATGGTTTGATATGGACACTACCTGTCTATTCAGCGCTGCAAGTCCCCAGTGTTTGCAAAGCCCCAATGATAGCCAACCTCCGGTAAGAGACTCCCCCACAAGAAGAAGCCATCATCAACATTTTCCTGCCCTTATCCCATTAGGTTCTTGGGGTCTGCGCAATATGTCGCCTTCCTCCATTCATCTCTTTTAGCCGTCATTTCAACGCTCACTCCTATTTTATTTACACATACAGTTTACCTGCGACTTCGTCCGCACAAATTATATACCAGATTTAAGTCAGATCATAAGCTATCAACAAAGTTTCATCAAAATCGGTTCAGTAGTTTTCGCGTGATGCTCGATCAAAAAAACAAACTTCTTTTTTTTACAGTTTTATATAATAATAGTAATAGAAGTCATCTTTCATAGATTGTACGAAATCCATCTTTTCTTTGGTCGTCCTCGAGCCATAAGCCCGAAAAAATCGTTGTAATGTAAAGGATAATTGATTGATTATCGAATCGATTTTATTGTGTTTTTAACACTCATAAAATCTACGTAAGTCCACTTAAAAGTTTACAAGTAGGTGTGAACAAGGTGGGAATGAGGCACACGGTGACACAGACATACAGTCACGCCTAACGAACTCATCAATACGACTCGCGCCTAGCCGTTTCCTCGAGGAACATAAAAATTCTTGACACCTACTTATGGACGTACTTATTTGCTTGTTTGTCGCGGACGTCTGTGGGTGTGGTGACCACAGTTTTATGATACAGTGGAACATTAAAGGGGGACAGAGAAAGGGTGTTATTCCACATTAGTTGATTTTCATTACAGTTTAAAGCTCTATACTTAAAATTTACATTTTGTCCGGGGAATACTTTTTGTGATTTCAGTGTCGATCACATAGCAAAAGTGGTTCATTTTATTGACTACTAGTATTTATTCTGAGGTAGAATCATCCTTTTCGGTTTTATCATCATCTCAGCCGATAGACGTCCATTGTTGGACATAGGCTTCGCCGAACGATCGCCACAACGACCGGTTCTCCGCTGCCCTCATCCAACGGGCTTTTCGGTTTGTTATCCCTTTAATGTTACATGAATCATTCTACCTGGTACCTATTCTACCTAGTATATTTTATGCACAATGGTTCTACCAAAAAATATAAGCTATATAAGGTCTAACAAAATTAGCTGAAACTATTTTAAGGGCATGATCAGACCATCAAATTGAACAACTTTCTCTATGGGACCAATATCGAAATCGCGAAAAAAAAATCTGCTGTCCCATACAAAACTGCAAACAAACAAACAGACTCGAATGTATGAGACAGCTGATTTTTTTTTCGTGATTTCAATATTGGTCCCATAGAGAAAGTTGTTCAGTTTGATGGTCTCAGCATACCCTTCAAATAGTTTCAGCTAATTTTGTTAGACCTTATATACAGCCGGATCAATCAGAATCGGTAATTTTTTCTTAAAATTGATTAAAAAAATATTTTTTAACTATAAGACAAATCTAGAAGAATATTTTTTCTTTATTTCGGGCATTCCAGCAAAACAACTATTATTTGAAACAATCTGATGTTCTTCCTAGTAGTATGCTAAATCAAAGCCACCCTGTAAAAAACACAGGGCGTTGAATCTACTTTTATGGGCTCTAAACAGATAAAGACTTATTCGGTTTTGCTTTCCGAATTACAAATAAACTTTTCACAGCAAGCTTTAGTATACTTTACATTCTTGAGTGTTCTTCGAATGTCTATTTAGAACTTTTTATTGTTTTTAAAGCTAGGAATAATAAATGTCGACCAGTATGGTGGAATTTTTGATAAAATTGTGTTTTAAGAGACTTTAAACAGTGTAATTTTATTTGTGCTACAATGATGTTATTTTAATAAAAATAAGCTTTAGCAGATGACTTTGTTCACGTAAAGCTAAGAAAGATAAAGCGTTTAAATTTAAATACAGGGTGTAAAAAACCCTGTTGCAGCCTTGCTTCAGACCATCAACTGGAACAATTTTCACTATGTAGCCAACATTGAAATTGCGATGAAAAAAGTCCGCTGTTCCATACAAAACTGCAAACATAACTCGACCGAAATGTATGGGACAGCTGATTTTTTATTCGCAATTTCGATATTGGTCCCATAGAGATAGTTGTTCAGGTTGATGGTCTGAAGCAACCCTTTAAGGCTCCAGGGTTTTTTAAACCCTGTTGTATGTTCGTTACATTTTAAAGGAGGTGCTTCACACCATCAAACTGAACAACTTTCACTATTAGACCAAAATCGAAATAGCGAAAATGATTTCGCTGTTCCATACGTTTTGGTTAAGCAGCCATTAACGTTTTCTAGGGAACAACACATTTCTTTTCTCGATTTCGATGGATCTTATCCATAGTTAAAGTTGTTTAAAATATCTAACGTAATTTAATTTTACAACCTGTAGGTATGCAAGGTTTGATAAAAATCGGTGCAGCCGTTACAGCAGCGTAATGGACTTCCAAAACATTAGGATAAGAAATTCCAAAGCATTTTAATATAGTTGGATGAGGGCAGCGCAGGACCGGTCGTTATGGTGATCCTTGGGGGAGGCCTATGTCCAGCAGTATAGTGGACGTCCATCAGCTGAGGTGATGATGATGATGATTAATATATTATTAGTAGGATTACAATGTCCAAAATACTTACTTACGTGTAATTTTTTATCGTTCAATATGATTACGATTTTGATAGGACTTTACCAATAATGTACCTACACTACTGTAGATACTAAAATAATCTTTACTTAGTTTAAAACTGAGCTTAAAATAGCACACCACAACTAATTTCGTAAGCGTGTTCAAAAAACTGTTTATACCTTAAAATAACTTCCGCGTTACAATCTGCACGTAAATCGAGCGTTAATCTTTAATACATCCCGTAATTGTTGCCTTCTTTTGGTCGAAGTATGGCTAATAAATGGGCAAACACGTGGTCCTGGTCGTTGACCCCCATCAGCCGAAAACTGATCCCCCTCTGAGCCATGTGTGTGTTCAACCAGACAATGTTTGCATAAAACATAATTAAAATCCAATAGGAACTGTTAAGCGTTTCGTAATATTAGTTCAAATGTAGGTCAGTGAAGTTCTTGATAGCTATTTCACAAACATTATTCGATGTACTAAGGTGGAAAGCCTCTTGACTTTTACTCGACGATTCGATTGTCTTTATTCAATAAAATGAAGGCAGTGTTCTCCCATTTGAGGTTAGTACCTAGGCGAACGATCTCTGCTCACTGAAAAAGAATTTTTCCAGAGATGAGACCTATGTAGATCAGTTTGTTGCCCCCATAAACCCTACCCTGATACCCTATACCCTATCGTTACCCTATTCTGAAAATGTTATCCAAATCCTTAGAGCCGTTTTTTCTAGAATGCGATTACAGATAAACAAAAAATAGCTCGCTTATTAGTATTGTTTGTATGTATATGCCAAATTGATGATAATTGGTGTTGGATGTTGCTCTCCTCTTGACTCTTGTTTGCTTTTATTCTGATATTCAAATACAATTGAACTTCAGAAAAAATACTACCTGAGGATTGAAGAAACATACAGGTTTTTCCCCAGTACTGTTAAAAAGGCATCTGAACCAAAAAAACAAGCGGCATTAGTGTATATACAGGGTGGAATTAATATCATTAGCATCCTTTTAAACTAAGAGTCTACCCATCAAACTGAACAACAACAACTTTTACTATAGGAGCAAACCGATCGGAGCACAAAAAAATCAGCTGTTCCATACTAAACTGCAATGCCTAATGCCTACTCGATTCGAATGTATGCAACAGCTGATTTTTTTGTGCTCCGATCGGTTTGCTCCCATAGTAAAAGTTGTTCAGTTTGATGGGTAGACTCTTAGTTTAAAAGGATGCTAATGATATCAATTTCACCCTGTATATTTCTGACAATCGATGCCTTATTTTGTGTCTGATGAAAGTTTTTTACAGCTTAATTATTTATTTATTTATTTATCTTTATTGGTTATCAAACAGCAAATTACTTAATCTCTAATACAGCAACATTTAAATTTTACAGCCTTTTTAAATCCTTAATTACTCAAGCTTAGGACTTAAATTGACAAAAATTCGTTTTACAGCCAGTTCGCCTGTGATGTCTATTTTCTGTCACTCTTCGAGTTAATGGGTGCCACTACAAATCCTGCGCAAACAGCTCTTGGAGTGGTCGAGGGTTGTACTTGGCCTTTTGTGTGCCACAATCTGTTTGCCCCATTCCCTGTTCCAATTTAACCGGGGAAATTCAATTTCGAGTCTTAAATTGTTTGTTATTGGGACTTTTTTGTCGAAACAAAAAACCAATTAGAATGCTGAGGTTTTTGTTGGTCGTTAAATTAAGGAGGTGTGGCCTTATTACTACGCAAGTTGACTCTGCAATAATCTTTGACATAACGTCCCTTCATAATGTCTCATTCAAAGTCTTAATGGATGTTGTGTTATTCTGCAGTTTTTTGTTACAACGTTATTATTTATTTCTGGTGCCCGATTGCGCTAAGTGAAAACATCGAAGTTCTGTTCTTATCCAATTTCAGTTCTTATCAAATTGCAATCCAATTACTATTCAACTGTGCTGAATTCCGCATCGCGCTAAACTCTATGTATCTCTGATGCTGATACCGTACAAATTTGTATGAGGATTATATACATTTGTGATACTCATCAGTTATCATCATCTTATTTAATTGCAACGCTCTTGTCGATGGAGTATTCTTCGATCCTGTCTCCTTTCCGCCAATGCCTTGAGTTTCTTACACGACACGACATCGACCTTTACTTTCTGCTACTAGAAACAGCGTTTATTTGTCAGAAGACAATCTCGAAATTAAATTATATGTCACTTCAAACTGTTTTGGAAAAGTTCTAGTTCTACAGTTTATTCATTACTCTGTGATTAAGTGATGGATTGAATCGTTTTCATATTTGCTTTGGTATTCTACTAATGTATTGCTAATTCGAATTAATTATTACAATATTTCTACGGAATCCGCCACAGAACTCAAAAAGCGGGACTTCATTGGTGTTTCGATTGCCAGGACAGTTACTCCTGGGAAAAACAATTACTTCGGCTAGTTAGTCACGGTTCTGCTGTCTGCGTCTTCGGGGTACGGGGAAATATTAAAAAACAACAAGGCACTAATGTTTGCAGAATAAGTCTCATCAACAGGGTTGCTAACAATAAGGAACTAAAGTCCCCAAATAATTTTGGTAACGTTATCCAAAGCTAAGGTCCTTCGGCCCTAAAGCTTAAGGTGGTTTCAGTCCATACAAAAGCTTGACGCACAATACGCGTAGACGGAATTAATAAAAGCAATATTTTATATATGGAAAAATAGTTTAGAAAATCTAGTTGCCGCGTCACAAATAACATTTGCAATTTATAATATAATTACGAAGATATAAAGCTTTTAAAATTGTGTATGAAAAATTTCAAAGCTTTATATCTTCGTAATTATTTTATAAATTTCAAATGTTATTTGTTACGCGGCATCTAGATTTTCTAAACTATTTTTTGATTTATATTATACAAAGTTACTTATATTAATACCGTCTACGCGTATTGTGCGTCAAAGTTTTGTATAAAATTGACCCCTCTGCATCCGCCTTAATTTTGATAACTAACGTTAGCAAAAGCGTAACAACAACTCAAAAGTTAAGGGTATGAAAATAATCTTGGACATTGGTTACATAGATTAACCAGGTCCATTTAAAGTACTTGAATCTAACCTTGACTAGTATTATGCTAGATAACGATATAAATACAAGCATCGATTACTCAGGCAAGTACAAATATTTGTATGATGAATATTAAATATTTGAACCTCGCGAGATTTGAACCCGCGACCCTCTGATCAACAGGCAGGTTCGCTACCAATGAGCTATTGGGCTGTCTATCGCAGTTACTTCACATAATGTGATCATTCTACATTAAATCCCACTTCTGATTTTTTGGATTTTAGTAATCTCTTTTTTAAGGCCCCTAGGCTGCCACCCTTTGCTTTGCATGCATTTTCTTAATGAATTTCCTCCAAGTCTCCAAACAAATTCAAATTACAAAGAATTTTAAGTTAAATCCCCCTAATTTGGGGAGAATTCCCCACAAATTGGCAACCCTGCCTCATCGCGTGTTAGTTTCGTAGTAATCAGTGGCGGCACGCTACCGACCGGTCATTTATACTACGTTACTACGATCTATCTATGTAGTAAGAATACGTCAAACGGTCAAACTGACGGCCTTGATATAGATTCGATGACCTAACGAGTTTTATTATGGCCTGCTGTTTCGTCCGCATAATAATTCGTTTCATTTTCGAGATAAAAAAAGTATTAGCTTAACTGACTATCTACTCTTCCTTCTACATCCTATAAATCTTTAATTTTAATTAAAAACAGTCCGATTCTTTAAAAGACGGATAAGTACTCGAAAATTGGGCACCAAATAAATAGGTCTGAACAGAAGTCATGCTTTCGTTTTTTTTTTTCTTTTTACCCGACTTTCCTAGAAGGAGTATTGTACATAGGTACACACGTATATATACTCACGCTCATTTTCCCTCATGGGGAGAGTAGGATCTCTAGTGTACAAAGCATACTATAACCAATTTTGACAAAATTGGGTTAGGTTTGCAAGTTGTCATGAATGTCTCATAGTTGTTAGCCTGTCGTTATTTGTATAAAATCATAGATCAATTATACGAACTACCGATCAGGGCAAAAATTTGCCGAGATTTTATATGAGGTTGAGCATCTAGTTCCGAACTAGATGAACAACCACATAAAATCTCGGCAAATTTTTGCCCTAATCGACATGTTTACTGTCAGCGCGATAGAGCAAATACTAAGATTCAGAAGCGAAATATGAGTTTGAGTTCTAACTCCCGACCCTGCTTAGCAACTCACGCTCAAAAGACGTCTGTGAATCTTGGCCTAAAACAAATGTGCCCTCAGATATTCATACGGGGCGGACACTTTAGAATCAAACATTTTAGGAGCGTTGAATGTGTTAGTTTTTTATTCTTGATCAAAAACACAATGGTACCAAACCTTCGCTTCGCATTACCCGACTTATTAAGATTGACACTTATACACTATTATTATGTATTCAAGGTGTGACAGTTAAACATGGAAGCATCTAACCAGAGCGAAGCTCGCGTGATGCCGCGCTATGCAAATACCTACCCCTCCCCCCACTAGATTGCCCCCCATGCTGCCCCCTAATAGTGATCGCAAAGATAACATGCGAGTGTAATGTTCCATCGTATACTTACTTTTTCTTGTATACATGATTAGGTAAATATAACGGGCTGCTAGTTTTGCCGCTTCGATGCCAAACCAAAGAAGCACCTAAAATCAAGATTTGGTTATAGAGTTAAATGTCTCCAGTTTCAGATAGTCGAAAAGATGAATAATGCTATGTGAATCATAGAAAATGCACACCTAAATTATTATAATTTAAGTGCGATTTTTGTAAATATTATTTTATATTATTTTCTTTGGAAGACCAACAGCTGTTGACACGATACAAATATGGATGGCTAACAGAAAACCAAATTATAGGTCTCCGCTGATAGAAACAGAATTTACAAAAAAAAAACAAATCAGATCTAACACCAAAAATACAAAATGCTGGATAACAAAAAGATAACAAACGTAATCGAGTAACAACAATCGACTGAATAAGAAACAGTCTTCCTCGCGATAAAACAAATTACAAAGCATATCATTAAACTAACATTAACACCAATAAAGCCTCATCACTCGCTAAAAAATCTACGATTTAGCGCATTCCTTACAGAAGATATCAAAGTCAAAATCTTTAGATAGAATGTTATCTTATCTTGTTGTGGGGGCTGGCAAGCCAGCAACACTTCGACCCAGTGGGATCTTTTGTGTTAGCCCCAATACTTTTTGTTTTCTTCACCCTTCAAATACATGGGCAATGAAGGAGGCAATACCATTGAGGGGAAGAAACCTAAGATCTCCCGGTTTTGGGTATCCATCTCCGAGGAGGCACATGCGTTTTGCCGTCAGGACATCATAGTCACAAAGAACATGCTCCATAGTCTCTTCATCCTCTCCGCATGCTCGGCAGGTGGGATCCAGGGTGAGTTTCATTTTGTGCATAGATATTGCCCGCTCGCGGCACAAACGCGTTTTGTCTGTAGTTAGTGGAGCAGGATCGAAGGGCTAGGGGTGGGTCGTGTCTTAGGACCTTGATTGAGAAACGAATGCTTCAGCAACCATACTGAATAATACTATACTCAATTTATGTCAGAAACATAAATCGCGTGTGTTGCGATACGCCTGTTAAATGCTTCCATACTCTCGTACATTCTACCTCTACCGTAGACGTTTCGAAGGAACACCTTTCGACAAGTATGCAACTTGCAGACATTGTCGAAAATAACCTTCCAGCTGCCGCCTGTATTAAAATAAAAATAAACTGTTAAATTTATTCTCGTCCTGCGGTTTTACTTGCTGCGACTAGACTTCGTGTCTTGCAACTCTATTTGTTCTACTATACAGGGTGTATACTAAAAGTAGGTGCTTCAAACCATCAAACTAAACGGTCGACCAAAATGTATATGAACCAGTTTGACAGGTCATTTTTTTTTTCACGGTTTCACACTTGGTCTCATAGTAAAAGTTATTCAGATTGATGGTCCAGGCATTTAAGTTTACAGTTACAACCTGTATACTGTATAGAATATAGTTACTTAGCTTAAATATTCCTACATACAAAAACAAACACACATTGTATGACTGCAGCCTATTTTGATTTGCACTTTATTTCGTATTAGAAAATTCTTTCATTACAGTTGAGTTACTCTTTTGAAAATTTTAATAATATGAAAAGCCGTTCTTAAACAGGAGCTTAAATCTTTTCATGATCTTTGAGCATTAATGTCGACGGAAAAGTTTTATAAAAATAAAAAAGGAGTGTTTCTTTTTTTTTATTTAAAAAAAAATTTCCGGCGGAATTAAAATTTTTGCAGGATCAAGTTATTATTATAAGTGGTCGTTGATCTTTATGTGGACAGAAACTTGGATCCAGTCCAAACCAGGAATTCCTGTTCAATATGAAGGTGTCAATGAATTTACTACTAAAATTATAAAGTCGCAAGGAATACTTTCAAATAAAAACTGTAACTTTCCTTTGTATGCTCAGTTGACTTGACCGATACAAATCTACTTAAAACATTGACGTGCAGTAAATTGTTAATCGGACAGTAATCGTCCAATAAAGCGAATTTTCATTTCCAGTATCAAGATCGTGCGTCCAAAAGTTGATTTTAGGTGACGTTCACCCCGAATATGTCTAAACCCTTGTCTTGATCAACTAATTTTGAAGGTTTATTGGAACATTTCTATTTGGTGACTCGCAATATCCTATTAGTATGTCTTCCTACCCACTTCAATAATACCAATGGTTCATTGAGTGGTGTTTTATGAGTATGATTGCATTGTTCATCACTCCATAGAAAACATGCATTGGCTCGTTACATGTCTATGCCCACTAAAACTATGGGCAAAGGGATCGAGACCATACAGCCTTGACATACGTCTGATTTGTAAAGTAAATAATTCGTATATAATAAAATATTTCATTCAAAAGATAATTAAGGTTTTATCATATTATAGATTGACACGGCCCTGTGGCGGTATGGAAAATTGTTGGGAAAACGCTCATTACAATAGAATTGCTCGGTCAGTTAAACGAATTTGATTAACAGATAAGACGAGGCAGGTTCACGCGTAAGAACTCGCAGGTGAATATTAGTTCACTATAAAACTAACATAAAACAATAAAAGTTCAGAGTACTCTTCAAAAGCGACCCATTCGGAAACAATTTGAACCAACCGATAATTAAAAGCTCGTCGGCGAGCGCAACAAACGCCACTATACCCCTTTGATAAAACTCGTGAAAATTAGAACTGGCCCGGTCTGCAATTGCTAAAGTTAGCGTGCTGCATTGCTCTGGTTTAGTACATAGCATACATTTACCATCGGCCCGAGGTATCCAACGGAAATTGCTCATTGCTCCACACTTTTTAATGACCACTTCCCTAATGAAAGCTTAATGAGTCCGTGCATTGCATGTGTGGAGAGTTTTTTGTAGTTTATGAAAGTTTAAAAAGAAAAGTAACACACTGTCATGTGGTCTTTTGTAAACTCCTCGGAGTCAATGAAAAAAGTTTCGACCTTTGTTTCGACTGGCAGGCAAGAAACTATTCGAAGCTATAGTACACTTTTAAAAAGTTAACAAATGTTTTTAATGAACGCAGAGCAGTGGCAACAAAAAAGTTACGTTCCATTTTCAAACTGGAAAAAGGGGAATTCGTGACCAATAATGGACGCCATCGTTCTTTCGAGCCCCTTCGGACACGGAAGGCGACAGTAATAAATCGTAATTCCACCTCACGCTACCCGCAAATTCGGTAGTTCCAGGTTTATCTATATTTTACCGGGATTCGTTTGCCCGCTATACATTATTATTTATATGTCACATGCTGCTACGTTTCATATTCTACAGGGTGTAAACATAAATGCGTTACATATACTTTAACTGAGCTTTAAACTATCAAATTGAACAACTTTCACTATGGAACCAACATTGAATTCGCAATCATATGTGTTTTCTATGGAACAGCACAGGAAAGGCAGATTTTTTTCGCGATTTCAATATTGGACCCAGCGTGAAAGTTGTTCAGTTTGATGACCTAAAGCACCCCTAAAGTATATTATGCAATCAAGTTTACACCATAGAGATCTAGAGAGATGCCAACCAATGCGCTGAGTACGAAACCTAGTGTCGCATTACCACCAGTACCACGCGATAGAAAGTATTTTGTTAGCTTGAATGTGCTCATTATCCATTGTGGTATCAGAACTCAACGTTCGAATAATCTTTAGTACTACGCAAGCATTGTAAAATATTTACACTTAATATCTCGACTGGCTTTCAGCCTCATAATATATTGAATCCTTACTGTCGCGAGCAATGTGTTCCGTTTTTGCGCATATTTCTGCGACACTGGCCCCGCCCCCTTTGCCCATCTCCCTTTAGTTTTTGTGATCTGTGGTTTACAGCCTGTATATTCGCGCTGCTGGAATCGTGGACGTATTAAGAGTTTAATTAATTTTAAAGTAACTTTATCTGACACCTACCATACGTTTTTGCTTTGCTTAGTCGAACATTTATAAATTAACCATTGTTTTTACAAACTACCTCTATTTGATAATACTATGATTCATTTTAGATTAGTTTGCAAATTTTATGGTTCATCGGAGCGAAACCTAACTCAATCATTAATTTATTGCCGAGTTTAACCAGAGTGAAACTATAAAATAACCATATCGCAAAAACTTTCCTCGCAAATCGTAAAGTTTCGCTTATAACTGGACTTGACAAATACCTATAAAATTTGCAATAAGTAGGTACAATATGCAACATTTTACAATGAGGTGTAGCCAAAACAGAAACGTATTTGCTGACTGCAACATTCGTGATGAAAACAATATATTAAAATTGCCACCTAAACCAATTATCGTACCTAGTTATCAATTATCATAATGTAGTTAGTAGGTAGGTACGTATATTAAATAAGGAGTGTTTACTTTGGAATTTTGCTTTATTTATAAAAAAATGCATTATGGCAAATATACAAGGTGTAACAAAACATCCTAGTAATATTTACGGGGGTGGGTGGTTTAGACTTTAGATTAGACTATTAAACCGAACAACTTATATGGAAAACCGGCCAAGAGCGTGTCGGACTCGCCCATGATAGGGTTCCGTAGCCATAAGTAGAATAAGAAATACGCCCTATTTTTGACTTTGAGCGCAGATACCTCGAGACAAAAGTATTATATCGATTTATTTTCTATTGGACTTTAGTTCCATTGGACAAGACCTATCCAACACGACACATCAAAAGATTTAAAAAAAAAATTTCCAACCCCTCTATCGTTCTATGGGAATACTTACAAATTTGAGTGGCGTCAGCGTTCCTGCACTTTTGTATGAAACTGCAGATTTTTTATTTTTTATCGATGTTGGCTCCATACTGAAAGTTGTTCTGTTTGATGGTCTCAACCACCCCTTTAAATATTACTGGATACAGTTTTGTTATGCTTGTATTTAATCATCTTAAAATATGCTAGGTACAGTTTTACATAAAAATAGAACAGTATTTAATAATTCCACATTGTTTTTCCCTCGCAAGAATTTATTTGCATACCTACTTCCTGTATAACTTGAAACAAGATACTTAATTACAATATGCTCTTGCAACTTTATTAAATTGCGGACTCGACAATTATAAACTTTGAAGATTGAACGTTAGTGAAGAAAATCAAAGAACGGAGAACATAATTTCTCATTAATGAGGAAACAAAGTCACCGATCGATACTACAAACAAAAAGCGTGACATGCCTTGACCACGGGGGCTGGAGTGGGAAGCTGTCACACTTTAAATATACATACATACAGGGTCCTTCTTAATATGCTGACACTTTTTCAAGGGGATGATCAGACCATCAAACTGAACAACTTTATCTATGGGGCCAACATCGAAATCGCGTTAAAAAAATCAGGTGTCCCATACATTTGGCTCAAGTAGGTTTGCAGTTTTGTATGCAACAGCAGGTTTTTGATTCGCGATTTCAACGTTGGTGCCATAGAGAAAGTTGTTCAGTTTGACGGTCGGATCACCCCCTTAAAAAAGTGTCATCATATTAAGAAGTGCCCTATACATTCCATTTTGGGATGGAAAGAAACGTTGCTACAGCTATCAAAAAATTTAAATGTTTTAATTTTATTTGTGATAAATGACTACACAGGCTGTTACAAAAAAGTGTGGTCATTTGAACACGCACAGACCGTCAAACTGAACAATTTCGACTTTGGAGCGAACATGTCTTGAACATGTAGATTATTTATTATACAGCTGAAGCACACAAAAATAGTAAACAACAACGCGATAATCAAAGCAAACGCGGTATGGAAATCGTGAATTATATGCAAGCAAGCATGCATTTCAAAAACTTGATACAATATTTAAATAGTGACCGTATTTCCGCAAACCATTAATCAAAAATATAACTGTTTTGTATGCGATCTGTGCTTCGTTCGATAAAGTTCGAAAACCTTTGGAGTACATAAATAAAAATGACAATAGGTCGATATGAATTCGTACGGTACGGTACCGCTTTCCGGTCCGCCCACCCGAAAGGAAACTGTCGTTGACTTAATTATAAAATTATTCCTGCCTAATAACTGTGTAACGAAGTTTTAATAGATGCACAATTTGTTGCGTTTATTCAAATTGGGTTTGCAGAACGCTGGCACGTTTCTTTCTGCAATTTTTATTAACCGCCTTCAAAAAAGGAGGATTTTCTCAATTCGACCGTATATATTTTTATGTGTGTTCGCGGATAACTTCGTCGTTTATGAACCGATTTTGCTGATTCTTTTTTTGTTGGAAAGAAGATATTCCAAGGGTGGTACCATGATAAGGAAACCAGAATCTAATGATGGCATCCCAGAGAAGTCGAGGGGAACCTTTGAAAATCGTATTGCCGGATAGTGCGTTTGTTAATTTATAGCACTACTATTAATTTGAACTAATGAATTGACCACTGAAAATTTTAACAAAAAATTTAAAACGGCCTTCAAAAAAACTTAAAAGTTAAAAAATAATATTGCAGCCGATGACTTTTTCGTTCGCATCATAAGAACATTAATTTGTTTTATAGAAGTCGGTGTCAAGCCAAGTCAAAAAACTAATGCAAGCCCTGTCGCGAATGGTACAGGCTTGCCAGCGACTTCGATAAAACAAATTAATGTTCTTATGATGCGAACGAAAAAGTCATCGGCTGCAATATTATTTTTTAACTTTTTAGTTTTTTTGAAGGCGGTTTTAATTTTTTGTTAAAATTTTTAGAGGGTTTGGTTTGGGTAGACTGCGTCATCATCGTATACATGCTTTTAATAGTTCCAAAACAATGCTGTTTTCCGTCACGCGTCGTCATAAGAACAATAAAATTATGCACTAGTTTCTAAAGTTTAAACGATTCAAAGCTCATGTCAATGCCGTCTATTCCTACTCCACTGGTAGACATAATTGATTGACGCTTCATTTATCCAACTCTAAAAACCCTGCAGAATAAAATTACAGTCGAATTGTTTTGATCTTTGTAACTCCTGAACAACCACCATCAACACATCACATCACACGACTTCATGATGATGTCCTCCACGACGTATCCGTCGACGGTGAACCTCATTGGTTCCTGGCGTGAGCTTAGATGTGGCTGGAGAAACCGAGTTTTGTCTTGAATAGTCTGTTACACGCAGCACAATACAGTTGGCCAGTAGTATTGAACGTGTAGTTATATTATGTTGGAGTTAGAGTGGGACGGGTCTTGCGGTCTTGGCGTTTGGCTTCTGGGGCTGCCAGCCTAATAAAACTATATTAATATAGCTAATATAAATATCTAAATTAGAGGACTCCCCTTTAATAAATCCTGCCTTCATTTCTTTCCTACGCCTTCGGGCAAGATTTGGAGAGACTTTATTTTTATATTGTGTCACTATGTACAAACACAAGGCGGATGTGTCGCTGTGTGTACTTACCCATTTCTATGAATAAACTTTCTGTTTTCCATCGCGAAACGCGAAATATATTAAATAAAAGTAAACGTCGTAAACACATATCCTTAATACAGTTTCATTTCATGTCTCAAACATTTTGCTAATATTGCCGTGCCGAGAGGAATATCTCACCGAAAGGAAATTCTGTGGGCTTCTGAGACATTCCACATCCGATGCCGGCATCGGATGTTTAATATCACCTGGTGGACTAGTATTACCTACTTCTATGTGACCTCGATCTGACCTTAATTTTATTTATTATCTCTAGTTATGTAGTCTGTAAATAGAAGCTTAAATTTCTAGAATGTAGACTTAAACTGAAACATGTTTAGGCTTAGGCTCTTATTAATAAACGAGCGTTAACCCGCGACTTTGTCCGCACAAATAATATACCAGATTTTAAGTCAGATCATAAGCTATCAAACAAAAAGTTTCATAAAAATCGGTTCAGTAGTTTTTGCGTGATGCTCGTTCAAACAAACAAACAGACAGACAAAAATTGATGATATGGAATCAGGGATACCTAAAAACCATATCGTAATTTTTTTTTGTTAATATCTTCAATGTACAGACAAACTTCCTGTTACAGTTTTATAATAGTTTAGATACTGAATGTGAACTTGAGATCAGAAAAGTGCGCTTGAGATTCATTTATTAATATGGGCCTAAGACACTGGCTATTTCATGACGAAAGAATGATGGAGAGAATAAAATGTGTAATGTGTGTGTATGTTACCGGCAATGTGTATAATCAGGTATTCTATACAATACCTGTGGCGTCCAGGCAATGTACGAAATGTTATGAATATTATTGTCGATTACATACTTTACCTAGGTAATGTACTGCTGGTCCACCGGTAAATAGATGTTGGTCTTTATTTATCAATATTTAGTCTTAGGCGACATCAGCCAGTAAAAAATCGAAAAATCAAAAGTTGCCTCTCTTTCAAATCGGTAGTGGGAAATGTTCAATAAATCGGTCAATCAAACATACTAACAAATAATGCTAACATTTAAGCTATGTAATAATTGCTACATTTATATCTAATTTGTTACAGATATTGGAACGATGAAGCAGCCATAAGAGGATTTAATTTAACTACGTGACGTCATCAAGACCAGGTGCGTTCGATTCCTTTTTGATGAGGGTGAACTTGGGTTAATTTATTATTTTGGATTACATGAAAACAAGGCTTTTGTTTCCATTCCATATCGCGGCTTTTTGAGAATGTTGAGAATCTTCCGTATACAGAGTGAAATTGATATCATTAGCATTCTTTTAAACTAAGATTCTACCCATCAAAATGAACAACTTTTACTATGGGAGCAAACGAATCAGAGCAAAAAAATTATCAGCTGTTGCATACATTTGATTATACAGGCTGTAACAAAACACCCAAGTAATATTTAAGGGGGTGGCTTTAGATCATCAAACTGAACAACTTTTACTATGAAATTAAAAAAAAATCTGCTGTCCTGTATGGGGCTTCATTTGAGTCGAGTCGATACTGAATGCAGTTTTGTAGGAAACTTTTTCATTTTTCTCGATGTTGGCTCCATAGTTGAAAGTTATTATGATTGATGGACTTGGGTGTTTTATTACATAACCTGTGCTATTGATAACACGGGGTGAGTGCCTATGGATGATCTTCGACTAAAATCTTAGTATAACTCTTCTCAATTATTTGCATCAATGTGTGTGTACAATATTGTTTAAATAAATAAAATAAACTGAAAAAAGCCTAACGTTGACACTCTTATCTATAAATTCCTATTTCAAAACTCATTGTCATTGTACATTGCATTACATACATGCATTTACTTACATTTTGTTTTTTTATTTCAATCAATCAATCAATCAAATATACTTTATTTTACACCAAAAACATAAACAGTAAAATACAGAAATAAAATACAAGAGGCACAAAATAAGGCGGTCTTATCGCTAAGATATAATTAATATATTAATATATTATTTAATGATAACTGCTCATTTTTTCTGGAAACACCGCCTAACTTTCTTCGTTCACCGTTTCCTCTACCCTAAGGTTGCCTGGAAGAAATCGCTTCTTAGTGATAAGACTGCCTTATTTTGTGCCACTTGTATTTTTATCTATGTATTTTTCTGTTTATGTTTTGGTGTGAAATAAAGTATTGATTGATTGATTGTATACTTCATTTATTGACAATTTGAAAAAATATGTTTTGTAAATAAAAGCTACAGAATGAATGCAATCCTTACTTAGTTAAAAGTAAATGCATATCCTCAAAAAACAAGTGGCATAGGCACTATTTTTGTAAGCTAATGTTCAACCATCTATCTCCATTTGACGCGACATTTCATCCTCTCAAACCATAAATATGCTACAAAATAAACAGGTACAGAAGGCCGGCACAGGATCCACGCACGCCACAGGTCGAACGCAAGTACCAAATATTTGTTTTTGGAGCCGTCCGTATTATGCGTATTTACAGGTTGTAAAATTTAATGCGTTACTTAATTAAAGAAGTGCTTCATGCCATCAAACTAAACAACTTTCACTATGGGACCATCGAAAAAAATATCTGCTGTTCCATATATTTTGTTCGAGTAGCGATTGATGTTTTCTATGGAACAGCTGATTTATTTTCTCAGCGTTGGTCCCAAAGTGAATATGTCGATCAGTTTAAAGGCATTAAGCTTCTTTAAGTACCCATGTAACGTATTTAAGTTTACACCCTGTTATATTGTATGGAGCCGGCCTTCTGGTGCTGCAATTAACTGCGTGATGAAAAAATAATTTGTGAGCCAAGGTCATTAATAATTCCAGATGTAATAGCATGTCCACCGCAACCCCGAGAAAAATACAAAAATCTAGAAGAAAAAGACAAAAATCTAGATACGCTTCTGTAGCGACCGCGCCTTATTTCTCGTTTTGTCGCTTTTTCGTGCGAGGCTTGCTAGGTATGCTAGCCCTATAGATGGGAATACAGTATTTTCTGTCTTGTACTGATACTCTACATACCTTGCTAGACGCGTGGGATGAAACATTCTTAATTCCCTCCAGTGGGCACTAGGCTAGTGTGGGCTTTGATGACAAAAGTTAGAATTTCGTTTTGGACAAACAAGCTGTGAAATGTTTTTATTACGTTTTCTATTCATTTCTTCCATTTAGATAATTCATTTATAAATAAACATATTTTACGGCGATATATTAGCATTTCTATTTTTACCGTAACGGTTCTTAAAAGGCCGCTTTGGATTACAAATTATACGAATATACACATTTTATAGGATACACATAGATAAGTATTCGATTAATTGTATAATGAATATCTTTTGGCATGTTTTTAGAACACAATTTTATATTTTAAGAGTTAACCCGTGACTTCGTCCGCACAAATTATATACCAGATTTTAAGTCAGATCATAAGCTATCAAAAGTTTCATCAAAATCGGTTCAGTAGTTTTTGCGTGATTTTCGATCAAACAAACAAACAGATAGACAAAAAATCAAAATATTGGTGATATGGAATGAGGGACACCCAAAAACCATATCGTAATTTTTTTTTAATACCTTCCATACTGTATGTTCTGTTACAGTTTTATAATGGTAACAATAGGTTTATCATCTATCTACTAGCGAATTATTTCGGTGTCAATTTTCTCTTTAACTGTCAAAACAAAATTGACAAGTTTATTAAAATCATCGATCGATGGGATCCTTATTACCTATACCTAAAAGTTACCGGTGTAAAAAATACCCTTACCTATAATATTTCAAAATTACCTTATAATAATATCAGACGTGTTATATGTTCCTCGATGGCCTTCAGAGGGCAACAATCCTCTCTAAATGCCTCGTATCTGGTATACACAAAAGTGCATACAAACAATACTTCAAACACTTGCGTAATATGCTACCTAAATGCATTCTCTGTAATCATAATTGACGTTCACACTTGGCCTAAAGACTGCATGTTCTAAAACGTGACAATAGATAATATGATTGTCATTCTGTTTGTTATCCTCTACGGAAATGTACCTGTACATATCCATAGGCGAAGGAATACCTACTCCATGATGATGAGTCATGTGGGAATTACTTCCTTTCGATTGTTTGCTTATTGTCTTCTATATTGAGGTCTCCTGAAACAAGCATTTATGATCTTTATGTGGTAAGTTATATGAGTTTCGGGGGTCATTTTTCGTGGACAGATTTTGCTTTAAGTCTATAAGTATGATCACAGATCTATTTTGATTCAGCGGATATTACACAAACATCCGAAATAGTTAATCTATCGCTTGCAGGAAACGTTATTCTTTAATGATTCGCAGACCCATATTAAAATAATATACCCTATGCTACTCTCACAATTATGTCAAATTTAACGACACCTCATATGTTAAAATCCATCAATCAGTTTAGGCTACAGAGCGTTTCAAAGAAATGGACATTCATACACTCGAAACACAATATTACCCTACTGGCGCAGTCGGGTAAAAACAACATAAGATAGCAAATGCACGACTGTATTCTCCGATTAGGTAGTCGAATTATTCTAAATACAAAATGATGTCCAATGTGTTCTGGCTTCTGGAGTGGAGACATTGAATCTGAAGACGCTATCTCGCTATGTTCGACGCCCCAACACCCTAGGTGGATTGATGATCTGATAAAGAAAGCGGGATAACCAATAGATACGAGCAGCACAAATCCATTTATTGTGAAGATCGTTGGAAGCGAAGCGCCTCGTCTTATGGCTGAAATGATTATTACGAACAAAGATTTTATTTGGTCTTCGTAGGAGCGCAGCGAAGACCAAATAAAATCGTTGATTACGAAGCTAGCTAGCTTAGACGTGTAAAAATTATTGCTGAAGCTGACTACTTCAATATTTCTACCTCGTTTTCTAGGCACGGCTTACATTAACCACGATCGCTAAAACCACCACGAACCACTTACTCAGGGGGCATTAAATCAGATTTTGAACATTACACTGCACTTCGCAGCACAATCTAACTAGGACTGCCTTTGTTCTGGAAACTGCGTCGAAACTAACTTCCAAGTACGGGGAGTAATTCAGACACGAAACAATAAACACATGCACATGATTTGTCAATTTGCTGGAATTCATGTTCTCTGTATAAGTTACCCACACATTGGTAGGCAAATATAGGAATGATAACTGCATTGTTGTTGACTCTGTTTAACCCGCTTTTAAGACCACTTTGTTTAAAAAAGTAGTAGTGTCTAGAAGTAGAAAGCTGAGACCTTGTTTACCTGAGTGAGAGTAATGCGCCTTTGAACATAATTTTTTCTGTATTGTACGACCATTTGTGTTTAGACCTATCAGTCGAAAAAAGTATGTAATATCTTTCTTTTCTTGAAATAAAAATATATATATCCGAACAATCAAAGATTTTTTTTGGACGGGAGTGAAGCGAAGACCAAATAAAATCTTTGCGAACAATAATATTTCGCTATGAAATCTACGAGCCAGGTGCCAAGTTAACTTCTGCAGGTTCCAGCTGGTTGTAAACAGAGATAATAACGAAATCTGTCTGAGCCTTGGCGTCACAAATTACTTATCTAATGACCTCGCAACAAAGTGGTTTTCTAATTACATCCAAAGCTCCCTTGGAGACGTAACCGAAGTAAATAGCTATTTATCATTTAACTAACACGCTGAGTACCTTAAAAACCAATGCTATTCCTCTCTACATAGAGTTCAATAACCCTAAAAGCTGTTATAAAGGAACCGAGCACTAGCACTTGAGTGCGTCCTAGATTTCTTTCTGCATTTCTTTTTATTTATTTTCTTAGTACGCCTCCTCAGTCCTTACAAAGAAAAATGTTTAGATAAATTCTTCATCTTTTGTTTTCCGTATGCCGGATTTTTACTTCAAGGGTTAAAAACTATGCAGAGGTCAAAATTGGTAACCCTAATTATTTATCTAATGTCTCACCGTCACTATCATCATTTCAGTCGGAAGATGTCCACTGGTCGACATATACACCACGAAATTATTGCATTTATAGAAAATTGTTACTTACCTAGTTTACTTTCAATCAAGCCCAATATTTTATCAATAACATGGACCATGGTCCATGCCAAAATTACTATACTGTAAACCATAATTTTTTTATTAGGTACTTGATTCTTTTTTTAGACCTCGCATTTAAAATCAATAATCGGCTTAAATTTTTCGACTCATGTTCCTTAGTTTCATTCATAGAGAAATTACGCGCTCCCCTGTTTCATTATATGAATAAACCCTTAAATTTTTTAAATAATAGTGGTGTAATTTTCGTAGATTCACTCAAATCAACTCTGTCGGTGTGTTTGTGATGTGAGTTTTAACCCATGCAACTAATCAAGTCGTTTCAAGCACGTCTTCGTTCCAAGTTAACCCTTTAACGGGCTAAGGGTCTGGTAGACTGGCTCTTGAGCATCCACGACCTACTTCCCACGAGCTGACGAGGCTTGTCAACTAGTCGCTTGATAGCTTGGACAGATTTTGCTGTGGCATGGATTTAATGAGTCACTAGGATTTAAAACTTTTTTGTTTAATCAAAAATGTTTTACGTTACAGTTATGAAATTTGTTTCATAACTGTGACGTAAACTGTAACTGTAGGTACTTTGGTACCTACGCTTTATAAAGAGTATAGTTTCAAAGAGATCCTAAGATTTTGCCATGGCTTACATACGGATCGCAATTTTTAAAAATTATCGTCCCCAAATAATTCCTAGCTAATTTCAGAAATCGATAGCTAACGTCAATACAAACAGGCACGGCTTACATTAACCACGATCGCTAAATCCACCACGAACCACTTACTCAGGGCGCATTAAATCAGATTTTGTAATTGTTTTGTCAATACAAACAAGCAATGTTATGAGGCAAAACCTTGTAAAGTGTCACATTTCGAAGATACAATCAACCAAAGTTTTAAAAGGATGAAAAAAATGTGATTCTTCAAAGCGTCATATATCATGAAGTACTAACAGTAGAAGTATGATTAGCTGATATGTGTAAATTGAACATATAATTGAAGCTATTGAAGTTATTTTTTATTTAATTGATTGATTGACATTACATTTTTTTTTTAACGCAGTTCCCCGGTTTGGAAAAGTGCGGGTTCAAGTCCCGCCCGAGACAAATTTTTCAATCTTTAATTTGATATAATTGAAGTTTTGACAAGAGCCAAAACACGATTAATACACATTTTCTCGATAGAAAAACAAGCCAAAGTAGCTTCCGTTTTTATTTATAAACGCTTGGAACTTCTAAAAGGTGAATAATAGACACACGAGACTTGATTAAAAAAAAAAAGAGATTGATTTTTACAATTTTTGATTAGAGCAGAATTGAACTTACATAAATAGTACAATAACAAATTAAATAAAGTTTGTTTTACGCTTGCGTCGTTTCAGGCACGCGCGCCTCCCCATCTCTTTCTCAGATAACCACTTTAGTTAGACTTCGAAATGTGACGCTTTACAAGGATTTTTCAAAAATCGACTAGCAATCGACTGGCCAAAATCTTAAACAAAGTTTAATTTTATTTTATAGAACTATTTGAGTAACTTCTTTACTTCTGCTGTTCATAATATTGAACCAAAACGAGTGTAGGTACTCTGAATATACCTATATTAAAAAATAAAAACGAAGTAGACTACAATAAGAGACTAGTCGTAAAAGTCAGACAGTGAAATAAGGAATCCTAAAAGTCTCGGGTTGCTTGAAACTAAGGTGTCGTGGTTTCAAATTGGACTAGATAGTAGATTCTCTTCTTATTATATGAACGCTGAAAATAGTCAGTGTTATTCAACTAGGTTATAAAACTGTTTAGTAAACTCTCATGCATGACTAACGCATAAATCGCAAAAATAAAATTTCATTATTATATTTTTTTGGGATCGTGTGGGCAGCAAGCCCTGGTTTTAGAGTTTTTTTCAGACCGCCTTACGGCCTCTGACGTGGATTTTATGTAACGGGATTAGTGATATTGATATCAATATTGCATCGTACAAATATATGTAATATCTCCCAAATATTATCTGAGTGAACCGTCACTTTATATAATAACCTTTTTTTACTATATCTGGTGGTAGTAGTCTTTACATAAAAAACCACGTCAGAGGCCCAGGGCTGCCCACACGATAAAGAAGAGATCACTTTATAAAGAAAATTTTTTCATGAAGTCTAGTCATGACATGACCATGAAAAAACCATGCACATTAAACAAAATATTATCAGCTGGTTGCTGTTATTTGAATAAAATTTAAGCATCCACATTGCCTGTGGAGTCATAACTCACTACGTTATAAGAGTCGGGACTTCCATACTAAAAACTGGTCGTGACCGATATCCAGAATGGTTGAAACGTGCGCTACCGTTCAAAGGAATTTAATGGCGTCAGTGCACGTTTCATATAACATTTTTTTGTTAGAGAGTTGCGCGAGCCTGTGTGGAGTGTGGAAGCCCGGTGGAATTTTGGGATGGAATCTTTAATTGAAGGATTGATCAACTATATACAGACTACGTATTATGATAGAATTAGTTAATGAAAACGAATGAGCAAATAATCTACCGACAAATCTGTCGACTTGTTTCGAAGCTTCATGCTAGACACGCTTTGAGATAGAAATTGTAAGCTCGCTGCGGGTTGTCAGTCTTTTGATACGTGTTTACATTAGCCCGTACATAATGTACGACGTCGACATTTCGCTTTGTGCTCCCACATAATTTTGATTCACAGACAAACCTTTGTTAACTTTTGTTACAAAAAGCATACGTTACGTTACAGTCACCTTCATAAGGTTGATTTTCGTTATTTTAAAAAGTCTTATATGAAACAGGGAAAAAAAAATTGTAAACGTCAATGGCTACTCGACCCAATAAACTGTTTTATATTTTCGCGATTTCGATGTTGTCTCCATATATACCTAGTAAAAGTTATTCAGTTTGAAGCTCTGAGGTGTCCTTTAATTTGTAATATTAGATCTAAGATCAAGGACCTCTTAGTAATAGATGCTTCGTATAATAGACACGTCAAAAAGGCACTGTCTGTGTAACCTTTAATGTTCTCTATCTGTCTCGTAAAACTAAATTCTAGATTCGTCCTTTAGAGGTCGTATAAAGATCATAATAAATTACACTTAGCCCTCAGTAACAAAGACAATGTAGTGCTGAATAAAATTCGTATTTAGCCACCAATTTTTGCGAAGCCGTGTCTGAATAACTCTTTATCACGAGAGCCCTCAATTTTGTGTCATTGTCAGCATTTCAGGCTTTCATATGGGCGTGGTTTTACTTAACCTAAGTATTTTTTATTTATGTAATTATAAAGTAAAACTACCTTTATCATCGTGTGTTAAAGCACAAAGTTATTGTTTAACTTTCTAACTTTTAGCCTAATTATTTTACATGGAAGTGACGTCATGTTTTTCGAACTAGGTTGCTTGTTATCCTGATATAGGAATGTGTTTGAATTTCATACGTTTAATGCAATGAATAGGTCGTATAAGGTTACCGGGTTTCTGGGACGTTTGTATATTATGCAGGTTTGACCCAATTTGGAAATAAACCGGGAGAGTTTGTGTTGGAAATATATTTCACAGTTCGCAGAAATGCTGCAATGAAACTGGATAAAATTGATACTGACTTTTATTCTGCTCACTAACTTGTAATGGGAAATTATTTGGGAATTTTCAGTATTCCTCGGGGTGGAGACCTGGTAACCCGAGGCACGAGGATCTTCTTAGGTATCTTGAGTCAGGCACCAGTCTCAGCGATACAACACTGAATGCTCGAAATATTTAGTTCTAAGTAGTATGTATAATAGTATTTCCTGTATTTGTGTTCAACAAAATAAACAAAGGAGACTGGGCAAATGTGTATGGGAAGTAGTATTATTTTATTATTATTTATTTTAGTATTCTGTTATTTTAAATAATATAAGCTTAACCTAACCCTACTGAATAATAAATATTAAACTTTAAGCTACAAATGCGTTACTATTTGAGATGGTTTCAATATGGAGCCAAAAAAACATTTGTTGTGACATAGAAAAGGCTACTAAGAGTAGATTATTAAGATAGTTAGTAATCTACCCAAATGTATGGAATAGTAAATCATTTCGCGATTTCTATGTATTGTAGACTCTTTTTTTCGGATATAAGCCCACCATTCCCACCATATGCTGCTGCATGTCCTATAACTAAACCATATCTACAGCGGCGACTACTCGATGTTACATTCTGTATACATACGTGTTAGGTTGCATTACTTTAACGGGTGATTTTACCCATGATACTGAACAACTTTCATAAAGGAACAAATGAAAATACACAAAAGAAAAATGTACTTGTCATAAAAACGTTTGATCAGCTGTTTGCATTTAGAACGGAAAATCCAAAAAAACAATTGCGAGATTGCTAAGTTTCTTATGGAAAGTTGTTCAGTATCGGTGGTACAATCACCACCTAAAGTAATGCAACTGTTTACCCTAACTACAATACAGGGTATATTGTAATAGTTCTACGTAGTAATATAGTACATTGCTTCTACATAAAGAACATAACATACAGATAAGTCAAATTTAGAATATTCATGTCTGTAAATGATGCAACCACGCAATAGATCAATTAAACAAACATATCTTCAAAATGTGTTTGTTTTTATGATCGCTTGAGAATTAATAGTACTCGTTATACGTTTATTGCTTAGTAAAGTAACATTATAATCTACTCGTAAGATCGTAAATATTGCTGGAGATGTAACAGGCGTGTGCTTTAGGTACAAAGGTTTGATTCTGTTTGATCATTTGTTTTATACCACAAACATTTGTGATATACATATAAGGTCTACCAAAATTACCTGAAACTATTTCAAGGGGATGATCAGACCATCAAACTGAACAACTTTGACCAATATCGAAATCGCGAAAAAAAAACTCAGCTGTCCCATACAAAATTGCAAACATAGGTAACTCGATTCAAATGTTTGAGACAGCAGATTTTTACCATATTGGTCCCATAGAGAAAGTTGTTCAGAGTGAGTTCTAATCATCCTCTTAAAATAGTTTCAGCTTTTATCATATAGGAACGTACGGGGTGAAACTTTAATCTAAAATATTTTAATTTAAAATATTTTCAGTTTTTTCTGAGGATTCCAAATATTTTTTTCACCTTGTATAAAGGTATGTTATACAGAGTGTAAACTTAACTTTAAAGGGTAACGTATGTATCGGATTTATGTTTACACCCTGTGTACGTTTTCTGTACCAGATTTCATGTCGAGGTTATATCGTCAACATTCAGTAAGTACACAGAATATTAATTATTAAACGGTTTGTTTACTTTAACAAGCAATTTATTTCTCTTACCGAAGTTAATCGTTGATTTTGACTCTAAATAAACTGAGAGTTGATCGTAATCGTCAACATCTACAGGGTGAAATTGATATCATTAGCATCCTTTTAAACTAAGAGTTTACCCATCAAACTTAATTATGTCGAAAAATAATTGAAGCGAAATGGGCCTGTGATACCTTACATTACTGCCTGATGCGAGAGAAAAAGATGGGGCGGCGCGCGCGATTGAAACGACGCCAACCTAAAACACACTTTATTTAATTGTGATTGTACTATTTATGTAAGTTCAATTCTGCTCTAATCAAAATTTGTAAAATATCAATCTCTTTTTTTTTAATCAAGTCTCGTGTTTCTATTATTCACCGTTTAGCAGTTCCAAGCGTTTATTAAATAAAATCGGAGGCTACTTTGGCTTGTTTTTCTATCGAGAAAATGTGTCTTAATCGTGTTTTGGCTCTAATCAAAACTTCAATTGTATGTTCAATTTACACATATCCGCAATTCATACTCCTACTGCTAGTACTTCATGATATATGACGCTTTGAAGAATCCTATTTTTTTCACATATCCTCTTAACAACTTTTACTATGGGAGCAAACCGCAATGTTAAGTTTGATGGGTAGACTCTTAGTTCAAAAGGATGCCAATGATAACAATTTCACTCTGTATAGTCCCTACTACTTGGGCACAGACTTACCCTCGTGGTGAGGCATGACGGTGTGTAGGCCGAGTTCACATCATCATTAACATCTGCAGCCCACTGCTGGGTATAGGCCTCCATTTGTCATCGGTCAAGACAGTAGGATGGCATAAACAAATGGAGGCTTATACCCATACGAACATCTGGCATCCACGGACTCCTTAAGATTTCGTCTCCGGCATCGAACCATAAATTAGATCAGTCGAGAACAATTTGTAAAAGAGCAGAATTCCGAGTCTTATTGTTTGCCCAGAGACAAGCAGCAAACCACCCCATTCTCCTCCCCCGCCTTTCATCTGCCATCCACTGTAAAGTTTTATCCCACCACTATTATTTGCTTTCTTTCTGCACTATTAAGTAATTATAATAACTGGAAAATACTAGTTCAATTGAATCTTGTTTAGTTTCGAGTTCATCGAGAAACTTGGCAATCTTTCACCGTTTTTGAAAGTTATTAGTCACAAAGCTAAGGGTACACGTTACCCTGTGATTATAACCCTGGAAATTTAAGCTCTAATATTCACCAGACCGAAATTATGAGAGTTCAAAAATACGCCGAATTGTAATCGCTTCAATAAAAAGTTAGTAATCAGCAGTTTCCAGCTCGTTCGGCTCGTCTCATCTTGGCAGGAAACTGCCGTGTACCAAGACAGTATTAGCACTTGCAAAATATACGAAACTCCTTAGTCATCAAAAACGTAAGAAGAAGATTGTAAATTCTAAGTTCAAAAGCTCCCTTAAGAATTGTGTGAAAATCAACATTTAGTAAACCTTGTCCAAGTTATTTTTCTAAAAGCTTTCCATAATTTGTTTTAAAATTCCCTTCACTCAATGGAGTTATCTTAGTGTCACTAAGTTAAAGACAAACAGCCAAACTTCCTAAACTTACTGAATACTTTTGTTTCAAATCTGCACTCAACCAACATAAAATGTCAACAATGAGCCTTTCTTTCCTAGCTCTCATCTCCCGTAGACTATACCTCCGTAAACTATAATATTCGGTGCGGAAAGCCTTTGTGCTGCAATCGCAGGCCCATTCAAGCCGTAGGTTTTTTCTTCCTATTCTTCCTGACTACTCTACTCTATCATTACAGCGCGTAGTACGTCTAGCTGTAGTATAGTCATTTGCTATAGATATATAATTCGAGCCGTATTCGGCAGTACTCGCTAAATGTTGTATCATGAAGTACCTAAAGGGATGGAATTGGAATTGAAAAAATTAGACTGTTTAAGGCTACCACACAAAGTCGATTTTACCGTGATTTGTTTAGTACTCGAAGCACCTTCCAAAAATCCGACCCGTGATTAAAGACTAAACTATTAGAAACTTATGAGAGAATTAATATGTACTCGATACTTTTGTGATATTTTACTAAAAGGTTTTGGAAAACAGTCATTCGTTTGGATGCATTTGATATACAATACTCTTGAAACACAAGTCGCAATTTGTTGCCACAACCTGTAAAGTTACTAAATCTCAGGAATAAGATTTATTTTCTAGCCATTTTTATCGCGCGTGGAAATAAAAGGACGTGACCCCGGAAAACTACATTGACCAAATTGACCAGTTTATTGAAGAATTTTAGAGTTCGTTGTTCCAAAAGTTTACGAGTATGAGCATCTGAAGATTTATGTGTCGGAATGAAACGTGAGATGTTTCATGAGGTCAGTATAGACCACAAAATCGGGTCTTTATCGTCATTTTACAATCCTCTTACCTACGCAAAGTACTTGTACCAATGTAATTATTTTTATTGATATACTTAATGTACATACCACAGAACAGAGAATCGCTGGCGCAGCCTGCATGCCACTGATAAGGCTCTGTAGCTATATCTTCAATTTCAATCTATTTATTGCACATCATAATGTAACAAAGGTGTTGCAATCGAAAGCTAACAGTTCATTATAAACCCTGTTTATAGGGTATGGCAAATTAGGAGCTTCTCGTACATTTCGTTCGACAAAAGGTCATAAGTCATTATGACAATTTAATGAAGATTCGGTCATAAAAATTTAATTCTTTTGTTTTTTGGTCACGCCCGCTATTGAAAAAATTTTCCTCACGCTATTTCTGTATTGGTTCTCTTTTCTGTGGTACATATAACTACCTTTCTAAGCAAGCAGCTGTAACAAAATTTACTATAGCGGGCATTAAATTGTTATTGACTTCCAAATTAGCCCATACCTGAGGGTAATACGGATATTTTAGGCATGCCCCGGATATAGGCAGGTGGCGATTGCAAGGCTCAAAGCCACTAAATTTTATCCCCACACTATTAGATCTATAGTCCTGTTGATCAATTACCTCTAACTTATGTATAAATGACCGTTCTAAAACGATAAGTCACGGGTTAAATGCTTTATTCAATGTGCGGACGCCAACGCAATTGTTTCTATTCGCTTATTGCATACCAGCAAACTGTAAATTACTCTCAAACAAATGTATTTTCAGTCTTAACACCTTACAATACGGTTTATAAGATGCAACAAAGTTTGCAAGAGATTATCTAAGCTTGACATAAGGATGTGAACACCTACAGAATAGTCTGAACACTGGTCTACATGATTTTTAGGACATGCGACAATTTGTTAGATTAGAATATATTAGAATGACGTAGGCTTTCTTTTATACAGGCAAAGTATACCTATTAGTGTCAGAGACAACATTCGGGTTCGAAATTTCGCGGTCTATTTTGAACCGAACATTTAATACATTTTGCACACAAAACATGACACAATTAGGCTAAAATTTGACAAAAATAACAATAATCACGTATTAAACTTTAGAATAAGTACGAATTTAGGTCGAAGCCATGGACATTGAATGTCCATCGTCAACATCGTTCAGTCCTCAAACAATAGCACACCTTCTATTATCGTATCAGTCAAATGATCAGTTGGCATACTATGATACTCATTGTACTTTATACATAATGTATAATGTATTATATACTGTACGATGGATTTCCTTTATATTATTATGTCACTATGAGGAGGCTTATTATTATTTCTTGCGATTATTTCTTTTTAGGGTTCCGTCTTCTGTACCCAAAGGGTGCCAACGAGACCCTATTCATAAGCCTACGCTGTCCGTCCGCCCGTCTGTCCGTCTGTCTGTCCTACCTATTAGGGGCTGTATCTTATGAACCATAATAGCTATACAGTTGAAATTTTCACAGAATTATTAACATTCGAATGTAAGATACTAATTTTTTTAAATAAAAACTACAGGCTAATTAATGCCTGTTAAATCCCATTGCTGGGCAAAGGCCTCTGAAATAATGCCTTTTTTCCGTTATTTGTTAATTTTGAAAGTTAATTAATACGCAGACAGGAAAAGTAAAATAGTAAATAAATATATTAAAGTCATCCTTGCGTAATTCAATTAGGAATCTTGTTGTTCTAAAAACCCTACCACATAAATATAGGAAAAAATTACCACATTACCAAAACCACAAAATGTATCATTTCACATATCATATTACAACACAATAAAAAGCTTGAAATCTAAACTTTATATCTACTAATTTACTGTCTATTTTCGTCAACCACGCGCCACTTTTTATATTTATATGGCAATTAGATTACAGGAGATTTACCGACGCGGCGCGCACGCGCATCCAGTTGCTCCCGTACAGGAAATAAAGGGGGAAAAAATGTTTAATAAAAAAATAACGGATGCTCGCGTCTATAAAGATGATGTCTTTATAGGGAAGGATAAATCTTGTAGGAATGTTAATAGTAGGTCATTTATAATTATAGTTTATTCCGTAGGTGCAGCCGTAAATATTATCATTATTAAGAATAAATCATTTTATATATGCATTATAATTTATAATTAAATAACAATATGTTGTTAGGTTGTTAGTAGGTAAAATGTACTCGAATCCCATGAGAGCATAAATGTGCGTGATATATGAATCGACTTATGGATCTTGAGGAGACAAGACAGGGTATGTCAAGATCGTAGAACGTAGCGTTACGATAGAAATAGATTGTCTCAGGCTAAGCTAACCCAATAGGACATAGGCATGATACCTAAAGAGCACATACGAGTCACATGTGCCCCACTTGTGTCATTTGAAACTAAGACATATTTCAGGTTATAATAAAATGCCCTCTGGCTTGGTGTCCAATTTCACGTGATATTCAGAATGCTCTTTATACCTTGTATTTCTTGTTTCAGCACCAGTATTATTTTAATGGTTGTTTTTTGTGCCGTGCACCGTTAAAACTTTTATATTATGTATACCGTGTAGCCGGACACGGCTTCGAATAGCACCAACCCAGTCGGGCTTCGTTAGAGACGACTATTCCTTCAGGCGTCCTACACATCTTAGACACCCAAACCACTGCTGCCGGTTATAGCCATAGCATTTGACCCCGCTCTGATCGTATTTGTCTCCCGTTCCATCAGACTAAGGAGGGTAAAGACGAGAGAGTGTATCTATGTTTAGAGCTTATAAGTATTTCTTCTTCATCTTCGGGTGCATCTCCATTACTGGAGGTTGACAGTCAGCTCTGCATATCTCTGTCTATATCTCGCCAAACGAAACAGCTCTTCGACGCTGGCGATGTCTGTCCACTCTTTCAGGTTCGTGGCCTGCACGCTTCTTTTGTCCTCTAATTTTACCATTATTAATTATTATATAGTCTGGAGCAGTTCAGAGCAGTCTCACTCATTCCTCAAGATATGTCCAAGGTAGTCGACTTTCCTCCTTTTAATGGTTTGCAACAGCTCCTGGGACTTTCTGACACGTCGTAGAACTTCCACATTGCATATACTTATGAACTTAAAAATATCCTGCGTATCTGGCTGGTGTTCTATAAAGATAAGCAGTCGCCGTATTCGAATAGAACTAAAGAATCCATCATCATCATAAAAAATTAACATTTTAGTCAAAAGAAAATCGGAGCCCTGTAAAATGCAGAAATGCATTTCCTATATCGCTATGATATTCGAAAATAAAATAAAAGGAAGTATTGCCGGTATTTCCAATATTTGCTACTCATACGAAGTGGGACGTTGGAATGCACCGGAGTCCTGACGCAATATCTGGAGCAAACATATCGAAGAGGAAATGAACCGCCTTTGTTATACACAACATAATCGTGCGAGGGAATACTTGGGGAATGTTCTATATTAACGACTGAATATGCCGAAAAATGAATCATAATCCCAACTGAATTGAAACAAACGAAAGTCGTTTCAACACATCATAGTTCGATCTTCAACATCGGGGGAGATTTTTAGGAGGTAAAGGAGCAATCTAAATGTATTCCATAAGGACCCATTTAGGACTGAAAGCGGGAAGTTAGTCATTAACTTGTTGTCAGTGTAATTTCTAGCTCGAATAGATGTGTACTAACTATAAACTTAATATTACTACCTTGTACTTACACAAAATATCCCGAAGTCTAGTACTATTTATTTTTATATTGGGGGATTAGAGAAAGAGTCTTTGGGCGATCAAGCTAGATTATTTCGTTTTTAGATAAATAACAGCTTAATAAAAATTTGTTTTACTTATGCATTGATAAAATAAATAAATAAAAAGATATTTAGTCAGATGCTGAAATTACCCACAAAAAAATTAAATTTGGTTTTTTTACGCGATTTCGGTAGTATTAGGATCATAGAGAAAGTCGTTTAATTCGATGGTCTGATCATCCCCTGAAAATATTGCGCCCTATTTCAGAAGTACCTCATACAGTAAACATAATATTTTGAGGCACGGCAACAGCATTGTAATCGGCTTAGCAAGCCGGTACGCAATAATCTCGTATGATATTTATGTACATACTACATACTCGCTTATCAATCAAATCTGAAAATCTAATATCAATATCGTTTCATCTCGCGGGATAGCAATTATCTTGACGCGGTACTGACAGCAAAGATACGTCAGAAATAATATAAAAATATTTTCTGTGGGCTTACCACACAGCGCAATACCTTCTACGGAAGGCTTTGACAAAACTGCATGCATGTATGATTCTAAAATCCTTGGATTTTTTAATGTCACCTACTAGAATGTCACCTCTGTCTTTGAAATTCGTCTACGAATATGGGATTTTTATTTCAAGTGGTTACGTCATTCTGTATTTATGAGATCTTTCGAATACCACATGAAACGTTTAATTTCACACAGAAAACTTTTCAATTGAACGAATGAATGATTTCATAGTGATGGTTAAAATACAACTTTACCGCCAAAATAATGGGGTAACGGAACGTTGAAAAATAAGGAAAATCAGCGGCCGTAGTATGGCAGCGTGATGTAGGGCTATCGCGCGTTCGCTCTCTTTCTATTTGCATGCGAACGAGGTAAAAGGCGTGATACAGCCGTCATCACCGTCATTATCACGGGCGTCATGCTACGGCCTCTGTTGACGTCTATGCCATTCCAAACGTCAAACTTTTGAGTGATGAGATTTCAGTGAGATTCAAATACGAGTGAGTCAGCACTCGTTGCAAAAGCGTGGAATTGCAAAATGTCAATTAGTTAATTTTACGTTATATTCGAATGCGGATTAGAACGTGAGATTCAAAAAAAAAATATATATATACGATCGAATTGAGAAACCTCCTCCTTTTTCGAAGTCGGTTAAAAATAGCAATCCTGATGAAATCACGTTTGTTAAATATCTGCTAATTTCCTATTAAAATTAGGCCGTTATTTGTACTCTTAAATATTCCGTGCCGTTATCCAGCTCAACTCTCTCAATATTCATGAACTTATAGAAAATACATTTTGTGTTTATGCAAAAACTGGTTTTGGTTTTATTGCTTTCTGTCCACTCATATCATGTTTTGCTGTATCGACGTAATTATTTACCTACTATTATACCTAACTGACATGCGAATGCGTTACTAACTGCATATTATTTAAAATTAATCTAGAGCTTGCTATTACGTACGAGAACAATTTTATTAAACGTCTTGTAATAACATTTAATGGCAGTTGTAAATATAAACGTTTTTAATAAATGGTGATATTTGTTAGTAAGTATAAATATAATGACAGTCCCCTGATAGATAGATATATAGATAACTCATTTATTTCATCAGTGTAATAGGATTTTCCTGCTCATAAAATTTGTATAGTGTTGCTTGTCATTCCATCTTAAAATCCCACAGATTAATAGATACTTACCGCATGATGAAAATTTTGTACAGGCACGAAGTCACCATTTTTGGCGGTAGGTGCGGTGGCGGGGCACGAAACTTTAACTACTTATCTAGACTAGTTACGCGTGTAATTCTACTAACAAACATTTCTGCCACTTTTTGCGGGAGGCGAGGTAACATGAAATCCGCAACTTTGGATTTTATTCCCATAACTTTAGATTCTAATTTTGAACGTTAAAAATCATGAAAAGTAGTCTCGTGTGAACCCCAAACGTTCTAAGTTCGAAATTATTGTTTCGCAATTATAGGCTGTCTTTCTTAGTGATTAGGTATAGAATTGAAGGTAAATGCACATGATTAATTGATCTTATACCGTGGCAGAGGGGAAATGCTACCGCAAGGCTAGTCCTTATAATAAATAGTCAAAGGCACGAAACAATGCAACGTGATGCAACTAAAGCAGGACCCCGTTGAAGGAACCTAGTTATAGTAAAGTCTCTGCCCATCTCGAAATGGTTTATGGTCGTAAGTTGTTCAGTTTACACCCTGTACATATACATAATACATGCCATGTAAATTTTTTGAAAACGATCCAATCCAACGTAATTTTTCCCATTTCGTTTCCCCAAAGATATGACAAGTTGATCGAATTCCTCTATCAACGGTAGTTGGCAATGTGACTCAAACATCATATTTCCTGGCAGAAGTTGCCTACATTCCTGTTGGGGGTACAAGGGGGTAAAAGTGGGAGGGATGCAAATAGAGCAATGGCCGTTCGTATAGGCATGTGACATGGAAGTAATGTTCATTTGACGCCACGTCCGATGGAGCCGAGGCGGGAAAATAGCTAAGGCAGCTAATGAACAACCTGATTTGATCGCTCGAAAGAGGACGTTACCGGGGTGCAATGTTCTGATTATTATTTGTTTATCAATCATCTTACCATGCTTTGAAGAACCGAGCGAGCTGTAAAACCATTGAGAAACTTCTCCGGTGAAAACACAGTAAAAAGGAGTCGTAGACGTTACGATTGAATGGTTTTAAAACTTTTTTTTAATCGCTTCCCGTCTTGACAACCCTGCAGAAAAATCCGAATAATAAGAACCAAAAATAACGACGAAGTTCAAAAGAAAAACAAAGTTACAAATTAACTGACAGAGAAAGGTATTCATAAATAACGTGACGGAAATGATATTTATGTTGAGCATAACAAACGTGGGGGCGTCAACTTGTGACATTTATTTTTTTAAACGATATAAGGATTTGTTACCATGTTTATTTTTATGGCGACATTTCATAACTCGATCGGGGAAGTGGATGCAGGCAGCCAAAACTAGAACCGTTCAATACATTTTTCATGTTTCTGAATTTATTATAAATCCAAATACATTTCTTTTTCATATGGAATGCGACCGCCGCTGTTTGGTGATGACGTTATTGTAGTGAAATTTAATTACATAAAGTGTAAAGTAAAAATTTTTCGGCAAAAAGAGTGGAACAAAGTTGATGAACGTAAATCACCCTAGTTTTCTTCATGAATTTTGTACTTGAACTAAGTCTTACCCTTTATTAATCTAGTTTTTTATAAGCCTGTTGTAGACATTTTAATGAAAGAATGAGGATTCCTCAGTATTATAAATATTCATACAGTGTAGCCTAGGCAAATGCCTCCAGTACATCTTTAATTGACGAATAAAATTACTAACTTTTAAAAGAAAAACGCTGCCTAGATATACAATCATAATCAGCATAATATGTTGACATATACATTATCAAAGTACATGATATAGGTATGTTTTAAATACGACCAGGAAAAAAGAAGAATATAATTTAAATAAGAGTATGATCCGATGACGATTTGATGGTGACAAGATAGTTGCCAACTTGTTGTCAGAATACGACTTGGCTTAGTAGATGCTGCCATCTAACTGCAGTATCTAGAACAAATTCCGTGTCCTCCTAGCAGGCATCTAGCTGGTATTGGATCCTCAATACTAACCATAGGTTTGATCCCTGGAGTTGACTTACTAATAGCCTTGCTTTTCCCATTGCAACCCAATTTCCCAACGGAGAGCAGTCGGACATTTGGTTTTCTTACTCCACACCATTTTCAAGGGTTAGCATCACTGCTATAAAATGCTGCGATGCGATGATCATTCATCGCTGTTGATCCTGGTTTACAGGAGTTACAGTGATAGGCAAGAAGCAAGTATTTTACTAGCGAGCGCAAAGTGATGACTCGAAAATCATGAAATGGTAACGACCGTGGCTGATATGGCGCGGCATAATTTTAAGTGTTCTTTTATGAATGTACCATATCTTTAGGTGGTAGTAGTATATTAATTACATGAAGATATTTCAAAGTTATTTAAAATTTGTAAATTATAAAAGCATTGAAAGATTCTCCAGCTTGAGTGATCGTAAGTACGTGTTCGGAAACTTCTGAATCTGTTTGAAAACGATACCAAACGCGCCGTGGCGTCCACGACTTCTGAAACCTAATAAATCGTTCTCAGCTGCGGAGGCAATTTTGAATCTTAACTTTTATATTTAACAGACTTTACTCTTTTCCGGTAAAACATTCCTTTAGATAATAACAAAAAACTTCAATTTCTTTAACGATCACAATTATTTTTGCGTTTTTCTTTCCTTGAAAATATTTTTTCGCGGAAATAACTCTGTACTCGGTTGCTTTAGTCAAGTGCTTTAAGGTTCAAATTACACACACGTTCTTATAAACATTATACTAATCCGTCTCAAGAAGGATTATACTTATTTGTGGTGAATAGCCGTTTAGTTAACCGTAACCGTTTTAGTTTATTTTAGTGCAAAGCTTTTGCTGTCACACACTGATCTAATTTAAAATTGTAATTAGCCAATTATCATATTTAGCTCTACACCAAATGACAATTAATTAATTATAAGGTTAAGTATATCTATTGTTGTTCCAAAAATGTAATTAGGTACCGAAGAACACGAGGAACACTTGAATATAACGTAATTAAGGCTTCGAATCCGTAATTACAATAATAACTAAGTATACATATTGTCATGTTTATACGCCTACCGAATTACCGATAAAATTTGATCGACCTTCAAGTTTGAGATAGGAAAATTAAATTGGAATTTTCCTATATAAATATTTTTGTTGGAAATTGTTCGTGAAAAATTTCCGGAACGCCTCACAGTTCGTAAGTACTACCTACGGATGCTTTTCTAGTATTTGTATAGACAGATTATACCACAAAAGCACTGTTAAATCGTTGTACTTCGCTTCGTGAAGACATTTGGCCATGCTAACATTTTAGAGATTCCCCTATACTACACCCTATTAAAAAAAATCACGTGCACTGCAGACTCCATCTGCAATAAATTCTAACTATTCCTGACAGACCTCTCTAGCTTCTTCCACATTCACGAGGCGGTGCATGCACGCCCGCCGGTTTCTGGTACATTTAACTCTGCCCTTTTAAGCACGTCTTCGATTTAGTCAGCGTATACCTTTGTTGTAGATAGCCCATTTTGACCGCACCGAGTACCGTTGTTTGAAGTCTGTTAAACAAACGAGCATCCTGTCTTTTGCATTCAGATGCTTCAACCAACCAAACTTCTGACTAGAATACTAGAAGAATCACACTGTCAAATATGGATGGCATGCCCAATAGACTAGCTTGACTGGTTTGGTCTGCGCTTACTGTGTTGCTCAGTCCTTTACTTAAGGACAATACCTGATACCATGATAATGTATCTATACCTCAATGGTACTTAATTACCAAGAATGATTTCAAATGTAAGAAACTACTTCCGAAAAATGGCACGAAGATTTAGACCATGATGCGGAGTATTACAAATTATTGCATTTGTTGATATTTGTATTTAGTTAACTACTTAAGTATTTTCTTAATAAATTATGGTAGGCACTTAAGCATGAATCGTGTAGCCATGTACCCCAGGTTAAGAAACTTTAAGGCTATATGAGAGCAATATCTAAAAGAAAGGCTGGCCGCATGCGGGGTCCATTCTATCATGTGTACTGAATTTCTCTTTTGTTAATAAAGATATTTGTAACTTAAAAAAAAAACTATATGTAGCGAACCACAGATTTTAAATTTTTTTCCCGTCGTTCAACTCCCTAAAAATTTGGGGAATGATAAAATAAATAGCCTAGTGTTATCCAAAGCCAAACTTATCTTGCCTTAGAAAGCTATATGTAACGATCCACAGATTTTTAATTTTATTCCCGTGGTTCAACTCCCTAAAAATTTGGGGAATGATAAAATAAATAGCCTAGTATTATCCAAAGCCAAACTTATCTTGCCTTATTTTATTTCGGGGCGTGTCGGTGTCGACGGCGAACTCGTCTCGTACTTTATTTTATGTCCCAAGGGTGAATACGTGTTACTGTGGAAATTCTCAGTTAATTTTCTTGTCTCACAAGTTTAAATAGACTATTCAGTTGAGTTGATTTAATACATAATAGAATCGCATATACTATGTCATGTTAAAATAACGTTGAAAGAGACCGATTGTTGATATTGCGCAAACTGTGTGTGTGCTCTAGAATAGACCGTTATTGCTTTTTATTGAATTAGTCATCGTCATCAATATATTTTTGATTGTATGGCCTGGACAAGGCACACATATTCGCATACCAGACGTGCTGGACTTAACCGCCGCGCTTCGTATTGCAATTTAGATACGGTAATTTCTGAGTTTTTATTTTATTTTTATTGATTCTAGTTGATTCTAATTTCTTATTATATCTATTCCGAATTGAGTGTAATTTAGCTCTGCTCATGCTTATTCGTAGAATGCCTATGTCCTGCAATGAGACATATACATATATTACAGGCCGGTGATTATGATAAGGATTCGCTACAGAGTTATTTGAAACTATTTCGTCTTAATAACATCGTTCACTATAAGTTTTGATCATCTTTAAAATTCACAAACAAGGACATCAAACACTCACTCAGCAATGTTTTAGGCTTCCTTAAATGGAGAAGCAAGCCCTAACAAATTCAACTTTTTTAACAATCGGTATCCAGTCAAGTTCCCGAAATAACTTTCACATGGTCCTTGTGTAGCATTGTCTTCCACATTAGGTAAAGGAATGTCCCCCCTTCCTTCCCTCCACTCCTGGCCCCTCGTAGCCTCTTGGCTTGGCATCGCTTGATCTTGCGTGCTCACGCCTCCGTGAAGCGAAGAGTAAACAACTTTACTTTGTCCAACAAACAAAATAGCTTGTGACATAACAAAATTCTGGAATTAATATTGCCCAAGGAAATGAGAAATAACTAAAAAGGAGAATTTCTTTAGTTTCCCGACTCAAGAAGTTTTTGCTGTTTGAAGAAAATTATTCACGATAACGTATCTTTCCTTCTAAAATGTATTAAAAGTGTTTATTTATTACGATCATTATGTTGGAGAGCGTCGGTGGCGCGTTGCGGAGAGGTATGAACACCCAATTATGGGGGTCCGGGTTCGAATCCGCACGGACAACATGCCATGTACCAATGAGTTTTTCTAACTTATGTACGTAATACAGACTCAAACGGTGAAGGAAAACATCGTGAGGAAACCTGCATACACTGAAGAAGAAATTCTGATGTGTATGTGAAGTCTACCAATCCGCATTGGGCACGCGTGGTGGACTAATGCCCATACACCCTCCCTGAGGGTAGGCCTGTGCCCTGCAGTGGGACGTTTATAGGCTGATGATAATTGCGTTGGATGTTGCAAAGCCAAAACGTTCAATCAAAAATAAAGATAGTTTAATTCGATCTTTTGGAAAAATCTTAATAGGGACTTTGTTGCTGTTGTAGTTATCTCCAAAAATTTATCATATATCAGTATAGACATTTTAAATTTGCTAATTATTGATAAAATATATCTAGTATTCACTGGCAAACAGAAGTAACTTCCCTCCGCCTCAATGTCCGCAATCGGACAAAATCAGAACAACGCAACGCGTGTACTTAGAAATGAAACAATATCTGTAATCACTCCCACCGCACAATAGGACTATCATGTGTACGCATCATCCTTTGTTCTAGTCTAGATTCTTGTACTATTCCTATCCTAACTACAGATCGAAAGTTATGATTTGAATACTTCCCTCGGTTCTCTAGGGACCCCGCTTCGATACGCACGTTGAAGAGCGTGTGAACAGCGTCTTATTTTTATTCGTTTAAAGAAGTCCCCTGTGAAAATTCTTATGCTAACGTTATAAAGATGAAAATAGATTGATTTGGAATAAAGAACTGATAATAACTCTGTATGGTTACTCAACTATGTAGTGTTTTATGACGTGGATGTTGACTAGTTCATTGTTACGCATAATACTAGTGCGTTTAAAGTTGTGATTTCACGGTACTTTAACTTAAGATACAGCTTGGAAAGGAAACATAACTTCAAATTATTTCTGACTGTCTCATTCATAAACTTATATAAGTTTGCCATCCCTAAGCTTGAGTTTTAAAAGTGAAGTCTGCTTGCCCTCATTAAAGACAGACTGTTGCAAAGTTCTAGACGAAGTAGTAAATTCTTCATGTTTGTGTCACTATATGTAAACCGATGTCTGTCTATCTATACAGAGTGACTTTTAAGACGAATACTTAATGATGATTTAAGAGAGTCGCGTTGTAGGTCTGCTATTGTATTGGGTAGTGCCGTCGTTTGCCGATTGTTGCTTGCCCGCTCCCGGGCCTACGATGAAACTAAAGTGGTGGCTCAAGATAGTGTTCTTTTCGAAAAACAATCCTTGAAGTCACCAAAATTTCATAAACTACCGTACAATGTCAAGCACTCTTGCTACAAAAACTAGACATTGGCAAAATCATCATAACCAAGATGGCAGCCATTTAAAAAAAATAGATGATTTAGGATACGCCTCAAGCTGAGAGGGTCATAAAGAGGGTACCCGACTGCGCTAGAGGGAGGGTTAGGTTATATATTTTTGTCTCTTGTTAAATCTTACCAACGAACACGAACAGCTAGTTACATTTTTATTTAATGTTTATGTAATTACAAAAAATCCATCATAGACGCTGAACAGTGAATACTGTACTAAGAAGTTGAGATACAAATTCATAGTTCAAAGTTTCTTTTCCGTTGAACTTTTCATGAAACTTTAGAAATAGAAATAGAAATTATTTATTGCATATTCATGTTGTAACATTTTGGTCTTAAATGCTAGGCATAGTAAGTATCAAACATGAACCCTGTTAGTGCACAGCAATCTTGAGTTAAATAAAATTAATATGTTAAATTAAACGTTGAATTCATCTAATAAACAAACAAAATTGGAATACATACATTCACATAATTAAAATTGTAAAAATAAAATTATTCAATTCAATATTATTATTTTCAAATTAAAATTACAAAAAAGAAGAATAAAACCATTAACGCAATTTAAAAAACATTTCCATCATTAAAATCTTCATCTTTTACCTGGTGTAGGTTGTCAATTCCAATGTTCTGTGTTTTTCTAAGAACAACATACCTAAATATCTCTATCTCTAAATAGTATTAAAACAAAGTCGCTATCCGCTTCAATCCTCATCTTTTCTGTTTCTCAGCTTACTTTAGAATAATCTAAACCACGCAACGGATTTTGATACGGTTTTCACTGTCATTTAGATAATTTCTTCCGGTTTCTGTGTAGGTAGGTATAATAAATTTACTTATATTATAGATCCCACCCGGGTTCGTTAGTATTTTATAATTAAGTCAATGGTTAATATTATTTAATCATAATGGGTAATGTACATCAGATCTATTGGACGCTTTAAAAGTCACCCTGTATAGCTACTGATTTGTCCGCTCAACTATGCTCAACCAAACAAAGAAGTGTGAAACACGTATAAATTGTTAAGGGGCTTCACACGGTACTAAACATACTTAAACATGATCTAAGGAGATCAAGTTACCTCCTAAACTTTATACTTTGTTTGACTCGCCATCGCCACGCCGCCGTGTCGCTTGAACTTATCGCAAATTCGCAGTTGACAAGTTTCCGCAATATGACATCAATTTTCATAAAGAATCATGTTAATTTCAATTGTAAAATAATTGTAGGCATTTAGTACCCATTTCACTTAAGATGCAAATTTCATTCCGACAATTAACTTGATGTTCCACGGAAAAAAATCTGTGACAACCCTTTTATTTTGTAGGTTATACTAGAAAATTTTGTTGTTGTGATTCGTATCGAATTCTCGTTTTGACTAAAATTTACAACAAAACATTTTCTAGTAGTCTACTAAAATTAAATAGTTGTCACCGATATTTGTTTGAGTAGACTTTACTAGTTTGTTGTTGTATGAAATTTTTACTAAATTACTATAATTCGATTTACAACAACAAATTTTCTAGTAAAGTCTACAAAATAAACTGGATTTCACAGGTTATTTTTTCCTTTGTAGCTTGTTTAATAATATCCTAGAATACCCTCAGAAAACGTTAAATCAAATCTAGCTGATGTATAAAAGCAGAACAATTTGCTCCCGGGGCCACCAAAGTGTTTATTGAACGCCCACGCCACTAGGACGGGTCCCGGCAATTCCTTTTTACTCCTAAACCTAGACTTTATACTGGTCCGCCCACGTCCCTTTATTCACTTTAAACTTAATACTTAATCCGGTCAAATTACGACGGACGGCGGCGTCATGGAAACGCTAGATAAATTCCTAAGTCTTCCCTACAAGAACTTATGTTGGTACTTTGTCCCTTGACCTAGTTCCCAGGGGAGCAGATCACAGAGCACCGATTAGCCTCAGAAGTGTCGGCTTTGGAACAGACGTAATAAATAAAGATTTGGAGCCTGTCTTGTGCGTTCATAATTGAATTTTGGATCTCATTATATTTTGGGTACATAATTGAATACTTGTATTACCGACAACGCTCGCTCAAAAGACGCGAGACGGCTGGGAAGTGTCAATCAATTATAATCATCATCATCATCAGCCTATACACGTCCCAATGCAGAGCACAGGACTATCCTTAGGGAGGGTGCATGGGCGTAAGTCCACGCGTTCCCAATGCGGATTCGTAGATTTCACATCCGAATTAGAATTTCATCTTCAGCGTATGCATACTTCAACAAACACTGTGCCAATAACCTGGTGGAATAATTTATGGGCCTATCTCACCCTGTATGCTATGGTGATGGAAGACCATTTCCCAGCAGCAGTGAGATTCTTAAGAATGAAAATGAAATATTTGATCAGTCATTGAATCGTCACCTAATAGCATAAATATTTTGTTTGCAATGCCCCAATAATATTGAGTGGCCCATTAAATCGACCCAAATCGAAATTATTTCAATGGAAGGAAGAAGGAGCTTGTATAAGTTGGAAGGGAAGGGAAAGGTAGTCCTCGGACAAGTACAAAGTAGCTAAGGACTCGTGGGCGGCAGCGCAGCGCCCGGCGCCACCTACTGAATAAGTACCTACGCCTTCCTTGGCCCAAGGTAGAAGAAATTAGCTTGTAAGACAAGTTATGCAGTCGGTAGTGTTTTAAGAGGTAGACGTACTTTTTATATCATTTGAGCATCTTTGTGATGGGGATGGACCAGCCTAGCTAGCATGCCACCCACGACAAAGCGTTTAAACGAGAAAAACGTCATGCGCGCTCTTTCTGGCCTACGTAAAATAATAAAGATGGAGGCACATCTCGATTTTGTCTTTTTCTCGGGGGTGGCATGCTAGCTAGGCAGGTCTGCCTGCATGCCTCCAGTCGGTATAGGAGATACAACCGTTCAAAGTACGGAGCGCTGAACGGCTGTATCTCCTAAACCGACTTACAGAACATTTCAATTTTTGTACTGTTCGCATAGCTACAGTAACTGATATAAATCTGCCGTTGATGGGACATCTACTGTTGGGCAAAGGCCTCCTTTCCAAAGAATTTTTTTAAGCGACCAAAAAGAATCTTTGCTCCTTTCATTCTCTAAGAGTCTGTTCTGCCAGTCAAACTGAAACCCGATTATTTTTATTCAAAATAATATCCGGTGATAGCATTTTGACGTAATATTTTTGACTCTACCACCGTCCGTGTCAGACGGTGTTCCTTTGTAGAGAACATGCATCCAGAAACACTTCGCTCTCCACTCTCCAGTCAATTTCGTCCTGCCACCTTCGGTCTGCCTCGACGACGATACCATATAAGGACTGATACCAAAGTAGTAAACTGGAATGACATATTTTCATCACACTTGTCGTGACAAATAGATTGTTACTGGATATTAATCAGTCTTTGGTCTTACCAGTAGGTAGGTGGAATAAAGTAATACATTTGTACCACAGCCCAATCCCCGGGAACTCTCTGTTGAATGTCCTACAGTGCCACGTACTGTCTATCAAATTAACTGTTTATACGCACCGAGTGACGCGCCTCGGCGTTTGTTGGGATTGCTGTACATTTTAAACTTTTATTGTTATCATCCTAACTTTAAGGCTTACTTTCGTTTACCCTACAAGTTCTAGTATAAATCCACAAGTCATCATGATTATTAAAAATTCCGGTGATAATTGATTACAACTTTCTCCCCTATCTGTTACAATGTCAAAAAACCGGCCAAGTGCGAATTGGACTCGCGCACGGAGGGCTCCGTAACACATATTACCGAAAAATTGTGTTTTTTCCGGGATTCTTAGCGCAAGACTGAATCACATTTGACGGGTTTTTATTATCATTTGATGCTTTATAAATAGTATGAACACCAAGTTTGACGCTTGTATGTAGTAGTGTTTTTAAGATATAGCAAAAATAAAAAACGTTGAAATATAACACTCTTCTTGTTAAATTAAATTATTACTTTTTTTCTAGCAAATTCGCCATAATTTGTAACGCGTGTGTGTGTTCGCTGAAACTGTGATGTACTTAACTGTTAGAGAAAGACAATAATTTGTTTTTATAATAAAGCTTATTTTATGAAGATTTTAACCGTCTAGCAGGTAGACGGTTAAAATCTTCATAGCTAGACTCTAGCTATTATTTATATTGTGAAAATTTCAACCGGCTATTGTGGTTAAAATGATAGAGCCCTTTATAGGTAGGACGGTCAGCGTAGGCTTATGAATAGGGTTCCGTTGACACCCTTTGGGTACGGAACTCTAAAAAAAAAGACAAAGCTTTGTGAACATACCGTGAACCTTTCACGAACAAACGCACAAGTGCGTGATAAGCAGTCGTATATAAGTTGTCGTTTTGTCCATCTATATTGTTTGTTTACCATAAATAAACGATAGATATGGCGCCGCTATTCCATTGATACAATGTTCAATTCAATTTAATTCGATTATATTTATTTCACTTGTTAATTTACACTCGGGTCAGCTGCACTGTTCGGTAGTGTTGCCGAACTATCGATGGTTTTCATCTAATAAACCATACTATCGATAGGTCTATTATACTATGGCTTTTTTAGTTGATAACTGTCGATTGTTAATTCGATAGACCTATACCTATCTATCGATAACTCGGAGCATGACAATAAGATTGACAGGGTTGTATAGACAATGCCTATGCCAGCTTCCTGATTGACAAGAGCAAACATTGTTGTTTAGAAATTCGTTACTTATCAATAGTATTGCTGCTCTCTTGAACTGCTGATACTATCGATAGTATCGAATTTCTGAACAACAAAGTTTTGGAATGTCGATAGTTTGCTTATTTGCAATAGTATCGATACCATCGATAGTATAGCAATACTATCGATAGTTAGTATCGATATATTTGCACTCTGTCAATAATATTGCATCGTTCTGAGGTATTGCCTCGTTCGGAGCTATCGATAATATCAATAGGCCGATCTAGAGTCTTTCTATTGGTCGGCTATCGATAGAAAATCGATATACTATCGATATTCGATACTATAGATATTCGATACAATCGATGGGCAACACTACTGTTAAAAGGCTTGTGATTGAAAATCTCTTTGTCTGCCGAACAATAACTTCTCTCGTTATATTTATAACAAGCTTGGTTTATTCCAATATGGCAGATCTTCTGGTATTCGTTTCCTCCATGCTTAGGTTATTTTGTTATTTAAACAATGCTTATTTATACCATGACTATACTGAACATCAACTGGTTTGTTAACGTTAAATAGTTGAGTCACTTTGAGCTACATAAAGTCAGACTGGGTTGATAATTTACATACTAAAGAATTTTTTAAATTAGTTCCTGTCCGCGACTTCTGTTGCTTTAAATGATTTTAAGACTGTAGTCACTTCCTTCCAGGTACGTTATCTAAATTAATATTGTAAATCTAATGTTCCTAATATTCCCCGAATATAAAAATAAAAAAATAATAATAATTTATTTTCAGACAACATGATCCAGAGGCTTAGTAATACAAAAGTTAGGTTTATGTTAGTAGTTAATTTGTAGAACTGACTTGGTTATGGTACATGTGGCTTAAAAATGGACAGTCCCCACCATTAGCACCCAGTTATCTCTCTCAGGACACCATTGGAGCTGGCACGCACACTGCGTAGCAGTGAAGCAGATTTTTTGCGGAGTATTGCGGACTATGACATTGGCAGCAGCATTTAGAATACTAAACGATCAAGAACCTGGCATAGGTACTTATTGTTGGTTTAAAATCCATGTAAACGATATATCAAAAGACATAGACTTGATTCATTATACACTGGCCAATAATTGTGTAACTAATAGCTACATGAATGTACACACGGCGACACATCAAGCTATACAAAACCAACATAAGCTGGCCGCGCGTAGGTCGAGTAACGTATGACGTCGTGCGGCCAGCTTATGTTGGTTTTGTATAGCTTGATGTGTCGCCGTGTGTACAATTTAATGTTATCGTTTTGGGAGTATGCTGTGATGATATTATTCTTGTGTTTATAGAAAAATACATTAGGTAAATTGAATAAATTGAATCGATAAGTATGACATTATTATAAAAGCAGTGCTATTAATAGAGGATACTTTTTTACCCCGACGCAAAAAGAGGGGTATTATAAGTTTGACGCCTATGTCGGTCTGTCTGTCTGTGGCATCGTATCTCCCAAAGGGGTGGACCGAATACGATGCATTTTTTTAATAGAAAGCAAATTTTTGCGTGATTGTTCTTTGCTTGGTTTCATGAAAATCGGTTCAGCAGTTTTCCAGTAACTTTAAAAATTACGAAATACCGTTAAATTACTAATTTAAAAAACCACCAAAGCCAAAAACAGACATTTAAAAAGTGAAAAATAATTCGGTCACCTATCATTTTTTATGTAAGCAAATTTATGTTTTACATTTTAACTCTCTTTTTATCCTTATAGCGAAACAGGCAAAACAACAGAAAAACCATTTTGTTTTCATGTTGACTTGAATTGGGTAAAAAAAGTAGAGGAACGATACCAGATAGCAACAATGTATCACCATCCCAGTCCTTCCGCATTTTTCTTCGTTCCTGGTTTCCCTGTTACCGGTTTTTGTACAAATCGCCATATTGAATGTTACCGTAATTGCACTCTTGGAAAGATTAGTCTCTTCCATCGACCATTTTTATCTTTACTCTCAGTTAGTCTCTAATGCTCGAAATAGTCATCGATAATGGACATTCTATCACCAATCCCGTGTTCGTAACTTTAATGTGATCAGATTAAATTCGAAACCATTCTAAAGGAATCTCCATTAAGACCCGCGTTCTTGTTCAACTACTAATAGCTACTCATCTCTTCTAAAACCACTCAAATCTTCATTAGCATTCCAATAACAGAATTCCAACTATTAGTGTGTAAACAATGCTGAAATCAGTTCTCCTATAAAAGAGATGTTGTCGTATAGGAAATTCCTTCTTATTAGAACGTTCGGATTTGGGGTGGCCAAAGACATTGTTCCAACTGCCAATTCCCATCTTAAGCGTACCGTTGTAGCAAGCAAGATTATCTTTTACCATTTTTTGTCGTTATTCTGCTAAGACGCGCTCCGAATGCTAGTCCTGGCAATCCTCTGTCAGAGTTGAGCATTCACGTTATTTGCTAAGACGCGCCCCGAATGCTGGTCCTGGCAATCCTTCGTAAGAGTCAGAAATAAGCTTTCTCGTTATTTTACTAAGACGCGCCCCGAATGCTGGTCCTGGCAATCCTTCCTCAGAGTCAGAAATAAGCTTTCTCGTTATTTTACTAAGACGCGCCCCGAATGCTGGTCCTGGCAATCCTTCCTCAGAGTCAGAAATAAGCTTTCTCGTTATTTTACTAAGACGCGCCCGAATGCTAGTCCTGGCAATCCTCTGTCAGAGTTGAGCATTCTCGTTATTTGCTAAGACGCGCCCCGAATGAAAGTCCTAGCAATCCTTCATCTGAGTCAGACTTGAGCTATCTCGTTATTTTACTAAGACGCGCACCGAATGCTTGTCCTGGCAATCCTTCCTCAGAGTCAGAAATAAGCTTTCTCGTTATTTTACTAAGACGCGCCCCGAATGCTGGTCCTGGCAATCCTTCCTCAGAGTCAGAAATAAGCTTTCTCGTTATTTTACTAAGACGCGCCCGAATGCTAGTCCTGGCAATCCTCTGTCAGAGTTGAGCATTCTCGTTATTTGCTAAGACGCGCCCCGAATGAAAGTCCTGGCAATCCTTCATCAGAGTCAGACTTGAGCTATCTCGTTATTTTACTTAGACGCGCCCCGAATGCTAGTCCTGGCAATCCTCTGTCAGAGTTGAGCATTCTCGTTATTTGCTAAGACGCGCCCCGAATGAAAGTCCTTCCTGCAAACTAAGTTGTGGGCCTTTACCCGATAAACACTTAAATTAAACAAACAGCCCACCAGAAGACACGACTTTAAGTGCTTTTTATCACATCGTAACACGTCCTGTCACACTAGTCCCAATTACCATTACTTTCGCATGAGGACAAACGGACCAATGTGCGTAATATTGATAATGGCAAGTGCGAGGGCGCAGCGCAGTGACGTTTATGCACAAGTGACATTTCCGTCCGATAACTTGCCCTCCCGGGGGACGGAGGGGTCCTGTCCTGTGGCCCTGCAAAAGTCACAAGATTGTCGGCTACTTTATTTTAGCGGTGTATTATGGTGATTTTGAGATTTTGATACAGTTCTAACTATAACACCAACAAAATTCTTATTATACGAAAAAAAGTCTATTTTTTTCAAGTTTGTATAAAATATCTAAAAGGTAATTTCGAACGCTCATTGTAAATAAAAATTAACACTATCTCTTCAGATCCAAATCGACCAAGGTTCGATCTAATTTCGACCCTTCCAGATTGACTACTGTTCTAAGGCCCGTATTACAGAACGAAACTCAAGTCATGATCTCTACTTGAAACTAGTTTTAAGTCTAGTTTTGATTTGAGAACGTTGCTTGAGTCTAGATTCATCAATCAATACTCAGATGAGTACACATGAATACTCAAGCAATGATCAGATGATTAGAGATCAAATAATGCTTGAGTTTCGTTCTGTAATACAGAAACAGGTTTCCAAATTTCCCATGGCTGCTTCGCGATGACAGCGACATGCATGATATATTCGAAAACAAATCAACTTGTGATTGAAAGCGTGTTAAAACGTATTAACAGTCGATCAACGTGATAACATCGTGGAAGGGTCCTTGGGGCACCTTGGGGGAGAGATGCCAATAATCTTTGAAAATTGTGAAACACGTGTTTATTTCAGTAACGCTCGCTGAATTTACTTTGTGAACTATATTTGATACTAAATTAGGAAAATGTCGTTCTAATATCTTATACTTGTGAAATGAGATGAAAACATGAGGTTGTTGGTTAAAATTAATCAATTTTCTTCTCGGTATTTTGGCTGTATTACAACTTCCCACCTTTAGACTAATATTAGGAGCATAAATAATTGCACACGTGATAATTTGTGAGTGCAGGGACCGGAAATATCCAAGGTTTTACTTAGCTTTTCTCTGTACATATTGTTGTATCAGAGTATGAAAGATTATATCACATTCGTGTCTGATAAATGGACTGTACAATATCGAGTGACTCAATACTAACAGCCTCGCACCCTCGGCCAAGTCTTGACATTGTAACGATCGGAGGGGAGACTTCTCGATCCATTTATTGACGCTCAAATTATCTGATCGTGCGAAAATATCATATTTTCCTACATTTACATTACCAATGAAAGGGTCAAGCTTTTGACCTCAATGAATCCTGTAATAAATCTGATATTTTGTTTGAGTTGCTTAATAAGGCTGAAAAGGCGCTAGATGAAACTTGGAATGTAAATCATCATCATCCTCTTGCCTATATGTTGTTAAGGATTGTTTAGAAAACGACTGAAACTATTTAAGTTGAAATTGAAATACAAATATATTGCGTACGATATCTGTGTACAGCAAATGTCAAGAATCAAAAGACAACAACAATGTTTCCTAGTAACATAGACTGACTGACACAAAGTCATAACCAATTATATGGCCAGTACTTAACATCTTCTCTCTTTGTGAAGTCTGTTCTATTTCTTGCTGCAGCTCAATCCTATGAGTCTGCTTAGATTGGTCAGCCTCGGCTTATAAAGAGGTTTAGTAAGCATGTCGGCGAGTTGACTCTCTGCCGGCACTTTCTTTACTTCTAGAGTACCATCATTCACAGCTTCTCTGATGAAGAAATGTCGAATACGAATGTGCTTCGTTCGCTGATGAAGCTCATATGGTGGGTTCTTAGCTAATCTAATAGCAGACTCATTGTCAATGTACAATGTCGGTACACCATTCATGCTTTCTATGCCTTTTATGAGTTTCTCGAGCCATATCATTTCTCTGGCTGTCTCACTGGCCGCAACGATTTCGGCCTCGGTACTTGATATCGCAGTTGACACCTGTCTAAAGCTTCGCCACGATACAGGTCCTTCATTGTAAAGGCACACCATTCCTGTCGTAGAGCGACCTGTCTCTATGTCACCCCCGTGATCAGCATCACTATAGCAAGTCAATGCTTTATGAGCGTTTCGTCTGTAAACAATGCTCCAGTCACGTGTTCCTTGCAAATAGCGCATTATACGCTTCACTTTAGTAACATCTTCTTTTGAAGGATGCTCCAGGTGTCTAGATGCCACACCAACTGCATAGGCTATGTCGGGTCTCGTCCCAACCATTAAATATGCCAAGGAACCTACTGCTTGACGATAAGGAAATTTTTCTCCATCGTCTTCTTCTCCAGTTCCTGAAGTATCTTTCGATATAGGAGTTGTGGCTGCCTTGCACTTGCTCATACGAAACCTTTCCAATACTTTGGTTAAGTATGCAGTTTGATTTAATCTTATCGAACCGTCCTTATATCTCTCTATCTCCATACCAAGAAAGTAGTTTGCTGGTTTCGATTTGATTTTAAATCTGCGTTGCATTTCATTCAGAAACTGTTTTGTTTCTTCCTCATTATTTGAAGCAAGTAATCCATCATCTACGTAGAGCGCTAGTATTAACATTTTCTCCTCTCTCCGCCTTAAGAAGAGGCATGGATCTGCTTCACTTACCCTGAAACCAACACTCAGAAGGTAGTCTTTGATGCAATTATTCCAACAACGTGGCGCTTGCTTTAGTCCGTATAAACTCCTTTTGAGTTTACATATGTTGTTAGAGCCATCGTTATATCCCTCTGGTGGCTTCATATAAATTTCTTCACTCAGGCTGCCGTAAAGAAATGCTGTGGACACATCAAACTGAGTTAGAGTCAAGTTATCCCTAGCAGCAATACTTAACACCACTCTGATAGTGCTTAACCTCGTTACAGGACTAAAGGTTTCATAGTAGTCCAATCCCTTTTTCTGTGAAAAGCCTTTGATTACCAACCTAGCCTTGTAGCGTTCTATGCTTCCATCAGGATTGGTTTTAATCTTGTAAATCCATTTGCATGGGATAGCTTTTCTATTCTTTGGCAGTGGCACCATTTCCCAAGTCTCATTTTCTTTAAGCGATCTCATCTCATCATCCATTGCTAGCATCCATTTTTCTCTGTCCTTGCTACGCATGGCTTCTTGATAAGAGGTTGGCTCATTAAAATCATTGGTGCTATCTATTACAGCTGTTACAAAATCCTCAAATCTACCTGGACGTTGTAATTTTGACCTATCTCTTAGTGTCATTTTTCCTTGCTCCTCGATTTCGCGATACGGCAAAACTTCTTCACTTTCAGATTCATTCTCGAATTCTTCTCCTTCTCCATCAGCAGACTCATAGTCGTCTTCTGGTTCGTCTATTCCCTCATTTAAAACGGCAGGTTCTTCTACTGTCTCATCTTCGGTTGAGTTAGAAGTCTCTCGGCCACTAGACATATCGGTAGGTGGTGAAGTTGATGAATCCGGATTTGTGGATGTCTTTGTATCATCAAGAAATGTCGGTATTGGGATAGGAATTTCTAATCCTCTGCCTGGATTAGCTTCTAAAGGTTTCTCTATGCAGTCGCTGGGTTTCAAAGTTTTCTCTTCAAAGATAACATCTCTGGATCGTACCATACTAGTGGTATCTTTGATCCATACTCGATATCCCTCGTCACTGTCATATCCTAATAGTACACCTTTAATAGCTTTTTTATCCAACTTTTTCCTCGTAGCTTTTGGTACATGGGCATAGCAGGTACTTCCAAGTATTCTCAAATGTCCTATTTTTGGTTTCTTACCACACCAAATCTCATAGGGACTTTTGTCTTCTTGCGTATTACCTGTTCTATTCAATACGTATACAGTTGCGTTAGTAATCTCTGCCCATAATCCAACCGGTAACATTTTAGAATGCATAATCGATCTCGTGGCTTCTACAACGGTACGATTATCTCTTTCTACGCATCCGTTCTGCTGAGGTGTATATGGCATTGTTAATCTTTGTTTAATTCCGTTTTCCGCCAGTATTTTCTTGACCTTAGCATTATCATATTCTCCGCCATTGTCACTTAATAGCTCTTTTACTGTGTGTCCCATTGCTTTTATCTCAGCCAACACCAGTTTAAGCTTCTCGTGTACCTCTGACTTTTGTCTCAGAAAGTATATATAGCGAAATTTCGAATAATCATCTTTAAAAAGTGCAAAATATCTGAATTTGGTTACAGAATATGGAAAGGGTCCACATACATCAGCATGGATAAGCTCACCAGCTTTAGTTGCTCTTTCTCTATGACCAAATTTCTGTGTGTGCGCTTTGCCATAAATGCATCCCTCGCACAGTTCACTATCAAGTTTGACTTTTACTCCAAGTTCTCTCTCGATTACCTTTTTCACATGAATCTTATTCTGATGTGCTAATCGTTCGTGGTATAACTGTAGCAAATTATTTGTGTTGAAGTTATTTACTTCTAATTGTTGAGTGGGCATAACATTGTTTAATCTCAGCTTATAGAGACCACCATGCTTCTTTCTGTCCCCAATTAGCAAGGTCTTTCCTTCAACCGATAATTTACATGTTGTAGCCGACGACGTAAAAGTACTGTTTCCGAGTTTGTCTTGGGCTGCCAGAACTGAAAATAAGTTCTTTGTAATGGCAGGTACATACCATACATTCGTCCAAGTGATACATTCCTTGTGATCTTCAACATCTGCATCAACTCTAATGGTTCCTTTGCCAATTGCTTCTATAGCATGACCATTAGCTGTTGTGACTGTATGTGAGTTAGTAAAATGCTCAAACGTTTGAAAGATGTCAAACCTGTTCGTAACATGACTAGTAGCTCCATTATCTACAAACCAATTATCTTCATCTTTCTCATTGTCTTTGTCATTTACAGCCATCACACTCATATTCACAGTTTTTTCTGGATCACCTTTGGATGTACTTGGTTTTGGTGGGCGTCCATCATTTATCCAATGAGGACATGTCTTTACACGATGACCTTTCTCCCCACAGTAATTGCATTTCTCACTTTGCTTCTTTTTGTCAGATTTCTTCTTCAGATTTCCAGCTCTTTGCACATTTAGAGCTTCTGCTTGCTCATGATTGTTATTAGCATTCATTGCTCTCTCATGCGCACATAATTGAGTCGTCAATTTTTCTACCGTCCTTTCAGATTTGGAAAGCAACATCCAACTGGATTTGAAAGCGAAATATTCTTCAGGTAGTGTATCTAACAGCTTGCATATTAGAAATATCTCTGGTAGATTACTCTGTCCTTCAGATTTCTGCATTTCTGTGACAAGTTCTGACCACATATTCTTTAATTTAGATGTGTGTGTCATCACCAGGAAGTTTCTTATATCCGAAGAATTTCATGCAGAGATCGTATGCTTTGTCTTCAGACATTCCATCAAAAAGTCGATGTAATTCTTGCCATACTTCTCTAGCGGTAGAAAATCTCATTACTTTCTGAAGATTATCATCTGTCAAATTGGTCGTGATAGTAAGAATTGCAACACTTTCGTTCTTTTGATATATCTGCAATTGTTTTTCGTACCTCGCAATCTCTTCTGGTGTAGCCGTTAACTCTGGTATCTTGGGCACATCTACTTTTCCCTCTACTAGGTCAAGAATTCCCATACCTTTGAGCGCTACCATCATTTTGTATTTCCAAGTTGTCCAATTTTTTCCTTCCAGTACACCAATTTGGATTTTCGTCACATCGTACAGCGACCTTTCCATTTTGACAGATCTGGTTGAAAAATTCTCAACTCGTTAAATCCAACTGAATCAGTCCAATCCTCAATTTATTTGTGATTAGAACCACGCTCTGCTACCATGTTAAGGATTGTTTAGAAAACGACTGAAACTATTTAAGTTGAAATTGAAATACAAATATATTGCGTACGATATCTGTTTACAGCAAATGTCAAGAATCAAAAGACAACAACAATGTTTCCTAGTAACATAGACTGACTGACACAAAGTCATAACCAATTATATGGCCAGTACTTAACATATGTATCATCCAAAGTCGATTGGTTGGCTTGGTTACTTGGTGTATAGATAATTCAGAAAATAAATTTTCTGGATTTTTTCTTAACAAAGGGTTTTAATCTTGAATTTGGCTAGAATAGGCCAAATAAAAAAAGATAAAATTAAAATGCCCGCGTGTACGAAGCGTACGCACTTCGCAATATAAAGTAGTGAGTCCATTCTCTTTGATTATAAAGTCACTAAAAATGAGTAGTATATTCCTTGCTAAAAATGCAACAATGTACGAGAATATTGTGATCGTTTTCAGAAATGATATTATAATTAAAAAAAAAATAACTAAATAGTTCCTCTTAAGTTTATTAATCATCGACGTATAAACCCTCTTTTTTATGAAACGTTTAAATAAAACAAAAAACAAACAATTAGTGACATTGACTGAAAAATTTTGTTATAGTTTTTTACGCATTGTCCGTTTTCTTATTTATTATTTTTAAATTAATCTAAGCTTATCCAATATTTAAATGAGAATAAAAATGATCACAGAAGTAGAGGAATTCGCGCGCGAAAGTGAAATGATGCGGCGTAACTTTGTAAGCAAAATGAATAAAGAAGTGGACTCCTTGGCAAGGATCCAGGCTGTTAGTGAATTCCTGTGCAGAGAGGGCTCTATACCAGAAACAGGTTAAACCTATTCTTTTCCTCGAATACTTCTGGGATTTAATGTAATTAAATTACTTACCAATATCTTCTTTTGGATACAATAAGCTCCATCGAAATGTGCATAATCTTCCTTGATATGGAATCCAGAGGGTGATATTCTGAAACCATCGAATTCGTGGGAAAAAAATCAGCAAAAGACATCCGATGTTTTTCGCGATTTTGAATTTGGTCCCATAGATAAAAATTTTCAGTTTCATCAGACCGATCATGCCCTTTAAAAAAACCATATTAAGAAGGACCCCTCTATATTTTATTTTACACCAAAACATCAGCAGCCAGCAGTAAAAGAGAAGCGCTATAGCCACAGATTACCCGCAATAGATACCGCATACAAGGCTGCCGATGCGCGCCGCGCATCTATGATTTTGCACTGATATAAGCAACGCGAGTGAGCGACCTTGAAATGGCCAATCATGTTGCATTGTTTCGTGCCCCGCTACCCGCACCTACCGCCAAAAATGCCAAAAAACTTTCATCATGCGGTATCTATTGGGGGTAATCTGTGGCTATAGCTCAGTTCTAGAACATCAATAAACCAGTGTAAAATAATATGTATTCCAATCTGAATTATCAATACATAGTTCTCTGAATGTCAGCTGTTATTCATATCATACGGGAAGGAGTAACATAGCAAACAGATAATGTATTACAATACAATATTGTAGCATGCGTATTGAGTAACGTTTACTATGTAACAACACCTAGTTACTGCCTTTGTTGTCAGTATGAGAAGGCGTAACTTTTTAATCTGCATTATTCTACTATTGAAATTCGTCTATTGCGATCTCCTTATCAAGCTTTTTAGGGTTCTGTACCTAAAGGGTGCCAAAACGGGACCCTATTACTAAGCCTACGCTTTCCGTACGTTCAAGCTCTAAAGGACTGTATCTTTTGAGCCGTAATAGGTAGAGAGTTGAAAGGTTCACCGAATCTGTGTTATTATTTTGGATTTGCTAAAAAATAATTTAAAAGCTAATAGGACGATACAAGAAATTCCCCATACAAGAAAAATTCTTTTCAGATTTTTGTTTTTGTTGTATCATAAAAACGGCAACACTACATAAACGTGAAACTTAGTGTGATTATAGAACATATAATACTCTAAATCTAAAGTAAAACAACAAATAATAAAAACCTGTGTGTCGGGCTCGCGTTAAGGATAAGGGAGAAAAAAAATTGTTGGTAAATATGGTGAAACTGAACCCTTGGTGCGTGAGTCCTACTCGCACTTGGCCGGTTTTTTCTAACTAGGTTAGTCATCGTATGTCCTGTCATTTTATCTGTCTGACCTAATTCTTCATATGATTTCTGAATATACATTCCGACTACGATTGTTCCTGGAATCACATTGTTGCCGGTAGGTTATCTTCGTACTTAATCTCTTGGGACACTCATTGCATGATAATCGACGAATTCTATCACTGAGGAGGTCTAACTCCAAGTTAAAGTTTATAAATTGGGCAAGACTCGCGTTGATGACAGATTCGGCCAATCACAGTCGTTTACGATCACGTGACTAAAGTAGACAAAAACAATATTTTCTTTGTCGATTTTCTCTTAAAATATCCAGCATTTTTCTTAACTGACTAAATAGTTGGTTTTGAAAATTCATATTCAATACGGATGCCATCAATAGATCCTATATTTTAGAGACAGAGAACGACGAAGACCCGTTTGGTGTAATGGTTACCACGCCGAACTGCCAAACCAGGATCCCGGGTTAAATTGTGCTATTGTGGTATGATGGGAAAAGGACAGGAAGATAGATGGATGATATATAATTGAGTGTTTTTCTTATAGACCTTTATTTTGTTGCAGACGAGATGGAGGAGCGAGAGAGCGACGATGGGCCTGGCGTGCCTGACATGACCATGATGCCACAGATCACCGAGGAGGCCATCAACGACAACCTCAAAAGACGATACAAGCACGACCTCATTTATGTATCCTTTCACAATTACATTTAGAAAAACCACGCATCTATCGCGTTATTATGGCCCTATGGTAGGACGAAACACCTTGGAGGCATCTTTCAATTTTCGACTAGATTTATAAAATTCACCCAAACCAAAGTCATACTTCAGTATTTTTAGATAGTTTATCTAGTGAAACCATCAATACTCGATAGAAAATCGTCACAAAGAGGACGGATTTTTTTGCATTTTTATACATTTTTCTCGTTTTAGAAGAACTTAAAATAGTTTCAGATTTTCGGTATTTATATTCACCTCAGATAAATTAACAGGAATGGATGCGATACTACGCGCGTACCCCTCTGCCAAAGGCATGCGCTCAGTGAGCATACCCGTTATATGAAACTAGTCCCCGCGCGTCTCGCGCCAGTCGCCAAGTGTTTGTTCTCGTGGCACGACATCCCGCAAAAATGCCTGTCTGTAGTGTTTATCAGTGCAAAAAAAAGGTCAGGAACTTCAAGCGTACAAAAGGATAACACTACCTTTCACTTGTGAGTATTTTTTTGTCCAAATATTATCAAATAATGCAATAAACTGCCATAAAATATAAAAATATTTCCAATAAATAAGTGTTGCCGGTTGACCGTATAAGTCCATATTTGTACGATTTTGAAGTTGTATGAACATTACTACATTTTACCGTATATTACTTGTGATGTTATTATTACTCTACCTGTATAATAAAATAATAGAGTAAATACTGCTTGCACTTATTAAACTTACTTGGTATATTTGGTAATCGGAAAAACCATCATAATATAACCCATGAACAATTCTTTACATGTCACTTTTTAGAATTAAAACTATTGTTTAAATGTACAATAATAGTGTTAGTATTTTTATAAAAATGTGTATGTTTTATTCTTAATTCGATCCAAATAATTATTTTATTTAAATGTGGCTGGCCACACCGCTACGAAATTAGTGAAGGGCCTGCACATATTAAATATCGATAACGATATTTCGCTACTTGTTAGTATTTTAATAGCTGTATATCTTTACAGATTTCCAAAAGAACCCAGTATCCGGGTTGCTTGGTCAATCAATAGGGGTCATCTTAAAATAAAATCCTTTTCATTATTTAACCTTTTTATTCAAATAACTTAATAATTATCTAACTAAATCATTAAAAAAGAATCTTAAACAAACATATAAGGTAACCTATAATATAGCCATGTTGTGGTGTTTCAATTCACTAAATCAATACTGTAATATTTTTCAGTATAGTGTATCTTTCTATGAATAAATCATTATTATTTATTGCTGCGAACATTACATACCTACTTTAAATTCGTAACATCATTTAATAAATAGCTGAACTATTATTTTATAGTGCATTGTATTATATTACATAATTTTGTTGTAATTACAATTACTTATTTTAAATACATCTGGTAAACATGAGGGTATACGTGTTTTTATTTAGCCGCTTTCCCAGTATTTAGAATTGATTAAATATCTTCTGTTTGTTGAAAATGTTCTAAGTCCTAATTTTGTATGGGACCCTCTTTGCGACACCCCGACCGTGAAAAATATAATATTCATTTCATTTGATAGTCATACACGATTATTCATGATTTCCAAACTTATCGATAAATAAGGTATCGATAGTGTCAAGCACTAGCACTTTTCAACTAGCCAGCATAACTAGACCTCTATTTTCAAATACTTTGCGTGAATATGTGGTTCAACTTACCTTCTGGCCTTTTGGCCTTCTGTTTACGTATTTAATACACGTCTATGTGTGCGAATGTAATTGTTTGTGTACAGTTCAAGCTAGTGTTTGTAAATGTCGTCGTTTGCGTGCATAGCGACGTGATCGAGAAATGCATTAGTAATGAACAATTGCTTTGTGTGCGTTACCTCGCCCCCCGGCAAAAGTGACAGACTTTTTCGCGTAGAATTGAGCGATCGTTTCCAATCCATTCCTGTTAATTTATCTGAGATATTCACATATTCACCATTAGTTTATCTAGTGAAATCATACAAAAAATCTATAAAAAGTACTTTTGTTAATTATTTTAATCGAAAATATGGCACACGCATGCACTTTTCATCGCGTTTCTCATAGAAAATATTTGTCGGAACCTATGGCCCCTTAACCCCTTAAGCAATAATGTTTTCCCTGAGTATCCCATTCAACATCTGGGCTGCTAGATGTCCACTGCTGCATAGGCTTCCCCTAGGATCGCCACAACGACCGGTCCTGCGCCGCCCTCATCCAAAGGGTTCTTGCCGCTTTCACCAGATCGTTGGTCCACCTAATGGGGCCTACCCCGCTGAGGCTTTCGGTACACGGTATGCCAGTATCGAGAGAAACCTCTGACATATTCCATCCTAGGGGACAGGCCAAAATAATCTGTTTTTACATGGGTTTAAAGATAATAAATCTGTCTATCGGATATTTCTTAAGAGATGGAGCTTATGTTGACTATGTAAACATTTCTATTTTTATGTTCTGGCCGATCATCTAAGCGTATTTTTCTTTGTGATTTTCCTTAATTATTCGTAATACAGACATACACAGGATCAATTCTAGTCGCAGTTAATCCATACAAGGAATTAGGATGTTATACTATGGTAAGCAAAACCAATGTGTTCAAACTTAGATATAACCAAAATGAAGGAGATGAACAAAAATTCATCCAAGCGTGTAAATCATTTTTAAATATCATTTTGTCATGACCGTCTTAACGACATAATGATTATACTTATCAACCCGAGCGTACGATGAAGTACGATCTTAGATGTAATTATGGGTTTACTCAGGAATCATGCTACGATGACTATCGCTTACGATTATCGTCATCCCGTTAAACTGTCCTATAGAATTATTTACAATATGAGCTAATTGCTTCGCAAGGCGTACACGGCGACGACCGGCAACATTTTTCTTGGGTGCCATTGAAGGTTTAATGACTGAAATATTGATGACGGATGTCAAAGGGGTAGTAACTTAAACAATATCCTGAAAGATCCCACTGCAGGACAAAAGCCTCCTGTCACTTATAAGGGAGAGATAACTTTTGTGTCCGAGATAGCTTTCTGACTTGGCTTAACGTAAACCGACATCTAATGGATGCACTTTATAATAGGGATAAATAATTCTAGAGAAAACATGATAACAAGAGTAATTTATTCTTATATCAACCGCTGGCCGTAATACAGAAGTCTTTCTTCCTGTTTTCTTTGAATGACTAATTACCACACAATAGGTGATTTCAATTTCCTTTTAGATGAAGAAGTTAATTTATTGACAGGTTTCTCTCATAGTGTTTTGCTATAATTAAAGTTTAGTTAATTATCTAATTTTGCAGACAGGTAGGAAAATGTTTGTTCTTCCAAATGTTCCACTATTTGACAGTTTCCTTAATTAACCACATTGGTGACTGATTAGTAAAGTTACCACAACCGCCGACATCAAATCAAGCGTACCACTCTGTATTTACCCCATTCTGATCTCGTATGCTATAAGGTTTGAAATTGAATAACTATCTATCTTTCCCAGTGAGGTAGGCAGAGACCAGAGCGCGCCTTACATACCTTTTTTGCCTCATGCACATCCATACATCTCTTCATACATGCCCGTCGGTTTCGAGTTGAATAACTAGTTAAGATTATAGTGTGCAAATCATAGTATTGTTATATTTTTAATTCACAGGAACACATGCAAAACTACCGAGGCAAAGCCTTTGGTGCTCTCCCGCCGCACGTTTTTGCTTTAGCTGAATCTGCGTACAGTGCCCTACAGGTGAGGGATTAAAAGCTTTGATATGAAGAGTAACGAGTTCGTATATTATCTACGTAAGCTGTGTACGGCGGCCTTTGCGTTTTGAGACTATTTTAAACTTCATACATTCATGAATTTTGAATCTTTACCCTCTGAAAGAGGTTGACTTTAAACACGCAAGGTATTTAACGGCAACGTGTATTTCATATAATTTTATTCAGAAATAGGTAGCGCCCGCAACTTCGTACCCGCAGAGCAAAACGTACTGAAAAACTTTAACATATCATAACTTTTGATTAAGTGAGCTAATTGCGATGTAATAAATTCTAAATGCTATCCAAACTTAGCCGTTTACTTTTGTGACAAGTCAATTCTAATTAGTTCAGAAGTTATATGTCCACAAATTAACAGCAAAACATTCCAGAAACGATTTTAATGCAGTACTTACTTTCTCCAACAACAAAATAGGTATCTAAATATTTTTTGCTAATATTTTCAATGTATCGACACGCCATGTTTACAGTTCTGTTACATGAGAAGGTTTTTTAGCATTGTTTATAATTTCACATGACTGTATAATGTTTGATGACAGCCATAAAATTGTTTTCATGTGACATGAACATCACCCATTATAAGTAATTTATGTTTGCGTGTCACCCTACCCTAGTTCTAAATGGATACAAATAAAATATTACTATTTACATCTATGTTATGTCATAATAAGCAAGAATTAGACCGTATTGGGACTCGCAGGAATTGCAATTTCGGCATCAACCTCATACCCGTAGCAAAATTACTTTTAATTCTTTGTAATCTAGAATCCAAGCAAACTTCTCCAGGTATCTTCTGATCAGATCCAACTCTATTAAGATGTCATTAGAATTCAAATTTCGTTTTTCAGAACGACGAAAAGAATCAGTCAGTAGTGATATCGGGAGAGAGTGGTGCGGGGAAGACGGAAACAACAAAGTTGATCTTGCAGTACCTCTGTGCAGCCGGTGGGCAGGCCTCCTGGGCAGAGCAACAGATCCTAGAAGCCAATACCGTACTGGAAGCTTTTGGTAAGGGTTCCAATTGAAAACATGTTTTATTAGCTACAGAAGTAAGTCTGTTTTAAGGTGAAAGCCTATGTCGTTTGGTGGTCGAGAATTTGGCAAAATAACGCTTTGGATAATGAAAATTGTTTCAGAAACGGTTCAAAAGTTTTAGACCGTAATCAAAATGGCTTACATACGTATCTATAAAGCGTAGCGTAGTGATTACAAATATAGTTACAAGTTCACCATGAACTGTTGATTGCTGAAGTTCGTCAGAACCTCGTTACAGGCATATGTCGCAGTAGTGACAGAATAGGCTGATGATGATTATGATTATCTGCTATAATGCCTCGTTAAATACATCTACACCTGACGCTATCAAACTTGCCAGATACCTGACCAGTAAAATATACAAACACCACTGAAGAACCATAGACATAGACACAAAAAAGAATAGAATTACCTCTGTATTGTGAGGGGTTTTATTTCGGCATTTAGCACACTTTTATCCTAAATTAAATTCTATTTACAGCTCGTGTTAGAGGCTCGATCTAGTAGGTTCTTTCAAGACTTTTTCCTGCACCGAAAACTAGTGATTTATTTATTTATTTATGGTACATCAACAGCAACAATACATTAACAGAATTATAATATTGGCATGCGGTATTTTATCTCATGTACATCTATTATAGGCATGTGCCTATAATAGATGTACACAACATGATGATGTTCCAAATCATACATAAATTTCTATAAATCCGATGGTACGAGTCTCAATAGAAAAGAATCATGCTATCATCAAACTTTTTCAGGTAACGCTAAGACGGTACGAAACGACAATTCGTCTCGGTTCGGCAAGTTCGTCGAGGTGAGATTGGACCACCGGGGCGGGATCCGTGGCGCCGTCCTCAGGGACTTTCTGCTAGAGCGAGCCAGGATAACAGGTCCGGCTCCACGGGAGACCAACTACCACGTGTTCTATCAACTGGTTGAAGGTGCTAAGGTAAATTGGAGACTTTATTGAATTTTATTGAGCGAGAGAAGCTTTCTAACAGCACAGCTTTCAAATGTGCGGCCGTTGTCGACGCAATATGTGCAAACACATTCAGCCGGGGTATGTGTGTAGCTGTTCGTACGTACCGCAACGCACCGCGTACGCGCGCTTGTGTGAGTGCACCGACATGATATCCGCGGCCGCTTGTATGAAGCTTCCGATCTGTAGGGATATTTAGTCATGTGCTAGTAGCCTAGGGGAAGGTGAAGTGCTCCGTGTGAGTTATACCCACAAAGAAAGTAATAATACACAGGGTCCGACTTTTTTGTAAGTACGTGCCATGCCGCATGTACAAACAGCTGTTTTTTTTCGCGATTGTTACATTGTCTTCATCGGGTTAAGTCGTTCAGTTTGATGGTCTGATTTAAAATGTACATACATACTTAATCTCACGCCTTTGTCCTATGGGGTTTGGAGAGAGAACTGATCGGTATGATCCTGACAAAATGTCTCTTTACTCTTCTACAGCCATAATCATTAGTCGTTTCATACACGCTCCTCGATTTCGGGTATTTTTAATCTGGCGCTTTCTAAAGACACATCCATCATCGAATCGATGAAAATAAAATGTTTCACTTTAAATTCTGATATTATCTTCCATTTCAGCACAACGCCGAACTTCGAAGCACATTACGGCTCCGCGACGACATTCACTACAAATACCTCCGACCGGAGGACGAGGAAGCTCGCAAGGGGCGCGGAGGGGAACAGGGCAAGCTGGAAGCGCTGCAGCTGGCCCTAACAGTTCTGCAGGTGCCGCCGCATATGTGCGAGGGACTTTTTAAAGTGCTCGCTGCTGTACTGTGGCTTGGAAACATACAGTTTCAGGTGAGTAGATAAAAATACCAATAAGCATTGAAGTAAAGGTAAACAAGATATTTATTCTACCAGTACCACTTCCTACGGCATGGTTTCGTAGGCTGGTTTCACAGCTGTCCGGTAGACCGGTACGGGCCGCCCGTACGGGGGACCGGGTGCGGTAACAGCGGGTCGCGTACGGACCAATCCCGCGTCGCTGGCGGAACACAAGGGACTAACAATTTTGTAACATCTTTATTACTTGTGATTCACAAATAAATAAATTGTAATTGTGAAACGATGTTCTAGCGCCTCACGTATGTATCCGCCGTACGGGTCTCCCGGACAGCTTTGAAATCAGTCTCAACCTTTTTGTAGTCGCAGACCACTATCAAAATTTCTTAAATCTTATGAACGCCACAGACCAACGCGCAGCATTACAAATTAGACCTATTATCTTAAAAATGATCTTAGGCGTTTGAGAATGTAATCGTGTAACCCCAGATTAAAAAACCTTGTTTACGAGAAGTTAGTCTAGGGATATTCGAATTCTAAATAGCGGAAGCCTGGAGCTCCTGAACAAAGCGCTGCCGTGAAGTCCATTTAGCAGACATACGTCTTGACGCTGTCAAGACTGACTGGGTACTATCAGATGATAAGACTAGATTTATATTGTTCTGTTCATCTGGTCCTTGTTAGATCATGCTACTGATTGACACAATTCTATTAATTTGATCCCAGGACGTAGACGGCGAGCGGACGACTCTAGCGCCAGAAGATACAGAAGCGGTTGATGCAGTCTCTAACCTACTTGGTCTGGCGCCGCCGACCGCTCAGAGGGTGCTATTAGAACGTCAGATCAATGTCCGGGGAAATGTTACCGACATACCGTTGCGATTACATGAGGTAAGGACGGAATTGTTTAGGAGTAAGTAAGCGGATCGCAAAGTTGAACTGGAGTCTCCAAGTGTCCATCTCCAGTCTAGAGATGACTGGACCAAGGCAATGTCACAGTGGTGGCCATGAGGACGGTCAGTAAGCAGATGGGTAGTCTGCACGTTGGTCCATGACATTGTGAGAGTGATGGGTTCATTGGATCAGATTAGCACCGGACCGTGAGGAATGGCGCAATAAAATGGATGGAAGAGAGGAATGTGGGCTGATTTTTTGATTGAAGGATCCTTGTACCCAACGTAGTTTTCGTAGTGTTTAAATGTTAAAATGCCTGGGTAGGCATTTCCCGAATTATTAATGGACATGTTGGTCAGAATATATTTTGTTGCGGCGGTTGTCAGTTTTGTCACGGAACTTGACCAATTTTTAAAATACCCGAGGATGTGTATATTATCATAATCATTATCAGCGTATAAAATTCCCGCTGTGGGTATTTTGTATATCAATTTCCTTTATTTAATTTAATAATATGAACCCTCGAATTTCTTCGGGCCTCATCTAACTAGCGACTTTCAAGCACACAGAATTTTAAAATAACTGTGAACCTACAACCGTTTCACAAAACTAAAACGTGATTAAATAAAACAAATTTGACATATGGCCAATCCAAATTTTTTTTATGATATTTAGTTATCACGAGTAAGAACACATTTTTGGCGTCACCAGTTGACTCTTACATCTTTCGCAGCGTCCAAAGACATCGTTCATGCTCTTTAGTTCCCTTCGATAAGGATTCGGACCCCTCAAAGATTCAAGATTCCTCAGTATAATAGAGCATTTCTCCTCCCAGGCTCGAGAGAACCGTCACGCGATGGCCCGAGCGCTCTACGCGCGAACCTTCGCCTGGCTCGTACGCCACGTGAACTCGTGCTCGGCGCCCGGACGGGAAGCGCCCCGTGCTTTGGGAGTCCTCGATATATTTGGCTTCGAGAACTTCGCCGCCAACTCGCTGGAACAGCTGTGCATTAACTATGCCAACGAGAAGTTGCACATGTTCTTTAATAATTACGTGTTTGCGCTGGAACAAGAAATCGTAAGTTATTTGTCGTATCGTGTCTCCTACTTTACAATGACATTCTAACACATGGACTCACCACCTCATACCTGTACAATAACAAAACCCAAAAATGTTACATGCCTATAATGTCACCCAGTTATGCTCTGCTGCCATACATTACCGCTGACATTCCATTCCTTTCAAATGTCCTCGGTCTCGAAGCTGTAATGTAAAACAATCAAGCACACTTTTTCGATGGAAGTCCTTGTATATAAGGTCTAACAAAATTAGGTGAAACTATTTTAAGGGGATGCTCAGACCATCAAACTGAACAACTTTTTCTATGGGACCAATATTCAAATCGCGAAATAAAAATCAGCTGCTCCATACATTTAGGTCGAGTAGGTTTGTATGGAACGGCTGATTTTTTTTTCGCGATTTCGATATTGGTCCCATAGAGAAAGTTGTTCAGTTTGATGGTCTGATCATCCCCTTAAAGTAGTTTCACCTAATTTTGTTAGACCTTATATACAATTATACAGGGTGTAACATAAAATGGGACAGTTAAATGGGTGCTTCAGACCATCAAACTGAACAACTTTCTCTATGGGACCATATTGGAAATCGGGAAAAAAAATCGGCTGTCCCATACATTTCAGTCGAGTTATGTTTGCAGTTTTGTATGGGACAGCGGCTTTTTTTTCGCGATTTCAGTTCTGGTCCCGTTATAAAAGTTCTTCAGTTTGATGGTCTGAAACATCCCTTTAAGTGACTGTCCCTTTTTATATTACACCCTGTATAATGTTTTGATTTTATTCCTTTCTCAGTGCTATTGGTATACTCGACATATTCGGGTTACAAAACATCGCTAGAATAGCTTTGTATTAAATAAACGACCTAGCTCTCAGGATGTCCTCTCCGTTAGACATAAAGGAAATAAGCGAATAAGAAGCTACGTTTCTATGATTTTTAAGACGTATTCGGATGAAATAAGATTTATTTTGTATTTATTTTGATTGAGATATCTACAGTAAAACTGCTGATCAGGAATTTAGGTTTTCCGGTTATTCGATATCGAGACAGGATGAGCATGAAATAAGCTATAATTATAGCACGTATATCAATAGTAATCTTTTCTGTATCATTTCAGTACCGGCAAGAAGGAATAGTGTATAATCAGATTCAGTTCACCGACAACGCAGCCTGCCTCGAGCTCTTGGAGAAGCCGCCGAGAAGCTTACTCAAGCTACTGAGCGAACAGTGTCACATGCCAAAGGTATTATTTATTTGCATTCCCAATCGTAGACCTCGCGTATCAGGCTTGCCTCGTTTTTGGTCTACCGTTTAATGTTATAGTTTTGAGCAAAAGTTAAAAATAAACATTTATCTCATCTTATTTTATTGGACAATGTACAGGCAACAGAACAGATCAATCCGATTTCTGTTGTTTTTTACTTAGTGGCCTCTTTAGGTTTTATGCTGGAGTGGTATTTTTGAAAGTCACACTTCCTAATGCGTCTATGAAAGTGATGCCAAACTACATAATTTAAGTATTACGAGCTTTTACCCGCGACTTGGTGTGTACAAATTATATACTTACCAGATGTTAAGTCAAATCATAACATTTCAAACAGGGACCGAAAATTTTCGGTAACCTTTATTTCAATGTTACCTTTATCCAGGTAACAATCGATTTTAATACCGGTAACCTAAATGACCTTCAAGAGAATGATAGTGAGTGCGGGTAAGGGTCAGTTTAATAACACTGAAAAATGAACTTTAATTTTTACTAATCAAAAGTACAAAATTGATTGAACAACGTCGTTATTGTATCGGGTGACGCAAATTTTGGAGCACCCAACGAGCGACGCGCGCACTATTTTCAGTGTTGCTACAGCATTGGACAGGTCGAGATAATAAAGGAGATGATTATTTACATTTTATTGAACCCAAATGGTTTAAGTTTACGTTTACGTTTGTGTTTAAGTTTGTTATTATAATTGATTTAATTTGTATTTAGTAACGACTAACGAGGTACTTACTTAAAATTGAATACTTACTATATTTATAAAGAAACCATTTTTATTTAAACATATCTCTGTGTACGTGGACCGTTAGTAGAATGATATAAAGGTTACCTCTAAAAATACCTGTAAAAAAATAAAGGTTAAAACCAAAAAATATAACAATTTTACCTGTAAATAAAATTATTATTAAGCATACTTACCTTATTCCAGGTCTATTATTATATTTGAGAGCGGCTTACTTGACTTCCGTTTCCGAGCGAACATTACCCTAGTAAAGCGCCATCTGGTGGACACAATCAGCAGCCAGGCAGTGGGGGGCACGGCCAATGAAGCCGGTGCCCGCCATTTTATTTTCATTGAAGATTTGAATTCAGCTAGCGTTCAGCGTGATCGTGCTGCAGAATGCGAGCAAACAACACGACTAGTGTAGGTGTGACCGTGTCAGAGAGCGAGCACGACTATCCCACTGCGTAGTGGCACGATCATATCCTTCTATGCCTTAAAAAATAGTTTATGATTTCGTTCTTTAAGATCTGGAAGGACGATATTACAGCAGACAGGTGTACAAAATAGACCTGGAATAAGGTAAGTATGCTTAATAATAATTTTATTTACAGGTAAAATTGTTATATTAAGCTTTTATACCTTATTCCAGGTCTATTATTATATTTGAGAAGTGTTTGGTATCGGCTGCTGGATTGCTTCTGGATTGACGCCAATGTGATTTATACGAAGTTCATTGATTATTTCAAATTGGTTTGCTTTGTGCGAAAACCAAAAAAGTTTATATAACATTCTTTATGAATATGGTTGGCATGGTGCGTGACCCAAATTTGTTTTTGAATTTGAGTGGTTTCGTGTGAGAACCACATTATTTCAAACTGATACTAATAAAAACTGCAATCACAAGATATTAGAATACCATTGACAATGGCATAGGAACGCACAATGTAATATTGACATCGATAAAAAGATAAATGTAGGGAGCAACGACAGTCAAAGCCGTGACTTGATCTCAACGGACTTCATCTTCACCGTACAGCACCGTATAGAATAGCAGTGAGTGAATGGGTTCATTCAGCTGAGAGTGGTGGTTTCATGAGGTTCAACTGAATTTTACAACAAGATGGTTCGTCAGCCGTCAGTTGCAAATATCCGACTCGCTTTGCAGACTTCTGATGAATCCAGAAATACGACGCGTGACAATAATAATTCATCATCAAACCTAGGTAGATTTGTACCGTAGGACGTAATAAAAAATTAATGGGTGACAAGCTGACTGAGAAAGAAACTTCAAATGTAAAATACACAAACTGTCACTGTTATTTGTATGAATGTCGATAGCGACAATATAACAAAGTTAGTATTTCATCTAAGAATTCTGCTCGCATACATGCACATATCCGTAGTCTCCTTGCAGAGGACATTCATAACACCTAGATATTACAAATAGCTTAGCAGTTATAACGAAGCTTTATATATTTGGCTCTGGGTTACATTTAAGGCCTAAGGGAGAGGCAAAAATTCTTGCAAGTCATTATTCGGCAGGAATCAATTCCCTCCGGTACGAACAGGTCTCAAGCCACCGGTCACCGTGAACAAGTTTTGATGATTGATCAGCAAATAATATAATAGACTTCATTCAGCATAATAAAAACACCAACTGATAAAATAAGGATATTACCTAAGTTATGCATATAGGTCAGGTAGGTATGTAACAAGCGATTAGAATGTTTGAAAGATGCCGAGTCAACCGATAACACTCGGTTAGCATAAATTAAGATAGTTGATAAAATGATATCATAAAAAACGATTGTCAACCCAAGCTGAATAGCATGTTTTGGTAGCTCACTCCACATAAAAGATTCAATCGTACTATTTAATTTATACTGAATTAGTATTAAAAACGAAAACGACTAACTTTTCAAGTATAAGATTTTAACCCATTGTCTTTCAATAACGGCTTTTCAAATATTGTAACCTTACGCAACACGCACATGACAGATAAGAAACATTATGAGCGTATAGCGTATAGACTGGATTCGGAACATCCTCCAGGAAAACATAGTCACGGCATGGTCACGGTCATAAGAATGCATTTCACAAAAGCCTATCGCGCAGGCACGACATCACAAAAATGTTGAACTACCCTCGTAAAAGGGATTTTATTTATGTGTGATTTCATCACATATGTTTTTCAGTTCAGGTTTCAAGTATTTAAATATATAGAAAGCGACAGTCACAATACGAAGCATGACGAAATATCGGATAGAATAGAACCCTTCGGCGGTATAATTGATATGCCAAGAACACACCTTATAGGCAGCTATCTTTCAGCTTCCTTCTTTGCAGTTTTTGTGTAACGTGCATACATTATTTATTACGTGGTGCTAATACTGCAACAAATTAATGGGACAAAATTGTGTGGGAGAATAGCAGACCGACGCATCAAGCCACATATAAAGATAGCTTAGCTATCAGTTATTTTATTACATAAAGTAGGTAGATATAATTATATATTATTTATAAAGTAATGCATTTTTGAAAGAATGCACTTCAGATGTGTGACTTTCTGAAACTGCTTGCATGATATTACAAACCAAAATATAGAATTATTGATTAACAACCTTGGGTATTCGTCCAACGTGTATTGTGTAACCATCAGATACTCCTGCTCCGATTGAAATGATTAGAATCCTTTGCAAAAATAGAAAATGTTGGTGTTTGGAGAAGGCACCAATAATTAACTGAACTTTACCAAACGTAGGGTTACTAAATTCTGGATTGGATTGCCAGAAAGAACAGAGTTACGTGACCTTCTGTAAACATTTTTATTTCGATCTTTGTACTGCAACTTTATAAGTGAATATTCGTTAAACGGACAGCCTGGATCCCTTAAGCACTTATGTATAGTTTATATATTATTTCGAGCACCGGAACGTCATCCTGATTTATAAGTTCTGCATAATCTTGTTTTCACTGAATGTAATATTTACCAAAGAGGACCACCCAACAGGTTCGAATTAGGATCGTCTTATTTAGATTAGTATGTGGGTATTGCAGGTAGGTACCCCACATTTAACAAAGAATCCTCCCATTTAACAGGGCAAGTTAAATAAAAGCTTGTTAAAACAAAAAAGGGACTCGTTTAGAAGACAGAATCCAAATAAAAACCACGAACGGTGATTACAGCGTGATAATGCTTTCCGATTCCTGCGCGAAATCATGAATGTCTTTAATCTTATTAGGAATTTCAAATTTACGTAGTCCTCCGTGGATACGGGCGCATCTAGAAACGATGACCAGGTAGCAGTCGGTACGCTGGAAAGTTTCAGACATAAAATTTGATGACCATTACAGAACATGAAAAGAAAAAGTTTATGGAAATGGCTTTCTGCGTATGTCATGGGAGATTGGGGGCAATTAATGTCCGATAGGTACCGGGACACTTAATTCCCTCCATTCTTTTACCTTGTGTTTGGTTCCCGATGCTAGATGCCACGCGGGATACCGACCCACCAGGCAGTAGGCACGTGGTCGGCTGGTCGTCGTGGTGTTGAGCCCCCAGTATAGGCACGTGGGCGGCAAGTCATCACGGTAATATGCCGCCAGCAGGAATGTAGGCAGCAGGTCATCACGGTATTACGGCGCCAGCAGGAGCGTGTGCGGCAGGTCATCACGGTATTATGCCGCCAGCAGGAATGTAGGCGGCAGGTCTTCACGGTATTACGCCGCCAGCAGGAGCGTTTGCGGCAGGTCATCACGGTATTATGCCGCCAGCAGGAATGTAGGCAGCAGGTCATCACGGTATTACGCCGCCAGCACGAGCGTGTGCAGCAGATCATCACGGTAATATGCCGCCAGCAGGAATGTAGGCGGCAGGTCACGGTATTATGCCGCAAGCAGGAGCGTGGGCGGCAGATCATCACGGTATCATGCAGCCAGCAGGAGCGTGGACGGCAGATCATCGTGGTAATGGTAGTGCGTGGGGAGACCGCCCGCCGCATGGTACCAGTGAGCTAAGCGAACATCGGCAGGGAGTGCCGCACCGGGTCGGTAGCTTGTCCAGTATCGGCTTTACACAGGCAGAAAAATAGCAATGCGACGACATTACTAATCTTCTTTATATACTACAGTAACCAAACGGTGGGATAATCGTCGAGTGTCGACCCCAGGCCTCTTATGTTACCGTACCTTAACCTGATACCTGCTTGGTGAACTGTCGTTACGCACGGACAGCGCAAGCCTGGATATTAAGTCTTGAATGTCTTCGCTTCTGCGCTTCATCCGCAGCAGACCTGTTCCTATAGACACATTACAAATACCTCCCTGGACGGGGGTAGAAACACAGGAAAAATAATACTACGAACATCTTAGTTAGCTTTAACGACACACATATAGATTGCCACTCAATCACATTCATTAAACCAGACGAAAACGATTTAGGAATGTTTTTCTCTGCAGTGTAACATTTAACGGTTCATGCACAGAAATATGCAACCGCCATACATTCAGAATTGTTTGGAAATGTTCAGCATACTGCACCATACGAACAATGGAAATTGTAATCTATAAGTAATATGCTCGACGTCTACTTATCAGATTTCTGCAACAAACGCGTCTTTGTCCACCCTCGAAGACTCCATCACTCCTGCGACCCGACGACACGACGACGAAAATACGCACTTTACTATTTAAGGGCACTTGTTAATGCAATAACTATGCAAATTAATCATTTAACCATCGAAAAACAAATCGATATTAAGAAAAAGGAAATTTAAAATTTATATTTAAAAATGGCGGTAACGGGAAGGCAGCGCTTTCCGTTACATGTCCGCTCAGTAGGAATTCAAAACGCCAATGAAAATAAAATGGCGGGCACCGGCTTCATTGGCCGTGCCCCCCACTGCCTGGCTGCTGATTGTGTCCACCAGATGGCGCTTTACTAGGGTAATGTTCGCTCGGAAACGGAAGTCAAGTAAGCCGCTCTCAAATATAATAATAGACCTGGAATAAGGTATAAAAGCTTAATACCGGTATTATCGATACCAGTTTCGGTCCCTGATTTCAAACAAAAAAGTTTCATCAAAACTGGTGCAGTAGTTTTTATGTGATGCTCACAAACATACATAAAAATCCAAGAAATTATTATTTGTAGTCAGGGATACCTACAAACCTTCAATGTACAGACACATTTCTTTTACAGTTTTATAATAGTTTAGATTCGTATAATTACGATGTTGTGACTTTAAAAATAGCACTCCTGTCAGTGAACTCCATAAAGAGAAACTATCTTTATGGAGATAATGGAAAAATATCTAGGTTGGATCTACTTCATCTTCGTTCCGTCCATCTTCCTTACTGGTACCAATTATTCCAGGGTTCAGACAGTGCCTACCTAACAAACATACAAGGTGAATTCGGCGAGCACCAGAGCTTCGTCAAGGGTTCCCGTCGCAAGTGGGAGGAGGAGTTCGGGGTGCAACACTACGCGGGTGCTGTCACGTACAGCGTGCAAGGCTTCGTCGACAAGAATCGGGACACTCAGCAGGACGCGTTCATCGACCATCTCAGCAGGTCCGCGAACCCGTTTGTGAGGGAGCTTGCGGATTATGTACAGGATTTGGCACCGCCTGGTCATGTGAGTATGATTATTTATTACTAGAGTTAACCCGCGACTTCGTCCGCACAAATTATATACCAGATTTCAAGTCAGATCATAAGCTATCAAACAAAAAAAGTTTCTTCATAATTTGTTCAGTAGTTTTGGCGTGATGCTCGATCCAACAAACAAACAAACAGACAGACAAAAAATAAAAAATAAATTGTGATATGGAATCAGGAACACCCTAAAAACCATATCGTAACTTTTTTTTTAATATCTTCAATGTACAGACACACTTCTGTTACAGTTTTATAATAGTTAGGATAAATTTAATTCACTTGGCTGTCACTTCATACAAATAGGAAAAACTGTCAAGAAGAGGTATACATAGGCGATATACTACTGAGTGAGTGTGATTGAACATGAAAACGAATACAGCATTTCCTACTCGCAAAAAAAACTGTTGTTTTTTATACATTTGGGTCATGTCCCATAGGCGTTTTCTATGGAACTGCCGATTATTTTTTGCGCATTCGATGTTGATCCCATAGTTAAAGTTATTCAGTTTCATAGTCTGAATCACCCCCTAAATTATGTAAAGCTTGTGTACTAATCTCGGTGAAAGACAAGTTTGATCGTGGTTAAGTAGTTGTATGACTATTTATTCAAGTTGTTTCTGTATTCCAGGACATGACTCTATCCAGTCCAAACTCAACGGGTACGACACAACGGGGCACTTCCAAGGGACGTCCAACAGTCGTGGACACTTTCAGAGCTCAGTTACAATCTCTTGTCGACATGCTGCAGGTTACTCACGTTTGGTAAGTGCGCTGGGTAATTTACGAATCTATCATTTGCGAACGCTCATTATCAGCTGAGTTAACGTTATTCACAAAAACCTACGTTTCAAATGTTGTTTACAGATTTTTGAGAAAAATTTCATGTTTTGCATCAATTTCAATTTGTCCTCTTTCGAATTATCTTTAAAATTTAAGTTACCTTAAAAACGAAACCTAGTGAAACGTCGATGATCCGAAGTTTCAGAATATCTCTGACTACCCCTTTCGGGGAATATAGTCGTGAGCATATGCTTATACTTTTTAAACTTTTAAGTTATCCTAATTTGGACTTGATTGGGCTGACCCAGTTCTACTACAGTAAGTACTAGCTTATAAAGTCACATAGGCTATAGTTTAGTAGACTCGAATGTCTAGAATAGATTCCTAACGTAATCAAAATACGTTTTAGAGTTCAATCTTAGTTCAATTATTTTCCCTCAATCCTCAGGTACGTCCGCTGCATAAAACCGAACGAGAACAAAGAAGCGGGTAAATTCAGCGATCAGCTCGTACTGGAACAGCTGCAATACCTCGGCATGAACGAAATAGTAAGGATAAGGAGGGACGGTTATCCTGTACACCTCGCCACGCCGCTCTTCCAAGCTCGCTATAGGTGCCTGTTGCAGCATCCGAGGCCTATGAACCCCGATATTGGGTGAGTACTGATCGGTGAAACATTCAATCTTCTGAGTCTGAACACAATTTATGATTAGGACACTTTACCTCTATCTTCCACTATTATAAACTTCGAATAAGGACTAGCCTTGCGGTAGCATTTCCCCTCTGCCACGGTATAAGAACAATTGATCATATGTATTTACATTCAATTGTATACCTTATCACTAAATGAAACAGCCTATAATTGCGAAACAATAACTTCAAACTTAGAACGTTTGGGGTTCACACGAGACTACTTTTCATGATTTTTAATAAACGTTCTCCCCATTACGCCACTATGTGTGATTAGCGATACTGATATGATTAATAATATTCCACATTTTGTATAACAGATCAATAACAGCAATAGTAAACGCTTCCAAAAACGACTGGCAAATAGGTCACACTAAGATCTTCATGAGAAGTACGGTGCACGCCCCTTTAGAAGCTAAGAGGACGGCACTCATACAATCTTCAGCTCTGAAAATACAAAAAGTAAGTCTTTCTATACAAAATCCAAACTTTAACATATCGTAAAACCATACAAAGTTAATCCTTTAGGAACTGACGATAACTGTTTTGTTAGACATAAATTTGAAAGTGAAAACCTTTTCACTCGATCAATATGCTTCTGTTGACAGAAAACTGAAATACTTCAAACAGGTTTATTTAATAGCATCGAACCCAGTTTGCTTATGAGTTGCGATTTTTATGCCATCGGAGCCTGAGGTGAAGCGCGAGCGCCCTGCCCGTGCTACCCTCACCTCACGCCTCGCCACGCAATGTCTACTATATACAGTCAAGTACCTACTGTTTTTGAGATCTCGACTCACTCGCTGCGTTCCGCAGAGTGGCGAATAACTCGTGCGCGTACCATACATATCGTTGTTCCAGCCTGATCCCAGAAAACAACGGCCGTATACTTCTTTTTTCACTACAATAAAGCTAGAAAGTCACTAACTACCCCATCATCCTTACCAGTGGTACAAAGGCAGCGTCAAGCGTCGTCAATACCTACAATGGCGGAACGCAGTGATCGTCCTCCAGGCCGCCTGCCGAGGTTGGAAGGAACGTGCGGCCTTCCTCCGGCTCCGTCGAGCCGCGCTCACGCTTCAGAGGCATCTGAGAGGCGCGTTCGCCAGGGAAGTGGCCACGGCACTGAGGGAGATGAAGAGGGTCAACCAGGAGATCAAGCTTCGGGAGGAAAGGAACAGGTGAGAGGAAATATTCGCAAATTTTTCCATCTGTAGATTATCACTTTCTATTTAAAAGCTACGTTCTCGTCGGTATTCGCCAATCCGGTCTCTTGCCCGCTAGTGCCTTAAGTACCTGATACGACACGACTTTTCTTTTACCTGTGCTAGGAAACTCTGTTTAGGTCTTCCTCTGCCTCTTTTAATCTGTGGAAGAATAAGCTATTTAAATGGCGGCCAAATGGCCAAAGATAAAAAAGGGTGATAACTAAATATTTTTAGTATAAAAGTTTGGACGTTCTTGCAAAGAAAGTGGCGACCTCATTTGTTTTCTTCTTTATTGCCAAGCTGTAAAGTGATAGACTCAAAGATAACTATCATTGCTTTTTTTGTTAGTCGTTTTGTAGAAGGCACGACTCTGAAATTATCCATAACGAGACATAGAGTGTATGCTGCCTTTGTGTACATTATTATTTTCTTAACTATTTATTCCATATTCATGATTTATGGTTACTCAAATTCGTGTACTTAATGACAAATAAAGCAAGAAAATATGATGGAGAATATTTTCTCCCTGCAAACGACTTCATCAATCTTCTTCTATTTCTAACTGAACACCGCCATTTCAGCATCGCCGAAAAAGCGAACCAAGAACGAGCAGAACTGGAAAACATGGCAGATCAACTCCGCGGTCTATCCTGCCCCACAACAACCCGGGCAGACTCCGTCAACTTGGACAACTTGTTTGACTTCCTGGCCGATGTGCCGACGCAAAGAGGGGCGCCTGACGGGGAGTCAGATGCTCATCAACCGACTATCGCTGAGATTGGTGATTCCATGGCACGGTTGGCTGATGATTTGCATCAAGAGGTAATTATCCTATCACACTCTAGAAGAGGCTAGCACATGTATGCTGAATAACTGTGAGTGAGAGAGGAATGCACCACCTACTTACTCTCGTCCACTTACCACCGCAAGGGGTCTAGGTCAAAATTGGTGGGGAGCAGGGAGGGCCCATACGTACGTATTAATGCTCATTTTTATACTGTGGTTCTATATGACTTGATAATCTGTTGGATTTCATGTTCTGATGTAACCAAATCCACCAATCATCTTAAAGATGAGTGTTGATTACATCAATGAGATGGGCCAAAATTACTTCAGAATAACATGGAAACCTTCCTGAAGAGTTGGTCTATTTTTGGATAATATATACTGAGGGCAGGGCTTTATTCAGTAGTGGTACACTGAAAAAGAAGTAGAAAATTAAATAATGATAGAAATTACGTTTTTGATATACGTTTATACTAATGAAAACAATATTCCTTCCAGCTGGAGCACGTGCTAGCAGCCGAAATGAACGAACTGAGCAAATCGCACACGGAAGCGCAACGGAAACCAGACGGCGCGCCTTCAGAAGCCATACCTCCCCCGCCGCCTTCTTCCCTCCCCTTGCAGTCCGTCATAACGCCGCCGTCGTCCATGACGTCATCGATTAACGGAAGCAAGTCGCCGATGTCGAACGGTGACGCGATGACGTCATCGTTGATACTGCCGCCGCCGCCGCCGCCGCCGCCACCGCCACCGCCGTGTGAGCTGGTGGAACAGTCGCCGGTGTTCCCTCCGCCGCCGGCTTGCGTGCTTCCCGAGCCGGCTGGACCGCCACCCCCGCCTCCGCCTGTTGCTAAAGGTCAGTTGACACCTCTGTTTATGTATGAAATCTGAATAACCTATCGACAACATTCTTTGCGAAACTACATTAAACTCAAAATAAAGATTTTAAAAATTTTTGATTGGAATCGATACTAGTGTCTATCAGGAACTGGTTTAGAGTCTTCAACTGCCTGCCGACGTTTCTACTTGACCGACTCAATTTTGAATGATAACTCGGGAAGAATGTCACCAAGATATGAATGCATTGACTGCACAAAATATATTTTAGTTTAAAAGCAATGCTAAACTCACATTCACGTGGTTTTTGACACCCCCTAAGAGCGTTTTTATGGCTCTGCGTGCAGCCAAGCCAGTCTTCTGTATAGGTATCTTAAATAACTTTAGAAATGCTTGTATGTGGTATTACAAATTGTCTGTAAACGCGACCTTTGAGTCGATATCATTGAGTTGAGTTTGACTCGCCATCGTTTTTAAAAGATTTGCTAGCCAGCATTATAAGCTGGCTTGTGGAGATCCTTGGAGGAGACCTATGTTCAGCAGTGGACGTCTATCGGCTGATATGATGATTATAAGCTTGCTGATTGCCTAGACAACACGATTGAACGTATAACAATCTCTTCCAGACACAACCCCGCCTGAACTCACGAACGGTGTGATACCGAACGGCAAGCTGTCGGTTATAAATGGCAAGGAGCCTATCTACGAGTCTGTGATACCGCGGCCGATCGGCGCGGAAGCACCCATATCGCCACCGCCGCCGCCGATACTTCCTCCTGATAACAATGGGTGAGCTATACTGTGATCTACAAGTTATGTTGTTTAGTTCGGAGGCCTATCCGGGTGGAACTTATTTTGCATAGGGCATAGGTCGCCTCTCATTAAAGAAGCTCTCGTAAGCTGGTGCGGGTTGGTGGAGGCAAACTGCCATCCAAATATGTTCAAGTCTAATAATGAGTCTTCGAGTTAGAGTAACGAATAACGTCATCCATGGACATTATCTGGGACCAGCAGCATTATGAATAGGCAATTGAAAACTTTACATTCATATCCAGTTTATTTGGAGAAATATAAATGTAATTCTCTTCCAAACTAATACTCAATATTTAATCCCCAGATTCTTAAACAAAGAAATAGAGCCTGAACCAGAAGCGCCACTTCCGCCACTCCCGAACAACGTGACGTCACGCTCGATGACTACAAGCATGACGTCACAGAAGTCACTACCGACCAGCGTGAAGTCTGCTACGCCACCGCCGCCCATACCGATGGACACTTGCATGAGCCCACCGCTTATGATGAACGGAGACTGTACCGTGAGTTATTGTCGTATTACTTCATGTTGTGACGTCACTACAAGCATGCAAGCGCAATCATGTCTTAACAAGAAGTGGTCGAATCTAGAATCCTATCCTATCTAAACTATTATAAAACTATAACAGAAAGTGTGTCTGTACATTGAAGATATTAACAATAAAAATGTTACGATAAGGTTTTTAGGTGTCCCTGATTCCATTACACCAATTTTTGGATTTTTTGTCTGTCTGTTTGTTTGTGTGTGTTTTTTTGATCGAGCATCACGCAAAAACTACTGAACCGATTTTGACTTTTTTTTGTTTTATAGCTTATTATCTGACTTAAAATCTGCTATATAATTTGTACGGACGAAGTCGCGGTGTGACGATGTTTGTAAGATTGTAATTCTGTTTGGGGCCTAATCACGCATAAACGGCTGAACGGATTTTGATGAAATTTGGCACACTGATAAAAAGTATTCTGGATTCACACAAGATATTTAAAGTCTACGCAGACGGAATCGCGGCAACAGCTAGTTGGTCATATCTAGAAGAAGGCAGCTTAAGAAGTACACTCACCGCCCTGAACGGTAGGTACGGACCTAGGGACGTTAATGATTCCGCCGAGTACTTGGACTTGGACGGAATGATACTTGGACCGAATTGCACTTGGACAGAATGAAAGTTTTTAATTGTTTTTCACACTTGGACTAGTTGGTACCGTATCCGACTATTCAATACAATTCCTTTCTCGAAATTCCGAAGTCATAATTTAATATCTATAAACTTGACTCTCTTTGTAAAAGCATCTCTATGTAAACCTAACAGAGTACAGAACGCAACGCGCGGCGCAAGGAGCGCGTGGAGCGTCGCCTGCACCAGATGGAGGCGGCGGCCTCCCCCCCCTCCTCGGCCCTGCCCCCCACCACGCCGACCGCCGACGCGACCAACGACCTAGCTGAGTTCGCCAAGTTATACTTCAACGACCATCCGAGGTCACCTGAAGGTAAGCATGGCCATACCCGTTTAAAAGGACAATCTCGTTTAAATAAATTAAATATCTTGCACCGGAATCTGGCCTGGGCTTGTATTATGATGACTGGATAACGATATAGAATACATATGACTCAACTCGACCCTCGGATAAGCAGGCAGGTTTACTACCAACTGTGCTATCTGAACGTAAAAATATGACACAAGCAAATTAACGGATATTGTTCATCCGTGTTGTGTTGATGAAGATAATTACTGATAATCGATTTCGACTATAGCAGTGCCCACAGATGATGCATAGAGAAGAGCATTGCCAGTCTGTGTGTGCGTATGCGTGTATGTAACGATACGCACTGTACCACGCATGTTTAATTGTTTATTGTAGGTACCATGTATAATGGAAGATAAAAAAAAATTTCATTTCGTTATGGTCTGATATTTAGATATCAAAAGCTAAACGTAATTGATATAGACATTTTCGTACGACAGTTGTGGAACACACTTTTAAAAGTAACTCATAAAATATTTGTCAACAGGAACAATAATAGCTACTCTAACACGGAAGAGCAAGTCCATGGAGCTACTGACCAAGGAGGAGATGATCACCTACCACAAGGGCAACAACATTCCCACCTCACACATACAGCTGCACGACCCGGACAGTGTCACTGCCGCCGTCAACATATTTAGGGTAAGTTTGTAGCGACTCTAACACGGAACACCACACCACACTCTGACACCAGGGCTCTGCTCAAGCTCTGCCCACACGATACGAAAGAAAGAACACGGAACAGCAAGTCCATTGAGCTGCCGATCAAGGAGATGATCACCTAACAAGGGCAACAACATTCCCACCTCACACGACAGTGTCACTGCCGCCGTTAACATATTTCGGGTATGTTTATAGCGAAGCGACTCTAACACGGAACAGTAACTCCATGGAGCTACTGACCAAGGAGAAGGCTGCTGCCACGCCGTTAACATGTTTAGGGTAAGTTATTTGATAATCGAGTATTATTTTTGAACCCTCACTTTCAGGATGTGTGTAATTCAAAATATCTCTATTTTATTTTAATATAATATTGGCTCTTAATCTGATGATAAATCAGACTTTGAACAAAAACATTAATTTTGGGTTTTGGCTAAGAACATCGGAGCTTAGAATGAGAAATAAATTCTTAGGAGACCATACCCCACGGTGCAATAAAAAACGAGTAATAAAGAGGATTAAACGCATTTTAACCAGGTGCCGGACAAAAAACTTCGTAAGCGCGGCTCTACAGTTTCTTTACTGGTGAGATCTGGAACATGCCAATCTATATTATGTAAACGAACTAAACTATATCAACGTTATGCCAGTAATTCGAACATCTAGATTAGAATCTACGCTCTATTCATTTAGATAGCTTTTGGGTGTTGAAAAAAATATTGAGTCTTTTTACAAACTTTCTCGTAAATTTCATCCATTGCTTTATTCTTTTATTTTTTGATAGTTTTTGTAATCGTAATTTTGAAAATATGCTCTTAATTTATAAATAAATATATAGTATACAAATTATCTAAATGAATAGAGTTTAGACAGAATGTAATTTAGGACTCATTTATATGCAAATAGTATTAGTTTCTAATAGAAAAAAAAATTGTTACAGGACCTCTGCCGATACATGAGAGGTGAATTAACGGCCGACAAAGAAACGCATGTGATCCAGTCACTGATAGGCAAGGGGTTGGAGCGAGAAGAGCTACGAGACGAGATCCTAGTGCAGTGTGTTAGACAGGTATGATATCGATACTACTTCAACATTCAATGTAGTTCAAGCAGGAATGCGGAGTTGATGTAAACAAGAAACCATTACATCGTTCTTTTTTTATATAAGTTTGCTGGAGACATTACATAATTCCAACTAAGATCAGGTGGACTGAAGTCCCGGAATGACCCGCCCGTTCAAAGATCTTGTACTGCCCCTGGTATTCCAATATGCCTTTAAGATCATCTCTTTCTTCGAGATAGAATCAAGACGAATCCTTCTTCTCGTGTCCCTTATTTTACTCATTATCTGATTACAGTAAAAGAATCGAGTACTACGTACACTCAATGCCGTTTTGTTTCGTTTTTTTATCCTTTCGAAAAGGCAATCTAGCCCTAGCCGTTGTTTTCAGTAAACATTTCTTATAAGATTTGGTCGTCATAGGCGTCGACTCAATAGTCTTTTGAGTCAGTCCTAAGTCCACAGTGAAACGGTCGCTTTTTATAAAAGACAATGAGAACAATATGTAGGACACAAGTTAGGGTCAAACACGAACACAACCTCTCCCATCGGAATCCCACCTAAGTGTAGCGACACACCTGCGAAGGCGCCGAACGTTTGCAATGCTGTTCCCTATACCGGCGACACACCAGTACGCGCCATTTTTCCTAGTAGACGCGTATTCAACCGAACGTTAGGCGCCGTACGTTCCGTCGCTACACTAAAAGCCTGACGATATCTCTGTTCGACAGATAACTGAGTGTCCAGTAGAGGAGTGGGCGGAGCGGGTGTGGCTGATCCTGTGCCTGTGCGCGGTGGCGTGGCAGCCGTCGCGCGGCCTGCAGCGCTACTACAGCGCGTGGCTCCGCGTGCGCGCGCGGCCTGCAGCGGTACTACAGCGCGCCGCGCACTGCGCCCAGTGGTGCCTCGACAACTGCCGCGGCGCCGCGCCCAGGCAGCTGCCGCCCAGCACCGTCGAGATCGCTGTGAGTAACAATAACAACTGTTTTATTTTACATTTTGTTACTTGTGGGATTTATTGTACTTGGACGGTAATGTCTATCTGCTGAGTCCAGTCAGGGGAAATCAACAGTTAAAAGCAAAGCCCTAAAGCCAACGCGGATGCGGCTGTGTGGACCTGGGATTGGCGAGACAGTAGGTACATTTTTTTTTTAAAGGTGCACTTATTGCTCACTACCGAGGAGGTAGTCAGACATATTCTGTGAACTCAGAACAACTGGTTAACAGTTTAGGAGTACCAATAATATACACGTAAAAATCGTAATTTAACTTGTTTTTTTTTCGATTAGTTTTATTTACGCATCCTAACTACAGAATAGATAATCGTTCTTAACGTTGATAATCCCAATTTATCACTCCACAGGCCATGCGTCGTCTCGGCACAATAGTATGCCGGTTCTTCTTCCTCGACGGCCGCACAAAGGCCATAGACGTCCACCCGGCAGACACTGCCGCCGCAGCAGCAGCGCGCCTCGCAGACAAGCTTGGCCTCGCGCCACACTCGCGCGTCGGCTGGGCGGTGTACCAGCAGCGCTGTGGCAGAGAGGAGCACGTGCGGGCCACCCACTACCTGTATGACGTCATCGCCGCCTGGGAGATGTGAGTATAACGCCGGATGGCATTAGACGTCCACCCGGCAGATTGGTGGAAAAAGTTATACCAAAAATCATAATGGAAAAGGTACTTGCGGCAAGATTTTTCTAGGCAACTTGGCGGCGTTGAATTAACCCCTGTGTAAGGGTTGAACCTCATCTGGCAGCACCGCATCACATTTTTCCGTCGCTCTATTCTTTTCTGTCACTCAGGAATGTCATTTGCTGGAGCAAACAAGATAGACGGAACGCGACCGTACGCGGCGGTGCTGCTGCGCGCGGTCGCATTTTTCCGTCGCTTTATTCTTTTCTGTCACTCGGAACGTCATTTGCTGGAGCAAATTAGAATGAGATAGACGGAACGCGTCCGGTCGCGTTCCGTCTAACTTGTTTGCTCTAGCAAATTACGTTCCTGAGTGACAGAAAAGTATGGAACGACGGAAAAATGCGATGCCTGGCTGCCAGATGAGGTTCAACCCTAAACATACACTAGAATCACATTTCGTTCTACAAAGATATAGGTGCATAATTTTACGGTCGGATCTCGGACCACTATGATTTGTCAGAATGCCCATTTTAAGACTCCGCTTTTCATATCTAAGGAGAAATAAGTAATCGTAAAGTATAGTATTTGTCTGTAACAAGTTTTATATTTCTTCAACAGGCAACAAGGTCCTGGCGGTGGCTCGGCGGACAATCGGTTCGTGTTCAAGCGGCGGCTGTTCCGCGGCGGAAGAGAGTTGCCGCACGATCCGGTTGAAGTTGCCTTGCTTTACGCTCAGGCTGTACATAGTGTTGTCAAGGTAGGCACAATGTCGATTACCCTTTAAGGTGCATTATAGCCTGATTTGTTGCACATATTCATGCTGGCCTACAAAAAGCAGGTACTCATCGAGGACAGAATAAAAAACAATCTTCCCTTTTTGTATTTTTTTGTTGTGAGAGTGAATATTCGAATATCTAGGTTGGTTAGTTTTAGCACAGTTGTTACTAAATAACCACTACAAAAAATTACGGTCTATGTACTATCTACAATATAAACAGGTTTAGAACAGCAAATAATTCCGCAGATGGACGAGTTCCCGGTGTCAGAGAAGGTGGCCCTCCAACTGGCTGGACTACAAGCGCAGGTGTCCCTGGGCGAGCCTCCCCCGAGCCCTCCCCCTCCACACACCCGCGCCTACTACGCGCACCCCGAACAGTTCCTGCCACAACGTATAGCCAGGGCTAGACCCGCCCATCAGTGGGTGAGTAGCCTACTAATATTGATGTGATAGCTACTCTAACATCGGATACTCGTCCCGCACTTCGCGGTAGATTTTAGATAAGTCAATTAAGGGCGGGAAGCCAGCTCCGTAATTATCTTCTCGTCCCAAATACCGCAGTGCCACAAACAAAAGAACTTCCTGTGATAGGAACTAAGACATAGTCGCTCATTAAAGGCCTAATTAAAAGTTCTCCCACAAGGCGTCCAGGTGAAGGTAGCGGTACCCTTTGGATGTGGGTCGCTCAGGACCGGTCGTGGTGATCGCGATCCTTGCAGTCCAGCAATGGATGTCTATCTGATGATAGATAAGTAAGTCAATTCAAGTAAGGTTATTCAGACACGGGCTCGACAGAGCAGGACGGCGCATGGACCTACAACATTTTGTTTCTGTAGTATTAACCTGTCACATCCCGACTTTAAAATAACAATTGATAAACAATGGACGACGGTCGATATCGCGTCGCCGGGATGTGACAGGTTAATATTGAAGTATCGTAAGATCGCTCTATAGCGTGCCCAGGGTTCTCCAGGAACTGCATAGTGAAAATTGTTCATATTGGTGGTATCTTTTTTCGGGCTTAGGCCCAACACACATTCCAACCGCTGTAACTCCTGTAAGCCAGGATCTCTTACATCTGTATACTAAAGCAAAGTTCTTGTTCTAGGCAACAATACTAGCGCAAGCTCACCGACAATACGGCGCCGGGCGTGCGGAACTCACTGCCAAGGCTTTATACCTGTCTTGTGTGATGCAATACCCACTGTACGGAGTCACGCTGTTCCCCGTCACTTACAAGGGATATTGGGCTCATGGTAAGTGTTTGTTGATTTTTTTTTTATTAATCTGATTATGAGAGTGTGAAAACAGTGGCTTCACTGTTCTAACCAAACCATAGCGAAACATCTGATGATCTTATCTAATGTTTACAATAATTTCTAGGACCCAACGTACTTTTGGGAGTGGGCTCTGAAGGTGTAGTACTCGTCCGACCGTCAGACAAAGTCGTCCTGGCCGAGTACCCGTACAACAACATAGCAGCACTGCTGATGGACCCAGTCGACAACGGGCTCACTATCAGTCTGACTCATCACGGACAGCACGACGGTCACAGGTATTTTGGATCGCTTGAGTTTGAAAATTTACTTGCCTTCGGAACGGATTTTCCCGTAGCTTTATCCCCTTCCTGTCGCAACATTCACTAGAGCGATAAACGTTGCTTACCGGCGCCCGCGCCTGTATTCTTGGGACTATCGAAAACATACATCGAAATTACTTATAAACAAAATTGAGCTAGCTAATTTTCATGTACGAGTATGTCCTCTTATTGACCCTTGACAAGTTGTCAGCATGTCGCCTTTAATTTGAAACACTATTCTTCATTCTACTTTTACGACTTGCGCAGGACTAGGAGAAAAAGTTCAAACGAATCAGACGCCTATAAGCGTCCGAACTTTTTCTACCACCATTATTCATTTACATTTCTTGTATCACCCCTACAGATGCATAGTACTAGAATCTCCACAAAAGAACGAAGCTGCCTGGCTGATGGCTGCTTACAGCCCTATACTAGCCAACGGGCTGGCGGACGAGCCCCCACGCAGGGCTGCCCCGGCGTCGGAACGTTCGCGACTCGCCGGCGCTTTGAAGAGCGCGCGACGGGCTCTGGTCGACTCCGGCATGCTGAGGAGACCAACTGAAGTCTCCGCTGGGAACTTCTTGAGGAACACGCTTAGGAGGTTAGTTGATTAGATGATTGTGACCCCAATAGCGTCTGTTACTATGTTAAACTTTCCTTTGTTACCGCAAACTATAATCTAGAAATCTCAACTCAACTTGGACCCTAAAAAAATATTAGTTGTGTGACTGTGAGATAAACATATCTTCTATTGAACTGCATACATCTAATGTGATTTGTGTCTGATGATGTTGGATTTGATGAAGCTAAATACTCGAGCTCATACATAATGAGAAAGGGGTATTATTTAAAGGGACGTTTTGCACAGGGTGTAAATTTTGCGAATGGTACCTGTCTGTTTGCGATTGAACGGTTCATAGACCTTGTTCAGTATTTCAAATCGTCTCACTACTCATACGCGCGTAGCTTGTAGATCGCTTCCACGCGCGAGTTGATTCGTGAAATTTGCGTCTTCTGGACAAAGTGTTAACCATGTTAACACATTTCTGTCACCCAGGCTAAGCAAGCACCGGCTAGAGAAGGTGCGTCTCGACATGGCGGTGGAGACGCAGGGCGAGTGCTACAAGGGGTTTCCAAACGGCTACTGGTGCTGGTCCCGGACCCTCCCGCACAGCCTCACCAAGCTCAACGAGGCCGAGGAGGTGGCTGCCATGCAGATTTTCAAGGTTAGCCCATTGGACTCACTTATGCCGAGTCGAAGGCATATGTCATTGAATCTGGCTTAGGACCTTGGTCAAGAGATTTGCCAATCAGCTTTAGTGGCCTGCAACTTATGGGGTTTCGGTACGTTTATCTGGAGGCTCTGTTTGTATGGGGTGTTAAGTATTAAAATTATTGTATATTTTCTTTGCAGGATATAATGAGCCACGCTGGCCTAAATATGAACGAAGGCAGCACCACCAGCCTCGCTAACAACAACAGCGTCAGCAGCCAGGAGAGCGACAGTGACGACAGAGTTGCGCTCGCGCAGTCTCTGTTGCAGCGCTGCTTGCAGAAGGACACGCTGCTCGTTGAACTGTATGTCCAACTCATCAAGCAGGTGTGTAGATGTTTGTTTAATAATAAAGAGTCTGCTTTTAATATATAAAAGATAGGCTGAAGTCTACGGAGGGCTTGGGAAAATCCAAGGACTGTTTCTGATTTTTAGCAAGGAGCATGTGCCCTCTACATTTATAAACTATTGGTTTCTTCTAGTTACTCTTGGATTATTGAACACTCTTTGATACTTACAATACTTAACACATTCTGCTGAAGACTGACTAGAAACTATGGTTGGGTTAGCTCAAAAACCTGATGAAACATGAAACGAAGAACATATTATCATAATTGTTTTGCTTCCTTGTATGTTGCACTTTTTCATTAAACAGAATGTTGGTAATTGTAATGTTTCTGACTAACCTGAACAATCCCTTACTGTCATGAGTTTATGTATGTATGCTAAACCTAGAAATCATTTTTTAAATTTCTGATCGGTTTATTCAATTCCCTCAGACAACAGATCACCCTGAACCGTCGTCGCGTGTATCGGCGCGTCACTGGGCGTTGCTCTGTGCGGCGATCGGCGCGGCCCTACCGCCCGCTAAACCTATCAGAAGGCTGCTGCTGGCACACCTGCGGTATAGGGGCACCGCCTTACATACCGGCGAGGAGGGCAAGTTCGCCAGGCGAGCTGAACAGGTCAGTTCATTCATACTATTGTGAACCTATTAACCGCCATGGTCTGAAATATAAGACGTACCACATCGAGCTCACAACGCCGCCATCTCATAAATAAGACTATTATTTCTATTGTTTTTATTTGACACGGCGCTGGGGGCACGTTCAATAACCAATGTTCCGGCGGTTAAATGGTTAAATATTAAAAAAAATCGTTTCGGAGGGGACTTGAACTTGCAACCTGTCAAACCGGAGCCAGTGCATTGGACGAAAGTCCAATTAAGCTACCGAGACTTTATGTCACTAGCCCTAAAATCTTCAATCCCTTTCGTCTTTTAAGGGAGGGACGCGACGTCATTGTCCCTAACCGAAAATTTAAATTTTACAACAATGTTAGCGATTTCAAATGTCACTTTTGTCCTATTCGAAAAGATCGTAAAGCGACATGGCAGAGTTTTTGGTGCGCCATGAGAAAGGCTTACGGTCAGCAGTGTCCTATAAACGGGGTATGGCGATCAGAGTTCCAAACATACTTATTCTAAGCTGTGTTGATGACGGTTATCAGAGTTTCGAAACATTTAATTTGCCTATCTTAGATAGTTCTAAAACCTCATCTTTCCCCTACCAGGTGGCGCTGAGCGTAGCTCAAGTCCCGCGTCGTCTCACGGCGCCTTCAAAAGAGGAACTTCTCTGTGCCGCGGCGCGAAGACCCATGCACGTTCGAGTGTTGCTACTGGACGGCAAACAGCACGGTCTGGTGTTCGGCCCCGCGGCCACGGCCGACCATCTCGTCTCCATGCTGAGGGAGAAGATCGGCCTCAGCGAGACTGCTACTGGTAAGCTTTTTGTTCGCTACTGACAGTCAAATTATTGAGATATGAGCTTTGCATTGTGGGAGTTTTGACACTCGCAATACAAGGGCGGAGCCAGAGCACCCGGGTGCAATTTCAAAATTCCAATCACGTAGCCTTGTTTCACCACTTCTGGATAGTTCTTAATAGCTTTCATACGAAATATGTCAGACTATCTTTTAGAATGAGCTGGCCTATAGTCTTGTTTCTGAGCGTTTAATTGTTATTCGCAGGTTACGCCCTATACGAAGTGTGTGCTAACTCGACGCCAGCGGGTACGGGCGAGCGCGCGCTGGGCGGCCACGAGCGTGTCGGCGACGTACTCGCTCGCTGGGAGAAAGCGGGCGCCACTGCCGCTGCTTGCAGGTATGAGATTGTGCCTAGATGTATCGTCAAATGTGTGTAATAGTAATATTCGATGATTGTAATTAATTTTTACACGATTTTGAATCTTAAGGAGCATTATTTTGTGCTAGTTGTTGTACCTATCAATATTAGAACTTTAAGGAAAATAAAATAATAAAGGCTGTCCTGTTACGCTATCTTGTGTACGAAATTGAATGAAAATTGTCTACGCAATAATGTTTGTTTACATCGATGATCTAATGATTTTTATGAACATCAAGCTTCTTGATTCTTCAAGATCCTTGCCTTAAATTTAAAACACCTGTTTATGTTTGTGATTCTGAAAGGATAGACATTAGGAGGATCATGTCCAACAGTCTTTTGGACTGATCATGATGATTTACTTTACCTGGTTCTTCTTATACACTATACAGGCTGGTATTCAAGAAACGTCTATTCCTTGGCGAACGACCACTTCACAGCGCATGTGTAGCGGAAATGGAGTTACTTTACTATCAAGTGTTGCACGCGGTTCGTCACGATCGACTGCCCATAGAAACTGATGAAGCGGTGAGGATTTGTCATTTAATTTGTTTTGCTACATTTTGTTTCACTGCAGATTTACGATATTTTTGTAGGTAGCTGTTGCAGGATTACTGTATGCGTAAAGCTGGATCGGCATAATGAGAGAGACCTATGTCCAGTTGTGGACTATCATGATAGCCACATCATGATTATTATATATATATTATTATGATGATAAGATTGGGCCTACGTCTTACAGGCATATGCTCGCAAAAAAAATATTCTTGTCTATCAGCCAAACCCTTTGACTACTTATATAGGGACTAGTTATGCGTGTAATTCTACTAACAAACATTTCTGACACTTTTTTCGGGGGGCGAGGTAACATGAAATCCGCAACTTTGGATTTTATTCCCATAACTTTAGATTCTAATTTTGAACGTTAAAAATCATGGAAAGTAGTCTCGCGTGAACCCCAAACGTTCTAAGTTCGAAATTATTGTTTCGCAATTATAGGCTGTCTCGTTTAGTGATAAGGTATAAAATTAATTGATCTTATACCGTGGCAGAGGGGAAATGCTACCGCAAGGCTAGTCCTTACAATAAATAGTTAAAGGCCAAACCTAATGTAATTTTGAAGCAAATTTATTCTTCTCCATGAGTTGCACTTCTGCCCTTTCTTACACATCATCTTTCACACAATCAATCAAACCTTTTTTCTTTCTTGTTTTGTCAATTGACGTCAGATGTCAATATTGATTAATAATGTGTTATCGTTGCGCAGGTAATGCTAGCGGCCCTCCACGCTCAAGTAGTGAACGGTGAGTGCCTGGGCGGGGGGGAGGAGTGCGCGAGCGTGGCCAGCGCGGTGCTGCCCCCGCGCCTCGCCGCGCTGCCCGCGCCCGCCGTGCGCCTGCACCACCTGGCGCTGCGCGGCACCGAGCCGCACGCCGCCATGCAGCGCGCCCTCACGCTCGCCGGCTCCTGGCCTCTGGCGCGCGCCACTATATTCGACGTCACTGTGAGTATATACTCTATAGTGTACCTGCTACCGGCTTACGTACGTCACGACGTATCAGCGCAGTGCTGAACGAGGAGTTTGATGACGCGACACTGTACAGTGTAGCTGCTACTAGCTTACGTACGTCACGAAGTAGGAGGGGAGGGGTGTGGTGATGCGTCGCGAAACCACAGTCGGAACGTCCGCGTCTGCTTCTTACCCTTCCGTACCGCACAGCTGCCGAGGGATACGACTCAGTTAAGCAGTAGACCTGTAGCGTAGTATAGGAAGGAGTACGATACTACGTAAAGTATGGACACTCCCTGTCCTCCACCAAATTTTACCTCACCCCTTAGTAGGAAGTGTGGCAGAGAATAGTAGGCAATAGTGTATTCTTGTCTCACTACCACTCACTATCGCACATGCTTACCTCTTGTCAGTTTTTCTCATTTTTATGAAGTGACGGTCAAGTATCTAAGGTATGCCATTAGTAAAGTTTACCTTATTGTATGTTACATTATGTCATCGATGTAATGTTATGTATTGTGACCGCAGCAAACGTTCACGTCCAATTGGCCGCGCGCGCTGTGGCTAGGCGTGGACGCGCGCGGGCTGACGCTGCTGCGGCGCGGGTCGCGCGCTGCCCTCGTGTCGCACGACCACGACCAGCTGCTCGCCGTGTCGCCCGCGCCGCGCGCGCTGCTGCTCGTCACGCGCGCCGAGCGCAAGCACGCCAAGCTCGTGCTATCCACCGACCAGGTACTGTACTACTAGTTAATGCTGACACAGGTTACAAGAGACGCACTTATAACCACAAACGCGCAAGTGCGAGACGAAACGCATAACGGTTAGCTCAAATCAATCGGAAATCCGCTCGATCATTCTCCTATTGATCTCCAAATGTAATCCAGTTCAAATAGAGTTGTAGATCGTGACAATTTGTTCTAAAACCTGTATCATAATTTCAAGACCAAGACCAACTTGAATGGATCCATTCATAAATATGAATGAACTTGTTCATAAGTTACGTCGAAGTTGGTCGTCAAATTACAAATTTTTGTTAGTAACCTTTGTTCACGCACGCTATTTTCAACTTAATTTGAATCGAATACTGACGAAATTTAATTGATCTTTGTTCGCGCGCGCTATTTTCGACTTAATTTTAATTGAATATGGGCAAAATTTAATTATCAGTGGAAAATGCTGAAGCAGTTTTCCAATCATGATTAAATTCATGATTGAGTTTAGCTAGAAAGGTAGTGACTAGCTTAGAAGCCTCATAAACTACGCGGCAAACATCTAGAATTCTAGACCAATGGAGAAGGGTGAATGGGTGTGCGTAGCAGCGCTTTTGCCTACAAATTTTGTTCTGCGCATTAGACGTTTTTACCAATTTGTTAGCCGGCTATTAAACCATGCGAGTAAATATAGTAATAATCACTTTTCAACTGTCCAAGCACCTACATATTCTAACCCTTCAATCTCCCCACAGGCGTACCAAATCGCGACACTGATCAAAGACTACATAGAAGCCGTACGCGGGCCGGTCTCGCCGGCCGTGCAGCAGCCGGCGGACCCGTGCGGCGCCGCGCGGCAGACTGTGGCCGCCTCGTGACATCCCGCCGCCTAGTGCCAGTGCTTCCACGTCAGGCAGTAACTCTGCCGGCCGCACCCGCAGCGCACGGTTGTTACTTACCGAGGCTCTATTGTATGAAAAGTTTGCTCGTTCATTATTGATGTGCTGAGGTATTACAGATTGGGGAACCGCTTGACATTAGATCATAAATTATATTGCAAAATTTTCAGATTGATGATGAGATCGATCACAAAATGATGCATATTAAAGCTAGTCCAGAAAAAGAAAAATTCTGCCTATGAGGACGCTACAATCGTCTAAATTAGTTCAGATTCTTTCCGCAACATGGCGAGGCATCTATTTTTTTGGTTTACCTGGTGTTGTTGTATTATGGAAGTAGTCTCTTTACACGTTGTATTAAACTAGCATCAGTCGAATAACAAGCTTCTAGCGTTTTCCTAAGTAATACCAGTGCATCATTTCAGTCAATAATCGCGTGAGAAATCGAATTTACAACTTCAAGCCTAAATTAGACGTAGTTAGACAAGTCTTAAAGCTGGTGCTTCGTAAGTTGTGTTGGGTTATTAATCACATCGGCGAAGTAAATGTTGATACGATAGATTACTTAGTAAATTCTTATTGAGAATGAAATAAGAGTATAAATATTACCTACTCAATCTTATTGTGAATTGGCTAAGTCTTATTTTAGATTATAATTTTAAATTAGTCGACGCATATCAATAAATCTGTCTACATTTACTTCAGTGCATATTTAGCGGTCAAATAACGTTAGTCAAACTATTATAACAAAGATTTTCCAACAATTTCTACATGGTTGTCGATTATAATCAAACTATCTCATTGATAGATAAATCATATTTTGACACCTATAAAATAAAGAAATTAAATTTTAGAAATGAATTGTATGATTGCTTGAGATGGCGTTATTTGGCCTCAGGTCAGGTAAAAGTGGTGTTTGGTTTCGAGTGAACAGGATGGACGATTTCAGTTGCCAGAAGACGGGGAAGCAAAACATTGAATAATCCACATATTTCATAGTAAACTACAGTAATAGCTCAACAATTTTAATCCACTATTTAAAAGAATAGTTGTTATATTCCGCTCTCTTCCTAATACTTTACGTCAGTATTATTGATGTTATTATGTATGTTACAGTTAGACTTATCGAGCGTTAAGATATGTTCTGGTGTTAAAATAGATAACTTGTAATTCTATAACCCTTTATCCCCCACTTAGTCTATGGTTAACTGTTAAGTTAAGATTCACTTCTATCGACAATTCAGCAGTTCCACAAATAATTTTAACGTTGACTTCTGAAATAAACTTGCTTCGGATATAGCAAACTGCGTAAATTGTCGGCAGAAGATTATAAGACCCACTGTAAACCTCGTAGAAATACCCAAAAAACGGTAATTGAACAAATATTAAACTAATCAATTTACTGTTTATAGATAAAACATATTCGCTGTGAAATCCTTTAGAATTAGATAGAATCTCGTAATATTAAATTCCTATCTCCCTTAAAATTTCCTAATAAATTGTGTACTTTCTTAATTTGATATAATCCTGTTATCTTGTTTTGTGCCTTGCCTTGTTAAGCTGGAGTAATGGACTTAGACTGCTCAAAAATAAGCATAATGTTGGTTTATCGTCTTCTTAGCCTTTGCCCTTACATTTATGGTTGCAGAAATGTATAAAGACAGTCGATAATGGAACGGCCGAACCGAAGCTGCCTAAAAATCATCGCTCATTTACTTACCATCCCATCACTGCTCCCGCACGGTAAAAGAATTCACATTCAAATTATAGGCTTAAGATCGAGCTTGTAGATACACTTTACAACGACAATATTGTTGATTGACATCTTGCCGCGCGCTGTTTGTGTGTCATTGAAAGTGTATCTACAGAGCACGAACTTACAGCCTATGTTTGAATGTTCATTCTTTTACCGTTCGGGAGCAAGTTAGCTGTGACCTTTAGACGTATTTACAATTGGCTTTATAACATTGATGTAAAGAAATTACCTGTATCAGCAGTGTAACTGTTTTCAGCACAAATCGTGGAACAAATGCGTTCATAAATGTGAAGGCATCCTTAATTTATTATAATCTTGGATTTATTAATCTGGTTCCAGATTTAGCAATGAATAGTCTGTGTTACTCCAGCATATAATTCAGTGAGCGATTCGTGCAAATTTATGCCTGCGAAAATACTGACTGCGAAATAATTTATTAATTGTTTCAAAATATATCTTCTATGCATATTACACTATAATGCACAATGTTATGTCTCAATATTTTATTGAATTATGGTAAAAAGTACATATATTTGATATTGTAAACTATTGGAATGTAAGCATCTGAAGTTAGTGATGCTCTATGTATTGTCTGCGGGAGCATAGTTGCGCTGCAAGTCTGATAAAACATTATTGTAATAGCGCTGAATTTGTAGTTCATTGAAGTATTTTTAATTTAATGGTTTTTTTTATTTTTAGGCCTATTTGGTGCTTAGATGAAGATTTGCTTAGCTTGTGTTTCTGATCTCATATTGAGTATTATTTATTTAGATGCCATATTTTGTTTTAGGATGAGCAATACTTGATTAGGTTTATTTATTTTACTTATTTAGATTTTGTATATAATTAATAAACCAAAGACTTGAATCATCCCTTTGGATACTTTTTAATTTAGATTACTTTATTAAAATTTTTGAATTTTGTACATAATTTTTAGATATAATAGTAGATAATATACTCATTGACGTGAAATTCTCATATAATATAATGTAGGAGCTGAAATTATATATCAACAATTAACATTTGGCATTCTGTAAATTGATTTGACTTTGGTTTCTAGTTTCGTTTTAACTAGAAAAAATTTGTATGTATTAAATAATAATATACACAAGTCTTCTACCACTCTACTACTTATTATAGGATTACACCTGCGATCACACATATACATTGAGCACCATTATAACTAAAATAGACAAATTTAATAAAGGAACCTATAGGATAAGATGAATTCATTATAATTAGAATAATTTTAAGAACCTTGCGAGGTTCACGTGAACCACCATGTTAACATACTGCCCAAATAGACTGAAAGTGTCCAAATATTTTGTCCTTTTTTGATGAATTGTTTTTGTTACATTGTGTATGGAATTTTAGCCTATTATTTGAATGCCAAATAAATGACGACGATTATTTCTGGTTTTTATTTAAAACTCGTGTCTTTGTACCATTTCATTTATTTTTTATCTTAAAAATATTTTTAAATTATTTACTGTGTCACTAAACCTAAGTAGTCATCCATGAGTGTCCCAATGGCAAACTGAAAAATAAAATACATTGCGTTAAAATCTGCTATCTTCGAAGGTCAAGACACCGACGGCGGACGGCGGACGACGGTGCCGAGCACGTTAGGTGCCATTAGTATGTTCACAGACCAGGTGCCATTAGTATGTTCACAGTCCAGTGTATACAGGACTGTCCAACTTAGCACTTCTGCTAAGCTCAAAACAATGATATTCGCGCAGTGCTAACACTCGAATGCGATACAATCCTGACTCACCGGGCAAGTCGTGCGCACTGCGGCCCATTTGTTACTGACCTACGTCGTAGGTCGTCAGCAGCCATTGTTAATATGCTGACTGGTCAGACCACGAAACTGAACAACTTTCTATATGGGAACAACATAGAAATTGCGAAAAAAAAATTCTGCCCCATACATGGTCGCGTAGGATTGCAGTTGGTCCCATCCCATAAGAACGCAAAAATCGGCTGCCCCATATGCGCGCAACGCTTTTCCCTATACCGGCGACACACCAGTATGCGCCATTGCGCTCCATTTTTCCTAGTAGACGCGTATTCAACCGAACATTCCGCGCCGAACGTTCAGCATGTGTGCCGTCACACTTACATTTATCCCTGGATTCTCTAATTTCAGCATATTTCTTAACAAGGACCTTACACTTTAGATGAAACAAAAACTCACAATGCCAGTAGCGTCAACTCTGGTGCCAACGATCTTCAATCTGATCACATCCTCCTCTTGTATGACATTGTCTTCCTGCTTACTCTTGTAGCATGGAGGGTTCACGTTTGGACAGAATTCCATGTCCGCTGGAATTGACTGAAACAAACATTTCTTGGTGTAGTATTTATTGTATTATGTGGTTCCGAGTTTATCTAATTTGTTGCTTAGTATTAAAAAAATATTATGTATAATTAATGGAGTCTTGCTTGTGCATTTCCGCCAGTGTCAAGTTGTTTATGGGAGAATCTATCCCAATCTTCAGGGATTCTTTTTGGTCATCAACAAGAAGAGATTGAGGATTGCGGAGCCTCGTGGAAGGCAAAAACGCGATGCGCGAAAACCACGCCAGACAAGTGCTCGGGTCAGAACCTGCCACGTGACTCCATGCGTTAAATGGGCATAGCTAGTCAATCTACAATTTTTACAGGATGAAACACTCAAATAATACATAGCACTTTTTTTTGGACAGCCCTTTCACCTTTTGGACCAAAACGGATGATGTCTTTTTTCTGGCTTTTGCTTTTCGGTTTCTATCAATGGGTCCTCCGCACTGGGCCAAACTGCCACACAAGATATCAAACTCTAATTTTATTATAAATGGCTCAAAGTTCAAAGGTAGGTGGAAAAGGGCCAAGTTATAGTGACACATTTGCCGAATTCAGCAGTTTTGTTAGGAGAGGTGGGATGTAATTATTAATTGGACTTTTAAACTGTAAGCGTCACCATTTAATGACAAAAAGACTATCGGAAAACATATTTAAAAAAAAATCACTCGCAACATAGAAATCAAAATTGTGAGTCTCAGAAGGCTTTTAAATTAATAATATTAATAACAGTGCACTCATTTGAAGATTTAACAATATAAATTATTTTTGATCAATAAAATAGGCACTGAAATCCAATAAAAAAAAATTACCATCAGGTTTATTATAACGAGATAATAGCAAAATTTTAAATTTGGAACTTTTGCTGACGGGATTTTGTTTTAATTTTGGTACAATTATAAGCTCAAATAGGCTCTTAAATACTATACCGAAAAAAAATATTAATTATTAATTAGTCCCGGCTCAAACCGTAAAATGACTGGGCTAATTCCATGTTGCAAACTACGCGTGCAATGCGAAAAGCATTGCCTATACCGAAGACACACCAGTACGCGCCATTATTCGCATAGACGCGTACCGGGTCCGAGCCGAGCGTCGGCCGTAGGCCGGTGGGCGACACCCGGCCCGGCCCCGGCTCAGTTGCCGCTCGGTATAGAGTGAGTGTCCATACAAAATGTATGTAATATTAGTTGACCGTGCTATGGACGGCCGACGCTCGGCTTGGACCCTGCAGTGTAGTGTAGTTCATCCTTTAATTCGGCAGATGTGTTGCTAATTGTCGAAAATGCACAACTTTATTATTAGTTAAAAACTTACGTGATGTGAGATAAAACAGCTTAGGGGGCCGATTTGTGCAAACATGCCAACCTGTAATGGTAAACATACAAATTACTTGCGAGAGCGATGATAGCCCCTACGGAAGAGAGCTAGCGCCTCAATCCTGAGGCCGCGGTTTGATTCCTGGCCTGTACCACTAAGTTCTTCGGAATTTATGTACGGTTGTATTTATCATTTACTAGCTCGGCGGTGAAGGAAAACATCGTGAGGAAACCTGCATTCCCGAAGATGAAAAGAAAATACCATAAGTTCGGAGGTATGCGTAATTATGGGTGAGCTTGGGGCGAACACAAAGGACCAGCGCTGGTCTCAGTGTTACAACGACCCTTGCTTGCAACAGCCCAACCACAAATAATAAATAATAATAATACAAATTACTTATTTTATTTCTTAACTAATGAACCCGCGACTTTTTCCGCACAAATTATATACTAGATTTTATGTCAGACAAAATCGGTTTAGTAGTTTTTGCGTGATGCTCGATCAAACAAACAGACAGACAAAGAATCCAAAAATTGGTGATATGGAATCAGGGACACCTAAAAACCATATCATAACCTTTTTTTTGTTAATATCTTCAATGTACAGACACACTTCTGTTACAGTTTTATAATAGTATAGATTTAAGATTAGTGTGGGCTCAACCCATAGTGAATAAGTATGGGTTTTATGGATATGCCCAGACTGCTAGATTCATTCAAATATTAACTCTATTCTAATTTCTGAAGAAGTTCCAACAAAAGAATCACTGTAAATTTATAATTTATAGTAATGCCTGCATAATATGCAACACGCATATTATGCAGGCATTACACTCTCAAAAGAATATCCAAGGAAGATTATGATGGCTCACAATGCCTCGAGAACAATGAAGGGCATCCACTCTCATTCTTTTTTGTTCATTCTCGGCGAGAATGTAGACGAAGAGAGAGAGACGAGGGACGACGACGAGATGTGATATGTATGTGTGAATGACTTTTATACAAGCTTCAGACCATCAAACAGAACAACTTTCGCTATGAAGCCAACATCAAAATCACGAAAAATGATGCACACATGCCATTGAGAAAGTTCTTATGAAAAAGGCTTTCTCCCCAAATTGCAAGGAGTGTAATGTGGTAGAGTATGTGTATCATCTTTTGGTGGAATGTGTCTTGACACATTATTTTGGTGGAATGTACATGATACAGTATTGAACTTGTTCCACCAAGCTCGGGATTCACTGGTGAGGGAACTGAGGTTGAACGAATTTGATGTAGGTTCTTTTGCACAAAGGTTTAGCTAGCCCTAGTTCAGATAAAGTTACAAAGTTGTTTACCTTTGTGACTTCATTAGTGAATCAATGATGTGATTATCTTCTCTGATGTAATAGAGTTCAGGGTACGATGGGACTGATATTTTACATGTGTATATAAGTCCCTGATAAACAATAAAATCAACATCATCTCATCTGATGGACGTCCACTGCTGGACATAGGCCTCCCCCAAGGATTGCCATAACGACCGGTCCTGTGCTGCCCGCATCCAATTGGTTCCCACCTCCTTCACCAGGTTTTCAGTCCACCATATGGGGTACCTACCCACGTTGCGCTTTCCGGTATGCGGACGCCACTCGAGAACTTTTTGGCCCCATCGGCCATCGGTTCTGCGAGCAATGTAGCAGAGCCCCGCCCACTGCCACTTTAGTTTAGCAATTCTTTGGGCTATGTCAGTTACTGTGGATCTCTTCATTTCTGATTCGATCTCGCAGGGAAACTCCAAGCATAGCCCTCTCCATTGCCCTTTGGGCGACTTTCAGCCTTTTTATGAGGCCTTGAGTGAACGACCACGTCTGTGTTCCATATTATCATCATAATAAAATAAAAAATAAAAACATTCAACTGGATAACTATACCTTGTTAACTTGTGTGACAATAGCATCGAGAACCTCTCCTTTGAATGGCCGGAACACTATCGCCTTGTATTTTACTGGATACACAACAAACCCCTGACCGGGCTGGATGAGACCGGCTCCGATACTGTCTATTGTCGTTACCGCTATTACAAAACCATATCTGAAAAAACATTTACACTTTTTTTCCTCAATTGTTCAGTCGGTCAGTTGAATATTTGGATGCATATTTACCTAAACTTCATTTTTGGGTATGGAAACGAATTCTTTTTCTGGATGCCAGGAAAATGCATGGAAGCAACTTCTTAAAACTATTGAATTTTAAAATTAAAAAAGGCTTTTTGGTATAAAAAATCCCGGGATGTCAGGAAGTCCGGCAATGCATAACTAATCAGGTCCATAGTATGAAAGCCACTTCTTAAAATTATAAAATTAAACAAAAAACATTTCTTTTCGTAACAAAAGTGGACTCCATAATAGCCAACACCTAAACTTTAGGTAAATATGCATCCGATTTCTAGTCATAACCTAAAAACACTTTCAAATTGATACTAACTTCCCAGTGCATGTTCCTTCTACTTCTGTATACAGTTTCTGTTTTACAGTGTCCAGTAGCTGCGGCCCAAAGTACCGAGGATGCAACAGAATTTCGTGTTCCAATGAAATCTGCAATGTATAGGTTGGTTAATGTTTTGGAGCTTTTATTTAGTTTTCTTGAATAGCACAGACTGTAACTTACATGATAGAACATTATGATAACTAGTTAATAATTGGTAGAAAAGAAACACCGCATTTCATTTACTATATAAAATTATTTACAAACAAAACAGTACAATGAAAATTGTAATATCGCTGCTGGCTTCCCAGTGTTGCAAAAGTTACTTTGATAAAATCGGTAGAAATAGGTAGATTGTCTTGAAGAATGTTTGTAAAGTTCTGTGTTTTAGGCCCTATTTTTTCCAAAAGTTGCCATCAGATTTTGAACGATGAGACATGCTTACACTTAATAATTTTGTGCCAGTTGCATAGTGACCAAAACATGAAACTTGAGTGAAGTGAAAGACTTTTTGTAAAATTGTTGTAGTATCGAAAAATATTGATTTTGAGGATTTATTTCTCTGCAGGGAATTAAAAAGCATGAACTCTATTCTATAAATTATTAAATCTAATTTTCATTACCTAATTCAGTCCACAAGCTTTGCAAATAAGACGGTGAAGTTTCTTAATTAACCCTAATTTTTATTATTTGTCACACAAAAATTCTTCAATATTTGGCTTAAACATCTACGAAATAAATCGGTAGGTCACAACCTAAAATCGGTGTATCGGTAGACAGTACCCAAAATCGGTAGATCTACCGATAAATCGGTAGGCTTTGCAACACTGGGCGTCCATGTCAAATTTGAAAAACAAACTTTTTTTTGTTGTTCAAATCAAGGCAAAAGGGATCTATATAGCTCATACAGCCGATCTCTTTAATAGCAATTAAAACATAGACTAAAATGTTTTTTACCTCTTTCTACGAATTAAAACGTTGGAGGTTGGAGTTCGACGTTTTGACGCTTCTTTGGATACAGTGAACCGACCGCTTTGCCGCGCTACAAATGACGGAACACTTTTCCTGTTTACGACCCATACACCATCATATTTCACTGAACCGTATACTTTTCACTAGCACGACACTTTCTTACGCAAAAAAACACAAATTTTATGAATCAAAACTCATTTAAAACAAATAAAAATTCGATTAAATATGTGGACTTCAAACGTACAAAGAATTCCCGCCAAAAACTCAGAAACTATAAACTCTAATATACTTATATTACTCTTTGCTATAAACATAATTTTGGTTTCTTCCGGCAGGGCTGCGTTCCGAACCTACGCCCCAGGTGCACCCCGAGTGCAACTTTGGCAACTTTTCATGCTTTTCGCACTAACGCTGTTCCGAGCCTTGGTGAAAAACGTTCTATTGCAAATTCCATGCAACCATCGAATTTGATGATTAAAAGTTGCAACCCGTCAGAGGTTCGGAACGGTTGAGTTGTGACAACCGAGTGAGGAATTTTCCAAAAGCAAAAAAAATAAAAAAGTTAGTTCCTATTTTCTCGATAGATGACGTTAACCAGCCTAGCTAGCATGCCACCACCGAGAAAACGACAAAAATCGAGATGTGCCTCCATCTTTATTATTTTACGTAGGCCAGAAAGAGCGCGCATGACGTTTTTCGGTGGCAGTAGTAAAAAAAACGAAGAATTTTTCGCTTACTCTTGCGGACCACTGCGGACAAGTGGCCGTTGTTGGCAGGATGCTGGCATAGGTATTGCTAAAATCTTTGGTTGTTGGTCTGTAGCGTAGCTAAAAAAATGTGACGTCTTGTAAGGCTAAATATATATACAAAGCCTTTGACCCCACCTTTTGTGAGGAGGCTCCACCTTTGTAATATATCTATGGAGCCTCGAGAGGCCCGCATCTAGATGCGGATGCATCACGGAAACCAGAGGCAATATGGCACAGAAGGACTTGCCTTCCAACAAAATAAATAAGGAAAATATTCCACCATCATCATCGGTGAATAACAATAGGGATGTACAGCTTTATCAAATCGAAATCTATGCGACACATCTAGAATTACCTATTGAACCTGAAATATTCATTGTTATTTTTAACTGATCCATTTTTTACTATTAATTCGCAAATTTTATTAAAAATTTGAAGTTAAGCACAGCTTTACGGCTTTACGATCATAATCATAAGATAATGAACACTGAAATCGTCTAGTTCTTATCGAAGTGCGTTACGTCACTATTACTCAAAAATGCCAAATGAATCGCTGTTCGTGTAATCAGATTGTTGTAAAAAATGGCAAAAACTTACGATTATTTATTTAAATTACTCTTGATAGGTGATTCCGGAGTGGGAAAAACGTCTATACTATTTAGATTTTCAGAAGATGCTTTCAATATATCGTTTATATCGACTATTGGTAAGTGCTGAAGTCTTTGTAGTCAAAGGTTATTGTGAGATAACTTCGTCTTTTTTTGTACATAATTTGTCATCGATGCTGGTTTTTTTATTTCCTTGTCCTTTGTATGTGTTTTTTCTGATGAGGGATCGTGTTGGAGGCGGACAGGGCGCGGCGCGGTGATAAATCCCCGGGAGCCTTATCAAATTATACCAATGTAGAGTTCATGACATCATGCCCACTAATTTTAATTAGTATGCTCGGAAGTTAAACAACTGCTTGTTTGCAGGAATCGACTTCAAAATCCGTACGATAGACCTTGATGGTAAAAAAGTCAAGCTACAGATATGGTAAGCCAAACTTCCTACCTATTGTTGCTATTGAAATTTTGTGTTTCCCTGACCCCAAAAGAGATACTGTTTTCTACAATCCTTTACATTCAATTTTGCAAACTTATGGGTCAGTATCATCTTAGGTTTGGTTATGTACTTCATTTTGTTCAAAATATTAAAAAAGACTTTAACTTGCTAAAATTTATTGAGGAAACATTGATATTGTGAATAATTGGGTACTATATTATTTATTTAATTGTATGATTTGTCATAGCCTATAATAAATTTACCATCCAGATTTTCTAATTGGCAGTATCTTGACTGATATTCTGGATTGTTACTATTCAGGGACACGGCAGGGCAGGAGAGATTCCGTACAATAACAACAGCATACTACCGAGGGTCCATGGGCATTATGCTGGTCTACGATGTAACTAACGAGAAGAGCTTTGAAAACATTAAGAATTGGATAAGAAACATTGAGGAGAACGCCAGTGCAGACGTGGAGAAGATGATACTTGGCAATAAGTGCGATTTGGATGCAAAAAGACAGGTGATTTTCTATTATTTAACACATTAAAGAGTCTATACACCCAAACCGCCAAAATAGCATGAAGGTACAAATTGTATAGATTCTAGTGGAGCAGCACCCGTAGTACGCCAACCCGCGATAGCCGTGATATGGTTATATCACGTCTTCTATCTCATTCATTCGTGCGTGACCGAACGAGATAAAAGACGTGATATAGCCGTATCATGGCTAACGTGTTTGGCGTACTACGGGTGCTGGAGATATCTGTGGCTTTGGTGTTACCATTAGCGTCCCCGTAACAAATATGCTTAAAAATTTTGCTGACTATACTGAACACAGACCACCTACATGCACCCATCCATAAACGAATTGAGAGGCACAGAGGATCTCATGCATTCATGTTAAATTATCATAACATAATTGTTTTTGTAAGCGATCTTTGAACAACAGGTTAATTATTATTGTCTCAAACATAGTAACTATAATAAATTGGAGATTATTATGCAAATCTGATTTCATTATACTATAGTTGTCATAGTATATATGAATTGGAACCTCCTACAAGTCAACTCTAAGTTAGATAATCTAGCATACCAGTTAGGCTAGCATGTTGCATGTGATTTGGCTATATCACGAATAGAAAGAGAGTGGAAGCGTGATAGCTTTATATCACACTGGCATACTAGCCATGGTGCGGGACATAGCAAAGCCATGCTTTTACTCTATTTCACTGAGTGAGATAAAGGCCACATTAGACTATCAGGTTTTTTACATATAATTTGCCTGCTGCATTAGTATTCACTGGATGAGATAAAGGCCACGTTAGACTATCAGATTTTTTACATATAATTTGCCAGCTGCATTAGTAGCATTCTTTGTTTGTGCCAATTGCCAAGACATATTGAAGTAAGCAATTATAAATTACTGTTATTGGTGGAATTTTATATGTATACCTCGCGGCACGAAACTCTAGCACTCGAATCAGTGTATTTAGACGAAAATAGTGCATAGTGCCTTGTACATACGGTCAGTGCAATCAAGGTCAGCGCTAGAGATTTGTGGCGCGATACTTAATATTTTGGCCACTCTGTTTTAGGACTGACAATTGACAGTCAAAAGGTCAATAACACTGTTAATGAAAATTAACTGTTATCTATTTGCTGCCTGTTTCAAAAAAATTAAACTCTTTTACAAATTCAATATAATATTTTGAGATAACGCAGTATAAACCATCCTGTTGAGTCAGTTCTTGAGCATGCCGGCTATAATGGCAGACTTATGTGTTTAAATCATCCCACTGCTGGGCAAAGGCCTCTCCTTTACATAAGATGTTTGAATTATTAACAATACAATATGTATAGGGTCCATCATAATATGCTGACGGCTTTTAAAGGGGAAGATCAGACCCTAAAACTGAACAACTTGCTCTATGGGACCAACGTCGAAATCACAAAAGAAAAATTGTGATGTTCCATACAAAACTGCAATCCTACTCCACCCAAATGTAAAGACTTTTCGCAATTTCGATGTTGGTCCCATAGAGAAGAACAATATGTTTAGTTTGATGGTGTGATCATCCATCCTCTTAAAAAACTGTCAGCATATTAAGTTGGACCCTGTATACAGGGTGAAATTGATATCATTAGCATCCTTTTAACTCTTCCTATGCTATGTCTTAGATCTGCACTACACCCTCTCTCTGCATTGTCAGACAAGATTACCTAGGTTACCTTTAAGAAGAAAATATAAAAAAAATCAAAAATTCAGAGTGGCACTAGTATACTGTTATGACCCCTACATAGTATATTTATCTACCCACTATTACCAATGAAATAAATATTGACCTGTGTTAAATCAAATGTAATTTTGCAGGTGTCAAAAGAAAGAGGTGAACAATTAGCTATAGAGTACCAGATAAAATTTGTAGAAACTTCAGCTAAGGACTCATTAAATGTCGAGTATGCTTTTTATACTCTGGCCAGAGATATCAAAGCGAAGATGGAGAAAAAACAGGTATGATATTATAATAGCTGCATTTATATAAAGAAATCAGTAAAATCTATAGATTTAGTATTCATAGCATTCTAGGTCTCGATTTATCTTAATTACAATGGCATTGAAGCCTAGAAATAGAATAACAAATTAGTTATAGGAAATTTTACAAAGTTTATTTTAAAATGTGAATTTTCTTTTGTTCCATGGCTGTCTTTCCAAAACAGAAGGTAAAATGGCTTTCTGTGTTGTGTTAGTCTGTAGGGCTAGCATGCCACGCACGACAAAACGAGAAAACAGTCATGCGCGCGCATTTTGGCATGCGTAAAGTAACAAAGACAGAGGCACATCTCGAGTTTTCTCACAGGTGGCATGCTGGGCCCATTGATTTTTTTAATTAGCTTTGGAGTTTCGATTTTTGCATCATTTATGTCTCATGTAGATTTTGAAAGGATTTATGTATTCTCTCGAGTCTACATGGGTCTATAGAATTAGTGCATGAAGCAAAATTGAAAAATTTGTCTTAGGGCCTGTTTCATCTCATCACTTCTGAATAAGTGCTTAATAACTTATCTGACAGATCATTTGATATACAGGGTCCATATTAATATGCTGACAGTGTTTTAATATTATAAGAGACAAGCGTTAACCCGCGACTTCCTCCGCACAAATTATATACCAGATTTTAAGTCAGATCATAAGCTATCAAACAAAAAAGTTTCATCAAAATCGGTTCAGTAGTTTTCGCGTGATACTCGATCAAACAAACAAGCTTCTTTTTTTAAATTTACAGTTTTATAATAGTACTTATAGATAAGTGTACTTTTTGCAACCATCAGCAGCAAGGCTGATTCAGTGTTTATGGGGTGTAAAGCATCTCTGTGATGGGGATGGACCAGGTCTGCCTGCATAACTCCAGTCGGTTCAGGAGTTACTGATGTTTAAATTAAAAGGTCAGTAAAAAATTTACGTCTCGTCGTATGATATTATTGTAGTATGCAATGTAGCTATGTGAACAGTACAAAAACTGACATGAACTGCCATTCGGTTTAGGAGATACAACCGTTCAAAGGCCCGACCTTTGAATGGCTATATCTCCTAAACCGACTGATGAACCATATCCCTTTTTGTGCTGTTCACATAGCTACAGCGCACACTACAATAATATCATACGATCAGCCTTGCAGCTGATCGATAATTTTTTACTGATCTTTAAACATCAGTAACTCCTAAACAGACTGGAGTTATGCAGGTAGACCTGGTCCATCCCCATCACAGAGATGCTCTACACCCCATAAACACTGAATCAGCTTTGCAGCTGATGGTTGCAAAAAGTACACTTATCTCTTATACTATACGAGGATGATCAGACCATCAAACTTAACTACTTTCTCTATGGGACCAACATCGAAAACGCGAAAAAAAAAATCGCCTGTCACACATTTGCCTCAAGTAGGTTTGCAGTTTTGTATGGAACAGCTGATTTTTTTTTTTGCATGAAAGTTGTTTAGTTTGATGGTCTGATTATCCCATAAACTTAATATACTTACGGTAGTAATATTAAGTTTATGGATTATCCCCTTAAAAAAGTGTCAGCTAATACAATACCTATGCCAGCTTCCTGATGTCAGCATATTAAGAAGGACCCTATATTGCGATAGATATGTCAAACGATCTGTCAGATAAACATAACTTATTCAGAAGTGGTGAAGCCGTGGTGAAACATGCTCATAATGTACTTAAGCTTTATTTCATAGCTGGTCATTTAGTGTTCTAGCTTTCCATGTGTTTGTTTTGTATAATCATGCATTTTAAAAATGCAAGATGATCAGTGAATCATTTGTCTTTTTGTTTCATCTCATCACACACACTATTATCTGGGGGCACGGCAGTGCTCCCAGCCAAGACAAGCCAAATAGATATGACGTTTAATAAATACTGAAAAGATGTTGTCCTATCCTACCTTTTATAATATACTTACAAGGTGTAAAGGGACAGTTGGTCAAATACAAAACAGTTGAATCAGACACAAACCAAAAAAAATCAACTTCCGTACAAATCTGCATAACTTACTCAACTTAAACGTATGAAACGATTTATTTTTAGTGAAAGATGTTTAGTTTGATGGTCTGAACTCACCATTTCAGTAATTTTTGTATGTACTATGAAACCATAAAGAAAAGTTGTATTATGTATGTTTCTGTACAAGTCATAATATGTTTTCTGTATATAACAGGAGGCAAGTAACCCACAAGCTCGGACAGGCGGTCACCAGCTGAAGGCGAACGAGCAGCAGCGCAAGCCGACGTCGTGGCTCTCTCGCTGCAGCATCCTCTGACGCGCCGCCGCCCCGCGCACCCGCCTGCGCCGCGCCTCTCTCCCCCTCGCCCGCGCCGCTGTCCCCGCCATGTAGACCAGTGGCCCGTCAACCCACAACAACAATCATAACCCCACCTGACTCTATTTTTCGACCTACACTTATATGAACTGGTGCGTTATCTCCACACGGGGGAGCAGACTTGCTTTTTGTATTTTTATATCCACGACTATACTTATTTCATCTCTTAGATAAAATCAAAGCAGTATTTTTGTCGTAAATTACTTGTAAATTTTAAATACTTTCAGTGACAATTTTATTTTTATAGGGCAAAATTATTTGGTGTTTAGTTGGATAATGAAGAGTAAAGGTTTAAAGGATATTATTTCAATAGATTATTTTAGCTGTACTTTTTCTTTTGCTATTTTAATTAAGATATATATTTTAATGTAATATATACTATTTAATTTGAATAAACAGTGCTTTTTTACACATTATAGTATATTTTTAAAAGTTATATGATAATTTACATTCCATAATAAATAAAATTACAAAAATTTCCAATTAATTCATATTTATTTGCCAACGTTATATATAAAAGAGTTTAAAATAATTTGTAACATTCAAATGGAAGTATCTATCTCTAGTTCAAAAAGAGTAACCAAAAAATTACCACTTTCTGTAATGCATTTGGTCGTCCTCTAACTAGAAGTTTTAACAATTTCATCTCACGTAGATAAATGCTTTCAAGATGATTGTATTGGTTTAGGAGTGGACCTGAAAGGCCTTAGAGCAAGGTACTTGACTCCAGCTAACGCATTTTTTGTTGTAAACGTCAAAAGATGTAGTAGTTTTTTAGCAGTAAGGATGGTGAGGTCTTTGGACAGTTGTGAGCCTTTCCTCCAGTAGACTATGTAGATGGGGATCGGAGGCAGTTGGTCGGACCAGATCCCATTCCTATACGACTTGGCACGAGCCTCTGCAGATAGTAATCTGGGAACCAGCTGTGACTCTGCTGTATTCTTTTTGATGTTAAGTGGTACCGAAGCTTTAGCGAATCCGAGTTCTACGAGCCTTTCTCCAACATTTAATGTTTCCACTATTTTCGTCTGAATAATAAGAATAACACAAAAATTAGGTTTACAAGTAAATTTGTAACTTTAAAGCAGGGTTTAAAGCAAACATGTAAATGGGGGCAAAATGTTTTTCTATCAGTTAATTTAACATGTTAGAATTTTGGGGCAGAAGACCCCGCTTTAGCAAAACATAATGTAAGCCTACATCTTTTGCTGTTATCAATAAAATTGGAAGTGCTCTTTCATCCTTTGGCACCTCAACAATGTTACTAAGCAACTTTAAGACCATTCACCTGCTGAAATTTTTCAATCTTTGATGTTAGTAAAGTATCAAATTGTCACCTTTGGTTGTTGAATATGTAGTAACACAGTGGAGACGAGATCATCCTTATCTCTCGACATAGGCTTTAGGGTAAGCTGCTGTCCCCTCGCCACACATTCCAACCAGTTTATAGCATTTGCGCTCACCACCTCAACACCCCACAGCTGCAGAAATAAAACATTTAAATTAACTTTCACTGCTAGTGCTAAAATTGAGGTATCGTTAGTCATGCACACAGTCAGAACATTGAAACAATCAATGTGGCTCACCTCGTGGGTAAGGCATAAGGTTTTTGGTGACTTGTGCGATAAGTCATAAGCATTGGAATAATGCAGTAGACCTGAATCGCTACATGGGTTCTTGCGCGCTATGGCCCATTTATTACTGACCTATGATGTAGGTTGACAGCGGCAAGTGTAAAAAAATCTTGGCACATGAAATTAGGTCAATTCATCCGATTTCTTGTTAACATTGAATACAAACCTTGACTGGCAGTGGTGGTTTACTGGAATGCCACAGTGGTAAGTAGATAGGGGCACGATGATCCACTAAGACACGCACTGGAGAGTGCTGCACTCCCGCGTAGGTCCCGCGGAGCGGCTCATGCTTCTTCAAGAAATGCTCCGGCAGTTTGCTGGCTTTCGAGTACTTGCTAACCTAATTAGATTGAAATCATATAGTTATGTAATAAAATTGCAATATTTCGACTAAGATATGCGATAAGTACCGGTCTGATCTTATGTATTGATACAGCCAAGCCTGCAGTCGCGAGTGCATACACCGCTATCTGAAAATAACAAGAGGTTGGTAAAAAACATAATTTATTTGCAGAACATTCTTCACATACCTTCTACATACATTTACACCGCGATAATCCTGGTTCAGCACGTCTAACACATTGTTAAGTAATCCTTCCTTTTTCTCCGACATTTTTCTATTTATTTAATGACCAAAAAACCATATTATTCACGATATTAGCTCATCAATACTTTCGATATTGTATTTTTCCGAAGTTTTGGTTTTGATTTCACAAGCTGTCAATGTGACAGACAGTACACTTTTTTTTTAAATAGTTTATCCTTTCGGAAAGGTAATGTGAACTAGCCCTTACAGCCTGGTCTTTAGTTTCAATTTCGCTTGTAACCTAACCTAACCTAATCTTATACCTAACTCTTCAAATGCGTGGGTGGTACACACATTCCAATATTCAAGATAGTTTTACGCGAAGATCAATCCGAATCAAACGGGAGCGCCTTCTTTATTTCTCACTTTTACATTCAATTCAAGGTAAAGGATTTAATATCCTTATATAATTTATATTTTTGGAGACGAAAGACCAAAGAGTATAGAGATATAAGTATATTAGAAAAGAGAACCCACTCGTGGCAAAATTATGCATCCACCTTATGTCAAATTGAAGGTTAGCTAGCGCCATCTATGTTTCACCGACAATAATTCAACCTATACTATACATTTTTTTTTTTTTTTTGTTATTTATTAACTATCTGCAATCAGTGCTGACACTATAAGCAGATTATTAGAATGAGGATGTTTATTTGTGGAATGAACCAGCTCCCAGTGGAGGGTATTCCTTTACTGTTGCCTTCTAGGAATGTCTAGATCATGTATGTTGAGTCGCTTTAGCCTTTTTACGTCATTACTGCGGTCTGTTAGCGCAACTGCTAGCTCATTAACATGATTGGCTAGTCTATTCTGATATCGTTTTGAAATATTTGATACTTCTTGCTTTATAGTCGGCATTTCCAGATATTCATGGACTTCTGATGTTTTGACTAGCCAAGGGGCATTGGTTATTGTTCTGAAGACGTTATTTTGGAATCTTTGGAGGATTTCAATATTTGAATTGCTGGCTGTTCCCCACAATTCAATTCCGTATGTCCATACTGGCTTCAAGACAGCCTTGTAGATTAGAAGCTTGTTATTTAGTGACAGTCTTGAATGTCTTCCCATTAACCACAATAGTGACCTAAAGCGGATATTTAGCTCATCTCTCTTTTTTTGTAAATGTATACGCCAGGTTTGTGATTTGTCCAGATACATTCCCAGGTATTTAGCCACGTCACTTTGTGGAATGATGTCATCTCCGAGGCTTACTGCAGGGCATGTTCCTCGCCTTAACGTGAATGTTACGTGGGTAGATTTTGACGCACTTGCTTTTATTTTCCATTTTTTCATCCATTCAGCTATTCGGTTCAGATGTAGTTGCAGTTCTTCCGAGGCAGTGTTAGCATTTGTGTTGCTGCTTAGAGCTGCAGTGTCGTCAGCGAAAGTTGCTGAAAGGACATTTGGAGAGCTAGGTAGATCAGCAGGGAAGAGTGTGTATAACACTGGCCCTAGCACTGGTCCTTGAGGGACGCCTGCTTGTATGTTGTGGAATTTTGACCGGCTGTCGTTTACTATGACTTGGAAAACCCTGTCTTCTAGGTAAGATTTTATCAAGGTGTAGAAATTATGTGGTAGACCCCTCTTAAGTTTGTACACTAATCCTTTGTGCCACACCCTGTCAAACGCTTGTTGAACGTCGAGAAACGCTGCTGAACAATATTGTCTTTTCTCAAGAGTTTGGCGAATTTTATGTGTTATTCTGTGAACTTGTTCTACAGTTGAGTGATTACTTTGGAACCCAAATTGGTGGTCAGGTATTAGCGAGTGCTCGTTTATGATTACCTTCATTCTTTTGAGGAATAGCTTCTCAAACAGCTTTGATAGCACAGGCAACAAACTTATGGGGCGATAGGAGGAGACCTGAAAGTGGTCCTTGCCTGGTTTAGGTATCATAATTATATGGGAGACTTTCCAAAGAAGTGGATAGTATGACGTCCTGAGAATGCCATTAAACAGGGAGGCTATGTAAGCAAGAGCAATCTTTGGTAGTTCTCTGAGTACTTCCGCAGTTATCAGATCGAAGCCAGCTGCCTTATGTAAATCCATACTTCTGATGGTTATCCAAACTTCATGTGGGCTAAAGCACTTTATAGGAGGGCTCAGTTGGAGATCTGAATTCAAGAAATCGTCAACCTCTTTTTCTGTGGTACAGTCTTCAATTGAGTTCGGTGTAAACGCGTCCTGCAGGAATATGGCAAAGGCTTGCGCCTTTTCACTATCAGTTTTTGCCCATGAACCATCACCTAGATTCAAAGGAAATTGTCCTGGGATTGGTTTCTTTGTAGTTTTAACAGCTTTCCAGAGAGAATATTCTTTGTTACCCGTAGTCGACATATTTTGTAGTCTGTTCTGTAGAGTTTCATTTTCGATTTTGATCAGAAATTTTTTCAATTTCTCAGCCGCTTTGTTAAATTCCGCTTTATCATCACTGCGTCTAGTGTTGTGCCAAATACGGCGAAGCCTCCTTTTTTCTAGGACCCTCTCTCTAATTTCAATTGAGACATTTTGGTATATGTTTCGTTTTTGTTTTGGTTCCGGGGTGCTAAGCCAGCATGCTGTCTGAACAATTTTTGTGAGTTCAGTTGTAGCCGATTCTATGTCAGAGTCTGTTTTGAGGGGTATTTTTAGTTTTAAGTGCTTGGTTATGTAATCCCTAAATGCACTCCAGTCTGTGTTTTTGTTGTATAAAAAGTCCTTTTTACCTCTTTCTATAATAACAGAGCTGATGGTTGCTATGATTGGTGTGTGATCGGATGAGCTATCCAGACAACTTTCTATTTTAAGATAGTGTTCCGAGATTCCCTTGTAAGTGAAGAAGTCAATGAGATCCGGTCTTTTTTCTGGGTCTGTTGGCCAGCTTGTAGGCTGTCTGGTAGAGAGGACACATAACTTATTTTTGTCAATTGAGGCCTTCAGATTTCTTCCTCTAGTCAATGTTGTGTGTGAACCCCAGTATACATTTTTGGCGTTCCAGTCGCCCCCCGCAATGTATTTTGACCCTAACGTTTTGAAGAATATTGTAAAGCTTTCTTCAGTAATGGAGTGTTTAGGTGGACAATATATCGCAGCTATTTTGAAATCTCCTAGCTTATCCTGGACTTGTATTATTGTCGCTTGTAGGTGGACCTCTCGGAACTCTGTTAAAACGCAGTGTTTCACAGCCTTTCTTATTATAATGGCTGTTCCTGCTTTACTAGTTCCGTCCGGATGATTAGTAGTGTAGATGTTGTAATTTTCCAGAGTGAAGTTATCTCTTTCTGATAGATGGGTTTCAGATATTAGTGCTACATCAAGTCTATTCATTTTCATAAAGTTGAGGAATTCTTGTTTCTTGTTTTTAAGTCCGTTTATGTTCCATGCTGCAATTCTAATAGAGTTCATTTTGGAATTCTATTGACAACGGTAGATAATAAGCTCATCAAAGTGCTTAATTGTCCTATAAGGAGATCTAGCTTTTTAGCTTGTTCTGTGAGTAGTTGTTCTAACTTGTGTGAGTAGTCTTGATAATGTTTATCTTTCTGAAGGATTTGTGCATAGGTAGGTTGTTTTTTATGTCTTTCGTATCTGTTTCTTTCTTTGTTCTCATTATTGTCCATGTGCGGTTTTTCTTCGTATGTATTTCTATCTTGTGGTATACCTCTTTGGTTCTTTGGGTGTCTTTCCATATTGTTGTGGCCGAGCTCTAGATTATATTATTTTCTTTCATAGGGTGTGTTAATAGGTGTATTTCTCATTTTGCTCATTTTTCGTTCTTTTATTTCCAGGAAAACTTCGCATCCTTTGTAGTTTGCTGGGTGTTCACCTAGACAGAGTGCACATATGGCGGGGGTGTCTCTGCCTACTTTGGGACATTCAGTTGTTCTATGATTTTGCGCACACTTGACACATCTGTATGGCCTCATACAATTGTTTTGAGTATGTCCATATTGTTGGCATCTCTTACATTGTGGTATCGAGTTCTTTTTCTTAGGATCTTCAATGGTTACGGTGTTGTAAATGTGCTTGATATTTTTTGCCTCACCATTTTTGGGACTCTGCTCTAACTTGACAAAGAATGTAGAAGTTGGGATTTTTGATGGTCCGTATCTGGCGTTAATAATTTCCCCTTTTATCTTATTGCCCGTACTTTCGATTGCTTCTCTAATAGCTTCTAGCGGGGTGGTCGGGTGTAATTATTTTATAACTATTCTGTAGGGCCTTTCATCTTTCCTTGTAAATGTATGTCCAATTAGGTTGTTTTCTCTGACCAGTTCCATAAGTTTTTTGTAGGCTTCCATGTTGATACAGGTTACTCTAAGCTGTTTTTTGGTTATTATTTTATATGAGTACTCAGTTTTAATAAGTGTCGTTTCGATGAGTTCTGATAGTTTCTCTAGGTTCTCTATGCCATATAACATAATAGGTGGCGGCTTGCTAGGCTTGGTAGTCTTATTCTTTTCTGGATCCAGGTCTATAATTTCTAGGTCTGAAAAGGCATTGTGTGTTGGGATTCCTGCTGAGCCTGGAGGGGAGTCACTGACTCTTTTCCTCTTAGGTTGCCTTAGTGTAGGTATGGTTTGCCACTTGTGAGTGGGATGTTCGCATGTTGGTTCTTGAGGCTGGGTATCCTCTAGAGAGTCTGCCACTCTTAGATTCAACTGACTTACTTCACCAACTGATGAGGATCTTGGCCTGTTGAATAGTCCAGGGTGAAAAATTTGCTGAGTAAGTTGTTTTGGAGGTTTTGATCTGTTGTTTTCATTCATTTTGATTCCCACGAGTTAGGTCGATTTAAACAGGTCGCTCACGAGGTGACGCCCATTCCCATGAGAAGGCACATACACGCCGACGTTAACCAGGTCCGTCGTGGTTGGCGCTAGAGACTAGTTCCCCACTAGCCATTCATCCTATCGGCACGTTTCCCACTTTAGGATTGGGGTTATTTTTTATAGAGATTTTCTTCCTCATGACTCGGGCGGTTAAGCCAAAGACACCGTTCCTGCAAAACATGACTACCGGGTTACGGAGTGTGAAGATCATTTCCTATCATCACTAGGCTAGCACATGGGCCAGCAAGGTCAGGTTAGTTGACCGCCGCCTGAGACTCGGCGTTGTCTGTCATTTGGCACCACCCAGGGGACACGTGCAGGGTTGTGGTTAGGTGGATCCTACGGACGACGGACAGACGACTATCCCCCATATATATATATATACTATACATATCACATCATACCAATGGATATTATTGTTTTGAATGCTAGTTTTCATTCAATCCCGCACCGATCGAGTGAAATTCCAGTATCCTTACTATTCCTGTAATCTAAACATTGGTAAGAGAACAACAGAAACTCTAGAACATCACTAAATCGGCACGAAATTGAACGAAAACTACAAACAACAACCCGTACATTACGCAAGATAGGTAGCCATTTTGTGATTTTGTCAATTTGACATTGACATAACAAAAAAATCTTTTTTTTTTCATAGTTCTGCGAAATATTTAATAGATGGCAGCACATTCTATGCAAACTGAATCGGAAAAACCCACCAAAAGACCACAGGAAAGAGGTAAACCGACCGCTTTGCCGCGCTACAAATGACGGAACACTTTTCATGTTTACGACCCATACACCATCATATTTAACTGAACTGTATATTGTTCACTTGCACGACACTTTGTTACACAAAATAACACAAATTTTACGAATCCAAACTTACTATAAACAATAAAAATTCGACAAAATATGTGGACTCCAAACGTAGTTAACGGATCCCCGCCAAAAACTCCCGCAGCATAGAGATAGTAATATTGACCTGGCAACATTTGGATCCACGTCAACCAATTTGACAGCTGCAGCTGGTGAAGTGCATCGTTTTTGGTTGTTTTTTGGATTTTGAAAAAATACTACAAAAATGATTACCGTTCTAAATACGATCGATACTGGTCATGAAGACATGATACACGATGCAGAATTAGACTACTATGGATTGAGACTAGCGACCTGTTCTTCTGATAATTCTGTGAAAATCTACGACATCAAGAGCGGTACACAAACCTTAGCTGCCGACCTGAAAGGGCACTTTGGACCCGTTTGGCAAGTAGCTTGGGCCCATCCTAAGTTCGGCAACCTTCTAGCGTCGTGCTCCTACGACAGGAAAGTAATAATATGGAAAGAGTCCGGCGAATGGACGAAGCTGTACGAATACACTGGTCACGAGAGCTCCGTGAACTCGGTGGCGTGGGCGCCGGCGGAGTACGGGCTGATCCTTGCGTGTTGCAGCTCCGACGGCTCCGTCTCCACCATAACGTACGCGCAGGACGGCGGCAACTGGGACGTCAAGAAGATACCGGGCGCTCACGCGATCGGCGTCAACTCTATAAGCTGGTGCCCCGCGATATCAGCCGACTTGAACCTGGACCCTCTTAGCAACAAGGAGGCGCCCAAGAGAATAGTTTCCGGTGGATGCGATAATTTGATCAAGGTAAAGTAATTAAATAAAATGTTGTATAACATAAACAAATATTAAATGTACTTTGTTGAGTCACATGTTTTCGTTCATGTAAAATTTATGTGTAGACTTTCATTTAATTATAATTATTTTTCAGATATGGCGAGAACAAGGGGACCAATGGGTAGAAGAGAACCGCCTAGAGATGCACATGGACTGGGTTAGAGACGTAGCATGGGCACCCTCCCTCGGCTTGCAGCGATCCATGATTGCCAGCTGCTCCCAGGACAAGAGAGTTGTCATCTGGACCAGCGACGACAATGTGTCTTGGACACCTACAATACTGAACACATTTGATGATGTTGTGTGGAGTGTGAGCTGGTCGTTGACTGGCAACATCCTGGCGGTGTCCGGGGGAGACAACAAAGTGAGTCTGTGGAGAGAAGGCACCGACGGACAGTGGTTATGCATTAGTGAAGTTGCTAAAGGATTAGGACAGACACCCAACGATGAAAGAAGTACGCTTTAACATAATCAATTTGGTTATTCTATTTTTGTGTTTAAAATTTTCTAATAGTAATAATATGTAATATAATCGATTATAATTATTATTGACTTTAATTTTTCCCTGACAAGGCAGATAGTTGCATACACAGCAATCTGCCTTACAACTTATGGGGTGCTCTTAGTAGCCACCTCCTAGAGTGTGCTGAGGTGTTGCAGTCCTTCTGTTGACTAACATTTGGAACACAACCCACGGCACCGGTGCACCCTGGGCAACGTAGTTAGAGATTGACTGATGGTTTACCTCTAGCTACGGCCAAGAGCTACTTAAACACCAACCTGTGACTTGTAAGTGCATCCAGGTAGGCCAACTAACACTTACCTGTGCTAGGGCCTGCGCAGTCGAGCGCCGTACGCCAGGATGACGGAGTCCTGGGAGGTTGAGCCAACCGGTGCCAGGGTTTAGTGCACTCGCAAGGCAACACACCCCTTTGGTCCCAATTTCAGGCTAAACGGCTGCCCTTGTAGTTAGCCACTGTGAGGGCAATGGTCATGCGTCCCATCAGCGGGCCGCTGGCGAGGTGTGGAGGGTCTGTGATGGAGTCAATTCACCGTATTGGGTAGTCGGCCATGCTGACGGAGCGAGGGTGTGTGGAGGAAACTGATGGACAGCGCAAGCTGTGCGTCAGCCACAGACTCGGAGTTCCCGATGTCGCGCCGGATCGCCAACCCGCCACACCTATATCCCACTGGTATTCCTAGTGTTCTTTTATAAGGCACTCCCAGTTGCGGGCTCCGTGGAGGGTGGGAAGCCAAGTTGGATGAATTTTAACCTATAAATAATATGGATACTAAAACATTTCCTTTAAATCAAACATGGTTGGTGCCTGAGGAGAAACCCAATGGTGTCTCCCAAACTGTAAACCGAGAAAATGCGCCAGTGGCAAACAGAAATAAAAGGAAACTGAGCTCAAGACAGCGGAGAAAGCTGAAACAGAGGGAGCTGGCCTTGAATGCTATTCCAGCTCCTTCGACCTTAAAACATACAGATAAGACCCCACGTAGTCCCGGTGAATACAATAAACCGCTTGCTCAAGAAACTGTCTGTCAAGGGATGGCTGTTGGATCACACCCACCTGGCGGCGCCAATTCAGAAAGCACAAAACAAGCTCAAACTGCAGCTAAAAGAACACACCCCGAAAACAAAACAGCGCCAAGGGGTGAGAACAAGAGACCGTGGGTCGATAAACCCGCCAAAATCAACCCACCACGCAGCTACGATGATCCCAGCAATGTTGTTGCCATCACTTTGGCCGAAGCTGATTTCCTTGATAAGACACAGTCTCATCAGATTGTTAAGATTCTGCAAGATGTAATTCTTAGACTAGCTAGAAAGCAATCTGCTGAAGCGTCAGGACCACAGTTTCGTGGTAAACCTTTTTACAATGGATGGTCCCTACAGTTATGGTGTATGGACGCTCGCACACGTTGCTGGTTAAAAAATACCATCGAGGATGTAAGGCTACCTTCAGGCGAACGACTGACCACAAAGCGGCTAAGTGAAATGCAGTGGATGGTGCGTTCTGGTATACTCATACCAGGGATCCATGAAACCGGCAGTATACCTCTTATGTTGGCATACCAGAACCCCTGGGCTGGTGTCGATCGTTGGATGTTCCATGTAACTACCAAGCGGGGAAAAAATACATTCTTACTCGTCGGTATCCCCGAAGACGTAGTCAAAGTTTTAATGAAACGTGAGCGCCGACTCGGCTTTATGCTCGGATCGGTCTACGTCAAGTTTCAGGGTACCAACAAAAAGTTTTCCGACGCCCCCCCTAAATTGAGCATGGACGACGAAGACGAAGACTATCGCACTTCGAACACGAATAATTATACGGATGCAAAGCCCAATACTTCGGAGCTTGAGACCTATGCAATGCCCAATACTTCGGCAGAGCCTGAGGCATCTACTACAACTCATCACTACTTAAATGAGGCATCTACTAAATCTCATCGCTACTTAAATGAGGCTTCTCCTACCTACTTAAATGAAGTCTCTTCTACATCACATCACTCCTTGAAAGAGGAATCTACGATGTCTCATCCCTACCTAAAATGAAGCGTCTTCCACATCAAATCACTCCTTAAAAGAGGCCTCTACTACATATCAGCACTACTTAAATGAGGCATCTACTACCTCTCATCACTACTTAAATGAAACCACTACCTCTCATCACTACGAAAATGAGGTATCTACTAAATCTCATCACTACTTAAATGAGACATCTACTAAATCTCATCACTACTTAAATGAGGCCTCTCTTACATCTCATAACTACGGAAATGAGGCATCTACTAAATCTCATCACTACTTAAATGAGGCCTCTCCTTCATATCGTCACTACCTAAATGAGGAATCTACTAAATCTGATCACTACTTAAATGAGGCATCAACTAAATCTTATCACTACGTAAATGAGGCATCTAGTAAATCTCATAACTACTTAAATGAGGCCTCTCCTACATCTCATCACTACGTAAATGAGGCATCTACTAAACAACACTACTTAAATGAGGCCTTTACTAATTCTCATAACCACATAAATGAGACCTCTACTACACCTTTTGATGGGATGCCGGATTCTGCAGATGAATACACCTACGAAAACCTTGAGAGTCCCGAGGGGTGCGATTTTGATTCATGGTATGAAGAGGATTGAAGAGTTAAAGCTGGAGGTGTCTGACATCTCTTAAATGGAAATGGCTCTAGTGACTAGGTTCGTAACAGACTTCGCATTGATCCAGGAATCGTAGATCTGCGAGATTTGATGATAACGACGTTCGAACCGAACTACAGTTTTTGTTTTTGTATTCATAATGGGTTTGCGCTTGGTTTCATCTCACCTGATGGGAAGTGTAGACGAAGCCGAGGATGTAGCGCGCCCACCCGGAAAAAGCCTATTAACTCTTCTTTTGAAAATATCTTGATTATATTTGCTTGGAAACAGACGCAGGGAATGAGTTCCAAACCTTACCGGTTCTCATTATAAAACAGTATAGAGATGCGATCAGCTCGCAATATTATAGTGCATAACTATGTCCGAATTCGGTTGAGATTGTAACATAGCCCAAGCCCTTACATTATTTAACTATCTGCTACCTGTAGCCAAGTGCTGGCTAAAATGTTTCTTGTGAATTGTTTTGTAAACGTAATTTTATAATAGAAAAATAAAAATTTGTAATTTTATTACTGTGCTTTTATTGCTTAGCAAATTTTCCAAAACTATAGGGCCAAATAATATTATCTTGGACATTATCAGTTTAAGGTCCTATGTCGAAAAATAATTGAAGCGAAATGGGCTTGTGATAGCTTAAATTACTGCCTGATGCGAAAGAAAGAGATGGGGCGGCGCGCGCGCCTGAAACGACGCAAGCGTAAAACAAACTTTATTTAATTGTGATTGTACTATTTATGTAAGTTCAATTCTGCTCTTATCAAAATTTGTAAAATATCAATCACTTTTTTTAAATCAAGTCTCGTGTTTCTATTATTCACCGTTTAGCAGTTCCAAGCGTTTATAAATAAAAACGGAGGCTACTTTGGCTAGTTTTTCTATCGAGAAAATATGTCTTAAACGTGTTTTGGCTCTTGTCAAAACTTCAATTATATGTTCAATTTACCCATATCCGCTAATCATACTCCTACTGTTAGTACTTCATGATTTATGACGCTTTGAAGAATCCTATTATTTTTACATAGCCTCTTAACTGTAGGACCAAATAATATTATCTTAACACGTTCGCGGACAGTGACCGGCTATAGCAGTTATAACAATAAAAGTTCTATTGTGTCTCGTTCAGTGTCTGCGAAAGTGTTAAACATTACCAATTTACCTGTAGGACCAAATAATATTATCTTGAACATTATCAATTTATCACACATTGTGTAGATGTCGATTATGATGACTAGAAAGCTATACAGTATAAAAACCCTAGTAATATCTAAAGGGGTGTTTTAGATTAGACTATCACACTGAACAACTTTCACAATGGAGCAGACATAAAAAAACTTGTTTTGCATGAAATATCGCATTTTTTTCGATATTGGCTCCATAGTGAAAGTTGTTCAGTTTGATGGGCTAACTCACCCCTTTAATCTATTCAATTTATCCCCCCCGAAATCCGAATATTTGTATGGAAAAGTTATTACAGCACTTTCTTCAAAGAAACATACGCTTACTTAATAAAAAAACATTTAATCTTAATTACAAACTTAAGTACAAACTAGGTAATAAACCAAATATCACATGTTACTGAGATTGAACTCAATAAGTTCTAATAGTAGCGGCATCTTGTAATAGCGCGCGATGGTCTTGTATGTGGTCAGCTGTTCGCGCACCTCGCTAACCGGAGACATGAGGGCGAACTCGCCGGCACAGTCGCACACTACTGATAGGTTCTCGCGTTTTACCTGCAAGTTAAGAAGGTTGTAATCAGACGCTGGACAAAGGTGGTCGATATTAAGGGGCCATTCGTCCCGGAATACTGTGAAGGGGTCTCTTATTTTTCATTTCTCGACAAGATTTATACATTTATACAATGGAAAAAAATTGCACAGTATTCTTGGATTTCTTTATCTAGTGAAATCATAAATTGAATACACGATTGAAATTACTTCACACGATAGAATTTTTTTTTCGAAAAGTTAAGAAAATAACGTATTTTAAAAATTATTTTCTCAAACTAGAATAACTTGCAACCGTTTATAATTACTGGAATTTTACTCACATATTCATCATTAGTTTATTATCCAGTGAAATCATAAAAAAAACTACTAAGTACCTACTTTTATTAATTATTTTTAATCGAAAATACGGCACACGTACGTACTTTTCGGAGGGCTGGGAAATCGCGTTTCTCATAGAAAATATTCGCCTGAACCTATGGCCCCTTAACCATAGCATTTCGACTCTGAAGTGAAAGTGGGCGGGATACTTTGGCTAGATGGAATGACGGCTGATGGACTAAAGCACTGACAGAATTGCGACCCTGGGACTGTCAGTGGGCAGACTGTCCAACCCGGGGAGAAAGCACATAACACAAATTCAAATTGGCGAGGATTGTGTTCCATACTGTTTTTGCCTGTCCCTTTAGGTAAATAGAGCATAATAACGTATGTTGCATAAGCGTTGATTGCGCGTTCGAATGGGCTCGGACGGCATGCCTATAATTTTTTCTAACTTAAACGGTGAAGGAAAACATCACGAGGAAACCTGCATGACACTGACCACGACATTCTGATGCGTATGTGAAGTCACCAATCCACATTACGCACGCGTGGTTGACTAACGCCCATACACCCTTGAGGGTAGGCCTGTGTCTTGAAGTTTGCAGATGCGTAGACTGTGATGATGATGTGTTTCTCTATGGAAGGAGTCTCGAATATAAAACGAACCTGACGGCACCTGGTGCAGGCAAGGTCCTGCAGGGTGAAGGTCATGGCGCGTCGGTTCATGGTCTCTATGAGGCGCCACTCCAGCTCTTGGTTGTCGTACGCCGTGCCGCATGTCGGGCACACGCACACAGGCCTGCAGCAAACACATTAAGGAACAAGTTTTAGATTTAAACTAAAATTATACGAGATATCATCAATGATTCTAGCTTAATAATGAATAAGGCAAACAGGCATGACACAACCTGCGCCCGCGGCATGACGCCTCGATAAACGTTTTATCGCGCCTGCTGGCTCGTTCGTTCGCGCGCAAAAAGAAAGAGAGGTAGGGTGCGTTAGATATGTATAGCGCCGTCATGCCGCGCGTGCTGTTCTAATAAAAGATTCGACAGAAAGCTTCTGTCCGCGTGGATTTCGTAAAACTTTTACACCTATAGCCAGCCCTTTAGGAGTAGATTTTCGAAGAATCCTTTTTTAGTACACCCCTACATCCTCTGTAGAATATGTGTTCTAAATTTCTACCTATAATCTTCATCTGTCAGTAAGTCACGGAACTGGTTTGTATAAAGAAGAAGAAGATAGATCGATAGAAGTATAGATATATTGTTGTTTTTGAGATTATGTTTTTGTTCACCGCGGATAAATTCCCAAGAGTCAAGTCTTCAAACTAAAGAAACAAAGAAGCCTCTGTCACACACAGAAGACTCTTTTGTGAAGGCACAAGAGAACAGATCTTTCTTATTTTCTCGGCAGCGGCTTGCTAGGTCCACGTAAATATAAGGAACCCACGTGTCGTTCTCTGTGGCGCGGTGCGTGTCGCGGCAGAGGTCGAGGTCGCGGCAGTGGTTGCACACCTTGCAGATGACCTCGGACAGCACGCACGAGGTGCAGGGGTCGCGCCACTCCGCCTTACTACTGAACTCGCCTACTCCGATCAGACGGAGCAGGTTACGACGGAGGAGCGTTATCTGAAAGACATCCAAAAAGACGCAATTAAAAAAAAATACCTTTGGTACTATGATATACTAGTAAACATGTGGTTGTACATGTTTACTTAAAAATTTGGGGCTGTTATCGCGACTTTTCTGTTTGGTCTATTTCTAGAAGAGATTCTAAAATAATGTACCGAGAAAATAAACCATTCTTAATAAGACCGGGTCAGACCGTTATTTGACTGGCCTAGACAGTATGTTTCCCTAATGCAATAAAAATAAAATAATTATGTATTTACTCGTAAACATAATTTCTTCAACAATAAACTTGAAACCTTCATTAAGTTTGCTAAAAGTTAGCCTAGTTACGACTGCGTGCAAAACAGCTATTAGTTGTAGCAAAGTACAGTAGAGCGGGTGTCGCTTCGGATAGAGCTCTCTGTACGAACACATACCTCGTCCTCCAGGCCGGCGTGTAGAGACAACAGCTTGCAGAGCGCGTTGACGTACAGTAGAGCGGGTGTCGCGTCGGATAGAGCGTCCGCCTTCAGGCCGGGTTGAGGCAATATGTCGCCGGGACGCAGGCACGGCATACGAGAGTGGATCTTTTCTGTTACTCTGTGGACAGAGTTGGTTTTGTTGAAAATTACAACATTTCTTTGTGAGAAATAATAACTTTGTCAATCATACAACTTTTAACAAAAATTTATTTCGGCGCTGATGAGTCCCGCACGCTCTGAGGCAGCAAGTGTACTACTATACAATAAACTAACTGGAACAGTTTCTGTGCGATCTCCCCCCGCAGTAAGGCCGCCAGGCGCTGGGGCTCGGAGTGCGCGGCGCTGATGAGTCCCCCCACCGCCGCCGCGAACTGGTCCCGCACGCTACGAGGCAGGAAATCGGCCAGGTTCCATTGCATCGTTATTGCACCCTGGTGGAGAATATAATATTTTTTTGCAAATAATTTCACACACGTTTATAGTTGTTCTTAACCCCCGACGCAAAAAGAGGGGTGTTATAAGTTTGACGCCTATGTCGGTATGCTTGTCAGAATGTCTGTCTGTGGCATCGTAGCGCCTGGCTGCTGGACCGATTTCGATGCGTTTTTTTTAATAGAAAGATAATTTTTGCGGGAGTGTCCTTAACTTTGTTTCATGAAAATCGGTGCAGCAGTTTTCTAGTAATTTCAAAAATTAAATTACAAATAAAAAAACCCCTACGCTATAAACAAACATTTAAAAAGTAAAAAATAATTCGGTCACGGTCATTTTTGATGTAAGCAAATGTATGTTTTACTTCTTAGCACGTTCGCGGACAGTGACCGGCTATAGCAGTGATAACAATAAAAGTTCTATTATGTATCGTTCAGTGCCCGCGAAAGTGTTAACTCTCTTTAAGATATTTTAGGTCAATTAATGCGTAGGGGATCGCTATGAAATGACCATTGATTTTTTTACAATCACTTGCGGTCCCCGACACATTAATTGACCTAAAATATCTTAAAGAGAGTCAAAAAGTAAAACATACATTTGCTTACATCAAAAATAATAGGTATGTCTGGATAGACCAGATTACCAAAGATCTCGAGGAGCTGGAGGTGCCCAACTGGACTGAGATGCCACAGAAAAGAGATGAATGGCGTGCTTTATTGTCGGAGGCCAAGACCCACTTCGGGTCCCTGAGCCAGCATAGTAAGTAAGTAAAAATAATAGGTGACCGAATTATTTTTCACTTTTTAAATGTTTGTTTTTAGCGTAGGGGGGTTTTTTTTAATTTGTAATTTATGCTGTGCTGGTTCTTTGACTATGTCTTTAAGATAATATCAAATAGATCAGTAAATAAGTTTTAATAATATAAACTTTATAGAACACATAACACGTGAAATAAGCACAACTTGAGTAAATATTTATTAATATTTACAGAGAAAACATTTAAAGTAGACATGTACAAAAGGCGAGCTTATCTCTAAAGAAATTTCGTCCAGCAGACACCTTTATTCAGGTATGTGTATATAGTAATTTAGAATTTGCATTACCCCATGAAGAATTTTAAATATAAAAGAAAACATTAAAGTTAACGTACTTCGTTATCACTCTCTTCACTTTCGGTGGGAAGTTGCGACAATCCAACTTCGACTAATCCTTGAGGCAATTTACCCTGTAATTAAAAACCAAAAATTAATTTTGTAATTTAAGAGGCTATGTGAAAAAAATAGGATTCTTCAAAGCGTCATATATCATGAAGTACTAACAGTAGGAGTATGATTAGCGGATATGTGTAAATTGAACATATAATTGAAGTTTTGATTAGAGCCAAAACACGATTAAGACCCATTTTCTCGATTGAAAAACAAGCCAAAATAGCCTCCGTCTTTATCGATAAACGCTTGGAACTGCTAATCGGTGAATAATAGAAACACGAGACTTGATTTATATTTTAAAAATTTTGATTAGAGCAGAAATGAACTTACATAAATAGTACAATCACAATTAAATAAAGTTTGTTTTACGCTTGCGTCCCATCTCTTTCTCTCGCATCAGGCAGTAATATAAGCTATCACACGCCCATTTCGCTTCAATTATTTTTCGACATAGGCCCTTAAGACTTCTACGTATTTGCAGCTGGCCCGTAATATTTTGGGGGAATCAAAATTGTTAGGACAGCTGTTGTATGGTCCTTTATGTAATAATCCTGCCAGAAGTTACCAAAGTATCAGATTTGTTGTAGCATCCTTTTAAACTAAGATTCTACCCAGCAAACTGAACAACTTTCACTATGGGAGCAAACCGATCGAAGCAAAAAAATAATCAGTTTTTCCATACTAAACTGCAATGCCTACTCGACTCAAATGTATGCAACAGCTGATTATTTTTTTGCTACTATCGGCTTGCTCCCATAGTGAAAGTTGTTCAGTTTGATGGGTAGACTCTTAGTTTAAAAGGATGCTAATGATATGAATTTCACCCTGTATATAGGTTATAGACTACTGCCATGTCCCCTTCGTACCTGAATGCCGGCGTGGTTGGCCTCGTCCAGCCAGAGCAGGTGAACCCAGCACTGCTTGTAGCGGATGTCGATGCCGTGGAACAGCTCCTTGTTGCGAATACTCTGCACTACGAACTCCACGTAACCTGGCATTGTTATAAAAATATGAGACTTTTAAGTAAATTTTGCATTCGGAAAAAGACGAAAAATAATTGAAGCTTAATGGGCGTGTGATAGGCGGCGCGCGCGCCTGAAACGACGCAAGCGTAAAACAAACTTTATTTAATTGTGATTGTACTATTTATGTAAGTTCAATTCTGCTCTAATCAAAATTTTTAAAATATCAATCTCTTTTTTTTAAATCAAGTCTCGTGTTTCTCTTATTCACCGCTTAGCAGTTCCAAGCGTTTATCGATAAAGACGGAGGCTCCTTTGGCTTGTTTTTCTATCGAGAAAATGTGTCTTAATCGTGTTTTGGCTCTAATCAAAACTTCAATTATATGTTCAATTTACACATATCCGCTAATCATACTCCTACTGTTAGTACTTCATGATATATGACGCTGGGCACTCTATGTGACATTCTGATCTACTAGTGGACATTTTGCGAATGTGACAATCTGCGCTGAAGCGTAAAAAACCGCTGATCCTGTTTTAAAAATACCTAATTAGGTCCACGAAATATCGAGAAAACATTTAAATGAAAGTAAAAGTATGGTAGAATGTTTATGATAGATTTGATCCTATCATTCACTCGTATCGATCGATGGTGCTCTAAAATACAGGTTAGTATTTAGCATAGCATAGATACGCTCACGACTATATTCCCCGAGGGGGTAGTCAGAGATATTCTGAAACCTCAGAGCATCCACGTTTCACTAGTAACAAAATTCTGTCCAGTGTGACGGGGAGTGAGCCCGTCGCCACTTGTAATGGACAGTGGGTACAATACATGCCTCGAAATTGAAGCATGCAGGTTTCCTCACGATGTTTTCCTTCACCGAAAAGCCGTAAGTATTTAGATTTTTTTATACCTACGTAAATTTTAATGCGTTACATATTTAACGGGGGTGCTTCAATATCAAACTGAACAACTTTATCTATTCGACTAACATCTAAATGGCGAAAAAATATCATCTGTCCCATATATTTAGATCGAGTAGGCTTGCAATTTTTAAAGTTGGTCCCATAGAGAAAGTTGTTTTTTTATGGTCAGCCATAAGAATAGTGAATGATTAGTGTATTATTAACTATTCTTATGGGTCAGCCCCTATAGTATTAGTCCTGGAGGAGTAAATTGCTGCGTTCAGATTCGAATTCAGGTTTGGACTCAAGTGAATCTGCACTTCAACATTGATTTCATTAGGTGCATGTTTTCTATTCTTGCTGTTCTATTGTAAAATCATAAAATCATATAATTATTACTAGAAATATGCTCAAAAATTGTAAAATTGTAACTATAAAATGAAATTAGAATTGTAATTATTAATAGAAAGTATAAAACCTTAACAAGAAAATATTTGAAAATTGTAATGACAGACTTAACGCATGCTGTTGCATACCTATTATTAGTGCATAGTCAAGGGCTATAGCTTTTGGAGTGTTTGTTTATGATTGTTTTGTCTATGTACCGTTGGTGTGTCTAATAAAATAAAATAGTATGTATCGCATTATAGTTAACACCATAATTATGTCGGTTATCCTAGCCAGTGAACATGCACCATAATGCCATCGAATCAGTCATATTTGTTTGCTAGACGCAATAAATGTAACTTATTTCCCACCTGAGGAGGAATCTGGCTCCTAATGCACGGTTCTCCAATATTGGGAGTTATTGACTCAACAATTTAATTAATGTAAAAATCTATGTTGTTTTCAAATAAACATTTTTATTGAAAGTCACATCTCACCAATGCCATCGAGAACGGAATTCTTCTGCGTGGCGAGCAGTATTCTCGTGAAGTCTGCGAACACAATGACGGAGCCGAGCCGCTTGAACTCCGCCACCAGCATGAGGAAGAGCTTCTTCATCAGGTTGTAGAGCGTGCGCCGGAGTGCCGGGTCGTAGAGAAGCGACGTCGGCGTTTTTAGCCATCTGTGGAAATTCTCATCTTGAAAAAACGATGGTGGTCACCAGGAAAGCTGGCATGGGTATTTTCTATACCTGGAGAACAGACTGCTTTACAAGCGGCGAAACATGAAAATAGGCCATGGTGGTCGGTAATATTCGTCCTTCTTTCGTAAATTTCCGTCCATGTTTCCAACGACTTTACTATATCCCTTTCTATCATGCGTAGATCCTAAGAGGAAGGAAATTGCGCCTTTGGATAGAAAGAGACAAAGTGAACACGTTGGAAACGTCGAAGGAAACGTATACGAAAGAAGGACGAACATTACCGACCGTCATGGCATATTTATGTGTTTCGATGTTTGTAAAGAGGATTGGCATCCATGGTGGTTAAGGACGAAAGAAGTTGAAAGATTCAGTCTTTATTTGAAATAAATTATGGCTATACAACCTCCTTGCAATATCGTGGTGATATCGCGTATTTTATTTAGTCTTTGCCAATGTTTGTTTTGAGTGCAAGTGTATCAGTAGTGACCTATAGAAGTGTGATATCTGAAGGTCTGCGAACACGTTCTTGTACTGCGCCACGTCGCGCAGCCAGGTCGCGATCATAGTGCGTAGGACCTTGAATGCGCCGCTACACTGCGCTGTCTCGTCGTAGTTCACCGTCGCGTTCGATCCTGCATACAAAATTAAACTCTTGAATGAAATGAGTTATTAGGGCCTCTCTTGCCATATTAGCCACGCTTGGCAAACGGAATTTAATTGGGACGCAAACAAGTGAATGGTGCAGCCCAATCATTGTTCCCTTTATTAGTTGGCTTGGCACTCCTTGCCAATTCCTGTTGTTTCATATTTCGTGATATGCTATAAATAGGCTTAAAAGAATAGGGGATCGGACAATTAGTCAAATTAGCCACTTTTAATCGAACGTCAAAACGAGCGAGAAATGACGTCATCAGCATTTCATTACTTTTTATATTTATACTATTATAAAACTGTAACAGAAGTGTGTCTGAACATTGAAGATATTAACAAAAAAAAGTTACGATATGGTTTTTAGGTGTCCCTGATTCCATAACAGCAATTTTAGGATTTTTTGTCTGTCTGTTTGTTTGTGTGTTTGTTTATGTGTTTGTTTGTGTGTTTGTTTATGTGTTTGTTTGTTTTTGATGAAACTTTTTTTGTTTGATAGCTAATGATCTGACTTAAAATCTGGTATATAATTTGTGCGGACAAAGTCGCGGGTTAACGCTAGTATTATATATTACAGTAGTACCAGGTTTATAAGTCTCACCGATGTACCTGCGCAGTTGACAAATTTTAAAACCGCGCGAAATTATATTGACCAATCAGGATGTGACACCTTGCCGCTATTGGCTTATTGCTTTCGCACCCTTTTCACTGCCGAAGCATCCATAGTCTGCTATTCGAGTTGGAGCGAGATAGAGATACCCGATTTTGCACTGCTCTGCGCAAACGAAGATTGACGAGCGGAATTATTTTCCTGCACGGCTAGCATGCCACCCACGATAAAGCGTTTAAACGAGAAAAACGTTATGCGCGCTCTTTCTGGCATACGTAAAATAATAAGGATGGGGGCACATCTCGATTTTTATCATTTTCTCAGGGATGGCATGCAAGGCCTACTGGTCGTACTGTACCTGTGTTAGCCATGGCGAGCTGTATGTCGTTGTGTCCAAAGGCGGTGGCGACGCTGGTGCCCTCTAGCTGCAGTATCTGGTGCGCCTGTAGGAGGGCGCAGACGGCGAGCGCGTCGGTCTCCAGCTCGACGCACACGCTGCTGTAGGCGCCGCTCGCGTTGTGCTTGCACCCCGACATCTCTTCTACTTCACTCACTAGTCTGCGAGGGAGATTTATTGGTTGTAGTCATGTACTCGTAGCTTTGACTACTTATATAGGGACTAGTTATGCGTGTAATTCTACTAACAAACATTTCTGATACTTTTTGCGGGGGGCGAGGTAACATGAAATCCGCAACTTTGGATTTTACAATAACTTTAGATTCTAATTTTGAACGTTAAAAAGAATGAAAAGTAGTCTCGCGTGAACCCCAAACGTTCTAAGTTGGAAATTATTGTTTCGCAATTATAGGCTGTCTCGTTTAGTGATAAGGTATAAAATTGAATGTAAATGCACATGATTACTTGATCTTATACCATGGCAGAGAGGAAATGCTAACGCAAGGCTAGTCCTTATAATAAATAGTCAAAGACTCGAAGTCATTGGCGCGTCTAGCGCGTCAGTCGTAAAAGACAATGATTACGTTTAAACAATGTTATTGGTTTTCTGCTTTATACTCATTTAACTACTGTATTAAATTGCTGTTGGTTTTCCAATAAAATAAAATAAAATAGATAAATAAAAAAATATATGAAACTCATAAGCTGAATACTTATAAAGTTGGGAGTCACTTTGCCTTTCAATGGTTTTCTGGTTTTATGTTGAATACTTATAAGGTTGGAGTCATTTTGTCTTTCAATGGTTTTCTGATTTCATGTTTATTAATGATTCATTTTAGAAAAACTTACGGACTTTAAAGGAGATTGATACCTTGATACCCTATGTATCAAAATTTTTGTTTATAAAACAACATTGCCAACTAAAAGTTTCCACAGATAGATAAATATCATTCGTTTGTTCGTTCGTTAACTCGGTAATAGTAACACCTCGAATGATAATCATCAGAGTATAATATCTTCCCTCTGCTGGCCATGAGGCTTTTCACGAGTACCGATGTGAGGATGGAATGAGATAAATCGTACTACGTCGGCCCGATACCGATATGTTTTTGATTGTGGTTTGTTGTCAACTTGCTTACATAGTTTTCTCAAGCTGCCCCGACTTAATGAATACTCTCTTAAGCGTAACCATAAAAATATAAAAGGATTAGGTATAAATAAGGGTGAAGCCAAACGAGTGTAATTTTGTGAGTTTCGAGTCGCGTATTTTGAGTCCGTTTCATATAAAATCCGGGAATGCATTGTCTATGACCTGTCTTTATATGAAACGGACTCAAAATACGCGACTCACAACTCACAAAATTACGCTCGTTTGGCTTCACCCTAACCTGTAATATTTATTTTGCATAAACTAAATCAGTTCCAATGATTTTCGGCAATATGGGGAGGCTTTTCTTTTTTGTCTGTATCTTGCAGTATCTGGATACTGGATACTAACCTAACCTAACCCAACTGTTTTATTTCCAAAGCAAGGAATTGTTCTTTTAAAAGTAACAATAAATGAGATGTAACCTATTGTTGTGCATGTTACCTATTGTCGTCAGTCTCCCTGCCGCCCAGATCAGGACGTTCGAGGTTGGAGCACCACAGCACGAAGTTGTGTTTGATGAGGTGCCGCGCGTAGAAGAGGTCCGCCCCGAACAGTGTCGGGTCCGCCGGCATGTTGCCTAGCGGCATGTGGAAATATCTGCACGAACCAATTATTAAATAGGTTTCATTTTAAATTAAGTAAATTTGTACAATGTTTGTGTAGCAAGAAATATAATTATACAGGGTGTTACAGAAGTATAAATAATAACTTAAAACTTTTAAAGGGGTTGTTTAGACCACCAGACTAAACAACATTCCATATAGGACCAACATCGAAACCGCGAAAAAAAATCTGCTATCCCATACATTTAGCTCGAGTAGATTTGTAGTTTAGTATGGAACAGCAATTTTTTTTTCCGCGATTTCGATATAGGTCCCATAGTGAAAGTTGTTCAGTTTGATGGACTAAACCACTCCCTTAAATGTTTATTTGTATTTTTGTAACACCTTGCAGAATCAGAAATATTAATATTATTCTTTTTTGACAACTGCGGCCGTAGTATGACAGCGTGATATTAGCGTGATAAAGGTATGCGACTTTTATTCGTTCTTTCGTTCGCGCGCAAGTAGATAAAGAGCGAAGGTTCGATAGCGCTATATCACGCTGCCATACTATGGCCGCAGATTGATAATCTTCTACGATATCAACTGGTTACCAACTAAGTATAAAAAACCATTGGTTGCGACACTTAGTTGATATTGCGGCCAGAGTGCCTGATCGTTCCCCACAGATCAACATTTTACCGTATTTCCGTTTCCGCGATCCGACGAGTTCCGACAATATTCCTGACTGTGTCGATCATGTTTCTGAACGACAAAACGAAATAGAGTCGCTTATGCTCCTGACTATATTTCCCGAGGGATTCCAGAGATATGCGGATGCGGAGAAAGTACTGATTCGCGCGTACATGTCAGATCCAGCCCTAATAAGACACGGTGGTTACTAGTGTTACATACCGGCACTGTTCTATAGTGAGGCGGAGCACGGCCTCGAGGTTCAGGTAGTGGCGGACGATGGCGCGCGCGCCGATGCGCTGCCACTCCAGCGAGTTGTACAGTGTCTCCACGTCGCGCACGTGCAGCGGCACCAGCGGGAAGTCCGACAGACCTACGGGATAACCATTTATTTATTATTTATTATTATCTCAGATTAGGGAAACATACAGCTAATGAGCATTGTACACTGTGTATATATATATGTATAATTTTACCGGGCATGAGAGCTAGCAGCGCGGGTACAGAGTGGCAGGCCTGCAGGACGCACATCGTGGGCCCGCAGCGCTCGTCGCGGTACCGTTGCAGGGCTCTCTGTACGAGACGCCACACCGCGCGTGGAGTTGTTTCCGTCACTACCTCCCAGGTCAGCTCCGCTCCTGGTAGCGTGCTCTCCTCCGTGCCTAGGTTGATTCTGTAAGAATGTAGACATTTTTAGAACGACAAACGGTGCGGCCTAAGTCACGCCAACAGCGCTATGAGCGCGATAAATGTTCCTAGCGCCATTTGTATACTTTTTGTTTGTTTTTATTAATACTGTTTTGTTATGGAAAATTTTTTGTTTGTAGTGCGCGAATTAATAATAAGAATAGTTGGTGTGTGATGTGAACGCGATATCTAGCGTTCCGAATTGATTGGACGCTATTAGCACTGTAAGCGCGATAACGCAAATGAAACGGGTGTTAGCGCTGTAATCGCTAGCGTCGCAATTATCGTGAATCGGAACGCGCCATAAAACGCCCATTATGTAAAAAGCACAATAGATGAAGCATTCTAAACAGCTTTTCTAAAACAAAACGAAGTTAACTTTTGAGGTACAGTATTTACCACGTTTACAAGTCTTACGGATTAACAATTTAACAGTGGACTATTTTTAAAACCGCGCGAACCAATTAGGTTGCGCGCCAAAAATGGCCAACTTCTATTGGTCCATTGATTGCATTGACACTCGGTCACACTTTAAACTAGTAAACATAAGCACAGTATAAGAAAGAGTGTCTATTACTACATAGTTGATTTTATTATCAATGGTGTCGAGTTTCATCGAGAAATATTTGTGCCAGTCTGCGCGAATGAAAATGGACATGGCGATAAACGTGGTCATACTATAATGAAATGAAAACCTGATAATTATAAAATGTTGATAATATGGACAGTTTCGTCCATGCTAGCGAAATGTGATGTGTGATTCTGAATATGACAAATGCCTGAGGTTCACAAATATAGGAACGTAATATCATATCTACAGGGTGAAATTGATATCATTAGCATCCTTTTAAACTTAGAGTATACCCATCAAACTGAACAACTTTAACTATGGGGGCAAACCGATCGGAGCAAAAAAAAATGTCGTTCGTTTGTTTCGTTCGGTTTGCTATCATAGTAAAAATTGTTCAGTTTGATGGGTAGACTCTTAGTTTAAAAGGATGCCATTGATATCAATTTCACCCTGTATATGAGGACAAGATCATGAAGTAGAAGTAGGAGCAAGTTAGAAAAGAATAACAAAACGTACTTGGCTATTCTCTCAGCAGCGTACATAGTATTCATGTTTGGAACTTGATTGGTCTTCACGGTGTCCAGTACAAAGATGTAGGCCTTCTTGGTGGGTCCCAGTATGAGCGCCCACATACTGCGGGCAGAGTTCGGTGCCGAATGTTGGTATAGGAATATGTGCTTTACTGGCGACACACCGTTCTGTGGATTATGTGTTTTATTTGTAAGTCTCTAAGGTTCAAAATGAGCACCTAAAAAGAGAAACTAAAAAGACTTGTGGACTGACCTGCCTCTGTAAGTACGATTGATGCGCCACACTCTTGAACTGGAGTTGGTTGAGTTTGAATGAGTCCATGTTGGTAGATCCGAATTGAATTAACCTGAAAGTTGATGTTGATACTTCATCAAAAACATCGACAAGTTAATACTTTAGACATAATTATTTTTAAAAAAGGTTTGAAATTGTCCTCTCTAGACAGTACAAAAGAAAGTAGCTATTTTTGTCTATCTGTTGTGCGTTTACGGAACCAAACAAGAAAGCCTTATACTTTCGTCTATTCCGTCTGTCTGTATACCCCGCCTCAGTTACTCGCTCATTTTTGCACCTATTGAATCGAAATTTGGCAACAGAAATATAGTAGTTAAGAAGAAACAAATTTGTTTCGTCTTCTCTCCCATACAACCATACAATGAAACATAACATATCATAAATATTCTTTATTTGCACACCAAAAATATACAGTAACAAAAATGAATAAAAAGAACGTAAGGGTACAAATGGCGGTCTTATCACTAAAAACGATTTCTTCCAGGCAACCATGGAACATTATCGAAATGAAAAAAAAACTTTTATTTTATACATCGAGGGAGGTGATACAAAATCGTTATAATGCTTCGGTCTAAATAGGGCGTCCAAAGGTAAAGTATTCTACTTAGTGCTAGGCTAGAGTATAATGTCTCACTTGCTGGCCTCCTGCGGGTCGGCCCCCCCCCCCCCCCCCCCCCCCTCCTCCCCGCCAAACACACACACAAAACGCGCGCGTGCAGTCGAGCTGCACGAGCACTCTGAACTCATCTGTGTCTCGTAGATCCCGTAGAGCTAGAGTGTCTCACTTGCTGGGAGGTCAGCATCAGTCTTTTAACCCCCAAAGGGTTGAAATGCGACAAACCTTTATTAAGCGAGCATCTGGATGCCAATAGAAACTTGTTTGTAGTCTTGACAGTTTTGGAGATTTCGTGTTAAGTTAGTGTGTGGATTTGCATAGATTCAAGCATATTTTCACAGCTTGTCCGGAAAAACTACAAATTTCTGTCGACCCAGGCGCTGGGGTCGATTTGACAGTTTCCATAACCCACTTCGCACATAGCCAATAATTACTCACTTGCTGGCCTCCTGCGGGTCGACGGCGCACACGCAGCCGAGCTGCACGAGCACTCTGAACTCGAGGCTCATCTGCGTCTCGTAGATACCTTCTATTTCGGGCGCCGAAAGCTCACCCATTAGCTCTCTGAAACAATATCAACGGGTAAGGATTTGAAATCATGTACGAAATGGGCCCGATCGCTTAGTTGGTAGTGAACCTGCCTGCTGATCCGAGGGCCGGGGGTTCAAATCCCAAGGGACCAATATCTGTATGATGGATATGAATATTTGTACCAGAGTCATGGATTTTTGTATCTATATTATGTATTCTACACCACTATTATAGTCTTTAATTACTTAAAAAATTTCAAGATGTATTCAGACAATGAAACCAAAAAAAAAATCCTTACGGAACATGGGTCGAAAAACGTAAATTTTTTGACTTACCGTAGAAAATCGCAGATCAGCTGATCGATTTTTTATGGGAGACCCAATTTTTTTTTTATTTTTATACTAAGTTCTTTAGAGAAAATTGCTTAGTTTCATTGTCTAAATACACCTCAACATTTTGGTAGACATTGTACGAGTCCATTACTGCACGACGTGAAGTTGGAGTACGAGCGTAGCGATGGAGCTAAAAGCCGTGCATTAATAAGTATCAGGCAATCAAAACTCGTGCTATTACTCGTGGTGCTGCCGGTATAGTTCCTCGGGCACGGTGTACTGGTATAGGTGCAGGGCTGGATGTGCTCTGGGCAGCACCCTACTACACTTGCGCCAGTAGGTCCCGCTATCTGTAGACCGGCAGATCCGCTGGTTCACGTAGAATATGCGAGGGACTGTCAGCTTGATCTGGTGGAGTTCTGTGCCCACAAGCACCCACAGTTTGAAGAGGCCGGGTTCTGCTGTTTCGGCTACCTGTAAAGTAAGTGACATTTTTATCAAATACTTTTTAATGTTAAAAAAAGGGCTATGCCTTAGGGTCGTCATCCTGAATACCTAGGTCCGCGAACACACATAAAAAATATATACGGTCGAATTGACAAACGTCCTCCTTTTTTGAAGTCGGTTGAAAAGGGGAAGAAACGGTGTTGTTCTTTTGGTATTAGCTCATTGGTGGCCTCGATAATTCGATTTATTGCTGCCTTTAAAGACAGGTTTTGTACACAAACAGAAGTAGGTAATACAAGACAGAAGGACATCTATACTATTATAAAACTGTAACAGAAGTGTGTCTTCATTGAAGATATTAACAAAAAAAAAGTTACGATATGGTTTTCAGGTGTCCCTGATTCCATATCACCAATTTTTGAATTTTTTGTCTGTCTGTTTGTTTGAACGAGCATCACGCAAAATCTACAGAACTGATTATGATGAAACTTTTTTTGTTTGATAGCTAATGATCTGACTTATAATCTGGTATATAATTTTTGCGGACAAAGTCGCGGGTTAAAGCTAGTTAAAAATAAAAGTGTTGTTTTCTGTTGTTATACTATGATAATGATACTTCTCCAGTGTACCTATACACAAACAAGTTTGCTTGTACACTTATATTCCGAGGTAAGAGGTAATAAAAATAATACAAGACAAAAAAAATATATATTATTTTCATGATTCACAAGTATTCAACTATACCTGTATAATCTGCCACGGCGTGTTCAACAGGGTCCGCTGGGCTCGCCTAATGAACCCTCCGAGAGAATTTGCGGGTCCCGCAGCTCGAGGAGGCGGCATGACGTCATCGTTACTATCCTTCTTGCCTCGCTTGTTCGTTCGGTTCCGCAAGCCACGCTGCTCTATCTGCCACGTCCATTTCTTCTTTTGGAACATGAGCCATTCTTTGCGCTCCACCTGGTATTAAAAAAAACAACATCATCATCATATCAGCCGATAGACGTCCACTGCTGGACATATGCCTCCCACAAGGACCTACATGCGTTCATTAAAGTAATATTTTATTTGAATTATTTTTTTCTTTTATCTTTTATTATATTTCCGACTGGCCCCTCGACACATGCATGTCACCACCTGTACGTGAACGAGCGCGGTCCGGTGAGCTTGAGCCGGCGCGAGTATGCGATAGGGTCGATACCTACCGAAAACGAATGATATATAAAATACCTAGGTGCGAGGGAATACTAAAAGCTTAGTTTGATTTCCGTAAATTAAATTATATTCTCATTGCACTGCCAATTTCATACCATGCTCGATCCCCATTGGATAGGTAGGTAGGTAGCAATAAATAAGGTACCTAGGTCGTGTATTTTTAAAAATCAATGTAGATACGGGTTCCTAAACTTAAACCTGAGTACCTAGGTAATAACGAGAAAAGGTAGGGAGCGTGACAAATAATCAACATTAAAATGCCTATTTTTAATGCATATAAAGGCATAAGCTTATCTTCAATTACCTTGGTGGTACCAAAAGGTGGTGGTGCTCCAAGCGCTTCCCTCCACGTGGCGAACACTTGAGGCGGTGATGGCTCTCGTTTCCTTTTCACTGTGTGCACTATAGGTCTGATCGTGTCTCTCTTTGCCGCAGGATCCTTGCCTATGTCTTCTATATCTATTTCAGTGTCCTAGAAATTTTAAAGGTAAAGTTTTGATGCATATTTTATTGACACGAATTCCTTAAATGTACGTAATGTATGTACTGTTGTTCGCGTGTGCCTTTAATAGTGAATAAAGATTTTTTTCTTTATTTCTAAAATTAAGGTTCAAGAACTTATACTACTAACGCAAATTAAATAAAGAAGTCTTTTATTTCTGACCAAAACATTGTCCATACTTTGTATTGGTATTGGCCCGCGAGGTGGAGTACAGCTTGGAAAAAAGAGTTTGAAAAAAATAGGGCGCCACTTTCTTAGCAAGAACGTCAAAATCACGCATAACCTGACAAGACCACAGTACTAAAAATAATTAGTTCCAACTGACACCACGTCAAACACTTTTTTGCCAAGCTGTATGAACAAGTCAATGTATCAAGGTCACTCTCTCTCACGATTCGTGAGAGGAGACATTTTCACTATAACTTATAACTTAACTTACCCAGAATCAGGGGAAGATGGTATGAAATCGTATAGAATTTCTGGATCTACGAAGAACGTATTTAATTTTACACCCTGCATAAATTTATTAACAGCAGGTATTTGACTTGAATGCTCTATAGGTATTACCAATGCACCAACATTGCTGCCCGAAGCCTCCTCGTCATCATCGCCTCCGGTGGCGACCTCTTTAGGCTTAGCACTGAACATGTCAGTGATCTTGCGAGTTTTGAACTTGTCCGTCTTGGCTAGCATCTTCTTGTGGAGCCAGTCGGGGTATTGCACGCGAGGTACCGGGTTGTCCAGCTGGAAATAGTTTTTATTTATAAAATAAAAACTAAAATAAAAAAGGTTTATTTGCATCCACTTAGCCTAATTTACAATTGTTTACTATAACCTTAAGTTGTTAGTATAATAGGTATGAACTTTAGTAAATGGGGCTTTGATTTATCAAAAAGGAACCTCTGACTCCCAAACAAGGATAGCCTGGGCTATGTGAGTCAGCGCTCTTCACATTTAGTTGGAACTTTACATAGTGATAGGAAATAACATGAAAATAACTCGGCAAAAGTGTTGTTCCTGTTAAAAAGAAAAAGTATAAACAAAACAAAAACTATTATTATTAGTGTGTGTGTGTGTATGTGTGTGTGTGTGGGGGGGGGGGGGGGGGGGATATCCTGCTTAGACCTACAATGCCACCATTCGTAGCCTGGTATCGGATGACTACTAATATTTACTTTCCTGCTTTCGTTATAGAGCTGAGTGAAAAATTAAGATCATAATAAAAATATTATGTGGCATTCCCAATGACATTCTACAGGGTGAAATTGATATCATTAGCATCCTTTTAAAATAAGAGTCTATCCATCAACCTGAATAACTTTTACTATGGGAGCAAACCGATATCGGAGCAAATAAAAAATCTGCTGTTCCATACCAAACTGCAATGTCGACGCGCGAGTTCGCGACTCAAATGTATGCAACAGCAGGTTTTTTTTGCTCCGATTGGTTTGCTGCCATAGTAAAAGTTGTTCAGTTCGATGGGTAGACTCTTAGTTTAAAAGGATGCTAATGGTATCAATTTCACCCTGTACATACAGGGGTTTAGAAGTCTAAACCCAAAAGGCACTAAGGCATAAAGCACTAATAGTGAAACGTGATATTCTGAGTTTTTGAGTGTCCACCCCATGCATACTTACGCCCTGCATAGCGGCGGGTATGGTTATAATCTTCTGTATGGCGCCGCTCAACCTCTCTATGTAGTAGGCCCAGTCCAGCACGTCCCGGATGTCGATGTCCTCGGTGATGCTGTTGTCCTTCAGCCAGCGGCGCAGATGGTGACGTTTGACGGCAGCCGGCGACTGGAATATCGCTAGCGGTATCGCTCGCTCTGTTACTGGCGCGCCTTCCGGCTTGCGCGATATTATGAATCTGTAATCAATATGTCATCATCAGCCTATGTATACGTGATATGTCCCACTGTAGGGCACAGGCCTACCCTCAGGGAGCGTGTATGAGGGTTTGTCCATCACGGGTGCCCCATGCGGATTGATAGACTTCATATACGCACCAAAATTTCATCTTCAGCATATTGTTTAACCTGCATACGCTGAATAAGAATGTATGATTAATGGTAAATCCATTTACGACTTTTACGTTACTTTAGGAATGAAGGTGAGAAGAAAATTATATCACTAACTATGCCACGGTCGCCTGAAGCATGTTGGAGAAGGGATGTTAGGTCGAGTCATTGTCAGAGGATTGTCAAGACGCCACAGAGTTCGAGTAAATATGACTGAATACCGCCTTCTATCAGCTTTTTGGAGACCAATTGCTAAATTTACCTTCAGAACCAGGAAAATATTTGAGATAGATGTGGACTTCTATCCCCATAGTTTCTATCTATATTGTTATAGCATCAAACTGACCTGCAAGCTAGCCCGGCGTCCTTCACCATCTGGTCGCCCAGGAACTCTGCCAGCCGCTTCGCCGTCGAGATAGACGTGGACTTCTGTCCCCCGTAGTCTTCTAACTTCTTCGACATGGATCTGTTCTCGGAGATCAGCTCAAAGAGCTCTGTGTCAGGCATGTTTGAACCTTTACAATATTAATACAATTGATTAATACAATCATTGTCCTTCAGTAAAAATACCTAAATTAAATATGAAATCCATTATTATTTGGTTATAAGGGTCAATGACCAAATAGCTACTGCGACCTAGATAGATCTATTGTAGCTGTCACCCTAGACCTAAAGGTCATTTCCTAGGCCCACGGACTTCATGAACCGTGTTATGCTTTTGGAGGGAAGGTCCCTGATGTCAGTAGGTGTTATTATGTATCCACCTAGATGGCGACTCCTGCTGTGAATGAGCACTTCGCATTCGCAGAGGAGATGTATGGGCGTTTCCTCTGCTTCACAGCAAAATCTGCAAGTGGGTGAGTCTACAAGCCCCATTCTGTGTAGGTGTTTGTTTAACTTGCAGTGTCCTGTTAAGGCTCGTACTAAGAGCCTTAAGTCGTTGCGGTTTGAATTGATGGCATCTGAGGTATGTCTGTTTGAAAAGCCGGTCACAAGTTCTTTCGCATGCCTCAGTCCTGGTGTATCCGACCAGAGCTTGCGGCTTTGGTCCACGGCCCATTCCTTTAGCACACGTCTAGAGGTGTTGCGGGAGATGCCGCAATAAGGCTCGGGGCCTATGGCGTCCTCTTCCGCCCCTCTTCGTGCCAGCTCGTCAGCAGCCTCATTTCCATCAATACCGCAGTGTCCGGGCACCCAGCCTAGGGTGACAGAGTTTGTCCGTCCTAGCTGGTTGAGTGCTCGGGCACATTCTAATGTTAGTTTTGACTCTATTTCATCAGATCCTAGCGCTTTTAGAGCAGCCTGGCTATCTGATAAAATAACAATATGTTTCCCCTTTGGGCATCTTTTCAGATTCTCATGTACGCAATGATATGATAGCGTACATTTCAGTCTGGAATACTGTGGCATGCTGTCCAAGGTGAATCGCCTTTTTAATTCTTGGATTGCCGCCACATATTCCAGCTCCAGCACGGTTGTCCTTCCTGGAGCCATCTGTAAACCAGACGTATGAAATCCATACCTTTACTGTACAAGACATCAAGCCAATAGTCTGCCACTTTGGCTACAGCGCCGTAACAGGACTTCAGGTCGTTCCCTTTGAGGAAAGCTTCGAATACTGACGACTGAAATATTTTAATTAGTTGTAGCTCTCCACGACGCTTTACTTCGAAACCTGAAAAAGAGATTCTCTGTTATTGATCTATCATTATTTTATCAAGTACCTTCAAAACTTCTACTTCGTAAAATAATACATTTTAATAATTAATTTTATTTTATATATATTCTACTATTCGGGGCAGAGACAAACCAACAATTCACGTCATAAAAATTGGTCCATTCTTGAGTTATAAATGTAACTACCTAACTCCACTTTGTTTTACTTACATAGATATATCTTGATAACCCTAACAAACCTTTTAATTCAGCCAAAGAGCCATCAAAATTGAAGACAGCGTATCGTTTCTTGAGCCGCTTGCCCTCCTCCTTCGAGGCCGGCAGCACCATGGCGAGGTACGGGCCGTCCACTTCAAAGAAGATGGAGTTTTCAGCGCGCTGTTCGTATTTCTTAATAGCTGGGTCCGTTAGCTCGTAGTACTGCTCGTTTGTGAAGTGATCCTGGCAGGGTTAAGGCACAGTGTTAGAAAGAGAATGGTACTATACAGGGTGGTCGAGTTAAGATGGTCCAAAGAGAAAATCTGGGGTAGGGAACATCATTATCAACCTTTTTGGTTCTATACAGAATGATTAAAAAAATTGTTAACCATTCTGTATAGAATTTTCTTCATAATAATAAATAATACATCATAATAATAAATAACGCTCAAAGGCACATACATTGTAATGATCCCAAGCTTTGATAAGTTATATGTCCAGATTAACAGTCGAAGCTCCGTGTCTTTACACACACACACATATTAAATAATATTTTTAAATTCGATAAGGTCCTTTTTTGGTCTTCTATGGAATTACAATCATGCCTTATTGTTAACTTCCTCTGTACACAAGGCGACACATCAAGCTATACAAAACCAACATAAACTGGCCGCGCGTAAGTCGAGTAACGTATAACGTCGCGCGGCCAGCTTATGTTGGTTTTGTATAGCTTGATGTGTCGCCGTGCGTACGTAAAATGAGGATGAATTTTTTGTTCTCGTCTATCGATCCCATGGTGTGGGGTGTCGTTAGATAGGTCGTTGAAAAATATTGCCGGTGTGTAAAAACCATCTTTCGATATAGAGATCTATTTGCGAAACATTAAGCTTTGAAGTGCTAATTTTTGTATGTCCACTAGACCAACTTATAAAAATAATGTACTTCTGAGTCCGCACTAACTGGTTTTAATTGGTATTATTTTGCTGTACCTTAAGAAGGGTTCTGAAGGGGGTTGCAGAGGGGTCAACTTTATACAAATCTTGGACGCATAATACTCGTAGACGGTATTAATATAAGTAACTTTGTATATATGGAAAAATAGTTTAGAAAATCTAGATGCCTCGTCACAAATAACATTTGCAATTTATAAAATAATTACGAGGAAATTTTTTATACAACATTTTAAAAGCTTTATATCTTCGTAATTATATTATAAATTGTAAATGTTTTTGTGTTAGATGCCGCATTTTCTTAACTATTTTTCCATATATAAAATACGAGCGTTAACCCGCGACTTCGTCCGCACAAATTATATACCAGATTTTAAGTCAGATCATAAGCTATCAAACAAAAAAAGTTTCATCAAAATCGGTTCAGTAGTTTTTGCGTGATACTCGTTCAAACAAACAAACACACAAACAAACAGACAGACAAAAAATCCAAAAATTAGTGAAATGGAATCAGGGACACCTAAAAACCATATCGTAACTTTTTTTTGTTAATATCTTCAATGTACAGACAAACTTCCTGTTACAGTTTTATAATAGTATAGATAGATTACTTTTATTAATTCCGTCTACGAGTATTGTGCGTCAAACTTTTGTATGGACTGAAACCACCTTAAGTACGTACTAGGTATCAACAATATTATAAACCTGTAGCAGAAGTGTGTCTCAACATGGAAGATATTTTCGTGTTTAAAATTAAATAATCATTTATTTGACAAAATCCAGAATTTAGTTAGTAGGCTGATTAGTAACGATGTTTACTTAAATTATGTTAGTGTAGTTTGTAAATTTTGTTAATTAGGTGGTGGGTGTGTTTGTTGTTTTGGTGACCCTGACTCCAAATCACAGACTTTTGGATTTTTTATCTTTGTGTTTGCTTATTCTTAGATTCTTTATTGTACACAAAAAACAAAACACAATTATGAAAAATTAATTAATTATTCGAGCATCACGGCCATCACGCAAAAACATCTGTAGGCCTCGCATGCCACCCCCGAGAAAACGATAAAAATCGAGATGTGCCGTTTTTCTCGTTTAAACGCTTTGTCGTGGGTGGCATGCTAGACGTGCTGGACCAATTGTGATGAAACTTTTTGTGTTAAAAAGCCAACGATGATGGGCACCGCTGCGGGCGAAGTTGCGGACAAAAGCAGTTCTTTATAAGATAATTGCACGTACCTTGACCATAGCATTGAGCACAGCGTTGGGGTACGAGACGTTGATCTTCTTCTTCTTGCTGTGCGTCGTGTGCACCGTCACCGTCTCCGGGAACGAGGACGGCAGCACGCACCAGATACCTGTCCGTGGAATTATCTAAACTATTATAAAACTGTAGCAGAAAGTTTGTCTGTACATTAAAGATATTAACAAAAAAAGTTACGATATGGTTTTTAGGTGTCCCTTATTCCATATCACCAATTTTTGGATTTTTTGTGTGTCTGTTTGTGTGTTTGTTGGGGTTTTTGTTTGTGTGTTTGTTTGTTTCTTTGAACGAGTATCACGCAAAAACTACAGAACCTTTTTTGATGACACTTTTTTTGTTTGATAGCTAATGATCTGACTTAAAATCTGGTATATAATTTGTACGGACAAAGTCGCGGGATAACTCTAGTACTATTATAAAACTGTAACAGAAGTGTGTCTGTACCATAGAGAAATATCTGTACATTAAATATATTTACAAGAAAAAGATTACGATATTGTTTTTAGGTGTCCCTGAACTCCCTGACACCAAATCAAACTTTTTTTTAGAATGTTTCGTCTGTTTGTTCGAACATCACGCAAAATCTGCTAAACTGATGTTGATGAAACTTTTTTATTAGATAGCTAATGATCTTACTTCAAATCTGGTATATAATTTGTGCGGACGAAGTCGCGGGTAAACTCTAGTAATAATTAAAGATGACCATGCAGTACATCGAGGTAGTTACCGTCAGTGTCCAGTTCGAGCGGTCGTCCGACTTGCTCGATGATTTCCCGCGCCTTCATTATAATGTTGGCGCCCGTGTAGCACACGATACCCGCCATCTCCATACTGTGCCATCGGGCTCTGTACACAAATAACATTTATTGCTATTGAATAAAGACTAAAATTGAATGGAATGCAGCATGATTTTCCACATTGGTACATCTTCAGTCGCTTCCTCGAACTCTGCCTCGAACAACCCTTACCAAAAAAATTTCGGTTCATCCTCGAAACTTGTATTCTTAGTCATAAACTCGAGTTTCCTCAACGAGAAAGGAGGAAGAGAGTCGAACAACAACTCCCTGCTCTTGGCAGACTTGATGTAGATAATAGTTTGCCAAACTATTCTGAACCTAAAGCTCATAAAATTGAAGTACATTTTCATATCTTACCCTCACCTCATGACGAATCCGTAGAATGAGTTCAGGATACACTTGTGGGCCAGCTGTAGAGAGTCGAACAACAACTCCCTGCTCTTGACAGACTTGATATAGACAACAGTTTGCCAAACTATTCTGAACCTAAAGCTCATATAATTGAAGTACATTTTCATATCTTACCCTCTCCTCATGACGTATCCGTAGAATGAGTTCAGGATACACTTGTGGGCCAGCTGTAGAGAGTCGAACAACAACTCCCTGCTCTTGGCAGACTTGATATAGACAACAGTTTGCCAAACTATTCTGAACCTAAAGCTCATATAATTGAAGTACATTTTCATATCTTACCCTCTCCTCATGACGTATCCGTAGAATGAGTTCAGGATACACTTGTGGGCCAGCTGTAGAGAGTCGAAAAACAACTCCCTGCTCTTGGCAGACTTGATATAGACAACACTTTGCCAAACTATTCTGAACCTAAAGCTCATATAATCGAAGTACATTTTCATATCTTACCCTCTCCTCATGACGTATCCATAGAATGAGTTCAGGATACACTTGTGGGCCAGCTGTAGAGAGTCGAACAACACCTCCCTGCTCTTTGCGGACTTGACCTCGGCCGCGTCGCCGCTCGCCACCGCTTCAGCGACCTTCGCCTTCGCTTGCTTGTTCAAAGCCTTGTATTCGTAGCGACGATCTCTGCCGACGTTGTTTATTAATTTGTGTTGTGTCATTTGTATCCATTGTGTTTATAGTGGTGGCGGGCTCGCAATATAATATTCACAGCAGTGTCTAAATACTGCATAAGGTTTGGGCACTTCGAGTGGATATTCTTTTGGGAATATAGTTTTAAGCATATACTGAGCTATATATAAGTCATGGAATTTGAAGAGATGCTAAAATAGTTCAAATATTAATGAAATTTAATGTTGATATCGAATAGTGTAAGTTCTCCCTCGTAATCTTCATGCATGCCTATTCAGTTATTTAAGAACCCATCGATATTTTTTTCTAGATCTGTCTCGAAGCCAACGATATCAATGTACTGTACCAGCATGTCTATGCTCGAAGCATATCAAAAGGAATTTTACAGGGGACCAGTTAGTGGTGGTTTTGGTTCATGCGTGAATTACTTGGCATGCGGCAGACGCATCCTTTCAAAGCGTTAAAAAGCCCGGTGCGCAAATATAAAGGATAAATGCACGTTTAGCGTACTTTATAACGATGCGAAGACCGCATATTATTCGACCATCCATGAATGGGCACTTCGCGAACGAACGAAATCTCAAATAAAAAGGGGTAACGAATGTGTTAGAAACTAAAAACAATAGTGTTTAGTAGTTACCTGAAAGCGCGTACAGTGTCGACGTAGAATGAGTTCTCCTTCTGGCAGATTGTGGTGGTCCTGACCTCCGTGCGCGTCACTTTGGTTTTCTTGTACGCAACCCGGCAGTAGTCCGCTAAACGCTTCTTCTCGTACGCCGCCTAAGGTAACAACATACAAACATTATACAAAGTCGTTCTTAATATGCTGACTCTTTTTAAGGGAATGATCAAACCATCAAACTGAATAACTTTTTCTAAGAGACCAACATCGAAATCGCAAAGAAAAAATCAGCTGTCCCATGCATTTGGCTTGAGTAGTTTTTCAGTTTTGCGATTTCGATGTTGGTGCCATAGAGAAAGTTGTTCAGTTTGACGGTCTGATCGTCCGCTTAAAAAGTGTCAGCATATTAAGAAGGACCCTTTATAGGATCTAAACATAAATGCGTTACATATTTTAGGTGCTTCAGACCTTCAAACTGAACAACTTTCATTACTGATTCAACATCGAAACGTTACGGACCGGACCTGACGTTACGTAACTTCGGAGATCGTGTAGTCCCGCAAAATAAATCGTAATCCATTGGTATAAGGATCAAAATGGCGTATATACGGGTCTATCGGTGGTGCGAGATTTACTTCAGATCGGTGTCCCTATTCTATGAAGCTGTTTTCTAGTCCGACCTCGCTAAGATATCTATTCGTGTGCCGATACTACGCAACCGAGCGCCTCATAAAGTAAGCGAATTCACCTGATCCTCTTTGGGTAGAGCGTGGAAGGCCCGCGTCGGACCGCCGGGGTGGAGCGGTGGGAACTTTTCAGTCTCCAGCTGCTGCTGGATACGCTGGTATTCACTTCTAGTTGCCGGCACTAAATAAATAAAAAATGTATCTTTTCAAAACTATTTGTAGACTCTTATTGTTAAACTAAATAAAATAAATTAAAATTTGACCGAAAGAGGTCGCTGTATCGGCCGAGATGGAAAGCTTTGGAGCCAAATTATTCTTATGAGTCAGATTTCTTTAATAGATAGATAAGATAGATAAAAATAGATAAATGTTTATTTTTAACTTTTGCTTAAAACTATTACATTAAACGGTAGACCAAAAACGAGGCAAGCCTGATATGCGAGGTCTACGATTGGGAATCCTTAATAAGAGATGATATGACATGTTGATGATGTTCATGATATTCCAGTGAGTTTGAGTTTTTGTATCTTCTGCAGTGGCCAAAAGGCTAGCCATCTATCAATCCATTACAAGACAACTCATTCCATGCTGAAATAAATGAGCACAATAAATATATTAAGGGTTAACCATACTTCACTATTCTATTCTAACTTCAAAATAATGGCGCCCATCTTGGTTTTAGATGATTTAGCCAGTGTATAGTTTGTGTAGCACAAGTGCTTGACCTTGTACGGTTATAAATATATTTTGGTGTCTTCAAGGGTTGCTTTTATCAGAAAAGAACACTATCTTGAGCCACCACTGAAGCTTCGTTGTATGCCGGGGAGGAGGCAACAGATGACCGACACGCGACGTGACCACCCAATAGCAGACCTACAACGGGACTCCGAACCATACTTCACATCACAACACATTACTGTAGCAGTTCCTGTAGCAAAGTTTCGAGTGATTAGATATATTGCATATTAGATATAGTATATGTATAGTATCGCTTACGATAGTCTCCCCGCCACATCCACTCCATGTGTCTCTGGCAGGTAGCGCCTGGACGGTTATAGTCACATACAGCACAAATACTCGCATTCACCATCGCCGACGGCTGCAATCTGTGAACAGAAAATACTGGTAAGTCGATTAAGAAAAATTATTATCTACTGTAGGGTATCGATCGCCGTGCAGCATAAGCAGTACAACTGCGCATGCACCGCTGAAATTACCACGCGGGACCACTAAAGATCTACCGAGCCAGTGTAAAACTTAAACAACCTGCTTAAAGGTACCCGAATGGGTACGGACCTTGCTCGGCATTTAGCGTTGCTGAGACTATGCGGGAGATTGGGAACCGGGGATAGGTGAGAAGCGGCCTGGGATGTGCCTGTAGCGTCTGTAGACGCCAGAAGAAAAAGGAGTTGACAGTTTGAGATTGTCCCCGCTAGCGGGGACGTCGATTACGGCGACGCAATGCATTGTGTTATCGGTCGTGTGTGATGAATTGGTTTGGTGTGTCGTGGCTATAAGGGTACATACCAGTAGAGCATCGAAGATCACTTGCTCGCAGCGGCAATGTTATCACTAGCGACAGCGCGCGATGCCGCGCTGCCTGTACCGCTCCAAATAAATTTGACCTTTATTCACTAGTGACAAGATTGCCGCAGCGAGCAAATTCTCTTCGATGCTCTTCTGGTGTGAATTGACCCTAAGGCCGCCATCATGGCGACCGTGATCACGTCGTCTGGATTTTTAAGGACGTTACGGGGCCTTTAAAAATCGGGCATAGGCTCACCACACATTCCACGTCACCATGTATTTGAGGAGTTGCATGTTAGTAACTCCAAATCGATATTCAGGCTCTTGAAGCGTACGAATCAAGGCGCGCCAGTAGCCGGAAGCATAAATCTAGTTTGAATAACAATAAAAATATACAAACACGTACCTGTTAGTCAAAATAATGTTAGGATACATAGCGCCAACATCCAGATGGTAAATCAGTGGATTCTCATCTCTCCTCGGATGGTCCTTCATGTGCTGCAGCTTCTCCCTGATCTCCGAGCACACCTCGTCCAGGTTGGTCACCAGGTCCATAGGGATTCCCTCCTCCACCTCTATGGCATGCCTCATCGTCTTATCTATGGACTGTATTAGGTTGTCTACCGCTGACGGGACTATTTTGAACTTGCATTTTATATCTGCTCTGAAGACTCCTGGAATTATAATATAACGAGCTTTTATTCGCGACTTCGTCCGCACAAATTATATACCATATTTTTAGTCAAATCATAAGCTTTCAAACAAAAAAAGTTTCATGAAAATCAGTTCAATAGTTTTTTCGTGATCTTCCAACAAAACAACAACTCGCCCCGGGCAACAATTCGATCTAAGCGTTTTTCGAAGGCTCCTAGCATCTAGGGCGCGTCGTACTATCGATTATTCATTTGATTTTGGAACGTAATCCTAAATTAATTTAGAATAAAGCCGCAGCAAGATTAGAGATCTGGTAAAATTTGCTGGGACCTAAGAATTGAAGGTTATACAGTCTGGCTTGTACGTGTGTCCACAATCATTTATCTCAAATGCTGGAGGGAAGGGGCGCCAATATCAAGTGTTTGTCCCAGCTTTGAAATATGATACATCCGGACCATTAATATGACAAGTACAAACCCGACTCGAGCGCCTCCACGTGTCCCCCAACGTATGTCTCAGTCTCCAGCACGTGTCCATCGCCCGTCAACTTGTTGAGCTCTTCCACCTGCTTGTTCGGGAACACTATGTTCGCGTGAAACGCTTGCACCATGAGGAGAGATTCGCAGAGGGTTCCCGATCCTTTACGGAGGACCTGGAGGCACAAATTTGGAGCTTAAATGGTAAGGTTCATCTTTGCCTTATTTATAGAAGCAGAACACATTACAAAATTAGTGTATGAAAATTTTTCCTCAAAAATCATGGACCATGCGAAATTATTCATGCAATTCCTAAGGTTTTCATACTCGCGGATTACAAATGATAACTTAAGTGGCAAGGAGATGGGAACAAATTCAATGCAAGCGGTTCAAAAATATGTTTTCTCCTACTCTTCCCGTCAGGAGAAGAAGGGAAAAACAGAGATGACTAAATCCAATAATATCAGAAGTGGGATTTAATGTAGGAAGGATGATCACACTCTACAAAGTAACTCATTGTTCCTGGAAGCTGCATATTATTTCTCAACTCCTATGTATTCAATACAACACTTTGTCTTCCTATACATGTTCTAGACCATTAAATTATATAGCTAACTGATGATCCATACCTCGTCAGGCTCCAAAGGAATGATGGTGCACAGCGCGAATATGAACGGATGAACATATTTCATGTACAAGTAGTAGGTAGCCACTGCGTCTGACACCGAGTAGTTGGATAACACCTGCAAACATTAATATAAAAAAACGTAGATTAAGACGACATTGTCAATTTTCCCGTTTTTAGTTGAACGGTCGAAATAAACCGATAATTTACACTATGTGAGACATCAAACTACGCAAAACCAAAATAAGCTGGCCGCTCGTGGGACGAACAATGTATAACGGAGCTTATATTAGTTTTGCGTAGCTTGATGTGTCGCCGTGTATACGTAAAACTTATTTTCTGTATTGAATTTGTCTCTCTCAACTATAGATGACTTACTTTACTAAACCAAATACATTTATAAGAGATGTTATAGCTATTAATGTTGCTTCTTTTTGGTCACACAAAACAGTAAACAAGGCGAAAAAAAAGCATATACACAGGGTGTAGATACAATTTTTTTCGCGATTTCAATGTTTATATTTAAGGTACAGGTAAACACATAAAAGTTTACGGCCCTGTATATTCACACAGTCAGAAATAGGATATACCTATAGGTATAGTCTAAGGTGGTATACCTGGGGTTGTTCGGCGGCCATCCTGCACATGTCCTCAGGGTCCAACTCGACGGGGTCGTACCTGAGCTTCGCTTTGGCGACGGCTTTCAGACCCTGCGAGCCGACTGGCAGGTACGAATCTCTCTTTACCCAGCTATAATTATCAATTATTCATTTAGTTCTAATGTGAAGAGATTTCGCTCTATATGACTCGCGCACCAAGGGTTCCGTAACACATTATATACCATACACAAACAAATAACTCCATGTGCCTTAGCGCAAACCCGACTCACACTTGGCCGGTTTTTATTATTTACTTTAGAGTAGGCTCTATAATTACAAGAAGTTTGACGCTTGTATGCATTGTCGTTTTTACGATAGAGCAAAAAACAAAAAAACACGTTTCTTGTAGGAACCGGACCCCCGTAATTTTTTTAGTTTTTTAAATTAGCAAATCCAAAATACATACACTCACACATATACAGGGTGTTACAGAAGTAAGAATAAAAATTTAAACTTTTAAGGGGGTGGTTTAGACCAACAAACTGAACAACTTTCACTATGGGACCAACATCGAAATCACGATAAATAAATCTTTTGTCTCATACATTTAGCTCGAGTAGATCTGTAGTTTAGTATGGAACATCGCAAACGCATGGCATCATGGCGATTATGGCAAATCTCCTCATTTTGGGGGAGGCCTATGTCCAGCAGTGGACGTCTATCGGCTGATATGATGATGATGATGATGATGGAACATCCGATTTTATTTCGCGATTTCGATATTGGTCCCATAGTGAAAGTTGTTCAGTTTGATGGTCTTAACCACCCCCTTAAATGTTTATTTGTATTTTTGTAACACCCTGTATACATACACACACATCATATTGTGTGAAAATTTCAACCGGGCTACCTATTACGATTCAAAAGATACAGCTCTAGAAGGTAGGACAGATAGACGAGACGGCGGCGTCGGCATAGGCTTAGTCATAGGATCCTGTTACTCCTATTGGCCCCCTTTGGGTACGTAACCCTAAAAACGTACCTACTTTAGTACGTACTTACGTTTATCCTAGATAATTCCTTAACTTGCTACTCTATTCCACTAAAATTTGATATAAACTTACCACAAGCAATCCATATGCATAGCGGGACGGCAAGCGTATGTACCGTCCCTAATCGCCATCTTGCTAAACCCTATCTCCTGTTTCATATCGAGACCCAATATAGCTGCACGCGCTTCTACGAACGGCCAGTCGAAGAAGTCACCTGTATTTAACAAATACAAAGTTATAGTAAACACTGGGACTTGACAAGTTAACACAGAGGCTTTTTAAATCTTTTTTTTAATCGGCCTGATCTTTTTAGTGCACTCAATTGAGACCTGCAGCCATAGTATGGTAGCGTTAAGCAGACACTTCATAATTCATTTATTCATTGCATCTCATATGAATACATAAAAACAAAGGGTGTAACATTTAGAATAATTATAAGTAGGTAAGACATATGATCCCGGTTGGGCACAGCAATGTTCGAGAGAGATTCGTTTGAATTACAAACATAATCAAGAAAATAAAAAACTCATTATAATTCAAGTACATGCAATAAAAAAGAAAAAAATAAAATAAATTTATTAATGGCATAAGATTAAATTTAATTTAATAACAAATTTGGGTGTTACTTACACTTCACTCTCGCGAGAACCTCTCGGCGAGAACTTTCAAGGAAAATTACTACTACTTGTGGCTTATGACGACACAAGAACAATAAAGGGCATCCACTCTCTCGTTCCGGCTGTTCTCGGCGAGAATGTAGTGCCCGCATTATATAGCGCTATCGTGTCTTTCTAATTGCGCGCGAACGAACGAGATAAAAGGCGTGATATAACCTTATCACGCGCAACATGCTACGGCCTCTGCAGATGAAGACTTATCACCGATCAATCAACAAACAAAAACGCCGTGTCTTTCAACATCGACATTGGCAGAAAAAAAACCTGTCAAGTGCAAGAGAAGAGCAGATTGTTTTCACGATGTTAGTCCCATAGAGAAGGTTATTATGTTTGATGGTCTGATCATCCCCTTAAAAAATCATCAGCAGACCCTATACAAATTTTGCTTACCGTTATACGTAACAAAAATGTGTGGTTTAACATCCATTATGTGATCGAAGAACTTCTGAATCATCGCCATCTCATTCACCTCATTAAATATTATAAATTGCCTGTAACAAAATACATTCGTAAATCAACCTTGTTGCTTATTCTAAAGGATGTTTGTCGTAAGTATGAATAGATATCAAGGCATTTTTGTCTTGCTTTATGTTATTCATCTACCCACAGAACACCTCTTATAAGAGGGGTTAGAAATGCAAAGTAGGCGTGGAAAATGTCGCCACACGTTACGCAAAGATTTGCATAACACCATAAGGTGCGCGGCGTGGTGCGAGCGAGAGGGCATGAGTAATTGTAGCAGCGTGAGCGGGAAGACAAGTGGCGACAGCCGTCTCCGAAACAAAAGCGCTACTTGGCATTTCTAACCCCTCTTATAATGTTCTGTGCATCTACCCCTACACAACAGCGTGTAAGGGTAAACAGTTGCATTACTTTAAGGGGTGATTGTAGCCATGATACTGAACAGCTTTCCCAAAAAAATCTATAGAAAATTCGCAAAAAAAATTTCGACTTTTCATACAAAAGTTCGATCAGCTGATTGCATTTAGTATGGGAAGTCCAAAAAAACTTTTACGAATATTATTTATTTTATGTTTCTTAGGGAAAGTTGTTCAGTATCATGGGTACAATCATCCCCTAAAGTAAAGCAACTGTTTACACTAACACCCTGTATATCTATGGGGAGGAGGCTTATGCTGATCATAATGATAATGATTTGGTTACTTACCCCTCAAATTCAGGCTTAGGCGTGTATTCAAAGTCTTCAACATCAGTAGAAATAATCTCTCTATTAGTAATCAAGTAACCTTGCGCATCAATCATGTACGAAATCATCATTATCTGATCGGTCTGCGAGTCCGGGAACTTTAACGGCAGTTTGGTAGTCTCTATATCGAAGGCTAGGACGATAGGATCTGGTCTTTCTAGTATATCATCCCTTTTAGTGAATATTGGCGTTTCTGTTCCTCTACTTTTCACCGTGTACCATGTTCCGCAGAATATTTCCATGTCTATTGATACTCTTACGTGGTAAGGTACGTCATGTTCTCTGGAAATAGGAAATAGTCGTTTTAGGTGTAGTAGTATTGATATGAGTAATTCAGTATCAAGGTGGTTATAAAATATTAGACTCATTGATATTGAACTGAATCACAACTAAAATAAATTTGAAAATAGCATGCACTAACATATGCCATATAATAGGAAACTATCTCTTGCATGGTATTTTCAACTCTATTTTCGATTTGGTTCAATGTCAATATATCAACAAAAACTGCTTTAGCATTTTGCTGTTTAGTGTGTGCTGACCCTTAAGGTGAATAAAGGCGTACGCTTGCATGCTCATTCAAATATTTTTGGCAATGCAATAAATTTTTAAATGCTTTAATATGGTTTATTCTTTTTTCTCTTCTTTCTTCTCTTATTTTTTTATTGAATTTTTTTTTAAATACTATCAATCAATTATCTTTTTTTTTTACACCAAAAAATCATAGTACAGAGAGCAAACAAACAGGAAATACAAAAGGTACAAAAACAGGCAGTATTATCGCTAAAAACTATTTCTTCCATACAACCTTAGGGTAAAGGAAATGGTGAAAGAAAATAGGTAGGCGGTGTAGATCACAATAACATTATATATATGACATACCCAAAAAAAAGTTATACAAATCCAAAAAAAAAATTTTTCTTTTCAAATTTTTGTCAAGTCTTTAGTCTATTATCACCAGTGACTGCACCAGCCTCATCTCATGTAACTCTATTGTAACTTTATAACTTTATTGTCTGTGCAAGGAAAGAATCCATAAAAACAAGCTCTCATAGACATGATTTGATTGCAAAGGATTTTGAACCTAAAACGAATAGATAAATAACCTGATATCCAATATATTCTCCATGTGATCCGTAGTTTTCTTTGCATGTTCTATAGCGGCTGCACTGGTTAAAGCGTTGGTTAACATTTCAGCGTAAATTGCGTCTTTCTTCTCTCGTTCTTTGTTCTTATTGACGGCTGTTAGGATCTCGCGTCTGACTTTCATTAGTTCGTTTTGTGTCATGAAGGAGAGCTTTATGTACCGCTGTTTAAGACCCGATAGGTGATTTAGCTGAAAATATTTTTTGTGATGTAAATAATGGAGATTGGAGACGCATCGCCACTAGATAATGTAATAAACCCTAAGTCAAATTCCACAATAGGATGATTGTACTGATGATGGTGTATCTCCTAGATTAGAGATATAGAAGTGGCATTCTTTATCACTGGAGCAAAAAATATATGGATAAGAAATATTTTCAGTGTTCCTGTGAAAGATGATACGGGTAAGAAATGAAATCATAACAAAAAATGTTTTATTGAAAAGAAATAAATTCTATTAATATATGTTGTGTGTATAAACTACCAATAGGCTAAGTGTGTTACTAACAATATTATGATCTCAGTTGGTTGAAAATAAAGTTTTCTATTCTATCCTATAAAGTGCAATAACTTAACATAATTATACTATAAATAGAGTTAACCCGCGACTTCGTCTGCATATGTAACAGATTTTAAGTCAGATCATAAGCTATCAAACAAAAAAGTTTCATCAAAATTGGTTAAGTAGTTTTTGCGTGATGCTCGATCAAACAAACACAGAAACAAACAAACGGACAGACAAAAAATCCAAAAATTTATTTTGGAATCAGAGACACTTAAAAAGTTAAAAACCATAATGAAACTTTTACTTTGTTAATATTTTCAATGTACAGACACTTCTGTTATAGCTTTATAATAGTTATGATAAGATAAAAACAATAAATACCACCACCGATAGACCAGTTGGTATAGACTTATGTATCTTAGTCCTCTATCTATCTTTAAACCTATAACTTTTGCTCACAAATTCATCCATGTTGATTACAAACGTTTACACCCCATTCATTTCACCCCTGTGGGGGTTGATTTACGAAAAATCATTTCTCAGTGTATCCCTACATTGTTTCTATCTTCAGCGGTTCAGTCTGTGTGTTGTCGGTCAGTCAATAAATCATGGAACTGTTTTATAATTGATTATCCTGCCATGGATGATGTTCGAATCTCCTTTTCATGAGGGAGGCCCATTTTCAACAGAATTCTTGTTATGTCTGATAGTGATAGCAAACTTACTAAATCCAAATCTTCTTTCTCAACAATATCAATCTTATGTATGGTGCCGGCAAACTTCTTGGACAGGTACTGGATGACTTCCTGCTCGCACTCCTTCCGGGACAGGATGAAGAAGTAGGGCTGGAACATGAGGGATATCTTGAAGCGGGAGCCGTCCATCTCTATGAAGTAGTAGTCCATGGCTGCTACCAGCCTCTTGTCTTCGTCTAGGATTTCAGCCTGGAAAATAATTTGTGTTTAAGGACCTTGTCTTCTGTCAAGTCAATTAAACTTTTTAGCGTAACTTTTAGTTGACTTCTCCAGTAGCTCTTAAGGGCCAAGGAATCAACTTTTTAGCGTAAGTTTTAGTTGACTTCTCCACTAGGTCTCAAGAGCCAAGGAATCAACTTTTTAGCTTAAGTTTTAGTTGACTTCTCCACTAGGTCTAAAGGGCCAAGGAATCAACTTTTTAGCGTAAGTTTTAGTTGACTTCTCCACTAGATCTCAAGGGCCAAGGAATCAACTTTTTAGCGTAAGTTTTAGTTGACTTCTCCACTAGGTCTCAAGGGCCAAGGAATCAACTTTTTAGCATAAGTTTTAGTTGACTTCTCCACTAGGTATCAAGGGCCAAGGAATCAACTTTTTAGCTTAAGTTTAAGTTGACTTCTCCATTAGGTCTCAAGGGCCAAGGAATCAACTTTTTAGCGTAAGTTTTAGTTGGCTTCTCCACCAGGTCTCAAGGGCCAAGGAATCAACTTTTTAGCTTAAGTTTTAGTTGACTTCTATACTAGGTCTCAAGGGCCAAAGAATCAACTTTTTAGCTTAAGTTTTAGTTGACTTCTCCACCAGGTCTCAAGGGCCAAGGAATCAACTTTTTAGCTTAAGTTTTAGTTGACTTCTCCACTAGGTCTCAAGGGCCAAGGAATCAACTTTTTAGCGTAAGTTTTAGTTGGCTTCTCCACCAGGTCTCAAGGGCCAAGGAATCAACTTTTTAGCTTAAGTTTTAGTTGACTTCTCCACTAGGTCTCAAGGGCCAAGGAATCAACTTTTTAGCTTAAGTTTTAGTTGACTTCTCCACTAGGTCTCAAGGGCCAAGGAATCAACTTTTTAGCGTAAGTTTTAGTTGACTTCCACTAGGTCTCAAGGAAAGTATATTACTTAGTAACATCTTTATAATATATTTTTTCAATTTTATTATGTAATTTATTAATTTGATCATTAAATAAACACGTCGGATATTATTCAGGCCGCATTCCGGCCATTGTTTGGAGAACGCTGATCTAGGGCAAGGGACAGCCCCTTGAAACGAAATAGGCTCACGGCTCTGCTTGACAGATCAGCCAACCAGCAGTAGAGCTGCCAATTGTTTCAGTTAGTCCAACAAACCTAAGAGCCTGTTTCACCACTTCTGAGTAAGTTCTTGTTAACTTATCCGACAGATAGTTTGACATATTTTGTATGAAAGATATGAACAACAAAGTAAGAAGTGGTGAAACAGGCACTTTGTCTTTAAATCTAACCAACACTACATGCACAAATGCAAAGTTCATTCTAAAATAAGCTTTATCACAGAGAAGTAAGATATCGCGATGAGTGTAAAATGTACTTACAGTGTGCATGTTTATCAGGTAACCCGTCCTCTCCTTCGCATCGCGTACTCTATCGAACCCATACTTAGAGTCGATCCTGTCATTATCTAGCGCTACACGAATGCGGGACTCCGACGAGTCCTCCCTGAAACACATAAACACCCGACGTTACACCATGAAATCTGAATTATGAGTTTAGTTGTGTTCTGATGCCTACCTAGGCCCCGATGACGATCCAGCGTCTCTCTTATTGGCGCCTTCTCTATCCGACCTATATTTGCCAGTATTTTGCCACACCATTTTTGTTTAAAAATTCTTTAAAAATACATATTTATTGAATATCAAACAAACGTTTTCGTAGTTTTGTTTTACAAATCAGCTGTCAAAATGGGCTGTCAGATTTTCGCGCCAATTTCTGCTATTTATCGGATACACGTCCAAAGTCTATCTCCTTACGCGTTCCGTTTGATCATTAGCGAATAGAAAAATTGCAAAAGATATGCCTAACAGAATATTAGAACCCTGAAATGGAACACACTCAGTTTTGACATTTGTGACAGTTTGATAACGCAACCAAATTTAAAAATGTATTCCGGAGCTGCTATCTCTTTCATGCTTCACGGAATTCGAATGATTCGCTCTCAATTTCTGTCAAAAAACGTTGTTGTTCTATTTATCTGTATTCTCTGCTTAAAACAGAGGAGAGGTTATCTTTTGTGCTGAAAAAAACTCAGAAAAAAACGTTTTTTCTCATTCATAACAATTAAAATCAAGTCTTATTCTACTGTAATGTAAATACGGAACGAAAAGTTAACACCTGATATACAAAATGGATAGCAGCTACGATAGTATTCACAATTTAAGTATACTTAGTAATCAGGACCTCAGTTACAGTAGAAAAGGCGACCTGAGTATTAGTGATGCACTCACAGATTTCGAGAAATTGCGCATCACGGCCCTTACGAATGCCGCTGAAATAAGCCCCTATGTGAATGAAGTCACCATCGGACCCAACAGCCCCATCAAGAAAGAAACTCGTTACAGGGAAGATCCTCCCGTCGACAAAGAAAATAATAAAAACGTTGAGAACCTGATAGAAGATAAAGTCAGCGAAGATCTCCGACAGACTCTCATCATGAAGGAGTGCGAAGCAAAACTACAGGAATCCACAGAGGAACTGTTCAAAAGCTTAGTAGAAAAAATGACATCGAACCGTGCAGATATAATAAGCAATTACTGGAAGAAGCAGAGCGAGGTGAGCGAACGGAGAGCGTTAGAACTCCGAAAGCGCAAACTGCAAATGTTAAAGGAACAACAAGAGAACGATAACTTGAATGTACTAGAAAAAGCCAGATTAGATCAACAAAAAAGCCAAATGATGAACAAACAAACAATTGACACCATGAATAGAATATTAGAAGAGCAGAATCAAGCAACAACAAGATTTGCATCGATCACAGACAGTCACACTAAGATCTGCATTGCATACAATGAAATCACACATATGATACAAACGGAACCACAAGCACAATCTGTCTGCATCAAATATATACCTGCCATTAACAGTGTCATAGGAAATATTAGTAAAATCATGGACCTTTGTAAAAATGGCTCCATTACTGACAAAGAAGTTAAACAAGCTGAAGTATTAGCTCTGAATATGGAAAACTTAAGAAAAAAAATAGTAGAAGACCTAAACAATCTTCAACTTGAAGAACAAATCAAGAAACAACAAGAAGAAGAATTGGAGAGGCAAAAGGATTTAGAAATAAAACAAGCCATTGAAAAGAAAGAGGCAGAAATAGCACGGATTGAGAAAACGCTATCTGAACAACATAAGAAAACTGGACCGCTGTTCTATTCAGCCAAGAATTACTCCTACTACCAACTCCTAAAGAATTTCTTAGATCAATATGAAGCTCAGTATAAGGATCTAGTAGAAAATGCAAATCTAAAGAAATTTAGATTTGATTGCCAAAAAGCAGTAAACACTCCAATCAACGCACTCTCTTCTGTCAGCGGACATCACATAAAAGACAAGTTTGAGAAGCTGTCTAAACTACTCAAAGGTGAAAGAGTACAAGTTTTAGACACATACGTTCAAGCAACACAACACCCTCAAGGAATATATTTCTGTACAGCTTTGTTAGCAAAGAAGATTGTGAGACAAGGAGACCTTTTAGTCTCAAGTAATCCGGAAGCTGCCTTCCCTCTTGCTGCGGTCACAGTAACCCTTTGGTCACAATTCCCAGAGTTTGGGAAGCTATTAGAAGCATATTTTCATAGACAATGCCCGTATTTAGTACCAATGTTTCTACCTCAGAATGAAGGGCAGACCGACAAGGAGTTCTATTTGTCCAGAGGTTACATATACAATGATGAAGGGGTCGTTGAAAAACAGGATAAGTTTCTGAAGAGAATGTCAGGTATATTCAGGCTACGCTGTGCGATTTGGATTGCGAAAACTCCACGGTTCTTGAACGGATCAAATCCACATGGTTTACGCTACGGTTGGCAGTGGCTGGCTTCCTTCATAAACTTAAAGCCTGAGCCTGATATCAGTGCTACGTTACTACATGATTTCTTCAACGTATGTGGATCAGAGTTCTTAAAGAAATATGGAAAACAGTTTATTAAAATAATTAAGGTGATAAGCACACAGTATTTGGCGATCTTGAATAACATAGATGAGGGAGGACCCAAAACAAGATTAGAAGTATTTCTTCAAAATGTATTGAATACTGGTTTCATTTCTCCTCCCACTGGATTACTGGAACTAAATACATGGTGAAATAATAATTTAGATTTTAAGTTAAATTGATTATTAGATTTATTATAATTAGGTTTTGTAGTTGTTTTGAATTAATGTTAATGAAATGAGTTCATATTATGTAGGTAATTTATAAGACTCCGCAATGTTGTGAAATTATGCAAAATTAATACATTTTGGTGTAGGTTTAGGTACAATGAAGTGACTGATTAGCATGACCAGAATAAAAATAAAACTTGCAATGTACCAAAAATAAGAAAATAATTTAACATTACTTTCCACTAGAGAAAACAGCTAATTCAAAATACAGTTGCAAGTTTTTTTGTTGTCAGGGTTCCTCATCCCAGTCTGCTGCTGGGGTAGGCGGAGAAATAGCTAAACCTTAACCAAAACCAAAACGTTTCTAAAATAAAAAAAATATGTCAAATTCTTTGTAGAGTTTAATTTCATAACTTTCTTTCGTTCATTAATTATGATTATAGAAAAATTCAACATAGAAAAAGAAATTATATCAATCATCATCATTATTCTCAAAAAAGGTAAGGAAAGGAGTGAATTAGATTTTAGGTCAGAGATCTTATGATCTGATAGCTTATGCTATCAAACAAATAATCAAAATCGGTTTAGTAATTTTTGCGTGATGCTCAATCAAACAGACAAAAAATTCAAAAATTTGTGATATGGAACACCTAAAAACCATATCTTAATTTTTTTCTAAATATCCTCAATGTACGTACAGACACACCTCTGTTACAGTTTTATAATAGTTTCATATTGGAAAGGAACTGAGGTCAAAAATAGCACTTATGCATTCACCAAGAACCATACCTTTCCTATTGTGCATTGTATTTTCTTTTGGTGTAAATAAAGTATATTTCATTCATTAATTCAAGAAATGTCACTTGCGCTAGCACTTGTGAAATCTTGACTTATGGACTGTATTTGAAAGTGAGAGGTTCAAAATCGTGATCTAGCTTTGCATCTAGCGATGCATAATCTCCATATTAATAATAATAGTAATTTTGTGATTTTCTACTGCAAATTTTAAAGTGTGACTGAAATTATAGTACCTCGGTCACATTACGAGAAGTGATAAATACCAACTTCTGCAGATTATTCTGCAGGGCAAAATTTTGGGAAACGAATGCCCGATAGAAGGACGTCCTCCTGTGTGAATGATTCGATATGAACACCACCTCACTGTTCAGGGCTGTAGTCTGCATCTCCAGGGTCTGCAGTAGCATAGCGAGTGGAGGGCAGGGGGGGCAAATGCCCCGGGCGGCACTTTACTAGGGTTGGCAAATTCGGGAAAAATATACTATGTAGTTTGATTGGGCTGTCTGTAGATAACCAATTCGTAGAACAAAGTCAAGCTCGCTTCGCACGCTCATACCATATGCTCACGACGATATTCCCCGAGGGAGTAGTCAAAGATATTCTGAAACCTCAGAACATCCACGTTTCACTAGTAGTACCGAATCTCTGTCCAGTGTGTCGGGTAGTGGGCCCGTCGCCACTTATAATGGACAGTGGGCACAAATCAGGTTGACGCAGGTTTCCTCACGATGCTGTTTTCCTTCACCGAAATGCCAGTGGTGTTACAAATCCTATTATCGTGGACTTTTCCGCCTGACCACCACTAGGCTCATTTTTGCTTACATAATAAAAAATTAAAGCGCTGTCTAGCCCCGCCCTATTGATGAATAGACCAAGGAATGAATAGGTTCCGTGTAGGTTCCAATCAATAAATTATGCGTAAAATTTTTTAAGTGATCAGGCCGAAAAGTCCACGATAATACCTACATAAATTCCGAAAAAGTCATTGGTATACTGCTTTGCTCGATCCATAGCTTTTACTTTGCACATGTTTAGTACGTAAAAAGTCGAGCTCGCTTCGCTCGCTCTGTTTCTTTTTTGCATGGATAAACCGGAAGATGTTTGACCAGTGACCAACACAACCCCAATAGTTGTGCTAAAAGCGAGCTCGCTTCGCTTGTTCCTTTAGTTTCCTGCAAAGAGTAATATAAGTATACGAGCGTTAACCTGCGACTTTGTCCGCACAAATTATATACCAGATTTTAAGTCAGATAATAAGCTATCAAACAAAAAAGTCTCATCAAAATCGGTTCAGTAGTTTTTGCGCGATGCTCGTTCAAACAAACAAACACACAAACAAACAGACAGACAAAAATATCCAAAAATTGGTGACATGGAATCAGGCATATCTAAAAACCATATCGTAACTTTTTTTAGTAAATAACTTCAATGTACAGACACACTTCCTGTTACAGTTTTATAATAGTTTAGATTGTTTCTTGTCTAGGCCTTTTTTTAAAATAGGTGGGGGCGGCAAAATCGATCTGTGCCTCGGGTGGCAGAAGCCCGCGATACGCCACTGAGGGTCCAAATAGACAAACTTCTGATAGTAGATGGCACCAAAAGAAGAAGACTTTAAAAAATCCGACGAAACAAAATCGGTTCATAGGTACACGGCGACACGTCAAGCTATACAAAACCAACATAAGCTGGCCGCGCGACGTTATACGTTACTCGGCTTACGCGCGGCCAGCTTATTTTGGTTTTGTATAACTGGATGTGTCGAATTAATTTAAAGTAGAAATATATCTATGGAAATAGCAACATATATATAAATAGTAGAAATCAACCAGATTAATTTGCTCATTTCTGGCAACACCAATCAGTTCTGTCAAAAAATCCTATCCAAGCAGCTTGTGATTATTGGATTTTATCTATTTTTTCTCACAAAAAAATCATGTAGCCAAAAATTACAATCAGTTTTCATTGCATTTATATTGACTGCTATGACGTGTACTTAATTATAACGCATCGCGCTAATTCCGTCTCAGATATTCTTTCGATTTCTTTCGCGATGGGTAATAAAGAACATCCCTATTTTATGGGGGTGAATTCGGCATTCAGCCCTTACCGGCTGATTTTCCGGGAGTTAGGATGCAGGACTCGCGTGGGAGCTGGAGACGCGATGGCTAAAAGCCTATACTGTGGCATGAAACCCATCGCATCCTGGGACTGCGAGCAGGCCAATGCACTGCCTACTGGTGGAGTGTTCAACCTTGAATTCTCACCGGAAGGGTACGTATATTACGGCTAACCGATCCTGACTTTGGACGTTGCAACAAGGTTCATTTTGTTAGCAAAAGTTTAGAATGTCAGGGTTGTTCTGGATAGCATTATTTTGAGATGAAACTCTATCAATAGACTCGTCAAATATAATGCGCACCCATTGATATGGTGACTAGATGAAACCATAACGTGGCCGCACATGAAACAGCAATAGTGTGACTCTTGCATACTAAAAGACGATTTGTTTGGCAAGATGTCATCAACATTCCATAGGGTTGACATCTTGACAAATATTTAAAAAACTAAACAAGTGCAGTGATATACACGCATCAGCTTTGAGCTGCTAGTGTATCATATATAATAATAATAATAATAATAATCTTGCCAAACACAAACACCGGCCACGGTGACCGATACAAAAAATAATATTTCTGTCTTATTTGTTTACATACGTTTTCATAACTGGCTATCTCACTCTCTCATTTCTTGGCTACATCTTTCAGTGTAAGCCGAAAGTTTTTAATCGATACCTATGACTGAAATTTGCTTTAACAAATTCCACAATTAGATATCAAATTGCAAACACAGAAGACTAACTATTATAGTACAAAACTCTTCTAGAATTCATTATGTTTAGCTTAAAAAAATCCTTTACTGAATTTAACAACTTATAAACTAACAAATCTAAAAAAGTGAAGCTCCTAAACTAGTCAAGTCTGAAGGTCCGCAGCCAGAAGCAAATATTTGATGTTTCCACACAGTATATTGTGACTGTCTTAACATATGTATAATGAATGTGTAGACTGAATATTATCAAGACAAGGGAGAGATATGACAAAAATGTATGAAAAATTGTTCCTTTGTCTGACTAACTTGCAAGATTTTCTTATCAATTTCAACGTAGTCAAAAAAAATACCGCATACACAGAAAGGGACAAACAACATAGATTTTATCTCGCTCACTCTAGTAAGCCTGACTCGTTTCCACAATTATTATTATTTTAATTCCCATTCTAGTTAGTCTCTTTCTACGAATGAATGAGATGCTTTTGCCATCATCATTTAACAACTGGTTATTCTTCCTATAAAGGAATGGTTTGAATCTCTTGTCATAAAACGAGTGGAAAGACATAGACACATTATAATATTTTAAATTTTTTTGAATAAATAAAAAATATTTATGTTTAAAAATAACTTTTAATAATTATTCCAATTTTAAGAATAAGATGTTAATATAATGTTGTATAATTAACAATTATACAACATTTCCAGAAATAAAAAAAAAACATGATTCAGAGTAACACCTAAGGCTCGGTATCCCGTTAATACATCTAGTTAAATCATTCAATAAAAAAAGGTCTATGACAATGCTGATTCTTCCTTTATGTATGATAAGAAACATAACAGTTTAACATATAATTTGCAGGTCTCTCTTAGTGGCAGCTTGTGAAAAGAAATCAATTCAGATATTTGATCCGCTCACGCATCAGAGGATACACACGGTGAACGGAGCGCACTCGGACTGTGTCAACTGTGTTAAGTACGTTTCTATATCTTCTACATTAAAGAAACTCTGCAGCTATATCAAACCAGTGTCTTGAAATCAATAGCATGCGCGCCACGGTTCACAAAAATGAAAAGAAATTCATGAGTGTCAAAATATCCCCACTGTGAAAGATGAAGTGAACTGCTCTTCTAAGGCTTTACAGAATGCGAATTGTATTTGAATGCATGTATTAATAATTTAAGTTCAAATAATTCAATTATGAATGTAAAACTAAATTGTATTTTAACATTTTATTTATGTACAGAAATAAAGGCTATTTGATTTGTTTAACGTAACTACAGGGTGAAATTAATATCATTAGAATCCTTTTATACACGTATGTAAGTCATCTCACCAACAGATTCCTCGACGGCCGAATGTTTGCGACATGCTCAGACGACACAACTATAGCTTTATGGGACGTCAGAAACTTAAAGAAAAAAATACGATCCCTCCTCGGCCACTCGAATTGGGTTAAAAACATAGAATTCTCAGTCAAAGACAAACTTCTAGTCACATCGGGACTCGACGGCAGCATTTACACGTGGGACATTAATTCATATACGGAGTATAACTTGGTGTACCAGAGGGTATTCCATGCGTCCGGATTGATGAGGTGTCGGCTGTCACCGGACGCTAGGCAGATGGTCATGTGTACGACGGGTGGGTTACTGGTCATAATACATGATTTGAATTTGTCAACGTTAGCACAAGACCTACATGGATTTAAGGTAATTTCTTTTCTTTTATTTAAATCTATTCTAATCTTAAAAGATGGCCATGGGCAGTATAGCTAGTTATTTATAATATGTCCTTGACTCCAGATTAAAAAACTAGAAATAAATCTTATCTTAACACAAAAACATTAAAACACATTTACACATTAAAACTATATGGTGCTGTTTATACAGAAGATACACGTGGCGGTGGCGGATAGTCAAAATAACATAATATTCAACCTTATAATACGCGACATAGCATCGTTTTTGTCGTTAAAGAAAATCGCGCCCGCGCTACCAGGCGACGTCGCCTGGAGGCGCGGGCGTAATTCTGCAAACGACGCTATGCTGCGTACTATAAGGTTTATATTACCGCACCCCGCCTGCGTCACGTCCACGCCACATCACTTCTGTGTAAACAGCACCTAACAGAAGAGTGTACAATGAAGATAATATTAACAAAAAAAGTAACGATATGGTTTTTAAGTTGTTAGGTGTCCTTGATTCCATATCACCAATTTTTGGATTTTTTGTCTGTCTGTTTATTTGATCGAGCATCACGCTAAAAGTACTGAACCGATTTTGATGAAACTTTTTTGTGTGATAGCTTATGATCTGACTTAAAATCTGGTATACAATTTGTGCGGACGAAGTCGCGGGTTAACTCTAGTAAATGGGTTCGATAAATTATAGCAAATGCACTTAACATGTTCAGTAATAAATAATTTTGGGAGATCTCAAGTATAGTTTTTATAGAAAAACACACTTGAGCCACCACAAAGTGGAGAGCAGACACCCGACACACGCGACCGCCCAGTAACAGACCTGCCATGCGGCTTCCTTATTTTTTTAAATCAAACTGTTTTGTGGACATATTGATAGAACTACAACAAAGTAAATTCAATAAATTACGATTCACTCGCTGCTTATGCAAAAGTTTTATTTTCAGTCTTTCACTCAAACTTAAAAATGAAAGAATACTATACACCTTTGTAATACATTCAAATTTTCAGCCAAACTTATACAGACTGATGCAAATGAGTCAGCAGCTCATCCCAATAGCGGCCATGTATGACCACTTGTTTGACAGCAAACGGAAGGAGAACAGAATAGAGTTTGTGACAGACTTCCCTGACGGCAATGACGCTGAAGTTGTTAGCGCTTTACAGGTTAGTACAATGTTAATACTGCTTTCGGATGTACCTGCGCAGTTGAATATTATTAAAACCGCGCAAACCAATCATGGTATTGAATGGTTGCGCGCTAAAAATGATCTGCTTCTATTGGTTGATTGGTTTCGCCCCTGACACACGACCGACGCCATCTACATTCGGCATTGATTAAATTATAATAGCGGAAGATACGTTACGCTCTTACATTACGTACACGAACAATGGACCTGTTTCTACAATAGATACATTTACTCACACAAAGACGAATGTTAATGTTATACATCAACAATTAAAGAGACTGAATTACGCGAACTTGCGAACAAGACGATGCATCGCCGTAATCTCAATCACGCACGCGTGTCATGCCGCTCGGATTGCGACTGAGTCAAATTCGGCGACGGGGGCTCAATTTATGCGGTCAATGCGCTAGAAGCTATGACCGTATCTTCCGCTAATTTAGTTTAATCAAAGACATTCGGTCATTAGACTGCACAGTCTATCTATCTATCCATACTATTATGAAACTGTAACAGGAAGTTTGTCTGTACATTGAAGATATTAACAAAAAAAAAGTTACGATATGGTTTTTAGGTGTCCCTGATTCCTTTTCACCAATTTTTGGATTTTTTGTCTGTCTGTTTGTTTGTGTGTTTGTTTGTTTGAACGAGCATCACGCAAAAAGCACTGAACCGATTTTGAGGAATTTTTTTTGTTTGATAGCTTATGATCGGACTTAAAATCTGGTATATAATTTGTGCGGACGAAGTCGCGGGTTAACGCTCGTAAGGTATAAAATGGTATTATAAAATGGTTTCGAGTACCGTCAGGAAATGTTAGACCCTGTCTGCGCGAATGAAGATTGACGAGCGGATTTATTTTCCTGGTCTTACTGTAATATCACTGAATAAATAATAGAAACGTTATGATTATATTATCTTACACTTTATACAGAAGTTTCACTTCCATACAAAGCTCACTAAAGTTGATAATAACATCGAATCAAATTGAACCTTCCGGAGGTAAATATTACTGAACCGGTCTCTACGCGAGAACAGCAAGGTTAGCGCGAAATGTATTAATTTTCGCTGTTGACGGGGTAATGCCGCATAAGTACGTTTTTGTACCTACATTTTGGAGGCCTAGATGTCCCGATAATGTTTATATTTAAATGAATAATTAGGTACTTAGGGCAAGAAACTAAAATAATTGTTGAGTCACGTTGCAGGGTCTTACCCGAGCACTTGTCTCGCGTGGTTTTCGCGCGTCGCGAATTTGCCTGTCAAGAGGCTCCGCAATCCTCAATCTCTTCTTGTTCTTGACCAAAAACAATCCCTGAGATTGGGATAGATTCTCCCATAAACTACTTGACACTGGCGGAAATGCTGTGCTAACGAACAAGCAAGAGTCCGTTAATAATAATAAATTAAAAAAAAAAATTGTTGTCCATCAATGACATTCTATAAAAGGAGAACTTCGCATCAGTGCGCTATTAACGGAACCACTAAGTTATGCCCAGTTGTTTTATATTACTGCTTTGTAACCGAATACATTTGAGAGATTTAAAACGACTGGAATGTCAGCGGCAATGTATGACAGCTGGGCATAACTGATGCATACAAAGATGACATTAGAGACATGTGCCATGGTTAGGCTTTGTTATTGTATGACATGATGACTCTATGGTTATAAAAACTCGTTGTTGTCCACAGATTCACCCTCAAGGTTGGAGTGCATTGAGCAGAAACATCAGTCATGATGACAGATCAGAGGTTAGTTAGTAGAACATCTTCATACTTTCTTTAACATGTAAGTATTCGGTCTGGAAATTTTATTGCCTTTTCAGTACAATCTATTTTTTTTTACTAGCCCGCTTCATCCCACTGCTGGGCAAAGGCCTCCCCTTTCATCCTCCAACCATCTCTGTCCTGGGCATGCTCTGGCCACGCGTCATCGAAAGAATCCAGATCGTCCCGCCACCTCTTCCTAGGACGACCTGGACGCCGACGACCGTTTTCTGGGATCCAGGGCGTTACAATTCTTGCCCACCTTTCGTGGTGCATTCGACAGACATGGCCGGCCCAATCCCACTTTAATCTGGCGGTTTTTTTCCCCAACATCGGCTATTCGTGTTTTGGAGCGCAGTGTAGTGTTTCTGACCGTGTGTGTCTAATCCGTTCTTTTAACACCCAGTATACTACGCTCCATTGCCCTGTGGCAAACCTTGACTTTGGACTTTTGAGACTCAGTGAGTGACCAGGTCTGGGCACCGTAGGTTAGGATAGGCAGGATACACATGTCGATGAGTCTTCGTTTGAGGGATAGCGGGAGTTTACCCTTCGTTAACTCCTTTTTTTTTCAATACAATAATACATACAGGTCGAATAGTGTGAATGAAATTATGTTTGTATTGTACTGTATCTTTCTGTTGTTCACTGTTATATTGTACTGTTGATGGAATAAACTAATTAAGGTGGTTGCAGAGGGGTCAATTTTATACAAAACTTTGACGCACAATACGCGTAGATGGTATTAATATAAGTAACTTTGTATATATGGAAAAATTGTTTAGAAAATCTAGACGCCGCGTGACAAATAACATTTGCAATTTATAAAATAATTACAGGTAGATATAAAGGTTTGAAACTTTTCATCCAACATTTTAAAAGCTTTATGTCTTCGTAATTATATTATAAATTGCAAATGTTATTTGTGACGCGGCAACTAGATTTTCTAAACTATTTTTCTATATATAAAATATTACTTTTATTAATTCCGTCTACGCGTATTGTGCGTCAAACTTTTGTATGGACTGAAACCACCTTAAGGCTTCTTATGCAGTGTTTTTGTGGGCGGTAGGCTAGATGTCTATCCCCACTTTTTTTCTTTTATTCATAATGGTTTTGCACTTGGCTTTAGTTCACCTGATGGAAGAAAGTGTAGATGAAGCCGAGGATGTAGCGCGCTCACCCAGAAAAAGCCTATTAACTCTTCTTTTTAAAATATCCTGATTGTATCACTTCATTCCATCTTGAAACCTGCCCACTAGTATGATTTCTTTATTTGCGCGTGATTCGGCTTTTTTCCATACTTGTTGCGGCAAGGGCGACGTCCGTTCCCCGGTGTGTAAAGGAAAAGTGCGGGTAAAGGATATTTTCTATGCAGAGAAGGTGCGTCTCTCGCGAATAGAGAAATCATGCTAGATGGGCTAAAATATGCTAAAAGTGAGCTTTGAAAAAAAAATGGTAGACAACACCCGCAAGTTTTAATGATAGTGAGTTTTTTTTATGTATGCATTAATCTGGTAATATATGCTTCCCTACAGTGGTCCTGCATCCACGACATCCAACCGATCGACTGGGCGGGCGACAAATCATGTCGCGACACCGCGCCGTCGCCCGTACGCCGGAATTCCCGTCGACTTCTACTACGGAGGTCGCGAGTGTACAGAGTGCCACGGACTCAAACCGCGCAAGCCGCTGAGGCAGAGCCTACACCCGACGCTAGTGAACCGTGAGTACTGTTATATCAATTGATCCATGGTCTGGTCAAGGGACAAGTCGCCAGAGGCCGCAAGTGTATAGACTACCTCGTACTCAAACTACGCAAGCCGCCGCATAGACTGGTCAAGAGACAAGTTTTCGGAGGTCGCGAGTGTATAGAGTGCCTCGGACTCAAGCCACGCAAGCCGCCGAGGCCGAGCCTACACCCGACGCCAGTGCCCTGTGAGTACTGTTATATATAAAAGAAAAAAAAAACAGATCTCACAAAGATTTTTCTTTAAATAAAAAAAAAACATCAACAATTTAACAACATACAATGTTCAACTACATGACGTCATACAGACGGGCAGGGTTTCGTCCCCAGCGCAACGGTAAGCTATCACAGTAAGATTCAATTACCGTGCTGACTACTTTGAGGGCCCTTGTCTTGAGATTATATTGGTTTTGATATTTATTTGTAAAATATATTTCATGTAGATAATGTGAAAAAATTTCAGAAAACATCAAGCAAATGGCTCGCAAATATAAACAAAATTATTGAAAACATTACCACAGGAAAAGGCAACCCATAGACTTTCCAAAAAGTCTAAAGTCAACACGCTACGTTGCTCCATAGAAGATAATCTAATTTGAGTTTTGAAGTCGGCAACTTGAAGTGTTTCTATTACGCAAACAATGTTTTCACGCAAAACACGCATGATCGTCGACAGTGCTGGGCCCATTTTTTAGCACAAGTGTAATAAATTACTAGTGCTAGTTGGGTTGATAAATAATTTGGATAACTGGCATGTTTACTTAATACTTAGACCGTTTATACTTTTTAGGGCTTTTTAATATCCAGAGAAGGTTTGTGCCCTTTCAGCAATATCGCAGACGTAATTCGAAAACTGTACAGAGTCAGCATAATTGTACTTACAATGAGTTGCTTTTGCGTATCGGATTGGGAGCATTCGACATTATCATTCATTACAATGCTTTGGAGTTGAGAAATTTACCAATTACAGCAAATTTTTCTCTGGGAAAAGGTCTCTTTATTAACTAATACGAACTGCGCTAGGTTGGACGTTAGGAGGGACATGGAAACGCGCGAACTTTAAGATCAAGTTATTAATACGGGAGATTAATAAATTGTGCTATGTTATTAATTATTATCTTGTAGCATTGTGTGTTTTGCATTGATTCGTTTACATGTGAATGATATTTGACTTAACTCTGATGACAATTTCAATGCTTACTTATAAAGTACCACAATTTCTACCGAGCCACCTTTGCTCACTTATAAACTGCCACAATTTTATCAAAGCCACCTTTGCTCATTTATAAAGTGCCACAATTTAAACCAAGCCATCTTTGCTCATTTATAAACTGTCACAATTTCATTCAAGCCACCTTTGTTCACTTATAAAATGCCACAATTTCATCCAAGACACCTTTGTTCACCTATAAAATTCCACAATTTCACCCAAGCTACCTTTGTTCACTTATAAAATTCCACAATTTCACCCATGCTACCTTTGTTCACTTATAAACTGCCACAATTTCATCCAAGCCACCTTTGGTCATTTATAAAGAACTATAATAATTTTATTTCTTGTCCAGCCTAAATATAAAACTCTCTCTCAAGCTTGTGATAAGTGTTTAAAGGAACCTCGTCCGCAGGTCGACGTCGGGTAGTAATGAGAGGCAGAGGGACGGCGAGGCGGAGCCGGAGGCGGAGGCCGGGCCCTCGCCCCGCACCGAGGCGACCACTGCCGCCAGTTCCACCGCCACCACGTCTCGACAGCCGGTAAGATAAGAGTGCTATGTCCGAGAGAGAGTTTTAATTTATATTATATACTCATTTTCTTCAGTTTGATGGTCTGATCATCCCCTTCAAATAATCTGAATTATTTTAGAAATATTTAACTTCCATTTTATTGAGAATCTTAAAATTTAAACAAACAAAAACATTAACTTTAAAACAAAACGTAACATACTTATCTCTTGAAAATTTAAGATTTTTAAAAATTGTGTTTCTACAGGGTTTAAGTGTAGATAGATAGCCTTTAAAGGATGATTCTACGCACGATACTGAACAACTTTCCCCAAGGAATCTAAGGGATATTCGCAAAAACAAAGGACATCCGGCACATAATACCAAAAAATGTATAACCGTGCTTCTATTTTTATTATCATCAGATCAGGCATCAGTTTATTTTATAATGCTTTATTAGTTTTTATCATTTTTATATAAAAAATCATTGTGCTTGCATCACCTCGTATCAAACAACATTGACAGCCATTTTGGGGTTGCTGCCTTTTTATTATTTATTTGTAAAAAATTACTAAAAATAAATTATAAAATCTGAGTTATTTTTATAAAACCTCATAACTTATTACAAATTTAAGTGCAGTCAAAACTTCTATACATTTTTTGGTATTTCGTAAAGGGAATGTGCCGGATGTCCTTTCATATTTTCATATAAACGTTCGATCAGTTGATTACATTTAGTTTGGCAAGATTTTTTTTTTGTGGAGAACGTTATTCATTATCATATAAATTCATAATTACCTTTAAAGTTATGCTACTGATTACACTTGCACCTTGTAAATATAAAATTTTCTATTCTTTTATTCAAGAAACAAATCAAAGAAAATTAATTCATTAATATTTAAAAATTGTGGCTGATAAGTTCGTAAAACAACTTTGACACTATGCTGTTCAATCAGAACATCCTATTGAACCACATACAAATTATTAATTTGTCATTGTCATCAGGGACTGTCGAGTATACAAAACGATGTATGGGAAGCGTCTATCACGATCAAACAACATAGAATGCTACAAGAAATGTATAGCAGGTGAGATTTACACGGCACATTAAACTTCTGTACTAAACCGGGAATGAAAGCAGTTAGCATAGATTAATATGTATATTGGATACAGATAGGTAACTCGCCTTGAATTTTAGGACGTCATAATTGCGTTGCCGCTTATTAGCACTAGGGGGCGCCACATTATGGAATAAATTGAGAAAGACGATCGGCCGACACGAGGATCGAACCTTAGCTACCCGGATCCTAGACCGCTAGATCAACAAGACAGTGATTGATATGGGCGAAATCTCTCACTAATACATACAGCGCAGCGCGTGAGATGTAGTGCGCTGTTACTCCGATATGAACCCTAGTTCATCACATAGTGCTTCGAAACATAACCGATAGATGGCGGAAGCTGTCTATAGAAAATCAGCGCTCGCTCTTAGTTTGTACTAAGATAACATAGCATGGCAGTTAGTTTAGACTTAGGCTACGGTTTCCCTATGACCCAGTCATGGGATCCTATACTAGAGACTAAAAGTTATATGTTGATCAAAAATGATTATGATAAAATGCAATTTTGCACCATATATTACTGCCCTGAGGTCTTTAAAAAAGGAAACGAAACCTCTGCCATACGATATGATTTAAATCAGTGTCGGTAAGTGAGCTATTCTTGTATGTATAATATCGGTTTCTAGAAAACGACTCTAGCGATATGAATGAAATGGTGTCTTTAGATAATGCTTTACTTTCTAGGTTGATTTGGGAAAATCGGTTTTCACACAAAAAAATATTTTCGTAAAATTTTTTTTTCTAACGTCATCTCATAAAATATTCAGGTAGCAGTATGCTAAAATTATTCTGTAGTCACATCTCGAAAGTGCAGCTGTAGTGCAAACTTTAAAGAAGCCGAACAATGTCAAAATCTGTGAAAATTCTAACAATGTATTTCTGAATAAATCGATCTGAATCTGAAAGCTCTGTTGCGCTTGAACAGTTAAATTTGTGCATTATTAATGTGATGAATTCATTAAATTAAACGATAAATCTTTTATTAACGAGCGTTTTTCTTTTTAAATTCAGTTTTTAAAAAAGTCAACAGATTGCATGTTTATACGTTCGCGTGATCATGTCAAGACTGTGCTTGCCTTTTTTTAAAGGCCAAGGGATCGAGCCCATACAGCCATGTTAAAAAAAGAAGTCTTTTCGAAAAGGCGTCTTTTCGAACATCTTTCCCCTCTTTATTATTTTAAAGACACACATTTAAAAAAATGTTGACCTTTATTCGTGCAGACCGTAGCGCTATCTACCGATCCCCTAGAAAACCAAAAGAAAAACGCTCATTCAAGTAACATAAAGCGACGTAATGTAGTATTATACTAAACTAGCACATATCGTGTCATGTGGCAGGGGTCAAATGGGGCGCAACTTCAATATGCAGCGCATCATGGGAATCAACACGGGCATCGCGCCGCCCGCCCTGCTGCGCGCGCGCCCGCTGCGCGTGCCCTCCCGCTCACTGTCCGCCACCGACATGCATCGCGTCGAGAGGTGCCTCATTTATTATATTACTTTCATCATAAGCGGCTGCAGATTCTGCAAGGAGGAGATGGAAACTCCTCTGCACCTCCTATGTGACTGTGGCCCCCTGATGTACAAACGTATACACCAGATAAGATACAAACTATCTCGATCAAGAATCTACTGCGTTTTCTGGCCGCAGTGGGGATTGGTAAGGAACTTTAAAAAGGGCGTTCACAAAGGACCAGCGATGGTCTACGTGGCACAGGCTCAGCAAGCCTGTCAAGGCCCAAAACTCCCCTAAACAATAATAATAATAATCCTAATAAAGTATCTGTTTTGTTGCGTAGTTTAACGCCGTCCACATCGGGCTCAACGCCCGCGCAGGAAGAGTGCAGTGACACGTGCGACGCTGAGACGCGCCACTACATCAGACAGAACCGCGACCGACTGCTGTACTATGTGGAGGAGACTAACGAGGGCAAGGGCTTCATCAAGGTTCGTTATTTACTGTTACTTGTACGTAGTTTATAATAAAACTGTTAGATACGCATATATCCAGCAATTACGTAGCTTATAGGAGATATTTCATTGCTAGGGCCTTGTAGGATCCCATTGATTTATTTATTAATTATGAAGGATGTATTGCATAGACATAGACTATGTATTGGAAATGGTCCATAATCCACTACGACAGTAGAGTAGCACGGGATTGCGCATGTAATAATCTGGGTAAAGAATCTAGAACCAACTTAAGGCCCTATGGTAGGACGAAACACCTTGGAGGCATCTTTTATTTTTCATTTTTCGACTAGAATAGAATTTATCGAACCCAAAGTCATACCTTAGTATTTTTGGATAGTTGATCTAGTGAAATCATCAATTGAACACACGATTGGAATTACTTCACTCGATAGAAAATCGTCACAAAGATGACGTATTTTCTTGTATTTTTAACATTTTTCTCGTTTTAGAAGAACTTAGCACGTTCCGGGACAGTGACCGGCTATAGCAGTGATAACAATAAAAGTTCTATTGTGTCTCGTTCACCGCCCCGGAACGTGTTAAAATTGTTTCAGATTTTTGGTATTTATACTCACATATTCACCATTAATTTATCTAGTGATATCATAAAAAAAATCTATAAAAAAGTACATTTGTTAATTCTTTTTAATCGAAAATAGCACTTTTCGGAGGGCTGGGCAATCACGTTTCTCATAGAAAATATTCGTCTGAACCTATGGCCCCTTTGACGAGCGTTCCCAAATGTCTCTAGATGGAAAATCAATCGCCGAAGTACCACTGCGTCTCTAGTGCTTCCATAAAATATTTATCTGATTCCTGTTGCGCTAAAACAATGTTGTTTTACAGGAACTATGTTACTCAGCGGATGGTAGACTGGTCTGTTCCCCGTTCGGGCGCGGCATGAGACTGCTAGCCCTAAACGAGAACTGCAGCGAGCTGTCGCAGTGTGTGCAGGATCTCAACGGGCCCACGGCCATGGTCGACGTGGGTCAGAGCCTGGGCATCCACCAAGACCTCGTTGTCAGCTCCAAGTTCAGCCCGAGGTAAGGACGATAGACTCATCATCATCAACTCGTATCTACCTACTGCAGCGTATACGATAAAGTGTGGGACTGCAGAAATATGTTTCAAATACTGGTGTGCTCACTGAAAATTTTCTCGGGATATCATAACTACTACCTATACATATCCTCGCATCATAGGTTTGACGGTCTATTCGATAAGGATCCCGACGGCCGCCCTCGAGCACCCATGGGATGGTGCTCGTGCCCACCGCTCTGTATCCATTTGGCAAACAAGTCCGACACCATCCCACTTTTTTCATAAGCTTTTTTGTCAGGTATGCTAGACAGGTTAATTTTTTGGAATAAATTTGGTATTTTGTGTGGCAGCAAAATAATCTATACTATTATAAAACTGTAAATTTAAAAAAGAAGTTTGTTTGTTTGATCGAGCAAAAACGCGAAAACTGCTGAACCGCTTTTGATGAAACTTTGTTTGATAGCTTATGATCTGACTTAAAATCTGGTATATAATTTGTGCGGACGAAGTCGCGGGTTAACGCTAGTATATTATACAGAGATAAAAATATATTTTTTTCTCTTTCAGGTACCACCTGCTGGTAACAGGATGTCTTGAAGGAAAAATAGTCTGGTACGAACCTTACAGTGGCGAAGCGCTTTACTAGTTACTTAATAAATTAGTTAATATTATGTGTTCTTTCATTCCTCGATCCGATTGTTTTAATTAGATTCATTTATTATGTAAGGCTAACTTTGACTACAACTTTTGATGAGTAAAAAAAATATTTGCAACTAATTAAGGCTGTACCGAGCCTATTGTGCTGCCCCCAATCATTTTTTTTATTTCTTAACAATTAAACAAATTGTAGTCACTGCTGATTTTCAATTTACCGGTCACTGCGGATTTCTTTTATAATGTTTATAGTTATTATAATAGCTACAAGCATAAAACATACCTATTCCAGCTTCCTGCAAAAAACATAACAATCCGTAATGTTTCGATAAATTGAAAGACAAGCAGGACTACAATGTGAAATTCTTGTTTTCTGGAAATGTTGTTTAATTGTTAAGAAATTAAAAAAAATACGATTAGGGGCAGCACAATAGGCTCGGTACAGCCTTAACAACTTTTAAATTTGTAGCCACTGTTTCGATATGAGCTTAAATTGTACGTATGTAATTATATATTGTATATTTTTAATTTATGAGGCTGATTGTACAATAAAAAAATCAATTTAAAACATGGAATAATGTATATTCAACAAAATTACAGCTACATTATGAAACTTACTCCAAAATAGAATCTCTTGTACAAACATGATTTTGCGTGACTATACAATGGTGCAATAAACGTTTTTGATGACATCGGTCTGGTTTTCAAATGTGTCCTCCCTCCTTGAGCTTGGCGATGAGTGTGTCCACGTCGGGAACGATGGAGCCTGCCTGTCGCACGGGCGGGTCCTCGACTGACACAACTCTGATTCTAGGTGCCAGGTCTACTCCCAAGTCTTTGGCGGTAATTTTCTTAAGAGGCTTCTTTTTGGCTTTCTGAAAAGGAAATATGATAAGCAACAAGTTTGCAATATATAATTTTTTAGCAGACAAGAGGTTTGTTTCTAGGTTCTAGCACTCATGAGTAAGTAATGTAATTGTTTACGGTGCTTGTGCTTGTCCTCATGATACTGAAAACCTTTCCGCAATAATCCTAAAGGAAAATTTCTTTGAAATATCTTTATACGAAGATTGAACCCCAAGTGCACCCCATAGGGATAGATACACTGCACCTGGCCAAACGCGGACGCTACGATTCTGATACATTTTCTCCACGGCCGGCAGCTTGCACTTGATCACCTCCAGCCCGTTGGCCGTCGATCTCGCGCGTCACCGTCAGTCCCGCGTCAGTCTATTGGACGTCAGTCACATACCATGATGTTGGGTAGTGTGGCGTATCGGGGCTCGTTGAGCCTGAGGTCGGCGCTGATCACGGCCGGCAGCTTGCACTTGATCACCTCCAGCCCGCCGTCGATCTCGCGCGTCACCGTCAGTCCCGCGTCCGTCTTCTCTACCTACAACACAAAGAACAGAGTTTACATGTTGGGTGCAAGCATGAAGTAAACACAGTTCTTTCAATTATACGCAATTATGCTTTATACTTTGCAGAAGACGAAATTCTCGGGTCTCTTTCCTACATTCTTTCCACTCACTCATTTTGCTCATTCAACACTACTTTATCAATTTTATCCTGAATGCTCTAACTAAGCTTTCATCCAATCCCACATAATGTATCATAGGGTCTTTTTTAATACGAGACAGCTGTAATGAACGCAGAAATGGCGGCTAAACGAGATTAAAGGAAGGAGTTATGGAGGAAGACTACATATTGCGCCGACCCCAAGTAATGGAATAAGGGCAGGAAGAAGAAGGGTCCTTAATACGCTGACGGTTTTTAAAGGGAGTGATCAGACCATCAAACTAAACAACATTCTGTATAGGACTAACATCGAAATAGAGAAAAAAGAACTACTTGGGTATTGGCTATATATACTATTACCTATTGTATTGGGTATTTAATCTATTACAAGCTGAAATTACAAGCCATAATAATTTGTAGTAAGTTAGTGGTTATGCGGTTGTGTAACTAAAAACATTTTCATTCGAAGGGAAATCCGAAAAGAAACGGTATTTATTTTCGATTTGTTTCCAAATAAGTTAAAACAACATGCCTTATCGCTAGTGGTTAGAATACTGCTTAAATATTTAAACAAAGATTGATAACGGTTATCATCAGATGATACCATGACTTATGACTTGTTATTTTCATACACATATTTGACGTAATCTAAAAATATAATAATCTAATAAATTGTATTGTACCTTTGACGCGAATGTGCCCTGGGGCCAATCTAATATCGCGGCAGTCATTTGTGCAGTCTGGTTAGAGTCATCGTCGATGGCCTGTAAAATAGAAAACGAATACTTTAATATAAAAAAATAGTAGATTACACACCGAGGACAGGAAAGTAAGAAAGGCCTCAGATCTCATATAATTGTTGGCAGAGGCGAAGCCGAGATCGTGATCTGAGGCTTTTTTATTTACTGCCCGAGGTTAGTATACTATTTTTCTCCTCGACGGAGGCGGAAAGCGGCAAATTTGTTTAGGGCAGCGGGAAGAAAGTTGATGCTTTCCGCCCGGAGGGATGAAAAATACTTTTCGTCACTAGTTTTCTGATAAATATTTTAAGCTTGTAATAACCAACCATAAGCATGGTTGTCATAAGATTAACTCAGGATTGTATCCTCTATTAGGGTGGTCAGAAATGTTGCTACAACCAATATTTTTTATTGGCTATGTGTGAAGTAGGTGATGAGATCTGTCCAGTTCATTGCAGCACTCGCTGTAGTATGAATTTGCACTTTCTTCCCCAAAAGCTGTATCAAATTTGCTTGAATGTATGCAAATCCTCACTCACTCAAAGCGAAAGCTCGATACTTCTACTAGATATTTCTATTGGAACCTACCTATTATTGTTGCCTAGGCTATTGCAAGCTACCTATAGGTGCTCACTTAAGGGCCTATGTCGAAAAATAATTGAAGCGAAATGGGCGTGTGACAGCTTATATTACTGCCTGTACGAGAGAAAGAGATGGGGCGGCGCGCGCGCCTGAAACGACGCAAGCGTAAAACAAACTTTATTTAATTGTGATTATACTATTTATTTAAGTTCAATTCTGCTCTAATCAAAATTTGTAAAATATCAATCTCTTTTTTTTTTAATCAAGTCTCGTGTTTCTATTATTTAGCAGTTCTAAGCGTTTTTCGATAAAGACGGAGGCTAGTTTGGCTTGTTTTTCTATCGTGAAAATGTGTCTTAATCGTGTTTTGACTCTAATCAAAACTTCAATTATATGTTCAATTTACACATATCCGCTAATCATACTCCTACTGTTAGTACCTCATGATATATGACGCTTTGAAGAATCCTATTTTTTTCACATAGCCTCTTAAATAAGGTTTTTCGCAATTCAACCCCAAAGGTGTGATATCGGCGTGAAAGTTTGTATGGGAATTTCGTAGCGAAGAATGGGGATTCCAGCTAGTTAGTACAGACACATCTGACCTTCTTATCGTACAAAAGAAACTTGTTCAAATCTTAGTTAATAAAAAAAACCGATACTTGCCTGCCTCACTTTAAGGAATTAAAAATATTAACTTTGCCTTCAATCTACATTCTAGAAATTTGCAAATTCGTGCGAAATCACCCTGACTATTATATAAGACGGGAAGACCGACCGATCCCTACCAGACTTCGCCCCAGACCAAATAATTTACTGTTGCCGCCGTCGAAATTAAACTTACACTCAAATAGCCCTTTTGTAATGTCGATAAAAATTTATAATAAAATACCTGAATCATTAAAAATTGAAACAAATAACAATATATTTATTAATAACTTAAAAAGAATCCTAGCCGACAAAGCATATTACTCTGTAACAGATTTCTTAAATGACAATGAATTGTAATTATTATCAATCTTCTGTATTCCGATCCTTTAGTTTGCCTTTATTTTATTTGTACTAGAATTGTTGTTAAATATGCTTAGAAAAAAAAAATGTATTTTAATGTGAATCTGTTTTTTTAAAATATTATTTTCAACACACTTGCTCATAAAATGGCCCTTATTTCACCGCAATTAGGCACATAATGACACCTATAATCAAACTGTGACTTTTTCATTACTATTATTCACAAGTGAGTTATAGGTTTAGATAGAAGGTATCTAAACTTCTTGGTTGAGTTCTTGAGTTGCTTTGTTCTTAAAAAAGTTTCGATACAAAAAAGATCATATTCAATAGTACAAATAAATTCTCTAAATAAACTTTTTATTTACTAAATAAAATGATTTTTTATTATTATTTTCTTCACAAGTGTGTTGAAAAACGTCGTATGATACACGTGTGTATTGATGATTACCGTCCTCGGCTTTCTTAAGACCTCGCCTACGGCTCGGGTCTCAATGGCGCCTCAGCGGTAATCACCAACATTACACATGTACCATAATGTACTATTAATTATTGATTGAATTATAGATTTGTATGATTTCCTTTATACAAAAAACCGGTTAACACCCACCGGTTTTTTGTAAACCGGTTAACACCCAATTTTGTTATTCAATTTAATTTAATCTAATGCCATTAATCAAATTTATTTTCTTTTTTTTCTTTTTTATTGCATGTAAGTACTTGCTTTTTAATGAGTTTTTTATTTTTTCTTGATTATGTTTGTAATTTAAACAAATACTCTCTCAAACATTGCTGTGCCCAACCGGGTTCATATGTCTTACCTACTTATATTGTAAATGTTACACCCTTTGTTTTTATGTATTCATATGAAATGCAGTGAATAAATGAATTATGAATTATTATGAATTACAGTAGTACCAGGTTTATAAGTCTAAGTCTCACCGATGTACCTGCGCAGTTGACAAATTTTAAAAGCGCGCGAAATTATATTTGCTTATTATATTATATTGGCTTATTGCTTTCGCGCCTTTTTCGCTGCCGAAGCATCCATAAGTCTGCTATTCGAGTTGGAGCGGGATCTTATCTTATCTTGTACACTTCGACCCAGTGGGATCTTTTGTGTTAGCCTCAATACTTTTTGTTTTCTTCACCTTTCAAATACATGGTCAATGAAGGCAATACCATTGAGGGGAAGAAACCTAAGATCTCCCGGTTTTGGGTATCCATCTCCGAGGAGGCACATGCGTTTTGCCGCCAGGACATCACAGTCACAAAGAACATTGGAGCGGGATAGAGAATACCCGATTTTACACTGCTCTGCGCAAACGAAGATTGACGAGCGGAATTATTTTCCTAGTCGTACTGTATTATAATATTTGGGTCGGTGATGCGCTTGATGGCGCCAGTGTCGTGAATAGCCATTTAGATAATTATTTAAAGATTTCAGGAGGTACAGAGGACTCAAGCAGGGAGTTATGTAAAAATTGTAACAAAATGATATACATACTTGTTTCCCTACAATAACAATGTCAGCCTTCTCGTCCTGGGACAGCTTGGCGAGGATCTTGGCCACGTGTATAGGCTGCATCGTCTCATACTCGGCTCCGGCCACTTCCACATGTATCGCCCTGTCTGCTCCCATGGCTAGAGCTGTTCTGAGGGTTTCCTGCAATTTTAAAACTTAGGTTCAATACAATTTAGAAGCTTGTTGGAGCAAAGAAACATCTTCGTCAAAGTAATTTTTTTCCTGGAACAGTGTTAACTTTCAGCACCCAGTTACCCTTACAGTTTGGGCACTGCCAAATCAGGGCCCTGGGTTCGAATCCCGGTTCGGTCAAGGATGTTATATGTTCTTGCCGTTGTTGTATGGTTTCCATAATAAAAAAAGCTTACGTTGGTGATATGTGAAAGCTTAAGTCTTAAGGAAAATTTAGTCAGCTATAGGCCAATTACAGTACATTACAGGCCATTTGTAAACTGTTTGTTTTATAGCTGTAAGCTAGCCAAATAAAATAAAAATAAAAATCATTACAATGTATGTGACTGCGAAAGTTATTTAGAAAAAAAAAATTAAGTCCGTAAAAATGTGGTGTGCTCAAGAACCCACCTTGTGGGATGGTTTATATCACATTCTGGAGGTGTTAGCACACAAACAATGAATGTGGTAATCCACTACATGTCATATTTTACGTACCTATTTAAAATGTAATATTGTATACTTTGTTAGCAGCTTAATAAATAAATAAAATAAATGTAACCATACTTGTGCCTGTACGGGACCACATGAGACGGCAACAACCTCGCTGGCTAGCTTCTTCTCCTTCATCCTCACGGCTTCCTCTACGGCGATCTCATCGAACGGGTTCATGGAGTGCTTCACTCCGTCTGTTACTACACCGGTCTTGTCTGGCTTGACTCTGACCTGAAATTTTTTTTTATTTATAATTAATGGACTCTTGCTTGTGCGTTAGCACTGCATTTCCGCTAGTGTCAAGTAGTTTATGGGAGAATCTATCCCAATCTCAGGGATTGTGTTTGGTCAAGAACAAGAAGAGATTGAGGATTGTGGCAGGCAAAAACGTGATGCCCGAAAACTGCCTGTGTCTCATAAGCAGGAAGCTGGAAATATCTGCCTTACAAGCGGTGAAACATGTAAAATGTAAATACTCCATAGCGGTCAGTAATGTTCAATCTTCTTTCGTATTGTTCATCGTTGTTGTTGGTTTGTCCCTTTCTATTCTGACGAAAATAAAAAAAAAATAAGAAAAAAGTGTTTTTATTTAATTTTTGTTGTGACAGAAAGGGTCAGACCTAAAATTTGAAACATCGACGTACGAAAGAAGGTTGAACATTACCGACCGGCACGGCCAATTTTCGTGTTTCCATGCTTGTAAGGAGGAATGGTTGATGGAGGCTAACACCTGAAGCTAGGGTTTGGCTTCAAAATTTTGCTGTTAATTTGTAGTTTTATTTTATTTGTTATGTTGAAGGAAAAATGTAATTAACTTGTTTCTTGTATGTTTTGGAGGAAATAAAGCCATACGCAAATAATAAGGAGGATTGGTATCCATTATCTATCTTAAATCCATGCTCATGAGATAAGCGGCGCCGTAGATATTTATCAAGTTATCACAGCTGTCAAACGAGTGACGTAGCCTGGATGCTGGCATAGGATGGACGGAGCACTAGCCAAGACAACAATGAAGGATTTTCTGAAAGCCATAATAGTTCCAAATGGCTCGATAAAGGGTGTTGATGCAAATGCAACTATTCTGGTAAAAAAATACAAAGAAAACAGTAATAAATCGTTTTTTTAATAAGCATCAAAACATATAAAACACTTCATCAACAAATGTGTTTGAACTGTGTATTATTTTAACTTTTTTAGCCTAAATTACTATCTTCGGCCCCAGGCCAGGTCAACGCTATCTATCAAGGCCTGCTGAACTATGCTTAAACTACTTAGTCAGAAACTCCGAAGTCAGATGTCAGAAGATATTTCATTTTCAATGATGGGGTCCTACAATTGTTCTCCATATTATTTAAAAAAAATAGCTTTTGCTTGTCACATCGTCCATGTGGATTACCCCTTTGGTTGTCGGTTTGAAAAAAAAAACATTTCTTAGTGCACCTGCACCCCTACATTCTCTGTAGAATTATATTGCAAATTACAAAAAAAAAGAATAAAACTGGTTGGAGATAGAATATCTGATAAGAAAAAGTAGGGTTAGTAAAGTTTCAATTAATGAATGGATATGGTAATTATACAAGCGGTCGATCATTTGCTATACATGTAATAGATTTTGTTTATGTAATATAATTAAACGTTTTCAATAGATCAAAAATAAATGAACTTGAACTTTTAACAACAAGTTCAATTTAGTAACCTTTGTACTTGTCACTTTACTTACTTTTACGGCATAATCGATAACTCTCTTAACTCCTACCAATACACGCGCCATTTTTTTACTATAATTTAATTCACAACTAATAAAAGGCCTAAAATTTAATAAAAACAATAGAAAATCTAACTGCAAATTTAGTGCAAAGTCCAGTCTCCAGGTAACTTTTTTTTCTAATAATTTATGTTTCTGGCTCTGACTCAAGTCTTTTTGGAAAATAAATATTGATGCTGCCATTTACACCATTATGAAAATTTGAAATTGTCTATGGCTCTATACGAATTCAACGATATCTAGCGAGAAAACCAGAAACTACTAAGCACAGATCAATTAGAATTTGTACTAAGAGCGGTGAATTTAAAATACTCTTCCTACGAAAAATTATAGAAAATGAAAATACAATATAATATTATTGTCATCGAAATATGGGTAAGTCGCCTTATTACGAGAGATAGACGTACTTTTTGTTATCATCAGCTGCAAGGCTGATTCAGTATTCATAGGGTAAAGAGCATCTATGTGATGGGGATGGACTAGGTCTGCCTGCTGCATAACTCCAGTCGTTTTAGGAGTTATAGCTGTTTGAAGGTCTGATGTGACCTAGTCAATCCCCTAACAGCTTTTGAACGATAAACCCTAGAAAAAGTATGAACATCACGTTTCTATCGTATAACAAAAGGGGCCAACTTTCTTAGGTTGGTGTGCGTGAGGCGTCATACGAATTATTTCTGTGTGTTGGCATATTTTCATTTACAGGGTGAAATTGATATCATTAGCATCCTTTTAAACTAAGAGTCTACCCATAAGACTGAACAACTTTTACTATGGAAGCAGATCGGACCAAAAAAAAATCTGCTGTCGCATACATTTGAGTCTGATTTTTTTTTGCTCCGATCGGTTTGCTGCCATAGTAAAAGTTGTTCAGTCTGATGGGTAGACTCTTAGTTTAAAAGGATGCTAATGATATCAATTTCACCCTGTATAAAAAAGTACTCTGTGGATAGGGTTTTTGCAATATGTCGGAATTTGACATTTGATATTGCCTTTTCTGTTTCCAGCATAGAGTTAAAAAGAGAAGGCAGGTGTCTTTTTGTATTTTTTTAAAATAGAACTTGTTTTTTTTTTTAATTGGCTTTGTCTTCGCTTTAGCCATTAACCATTGATATTTATTCGACAGATACATAATAGTGACATTTAAATAAAATTACAAATAATCTATACTATTATAAAACTGTAACAGGAAGTTTGTCTGTACATTGAAGATAATAACAAAAAAAAAGTTACGATATGGTTTTTAGGTGTCCCTGATTCCATTTCACCAATTTTTGGATTTTTTGTCTGTCTGTTTGTTTGTTTGTTTGAACGAGTATCACGCAAAAACTACTGAACTGATTTTGATGAAACTTTTTTTGTTTGATAGCTTATGATCTGACTTAAAATCTGTTATATAATTTGTGCGGACGAAGTCGCGGGTTAACGCTCATTACAAATAAAGTGACTGTATTTATAAACTTGCAAAAAAATTAAATTAGTTTCTTAAGATAATCGCGGACAAACATTCATACATACAAGTCAAACTGAGAACCTCTTTTTTTAAGTCGGTAAATGATGCCTTCTGTTCGCATTAAATATAAAATTTACCAAGAAAAACTTTACATTCCATACCGAATTCTCGATGTGTTTTGTAGTTCAGATATTTTGTGTGGCGGTGAGGTATTCAAATCGATACGATATCGAAAAACAAAAGTTTTAAAGTCTGTTTGTCTCTTAATCATAACATGATTTTGAATTATTTTTTTTTTTTTTTTTATATCTTTATTGATTGAAGGGAGTTTGTTCAAAGAGAACATGTCACTCCCATTTTATTTTATTTTAAAACTAGGAAGATATTTAAAAAAGAAAACAACGACACTCATATTAAATATATTTTATTTGTATTACAATTATCGACGCTGTTTGCCAATACAAATAACATGTATGTAGGTAGTCTCATACAGCAATATTTATACTTATAAATACAATTAAAGTTAAATTATCCAGTTTATCACGTTTAGAACTTGAACTCTTTGTATTTCTTAGCTTGCTTCGAGTCCGTGTTCTGTTGTCGCTTTCTCTTGTTCTGTAAAAGATAGAAAAAATTTCAATATTACAATACATGAATTGTTTTATGAATAAAACAAGATGGTGGTGACTCGTAGCACGTAGCTCCACCAGATTAATATGAAAGACGAACTTGTGCCCCGGAACTTCATCCGCGTGGATTACCCCTTTAGGGGTCGCTTTTCGAAAAATCCTTTCTTAGTGCACCCATACATCCTCTGTAGAATTATACAACGTGTTATAGACTAAGAGATAAGTGTACTTTTTGCAACCATCAGCAGCAAGACTGATCCAGTGTTTATGGGGTCTAGAGCATCTCTGTGATGGGGAGGATGAACTAGGTCTGCCTGCATAACTTCAGTCGGTTTAGGAATTACAAACAATTAAAGGTGGACCTTTTATATTATGGAATCTCTGTGATTATTTCTCTTGCGCGATTTATGCCTTGCATTTGATTGTGAACCTTATTGATGATGATGATGATTTGATTGATGTAGCCTACCTTCTGCCTGGCGACGTGGTCCGCCAACATGTCGGAGAGGTCCTCCTTGGCCCGGGGCCTGGTCTCGCGCAGGTGCCGCTCGTAGCGCGCCGCGACCGCCTCGGGCTCCAGCTCGAGCTCGGAGGGGTCGAGGGTCACCTCCACGCCGCCGGCCGCCGCTTCACTCGTGGTACCTGATGGAGCAGCCGCTGCAGTACGCTTGCCTGAAGTCAGATAAGATTTTATTAGTACAATGTTTGTTGGAGATCAATAAATAAATAATTGTATAAAAACTTGATGAATCGCAACTATTAAATTTAATTAAAAAGAAATGAAATAAGTTTCTTCTAAGAATTTCTACTATCCGTAAAAAATATATAATAAATATGAAAAAATAACTTGATATACCGAATTATTGTCATAACATTTGTCAATTTGCACTGATGTCTAATCGCCCAATTTCTCACCATATCTATTAATTGATTTAATTTGAAATAAAAGGTTTGTGGCTCCCTGTAGAAGATACAAACAGTAGTGAATACAGACCGGGGTTGGCGGCGCTGATGTCGTAGACGTGTGTGGAGGCCATCATGCCCTGCGTGAGCCCCACGCGCCGCTCCGGCAGCACCTGGTACAGCGCCGGCGTGTCACCACTGAAACATTTAATGTTACGTTTTATATCTATAGAAGTAGACAGTAATATTAAGAAGACAGTCGTTGCAGAGCGCTCCGTACAAACGAAGATATTAAATACTAACCAATCTTCTTTTCTATCCAGTCGATGGCATGTCATATTTTTACAGACCAGAAGAGCTATTTTTGGATCGTGAGATTCGACGTTTTCTGCAGCTGATTTGAACGTGTAATTTTCAAAAATCGCACTCCAATATTTTTCCACACGGATAGCACTACCGGCTGCGTCGATAAGCTCTATTTGCGTCAAAGTGTCAGGAAGGGCAAGATATGAGATGGGCCATAGGAGGAGCAGCACCACATTCACACCTAATGTCTTGTCCATCAATAAAACCCCATTTCTCCTTACTCCGACCGACTTAGATTCGGAGCCTATTTATATTGACCTATAAAAGTCAATAAACATTTTTTAAACACGATTCAGAAACTAATATCTGTGCGTGCACAGATATTCATCATCATCATCATCTCAGCCGATGGACGTCCACTGCTGGACATAAGCCTCCCCCAAGGATCCCCATAACGACCGGTCCTGCGCTGCCCTCATCCAACGGGATCCCGCCGCCTTCACAAGGTCGTCGGTCCACCGTGTGCGGGGCCTACCCACGCTACGCTTTCCGGTACGCACAGATATTATTAGTTTCTAAATTATCTATCAAATCTGATAAACCACAGGGTGTCTCAGATTTGAGAGAGCTGATGCCGATGGGAGTCACCAGATTCTCGCCTGGGGTCGAAACTCCCGCCGCTATGTCATCAGACTCCTCTGTGGATCACACTCACCCCTCAGTGTCAGTGTCGACCTTCTTCTTCCTCAGCTCGATGGTGTCGGGGGTCTCCATGCCGGGCGGCACCGAGCTGATGCCGAGGGGAGTCACGAGACCCTCGCCTGGGGTCGACACTCCTGCTGCTATGTCACCCTCGCCAGGCTTGTCGCCTTCGTCACCGGATTCCTCTGTGGAGGAAGATATGATGTTAGGTCAGACAATATGAGCTTGCCACAGATGACATCGTAATCACAACCATACCAATCACAGACAGAACGCAAATTGCATGCGCAAATATGAACCGTAATACAAATCAATTGCGGAGCAATATCAATTGTCATTGTAAGGCTAACATCACACTATAGAAGTTTAGTTAGATAAGTTTTTACAGAGATTCGATATCTCTGTAATCACATATATAGATGTAATCACATCCTATATAAAACAGTTCTTAAAGTTGTAAAATGCAACGCACGCATTTTTATAAAATGCTGCGAAATATAAAAAACCTGGTTTGGTGGCGCTGCAATCGACTATAACTTTTAATGTCAGTGTTCCAAGTACAAGAATTAGTTTCAATGATTTTCCGCAACATGGCGAGATTTTTTTATTTTATTTCGGTTGTAGCGCGCCAAATCAGGTCTTTTAAAAAAAAAGAAATTACTGCTCTATCCAAACAATAGAACATACCTTCTTCAGACTCCTCTTCGGATTCAGACTCTAGCTCTCCCCACATTGTCCTGTCAATATCTTGATCTTCCGCATCCTGCAAAGTTAAGGTATATGGTTAATCGTACGAATTAATTATCTTCCACCTTATTGTATACCCCTTGTATTTTCACTTTGTATTTTTTTCTGCTTGTTTTTAATGTAAAATAATAAAGAATATTTGATTGATTATCATGTCAGATTCAGTCTAAAAGATATGCACGCCTATGTTAATGTCTTATAATACTCACGTCCTGTCCCTGGCTCTGATGTCCGAACACGTCTCCGTAGAGAGGCTTGCCGGTCTCGTCGACCGGTGGCTTGCCCCACCCGCCGGCGTGGTAGCCGAACGCGCAGCCCTCTGGTATGGGCGCGTTGAGGCCGGGTATCTTCAGGTTAGGGTAGGACGGCGGCGGCCCGTAGCGCTGCTGCGCGATCAGCCACGGTGGAGGCACCTGTGAATGATATTGATAGTGAAGTCGTTTAGAATAGTCATTGGAATGAGGTAGGTTAACTGTTACATATGCATGCGGAACATCGATAAATAAGAAATTCTGATTAGGCCCAGATGCCATCAAAGCGAGGCGGGCGGGGATTTGTGTAAAATCACCAACAAAAATATCTTGATTCTGTCAAGCTCGTATAATTTTGAAATTCTATTTGTTGATTTTACACAGCTCCAATTCGCTCCGCTTCTGTGGATTCCGGGCTTCATAGATGGCTGTTTTTCTTGAACCTTCACTGACTTACTTGAACTTCAAGCCAGTCACAGACGAGAGGTCGCCGGGCTTCTTCTATTCTACTACATGTATACAAACACTTAGCGGCAGTACCTTGTGCGAGCCGGGCCCGACGGGCATGCCTAGCGCGGTGCGCAGCTCCTCGGTGAGGTCGCCGGGCTTCTTCTCGCGCAGTCGCGTCTCGAACTCCTTGCCCTCATAGTACAGGTCGCCGTGGATCGTCATACGAGGCTTCGTTTGCCACCTACACACAAATCACAATCATTATGAGAAAATTATATTGAAAAAAAATTATATTCATATTTGGAATGTGGCACGAACCTGTGACAGAGTGATATAGCGCTATAGCGCCTTCACTCTCTTTCTATTTGCTCGTGAAAATCACGCGCATCATGCTACAGCCTATTGTCTTCATCTCCAAACCTTTCGTATGCTGGTGGCTCCACTATAGAGCCAGGCGAAAACATTCCGTCGTACGCGGCGGCTCCACTGTGGAGCCGCGGTGACCATAGGCAACTTTGACCCGTATTGTTTCGAAAATAGAGCGAATTATGCCGTGCAAGTGATAAGAACGGCTAGCTATTTTGACAACCGAACGAATGAATCGGCAGAACGTGACTCATTCTTGGTTCACTAGAGAAAAAAATGTTTTCGAACTTTGTTTACGCCGAGTTCTTGCGTCATGCATCAGTGAAAGTAGTGGTGTGTTTCTAGGAACGGTTTTTTGTATGAAATGTGAGTGCAGTGTTTAGTTTATGGGGAAGAATAACTAATAGTCTAAACATTTTAGTGGTAATAACGATGATTTACGTGAATAATGTGGTATAAAATCAGGATTTATTGGTAGCCTTAGATTTCGGACTTTTTTAGCGGAAAGTCATGTATTTTGTGTCAAAGTGAGTTCAACATTAGTTTCTTCGACAAATATTTACATTATAAGCAAGCATATATATCTAGCTGCAATAAAAACCTAACACGATAACAATCCACTGAGTTTTTGTATACAAAAAGTTAATAAGTACAAAAAACGACGAGCGGACGGTCTCGAGTTAAATGTGTTCAGCACACGACGGAATCTTGCGAAAATCGAGAACAGCATAGTAAAGGTTAAATGTACATTTTGAAGCTACCTCCGCGTCAGAACATGTTGTCGCTTTAGAGAAGATGCGGCCAGAAACTATACAACATAATTTTACTCAGTACAATCCCTTTATTCGTAGGTCGTAATCAGTAAAATCAAGTAATATTCTTAGTAAGATTGTCCAAAGTAGCCGAGGCGCGTTTTGATTGGCTGAATCTTTCGACGTTTTAAGTAAAAGATGGAAATCTCCCTAGAAAGTGTGGGGTGTCACTGAAAGTGCCGAAACAAGAAGCATATACAGCAGGCGTGTGCGTGCGAGCGGGACGGCGAGTGTGCCACCATCTTATTTCTGTTGGAGTATTATCCAAGTATAATGATATCATTCTATGGAGTACCAGAAGAGGGGTATGTCGACGTCACTCTGCAACATCTTCTTTCTCGTGTGAAGGTGATTGATCACACTTAGTATTTCCAATACTTGGCCACATTTATTCCTCCTGGAGGCAAGACACAGGCAACTTACTTGAAGAAAGCATCGTGTAGCTTCTGGTAGTCGATGTCGATCTTGCCAAGTTTCGGACGGGAGCGCTCCCTCATCTTCGCCTTCAGGGTTTTGGTTTCCTCCTTGTCCTGGAGCGAGGCTCGCATCTCCATGATGCCTGTCTTCTTTATAAAGTCGGGGAGGTCGAACGGAGGCTTCTCGATACCACGCTTGCCTTGCAGATACTGAGGAATACAGAGAATTTAGTAGTTTATTTAAAAATTTTAAATTAGGACGGCTTAGATGTGTTCTAAACCACGTTGAGATGCGCTTATGATGGGGATTTAATTCCAAATGATAGGCGTTATTGCACACGAACGTCAATTGAAATTAAATATATTTACGTAAATATTTATTATCGGAAACAAAATTAATTTTATTTTACTTTAATATCTTTGGAGGACCAACAGTATAACAAAATATTAAACCATTACTAAATAAATTAATTATAATATTGGCAATATGCCTCGTCCAAAAAGAACAAAAGGGGTCCAATATTTATTACTAACAACACTGTGCTAACAAACTAAATATATCTTGAGACTCATACTTGGCCCTCTTTTTATTATTTATTGTTTTAATATAGACTTTGCACTATAATCACAACATGTTTCACTTCACGCATGTATGTATTGTCGTTTTAACGATTCGCAAAAAAAAAAAAATACTTTTCTTGTAACCTTTTGTTTTTTTACATAATTGGTTAAGAAATTCTAAACTCCATGATAAAACACATACTGGGAAGATTTCAACCGACTGCCTATTACGTTTCAAAAGATACAGCCCTTTTAAAGATATAACAGATATGGACCGTTGATCCCACTGGGAACCCTAAAAAGCCTGCTAAATAAGTACCTTTCTTTTATAGCACCAGTGCCTGGGCACCTGCACGGTGTTCCTGTGCGCCTTCAGCTGGACGAGCAGCTTGGGGTCGCGCGCCGTGACGTCATACATCTCCACCACGTCCGGCCGCGCCACCAGCTGCTTCAACTCCGCCACCGACAGCCGCGATAGCTTCTTTAGCTTGCGTTTCGATAGACGATCCTTTTCGTCCGCTGCGTTTTTCTGAAAATTTCAAAATATGTCAACAACCCCGTTTACCCCGGATTATGCTGGGTGGATAGAAATGAATAAAAACAGTTGTAACAGAGTTCACAGGTCGTCGAGTGATGTAATCACGGTTGGGTATGTGCCCACACTCGATACATATACAAATAAGCCTACTGGCACAATTATTTAATAGTAACTACATCTACTGGGTTTTTGAATTGACAAATGAAAAAGTAAACCCATAAAATCATAATCTTTCACCTAGAAACCTAAAGGAAGTTTGGTATTAGAACTGTGTTCACCCGATTGAAAATCAAAATCTTTCACCCCTAAAGAAATCAAAGGAAGTCGGTATTAGAGCTGTGTTCACCCGAATGAAAATCAAAATCGTTCACTCCTAAAGGAACCTAAAGGAAGTGGGTATTAGAGCTGTGTTCACCCGAATGAAAATCAAAATCTTTCACTCCTAAAGAAACCTAAAGGAAGTGTGTATTAGCCTTAGTCGGAAAGGCAAGTTCAAATACGCTATAGAGGAAAGAGACAGCTACACTTTTAACACATTTAAGGCAAAGTCTAAAAATATTGTCCTCTATATCTCCGTTCACTGAAATCCGTCAACTGTAAACGCCAGGCCACACAGCGGCTGAACCGGGAGCGGATCTGGGCGGGCGGGGGCGGGATTCTTTGTAATTTTCGGGATTCTATGTACCCTGCCTCATAGAAACCCGGGCCAGGAGCGGCGCGGCATCGGGCCGACCGCTATGACAAACAGGCGGCCGAGACGCGGACCGAGCGCGGGGCGGTGGCGGCCGCGGGCGCTGTATGCCATTGTATTCAATGCGAGGTGCCACACAGAGCGGCAGCGGCCGCGTTGCGGTCCGGAGGCGGACCGACTTATATGCGACAGTGAAAAGTAGGAGGGATAAAACTTGAACTGAACTTGCATATGAATATTTTAAAACAGACTACAAACGGCGACTATCCAAACGCTTCCTCCACACACTTGGACGAGCTTAGGCAAGCCCTTTGCACATTGACGCTTCTATAAAGTAAACTAGTAACAATCACTTTACAGACGAGTCAATGTACAGCAGTTTCGCCTAAGCGTGAGGAGGAATCATAATGGAAATACCCTAGCCTAGTTTAACATTTGGTACAGTTAATCTGAATGCTTTGCTGCTTCTTACCTCCACAGCCTCCTCATCAACGGCGAACTGATCCTGAACTTTCTCCTGCACCTTGGAGGCTGGCTTTGGAATGTCCCCAGCCTCCTCCTTGATCTCATCCTTGTGCTCCGAGATCTTGAACGACTCCAGGATGCGGTGGAACTGACGGTACATGGGCTCTAGCTCATGGAACTGAATGTTCTCCTGGATGTATCTGAGGAAAGAGGAATTGGAAATAGAGGAAAAAAAAGAGGAAAAAGGTGAAATTTTTTTTTTTTTTATGGTTTGTAGGCCATGTCTTTGTAACATTACGCAAGTGTAATGTAATTCATTTTAAACATGTCCCTCTTATATTTGAACAATGAATGTACAACATTCAACATCAACTTACTCAATTTCAACTTCTTTGGCATTCTCCTTGTTGCCAGTCTTCTTGCCATCATCTATGCTCTTCTCAGCTGGTTGCTCCTTTTTGGACAATTGTTCTCTGCGCTTCTGCCGGGCCGCCTTCTTCTTTTTCTTTTTGCGTTTGTTCTTATTTATTTTGTTTGCACCCTTTTGAAAATGAAAGGGAATTATTAAAAGTTTTGTTATAGCCAGCCATAGCACAGATGAATGAACGAATGAATGATTTATTAAATGGTAATAGGTTCATATCATTTAATAGTTAGGAACTACGTAACCTGTAGGATCCATTGCAGAATAAAGGCCTCTTACAAATAAGGTGCGAGGGAGTGAGCCACACTCCATCATGTGGGCGGTGAATTATTAACAATAATTTATTTACATGATAGTGAAGTATGTTGCATGCTTGTCGTAGTGACTTTGAATACTTGGGACTCAGAAAAGATTACTGTGTGAGTAAAATATTTAACAGTTTTTAACTCAAATCATAAGCTTTTAAACAAAAAAACATAAGCTTTTAAACAAAAAAACATAAGCTTTTAAACACAAAAACATAAGCTTTTAAACACAAAAACATAAGCTTTTAAACACAAAAAGTGTCATCAAATCAGTCCAGTAGTTTTTGCATGATTCTTGAACAAACAAACAGACAAAAAAATCCAAAAATCTTCGATATGTAGTCACATAAACACCATATCATAACCTTTTTTCAAAATATCTTCAATGTACAAACACACTTGTGTGCGACAATTTTAAAACAGTGTTAATGTAGAAAGCTCATACATCTTGTTTGGAAATGACAGGTGGTTCAGGAGCGTCGGGTGTGTTGTCGTCGTCAGAGTCTCCGTCGTCCTCCTCCGCATCATACTCGGTACTGATCACCGGCGCTGGTGGCGCTTCAGGCTCGACGTCAACTTCTGAAACGTTTCACTCACTGAGCATTAGCACACAATCAACACAGAATAAATACTAGTGCTTTTTTTAAAAATCTATTTTTCATAAGGTACTTTTATACAAAAATGTTATGTACATGTCAGCCCCATCGTGACTTATGTCTAGATTTTACCTACTCTAACTTAGTTATTCTAATTTACTTAATAGGACACTGATGAGTTTGCAAATGCGAACTCTTTTCTAGCAGCATCAGAAATTGAAGTCTTTTCACTCCAAGCTCCCTCATCAGTGTCATTCGAGCCTGCTCATAGCGAACACACTCCGCTAACAGGTGATGAACATCCTCAACCACACTTCACACTCCTCACAATTAGGTGAACTACTCCTTTTCATCATAAAGCCGAATTTATTTCACTTACAACACCTACTAACGAGTGGTGTTGCAGGTCTGATGTGGTCGTGTTGGTTGCCTCCAGCCTGCTCAAAGCTCCACTATTTTGTGGTGACTCAAGAATGTTTTTGTACAAAAACTTTCCTTGAGATACCCCATCCAAATCGTTTCAATACTTTTTAAGTGATACATGCTTGAACAAACGGAAAACAATTATAAAAATGGTGTTAAATTTTTTAAAAATATCTTCAATGTTGTTTAATTTTTATACTTACAGTGCGTCAGACAGGCTTAGGCTTGCTATCAATCAAGGTAATGGTTAAATTTGAGAATAGAATCATCCCTACCTTCATGTGGCATGTCCGCATCACCAAGAGCAGCTTGTCTTTGGTCCTTGTAAGCTAAGGCTTCCTCCAAAGCTTTAGGCAACACCACCCCCCCTACAGGCGGCGGTTTGTTCCTGAATTCCTCGGGTGTATCGATCTTCATCGTCAACAGCGATGGTAGCGATGGACCATGCCCTTCGTCCTCTATGTTGTCATCCTCGCGATTGTCTCCATCATCACCCCTGTCATCCCATCCAGGAGGCCCCTCGTTGTGCGATGGCCTCCCCCATCCCGGAGGACCTTGACCATCCCAAGGACCTCCCATACCTGGAGGCCCCATCCCCGGTGGGCCCATACCCGGAGGTCCCATATCCATGCCCTGGTTGTTATAGTTACCCTTCATGGGCCCACCGCGCATCATCATTCTCGGTGGACCCATTCCTGGCGGTCCCATAGGCGGTGGACCCATTCCCATTCCAGGTGGACCCATTCCGGGTGGCGGTGGACCCATACCCGGTGGTCCCATGCCCATCATTCCAGGTGGGGGACCCATTCCTTGTGGTGGAGGACCCATTCCTTGTGGTGGGGGGCCCATTCCTTGAGGTGGTGGGCCCATTCCTTGTGGTGGGGGGCCCATTCCTTGAGGTGGTGGTCCCATTCCTTGAGGAGGTGGTCCCATTCCCTGTGGTCCCATATTTGGTGGTCCTGGCATGTTGGGCGGGCCGCCTGAGGAACTGACCGGTGGCATGGCTCCCATAGGTGGCGGCGGCATTGAGCCGGGACCCATTGCGCCAGGCGGCGGCGGCATCGGAGGGAAGCTTCCCATACCCGGCGGTCCCATCGATCCATTGTCGCCGTGCCCCGTCCCAGGCGGACCATCCATTTTTTAATAAAGTCAGTAAAGTTCGGCTAACAAAAACTCATTAAATCACAATCACAACTTCAATGAATTCGACAATATCAACACAAAACAAACGAAACGAAGCAAGCGAAAGAGGTTAGTTTGAGTTTGACAACTGCTTGACATGACAACTGTTTGGGCCAGTGTGACCATCTGAAAAATAGAGAATCTGCCAAACACCCTTAATAGTAGCCCAGTCATTTTACGGAGTTTTGTTAGGCGGGGTAGGGAGTAATTAATAATTGGACTTTTAAACTGTAACCGGCACCATTTAGTGACAAAAAGACTAACATAAAACATATTTAAAAAAAATTGCTACGCAACATAGAAATTAAAATTGTATGTCACAGAAGGCTTTTAAATTAATAATATTAATACCAATGGACTCATTTGACTTAGATTTAACAATATAAGTTATTTTTGAGGAATAAAATAGGCATTGAAATTTAAAAAATGATGTATTTATTAGAAAATACGAATGTATTTTTCAAGACATTCTAAGCAGACAAAAATATTCACACCATGTTTGTAGTATGTATAATAAAGCCTTAAATATAATAATAGTTAAATTTTGAAATTGGAACTGTCTTCTTTTATTTTGGTACATTTCTAGGCTAAAATTGGCTCTTCAATATCATACCGAAAAAAAATGACCATTATTAATTAATCCCGGCTCAAAACGTAAAATGACTGGGCTATAAGAACAATGACAAAAAAATATATCACATAATATACTTTAGTGTGTCCAAACCAAAAAATATATAAGAGTATTCATTCAAACATTCATTCATTCATATGGTAAATATTCCCATATCTGCCAAATCCTGCCACTTTTGTAATTCGTCAACATCTGCCAAACTGAAAATTGGATAGCCAAATCTGCCAAAATGGCAGAAATCTGCATAAACATGGTCACACTAGTTTGGGCGTAGACAAATAGATCACGATGCGTTCATTATTTTTGACAATATTTTCGAGGACTGAATTTATCGATTTGTACAGCTTGGAAACTTGGAATTTCGAAATTTGGTAGCAATTTTTTACACGTTTTTTACAGACAGAACAGAAAATACAGCATACGCAAAATATGTATTTTGCACTGTTTATGGAAAGTAAAGTGTGTGTGAAAGAGACAGTTTTGTGCTTTGACAATTTGACGTTTGATTGATTTGACAGAAATATTTACGAAATTCAACAAAAGGATTTTGCGTTTTTGTTATCAAATTTTCTTGTGATTACATCAATAATTGGCTCTTTTACATTGCGTCATCATAATATTTTGCTTTGACAGTTCATACGTGTACTACAGTTTCCTGATCATGGCAGAGATGGGCGAGAAATACAATACCAAATGCCCTGGCGTCAAACGCCTAATGAGAGAAGCGCTGGAGCTCGCGGAAGCCACTGAGGAGTACTGTGCGCGTCCCCTGGAGGACAACCTCTTCGAGTGGCACTTCACCGTTCAGGGCCCGAAGGGAACGGACTTCGAGGGCGGCATTTACCACGGTAGAATATTGCTGCCAAAAGAGTACCCTATGCACCCACCTCACATCATCCTGCTGACGCCCAACGGTAGGTTCGAGGTCAATAAAAAGATTTGTCTGTCTATTTCTGGACACCATCCAGAGACCTGGCAGCCATCATGGTCCATCAGGACAGCATTACTAGCACTAATTGCATTTATGCCGACCCCTGCCGAGGGGACCATTGGCTCGCTGGACTATTCTCCTGCCGAGCGTAAGATACTAGCGAAGAAGTCTACAGGCTGGTCCTGCCCGCAGTGCGGTGAGATAGCAGCTTTGCTCTCCTCTACTGCAGCAAAACCCCTCACCGAAGAGGAACAAACAGTTCTTAATCAGATAGCATTTAAAGGAGAGGAGGAGCAGGCTGCCAAGCCTCCCGAGGAGCCTGTTCAAGAGCCGGATACACAGGTTTTGGAGTCATCGGAGCCCAGCACCAGCTTCTTGGACCAGTTGACAGAGATCCTGGTGGCACTACTCCTGGGAGCTATTGGCATATTTGTGTACCGACGCTGGAATGCCTATCACCCTGGTGCCGAGGCTGAACTGTAAAGCTCTGGACCCATAATCTGAATCTAGGCCCTAAGGATACTTTTAAATAATTTTCTTTTGCCAACATCCTAATGATGTGGCTAGTAAAATTTCACAAAATAGGTATTTTTCTTTTCTGTCAAGAAACACATTGAAATTCACTATTGTGTTCACTCTCGTAAGGTTTCATTTACGACACATCTTCATTGCTAAATGAGTCACATTTATGTAGGTCAAGACTTTTATTTAATTTCAAACTTGTGCCTTAAAATGAGGATATTGTACTGCATTCAATGTAAATCCTCCCAGAGGCAAAATATTTTATTTTGAGTTTGTTTTTCTGGACATCACAAACAGTTTTTCTATATTACCTACACATTTTTATATTGGATTTTTTTATCCTAAGGTCTTAGCAGTATAATTAAGGTACTATATTAACGTACCATTCAGCTGTTATGAGCAAAATAAAAATAATATAAAGTGAGGATCTTTCCTGTAATACTGTCACAACTTATATTGAATGTTTACCATTTATATAATATATCAAGGTATCATAGTTGAGGACAAGAGGAGACATTCCAAGATCGTCGGCTGTTAGAATATATTATCCTTTTAGGATTGATGTGATAGCATTACTTAGCTGTTTACATCAAAAGAGCTTAGATTATGAGGTACCGAACTGGGAAAAAGTGGTGCAAATACCTTAGCAGCTCTCAGGTTGCACCACTTTTGCTTTTAGTGCCGCATATTATGGCAATGCACCATATTCAACAACACTATTGGCTCTGCATGTTCCATTTGCATGCATCTGAGCAAAGAGGGCACAAAGACAGCTTTAACACAGGGTGTTTAGTACTTCTGTAGTATTATTTCTAGCTTGAGTATTTAATGTCTAGACTCTTTTGATGTTGACAGCCACAAAAAACTTGATTAGATATAAGCAGAGCTAAGTTATGTGTATACTATTGAATTAGGTATTTATTATATTATAACCAGATATGAATTTGCTTTTGAAAAATTACTTGTACCATGGATACATTGTTTAAATTGACTTTATTTATAAAATAAATTTGTAAATTCTGTACATATTTTACGATGTTTTTTTTATTCTGATTTAAAATGCTGCTGGTTTACTGCATTCTTAGGTCCAGGCCGGACACTGTATTCAAAAAATTGAAATGATAGAGGGGGTGAGGTAAAAAGTTGGTGGGGTTGGGAGGAAGAGTGTCGGTACTGTATGTAGTAATAGATACTCTTTCTTATACTGTGGTTAGGTTCAGCGCACATCTAGCGGGAAAAATCTCTAACAGTTTTCTTTGATGAATTGATAATGAACTCCGTCTCCTGCTTCCCCCCCCCCCCCCCCAATACACCCGAGTTAGATTTCTGCGCATTTAAGGTCATCGCTCATGTTTCATTGCATGATCTGTACTGGTAGCAAAGCAGTATAAAATAAATAAAACAAGCTTTACTATAAAGTTTTATATTTAGACATTTAATCAGATTACAATTAGAAAACACTTGAAAACAGATTTTCTGCTGTGTTGTTAATAAGATTCTTCAGAATCTGTGCTGTTCTTCCACCAGTGCTTTAAGTTCCCAACAATGTTTGAAGAAAACTCCAGTTTTTAAATCTATATTAAATCTGCTACGTTCATTGGCATCTCATCGATCTGTGTGGAGTAGTACTGTTCAATGTCTCGCAGGATCCTGATGTCGTCAGACTTGACGAAGTTGATGGCAACACCCTTGCGGCCAAACCGACCCGATCGACCGATCCTGTGGATGTACAACTCACGGTTGTTCGGCAGGTCGTAGTTTATAACTAGAGATACTTGCTGGACGTCTATTCCTCTTGCCCATACGTCTGTTGTGATCAAGACGCGGCTGAAAAAGAAACATTTATATGGTATTTTAATTACAAATTGAATTAACAATGTTGTTAATTGGAGCTGTTAATTGGTGGATGTTACACAAGCCTACAAATGACTAATTCTTATAAATGCTAGTTTCCTCACCAGTAATAGTCATTACAGTGCATTGTATTTATAAAGATATCAGACCAGTGCTTCTACAATTAAGTCCCGGATTGCTTATTTATGAAAGTAACTTTCCTAATTTGTATACAAATAATGCATAAAGACTTCACTTTCATATATGATACGGATGTGTGACTTTCAAAATTATAACATTCCTATTCAGCATATAGCTCATACAAAAAATCATGGAATTAAGCCTTTGTAATCATAAAGTAGAGAAGACTATCAAAACAATTTTACCAGTAAAATGTTAATACTGAGCCTTTATATAACTGCCTGTTAAGGACCGTAGTTGTAGAATTGTTTCTGATCACCCCAAAAGTTATATCATGAGTATCTGTATGTAGATGTTTCATTTACCTCTGTCCAGAGCGGAACTCCTTCATAATATTGTCCCTCTCCTTTTGCGGCATGTCTCCGTGCATGGAGCTGACGGTGAAGTTTGCTTCCTGCATCTTCTGTGTCAGCCAGTCGACCTTTCTCTTGGTATTGCAGAAGATGACTGCCTGTGTGATGGTCAGGGTGTCGTACAAGTCACACAGGGTGTCAAACTTCCACTCCTCACGCTCTACCGCTACAAAGAACTGCTTGATGCCTTCCAGTGTCAACTCATCACTGGAAAATGTATAAAAATAATGTATTAACAGTAAACAGTGAAGTAGGTGCAACTAGTGCAGGGGTGGAAACTGATTCCATGGCCAAAAATACATATTTTACTGACTAAAACCCTCTAAAATACTGACCAAATGATTCCATGGCCAAAAATACTTATTTCACTGACTAAAACCCTGTAAAATACTGACCATTACTGACCAAATGATTTCATGGCCAAAAATACTTATTTTACTGACTAAAACCCTGTAAAATACTGACCAAATCTCTACCTAAACTTATCAAATTTTACCTGAGACTACAAAATTGGACAATATTTTTCTTCCGCTGGTTTAAATATTTTGTTATGATTTGATGAATTAATCAGCGAAACAATAAAAAACACTGTGATATTATACAAATTCTTAATTAAAGGTAAGTTAGGGATCTACCAAAAAGAAAAAGAAATGTTAAGGGATTCCCAAAATGGCATTTTTTTTACCTCCATTTACTGAAACTAGACCACTTTTGTGGAAACGTAGGCCTTGATCCTAAAAATAGTGACTTTACTGACCATTTTTCTAAAAAACTGAATTTCACTGACCATTTTTCTAAAAACCTGACTTTTACTGACCGTTTCCCACTCCTGCTAGTGTAGAAACTAGCCAATAAAATATAGAAACGCCATCATAGAACCACACTAACACGAAAAAAAGATGTGTACTAGTAAAATTTTACAATGTCACTGCTACTAATAATAATTATGTGGATTTTCCTGTGAAGTAAGCCATATGGGTTACACCAGAAGCATGCGAAAAATGCCATGTTGCCAGCTAAAATCTAATCTGCCTGCGCACCATGTTGCAGTTAGAATGCTTTCAGGAATACAAGAAATTAAACAGACTCCTCTAAAAAGACAGTCATTTTTTATGAATTTTGGGCTTCAGATGTAAATATATTATATAAACATACATATCAAGCCTTTTTGGGAAGAACATCATAAGCGACAATTAAGTTTTTTTACAGGACGAGGTTTTTTCTATATATCTTATACATCGTGAATGGTATTTACTTGAAACTTCACATTTTGAAATTTTGGGCGCTTACGATGTTCTTCCCGAAAAGGCTCGATATGTTGCCATTGTGACAAACCCACCCCAAGCAGGACACAAGTTCTACTGTAGTTTGTGTGGTCTCAACATAACCTTTGCAGGTAGATTATCAGCTAAACCATACATACCGTTTGACCAAAATCCTAATAGGATCCGTCATGAATTTGGATGTCATTTCCAGGATCTCATGGGGCAGAGTGGCAGAGATCAGTACGACTTGTGTTGCTGGTGGCAGGTAACGGTATACGTCGTAGATCTGCTCTTTGAATCCCTTGTTCAGCATCTCATCAGCTTCGTCCAGAACCAACATCTTTAGTGATCTTGTCCGCAAAACTCTTCTTTTGATCATATCTGTGAAAAAAACATTTCATAACAAAGATACACAAGATTTGTTACCTTCATCGAAAATAGAGTTTATAAAAATACCCGATTGGGTCTTATTTGAATATTATATTTGTGTCCACTACTAACATCGGCTTCTTTCATATCTATGTTATAATATCGTTGTTTCATATTATGAATTAAGACTTAACATACATACATAAACTCACGACCGTAATCCCTTTTATTGCTACAACTAACAACTTCAATATTCACACTTACAAGTTAAGTTAGCAGTATAAAGTCTTAAGGCTGGGCCACACAGAGTGCGACTGCGGAATGGTAGCCGCAGTGTGACACCTCACATATAATTCCATTCCAGTTTACAATGGTTGGCCTGCAGTCGGTCTGCACCCGTTCTGCAGCTGCACTCTGTGTGGCCCAGCCTTTATCCTGACCAGAATGCCAGGATAGAGGCCTTTTCTTTGCATAAAATTTCACAAATAGCGTCAATTACAGTTCCCATAATTGTTTATGAGCACTCAACGAAAGTGGTAGGGATGCTTGGATATATTGATGACAGAAAAGGTGACTGATTAGCTTTTGGCTCTTGCACAACAACCATCTCCTGGTCGCCCTGCCAAATAGACCCGAAAATGATTCAAGGTTCATAAACTATATTGTAGGGAGTTCACTAAGTAACAGATAAATAACTTAACACGGACACAATCATTGCACAACAATATATGCCTTTTGGGAGTCACGTTGCAGGTTCTGACCCGAGCACAAGTCTCGCGTAGATTTCGCGCGTCGCGTTTTTGCCTGCCACGAGGCTCCGTAATCCTCAATCTCTTCTTGTTCTTGACCAAAAACAATCCCTGAGATTGGGATAGATTCTCCCATAAACACATGACACTGGCGGAAATGCAGTGCTAGATCGCGTAACATATAACAACGCGGGGCCAGCTTATTTTGGTTTTGTATAGCTTGATGTGTCGCCGTGTGTACAGACACACTTCTGTTACAGATTTATAATAGTTTAGATTGTGCATTTACTCACCAAAAACTCTTCCCGGTGTACCAGAAACCACATGCTGTCCATAATCAAGCTTCCTGATGTCCTCTCCGAGGTTTGTGCCTCCAATACAAGCATGGCACTGCACGTTCATAAAGTCTCCCAGCGCAAGGATCACCTTCTGAATCTGTGTTGCCAGCTCACGCGTCGGTGACAGCACCAGAACTTGCGTTTCGCGTAGAGTTGTGTCCAACGACTGGAGGATTGAAATGGAAAATGTGGCAGTTTTTCCTGTACCCGACTGAGCCTGTGCTATCACGTCCCTGCCTTTCACAATGGGAAGGATACTTCTCTGCTGGATAGCTGACGGCTTCTCGAATCCTGAAAATGTGAAAGTGTTAGTCGCGGCGTAAATGCCTAATTGAAAAACCAATTGTTGTCCTGTATGAAGCTGGCTGTTTTAACGATCTAGTATCTTACCGTAGGTGTATATTCCGCGCAGCAGTTCATCACGAAGACCCATAGAATCAAACGTTGGGATAACTTCGACATCCTCACTCGTGTCGAATTCCACATTTGATAAATCCTCAGATATTATCTTGCGATTGTAAGAAGCCTCTGATGCTGCCATTTTAATGGACGGATGACTTAAATTTTAGAACTTTCTAATCGCCAAAATGCTAAAACAAACGCAAAATAACAAATTTCACACCACCACAATCAAAATCCAATCCAAGCTAAATTTCTTGTCGAAAGTTAAGTTTAAGTGGTACTACTGTTCCTTCACACGCTGGATCCTATGCAAACTCACAGAGCACTCGAACGCTTTTATGTGTGTCACTTTCTAATCTATGATTCCAGATAGAGAACGAGTATTGCTTAAAGACGATTAACTAATGAGTATTTGAGCGAACTTGTAGTTCCACGTTTTGTTTTTTTTCAACATGGCGGTTTTTTGTTGCCAGCTCAGATAAACATTTCCGTGTTGCCATTTCACAAAAATAGTAATAGACAATAGAAGTCTCCTTATTTTGAATGAGTCCATAATCGCGTTTAATTATTGTAATTTAATTTTAAACACTCCTAATGATTCTTATTTCAGTAAAAAAATTGGTTTTATCTGTTTTCGATATATTTACATTATACAAGCAGTGAAAGTTGTATGAAATCAAAATAGATAATAATGAACTTTATTCTAGGACAATATTGCATCATTCTTGTTCATTATCATATTCTAGCACATACATCTGGATTTTTAAGCATCAACAAAACGAATTTAACAACGCATTCGGATTTCGGATTTGTGGTCAAAAAAGAACGATCGTATTTGATTTTGAACGAATCAAAATGGATGCTGGGTGTGAATGAACTATGTACTAAAAACGAACAGCTTTTTATCGAAATTGTGTCGTGGGCCCGATAACCATCGGGAATCCGGCGTCGTGGTTTTGTTTTGTAATAATTTAGGCAGTGAGAAACGTACAAGTGCCCTGGAAACAGGATCCATCGCAATATTGGTTCAATTCAGTAGTCACCGTGTCGGTAATGTGTTTATACGAAAGTTTTGGGAGAGCTTGTAACCCGCAGGTGGCCCTAGTAGAATGAGGACTCTCACGTATGTGTTGAATGTGGATCCTCATCAAAGATTGGTGTCCAGTTCGCCGCCGTTCGCGTTTCTGTGTGCGAGATGGCGAGAGTGTTCGTGCTCGGACTGATGTGTTGCTCGTGCTAGTATGAGCAGTTAGAGATGAAATGCATATACAGGAAGGAACAAACACAACTCTGACAACATGTACCAAAATGACAGAGGAAGTAGACAGACTACATGGCGTGAATGGTAACGGCAGCTCGAAGGGTGCGAGTGAGGATGTCCCAGTACACAACACGGCTCTCTCTGCGACTGGAGGGCGGCTCAAGTTCTTCAAAGGTCAGTTGAACCCTCATATTCATGAACACAGCTGTAGATTTCCTTATAATAGTCTATAAGACTGTAAAAAGGCCTAGAAAAACTAGAAAGTCATTCATGCTCTGATAAACCTGCACAGACACATTTGGTTGAGCCGTTGCGTTGCCAATTGTCTGAATACAGCCTCTGGGCTATTGTTAGCATTTCGTAAGACACGGGCACTCTACTGGAAACTAATTCATTACAATCTAGCTATCAACTTAGATTGCTCAAATATCTTCATGATATTGTAAATATGTATAGAAGTTGTTTGTGAACCTATAAATAGTGCCCTTATTTATTTATGATTAAAATTTAGTTTCTAAAATATTGTTTTAATGTATTTACATTGAATTTGTGATTAGGTAGTTATGTATGACATACATACATTATACATAAGTTCACAAATTTATTCCCTTTTTGGGAAGCTAATCTATGTTAATTTTATTAAGCATGCAGTAGTAAGAATATCTTTTAGCAAAATCTATGATATAACAACATAATCATTACCTAGTATAAAACAAAGTAGCTTCCCGCTGTCTGTCCCTATGTATGCTTAGATCTTTAAAACTACATAATGGATTTTGATGCGGTTTTTTCAATAGATAGAGCCAGGGTGGTTATACAGATTTTACTGACTAAAACCCTCTAAAATACTGACCATTTACTGACCGAATCTCTATATAATCTTATCAAATTTTACCTGACTACAAAATTGGACAATGTTTTGCTTCCACTGTTTTAAATGTTTTGTTAGGATTTGATGAATTAATCACCGAAACAATAAAAATAACTGTGATATTATACAAATTCTTAATAAAAGGTAAGTTTACCTAACAAAAAGATATTATGTTAAGATATTTTTAAGGGACTACTCCAAAACGGCATTTTTTTTCACCTCAATCTACTAGAACCAGACAACTTTTGTGGGAATGTAGATCCTGATCCGCAAAATACTGACTTTACTGACCATTTTCCACGCCTGGATAGAGTTATTCAAGAGGAAGGTTTATATTATGTATATAATACATCAGCATTCCACCCGTGCGAAGCTGGGGCGTGTCACTAGTTGTGTATAAGAAAGAGTGTAAGGATCATAATAGGTGGCCCGCCATTGTATCTTCCTATTGGGAAAGAGGTGTAACTGTTATAACATAGATAGAAGATATTTAGTAAGATGAGGTAAACTCTGAACTTCATTCCTGTGCAAGCGAGAGGAGATTATTTGCATCTTGTGTGTGTTAGAAAAGTATATCTTGCTATGCTGGTTGGTTTCTATTCGACTATCCTGAATGTAAAAATACAAGGGTCGAAAGTAAAATATAATTCCAATTTTGGTGATCAATTTTACAGGGATTGAAACCATTTAGTACACCCTATAGGTTAGCAGAATGTAAACTGAGTTAGTGAGAGAGGACTGCATCATGCGTTCTGTTGTCCATCTCCCATATCACAGGTCATCATTAGCCTATCACATTCGGCTGCAAGGCACAGGCCTACCCTCAAGGAGGGTGTATGGGCTTCAGTCCACCACGCGTACCCAATGCTGATTGGTAGACTTCACGTTTTAACTGATCGCAGAGGTGATGAGGTCAAAATCGGTGAGGGTCGAAGAATGTCTGTACTTTATGTAGGTAGGATACTTATTTCATCTCATTTACATACATGCCCGCTGATGTCCAGTACTCCACATCTCACCTTTGTGTAGGAATATAACTTCAATACTATAATGTTAATAACTTAACTATATTAATCTAGACACTAATATAATATAATGCATGTTGTCCTTAGGGCTCTTACAGACGAGCTACACTTTGCTGTCGCTGTGGGGTGCGCTCATAGACTTTACGGTCCCGCGACCCTCCGCGACACACGGCGACCGCAAAGTGTAGTTATATGTTAAGCGCATACTCAAAAAGCTGTTAATAGCAAAATTTATACCTAACATAGAATATAGTTGTAAGTGTACCTATAAAAAAAAATGTATTTATTCGAATAACCATGATTCATTTTGTTAGTAACACACTTATGTAAACTATGTTATATTGACATGACATTCTACATAGACTAGCAACACATCATCAAATTCAGCATTTCTAAAAAGTTGTCACAATATTCAATGGAAGTGTTCAATTTGAAGTAACTAATTTGTCAGAGTAAACATGATCTTGTTGACACAGATAGCTCAAATGATAACAGTAAGCACAATCTGTAATATTATAGGTAAACATTTAAGGCAAGTGCTTACCAAGTATCTCTACTCCCTGTTATAGTCAACAATGTATAGTTATATATGTAATTACCTACTATTATTACATTCTTTTGTCTTTTGGTGTTGATAGCCAGTGATATTGAATCATAAAAATGAAATTACTGTGTATCTCCCTTTGGAATAGGCAGGCAAAGGCAACAGACTACCTACTGTGATTCTCACACACAATAAAAAATAAAAGTGAAATTAATTTTTTGTATCATTTTAAAAAACACATGGAAAGTCAGTGCTCCTAAACTGGGATTCCCTGTCCTATGGGTAGCTAGGCAGGTCTTTCATCCTTAAGCACTAGGTGACTGTCTTACCCTTAGACCATTTAAATAGGGACCCACCCGCCTTACGATAGCATTCCCCTCTGCCAAGGTATGAGATCAAATGACCATGTACATGTGCATACAATTTTATACCTTATCACTAAACGAGACAGCCTATAATTGCGGAACAACTAGTCTTGTTTGGGGTTCACACGAGACTATTTGTCATGATTTTTGACATTCAAAATTAGACTCGCTAGTAACGGAATAAAATCAAAAGTTGCGTATTTCAGTCCCGCGCAAAAGTGTCAGAAAAGTTTGTGAGTAGAATTACACGCGTAACTCGTCCATATTGAAATGGTCTAAGGTGCTGTTTATGCCGTGCGTAATTCTCCACACGAAGCTAAGCTACGCTAAAGTTTATATTGCCGCACACCGGCACCGCCCGCGCCACGTCTCTTCTATACAGGTGTTACTAAAATACAAATAAACATTTAAGGGGGTGGTTAAGACCATCAAACTGAACAACTGTCACTATGGGACCAATATCGAAATCGCGAAAAAAAAATAGGATGTCCATCATCATCATCACCATATCTGCCGATAGACGTCCCCTGCTGCCTGCCTCCCCCAAAATGAGGAGATTTGCCATGATGCAATGCGTTTGCGATGTTCCATACCAAATTTTGTCCCATACATTTAGCTCGAGTAGAACTGTAGTAGAAATGTATGGGACAAAAGATTTTTTTTTCGCGATTTCGATGTTGGTCCCATAGTAAAATCTGTTCAGTTTGTAGGTCTAAACCACCCCCTGAAAAGTTTTCAATTTTTGTTTTTACTTCTGTAACATCCTGTATAAACCGCGCCTGAAACACAAGGTGGTTGTGGTAAGATAGTCATCTTACCACAATACCTATTTAGAAATATTACAAACTTTCTTAGCATAACATTTTATAAACTAACGAGCGTTAACCCGACTTCGTCCGCACAAATTATATACCAGATTTTAAGTCAGATCATAAGCTATCAAACAAAAAAAGTTTCATCAAAATCGGTTCAGTAGTTTTTGCGTGATACTCGTTCAAACAAACAAACAGACGGACAAAAAATCCAAAAATTAGTGAAATGGAATCAGGGACACCTAAAAACCATATCGTAACTTTTTTTTTGTTAATATCTTCAATGTACAGACAAACTTCCTGTTACAGTTTTATACTAGTATAGATTTGTAGATTACTTACACTCTAATCTAATTATACTATTTACTAATCTGAGACTAATTTATTAGCTCTCTACAAAAATAAAATGTCATTAGGTACTAGTTTATTATTTTACTTCTGGTGCCATCTCCTTCTAGATAAGGTTATTATAGGTATACTGAAGATCAGCCTCGCATAAAGAGATACATTATAATTGCCCATTATAAATTGGTTTAGGTTATTATTCAGGTTCATCTAATACATGTAAAACAGTTTTGTGACTAACTGACATAATGCACAGGTAGCCTAAACCACTGAAGATTGAAACATTATTCCTTAGATCTTTCCTCGATAAGTTGTATAAACAAGTTATAGAGCGCGCCTAACTGAGTATGAACCGTAAGCACAGATATGAACAACGAAACATATAATTTTCTTGTTCAATTAGTACCCAAATAAAACGCGGCCTGATGAATATCCAAGAGCAATATTCATCTATCTATATTTTTGCATAAACATCTGTCTGTCATGGAAATTTTAAAGTAAATTCTTGACTATTGAAACGATACGAAAATTTACAAAATTAGCTTACGCTCTGTGTGACAGGCGGTGCAAATGCCGCTCTATAACTTGTTTATACTCTAAGATATATTCTATAGAATAGAGGATGTAGGGGTTCGCTAAGATATAATTTTTCGAAAATCCAATCGCTTGTAATCCACAGGAAAAAAGTCACTGGCAAAGCTTGAACTTTGACTAAATTGGGTGTTGAGAATGTTTGGTTTAACTATCTTACACTTGCTGTAGTGTTTGCATGTTGGCAAATGAAATGAAACACATTTTTTTTTATTCAAAACAATATTGCATAGTTTTTTTTTTCAACTCTACCACCACATCTAAAGGTCTTTTATTGTAGAGAAGATGCAGCCATAAACTATCTATGTATTGTATGTACACATATGTATCTTTATCATCATCATCATTATAGGCCTCACCATCTATTGCAGATGATTAAGCTATGTTATAGGAGTAAGCATTTTTTTTCATATCTGTTTTTGTTTTTTATTGTTGGCATACCTCTGTAGTCTGTACACAGATACCTTTTTAAGCAAGCATGCATTATTAGCAAATGTTGAATTTGAGGTTCAATTTGTATATTATTTTATAAGATCGTATGGCACATTATCTCGGCAGTTAAGCATTTCAAACGTTGACTGTATTTTACAAAATATGCAAAACGTATACTTAGAATGTTTTGAATTGATATCAGAAAACAAGTCAGGAATACAAATTAAAATGTGGAAGTTGCATGTGACAAAGTTTTCCATAATGGTAAAGGCTTTCACATGCCAGTTATGCTGATAGTAGGCAGTTTATTTATAAATCCATGCACCTAAACATTATAGTAATAAAGTTCGAAGTTTCCTCATTAATTGTTATTGTAGCCAGTTGCTATGGAAATCTACTTGCACAATTTAGTAGAATCACATAATAATCTGGACTTACGTAATCTATAGGGTCTTTCTTTATAATTATACTGACAGTTTTATTTATAAGGAAATGATTCGACCATCAAACTGGACATCTTTGTCCATGGGACTAACACAGAAATCGTGGCAAAAACAATCAGCTTTCCATATAAAACTGCGAACCTACCACCACCTACCTAAATGTATGGGACAGCTGATTGTTTTTGCGATTTTGATTTTAGTCAGCATTCTAAGAAGGACCCTGTATGTGCTGACATAATACAATAATCATAGTAAGATATCAGATTATCACTTCATCATTTTATAAGCATTAATTGTAACAATGGATTGTTTTGTTATACACTAACAAGATAATTGAATGTTTTTTAGTATTTACTTAAAACGAAAACGTTATGTTGTATTCGTTAATCATTTATAAGTATATCGATCGTTGTTGTATTGCAGATGGTAAATTCATCCTGGAGTTGGTGCGGGGCTCGGCGCGGGAGGGGGAGCGCGCGGGCTGGGTGTCGGTGCCGCGCAAGACGTTCTGGCCGCCGGCCGCTGCGCCGCCCACGCCTCCCGCACCTCACGCGCCCGCCTCGCTCAGCGTCTCCGACGACAACAGCTCCATACAGTCCTCGCCCTGGCAGCGCGACCACTGCTGGAAGCAGGCCACGCCGCGCCGCAACCTATCCAAAGAGTTAGCCTTGTACTACTGCCGGCCCGGCACGCTGCACACGGCCCTCATCGCCGCGCCCGCGCGCCTCAAGCGTCGCCGCCCCTACGACACCACCCACCACGCCTCCCTCGCCAACGGCTTCCGCCGGCCCCTCACCAACGGCGTCTGCGACAAGAAGCGCAACGGCGACGCCGACTCGCCCGACGGCCGGCCCTGCCGCGGCGAAGACGCGCTCGACGGACCCTCCGACGACCCCAGGGCGAAGACGTCCGACGACGACACGTGGACCGACTACGAGCGCGAAAAGTACCACCACATGAAACTCAAGAAACCATATCAGTATCATAAGTTAAGGGTCTACAAGAAGACCAGATCGGCGCTGAGGCGCAAGGAGCTCGCCCGCACGATCGACAAGCTGCGCGAGAGGATCGCGTCGCTGCCGGCGCCGGTCAACGCGAAGCTCGCCAACTGTCGGCAGGAGCACATGATGGTCTCCCCGAGGAAGCGCATACTGCGGGAGCTGGAACGGGTGAGCCTCGAGGACCAGAGCATGAAGCGGCGGGCGAAGACCGTGCCCGCGCTGAGCACGGCCTCCTACCCGCCGTCGCCGGGGCCGAGCCACGCACCCAAAGAGACGCCCGCGCGTTCGCACAACGGCACCGCGCGCAAGGAGCCCCCCGTCTCCAGGAACGTGAGCAGCTACAGCATACACTCCCTGCTGTCCATGCCCGACGAGAGCCCGGCGCGACGCTCGCCGCAGTCGTACCCGCCCTCGGTGAAGATGGAGGCGTCCTCCATAAAGATGGAATCATCCTCGATGAAAACGGAATCGCCGTCGATAAAGACGGAGTCGCCGTCGAGCGTGAACTCGCCGGATCTGAGCCCGAGCCCCGACGGCTACCGGTACCGGTACTCGGCGCTGACGCTGGGCTCGCCGGGGCAGGGCGTGCCGCGGGACTCGCCCACGCCGCCGTCGGAGCTGGCGCGGTACCGCGGCTACGCGCCGCCCTCGCCGTACGGCGCGCGGCAGTGGAGTGGGGCGGGCGGGGGAGGGGGCGCGGCGCAGTACCGCGGCTCGCCGGCGCGCGAGGAGTGGCGCGAGGTGCCCTACGTGTACGGGTACCCGTACGCGCCGCTGTACCGCGCGCCGGTCTCCGCGCCGCCGCTGTGGATGCACTACGCGATGGCGCCCGGAGTGCCGCCCGGCCCCTGGGCCCCGCTTCCTCATCCGCTCCTCACCGACCACATACCTAAAGATGAACCCACTTCAGGTGAGAATGCAGCTTTTATATATCTCTACTATTAATAAAACTGTAAAGCGGGGTCTCCTGTGCGAACAGGCGAGAACACGCCAGGCGAACGCTGGTGGGTATGCTTCCGCGTCGGATAACTTTGTTAGATTTAACATCTAACAAGAACTTAATATGGCGCAGGAGAAGTGTGTCTGCTGTCTCTATATTGGTGACATTTATAAAAAAAAATACGATATGGTTTTTAGGTGTCCAAGAACCAAAAATTTTTGTATGGCTGATTGTTTGGCATACTAACAACAGAAAACATTTTTATTTTTAAAGTCCTTTTGTCTCGTATTACCTATACCTACTTCTGTTTGTGTACAAATGTAAAAGACAAATAAACGATATTTAATTTAATTTAATTTTAATTTAGTTTGTCTGTTCGCGCATCACACGAAAACTACTGGACGGATTTTGATGAAAATTGTGTTTGAAAGCTTATGATCAAACTTAAAATCTGGTACAGTAGTACCAGGTTTGTAAATCTTAACGATGTACCTGCGCAGTTGACAAATTTTAAAAGCGCGCGAAATTTTATTGACCAATTAGGATGTGCCACCTTCAATCCGTTTACGCTATTGGCTAATTTGTTTTCGCTCCCTTTTCGCTGCTATCCGACTTTGCACCCTTTGATTACTAAATGACTTCGGGTTTTGTCGGGGATTCGGGCTCGCTCTGCGCAAACGAAGATTGACGAGCGGAATTATTTTCCTGTTCGTACTGTATTATCATTTATCTCAGTACAATGACAGGAACCCGTGCGGCCGAAGTCGCGGGTTAACTCTAGTAACAAATATATTTATAGATTCGTATTTAGATCATCCAGTTACATTTTCCATTGTTTGTTGCAGATTTGCCATTGAACTTGTCGAAGCACTGAAGGAGACGTATGGCGCTGGCGCAAGTCTGAAACGTGAGACTGAACACACAAACAAAGATTGTTAATATAAATTCGTTCAGTTAATCTTCCTCGCGCATGATAGTATGTGCGTGCGTGTCGCGTGTGAGTGAATCCACGCGCTCTAGATATATCTAAAGGACAGTCTAAGACTATTAGATAATGTATCGTAAATTTGTTTTTTATTATATTTTGTACCTAACTCGAAAAACAAGTTCGAACAGAAAACTTGTGGTATGTTGTTGACGTCAATAAAAGTTTATAGTATCAACATTCCATTGTCGCACTAACGATTGGCGAATTTAAAATCCAAAAACTACATCCCACCTAACCCAATATACCTAACTGTGTAGTCGCGTGTGTACGCTCTTATTTAAATACGATATACGGTGAAACAAACATATTTTTGCTCAGACGCAAAAAGTATTTTTGTACAAATTGTGATTTTCGGCAGAGCTGCTTGTCTGGAAATCTATTTACAAACGAATGTATATTACACTGAAAAACTATATTTTAGTACATAGATCTATGTCTGCAGAGTAATGCGTGTATTTTCATACGAAATATTTGTACTGTGAGATGCATATTTTAATATTGGCTATTATTTTAGGGTAAGACGCTAGGATGATCTAACTGAATAAACAAACAAACAGTTATCAATTGTTAATGATCAGTGCCTTGAAACAAATGAAGATATTATCAACATATTTACGAATTGAAACTATTACATAACAAAATTAAATCCTGGCTTGTCCAAATATACAAAGTACTAGGCCCCTTATATAAGTAAATTAACTGTTTTCATGGAAATTTCACAAATTTTGGTATAATTAGAATCAATGATAACTTTCCTCTACTCATCTGCAAAATTCCATAATGTTTATGTTCGATCTCATTATTTAATTTAGAAAATAAAACGAGGTAAAGACTACAGTTTCGGGATCAAATTTGGATGTGTGTTTATGTAACATGTATATTAAAAGTAAGACATTGTATATAATTTGTGAATGGTGTATTATTGATGGAAGGTCGGGCGTAGATTATATCAGAGCATACCCGCTTACGATTTAACTGTAAGAGTTTATTACCTTCTAATAATTATTTTAATTGTACAGTATTTTTGTAATGAGTATTTTATCATTGATTACGATGACGATCGGTGTACGGGAGCAGATGGATCTGTAGAGGGTGCGCCCAATGATATTCTATTAAAAATATAACTATACTTTTAAGTATTTCAAGGAAAAAATATGACGAATATACATGTTTTATGTACTAAACGAGACATTAGTATTGGCTTCATCCTATGCAGTCTTATCCTTGGATGTATAGAATACCATTGGATGCGCCACGTGCCGCATATCACTGACGTATCAAACGTATCACCTGATACAGATGCTTATGCGCCACTCCTACAGAAGGGAACGGGCTTTGAGATTAAATATAGAGGTAGTTTACTGCAATTTTAGTTGAAAGTATGGGGTTATGTATTATAAGGACAGTTAAAGGATGGTAAGGGACTGACTTCAGATGTAATATTATCATTAATGGAATTGTATAAAATAGTGGTGTAATCGGAGGCCTACTGTAACACACATATTGTCCGCCAACAAAGTTGACTTAGAGTAAATGTAGCTATAATAGATCCTGCTCAATTTAATTCTGAGTACAGTTAGGAAACAACATTATTTAAGTGTTGTCGGCGGGAGAGAACTGTATTTTTAAATATAATTTCGTACTTTGTGTTCTTGAGTGTACGCAATCCACTATTTTGAATGGTGTACTGCATCTTTCTGGGTTGCGTAAACTTGAGCTTTTCGGGGTTATAATTTTATTATTTATTTATGTTATTAAGTATGTAGTAAGTTTCAATGGTTTCAGAAAGACTATATAGTCGAGCGGGGCTATTCCGACAGTGGGGAATTACGTCAAATCTTTTGTTTTAAAGCTTTTATCCAGTAGGTTGAGAAAAGGCGTATTTCTTCGACAAAGCTCATAGAACAAAAGTTATAGCCATTGGACGTATTTACCCCGCCCACTGACGGAATTGACCCCCTCGACTATATTTCATTGATATCGCTTATAAAATGTACGAAATTAAGAATTTTTAATACAAAATGTTATGATTATGATATCAAAATGTGTTAGTTGCGTAATATTGTAATTGAAGCATGACTGTTATGCTTTGGATCGATTTATTGCTAAGCACTTCAATATTGTCTGTTTTGTAATTTCGCATCGTCAGTGGTTCTTAGTTCAGTGAACCACATTGTTGAATGTTTCATATTTATGTTGAATGAACCTACATTTTTTTATGACGAAAAAGTGCAGTACAAGTATTTTTTATTGATATCAATGTTCAAGTCAAAAAAATCATTAATTTATTGTAATTTAATGAATTAACTTAGTGGCTGTTGTCATGATAATGTATGCCTAGGCAAGAAATTTTGTTTTCATGCCAAGAGAACAAATTAGCTTCTCTTACGTATTTTAGGTAAAGAACAATCAAGTACATTAGAGTGCCATTCGAAATCGCTACTGCTTGTGTTTTTTATTTAAGTATTATTGTGTGTATATAAAATGCAGCTTCCTCCCGGCTACAACATTATTATACCGCTGTTATATAAAAGTAAAATATTTTTCTATGCGAACATTAAAACACTATTCTTCGATATAATATGTGATAGTGCTTTCGAATAAAGTGAAACGTGGGTATGCAGGTGTCTTAAATCCACTTAAAACATATTTATCTTGCGGAAAATAGTTATTATCCATTTATATTAAGATGTAGTTATGTACTCGAATAAATATAACTTTTACATAATATTAGACATTTGATTGTTTCTCCCATTTAAAAATTATTTATAACTATAACTTTCTTTTAGCATAAACAGATTAGACATTTGATTTTATCCCGTTTAAAGAATATTTATAACTGTAACTTTCTTTTAATATAAACCGAACCGACTGCGAGGCCAAAGGCCGAGCTCCGCGTAGGAGCGAAGCTCCGAAGCGTCCCCCCTGGAACCTGGTGGACCTGGTCTCCGGGGCAATCTGCCGGCCAAGCGAGGCCGCAGGGCGAGCATATTATGCCCGGTGTACATTCTCTCGCGCGAGACGTTTGATACGTCGAGTCGTCTCTATAGTAATTGTTACTAGCTCTGTTTACAAATACTTCAATGTACATCGGCTTGTCTCACGCGAGTGTTTACATCCACAGAATAGATATTCTACCAGAAACACTGCTACAAGCTCGCGGCGCGCGGCGGCCGCCTTGCCAATACACCGCTACGCGACACATCAAGCTATACAAAACCAAAATAAACTGGCCGCGCGTAAGTCTAGTAACGTATAACGTCGCGCGGCCAGCTTATGTTGGTTTTGTATATCAGGCGTCGAATGTACGACGCGCGGGCTCGCCTAAACTCACGCAAGGGTTTTAATTTGATTGTTTTTGAACAGCACAATACAATACATCAAACAAGAGTTAATATAAGTAAAAGAAGGCCAATTAAGGGCCTATGTCGAAAAATAATTGAAGCGAAATGGGTGTGTGATAGCTTATATTACTGCCTGGAGCGAGAGAAAGAGATGGGGCGGCGCGCGCGCCTGAAACGACGCAAGCTTAAAACAAACTTTATTTAATTGTGATTGTACTATTTATGTAAGTTCAATTCTGCTCTTATCAAAATTTGTAAAATATCAATCTCTTTTTTTTAAATCAAGTTTTGTGTTTTTATTATTCACCGTTTAGCAGTTGCAAGCGTTTATAAATAAAAACGGAGGCTACTTTGGCTTGTTTTTATATCGAAAAATGTGTCTTAATCGTGTTTTGGCTCTTGTCAAAACTTCAATTATATGTTCAATTTACACATATCCGCTAATCATACTCCTACTGTTAGTACTTCATGATATATGACGCTTGGAAAAATCCTATTTTTTTCACATAGCCTCTTAAAGGTCCACGCTAATATGTGGAGGAAGCATTGCATTGCAGCAGCAAGCAATGTCTGGCCAGGATTCACCAAGTGGACTAAATTGGTGCACCACGGCCCGACTTGATCGTAGCTGCATACGTAGAGAACACAAAGAAGCTGTTCAGTTTGCATGCAGTCCGCTTCTAGACGCCCGGGAGTTCCGCTGTTGTTATACTGGCCATACACCATATTTCCTATCGTCCAATCGGCATGACGCTGCCGATTGTTGATTGGCATGACTCATTCCATTTTGACTGGCAGTTCTTAAAAATATTTCTCTTAGGGGAGAGTTATGATGTCATCAATTTCTTGTACGGGATTTAAAAAAAAAATTCTGTAACATATCGTGTGGGGTATCAAAAGAAAGGGCTTCATGAGCTGGTTCTAAAATGTACTACCTTTCAGCCACTTGTTTTTAAAAATCCTAAATGTTTTTTCAAAACTTCACTCACTATGTCCCAAAATTAGTAATTTTTTTTCCTGACTTATCGTAGAGGATTCCCGAGATTCTGGCTTCATCGGTATCATGTGTACTGAATTTCTCTTTTGTTGATAAAGATATTTGTATTTGTAAAACATACCTACCAAGTTTGGGCTCCTCCAGGTAGGAAACGGCACAGTAAATTTTTGTAAAGCATACGTCAAATGTGTCGTTATATCCTCATATCTAAGGTCAATAAAGCAATTTCAAAAATATGTGTTTCCTATTTTTTTTTATTTTGTTCAATATTATTATTATTATAGTGTTAAACTATTGAACAAAAATTGTAAACTAATTTTTTTTTCAAATTTCTTTATTGACGTTAGATATGAGGATTTACGACACATTTGGCGTATACCCACTATACGGAACCATATCATGAGCGAGTCCGATACGCTCTTGGCCGGTTTTTTTTTTAAAGATGATAATGGATGACAGGGTGATCACTTTTCCTATTTTACTTATAGGTACAGGGTGTTAGGGTAAACAGTTACATTACTTTAAACTTTAAAGGGTGATTGTACCCATGATACTAAACAACTTTCCCAAAGAAACCTATAGGTTTTTTTTTCGACTTTTCATACAAACGTTCGATCAGCTGATTGCATTTAGTATGGAAAGTCGAAATTTTTTTTGAGAATTTCCTATAAGTTTCTTTGGGAAAGTTGTTCTGTATCATGGGTATAATCATCCCTTAAAGTAATGCAACTGTTTACCCTAACACCCATTTTATAATGGCTATAGAACCTTATCATGGGAGAGTCCGACACGCTCATGGCCGGTTTTTTTATAATATTGCTAAACTGGCAAAACGGACCTGGGATGAATGTTAACGGATCGTGAACGTCGGCTGTTATTTTTTTTGCAGTCTGATTTTGGGTAGAATCATGTAATATAAAATCGATGGCAGAACTCAGTGGCAGTGCAAGCCTGGTGAATACGTAATATATTTTAGACTAAAAATAAAACCAAACAATATTTCAATTTGTGCTTTATTTATGAAAAAAATTGTAAATTATCCTACAATGAATCTCCGAATGAAATAGACTTACATATCGTTTTATGTATCAAATACATTATTTTGCTCGACGCCAGATCAAACCACATAAGAACAATATAGTTTAAAATATTATCTACAGAATCCATTCTCGGCGACTCGTTTACCAAAAATACAATCTTCGTTAACTCTACCGTCTCGCGACCGGCCGGAGCCCGGAGCCCAGAGCCCGGGGGCGGCGCGGTCGCGGGACGGCGGGGCGCACCGACACGAAGCACAGCGTCACTCCGCGAGTCGGGCCGGGTCGGGCCGGGCCGCGCCGGCGCCGGACTATTTACATCACGAATATACAACAGAGCGTTCGGCGAGGTGCGCGGGGCGCTCAGCCCAGCAGCGCCTCCATGGTGTAGGGGTGCGGCGGGTGGGGCGGGCGCGGTGGCTCCTGTCAGTCCAGGATCACGAGCTGCAGCGGCGCCGCGCCGCCCGCGCCCGCGCCCGCTCCCTTGCCCGCCACCGCGCCCGCGCCCGCTCCCGCTCCCGCCACCGCCTGTGCGCCCAGCGGGACTACAGCCGGCGCGCCGCCTCGCATGGGCCGCCACGGCGCGCGCGCTCCCCGGCGCAGCTCGCCGCAGCTCAACGTTCGTCGGGCGGCCCTGCGAACACAACACACATTATTACATTGTATTGTGACACCACACACATTACATTGTATTGAGACTACTGGTATTTGTGTCTCTTGCGACCCGGATGATGCGCGTTTTGCGATGGACAATTCAGATTAGGGTAATTTTGTGAGTTGTGAGTCGCGTATTTTGAGTCCGTTTTTGACCGCCATTCACACTTAGCGCGAAACGACGCTGCTGTCCGTTGGATTCGATTTTGATGTTGTCAGCTACATACTAAGTATTTTCGGCTCTGTTTGAACGGAATACGGTTGATATGCAATAACTAAAAAAATCCACCTAATCTGAATTGACCCTATGCTCCGCTTTTTGCCAGATATTGTGACGATAGTGAAAATCTAGAAATGAAAAAGAATGGTAAATGCTGTGCTATCCAAGATATCTATCTACAGATCGTGTATGTATAATTGGTTCCTCTATATTTTCAGAAAGTGCCTCCAGAATTGCTCGGCGAATATTGTTCTCCACACACGTCTGACTCCAAGAAAAACTTAGTCACGACGGCGACGTAGATATCACGACGACTCGTCAGCTACAAACTGAAGATTCTCTAATGGCTCACTAAGAATTTTTAAGTATATCAGACATGAAGGGAAACATGTAAATAAACATACATACATAAACTTTCGCCTTTTTCGGGGTAGGAGAGTCTGACTAGTATTACGGAGACTATGGATCTCCACTTTGAGCGGTTCTCTCTTGCTTCCTCTAGGTCTATACATTAAAATTGAGTGTGCGTTTTTTAAAATTGTTAACCTTTTGTTTTTTCTCAACTATTCCTGTATCTACCAGTGAAAACCTGTTATTGGCTTTCTGCTTTATACTCATGTAACTACTGTATTATATTGCTGTTGGTTTTCCAAAAAAATAAAAAATAATGCCCTTTAGAGGGGCAGGGCAATTGATCGCAGGTTTTCTGCAAATAGCAAAGGCGGGTAGAGGGGAGGAGCACGCGCTCCTTATCGGATGAGACCGGGTTTCCGATCATGCGATCTGGCTAACGGCCGATTTTGCCTTGACAGAAAGCCTGCTTAAGTGTAAGTAAACAATAGGTAGAAGACTCACTTGGCGGCATCTGTAGCTTTGAAGTAGAGGTCATCAGGCGCGTCCATCCAGGAGATGACGTGACGGCGACGACCGGACATGTTCGGTTTGCCGTTTACCTGCACATCCAAATAACTTGGTATATTAACAACACTTTATAGAATCAGTAAGGCTAGCATGCCACGCTCGACCAAACGAGAACACCATCGAAGTAATCAATTTCAAATGTTCATGTTCTATCCACTCCTGTAAAGATGGGTGACTGTGCTCGAAGTTGTTGACGATTATGTCCAATTTCGAGAAAGAGGTCAACCGTCGAATCTAACTCGGCTGGACAGCGTTCGTTCGGGAAAGTACGTAGTATCTTGTCGTCCCAAATACCACAGTGTAAAAAGAAAGTCTTGGACCAGTGTGTGTACTAGTGATGAGTGATGACATACGGAATTGAGACGAGGTCGCTCATTCAAGGTCTCATAAATGGCTGAATGTCACCCAAAGGTCAATGGTCGGAGTTTCCTTGCAAGATCAAATCAGAAATGAGGAGATCCACAGAAGAACCAGAGTAGCCGACATAGACTAAAGAATTGATTAAAGTAGCGATGGGCCCACATTGCTCGCAAAACCGATGGCTGATGGGACAGAAGAGTTCTCGAGGGGCGAATGCGTAACGGAAAGCGCAGCGTGTGTAGGCCCTCTCACAAGGTGGACCGGCCTGCTGGTGAAGGCGCGGGAACCCGTTGGATGAGGGCAGCCGTTGTGGCGATCCTTGGGGGAGGCCCATGTCCAGCATTGGACGTCCATCGGCTGAGATGATGATGAAGCGCTCGCGGGATTCAGCTTATTGAGTTAAGTTGGTTCATCTACAATGAGTACGTACCCAAAGTCGACCGGAGTAAAGACAACCTGTTCAAGTGGGGTTACATAGACGGGTAGGACCTCAGGTGAATACGTTTTTGCTCTTCAGACTATGGCCCATCTTGAATCCTGTCCTGATACCTGCACGCGAACGGAGTTTATCGACGCTACCGATAATGTGGCAAAATACTGGGCTGGAAAAGGTTAAAACGACATGCCATCGACTCAATAGAAGAAGAAGAAGTACGTACGTGAGTGAATACGTGTGCGGGTAGGGGCTCCCCAGTGGCCTGGGCGCGCGCGCACATGGCGGCGTACTGTTCGCGCGAGGGTCGCTGCATGGGCGCCGGGTGCTTGTTGGGCCGCTTGGCCGGCGGAGGCGCAGCGCCCGCCTCCCGACCGGGTGCTCCTGAGGACAACATTATACGATCAGCAAGGCATTGTGGAAGGCCAAGGGCGTCATAAGAGATCAGAGATTGACGGCCAGACACTGAATCTAAGCTCTTCCCCGATCGTAGCGATCCTCCATTCCACTGTGCACAGGGGATTAAGGACGAGAGAATGCATCTGCATTCTGACTTTCTTCTCACTAGCCTGTGTGGACGCACTAAATAGGCTACATCACCAATCTCTGGGCACATCAGAACATTATAAGACGGGTTAAGTAGGCGTAGAACGCGTGCCACACGGTTTTGTATAAAGTCGTAAGGCGCGCGGCGTGTTGCGAGCAAGAGGGCATAAGAAGTTGTAGCAGCGTGATTGGGAAGACAAGTGGCGACAGTCGTCTCCGAACCCCTCATATAATGTTCGGTGACATCAACGATGCTCTCAAATTCAACAGACATAATCAGTCGCTGTGGTCGAACACGGCCAACCATCATCATCAAACGATCAGTCAGTTTACAGTACTGCGACTGCTTCGACGACCTCCCGGGTCCGCATTAACCACGAACCTGCCTGTCCGGACGGTTTATAGCATTCCGCGGTGTCAGCACACGTGTCGAGTTTTATGTTTTGATTTGAAACTAGTTGCGAATGTGACAAGCAGTCATTTTAGAAGAAATGCAAAAAGCATCGGGTGTATTTTTATTTTTACGAGCTTTAACCCGCGAATTCGTCCGCACAAATTATATACTAGATTTTAAGTCAGATCATTAGCTATCAAACAAAAAAAATTCATCAAAATCGATTCAGTAGTTTTTGTGTCATGCTCGTTCAAACAAACAAACACACAAACAAACAGACAGACAATAAATAAAAAAATTGGTGATATGTAATCAGGGACACCTAAAACCCATATCGTAACTTTTTTTTTGTTAATATCTTCAATGTGCCGACACACTTTTGTTACAGTTTTATAATAGTTTAGATAGATCGATGAAAGATTGAAACATTTGTCTCGGGCGGTACTTGAACCCGCACTCTTCCAAACTGGGGAACTGCGTTATCCAGTTTTAATTTGATTCGAAATAGCACAAAATGGCTGTATCATGTTTAAAATCAATAACATTTGAAGTTTTATAATAGTTTAGATTAGTTTTGTACTTAGCCTGCTTTTGTTCCTTAACCTAACCAACCTATTAAAATTATGCAAAATACGCCAAGATTTTGACATAACTAAAATAGAGCTCTGCTATTTGGGCTTCCTGTAATTACAGAGGACACAACCAAATCAAATACTGTAGGTATAAAATGTAGGACGCCTCCTCTGACTTATGATCAATTGAAATTAAGCAATACAAACCTGCAGCTATTGTTTCCAATACAGGGAAGCGTAAGAAAAGAAACATTCATTTAATAAATATGGATGGATGAAGGAGAAATTCCATACCTAGGTTCATAAACATAGCCTTTTTTCTATAAGGGTAAAAAGAGACCATGGATCACCCCTGAACAGTCCTGACATACCTCTCTCGCTTCCTCTAGACTAGACCATACATCCTGTCATATGATTTAAGCTACATTTAACTTGCAATTTTTTAATCCTTTTAACCTGCCACTTTTTCAATGACGCCATATAAATAAATGTATTTATAATTATATCAATCAATCAATAAATTATTCTTTATTTGACACCAAAAAACATAGTATACAAAGAGCAAACAATTAGGAAATACAAAAGGCACAAAAACAGGCAGTCTTAACGCTAAAAAGCGATTTCTTCCAGACAACCTTAGCCTCACAAGAAAAGTCTGAAGAATGGGGTACCAATCAAGTCAATAATTACTTCCCTTATTTACCATGCCTTTTAAGGGTGAAGAAAATAAATGTCTAGGGGTCACAAATGTTCCCATTGGACCGAAGCGTTGCTGCCCTTATAATAAGTCATAAATTAACTTGAAAGTGTGGAGAAAGTGATCTTAAGCTATTAATGAATAGTAAATTATGTTGTACTGACTGTCGAGTCCATTGATGTCGTCGTAGGCGCGACGTTTGAGCGGCGCTTGTGGCGCGGCGGCTTCCAGGCGGCGCGCTTCTATCTCCGCGCGCGAGGCCACGCGCTCGTATATCAAACTGCCATCTGTCATCAACACAACACATTTGAATTAGCAACAAGATACATGAGAGATGTAAAATAAACAAACAAAGAAAGTAGTGGTGGTCTAGTGGATGCCTGTCGTACAGGAGGCGATGGTTCGATCCCCGTTTAACTTGTACTATGAGTACTTTTTAATTTATGTCCGATTTTTAACCCAGTAACCCAGTGTTGTGTTACTGGGTTAAAAAGCAGTTTTTCCACTGTATTATAAGTGGCGACCGGCTTATTTCGTCACACTGGAAAGATTCTTGCTACTAGAGAAACGTGGATAGAATATCTCTGACTTAGGCGAATATAGTCGTGACCATATCGGCTGCTCCAAAATAAAACACAGAATGTGTCATTTTGATAAATATTTATTTTTGAACATTTTTGTACATTTTGAACATGAACATGTATCAGAAATGAGGACCTTTTATTTAAACATTTGGGAAAATATACACAGAATTATCCACAAATCGTTTAATATTCCGTGAACAGTTAGTAGGTAATCTATACGATCGATCTTGAAAGTGACTCTTTTCTCGAAAGTGAATTTTCAAGGAAAATTTCTACGGCTTATGACGCCACGAGAACAATGAAGGGCATCCACTCTCGTTCTCGGCGTGAATGTAGTGCCCGAATAAAATTAGTAAATGGCGGCGCATTCAGAGTTTTATATTGAAGCAGCCAATGTGCTATGCAATGATAAGATAGAGAGAGCACGCACCTGGCGCCTTGGGCGGCTTGGGGAAGGCGACGTGGTGCGGCAGCGGCATGCGGTCCTTGGGCGTGAGCACGAGCCACTCGTGGACGCGGGCGACCGGCGAGCCCATCGTGGCCGCGAGGCGCGTGGCCACGGCCGTGACGGGGCCGCGCACCCGCCCGTTGCCCGGCCCGCCTGCCGCGCCCGCCGCCCGCAGCTCCGCTCCGCCTAGACCCGCCATCGCTATTGAACCTGAGGGTAATTGTGACCTTTATTATTCCAAAACTTCATACCAACGAACGAAACAGGTAAATCCACGCAGGCGCGTACGGACGCCGAGCTGGCATCAAGTCAGTCGAACGCCAGTACTATCTATCTATTCATTTTGTGTTCGACGTGCGCAGCTATGTGTGCGCCGTTTTGCTCGTTGCGTGAATCCCTTCTAGGACCTATATTGTGGTGGAAGTATTGTGTTAAGGAAACTGTCTTAATAAGTCGATGGTTTATTTATTACACACACTCAATCTATAGCAAGATTATGTTGCCTGAACATAAAAAAAGATTTAGTTTGAATATAAGCTTACAATTCTGCAATTTTACCTGCTGTAGAAGGCGGCGCGGGCCTTATAGTATGTCAATAGTGTATACTGTACTCACACTCGTGCTTGACCTGCTGCAGATTGATGGGTGAGAAGGGGGAGCGCGCGAAGTGCCTGGGGCGGCGCAAGGCGCGGGAGAGGCGGCGCGCGAGGCGCGTGAAGGGCGAGGCGCGCAGGTAGAAGGCGGCGCGGGTCTTCATGACGGGGCGCGCGCCCTCGCCTGCGCCGTGTGCCGTGGCCACGTGCCGCGCCAGGTGCGCGCGCAACTTGAACTCCTGTTATAAGTAAATACACATTCGTTATTTGTATGACTCTGTACGAGTCGCTCAACTTGATCACAGCTTTCAAATTAGGCCGTTTCACTGATGGTCTATAATGACATCGGTCGTCGGTAGCTATCGTATCATATTATCGCTTTAGAAAGAAAGGTAGACTGATGGTGACACTTCAAAAGAGAATGACGGTTTTTTAAAGGGAACATCAAACCAGCAAACTGAACAACTTTCTCCATTGGGCCAACATCGAAAACGCGAAAAGAAAAACTGTCCCATATATTTAGGTAGAGTAGGTTTGCAGTTTTGTAAGGAACAGCCGACATTTTTTTCGCAATTTCGACCCATGGTTGGTCCCTTGGAGAAAGTTGTTCAATTTGATGATCAAATCATCCTCTCAAAAAACCGTCGCCATATTATCATTATCACGTGCCACCTTCAATAATAATGACACCTTTTTATGCTTTTCAGTATGAACATTTTACGAAACAATTAAACACTTTTGAAAGCGTGTTTTGTGAGCGTTGATATCCTATTAAAAGTGTAAGTAATGTCATAGTGAGGATACCTTGGCGCAGTTGAGTACGGTGCAGCGATGTGGGCGGTGCGAGACAGAGAGGGCCGTCTCCTCACCCTCCCCGCGCGGCCCCTTCGCCGCCTCCACTTCCGTCTCACCGAACACGCCGGCCGTCTGGTGACAACAATATTTCATTCCCACCTACATACATATTAGTTCAAAAAGTTAATAGCTGTGAATAGTTAAGACAGACTCTCCTAAGTGATACCTAGCCTTAGGAATCACTCTACAAATATTCAGCTAAGTTGAGTTTAGTGCGTTACAGCTTTGACTATTTATATAGGGACCGGCCTTGCGGTAGCATTTCAACTCTGCCACGGTATAAGATCAACTGTTCATGTCTATTTTTATACATACAATTTTATACCGTATCACTACACGATACAGCCTATAATTGCGAAACAATAACTTCGAACTTATGACGTTTGGGGTTCACACAAGACTACTTAACAATCAAAATTAGAATCTAAAGTTATGGGGAATAAAATCCAAAGTTGCGGATTTGATGTTACCTCACTCCGTAAAAAGTGTCAGAAATGTTTGTTAATATATATAATATAATTCTAATTATCAAATAGTCAAACCGTTACGGGCATCTAAACTATTATTAAATCTGTAACAGAAGTGTGTCTGTATATTGAAGATATTTATGCGGGATTTACACGCGTCGATTTTCGCAGTGCGGCTAAGTGCAACTTGAAGTACACTGAATGGCTAGTTCAACATAAACTTGAAACATAACAAGGACACGCAGCAATGTACTTCAAATCGCACTTAGCAGCACGGCGAATTTCGACTCGTGTAAATCCCGCTTTACGAGAAAAAAAAAGATTACGATATGGTTTTTAGGTATCCCTGACTACAAATAATCATTTTTTAGAATTTTTATCTCTTTGTTGTTTGTTTCTTTGCAACAGCATCACGCAAAATCTACTAAACTGATTTTGTTGAAACTTTTTTGTTTGATAGCTTATGATTTGGCTTAAAATCTGCTACCTATATAATTTGTGCGGAGGAATTCGCGGGTAAACTCTAAAGATCTAAAATGAATAATGACATAATTATATACAAATTTTGAAAATCGTCATGGTATAAAATTGCGAAAATGAGTAATTTTAATACGATATGGCTGATGTAAACACGAAAGAAGAAGAATGTAGAAAATGCCTTTGGGTGATATAATTTTTTATACTTTAAATAAATAAAATCCAGGCCAGGCCGACTCGTACCAATGGGTTTTTCGGAATTTATGTACGATTTGTAAAACCACTGGCTTTTCGATGAAGGAAAACATCGTGAGGAAACCGGCATCCTTCAGTTTCAAAGCATGTATTTGTATGCAATGTCCATTACAAGTGTATTTTGTTTTATTGGTGTCTGTCCATACGACGGGCTCACTCCTCGTCACACTGGACGGAGTTTCGGTACTACCTACTAGTGAAACGTGGAAGTTCTGAGGTTTCAGAATATCTCTTACTACCCCTTCGGGGAATATAGTCCTGAGCATATACTTATGCTCAAATAAATAAAATTAGAAGGAAATAATCATAAATCATATATTTTTGTTAGAACATAATGTTTGAAATATAGGTAAGTATAGTACAGTATTAACGACAGACCTTTAGGCCGCCGTATTTCTTCCAGTACTGCCAGCAGGTTCCGCACAATCTGTACTGTAAATGCTGTGGGCCCCACGAGTACCACTGGCTTGAATTTGTCACTGGAAATGAAAACATCACAATCATCATCAAATACCCTGGTAAATGAGCCCGAAGAACGCGAAGAGTTTCCATACTCTCGATATTTCTTTTGGATACTGCTTTATAGATGAACAACGGTGAGTCCCGAATCACGCCGACAGCGCTGTGAGCGCGATAAATGTCGTTCACTACCAACACCATCTTGCAATAAAAGTGCTCACGGCTCGGAGCGTTAGCACTGTGAGCGTGCTGTTAAAAGTGTCGTTTGACTGTTTTGTTGTAGTAAAGGAAAAAAGACGAATAAAAGTTTAATAACGGTTAGTGATAAAGAAAATAATAGGAATATTTGAATGTAGTGATATGAACGGTATGAGCGCGATATCTAGCGTTCCGAATTGGTAGGACGCTATCAGCGCTGTAGGCGCGATAACGCAAATGGAACGGGTGTTAGCGCTGTAATCGCTCACAGCGCTGTTTTCATGACTCGGAACGTACCGATAATAGCTCGATGGGTGATGTTTACCTTGGCAGGAGGCGCAGAGCGTCGCGCCGGCCATGGCGGCGGTGCCGTTTGTACCACCGTTAAGCACCGCGCCCGTCTTAGTGCTGTTCGGGGTCGCGATGAGGGCAGGGTTCGGCTTGTTGCTGTAAATGATCAGTATTTGTCAGTTGCTGCTTCGATTCTGAGCGGTGTTGTGTCCTATTAAAGGTGGCTTTACACCAAGTCGATGACCCGTCCACGAGATCGGAGGGTTCGGTGTGTATGGCTTTATCGGCGACATGCACCCACACGGGTTACCCAGCGACACGTCGGCGGGTCGATGACATTGATGTGTTGATACTTTTAAAGTTACAATGGATTCACTACTCGTCACACCATAGGCCCCGAGCCTTATTGCGGCATCTCTCGCAACACCTCTAGACGTGTGCTAAAGGAATGGGCCGTGAACCAAAGCCGTAGGCTCCGGTCGGATACACCAGGACTGAGGCATGCGAAAGAACTTGTGACCGGCTTTCCAAACAGACATACCTCGGATGCTATCAATTCAAACCGCAACGACTTAAGGCTCTTAGTACGAGCCTTAACAGGACACTGCAAGTTCAACAAACACCTACACAGAATGGGGCTTGTAGATTCACCCACTTGCAGATTCTGCTGTGAAGCAGAGGAAACGCCCATACACCTCCTCTGCGAATGCGAAGTGCTCATTCACAGCAGAAGTCGCCATCTAGGTGGATACATAATAACACCTACTGACATTAGGGACCTCCCCTCCAAAAGCATAACACGGTTCATGAAGTCCGTTGGCCTAGGAAATGACCTTTAGGTCTAAGGTGACAGCTACAATAGATCTATCCAGGTCGCAGTAGCTATTTGGTCATTGACCAAGCCCTTATAACCAAATAATAAATACTCATCACACTGCTTAGTTTTGGTAGCTGATAGTGAAAAATACATTTTTTGAAAATGCTATTTCTTGACTAAGTATTTATTGTTATCAACATTATTTGACCAGAAAGACGTGCACTGTAATAATTTTCATGACTGAATTATTTTTACCTTCTTTAACAAAGACAGAGTGTCACTAAATATGTTTATCCTTATTGATAAGGTAACTATTCAACGGATTACCTTCGCTCCACTATTAGTTTTAATATTAGAATTATAAACAAACTGAACTTAGAAATGCCTTTTACAAATGCAAAGCAATTTTGCGCTAATTGAAAAAAACATGTAAGGACAGGTCAAGAAGTCATCTTTCTTTGTTTATTATATTCCAATCGATATGGCATATGGATACGATGCAAAAAATTAAACTGCTTGATATATCTTTACAAAAAATTCTACCCCATAAAACACAACAACAATGTCTCCATGATAAATAAGATAAAAAATTAAATTTTATATCTTTGCCAGCATATATTTGGATCTTATAATTATAATTTAGCATAAAACATGAACTATTACAAAATGAACAATAAGAAGCGTTCCCTTCCTTGGTGGATCAACCCAGCAAAACAAATGTACAACAACATTTATAAGTAAGGGTAATCGTGTGGTACAAACACTCACTAGTTGGGAATGTAAACTTGCTTCAGCTTGGACTCCGCCTCGACTGCCTTCACACGCTTCTGCTGCACGTAGCGGTCCGTCGTCTTCCACATGTAGTAGTACTCTACTAGATTCTTTAGCGTCTTCCATGGCAACTGAGGAGAGAAGGCTGGGGTTAGTTCAATCTTAAATTACATACAAGCCTATGTCTCACTGTGCTAGGCGGACAATAGATCACAGAAATAAACTTGCACATAGTCGAGATAAAGCTACTGTGAAGCTCTCCTGGTTTAAATGTCAAACTTCTATCGTCGCCTTTTATCAGAGATAGCTTCAGGAAAAGCAATGCTAATCATCATCAAGCCGATGGACTTTATAGCCACAACGACCGGCCCTGCGCTGCCTCATCCAATGGGTTCCTGCCACAACGGGCTACCTAACGCTACGCTTTCCGGTACGCGCTCGCCACTCGAGAACGCTACGGCTCCGTCGGCCATCGGTTTTGCGAGTAATGTGTCCCGCCCCTTGCCACTTTAATTTAGCAATTCTTTGGTCTACATCGGCTTCTCTGGTTCTTCTGCATTTCTGATTCGATCTCACAGGAAATCCATCAAACAAATGGGAAAATCTAACAAGTACACTGTCAAAGAAAAACGGTCCTCTTCCCCAGTCTTCCTCGAGGGGGTGTGGTAAAAAATTTGTGGGGGGCAAAAAGTTTCCGTACCGTATGTAGTACCATTGGTAGTACCATATTCTTTCTTATACTATGACTTGAGTTTGCACTTCTTCGACCTATGTCGGCTACCTATGCTAACAATGAACAAAATACTTACAAAGTCTTGCCGTATGTCCGCGAAGTCCTTTCCATACTTGTCGAGCGCCTCCTCGAAGAGGTTCGCCTCCGAGGCAGACCACTCCTCCATTTCGTCGCGGCACAGGACGGGCCCTGACGCGGGCACGAGTGACGATAGCGCCGACTCTATGCTGTAGCCTGATTTGTGCAGTGTGTCCATGGCGTGGAACTGTTGAGGGAAATGTAAGGGTCAACTCATCGACATCAGCCTTTATACGACCCCACTGCTGGGGTATAGGCCTTAGGCACAGTAAAATCAACAGTAAGCTAAGTGGATAGAATGATATCGGTGCGCTTTGCATGTGTGCGCACCGTGTACGCATGCACACGACGGCAACATCACGGATAACTAATAGCACTGCCTGGCAGGTCTGGGGCAGTTTAGCAAGGGTAGAAGAAGCTCTGGCGCTTAGTGATTCGGTCCATATCTCCTGCATATGCGCGTGGTACCCTGTTTTAGGCAATTGCAGAGAGAATCTTCTGCATGAAATACTATAATGTGTTCTGTGACACTGGTTGTCTGAGATTTTTCCACTCGCAAGCCGCGCCGATATCTTTCTATTAAGATAATCCACTGTTTAGATTTAGATAGTGCTCATGATTGAGGGTGAATGGGTATTGTTCCACCACGCTTGCTCAACGCGGCTTAGTGAATTTCACATACGCAATAAAATTTCTTTAGCATAATTATGCATGTTTTCTCACGATGTTTTCCTTGACCGAAGGATACCAATAGCGCATCAATCAACTTTTTTTGATAGTTTCTATAAAACATTGATAATATATTACTTTTGATTGTGATCTTCTCCGTGACGCTGAGTAAACGGTCGTATGTAACGGTTAATTGAATTGTACTGTTCATTGCAATCTTAGCAGAACCAATAGCTCCCTTCAGTCATTCTAGGCAATCCCGCCACGAGTAGAATTCTAGGTGTCACATCAATAATAGTGTCATTTTCATAGGATTATGAGAGCGTTAGTGTCAACGGGTGACAGATTCAATTTGTATTAGGTGATATCACGTTAATAAATAATAGATATAGGGCTTTCGTTGGTCACGTCATACCGTAGGCTATGTGATGTGGCATGATTTTTTTAAATTTTATGGTTGTACCTAAAGATTATATAACTTTTTGTTGCCACGCGTATAATGCTCTTTGTAACTACTCATATAAATTCAATCTTACAATGAGATGTACAGTCGGCTAAGGAATTGATTGATCACTTGAAAGAATGTTAACGAAATTAAATTGAATTAAATTTTAATGAAAATATACGATTAACTGAAACCTTGTCCAGAAGGGCCGAATTTCAACGCGGAACCTTCAACGAATTACAACCTGACGTCAATACATCACGTCCACAAGCAAAGCGTACCTCGTATGAGTATGTGCGAGAGAGGATTCGCGACTAATTCGCTCCCGAACAAGGTTTTAAGTTAAGATTCGAATTGTTCTAGGTACACATTGATATACTGTCACAGATGCATATTGTGGCATCTGTGACATATTGATTGTAAGCAAAAATAGTCCTTAGTCCTACGACGAGTAACAAAATTGAAGTGCTCAACCTTGTTGGTCGACTTGTTGGTTGGTTGTATGGTCTATAAACGCAGAAAAGGGAATCAGTGAAATCGCATGACCAAAAAACTAAAATTCAACCTTATCTTCCTAAGTCAGAATCTTCACAAAATTGTCATTTACTGAACCTGTGACCTTTTTCTGAACGAAATGAAGGAACAGGATAAGCGGTGCTACACATATCAGGAGCACGCCCGCGGCTTCCACAGGTCAAACTACATACGCTCGGGCGCTCTGCAAGGCTCTTCAGCCGGAGCCGTTCAGTGGTCTATAACAAGAGCTCACCAGTGTAATGTCACGGCTGGCGGCGGCGGCGGACATGTGCAGGGAGGGCTGCTTCACGCTGGAGGAGCAGTCGAGCGCGCGCGCGAACGTGCCGACAGAGCGCGACACCACGAGGAACTGGTCAATCTGTCGGTCCGTCAGCCCGTGCTCCGGCGTCCACACCACCGTCTCTAGCTCCTCGCTGGTGCGTGGGTCGTCATCGCCTGCAATATTATATGCTGTTGAAAACGAGGTATAATCACATGATCTAACAGTCGCAAGGCTAGGCACACACCTGAACCCCCCCCCCCCCCCCCCCACACACACACACACACACACACTCACTCATACTGTCACACAAATACAAATATAAACAAATCATACCCACAATATTTTCCTTGTTTTTTACTATTTAAAGAAATGAGATCACATAGCTTGTTCTTTTTATTTTTTCTTGATTATTTTCTCTTTATTGTTTGCAATGAGGCTACTTCTTCGAAAGAGCCTAGCCCTCATCACCTAGGAATACCTAGACTGAGGGCTAGAGCGCTATATTTATGTAACTACAATAAGTTTATTGCAAAAATAAATATTTCTTTTTATTTTCATTTTTTCATTTCATTTCATGATTAAATATCCCTATAAATCGCAAGTGGCCGCTGTAGGTACCGTTACACATAGCGGTCGTTGCGGGATGTACGAATAGGGACACACTCAGCCGGGGTATGTGTGCCTTGTTCATACGTACCGCACGAGCGCGCACTTGTGCGAGCGCCCTATAGGGATATTTAATCGTATGGCATAATAAATAGCCGACAAACAAATTGTCAAAAACCTCGACTGTGTAAAAAAAAAGCGTTTGTTGACGATAATGATACTGCGCACTCCTCTCACCCCCGCCCCATATAAGTCCAGTTGTTTGCCGGGTAGTGTATTGTATAGGTAATGCTAATATTGGCGTAAAGACCAGTCAGTAAATTTAAGAAGCAAAATTGTGTGACATGAAAGCAATAATTTATTTATAACTTAGATGCGTCAGTGACCCCGATAGCTCATGTAAAAAATACATAAACTACGTTAATCTAACAAACATACATAATTAGGGTCAATTCCCACTGAAAAAAAGCGACCGACGGCATTTTACCTAGCATATTGAACTTTATCTACAGTGATATAAAATGTCTGTCGAGGTGAAAGAACGAGTAGCCATATCGCGTCGATTTAACTGACATTCTATTCCGTTAATTGGAATTTTACCTTAATCTCATTGTAGATAAAGTTAAATATGCTAGGTGAAATGCTGCGTGCTGACGGCCGGTGCTCTTTTATTGGGAACTGACCCTTATGCTAACGTCATTCTCCCATAGGGGTCAGACAGAGACTACGGCCCGCCGCACGCTAGGATTCAGACACACATCTATCGCCTCTTCCACATTCATACATGCACTTTACAACCTTCAACAAATATTTTACTAAATCGGCTTACCAAAGTAAGTAAGTAGTGTTAGATATAAATACAGGGTGTTAGGGTAAACAGTTGCATTACTAACGAAAAACGCAAAAAATCGAATGTTTGTATGAAAAGTCGAAAAAGTTTTTTGCGAATTCCCTATAGGTTTCTTTGGGAGAGTTGTTCAGTATCATGGGTACAATCACCCCTTAAAGTAATGCAACTGTTTACCCTAACACCCTGTATAAGCATCATTAACAAGCTATAATAAAAAAAAAAGAGTTATACATACCTTCTTTTAATAAATTAGTTACTTCAGTCTGATATCTACTTCCAACTCTGATTTCTCCCTTATCTGCTAATAAAGTCTTTTGTGAAGGATCAAATACTAAACAATAAAAAAATGCGTCCTGAAACAAAAGAAAAAAAAAGACATTAGAACACACCAGTACAAGGAAACTTTTTATTATAATAAGGTTTAGCGAGGTATAGGCATCTTCCATGATTCCATGGGAAAGCTTCGCAAAAATATTCTTATTTCATAATTACCATCCTCATTATTTCGTCAACTCTATCACCCAGCATACGCTTAATGCGCTAAAATGTTAGTTAGTAAGTAAATTTAAATCTTCGGCACTATACAGAAACAATTCCGAAAAAAATTCATAAAAAAATGAGTATGTTAAAATGGACAGCTCTAATGTTGCTCTACTTGCTACTGATTAAGCTAAATATTATTGCATGCTGTATTTCTTTATAAGTGGTTGTGCATTTAGCTTTAACTTTAAAATTATGTAACCTACCTACCTTTGAACAATGTAACAATCGTTAAGAAATCAATAAATAAATAAATAAATAAAATAGTTTTTCGTTGGTGATACACTCATATATGGACGGACGCATATCGTCTGGGTACCGCTATATAAGGTCTAACAAAATTAGCTGAAACTATTTTAAGGGGATGATCAGACCATCAAATTGAACAACTTTCTCTATGGGACCAATATCGAAATCGCGAAAAAAAAATCTGCTGTCCCATACAAAACTGCAAACATAACTTGACTGAAATGTATGGGACAGCAGATTTTTTTTTCACGATTTCGATATTGGTCCAATAGAGAAAGTTGTTCAGTTTGATGGTCTGATCATCCCCTTAAAATAATTTCAGCTAATTTTGTTAGACCTTATATAGTTCGCAAAGTCTGTAAGGTGCATCTCATGCATCCCATTCATCATAATCCATTGCATTTTTCAGTATTTTTTAAATAACTCAAGAAATAATGGATAGAATAATCAGTCAATTTTTACTTTGAATCACACATAATCTCCAAATGGTTTTCGATTTTCGGCACCTTTCATAAAATAAAATGTTGTCCATTGCAATGTTAATTAAAATCAACCAAAGAACTCGTATGATGATAAAACGTAACACGTAACTATAAAATTGCGACAACAATTAAATAAAACAGGAAATACGAGAGAGGCCTTCTGTAGTACTTGTACATTTCCTTATTGAATGCGTTACAACATATATAATGGAAGAGAATGGAATCTCATAGAACCACAAATACATTGTAATATTGTGTACCTTTTGGAAAATTCTAGAAAATTAAGTTTAATCTTCTTAAATAGGGACTACCATTCGATTTCAAAAGTCAAAGCGCCGTATCACACAAGCTATTTAAGGTGGTTTCAGTCCATACAAACGTTTGACGCACAATACCCGTAGACGGAATTAATAAAAGTAATATTTTATATATGGAAAAATAGTTTAGAAAATCTAGTTGCCGCGTCACAAATAACATTTGCAATTTATAATATAATTACGAATATAAATTGCATATGTTATTTGTGACGCGGCATCTAGATTTTCCAAACTATTTTTCCATATATGCATGTGGTTGCAGAGGGGTCAATTTTATACAAAACTTTGACGCACAATACGCGTAGACGGTATTAATATAAGTAACTTTGTATATAAGGTCTAACAAAATTAGGTGAAACTATTTTAAGGCGGTGATCAGACCATCAAACTGATCAACTTTCTTTATGGGACCAATATTGAAATCGAGAAAAAAAATCTGCTGTCCCATACATTTAGGTCGAGTAGGTTTGTATGGAACAGCAGATTTTTTCTCGCGATTTTGATATTGGTCCCATAGAGGAAGTTGATCAGTTTGATGGTCTGATCACCGCCTTAAAATAGTTTCACCTAATTTTGTTAGACCTTATATACAAAGTTACTTATATTAATACCGTCTACGCGTATTGTGCGTCAAAGTTTTGTATAAAATTGACCCCTCTGCAACCACCTTAAGCAGTGTATCGCCGCGACATCAACGCGTTGATCTCAGTCAAATAGAAATATCGTGGCGATTTCGCCGTGATATTTCTTCATCACGATCCATGTTTGTGATCCAACCGTGCTAAACGGACGCTAAGCTTAGATTATTTCACAGCGATGAAGAACCGAACGACGCCGCAACGCAACATCGCGGCGTTGTCGGCCCGGTAGCACAGTCTGTAGTGAACCTGCCTGCTGTGCCGAGGGTCGCGGGTTCGAATCCCGTAAGGGACAAATACTTATATGATGAATATGAATATTTGTACTCAAGTAATGGATGTTTGTATCTATATAAGGTCTAACAAAATTAGGTGAAACTATTTTAAGGGGATGATCAAACCATCAAACTGAACAACTTTCTCTATGGGACCAATATTCAATTCGCGAAAAAAATCTGCTGTCCCATACAGTTCGGCGAGTAGGTTTGTATGGAACAGCTGATTTCTTTTTCGCGATTTCGATATTGGTCCCATAGAGAAAGTTGTTCAGTTCGATGATCTGAGCATACCCTTAACATTGTTTCAGCTAATTTTGTTAGACCTTATATATGTATTCTATATCGTTGTCTAGTCATCATAATACACGTCCAGGTACTTTAAATGCGACTAGATAATTTGTGTGACAATGTCCAAGATATATATATTTTTTTAATTTTTCTTTTTGTAGTTGCTAAATCACCTATGCTCAAAAATAGCTTGTGTGATAGGTGTCTTAGAAGCTTTTGTGTTGTACCGCAACCTGGAAACTTCATATAACCGGGCTCGCACTGACGAGACGAGGTTAGCACATGTTATACTGAGTGCGAGTGAGAGAGGTATACACCACTGCTTATTGTAGTCCACCTTTTCGTACCAACGAGGAGGAGGGGTGAAAAGCCTATTTCGTTACGCCTATTAAGGTGACTTGAAAGTACATCGATAGTCTGGTGTGGTCTGTTTAAATTATCTGCTTATTAAACTGCACAACTTTCTTTATGGGAGCAACGGCAACGTCGAAACCGCAAAAAAAAAAGAATCTATACCAAACTGCGAATCCAGCAAATTTTAATGCTACTGGACCCAAAAGTACGAGATAACCGTTTTTTCGCTATTTCGTTCGTGGTCCCATAGAGAAAGTTTGATGGTCTGATCATCCCCTTAAAAATAATTCCATATTAAGAGACCCTAATTGATCGTATAGTTTATATGAGTTGTTTGGGATCAACTCATATAGTATAGACTGACGACCTGTACCTAGCATGCCACGCAACAAATCGTGCCCTACAGCACGGCTAGCATGCCACCCACGACAACGAGTTTAAACGAGAAAAACGTCATGCGCGCTCTTTCTGGCATACGTACAATAATAAAGATAGAGGCACATCTCGATTTTTATAGTTTTCTCGGGGGTGGCATCCGAGGCCCACAGGTCAACAAAACGCGACAAAAACACAGAAAACCATCATGCGCGCTCATTTTGTCTTATGTGTAAACTTGTAAAGTAACGAAGGCAGAGGCACATCTTGATTTTTCTCATTTTGTCGAGGGTGGCATGCCCAGGTTTAACAAAACACCCTAGTAATGCTTAAAGGGGTGCTTCAGACCATCCAACTGAACAACTTTCACCATGGAATCAATTTCGAAATCGCAAAAAATTTATCAGTTGTCCCATACATTTTGGTTGAGTCGGTACTGCAGTTTTGTATGGAACAGCTGATTTATTTTTGGCGATCTCGAAGTTGTCTCCATAGTGAAAGTTGTTCAGTTTGATAGGCTGAAGCCCCCCTTTTAAGTGTTACTGGTGTTACTGTTATAAAAAAATTCTACCAAAGAATTTGGTTTAAAGATAAGAAGAAAACTTCAAGTAAACTCAACAGTGTCAATAGAAAGACAATAACCTAGTCCCCGTTATCCGGTACATACTCACATCCTTATTGAGATAGCTGAGCAGGGACTCCGTCTCGTTGAGGAGCGTGACGGTACACTTGCCGCGGATGTGCGTCGCCGGGAGGGTCTCCACGTGCCGCGAGAGGAACAGCTCCCGGTGCTTGGCCTGGTGCTTCTGTTTGGGGGGCAGGCCGTCCGTGCCGGGCAGCTCGCTGGATTCCTCCTCCATCGTCGCTGGAATTGTTACGGTCGTTTGTTAGACGTTGAATTATACAAGTAAATATCGACGGTCAAACTCAGTTGGCGTACGGGATATCCAACGAAATCTAGAGAAACTTTGATTATTCAATTAAGGTTGTTTATTTCAAGATTTTTTGTCGAAGACCTACGACCATACAAATTGGAAAAGATAAAGCGGTTTAACAATACAAGCTAAATTTGGCCGGCCCAGTAGCACAGTCTGTAGTGAAACTGCCTGCTGTGCCGAGGGTCACGGGTTCGAATCCCGTAAGGGACAAATATTTATATGATGAATATGAATATTTGTACCAGAGCCATGGATGTTAGGATATATGTATTCTATATCGTTGTCTAGTCATCTTAATACAAGTCCAGGTACTTTAAATGTGACTAGTAAATTTGTGTGACGATCTCCAAGATATTTATTATTATTATTAAACTTAAATGCGTTACATAAAATTCAATGATATTCCCATAAAAAATGTCTGAAGCACCTCCTTACTCTTTTGCTATCCGTATGTTACGCATTTAAACTTACATTCTGTCTTTTTCATTTAAGCTCGTCCTGAAAACCTGTACTTTGTCCCGTACGGTACTTGAGTTTAATACAGTCGAAATAAAAGCTGTGATGGAAGAAAGCCAGCCTATCAATCGGGTTTGATCTAGAGCTCATTCATCGTGTAAAATTTGTCCCTATCTCGATGAAGGAAAACCACCATACTTCAACCGCAAGCAAGTATTTATGAATCCTTATTTAAAAGTGTCCGTTAGTCTTCATAAATTGCGCTGGGTAATCGAGAAAAGGAGTCACACGAAATCAATTGTCGCCAATGAATCACCTAATAGAGTCGGCGATAACGACATAATAACACATCCTGGAATTGAGTAAGCTCTTTTAAAAGAATTACAGATCCACAAAACGTATAAAGGTCATTCTGCTAGCGGTTAAATAGACCTGATAAATTAGCGTATAACATTTCGAGTTGCTACTGATACGTTCATTAGATGATGAATCATATGCATGCAGACGATGCGAAGTCAGTGGTCCGGCAAGATTTGCGTAAGAGCGGAAACGTGGTTGCCTTGCGTACGCTTCGCCGCTTCGTCCATAGAGTTGCGATAATTGACAAAACTCATAAAGGTGTAAAAAGCTGGAAGTAACTGCTCGTTTCACCACCCTTATAATTTTATTACGGCATTCAGCTCTTATAAAGAGGTTCTTGATTTTCAAGCAACGCTCGAATTATAAATAACGGTCGCAAAAAGTTGAAATGAAGTTCGAAAAAAGTACAAACTTTCATTCTCGCTGTAAGCCGAGTAGTTATTGCCAGTTAAATGACGCTTATGAATTAGGTCTTAAAGGTCAGACGGGAGTGATAAAAGTTTCAATTTATTATTGTCAGAATAATTCCTCAGATCGTTTACATCCCGGCTGCGGCATGGCATCGGCAGTGCACTCGGCAGGCAGGTGCGTTGCGAAACATCGCCACGTCGTCGGCGACTTTATGATTTTTATGCGTCGACCGATGTACCCACCGACCGCCATTACGACACGTCATACCTCGGATCACAACATGTCCGCCGCTACACTTTATTCGGATTATTAAATCGACGTTATTTTTTTATTGTTATTTTACAATAACGTTTGGGTATTCGGCATCTGACCTTCATATTGTATTAATGTAGAGAGCAATAATACATTTGCACCTGTCGATGATGTACAGATAAAACGTAATTTTAGTATTTTTATTGCTAAGGAAAGGACATGAACACTTTATTACATTCTAGATCCAAGGTTCACCTTTATTCATTTGAATAGGAAATCTCATAATATGTAAGCAATAATAACATCAGAAGTCTTCTATGGCATTGTAAAGTGGACCGGGGCGTTGTCTACGTGTACATAAGCACAAGGGCAGCCGTCCCCGCGGGCTGACAAAAGCGCGACCCCTGCGGGGAGCTTGCCCCGTGACGCGTCACGCGCCAAGACACCTCTGACGCCATTACAATCATATAACCCTACTTATTTAACTAATACCCGTCTACACAAATATAACGTTCCAATTAGGTCACATTTGAGCAGCTATGTTTAAAATGTAGAGTTACAAATTAAAGGTTCAAGATGGAATTTTAGACAACGTGAGGCAAGTGTGGTCTGAGAGCGGGGGGAAAGGAGGGGCGATCAGGGGTGGGTAGGTGCTGGCTACTTATTATTACCACGCAGTCTCACGCAGACACCTCTAATCACATCGTGTAATAATACGAGCTAAGCTCTGTTTGTGAGCGGGAGGTTAAAACGTTAAATGGGGTGCGTTCTACGACAGATGTCATTGTCAATAGATATTAGAAACGAAATATGTTACACCATATCACCCTTAAGTACATGAAAGTTCTGTTAAAGAAACTATAGAAACGGTCCAAATGAGACGATAGTAACAAAAGCCCAGGGAGGTAAAAGATTTAATTCCATCGAAATTCTAAAATAAATTCTTCATCACCATCTTAGATGCGATTGGATACAAAGCTGACCCATTATTGGCATTAATAAGGGTGAAAGGGACAAAAAGATGGGAAAGACGTTAAAACAAGCAGGCGAATTAAATTCCATTGGCAATGTCGAGATGAGAGCGGTGTGAGGCAAAAACTGAGAACGCGACTGTTTGACCCTCCCTGGCTGAGTTGTGGAATAGTGCATAGCGTAGCGAGTACACATTCTGTATTGACATCGATACTGGTACGACAAGCGACTGGTAGGGTTTTGTGATTAAGTAAACAAATCTTTAGCACTCGTATTAATGTACGTTAGGGTATTCTCTAACTGTCACCTGTGCCCTGTGCCGCTCTGGCACTCTTGGACCAGTGGCCATACATTTTTGCCCAGGACCCTGAACCTGATCGTGCTAATTTAAAACGTCGAAGTTCAATCTTTATTCAATTTCAGTTCTAATGACATTGCAATCCAGTTACTATTCAATTGGTCTATGTATTAGCGACTAGATTTATATGGAAATTTTTATTTGAAATGCGAAATACGTTAAGCTGTTGGTGTACACCTATTAAATAAATAAATAAATAAACTGTGTTTTGGCTAAACTTGACATATTTACTATGTGATTGACAGCTGAAAATGATGTCAAATGATTAGCGCGATAGAAGAATGCGAAAAAAGTTGAGCTTCGCACGTGGTCTAATCACGGTTCAGTGAAGATTTATTTAGCGCAATCAAGGCCCTGTGTAGACTAGTACTTTTGACGCCTTGTTTAGAAACGGCTTAAGGTGGCAGACATGCGGAATTATTCCGTTCGGAATTACGATTATGAATGGATTTGAAATTTCGTTCGGAATTTTGGTAGGACGAAACTCCATACGAAATCCTGTTCTGATTCGGAATTCCGTATATGTGTTTCAGGCGTTAGTGTTGTCTTGACCAACTTCAACGGATATGATAATTTCAAATCCGATCGACAAAAGATAGCTTTGTTGGTACAATCTGGGGATCTCAAAAAAGCATCGACCCAATTCATCGATACGATACAGTCCGTTTCCGATAGGCATCACTATCGCGTGGCGGCGAGGGCCCGCCATTTACCGCGCTACGGGGCCTGGGGGCGGCCGCCGAATTGTGGGGATTTACTTTATGATAATTATTTCGATTGCCATCGCGCGGAAAGGAGCCCGGGCGCACTCGACTCGATCTCGAGACGGCCGACGCGAAGTGCCTGTAAAAATCACAGCTTTTACACCGAACCACTTTTAACCGCCACTGAGCAATTTGCACGGTGATTGGCTGGAATTATAAAGCAATCTAGACATTCAAATTAAGGTTTAAAACGATGGTTTAACTTATATTCCATCCATATAACGCTGTTTGCTGAAAGAAAGACATCTCATCACTGTGGACCACTGTTATTCCTTTCGGGGTGGTCAGATACTTTTTACATTACTATCTACTATGGTAGGTAAGCTCTTGCAAGAACATACCTTAATACAATGGAAACAATAATGCATTTTGTAATAGCATTCCTAGAAACGAATGGAATGCGGAATGACAACATACGTCATGCGAGGCACATGAATACAAAACAGTTATAATAAGTCATCAACAGATACCAAGTCTAGTACTACAGTCGGTCAGCAACATTTACAAAATTCAAAATGGCCTTACATTCTATTTGAACTGGCCTGCCCAATTTTGGACTTAGGTAATAATTAGCGCAATAACCGATTAATTTTGCTGCAATCCGCTATCCGAGATAAGATTGTAGTAGCAGAGCTTAAAGCTTTTAAACCCCTGCGTATTGGATAAAAACCGGCCAAGTGCGAGTCGGAATCGCGTAACGATGGTTCCGTACCACTAAACAAAATTACAAAAAAAAAAATGTTTTCTCCGGGATCCTTAGCTTAACTTGATAGGTTTTTATTATTTGTTGTTTTAACTATAATCACAACAAATTTGACGCTTTTACGATAGAGCAAACAAAAAGTTTCTGGTATGATGAAATTAATAAACCTTAATTTTCTATTTTTTGTCTTTTTTATATTTGTTATTATTATATTATATCAGCCGTCGTTGTCCCATCGTTGGGCAAAGGCCTCCCTCCGATCTCTCCATGCGTCCTGATTTTGGGCTTCGTTAGGCCAGTTCTTTATGAAGCTATCGATTTCGTCTCGCCACCTATTTCTTGGTCTGCCTTGACGCCGATTTCCTTTTGCTGGGGACCAGTTGGTAGCGGTTTTGGCCCATAAGTCGTCTGGCATGCGGCAGACATGTCCAGCCCAATACCACTTTAGATTGGCAGCGGTGATGGCGACGTCTGTCACTCGGGTTCTGGAGCGAATGATCTAATTTCTGACCCGGTTGATCAGTTTCGAGTAAGCAAATCCAAAACAATGCCCTTTAAAGCTAGGACGGAGACGGATGGATGGACAGCGTAGGCTTATATTATGTCCTGTTGGTACCCTTTGGGCACAGTATAAGAAAGAGTATCTAGTACAGTAGGACCAGGAAAATAATTCCGCTCGTCAATCTTTGTTTGCGCAGAGTAGGCCCAAGTCCCCGACAAAGTCCGAAGTCATGTAGTAATCAAAGGGTGAAAAGTCGGATAGCAGCGAAATGGGCGCGAAAACAAATGAGCCAATAGCGTAAACGAATTGAAGGTGGCGCATCCTGATTGGTAAATATAATTTCGTGCGGTATTAAAATTTTTCAACTGCGCAGGTACATCGGTAAGACATATAAATCTGGTACTACTGTACTAGATACAGTACGGACACTCCCTTTAAGCATATGATCACGACTATATTCCCCGACATCCACGTTTCACTAGTACCGAAACTTTGTCCAGTGTGACGGGGAGTGAGACCGTCGCCACTTGTAATGGACAGTGGGCACAATACATGCCTCGAAATTGAAGCATGCAGGTTTCCTCACGATGTTTTCCTTCACCGAAAAGCCAGTGGTGTTACAAATCGTACATAAATTCCGAAAAACTCATTGGTACGAGTCGGTCTGGACGGGGATCGAACTATCGCCTCCTGCACGGCAGGCAAGGTTACTCGCCACTGGACCACCACGGCATTACCCCGACACACACCCCGGCGACACTCCCTTTCTCCCACCAAATTTTTACCTCACCCCCTCTATCGCCCTCCAGTTACCCGGCAGTTACCTACGAAGAAGACTAAAGGCCAGGCCACACAGAGGCGGTTTTGCGGGAAAGCGGGCCGGAGGCGGACCTGCGGGAAGCGAATATCTCCGGACCAGCTCGTTTTTCTGTGTTTTGTTGTGTATGGTGTGGTGTGGTGGTAATGTTCGAGTTTGTATGTACCCTACCACACAGGAATACGCGCGGGTCCGGAGATATTAGCTTCCCGCAGGTGCGCCTCCGGCTTTCCCGCAAAACCGCCTCTGTGTGGCCTGGCCTTTAAGGTTCAATTTCTTTGGTTTCGCATGTGCTGACGTAATCTTGTCAATTTCAATTTTTTGTATGCAGTGTCCGGGCTGTGCTTTGGGTATGGAACCCTAAAAATAATGATATGTAGATAAAGATGTAATCAGATGCATTCAGCATGAAAGAGTACTGTTGAATGCAAACGTTGGAACAGGTACAACCTGAGTACTGAGTACCTGTGTTTTAAAATAACTGGGGTGACAGAAGGTTGACCACCGACAGTGAACAGTGCATTCTCTCACATGAATATGCATACGGAACTGAGGCTGAGAGCGAGCACGCATACAAAGATGGAGCTTTGTTAAAATAGTCCAGTAAAAATACGGGTTGAAAGGAACTAATTTATAGTAAGCATTTTTTTGTGCTCGATCGTTTAAACTTTAAACAAATGATATTAAGATGCTTTATAAACGAATCCAAATAAATTTCGTAATTTAGTACTAAAATTGACTTGTGACTAAAATAGTGTCAGTTTTTCTTTATTGCTTGTTTTAGGTTATGATATGAGTTTACACTATGTTAAATTTGTACTAATCTAAAATTGAGTATTTCTGTAAAATAGTTCATAATTTCTTCTTAGTTAAACACAAACAACCGTGAAGTTTTTTTCTTCGGATTTACTTACTTCTAATAAAACAGAATAGCAATTTATTAAACAAATGGCATAGAAAAATTGTTTATAAAATTATTTCTAATTTTACTTGTTTGTTTTGTTTTAACTTCATTTATTTATTTCCAGAAATAATATTAAAATATTAAAATTTCTTGTATGATTTTATCTCTAAATGATAACTTTATAAAAATACTGTTATAAATTATTTCCATCTGCCATACTAGCATAGCGTATTTTTACTGGACTAAAAAGTATTAAAGGTAGGGAACGATGTGTGTCATGGATTAGTATCTAAGTTTATCTAATCTGTTGTCACTGCGATATTTCGAGTACAATATTGATGGTCATAATGAGAGATTAATTACAAAATCTGGTTTTATCCGAGGTAGTCGATGTTACGATTTTTGCTTCTAAGCAAAAGAAATGTTACCTTCATAGAAAATGGCGCGTAAAATTGTGGCACGCCACAGTCGTCTGCTTGCATTGCTTGACGCGGACTATTGAAAGAATACCCAATTGGGTCTTTTTCGAGTCATCATTTTGCGCGCGCTAGTAAGTAACATATCTGTCGGGATTTCTGTTTTTGAGGAAATATCTTAACGTTTATTTTCATACTTTTTTTAAGACATGTTAAAGTATGTTTACGAGCTTTTTATTGCGGTCGTTTGTGATTTCAACAGTTTATGTTCTCGAGTTATTTTATAAATGTTCATGTATTGCGGATTCCCCTGGTTCGCGTCGGAAGGAGTCCTGAAGCATTCAATCTTTTGGTCACCCAAGACTTATTCGGCGAATTAATATCACCGGATTATGGATCCACACGCGTCACTACGCAACTAATTAAAGCGTAGGCAAAGAGAAAATGGCAATCTGTGGAGTCCCCCCCCCCCCCCGCTAGTGGGGGGGTGTCGGTTACGTGTGCCCCCTTGGGGTGGTCGGGTGTATGGTTTTTCTGCTCGGGCATCCTTTGCTTACTTATTGATCCAGTCAAATGTGTGGAGGTGGCGCGGTGGGTGGCGCGCCCGGCCCCGCGCCCCCTCGAAGGGGGTACGTCCAAATAAATCTGCCCGCCCGCGAAACACCGCAGTGACAACAGCGGCCGTCGGTAAGATGCGGTCGGATCGTCTTCACTGCCCTCACCTTGGAACCCCGAGACCTAAGACGCTCGAGCCGCGATGTCGTACGAGGCCGACATAAAAATCGACGATTGCCATTTTAATTGGAATCATTTCCATCGGCAGACAACGGCGGGCGCGACCTTAGAAACAGGCATGCGCGCGACCGTCAAGTTGGTAGGTACCTAATGGCGAAACCGCGACGCCTCTTCTCTTCACGAGGGTCAATGACATTTCAACTGCAAAACAAAAGATATCATATGTGAAGGAGAACAATACGATCTGTTTATTCCATTCTTATGGAATAGAACCTAAACGAAGACATTAGGTTGTCTAAAAGTCGGGAACTGGAATGTGAGTAATTCATTTAGCGTTTGATTATAAGAAACGACTATCATAACAGGCACATTATCATCGTCAACACGTATGTCCCACGAATAAGGGCGAGAGGGAGTGGGTCATACTCCACCACGCAAGCAATGTGCGGATAGGCAAAGGCAAAGTAAAAGTCACCCTGCTGACAAAGTATATTCAAGCCGCCTCAATAGGTCTCTGATTGGGCTTATTGAAATATCGCCATCTAATGGCAGTATCCGGGACCAACTGTTTACCGTACCTTCCAAAGCACAGAAGCGTCTACAAAATGTGCCCAAATGTACCTAGTATGAAATAACATGTCAACGTTTTGCAGGATCAGAATACCACAAAACAGGAACTTGGCTTAGACATGAAAAAGCAAGCACTTCCATTATCTATTGTTCAATCTAACGAGTATACTTAGTATAAAGTTAACAAAGCGATGACCTGTTATTTATTGTTCAGTTACTTATCTTTTTAGGACACAGGATGAGATGAGTAACGGTGGGTACATTAGCTACCAAAGATAAACATTATTCACGCCTTTTAAAAACATCGTTCGGTGTTAGCCTCTCTCACAAACGATCAAGGCAAAGAAAAAAAAACATTTCCGTATCTATTTATAAAACTCTAGAAAATTATTTACTCAAAAGAGCGCATTTTATTTCGATCCAACGATTCTTGAGCGACGGGGATCTATCGATATACCAAAATCTAAATTCAAAAAGTAAACAAGAGTAGGCTTAACTGTCACGAATCATGAATTGGAAAAAAATGAGATACCGTTTTGTCTGAAAGGTCAGCCTATCTATCGAATGGTAACATCACATAATTTAACATAATATGTTTTCAAACAAAGAACAATAATGCCGAATGTGAATAAGAATGAATGAAGGAAATGGTTATGGTTCGGAAACTTATTCGACAACAAAAGCGAAGAAGGAAAAAGCACATCTCTAGTTTAGTGAAAGAAATAGATTAACCCAAAACATAAGAGTAGGTACCTATTGTAAGTACATAGTAAAATAATATAAGCTAAACATTGAGTTGCTATGTATATAGGTACAATATGCTTGTTCACAAAACCGCTATTGGTAAACGATTGTTACGTAAGCCGAAAGCATACAAAATTGTTTCAAAGTCATAGAGAAGTTTCGGTAATATTAACATAAGTAATGAATTGTATTAATATACAATAACCTGTAAAGAGCGGAACAAATTAGTGGAGGATAACAGGAAATGATGAATGAAGCCGCGGCAAGTCACAACCTGAACTTGCAAATAGACGCCCAGATTATATTCCTTTTGACCATTTTTTGATGTAAAGATTCATCAAGGTATCATCATCTCAGACGACAGACGTCCAACGGGTTCCCGCCAACACCGCCGCCATCAAGGTAGGTATACTTCTTATGAAAACTCACGATCTCAAAATAGCACCTTCCGAAGCTATAATGGAAGTTTTTCCATAGTCAGGTAATAAAAATAGAATTGTACGTGGCCATCTTAAACAACATAAGTTTAAACTTCGTGGACCAAGACCAAGTAGCAACAAATCAGAAAAAAGCTACGCCCGGCACGTTCGGAGCAAACATGTTGGCAGGAGGAGCGATGAGCGATTTTGTGGATGCGTAATAGGGGAGGGTGCTTTTCATTTAGCTAGGCTAAGTTATGGCAGGTGAAGCCTTAAAAGATTGGTAACCAAGAATAGAAAGGGTCACCCGGCACCTAGGTGGGATCATGACATCAAAAGAAGCAAAGGTAAACGGAAGAACTGGATGCTTGGCACGAGACCGGAATTGATGGTAGAATGGGGAGAAGGCTTATGCCCTGCAATGGGTGGATATGGGCTGATGATGATTTCCTTTGCAAACTAAACGCAGCATTAAAACCGTAAGATTTGTAAAAAGCCGATTAGCAGTCTTGCACTTATAGTGCACGACCTGCCTAAGGAAGAACTTCAGTTGATTTCAGATTTTTGTTGTTGTGACGAACAAGGGCTGCTTAGACAGCCAGTATTTGTATACAGACCTCAAATACACTACACTGAAAAAAAAACCGGAGTTTTTGTTTGACCAAGACTTTCCATTAAATGACTCGAAACTTTAATAATAAGTTTAAGTGAAAGTAAGTACGCACCGCGACACATCAAGCTTTACAAAACCAACATAAGCTGGCCGCGCGACATTAACGTTACTCGACCTACGCGCGGCCAGCTTATGATGGTTTTGTATAGCTTGATGTGTCGCCGTGTGTACAACAAAAGGCTACATAAGTATTTCCAAAAAAAGTGCGTTTGCTCGGGACATTGTCGCGAATCCCGCTGCTGTCCAATCCGATAGAATTCCGGAATAAAAAGTATCGCAAGCCCATATTGAATTCAACAAAAACATCGCAGATTCTTAGACTTTCAAACTTTAAAATCTGTTCAGTAGTTTTAGCGTGATACTCAAACTTGGATTCGAAGACGTCCCAATACTCTATCCCGAAGGTTTCTCCTGTAATATCTTTAATGTACAGACAGCTCTTTTACAGTTTTATAATAGTATTAGATAGATGGTAGTTCATCTCCACTAGAGTGACGGAGCGGTACAGCACTCCGCAGCAATGCAATGAACTATTATGCAAAGAATTTAAGTTCTCCGACAACAACATTGCTTTGTATTTGCATTGCTACAGCCTGCAGGTACTATCTTGTATGCGTATAAGTACATGTTGAGCTGCAACTGATTACAAGTCTATATCGTTGCAATTTTGCATGTAAGTAAACGGCGATATGACTTCATAAGCCATGTTTGTGAAATCGTTGAAATTATCATTTTATTTTCCGTCCGCGCCTGCATTCAATTCTGGCCTTTAAAACTGACAGCAGAAATGCGCTTTTTAAAATGCACAGTGCAGCTCTTACATCGTGAAAAGTTTTAAAGCTCTTCGCCAACGGGTCGGGAACCTGTGGGATGTTCATATTCAATGATACGAACATTTATTTGGTTATGGAATCGGTGGACTTCGGTGCGGGTCCAACTCGAGTGCATTGATATAGTGACGATTGTTTGTGGTGGTGGTCGGAGTGGTAAAAGTGTAATGAGAGGGTCGGCTGGGGCCTGTGTGGCGCCGCGCGATGCGGCCGCGGCCGGCCGGGGCGGGGCGGGCGCGCGGAAGGAATGCGTCGTTTTCGCATCGGGAGAAACGAATGCGTTTAAGCGTCGCGGGTACACAATGGCGGCGTGACGAGATCCGGTTCGCGGGCGGCGCGGGGGCAGGGGACGGGGGCTCTAATCGATAGCCGGCGAGCGACGGCCGGGCGACTGCGGCGGGCGCATAGGTGACAGCTCGGGCCCAATCAAATTACCGGCCATGGAGGAGAGCTGCAGTGCCACGCACGCCGGAGAAACACAAGCCGCCGTCCGCGAACTCCCGCCACAGAGTAGGCGCGAACAGTAGCTCTACTACCGTTACACCGATTCCCGAACACAATACATCCCATACCGTAATCTTGGATTGCTGCCCAAGGATTTATCTCAAGTATCATTATGTTCAACAAGATGATACTGTTCAATAATTGTGTTCGGTCAAATAAAGTTTACTGACATAATTTAGTCTGTGGCCTAACCCCACGCTCCGCCATGCAGCGCCGAAACTGCATCGACATTCCTATTGTCCGATACAGCACCGCCTCACAGCCCACACCTCGTATGCAACACACTGACGGATAGTCGTCACTTATCAAGCTGCCGATACGCGGAAACCACCCCCTTAACCCCTCCCCCCAAGCACGGCTCCAATTTGTTCTCGTACATAAGCTAGGTAACATAAGTTATGTACGAATCTGTTTATTCGGTGTTAGATATTTACTAGCTGGAACGGCCTCTATCTCGCATAGTAACAATATTACGTATTGCATGTGTGGAAAGCTAGTCTGGAATCAGACAAGACAGATTTAGTTATATGTAGGTAATTAATGTTATATCACCCATCAAAACAGGTCAAACCATTGTAAACATTACACACATTTACAGTCATGTATTGATTAAACAATATATGATTTGTCTTCAATAAGACCAAGATAAGAATCTTGGAAGACGTGTTGTCAGCAATAAAAAATGATAGGAATATAAAAGTTTTTCGAGTCAGATAAAGACAGTTGCCAGAACTTTTATACACCTGCGCTTGCACATTGCAAATCAACAAGAAAAAGGTTTTAAAGTTATAATTACATTTACAGAGACGATGTGTTAGCTTTATGTGTAATCGGATAAAGATTATAATATGCACCTAAATTTTTGTAATTGTCGGTAAGACAAATGATCAACAATTTCGAAATGACAGAACTAGTTCCCGAAATAAAGCTTATCATTTTGATCTTACAATTAGAGAGGAAGATGGAGCCCAAGACAGAAACACCGAAATGAGCTTTTCAAAAGACTTAACGGCACCTTTTGGAATAAGCTGTTTCGCAGCGACATTTAGTGATACAGTTTCAGATCACAATGTGCGCAATTCGACGACTGTTTTGCATCAAATATTTCAGCGGATGTTGAGTGAACGAGACATCTACGAGTTCCACGACTGAGGATTGGTGTAAGCGCATCTAATTATAGGTTATTCCACCCGCGTACCACACAACAGATCCACGTTCACCATTAACGACCTGTGCACGAATGCGTACCCTCTACATATAACTATACACTTTTACACATACATGCATGTATAAGCAGCCAGTCGGTACGTATGTACGTATAGGCGATGAGAAATGTGATGTAACGCGTCACGCACACTGAACTCTGGTCGAGTGGAGAGTCTGATACTCAAAAGATCGAAATGGCCATAAAAACAAAAGTAGCGAAGTGAAAAGGGAACTTGACAATGACGAGAACTTAACACGATATTACGTAAAATTATAACGACAACGTAAAATTTGAAGTCGTTTCGACGGATCGATAACTCGGCTATTGAAGCATATTTAGACGGAAGGTTGAAATATTTTTCATAGGTAAATAATGAAGTGGCCGGCGCAATTAAATCGATGACATCATACCCTCAATGCGTGACATGATGGGGAAATAAAAGCACAATTCAATCAACGGGTCGGCGACTAGTTGCCCGCGACAATATATTAAAAAAACATGCGATGCGGTGTTTCAAAGGAAAAGTTTTCACATTTCAGTGTTTACTAAAGAAAATTAAACTATTTTAGCTGCTCATTATAACTCTAACAGAAACCGACGTCAAAGGAATGTATCACATTTGCAAGACTGATGAAAACTTAGTAGAACTTGCTTCGTTATTGATCCGATGCAGGGAGAAGTAAATTGCAATTAGTCATATAAGGAAAGTTAGTTTGATAACTATTCATTATATGTTGACCTATTTGTAAGATTGATAATGATTATTAAAGAAAACGATCAATAGTGTGGAGATACAGTGACCATGACGTGGTATATGAAACGTAATAGAGGTAATCTCGAATCAGTGTGGTTCTCAGTGTCTGACAAATCCAACAAAGGGATTAACGAGTCAATAGTTTATCTGTAACAATTGATAATAGTCTTTATTGTTACCTAGCGCTGGGTCGAGGACTGCTTGTGCCGCCTGTTCCTCGCCGACCGGCGTCTTAAGGCATATTTTCTTGAGTTTCATAGCAACTGGTGAGTCTTCTGACTGGGCCACTGTAACATAAACAAATGTATTAGGTACACAGAAAAACTGGCTGAAATAGATTATCAACACTAAAGACAACAGTTTTTAGATTCTACTCTACTCAATATTATCAGACTGTTTTCATTGTCACAGACTTTTTAAAGATACAGTTGTGGAAATCTCTTGATAACTTCCACTTTAGAACGACACATTCAAGCATCATTAGATGTTCGTCATTACTCTAAAGCCCATATTAACCTCAAGTGACCATGTGCTCTTAAGCTCATTCTAACCCTTAGACGGGTGGTACACGCTCAGTCTCGCGTCAGTCTGGTCGAATGTTATTAAAATATATGAAAATCCTTCAGTCTGGTCCATCAGTCAGTGGGTTAGACGATCAGTCTGACATCAGTTTATCCATACTGATGGACCAGACTGACGCGAGACTGAGCGTGTAACACTCCTCTTATCTTAGGTGCTCGTGTTCTCACAACCAAGTATACGTAATACTTGGTTGTGAGAACACGAGCACCTAAGATAAAGTGCTATAGCTTCCGTCGCAGAAGTGCCTAACTCCAAAAAACTCAACAATTTCTTTAAAAGCAAATCAACAACATTTGTTTGAAAAAAAAATGTTTCAAGTAGTTACGATTGTTTGTAACGCTACCGTTGCGGTACCACGCATCACCTTCACGAGCCAGCCAGTAAAGTTAAATTATTGATATTGCATTGTGACGGCCATTTTATTAGTATAATTATAAAATAAACCATGTTGTATTTCCTTGGCGATAATGGCACTATTAATGGGCACGCCGTGAGTCGTTTTTTCTTGGATCAACTATTCAATTATCATCAAGGTACTTGTAGAGGGTAGTCAATAGCAGTCTGCATCATTTTAATTTGATGGCGGCATAAAATGTTTAATATATATTTTTATGCTGGATAATAACTTTGCTCCCTCATTTATGTTCCGATTACACGCCCTTTGGACAGCCGATGGTACTCGGTAATTACTTAACAGCAAATGTCGTGTTTACGTGCTAGTCTAGGAAATGTTTTAGATGCCTGTTTTGAATACGTATTATAATTCCAATAGGTTTTTCAAATCAAATTTCGATGCTTTAATAAGCATGCACTGAGCACATGCAGCAAATAAAGTACCTAGCTAGTATTATAAATACTGAACATGTTATTGGTTAACTCCGACAAAATTACTGAACCTTAAATAATGTTATGGTTAGCAATAAAGTCTCTTACAAATTTAGGGAATATGCTGTTGCTAACGAATCTCCAGGCAAGCTTGAACGGGATGTGTTACAGTATAATATTTGCAACATATCTTTAAAGGAATTTTCTTTGATTTATATCAAAACTATTCCTACAATAGTGCAAAGTCACGCCTTGTCATACATACTAGGCAGAGTCCAACCGTCGTCTGTTTACCGTAATGATTTAGACACGATGACAAGAGTAACCCCTAACGTATCTGTGAGCAGTTCAAAGACAATTTCTCCATCCATCCTAAGCAATTTATCTAGACAGAAACGACTGACAAAGGCAAATAAAACGCAAGTGAAAGTTAATGAAAGATCGTTAATCTAGAAAGGAGCCTCAAAACAAGAAAAAAGTTAGTGGGCCAGGGTTCGTCTGCGACCTTGGAACCAGAGACGGCGGTCACCGGAGACCGGGACGCCCCGCGGTCGGCGAGGGCACGAGCGTGGAGCGTAGGGTTGCCAGATGGCCAGGGAATCCGGGAAAACCCGGAATTTTGAGTCTACTGGTCACAGATTACTAGTAACAACGTAACAGGTACAATCACTTCCTTAGAAATCGATAAATTCCCCCGTTTTAATTATCTATTGCCGGACAATACGCACAAAAAATACTGGTCTGGAGCTAGTGGCAGAAACCAAGCAAGCGCATGGCTTACGATGCGCCAAAGTGTGGGTACTTATCTCAGATCTACGGCCGAGTGACGGAGGCCTGGTCTGGTCCCGTGTCCAGTAATTACTTAAGATGTTTTTATATATAGATGCGTTGCCTGCGCTCCAAAAGGCAATCAAAAAGCAAGGTAATTGCCCGGCTTTCACATAGTCACGCGACGTCTAGTGTACGGGCTACACATCATTATATCGCGCCGTTTTAAAGTGCAGTGATGTTGGCGTATGACGCATCTATATGTAAGGCGTCATTGGTAATTACACTTTACTGTCCCGGAATTACCGAATACCAGTTTTTAAATCTTTACAGCCAAACTGTATGTATATATGGATTGTTAGGTAACATAGCTTTTAGCTAATGCATTTGTTTGACAATAATATTTTACACATTACTGTCCCGGAATTCCCGAATACCAGTTTTTAAATCTTTACAGCCAAACTGTATGTATGTATTGTTAGGTAACATAGCTTTTAGCTTATGCATTTGTTTGACAATAATATTTTATTAGTTTTCCACTAAAAACCTATAGTAATTTAAAGAAATTTTTTTATCATCCGTTCAACAGTTGGAGTTGATAAGCCAGTATCTGGCAACCCTAGTGGAGCGCCCCAGTCTGCGTACACTGCCCACCGCTTCGCGCCATCCATGACCTATGACAACATGCGCTCTGATATGCTATGACATGCAGTTTGACGCAAGTCTGTTTAGTGTGTTAGATTTTACATAACACGTTTGAGTATTTGTTTGTGTATTCGTTATTTGTTCAAAACGAACTCTAGTTTGCAAGTTAAATAAAGTTTTGACCGAAGAATCTGCTTTCATTTGACATGATTAGGAAGAAACTGAAAGATAATATATTTTATGTGCACATCTGACAAGGAGTCAAAAAATGTTATATCACTTCCAATTATTCATTATAATCCAACAACAACAATATTCATCGAACGTTTTCTGTAAGTTTATTATTCTGGCTCGAACGAATAGTCGCCGGACTATTCGTTGGTAAATCCCTGATAGTTGCTGGCAGCTCCCTTATTTTGAAATTTGTGAGCCATGTGCATTATAAATATATTAGTCGTAATAAACGCATTGATTGTAAACAGTAGCATTTAGTGATATTATATTTGGCTTTTCTTATGTTTAATAGTCATTCATTCATTCGTCACGGCATGCTCGGTGATATCTGTTCCTTTGGCTAGCCAGCAAGTAGTTCTGCTGCAAGGACGCAAAGACGACAGTAAGGGGCTACTCGCGAGATCAAAATATCGCAATGCAGGCTTATAGTTAGGTTTGTTACAAACTGGTCCTCCGAGCTGATGCTGCACTTGCGTCCTTGCTATACCAAGACATGCTTGGTGATGTCTGAATATAATGCAGGCGGAGCCGAGGTTTGAAGCTAGTTGAATACATTGAAATAAATTATCATACAAATCCAGTGTGATCGATTACAATATTTACGGGGTTATTAGCATATTCGAATCGTCGGTAATGTGTCCCCATAAATGGATTACAACTCGGAAGACAAATGAAGTAGAACAATAGCTTCAAAGTTATATTCGTATTTTTTACAGTCGAATAAACTGCCACAAACACTGTTTGTCATAAATGCGAGGGAAAGTTGTCAGAGGGCTACCACATTGAATGCAGTGGTTTGTGGTCCGCCCGGGTATGTCATATGTCAAGCGGCGGCTGGTGAGCAGTGTACACCGCTTGTAGAGTACACTCGTATCGTACGGGTGCGATGTCGCTAGTGTGTCGCGACTAGCAGCGGTTACGGTGCGGGCAGGTGCAAGCGAGGCTGCACGCTGCGCGCGGAGGCTGCGGCCACCCCCACCCCCCCGCACCGCACGACCCCACAACCCCCCCGCGCACGCCATCTTAACAAATCGATAGGATATGACTGTTCTCCACTTCGCGAGTGCGACTTTTGGGCGCGGACGGAATGACCCCTCTTGATTGCGTAACGCAAATTGGCGTAAAACAATAGAATCGATCCATATAATTTCTTGCGACTTTCTACGTCTTTGGATTGTATTGTACAAGCTTTATATTAATTTATGCAGCTCAGTCTAGTAACGAGTATCATAAAATTTAATATTTATGAGCAACTAGTGTACCGGTTAGCGCTAGAATGTACTTGTACCGGTGACAATCTCCAAGACGAAAGTACATAGATACTTAAACTAAGGACGATTAAAGCGCACTTCAAATTGATGCTCATCGCCATGGGATGCAACTTATAGTAAAATCAAGTCGATTTCCTGACACGGTGAATCCCTAAAGACGTCCTCTTAATTCTTATCATATCCAATTTATCTCATTAGTCGTCGTCGGGCAGGTTAGAATTCCATAAATGTTGTTTTATTTCTGTTGACGTTTTTCAAAAGGTAAAAAAATCACGTAGATAAAGACTTGGTAATAGAAATAATGAACCCTCTAGCATAATATGCACGAAAGAGAAAGATCTGATTGTTTAAATCTGAGGAAGTTTGAAGTTTTTCGTCGGGCATTAAGGAAGGATTCGGCAAGATCGAAAAGCTTTTTACGATTCCTCTCACATACAATTCTTCCAATCACCTAAACCGGCATTTGGTGGCGCCTTTTTCATCAGCAAACAGAATTAATTCAATGAGAATGTAATCCCAACGGTCCCATAACCCAAGCGGGAATGGGAGTACCCGCGGACCGAGCCCGCCATCTCTACTTAAATATTCACGCCCTCTAATGACGCGATCCAGGTTCACTTTAACAAGGTTCTATGATATAGTTGGCTAACGATACTCTCAACCCTATGCCGAGGCAATAAGAAGCAAACACTGGTTGCCTTTATAATAGCAGGATGAAAGTGATCACTTTAGACAAGAGTTTTTCGTGGTGAGGAATAAGATAAAATCATGAAGTTGAGCTGAGAGCAACAATCTGTTCCCTGTGAAGTTTCACCACACTGGGAGAAGGGAGATGAATAATATACGAGTAGCACTTCAAGTATTCAGTCGTCATATGACAATCTCCCTCCGAGAGCATACTGCTTTACGGAGCGGGCTGCATTTTTTACAAAAAGATGTGTCCGATCGAGATTTTTGCTGAGTAAAACAAATGAATAAGAATTGAGTTACCACTCGTGTTTATTCAACACAGTAGAGTTCCTAGTTAATCCAACGGAATCGCTGATTGCCCGAAACCACTAAGCGCCGAGTGGATTAGGTGACCCGTTAGGCGTGAGAATTCAATGTTTGGTTAAGCTCCTGCGAAAAAGAACAGATTATCCAAAATGCATTCCTAAACCAATTCCATTCCCAGTGCAGGGCACAGGCCTACCATCCGCGAGGGTGTATGTGGGCGTTAGTACACCACGCGTGCCCAATGCGGATTGGTAGACTTCACATATGCATCAGAATTTCTTCTTCAGCATTATGCAGGTTTCCTAATGATGTTTTCCTTCACCGTTTGAGAGCAGTCGGTATTACGTACATAAGTTAGAAAAACTCATTGGTAAATGGCATGTGGTCCGTGCGAATTCAAACCCAGATCCTCGTGATTGAGTGTCCATATTGACTTACCACCGACTGACTGATAGATATCATGCAATCAGTTATAATCTAAAACAAAATATATCAAAACTATTAAATAAAACTACATAAAGTTACAGTTATAAGTGTTAAAAGTAATAATGAATGCGAACTAAGAGAGCAGTGTTCTAATGATACACATTCATTGCCGAGTTCACTTCTAACTTCTAAGACAACGGTTCGTCTGTTATCTGAGACTGAGTGTAAAAAAAAATATTTAAAAGATTTTAATTGCCGTAGAATATTGTTGTGAAATGACCCCCATAGCCAAGTAGTGGATGAAGTTAACGATCTGCACAGTTCTGGCTCATTAAAGGTCTTTCTCACCTACAATAAACTTTTAACAAGCTCAAATTAAAAATGAGGTCAATTTATATTTGTGAAAAACACTTAACCGTTGAGTAAAAGTGAGTGTTTAAAGTTTGTTTGTCCATACAATGATGACAATTAGAAAAAATTGCACTAATAGGTAACTAATGTTATGATATAAGATTACAATAAAATCTTTGAACGACACACGTATTTCTTTAATTTATATTATTTATTCTTATAATTGAAAAGAGAATAAACAGTTTTAATACCAAAAACTAAGTAAGTACTTCTGTAAAGATGTATGTGCGTACTACTGCGTACATAAATAAAAATAAATATTTTGGACATGGTCCCACAGATTATCTAGTCTCGCTTACAGTACCATGATCTAGCCTTGTATTATGATGACTAGACAACCATATTACATGATACGGATACAAACAGCAATGACTTGTGTACAAATATTCACATCAACCACACAAATATTTGCCTGAAGGTTTATGTGTATAATATACACACGGGCGAGGCTGAGGAGGGTAGCTAGAAAATATTAAATAACTGGACAATTGCTTCCCCTGTCCAAAGTGCACGAGTCAAAATACTGTAAACATTGTTTTTGACCTTGGTCTGGCTCGAGGGCTTGCATTTGACCTTAGCCTCTTCTTATGTAATGGTTAGAGATGACGAGGCCGAAGGTGTAGCACGCTTATCCAGACAATGCCTTTACTTGTATCTTGAGGAGTTGCAGGTAAACATCAATAGAGTCGACATTAGACAAGTTTTTGTATTTTGAGATTATCTCGTCTCGTTTACAGTACCATAATCTAGCCTTGTATTTTGATGACTTGACAACCATATTATACGATACGGATACAAACAGCAATGACTTGTGTACAAATATTCACATCAACCACACAAATATTTGTCCCTTGCGGGATTTGAACTCGTGACCCTCGGCACAGCAGACAGATTCACTATACCGACTGAGCTATCGAGCCACGGTAAAAACTCATGATGTAAGAAGACTCTTCGTCCCTCTAGTTTGCACCACTGGTGGGTCATGCACACGTCAAGCTATACATACCAGCCAGCATAAACTGGCCACGCGACATAATACATGATTCAACCTACGCGTGTCCAAATTATGGTGGTTATGTATAGCATGACGTGTAGGTGTAGCCGTGTTTACATCAAGTTATTCAGACTATCAATTTTTGTACCGCGATTTCAATATGGGTCCCATCCATACCCACTCAGTTTGATGATATGAAGCTCTTCCTAAAGTATACGCGTCTGTTATATTCTGCGAGTCACCTCTCGGGTTATAATTATGTCACCGTTGCTGTCAACTTTTCTTGTCAACGAAAACATAATACAAACCACGCATATATCGAATGCGATAACCATAATTACCTTACTAAAGAATCACGTTTCGAAAAGCACACATTACAATATATGGAGCGGCAATCGGACGGCACCTGCAGAGCCTCAACCACGACCTTGGCGCTAAAACGCAATACCTACTTGAACGGTCAACTTTTATCATGTACCTCGCCGGAATAATTAATGAGTGTCGCAAAAAACTATACATTTTACATAAGACCTTCGTAAGGCCGTGGCCGCACTGCAGAGAGATTCGTTGGAAGGGTCATGTTGGGTCGTTGGGTGTAACAAAATAGCCTAGTAATACTTAAGGAGGTGTTACAGACTATCAAACTGAACAACTTTCACTATTGAACCAATTTCTAAATCGCGAAAAAAAAACTGCTATTTCATACAAAACTGCATACCGACTCGACTCAAACGTATGCTGATTTTTTTTCGTGATTTTGATGTTGGCTCCATAGTAAAAGTTGTTCAGTTTGATGATGGTCTGTAGCACGTTCTTAAGTATTACAAGGGTGTTTTCTGTTTTGTTACACCCTGTTTATTCTTAATAATGATGACAGTTGACATCGAAATCTCAAAACAAAAAACATTTGGATCGAGAAAGATTGCAGTTTTCTACGATAAAGCCTTTTCAATGGATAAAGCTGATTTTTATTTATCGCGGTTTCGATGTTGGTCCCATACAGATATTAAGTATGTTATGCTTTTCTTAGTCTGTAGTCTGTTCTGTAAGCAATATTAGTGGGGAAGCATACTTCAGTGCCATTTACGAAACTGGTACTTTGGGCACACCACCCCTACGATACACTTGATGAATAAGTAATTAGTCAACTCATTTTCCATTTAACACAGCCACAATATCCCATTGCTGGGCAGATCCTTCCTTCTTCTACTCCAATCTTTATACTGTGTTTTCATGTGTCATCAACATTATAATCTCTAGTAAAAAAAAATTGCTATCCGAGTCTGTCCTCATCATTTCTGTTTCTCCGCTTACTTCTTCTAAACCACGCAACGGATTTTGATACGGTAACTGTTTTCCCTGGCATTTAGAGAATTTCTTCCTGAAGGTTTATGTGTATAATATACACCCGGGCGAGCCTGGGGAGGGTCCCTAGAAAATATTAAATAACTTGACAACTGCTTCCCCTTTCCAAAGTGCACGAGTCAAAATACTGTAAACATTGCTTTTGACCTTGGTCTGCTTCGAGGGCTTGAATTTGACCTTAGCCTCTTCTCATCTAATGGTTAGAGATGACGAGGCCGAGGGTGTAACACGCTTATCCAGACAATGCCTTTACTTGTATCTTGAGGAGTTGCAGGTAAACATCAATAGAGTCGACATTAGACAATTTTTCAGTGCATTTCACACCAGTCAAAGCCCGTAACGTCGTCACCGCACCACCACGCATGATCGCAGCGAGAAACGACGCAACGGATACCCGCTCCACCTGGTTCACTTCCGCTGAATAATTGCAAGAAACGTACACTCTGCGATACTCTATTATATTTATTACGGTTAGCACGTATATGTAATTATTTCTGTGTTCGGTCTTTAGGCACAAGTTGACATAACTACTAGGGAAGCTAAAGCTGGTATTTAACGCCAGCATGTTTAATCTAAGGCTGTTGTGGCGTTCTTACAGATTCGCTTCTTAGTTCACGGTGGAGTTGCGTTTGACTTCATAGCAACTGATTGAAAGTGCACATGAAGCCATGTAGCGCGCTTGCCCAGAAAATTACCATGGTTGCATGCATGGTTGTTTTAGGTTGAATCAAAACTGAAAATTATCTTTTAGCACTCAAGAAGTCCATCTGTTCCTAATGTTTTCACAGTTTAGAGCCTACATAAATGATAATTTATTTGAGTAAATTAAAGGCACAGTAACACAATTAAAGATTGGAAAGTTGTCTTATTGACATTTCCGTACATTTCGACTCAGCATAAAAGTAATTTGAAAGGCTGAACTGCAAGCGATAGTGTAACATACGAGTACGTGGTTGTTTACGTGGGTAACGTTGAGGTAAATTTATTTTCACATTGCATAAATGTGAAAATTAGAAATATTTATCTTAACATTACCGTGTGAGAATACGATGTAGCGAAAAAAGGTACAGAGTCGTCCGACAATGTAGCGTCAAGTTACGCTTCCAAATACGGCATCTAATTTCAAATATCGTGGGGTCCGGTTTCAATGAGACTAGTGTAAGGTAGAAACAATGCGACGGTCGGTCTTGTACAAGTGCGGATCGGTTGGATGCGCGGGTTCGTCGACCCGGTCGCGGCCGCCCCCCGCGCGCCCTGGCCGCGGTCTCACTTTCGATGCGCCCGAGGCCTCAGCGAGTCCACGTGCCCGCGCGCAGCCACCGACGCCGTCGCTGGTGACGTCACCGCCTTCAGCCAGGACGCGCAACGGTGTGGCTCGGCAGAGCGTGTAGCTGTTTGTGCTTTCCATTAGGATCCCCATGGGAACCGTGCTAACACTTCAGCCTATTCCCTCACTGACACAGTGAGCTGGTTGAGTATGTAAACCATAACTCGACCATGTTCACGGTCAAGTCGGCCAACACAAGATGGTGGCAAAAAAGCAATAAATAAACATGTCTTCACCCAACAATAAATAAACAACAAACGCTTTTCGATACTAACTGGGTACATAATGAAGTAGTTTCAATTTAAAAAAAACTTAAACAGAAAACAAGACCTTTTATTTTGAACGGAGTATTTCATCGACTATCTACTAAAATAATGTTGGTGGAAACTGAAGTTTAGTATCTAGCAGTCTTTTCTTAGATGATAGTTAACCTGAAAAATCTTTTCAACAGGGAATCACAAAACAAACACTACGTCCACTAGACTAGGACTCCTAATGACTGGAAGAAAGTGCGAAATATCACGCGTTGGTGCAAATGTAAAGCAAACAGCCACGTAACTTACAATAGTTGTGTACATAAACTGTACGTCTGCCAATGAACAGGTTCACTGCGATGACTCGCCTAGGTCTACTAGTTTAGAATACCTACTGGTGGTAGGGTTATCACTTTTCGTTTAGACAATGAAGTAGTTGTTTGTCAATTTATTCAGCTTTCTTCCAATTGGGGTTACAAGCGATAAAAGGCGGAAGATTACATATTGCGTCAATCCCAAGTAATGATATAAGGGCAGCAAGATGATCTTTATCATCCACCATCAGCTAATATACGTCTGACTGCAGGGCACAGGCCTGCGTGCATGGACGTTTGTCCGCCACGAAAGTCCAATGTGGACTGGTAGACTTTACAATGCATTAGAATTTCTTCTTCAGCGTATGCAACCTGCATACTTTCCTTCAGGAAGACGATATAGCATAGCATTAACCACCACCTAGAGATCCTCTGTTAAGCCCAATGATAGGATGGATAGTAAATATACCTACCTATGACTGTAGTCCATATTGCGAAACTAGATAACGGAGAATTAGTGATTTCGTACTTATCTTTAGATGAATTCTTGATTGGCTAGCTTCAAGTTAAACTGGTTGGTACAATCTCCGCAGCAGCGAGACTCCTTGGCTTAAAATGCATGGTAGCCGAAAGATAATTATGATCATAATTTTTATAGTTAAAGGTCGGGTAGTATCATCATGGACGGTGTCAATCAATAAATCTAAATAATTATGAAGTCACAAACATTTTTATAAAATTTGCTTTGAATCTACCGCAGCTTCGTTACGTATTATGGCTGTAAAAAAGACGAAACGAGAAACTCTACATTATTGAAACCATAGGCTTTGAGTTTGTGAACTATTTTGGGGATAGTTATTAACGGTAAGTAGGCTATGAAACTTTAATCATCATCATTGTCTTGCCCATTTACCATTATTTGGGGTCGGCGCAATATGTCATCCTCTTCCATTCATCTCTCTCTCTTAGCTATGAAACTTTAATAATAGATTTATTTTATTTCGAGAAAAATAGTCCTAAAAACAGTATGAAATACAACAATGGTTGTGTACTTAGTTGAGGATGAACTTCAATATCTTATCGGAGTAGTAAAAAATCGAATAACTCAAAATAATAATCGCCTTAGAATAAAGATCAAATTGATGGGTTGCAGAACTAAAAAAAAACGTTTTTTAAAGATATAAAAATATGTATTCAAAATGGTCTCAGGGATTTTATTATAACAGCGCATACAATATAGCAGCAGCCGCACGGAAGACGTGTTGACCCTACTAAGCCGAAAGTGTGGAACTATTCTGTGTTTTGGCACAGAGCTCACGTATGTTGATTAAACTTGACCAATGAGCTGAAAATCCAAAGTTACTTGACCTACAGGAGCGAAACAGAAAGGTTTATACAGAGGTCTATTTATAATGGTTATTCTCTTTGTTTGTCGGACACCGAAGACCGGACCACCACTACGTGAGCTCAATTGTAGACTAACCAACCACACATGAAAAGATATCATATCCAAGGGAAACAAAACAATTATTTTTCTATAATTATTATATAGTTTTAACAACCCATGAGCAATATGCAATCAAGACCGACAATAACTATGTCATTATTACGTAATGAGTAAGTACTTACTATAACTAATATTGTGACGGACGGTATTGTATGTTTGAAACATCTACTTAGATGAAATAAGGCCCATGATGATGATGATTATGATGATTGTATAAGGTTACAATTAATGGTGGGATGCTTGTGAAATTCATCGTAAGATCGATATGGATCGTTCTTACTGGTAACTAATCTACTGACCAGTTATAAAGGTAGTGTTATTGCACCGACTGCGCGACAAGCTGAGCGAATCAATTTATAACAGAGATTGATGATCTACGAATAATGATTGTTGATTGAATAGTAATTTGACGGTTGTATCTGAAACATAAATTTAAGAGTCAATAGATGATATCGAACTGAATATTCTGAGGTTTCGGTTTGATGATTTTCAAGCGGTACTGTGATTCTACCGAGAGTATTGAGTCCTGACTCTCATATATCTTAAGACTGAAAACATGATAATCTGATCAGAATGGCCCGAGCTTTAGGAGGGGTATAGCACCCCGGACAAAACGAGAAAAACCGAGATGTGCCGCTGTCTTTGTTATTATACGCATGCTAAAACGAGCACGCATGACGGTTTTCTCGTTTTGACGCTTTGTCGTGCATGGCATGCTAGTCCTACAAGAGAAGTCTGTGAGTTTGGATTAGTCTTTGCTTATTCATCCGAACGGCGAAACCCAAAAACTTAAAACGGTAAACTGGCAACAATTTCAAAAAGTCGATTCTCCTTTTCAGCACGTCTAATATGATTTCTGTACACGCGCGCGATTGGCCTTCGCTGCATACAAAAGGACTTTTTCCCGCGATTTTCAGAGAGCGAAAGCCGCGCTTACCGTTACACGTAGTATGGAAAAAAACCGAAGTAGAGGAATCATACTAGACGTGCAGGACACTTTTTTATAAAATTGCTAAATGGTCTTTTGAGCCGAAATCCAAGTCCTTTTGGGAGTAAAATGTCACGAGAAAAAACTAAAATCTTGCGCCATTCAAATTCAAAAATGATTTATTTCCAGACATTGACATACTTTCTAGACAACATTGATCCATTGGGGTTAGTAACAATTGTGACCAACCAACCAGCGGCAACCAGTTGGTGTGACATGGATTACCACCTTCCGTTTGTTGGCAGTAGATAATAGTTTAAACAGCTTGATTAACCCGACTCAATTTAAGTACAACCTTAACAATGTTGCTGTAACCGCCTGAACTCGTGTAAGCAAGCATTACACAATCGATTGCGTAATAGACAGAAAGTTTATAAAGCGATTCCTTATCAACCTGATGGTTTTACATTCATTTACATCTGTCTACTTTACATGTTTCATAGAAATGTTTCTTCGTTCGTACTTCATAGGCTATATACGGGGTCAACTTAATATGCTGAAAGCTTTTTAAGAGGATGATCAGACCATCAAACTGAACAACTTTCTCGATGGACCAACATCGAAATCACGAGAAAAACATCTGCTGTCCAATATATTTGGCTCGAGTAAGTTTGCAGTTTTGTACGAAACAGCAGTTTTTTTTTCGCGATTTCTATGTCGGTGCCAGTTTGACGGTCTGATCATCCCCTTAAAAAATGTCAGCAAATTAAGAAGAACCCTGTATAAAATACGGGGAGGATCTGAATGAAACCAAAAAACAGTATGGTGTTGTGTTGATAGTTGCTGATGGCTTATTGATTGGGAGATCGAAATAAGAGGCGAGTACGAAATTGACATACTTACATGGTCCTTCTTAATATGGTGACAGTTTGTTATGAGGATGATTAGACCATCCAACTGAACAACTTTATCTATGGGACCAACATAGAAATTGCAAAAAAATCTGCTACCCCATATTGGGCCGAGGAGAATTGTAGTTTTTTTATGGAACAGCCGATATTTAGGTATTTTTTCGCGATTTCGGCTATGGTCCTATAAAGAAAGTTGTTCAGTTCGATGGTTTGATCATCTTCTTAAAAACTGTCAGCATACTAAGTTAGACCCTGTATCATAGAATAACTAATACACTATCTATATAACTTATATGTTTTGGTTCTACTTAAGCTATTAAAATGTTGCAAATCAGTCGTTAACATCCTTTACCTATTAATTAAATACAATACCTAAAATAAAACAAACTATATAATTAATATTTAAATAAAGATAAAACGTGTCGTTTTTAAATAGTCTTTATATCGTAACAACAAAGGTGGAAGTCGCAACTGGTTACATGTGAAAAAATCCTTGACAGCAACTAAAATACATTATTATAATGAAGGCGGTTTATAATTCAGCTCGTACGTATTTGAATAAGGTTGTCGGTCGGAGGTGGTATAACTCTACCTAGAGCAGACCGTAACGGTGTCGAGTATCGAAGTTGGGAGCTAGGGTCATCCGCGCGTGGCGACAATTAAAACCGGGATAAGTGTTGCGTGTACCTGTGAGATGAGGGCGCCACGGTCGATATAGGGGGGCTGGGGGCGGGGGAGCCAGCAAGCATTCAGTTAAGGAGTTTAGAATACAAGTCACTGAGTATTGATGTCTCCCGGGCAATTTTTATTAGAATTTGTAGGGGACGTGTTCGGTGGTGAAACGACTTATTGTGATTGTTTTGCTCTTTCTTTTAGGTGGGGTTCATGGTCGCCTTTTTTAGCTTATGCGATTCATTTCCATGACAACAGTTTTCGGCGTGCGCATATACAGGGTACTACTTAATCTGCTGACGGTTTTTTAAGAGGATGATCAGTAGACCAATCTGAACTACTTTCTCTATGGGGCCAACAACATAAGCGAGAAAAAAACAATTTCCCATAGAGGGCAAAGAGAACGTTGTTCAGTTTGATGGTCAGCGTCAGCATATTAAGAAGGACCTTATAGGAAAATGGATTACCCAAGATTGAAGAATTTGAAGCTTGAGAAATAACACCTAACAATTATAAGAACAACTCTAGATGGCAACCAACTAGGGGTTTTTTAAGGTAATTCAGAAGCTGCGTCACAATCACAAGACGTGTGGGTGTTAAAGCGGCAGACAGCGGGGTGTGAGGCAGGGTGCGCAGGGGGCAACTCTTCATTCCCATTTAGCTACTGAATTGTACAGGGAGGAGGCCATGATTATGTTTACTAACCCCGTCCACCCCCGCACCCCTTGGTCTACGCTACGCGGTCCGAATTAACACACGATCTTTGTACTAAAATTTGCTTTCGCTACCCTACTGACGTTTCTAAGTGCGATTTATGTGCAGTTACAACTTGAATTCTGTATGTTACGAGGGCGATGTATAATTTCGGTGGAAATAAGTTAATGTCATTCCAGGTACTTTAAATTATTATTAACATTGTTCGTGATCCGAATTCAATGGCTGTTCAACCTAGCATTCAACATACCAAATTAACGTCGAGAAGAATGAACATTCCGAGGGTTAAATGTTTTTTTTTTGTGAGTAAACGACGTTAAACAATAAATCAAGGCGCGTGCTCGGGGCTCGCAGGGTTCGGTGTTGGTAAACCGTCTAAAAACTGGACCGCGGCCCGCCGCCATCGCCAGCCCCTGACCGCCAGCTGCGCTACTGTATGTTACTGCCTCTTTGACGATCGCGAGACGATTTATACTCAAACGTAAACATTGCACGTTGCATTTGAAAACATCACTGTGAACACTATAAACGCGCATATTGCACGGGTCGCATCGGGTCGGCTAAAATCCACCTAGATCAGACACATGAAACTATCGCATACAATGCAGAGCCGGAGCGGGTCGCATTATTGTGCGGCGGATTTCCGTCCATGCGTTGTGGTGTGGCCCGTCGCAGTGACCCATACCATACCATAAGCGGAACTTTTTAAAACGTATGCAAAATTACGTCTAAACTAAAAACCCGTCAATGCGTAGCGACCTGGCAAACTCTAGCGTGCGAAGTACGCATTCTCCGTTGTGATCTGACCCACTTAGCCCCAATACAACCCATTGCAATATAGGCGTACCTTAAAGTGTAAACTTTGAGTAAGGCGTCTTATAGAAAAAAAACCTACGATTCAGGATCAAACTATGCATCTAACGCCGATAACAAGGCCTATCAGCGGTGTTAGCAACTTCGCGGGCATTGTTAGAGGTTTACGACCAGCATAAAGCGGGGACATAAACGTTCGCCGACGGCTACATACCACAAGGTCCCCACGGTCATTACCACGCGGCTGGGGGCGCGATTCTACAAGCGCTCCCGAACGTTTACATAACGCCCGTCTTTATGACACCACTGATTAAAACCTCGACCTGTCCTTGATAGTACAAAAGTAGCTTATCGATTCATAAACAAGGTTCAGAATAAGTTAACGGAGTAAAACAAACTTAAAACGGAAAGCGGGGCGCAGTATCTCGCATCAAGTCGCATCGCAACCGCACGCCATCTTTTTGTTCAAGCTTGTTCCCAAAAAAGGAACAGCGGAACTCTTATGATAATCAAGAGAGAATCAGTTGTCTTTTTCGGTATAATCAGAGGATGGGATAACTGACGGGAATGACGTAATTTGAAGAGGTTTTTTTTGTATAATAATAATAAATAATAATTCTGAGTGGTGTTAAGAAATTAAGTAACATTTAATACAATAAATATCTAAACTATTATAAAACTGTAAGTATCTGTACATTGAAGATATTAACAAAACTTACGATACGGTTTTTAGGTGTCCCTGATTCCATATCACCAATTTTTGGATTTTTTGTCTGTCTGTTTGTATGTGTGTTTGTTTGTTTGATCGAGCATCACTCAAAAACTACTGAACCGATTTTGATGAAACTTTTTTGTTTGATACCTTATTATCTGACTTATAATCTGGTATATAATTTGTGCGGACGAAGTCGCGGGTTAACCCAAGTAGTATATAAATCTAGTTAGTGTACATATAAATTATAGAGTAAAAACCAAAAACAACGTAAATAAAATAAAGTCGCTATCCGCAACGCTTACTTCTTCTAAACCACGCATTTCAGATTTCGATACGGTTTTCACTGTAAGTTAGAGAATTTCTTTCGGAACGTTCGTGTGGTCAATATTCAAAGGGTCCTTCTTAATATGCTGACGGTTTTTAGGGTTATGATCAGACCATGAAACTGAACCACGTTCTCTATGGGACCAACATCGAAATAGCGAATAAAAAATCTACTTTTCCATACAAAACTGTAATACTACTCGACCCATATGTATGAGACAGCTGATTTTTTTTTCGCGATTTTGATTACTATAGAGAAAGTTGTTCAGTTTGATAGGTCATCAGCATATTAAGAAGGACCAATAGATATTTCTACTTATAGATCCCACCCGGGCCGGGCGAAGCTAGGACGCTGGGACGGGTCGGTAGTGTTTTATTAACCCAAAACAAATTCGTGTCCCGAAATCGTCCCTTTGAGAGTCGAAAATTCGAAACCAGTACAGTTCACATTATGGGCAACCATGCTATTCGCTAAACCAATCCTTCAATTAAAAGGGCGTTCACAAAGGACCAGCGATGGTCTACGTGGCACAGGCTCAGCAAGCCTGTCAAGGCCCGAAAACCCCCCTTAAATAATAATAATCCTTAAATACATATACAGTGTATAATTATACACAGACCGAATTAGGTACTAAGACGAACTCCCTCGTGTCTTTTCTGTACGATGTACTAATATAAATAATATCAGTAGCGATCGTACATGATGTAGCATACATGCACACAATGGTATAATGAAAATCGATAGGATTATAGTGAGAGCTCTAGATAGAATGTATTAAAGCCGCCATCTTGATACGGAATAAATAGGCTTTTCAAATCAGAAGGGTAATCGGAGGGCGAGTTCGGTAATGATTTCTAAGGCAAGCCGATGCCGAGGAGCTTTATTATATATAGTATAGATAGGTATGCAGTACTAAATACTCTTTCTTATACTTTGGTATAGGTCAGCCATATACCAGCATTAATCAAAAGTAGATTATTAGAACAGAATAGGCGACAAAAAAAAGGTAGAGATAAAAATATCAAAAGCTTAGTCTCAATATCTATTCTATACAAGTTTTAAACTTAAATGCGTTACAATACTTAAGATTTAGACCGTTATTCAGATCAAAACTTTAATTATGGAGCCAACATTAAATACATGAAAAAATCTGCTGTTCCATGGAAAAACGTCAGGCTAGTTCCGTCAATGGCGGCAGCTCAACTCAAATGTATGGAATAGCAATTTTCCGGTTTCCGTGTTGGTCCCTGAGAAAGTTGTTCAGTTTGATGGTCTGAATCCTTAGACTTAGACCATATAAATATGGACGAGTTACGAGTGTCCAAACAAACAAACTTTTCTGCCACTTTTTGCGGGGGGTCGAGGTAGCATTAAATCTGCAACTTTGGATTTTATTCAATTACTTTAGATTCTATATGTGATTGTTAATAACAATAGTCTCGTGTCAACCCCAAACGAGACTAGTTTGAACTAAAGGTCAGGCCACACAGAGACGTTTTGTGGGAAAGCTGGCCGGAGGCGGACCTGCGCGAAGCGAATATCTCCGGACCCGATCGGTTTTCTGTGCTTTGTTGTGTATGGTGTGGTGTGGTGGTAATGTTCGAGTTTGTATTTACCCTACCACACAGAAATACGCGCGGGCCCGGAGATATTCGCTTCCTGCAGGTCCGCCTCCGGCCCACTTTCCCGCAAAACCGCCTTTGTGTGGCCTAGCCTTAAGAGTTTGAAGTTATTGTTCCGCAATTACAGGCTCACTCGTTTAGTTATATGAACATAAGGTATATAATTTATTTAAATGTCCACCTGTAATTTTTATGTACCCTAATCAATAGCAAATAAAGATTACTTTAATTTACTTTACTTTCACGATCAATTGATCTTGTAACTTGGCAGAGGGCGAAGGTAACGCGAGCGAGGCTGGTCCTTAGTTAAATGGTCTAAGTCAGAAGCATCCCCTAACTAATGTATGTTAGGATTTCATATTCAGCATAATATACTTCTGTTCCACATGGACTCAATGATCTACAGCTAAACATAATAGATTTTTTAAATCAGGAAGGCATTAATATCTGCCAGCTTAGTTTAATGATAATGACCCATCAGGAGTTTTGATGTATATGAAATACTTAATGTGTTGTTGGGCTCTGACACCGAATTAGGTCATCGTGAGAAAACATACAGTAGAATCGATACATTTAATATTTCGTTGTTTAGTGAACAAACAGTCGGCCTAATATCAGCCTTGAGCAATTATAGTAATATGGTTGAATTTGTCTTGTTAAACTTTACTCTCTAAATACATATAGGGTCCTTTTTAATACTCTGACGGGCTTTTAAGACGATGATCAGACCATCAAACCAATCAACTATCACTATGGGACCAACATTGAAATCTCGAAAAAGAAAAAAAACTGCAACCTTCTCGACCCAACTCGACTTTATTTTCGCGATATCGATATTGGTCACATCACCACCTCCAATCACATAATCATTGATGTTCTGATCAACCCCTTAACAGTTTCGCTGCTAAGCTCAAAATCATGATCCTCGCGCAGTGCTAAAACTGACGCCCCTCGTGGGTCGCGCGCACAGTCGTAACGCGAAAAGCCGCACAGGCATAAGGTTTGGGTGACTCACGCTGTAGGTCATGAGCACAGGCGAAATGCAATAGAACTTGACCCCCCTCGTAGGTCGTGCGCACAGTCGTAACGTTGAAACGATAAATGTGGCTCGCGACGTGGGTCACCCGCGCAGGCGTTAGGTTTTCGGTGACTCGCGCGGTAGGTCATGATCACAGGCGAAATGCAATTGAATCGGTTCTTCAGCACTGCGGCTGATTTGTCGCCGACGCGTAGGTCGTCAGCAGCGAAAGTGTTAAAAACCGTCAGCATTTTAGGAAGGACCCTGTATCAGGTAAGTATCCGATATTATGCTATGACTATGTCAATGATTTGGTTTAGCGTTGGTTTAGATTACATAAACTGCTTGTAATTTCTTAAACGGCTTAGTTAAACATCTATTATCAAAGGCTTATCAGTGATTTATTACTCTGACTACAAATAACTCATGGTTTTAGACAAATATATTCAACCAATCACACTATTTTTCTTATCTCTGTTGATCACAATTTAATTTTAAACATAGGAAATACAAGCAAACGAATTTAAAAAAGTAAATTGCTAAGCGGAAGTTCGTTGAATAAAATGGCGACAGCCGGAAGAGTAGCAGTACCACCCGTGTCGCAATATCGATTTGTAAATCAGCAAAGTTTGTATTCTCGATTATTCGATGGCAAAATAAAAGATATTGTCCAAGGACCTAAAGCAGCTAACCTGTATACGAGCAGTGGAATGATCGCGTGAGCCTATAATATTTACTGTTACTGAGGTAGTGAATCGATTTTCGAGTCACTTTACGAGTTTGATAATATCTAGAGTACGGTAACCGCTTTAGGGACAGCAGTATCTTACAGGTAAATTAAAGCCGTTGATCAGAAAAGACGTTGCTTGGGCCGTAGCGTATCTCACCTTCTAATTGATTCACTATTGAGGCAGGTTTCTTACTGTTTTAGTAACGAAAAGAATGTCTAATTTCATGTAAAATACCTCAGCAATTACTGTTTGGGTCGTAAGTCAAAAGGCACACAATATCAGGAATGACCTTTGACATCAGTATTAAGACGTGACATAAATAGACGCATTGACACAAATCGAGGGCTCCAGACACCCGCTGAGCATACCAGATCCTAGTTAACTCTTCAATAGAATAATACGCTATTTATAGAAAGAATCAAACGCTAGTTAGGCCACATGCGGTTATGATGTAGGGGCAATTGTAGAGTATTATTAGGGAAATGTTTCAAGTAATCTTACTATTACAATTGACAACGTAGCGATCTTTGCAAGGTAAAGACGCGAAAGCAAACATAAATACACCTGTCGACACTTGGCATTATCGACACTATTAACATAAAATAAGACTACATACAATTAGTTTCGGTATAGATAGCATCGAGCAGAAATTATCATGTGCGGCAACTGGTTATTTCAGTTTCTGACAATTAGTTTTAGTACGAGACTCTACTTGCTTCATTGATACTATGAAATTACGGAGTCTTCGCTATTTATACCTCAGAAAACGTATAAGTGTGATACAAACTTGGTCATAACTTTTTCTTTGTTTCTTGTTAGAAAACGTGGCTGGTGGTCGGTTTTTAAAGTCAATATTAAATTCAATATACCTTTATAACCATGCCCAAAGACGTTAAAAGAAATTATTGGTCATCCCAATCCCATCTGACATACTTGCGTCCCTGTGTTACCATACCAAATGTCCAGGGGTCTACCCGGACCCGGACTTCGCATTTGCGTGAACGTTTTCGTTCAAAATGTGAACTCAATGAAGTTCGGACCAAAACGGTCTCGATATATCGAAAATAGAAAGTCCGGGTACAGGGCCTGGCTTGGCGACAAACATAACACCCCTTAATAAAATTGTGACCCTAAAACTAAGACTATGACAGCTTTAATTATACGAAAACATAACAATGACAGAAACACGATCGAACTAGGATTACAAACCCTTGACAACTAACCGAGTCGGCAAGTCAGGTGAAACAGTATACTCACATTGATGCTTATCAGCTAACTGTATGAGGGGGTTGGGCAGATCCCGCCGCCTGTAGAAGCACATGACTTTTGCTTCCACGTTGCCCGACGCGGTTTTGTTCAGTTCCTCTATCCGCCGGATTTGGTACGGAGACGTCGACGACGTCTCGAAATAGACGCAGTCTGTGGACAAAGAAATTGTTTATTAATTACCTGTATAGATTCATCATTAGCCCGCTTTTCTCTGGCCCATTATGTGCATAAAGTAAAAGTATTATGGAAGAACAGGGTCATGTCACGAGTGGTCATGCCAGACAATAAAGGGCGTAGGCCCGTAATTGTGGCCCATTTTGCCGTCGAAATATAATTGAAGCGAAATGGGCGTGTGATAAATCAAGTCTCGTTTTTCTATTATTTACCGTTTAGCAGTTCCAAGCGTTTATGGATAAAGACGGAGGCTAATTTGGCTTGTTTTTCTATAAAGAAAATGTGTCTTAATCGTGTTTTGACTCTAATCAAAACTTCAATTATATGTTCAATTTACACATATCCGCAAATCATACTCCTACTGTTAGTACTTCATGATATATGACGCTTTGAAGAATCCAATTTTTTTTACATATCCTCTTAAAGCATCTCACCTCATCCATCGCAAGAACATTGTCCTGTGACCGCAAACAATTTCGTTGATTGTTCACGTATGCGTAGCTTATTAGAAAGGATATTAATCTGGTTTTCGCTGTTGTAAACGAATGTATTCGTATATGAGATCAGGGATATTTGAATGAATAATGAATGAAATGTATATGATGGTCTTAGAATCAATATATTAGTTAATAATTGCCTAGTGCAGTCATAATACGTTACCGATTTTGTAAACGACATAATCGGAAACATACACAGGTAAGTAATGTTTACGATATAGGTTCTCCAGTAGCGATCTAGCAAATCTTGTCCACTCAAGAGCCATTCAAAAAGTCGCTTTGAGTATCTGACAAACTCCGACAACATAGTAAAGGTATATAGATTATATTTGCTTTATTCCCATTATAAGGAGCTAGAAGCGCGCAGACATCGAAGAACAATGAAGCATCATCATGATTTTTATATCAATAACATTGAAAGAGAAGACAAATGAGAACATTTTCCCTTGAGTCAAGTCTAGACTACATACAGACAAGTTTTGTTATAAAACGTGCCTACGTTTTACGTTTTATCATATGAACAGAGCTCAACAAAAGACAATGCGGGTTTTGTATGGAAGGTTGGCGCCATATTTTACGACGTTCTTTTTAGCGCGGCCATCAACCAAACTTGAATATTTTAGTTCAGAATAAAGTAACAAACAAAACTTGCTACTACATGTATATCCCTAAACTCAGTCTGAACGGAGATATAAAGGCTTGAAGTTGAAAATATATACATTACGTTCTTATAGTTCAGAATAAAGTAACATACAAAACTTTATAACAAGTATATCTCTACATTAGTCCGGACGGATTATATATATCTCCGTCAAACAAACAAAACTTGCTACTACATGTATATCCCTAAACTCAGTCTGAACGGAGATATAAAGGCTTGAAGTTGAAAATATATACATTACGTTCTTATAGTTCAGAATAAAGTAACATACAAAACTTTATAACAAGTATATCTCTACATTAGTCCGGACGGATTATATATATCTCCGTCAAACAAACAATCAAACTTGAATATTTCAGTTCAGAATAAAGTAACAAACAAAACTTGCTACTACATGTATATCCCTAAACTCAGTCTGAACGGAGATATAAAGGCTTGAAGTTGAAAATATATACATTACGTTCTTATAGTTCAGAATAAAGTAACATACAAAACTTTATAACAAGTATATCTCTACATTAGTCCGGACGGATTATATATATCTCCGTCAAACAAACAATCAAACTTGAATATTATAGTTCAGAATAAAGTAACAAACAAAAGTTATATATCTCCGTCCGGACTGAGTGTAGAGATATACTTGTCATAAAGTTTTGTTTGTTACTTTATTCTGAACTTTAATATTCAAGTTTGATTGATGGCAGCCGTAAAAAAAGAAGTGAAAAGAAAAAAGGCGCCATTTTTAGTCATTGGCTTTTTGGCGTCATTTTTATTACAACCTCGAAGGGTTTTAACGATATTGTATATCCTATCTTTACGCTATTGGGAGACAAAACGTAATAAAATTTAACTGAATTAAAAACTAAAACATAGGTATTAGCATTTGGACAGTTTAAGGAAAACAGGCGTTGTTAATTAATTCTAATTATCTTTAGCGGGGAACTATCAAGGTTATGCGCAATTGTTGAGATGAATAAGTCGAATTAAATGCTGTTACGCGACATATAATATGATAACATGGTTTAACTGTTTGTATTCATTTTATCGGTAATGTTATACCAAACATGAATCTAAGTTGACAGTTATTGCTATTATTTGGGAGGGCTATTGCAAGCCGAGGCTCATAACACTGCGACCATTGCTGGTCTATTGTATTCGTCCCAAACTCGCCCATATCTCCGAACATATCGTATTTTCTTTTCGTTCCCGGGTATGCAGGTTTCCTTACGATGATGTTTTTCCTTCACCGCCGAGTTAGTGATAATGACAGTACGTAAGTTCCGCAGAAATTTGTGTTACAGGGTAGGAATCAATCCACCGCTAAGTTGACGGTTAAGTCTCGCCATACAGTTTATTCAAGGCATATAATATGCTCACGACTATATTTCCCTAAAGGGTAGTTAAACATATTGAACACAATACATGCTTCGAAATTGAACCATGTAAGTTTTTTCAAAAAATGTGTCCAGTAACGCCTGCCACACTTACGGGAATTCCGAATCAGAATTGGATTTCTTACGGATTTCCCCTCTCCCAATTTCAAATCCATACGAAATCATAATTCCTTCCGGAATAATTCCGCATTTATGCGGCAGGAATACGTGGTATTACAAATCGTAGGTCTACAGGATGTAAATTTAAATGTTTTATTTGGGTAATCTTTAAAGCGTTTTTTTTTCGGGATCTCAAAGTTGGCCCCATCGTAAAAGTTCTTCTGTTCGATGGTCTGAAGCACCCTAAAGTATGTAACGCATTTAAGTTTACACCCTGTATAATGTTAGTCTGATCCAGGCTTGGATTGAACTGAGGAGGAGAAGAACCTTGGAGAGAACCGCCCCCTTCAGGGAAAGATACTTCTAACTCATAGACAACTACGGCTTATTGACACTTTATTATTTCCACATTTTAAAATAATTTCGGTATTTTATTTCATTGCTGGATAATTTTATCGCGGTTACATAGAAAGTAATCGCGACAAAACTCGTATGCCTTCGACTCAAGGAAGATAATAGGTTGATTCACGGGACTAATGTAAAACGGAATGTGGCTACGTGTGGAGTTGTCGTGGCGGAACGAATGGTGGTCTATCAGTAGGTACCTGCGTTACTTATGGTTGTATGGACAACTATAGTTTAAATGGCGCTTTTTACCGTTACGCCGGGCAACAACTAAATGAGACGCGGCCGTAATGACATGCCAGGCCTTTTCTAAATGGTAAGATAAACGCGTTCGTTTTGGACGATTACCTACTTTCTTGCTAACAATAAGGTAAGTCATGCGGTTTTTAGTGAGACGTTATTTCTTCTTACGAAATATATCCTGAGTCTTTGTGCTATCCTCCTGTAACTCAAGGTTTACTAATTGGATTTAAGGTTTGGTTGTAAAGCTCTGAGCAAAATTAAATATGTAACTTATAATTTAGACACAAATGAACGATGGAGCGCAGTATACAGGGCACTTCTTAATATGCTGACACTTTTTTAAGGGGACGGCCATGACCAGACCATCAAACTGAACAACTTTTTCTGCATTTGGCTCGAGTAGGTTTGCAGTTTTGTATCGAACAGCTGATTTTTTTACGGGTTTTCGATGTTGGTGCCAAAGAGTGTCCAGTTTGACGGTCTGATCATACCCTTAAAATAGTGTCAGCGTCTTACGAAGGACCCTATATTAGGTGTTAAAAGAATGGATCGCGTCAGGAACACTAAACTGCGCTCTAAAACAAATCGTTGACGTACGGGAAAAAAACAGCTAGAGAGGCAAGTGGGAGTTGGCCGGCCATGTCTGAATGCACCAGGAGATGTGGGCAAAAATTGTTACGCCCTGCCACCCTGGATCCCAGAAATTGGTCGTCGGCGTCCAAGTCGTCCTAGGAAGAGGTGGTGGGATAATCTCCATGCTTTTGATGACAAGTGGCCAGAGCTTGCCTAAAATAGATATGTTTGGAGGATAAAAGGGGAGGCCTTTGCCCAGCAGTGGAATGATACAGGCGGAAAAAACGATATAAACAGGTAGGGAATTGATCAAGGGATAATAATAAAGATTGGTCAAAACGGTACTTATGATTTACTTGGGACGACTGACTCTATGGGACAAAGATCGAAATTGTGAAAAAAATCTGCAATCCTAGTCGACCAAAATGCTGACAGCTGACAGCTGATTTTATTTTACGTGATTTCAATTTTGGCCCATTGAAAAAAGTTGTTCATTTTGTTGGTCTAATTACTATGATCATCCCTTTAACCGTCAACATATTAAGGAGGACGTGGGGCTACGGCGTGGAGGGGATGTCTCTTAGGTGCTCAATGTGTAATTCCTCGAAAAAATTTAAGCAACTTTTTTAGTGGATTTCATTTTGAAATAGTTCAATCCCCTTGAAAATTTTACTTGAATATTTGGTAACATTTTACAATGTACATAGTTTGATGACTTGACGTGGGCATTACCTTAACTAGTACACAGGTGTACTGCAAAAATTACGCATACAGAAACACTTTAAAAAAAGTAATAAAAATAAAAGAGTGTTCTATCTACTAGATCTCATATTTCGTATGGACTTTCTATTCTAGTGCGATCACGAACTAAAATTAACTTTCGATGAGACGTGTATTCCTATTCACGTGTATAAGATGGGAAATCGTTTTTATTTCTACATAGTCCTCTACATTTTATTTAGAGAGTTGATAGTTGTAGCAAAGTCTCTGACAACCCTGAAAGGGATTATTGTCGTGAGTTTATGTCATACAGGTGTACAATTAAATGCGTTAAATATTAAATGGGGTACTTCAGACCATCAAACTGAATAACTTTCACTATGGACCTAACATCGAAATCGCGAAAAACCCCCAAGCACCGTTTAATACGAGTATGTAACGCACTTAATTTTACATCCTGTATATACAGGGTAAAATTGATATCATTAGCATCCTTTTAAACTAAGAGTCTACCCATCAAACTGAACAACTTTTACTATGGGAGCAAACCGATCGGAGCAACAAAAAAATCTGCTGTGGCATACATTTGAGTCGAGTAGGCGTTGCAGTTTAGAATGGAACAGCAGATTTTTTTGTTGCTCCGATCGGTTTGCTACCATAGTAAAAGTTGTTCAGTTTGATGGGTAGACTCTTAGTTTAAAAAGATGCTAATGATATCAATTTTACCCTGTATAGTCCTCTACATTTAAAACCTGTTTATACTATATTTTCCTCACAATTAAAAGCTATCATCGTTGGGAGCGCTGGAAGAAATCTTATCAGAGACAAGCTCGTGACTTGTCTATAGAGATCTGTTACAATGTAACGTTAAACATTACGACATTAATGTTGACTATACTATACAAAAGTAATTATACTTATTGATACACATTTTTATCAATATCATGACGTGGTCACTTACTTTGAAATCATCATAGTGACGATACGTATACGATCTGATCGTATACGCTCATCAATTATTTGTTGGAATATTAAACTAGGTACTTTTTTACATGAAACATCAATGACTCGAATTGGTTTGATACAAATGCCTTTTCCGTTCAATATAACTACAGATCCTAAAGCAATGCCATAAAGTTCATATTTCACTGATATGACTAAAAGGTTTTTTATCAGATACAAATTTCGAGAAAGATCGGACAATAAGCCCCAATCTCAATAACACAACATATCCAAGAGCTATGTTAGACAAATGGGTACAAATCGTGAAATCTAAAGTACGCAGCGACCTGCCGACTGTAGGAGCAACTCTTTTAACATCGATAGCTAGCTATGCATACCGACCTACTATATAACATATAGATAGGTAGATGTTGCCTATACATATAGATAGGTAGACGTTGCCGCCAATGTGAGTGTTGTACGGATAACTCTTTAGTTCTTTATACATCTACTGTTTGGTATAGATATGTATGTGTAAGTTGGGGCATAATGCGGCTGATAGCGATGCCGATGTTAACGCCCGTTCAGTTTTGCCAAGACTTTAGTGTATTTTTGGAACGTGTCAATAAGTAAGTGTACATTAAATTTAGCCTGGACACGTCATCGTGAGAGGCGTAGAATGATTGAATTCCCTGTGAGATTTCACGTGGCGACGATATTGTATTCTTTTGTTATTTGCTATCGATCTATTTGTCTGGCATTTATTTCAACTAAATTATAAACAAAAATAAATACTCATCTTAAAGACGTTGCCCATTTACTTATTTGGTAGTATTTATGCATATGCTCAAAACAATATTTTCCGAGGGGGTAGTCAGAGATATTCTGAAAACTTAGAAACTCCACGTTTCACTAGTAGTATCGAATCTCTGTCCAGTGTGACAAAGAGGGCCTATCTTACTTTATATGTACTTATAACGGACAGTGCAATACATGCTCAGAAATTGAAGCATGCAGCTTTTCTAACGATGTTTCCCTTCACCGAAAAGCCATTAGTATTAGAATTACAAATCTTAACATATAATAAAATTGTAAACTTAGCAATTATGTACATTGACAATATTTGCAAACAAATTAATTGGGAGTGTTCAGAATACGAAATAAAATATTGAGACCATTTTTAGAACTTTTGTCTGTTTGTTTGTGCACGCATCACTCGAAAACGATTGAACCGATTTGGATGGGATTTTCACTAGTGCATAGGGCTTAGTTTGCATTAACATATACGCTTTATTTCATCGCCATCGGTTCATGCAATCAAAATTCAAAAGTTTTGAGTATTTACAGTTAATGGTCCGCGCCCTCCCGGGCGCCGCTGGTCGTTAAGACATAAGTTCCGAAAAACTCATTGGTACGAGTCGGCTTGCACGGCTAGCATGCCACCCCCGAGAAAACGATAAAAATCGAGATGTGCATTCTATCTTTATTATTTTACGTAGGCCCGAAAGAGAGCGCATGACGCATTTCTCCTTTAAACGCTTTGTCGTAGGTGGCATGCTAGCCGTGCTGGACGTAGATTGAACCATCGCCTCCTGCACGGCAGGCATTATTACTCGTCATTGGGTCACCACGGTTTACTTACGTTTTTTTTAAATTATTATTAGTCTTATGCGACTAGGCACTTTTCTTCCCTCAGACGTATCATAATTTAATTTCCTGCACCAGTTCCCGCCGTGTTCCGTATATTAAACCATAAAGTTTTACTATAACCACAAATCAGTGATCCAAGGGGACAATATACTATTAATTTCACTGTTCTACTACTGACCAACCGCGCCGTAACCGCAAATAGCAACTTACCATTTCATTTATCATCAACAGAGAATCTGTTCAAGTATTTACGAGTAGTTTTAGTGCTTGTTAAATAAATATAGAAAAAAAATTCAATACGACCACATGTTGAAGCGTTGACCGACAGATTTCAAGAGTCGTTGTCGCTTGTGTTTGCTCTATTCCAGGGGTTCTCAAACTGTGGATCGCGTACCTACAGTGGTACAGTCGATACAGTGGTCTAACAGTTTTGAAATAAATTCCTAGCTAATGAATAGATAAGGTTGAGAATTGTTCTAGATTAAAATTAAAAACAATACTTCACCGATATCAAAATATGATTGCAAGCGAAAATAGTCCTTACTATAGTTCTATCACAGTTTATTCAATAGTTACTATCTAGATGTTCTTTGACGATGATGAGTAAACGACATTTAATCTAAAGACGCTCGATTAATTTCTTGGCCGACCGTACGCACAGTTTCCTAGGTTAGGTACTATGCAATATGCAAGTCATCATTATCTTACAGCCCTTCTCCCATTACTCGTGGTTTGCGCAATATGCCATCTCCTTGGTTTCATCTATATTAGCTTTCGTTTTGCGCAAGTAAACATTTCACCGATCTTATAAGTTGAAGGCTTTTGGACTAACCCTTTAGACCACCATTCTCGAATTAGCTTTTGCGTTTTTTACACCCAGAAAGAGGCCACCTGGCGAAGGACCGTAGTTGCTTTTAGCAACCAGTGGCCAAGCTAACCCAAGGTAGGAATGAGAAGTAGAGTTAATAGAAGACCATTGCCTAGCAGTGGCTTGATACAGGCTAGAGAAAAAAGTGTATGCTACTTTAACTTTTTTTTAAATACACAATTTTAATAGTTCGTTGATACGAAGATACGTAACAAAAAAAGACAAAACAGGTACGAGAAAAAGGTTAAATACCCCTGGATCTATTTCAATAGGCATTGGACCTGAGCACGTGGTACAGAGATGAGATTGTTTGTACATGCGAGAGATTATGTATGATATTGATGATCTTGAAACCTCAATTGCTTGTATTGGTAGTCATGTTTTAACTAAGTTTTAAGTAAACAATCGTCAATAGTTTCGCGCCCTAACGCTCGGCACGACACTTTTTGTTGGAAGAATGTTGCGGGGAGGAAATGTGGTAACGTGAATCCTATGTGGGAATACTTGGTGTAAGCTGGGAAACACATTCTCCACTGTCGTAATCCTTTACAAAAATAAGAGGAATGTGTATAAACCTGGACAGTTTTGAGTGAACTTTTAAACAAATTTTTTTTATTAGACATCGTCGATAAAAAATTCCCTAAGGGAAATATTTTATTTTATTTGATTTCCATTTGATGATCCAAGCAGTTTGATATTTCCTAGTTCTTCGACAGCACATCTCAGAAATGTATTGTGGCGTTAATTACGACCTCTTCAATTTCTTCTTCCTTCAAGTTAAGTACATAAACTCACGACCATGACCCTGTTCGAGGTGATCAGTAACTTTAAGCTCTAAGTATAGAACCTATTCTAATAGAAAAAGCGTACGTTTCGTCGTGAGAACCGACATACCTACATCCAGTCTAGTACCGAAAATATTATTGAGACTCTAAGGCGCAAAGTAAGGGCTTATAGTTAAATGCAACCACTGTCTGTACGCGTCTAGATTGAAAACGGCATGAACTGATATCGATTTACTTTGTTCAACCATAAACAGATTGTTAGGAAGAATTACGCTAACAAAGCGAAACTGTTCGCGCCAGCAGTGGTGGACGGGTTGTTCAAGAATTAATTCTCACTATTTCTCACATTCAACGGTGGGCTCAGTGTAACTTACTCCATTATCATCATCATCGGCACGAAGAAATCTTGGCCGTGAATTTTATGTAAGTATGTAATTTTTTGCCATTTTCGACATCGCCCAACCTGTATACGCTTAGGAGGAAATTCAGATGCGTGTGTTTGCCCACACATCCTTATGATGAAGGAAGTACACCAGAAGTGGGTACTAAAGAGGCTAATTATGAACGCAATGAACAGCCAACTTAATTCGAATAATAAGAATTGAACCGAACCGAAGAACCCTGACACCTGTAGGGCTAACATGCCCGCGACAAAACCGTCATGCGCGCTCGCTTTTCATAAAACATTTATTTATTGCATATCAAATGTACATGTATACGAAACAAAGACAGAGGCAAGTCTCGATTTTTGCCGTTTTCTCGGGTGTGGCATGCTAGGCGGAGAGCTTTATGAACTTGGCTACTATGTCGGGTACATTGGAAAATATTTTTTTTTTCTTATAGATAGTATGTAGCTAGTTGATTGTAATAAAGTTATTTTCGTATATAGTAGCTTTAAAAAAAATTACGACTGAAAAAAATATTGTAAACTTAGACAGAGCCTTGTCCGAGAGAACATCCCTGCAGGAGAGAGGACCTAAATACAGCTACACCTGACGCTATCAGGCTTGCCGAATACCTCGCCAGTAAAAATATAGTAAACAAAATCACCATTGACTCTAAAAGAAGAAGCAAGAATTAGCGCCAATAGCATACAGATCGTCGGAAAATGATCAGCAAATAATAATTAACGCGGACTAGTCGGTCAGGTTTAGCCTGACGGGACCAGTTTATTGTTCGGAAGCGTATGTATAACATAACGAGTAGTTCGCTCGACTTTCACCGATGCACGGTATTGCGACAGCTTGTCCCTAGAGAGCAAATTTTTACTATTTCTCTCGAGATAAGATTAAGCATTTAAAGCATATGCTCGCGACTATATTCCCCGAGAGGGTAGTCAGAGATATTCTGAAAACTCAGAACATCCATGATAAGATAAGATAACATTAAACAATATTTAATACGAGCGTTAACCCGCGACTTTGTCCGCACAAATTATATACCCGATTTTAAGTCAGATCATTAGCTATCAAACAAAAAAAGTTATCAATATCGGTTCAGTAGTTTTTGCGTGATGCTCGTTCAAACAAACAAACAGACAGACAAAAAATCCAAAATTTGGTGATATGGAATCAGGGATACCTAAAAACCGTATCGTAACTTTTTTTTTGTTAATATCTTCAATGTACAGACAAACTTCCTGTTACAGTTTTATAATAGTTTAGATGAATAGAACACATTATAGAGTGCTCATTGACACAGGCACGTTATTAAAGTACTACCTACCTACGTAAAGTACGGGCACTCCCTGCTTACCACCAACTTTGACTTTGAAAGTGGTGTTTACCTCTCTAAAGGTGCATTTACACTGCTTATTAGTTGGGCCCGATTTCGGGATACATTGCCTGATTCTTTCTATTTTTTAAAGCGTATAGCGTTCAAAGTAAGCAATGTATGCCAAATCGGACTCAGTTAATTGGGTAATGTAATCGCAACTTCACTCGCACAAACTCGGTAAACATTTGCTTGCCTCTTCTTGCCAGTGCGAGCTATATTCTTAAGGAATTTATTACTAAAACTTAAAAGTGATAGCGATTTTTTTCTGTAAATTTTCTGGAACTGTTATCTTTAGGTTCGGCGCAAACGAGCCACCCGCCACAGCCACCGGTGGCTTTCGCAGTCGCGGACACCGCTCGCTGTAGTGAGTGGCGGCTGCCGGTCACAGTCCCTACAAGAAGTATGAAAAAGCGCGTGAACTGATTGAGACTGAATATTTTCGGAGGAAGAAAGGAGATAATCTGAGGATCCTCTTTTATAATGAGAACCGGTAAGGTTTGGAACTCACTCCCTGCGTCTGTGTTTCCAAGCAAATACAATCACGATATTTTTAAAAGAAGAGTTAATAGGCTTTTTCTGGGTGAGCGCGCTACATCCTCGGCTTCATCTACACTTCCCATCAGGTGAGATGAAGCCAAGCGCAAACCCATTATGAATAAAAAAAAAATTAAAAAAAGGAGCTGCGACGTCATAAAAGGTGTGTTTTGATAGCACACTGGAATGTTTACTTTCCATATCTGCTAAGTACGTTGATGATGGTCAGTTTATATCATTAGGGTGATTAGGATACTTGAGAGTATTCGATCTGTTCCTTGTTATCGTGTATCTTTTGCCTCACCTATATTAAATGCGCATACTATGCTTGTGCTCGTGCCATTATCTCATGAGAGTAGGCAGAGACTATGGTTCGCACACATTATCTTTATATTAAGTAAGCAGCGCCCGCGACTTCGTACGCAGTCTGACTTTAAATACATAACTTTTGATTGAATGAACAGATTGCGATGATATAAAGCCTAAATGTTAATTGAACTAAGCTTTTGCTTTTGTGAAAACCTCATCCAAATCTGTTCGGCACTTTTTAACAAACACAAAAATTCTAAAAATGTTCTCAATGCATTCCATTACGTATCCCAAACGCCCCCAATTAATATTTTTGCAAATATTTTCAACGAACATCCACGCTAAGCTAAGCTTAAAATTTTACTTATTTGTATATAGAAGATAGTAAGTTAAAAGCGCTCGGCACACAAGACACACCAGACAAGGCGACTTGAGCGGTACCTAGTTAGTTACGCAGCTTAGCCCAGTCATTTTACGGAGTTTTGTTAGGAGAGGTGGGAAGTAATTATTAATTGGAATTTTAAACTGTAAGCGGCACCATTTAGTGACAAAAAGACTATCTGAAAACAAATAAAAAAAAATCGGTACGCGACATAGAAATCAAAATTGTGAGTCCCAGAAGGCTTTTAAATTAATATTATTAATTCCAATGCACTCATTTGAATTAGATTTAACAATACAAATCATTTTTAGCAATAAAATAGGCAAAGAAATTTAAAAAAAATAGTTTTTTATTAAAAATACGAATGTATTTTTCGAAACCTTTTAAGTAGACAAAAATATTTACACCATGTATGAAGTATGTATAATGGTAATGCCTTAAATACGTGCAAAAAAAATTACCCTCGAGTTTTTTTTAAATCGAGATGATAGCTAAATTTTAAATTTGGAACTGTTGCTGACGGGATTTTTTTTTAATTTTGGTAAGCTCGAATTGGCTCTTAAATACTATACCGTAAAAAATATCAATTATTAATTAGTCCCGGCTCAAACCGTAAAATGACTGGGCTAGCTCTTTCCCGGGCGAGGTCCTATTTCACATAGGTAATGCTATTTCGTTCTGTATGACAATAAGGAACGGAACACAAAAGATATCAACGCTCACGCTTCGGACATCTGTGTAAAGAGCATACTTTACAAATTTTCGAAAAAGGAATGTTTTGGATTAGAGTCATATTCATAGGCGTTGAAGGGTGATCGTCTGAATGGCGGGTCAACGCTCATATTTATATTTGAAACAGAGTTAAATAATTGCTTACCAATTGCTTATATAAATCTGCCATCATGATAAGCAAATATAAGCAATTGGTAAGCAATTATTTAACTCTGTTTCAAATATAAACATGAGAAATTATTTAACTCTGTTTCAAATATAAACATGAGCGTTGACCCGCCATTCAGACGATCACGTTGAAGGAACGATATCGCCGCGATATTTTTGCGATAGATGAGTGTCGCGGGGGAATCGTGAGGATAACGTTCAGTAAAAAATCGCGACGATTCCGTTCCGTTACGACCTCGCGGCGGTGCAGTTGCGAAAAAGCCTACGGCTACGCTCAAAAATAGCTTGTGCGATATAGCTCTAATGAATAAACCACAGAAAAGAGAACCAGTAGAAATTGCATGAGGACTATTTACTTCGAGAACTAGTCTGACCAAAAAAAACGAATCAAATGAAATTCAACCTTATCTAATATCTACATAAATTATTATTATGACTGAATGTTCTTAAAATGGGCTTAGTGATGGTATATCGACTATATCAGTGGCACGAGGGCTGCACCTGCACTAGGTTAATTAAGGCGAAGCCGGGTTCTCTGTTCTGTGGGATAAACAACTTAAAACTAACTTTCTCATGTTAATAGTAAAGGAATGTTAAATGTACAACTAAATGAAAAAGTATCTTATGGCGCTTATTGCGAAAAAGCCTTTGTGTGAGATTAACATTTGAGGTTAAGAGAACGTCGTAATCAATAAGACACATAAGGTACAATTTCGTGTGGCAAGACACGTTTCGCGAGTCGGGTCTTTAGAACTAAATTAAACTGAGTAACAATCAACTCAATAATGGATAACTGATAACAGAAATATATAATATACCTATACCTATTATTATGCTCGCGATTTCGTCCGCACCTACTTCCGTCATCGTAATCATCATCATCATCATCATCTCAGCCGATGGACGTCTACTGCTGGACATAGGCCTCCCCCATAGGTCATCGTAGTAAGATAAAATATATACCTTACTACCCAGTTTTTAAGTCTGATCATAATTTTTTAAACAAAAGTTTCAACAAAATCGGTCCAGTAGTTTTTGCATAATGCTCGAACAAACAAACAGACAAAAAATGTGTTTTGTCCTTTTTTTTCTCAGATTTATAAGTATTAGGTAGACAATACAACATAAGCTGGCCGCGCGACGCTACACGTTACTCGACCTACACGCGGCCAGCTTATGTTGGTTTTGTATAGCATGATGTGTCGCCGTGTGTACATTGATATCTTCTTCCTGCCATGTCAATGGTTCTTCAGACAGAGATATAGATAGATATATACAGGTTGAAATTGATATCATTAGCATCCTTTTAAACTAAGAGTCTACCCATCAAACTGAACAACTTTAACTATTGGAGCAAACTGATCGGAGCAACAAAAAAATCTGATGTTCCATACTAAACTACAGTGCCGTGCCGTGCCGACTCGACGCAAATGTATGCAACAGCAAATTTTTTTAGTGGTCCGATTGGTTTGCTCCCATAGTAAAAGTTGTTCAGTTTGATGGGTAGACTCTTAGTTTAAAAGCATGCTAATGATACCGATTTCACCCTGTATAGTACCTACATAAAAATGTACAATACAACTAGGTAGAGATAGATAAAATTAATTATTTATCAGCAGTTACTTAGGTATACTTATGCAGTCTTTTATGTTGGGCTTTTAATCCCAATTTCTCCCTGTGGGGTATCATACGAGGCGACTAAGGGATAAGGTTTCTTATCGGCTAGGTACCAGTCGACAAGTCATTCCATACTGAAACCTTCACTTCCATGTTGATCAACAAATTGATCCAGCTGCATACTTTAAAAGATAGTTGGTTGTAGCAATGCTTCTGACCAATCCTAAAGAGATTATGGTCGTAATTATATGTAGTTATTGTTGGAGAAAAGGTGGTAGTGGTAGTTGGTTGCTAAACGTGAGCCTTGTTACGGCCTGGCCACGGGACAGGACGAACTGCGGCGCTAAAAGCGATTTTTCAATACACTGAGCGTTGTGTCTCGACTAAAATGCAAGCACGCAGCGGCGCGTCGGCAATGTATTGAAAAATCGCTTTTCGCGCTGTAGTTCGTCCTGTCCCGTGGCCAGGCCGTTACAGTTGCACCTGTAATACAGCAGCACAGCTAGCTTATGGTTGTGAGTTTATGTATGTACCATAAAGTTACTATATCTTACAAGAATAGAGAAACTGACATGAGTTGTGAAATGAAACCGTTTTTTGGGAAATTATTGGCACCTATCGGCACGGTAAAAATTCCGAGTTCTGTGTATAATTGTGAATCTAACGTGAAATCGTAGATAATTTAATGAAATAATGTTAATATATTTTACAAAATAATCTACGATTTCACTTTCGATTCACAAATTATTCACAGAGCTGGAATATTTACCCTGTCGATTGTGCCGATAAGTTCCTAAAAACGGTTCTATTGCCTCGCCTCATGTATCTCTTTCTATTATACAGTGGTGCCGCTAGGTACATCTCATCCTCTCAGCTGTCAGTTTCTCTATTCCTGGTATAATACCTTTATGGTATGTACGTATGTATATTTGGATAATATGTATGTATCGCCAAGCCCTCAAGCAAAGCATTGATTTAATCAAAAGAGTATTTCATAACTAGTATAGTGATCTATTCTGCAATGCAAAGTAGGTACTATAGGTCAATGAACCCTACCTACATACTTTCACATGACTGAAGGTTATTCCACAAGTACATAAGGATACAATATACATGTTTGATCTTATAAACAACTAAAAAAATATTTTTAAATCATTCATCATCATCATCATGCACAGCCTGAATCTACCCACTGCTGGGTATAGGCCTCTATTTGTTAATGCCTCCCTCTTCTGTCCTGAGCATCTCGCATCCACGTAGCTCCCGCAACTCTCTTTATATCGAACCCACTGATTAGCTGCCAACAATAAAGATCATCATTTCAGCTAATAGACGTCCACTGCTTGACAAATGTCTCCCCCTAGGATCTCTACAAAGACTGGTCCCAAGCTTGTACAACGGATTTCCGCCAGGATGAACAAAGAACATTATTTAGAATAATTTATTTAAAACTCAACGCAATATAATATCCACATAAATGGATATATAACAGGTAAGAACATGGCAAACATGCTAATCTTTAGTTCAATTAGGTTTATAATTTTAAGACATAAAAATGTTAATTATGCAAAATTATAGTCAATTAAAAGTAACTAGGTAGGTATTGTTGTTTCAAAATTATTTTTTAACCTTTTGTCTTGCAAACCTATAGAAATAAATTCACGACACTAATAACTTTTTTGGTGGTCACAAACTTTGCTATGACTAACAACAAACTTTTTTTAAGCTTGCAGTTGTAGCAAGGGTCACACTTTGTGGGTTTATCCCTCACTTGTCTCCTATAACACTCACAGGATGAAATGGGATGATCCATCCATTCTAAACCAGGAACTATCTCAGCCTGTCGTGACTTCGTACGCATGGGTATGAAAAATAGTTTACGTCCTATTCTCAGACCTACTGAATATACACACAAAATTTCATAAGAATCGGTCAAGCCGTTTTGGAGGAGTTTTGTTACAAACACCGCGACCGAGAATTTTATATATTATATAATAAAAATTCAGGGTGTTTAGTACAAAGCTACAATTAAGACAAGAATTTGATACCCGAATAGGTAGACAACCTTTTTCAACTGCTGATAATCTTTGTTATTATATGTTAATTAAGTAAATTGTAGTACAGACCCTATTTAATAAAACAGTCTACAGAAGCAACTTATAAAAATTTTATATAAGTATGTAGTTAAACACTTCAGAACATAGACAAGTTACCAAAATATCTCTGATAGCTGAAAACGTATGTGGTCACTAAATTATTTGAAAATTGATGAAAATGTATCAAGCCGCTTAGGGTGCTTTTCGACCAGAGATGTATGAGGCAGCTAATCCGCCAAAAGCGTGCTCGCTTGATCACGACATAGGGAAACTGGAGCACTCTCATTGGTCGATTTTTTCCTCGCTCACCTCCTCGCTACCTCGCACATCACTGGAAACGCAGCCTTATTGATGTTTAAAGCAAGAGTTGTCAGACTAAGAACAGACAGAGATCATTGTCTCAGACTCTGTCTACCTCAAAGATCAGAGTATAATGTAATTTTGCATGCATTCCATACTTTAATAAGTTCATAAAATAACATTACTATTATTCTGAAAGTCTGCAAGTTATAAAGAAACCTTTTAAATGAATTCATAGACATTAATAATTGGCTCTCGATTGTATGACCAGTAAAATGCTGAAAGTTCATTGCCAAAGAAAAACTCAAGGTAGCGAATGTAGGTCAAGAAATACTGTCAGATATAGGTGCTTTATGTATGCAAGTCTTATAAGGTCAACAGAAATTAATACATTGTATTGTATTTATGATTAATCACAATGGTAACCAAATTATTTTCCAAGTGAATAGAATATTCTATTTTTAAAAAAATGGCTACCATCTTGGTTGTGATGATTTTGCCAATGTCTAGTTTATTTAGCAACAGTGCTTCACGTTGTACGGTAGATGTATTTTGGTGACTTCAGGGATTGTTTCGAAAAGAACACTATCTTGAGCCCCTAATGGAGCTTCGTTGTAGGCCTGGAAGGGGCAACCAACAATCGACGAGCGACACATGACAACCCAATAGCAGACCTACAACGCGACTCTAGAATACTAAAGTTAGTGAATGGAATGATAGGGTACCATAACATTTTATGTCATAACAACATTGACATAAATTATATAAACTCAGTCTTATAAAAAATCTTTGCCCGAATTGACACAATAACCGACACAAATCATGTATGCATGATGCTGGGTGGCTCAAATATGTTGTATTTGATTCATAAACTTAGTCGTATTGGGTATGTTTACTGACAGCGAATGCTAAAAAAAAAACATGCAGTCAAACATTGAACCTCCTTTTTTGATGTCGGTTAAAGAGCTCTTATGAGCTCTATTGTTTCTGCCATTTTTGGAATGTTGTTAAAATGAATCCAGTTCTGTTATACATGAATAAGATGTCAATGCATAACAAGTAATTTAAACTATCCAAAAATTTTGTTTCCAAAACAGTAATAGAAACAAAGACTATGCACGACAGGATAATGTGATAGGAAGTAGAAAAGGAAGAGCTAATTAGCATTCGGCGCGGCGACCGCGGGGCGCGACACGCGGCGTCTCGGCACCTCGCGACACCGCGCCTGTGGCCTCCGCTCCGACTCCCCAACCACCACAATATACTATCACAAAACAATATAACAACACCCCAGACTTTGTAAACAGAAAACCTAACACACCACCTTGCCAGTCTACCCGCCAAGACTCCACTGACACCAGCAAAAACCAAAAACTTCCATCAAAATGTTTGACAACAACGAATATAACCTAAAATCTCGTGTCAAAACCATCATAACTTCACCTAAGAATCCAGAAAACGTTAAATTATTGTTAGATAATTGTATCGGCTTCATGTCTTACCACCCGCACTCAGATACGCAAGCGATACAATGACACCTAGATGCAAATGCTAATGTCCTATTTGACGAAATTTGGTAAAATAATACAACTTTCCGAAAACCTTTGCTAAAAATCTATGTAAACTTGGTAATACCTCTCGATTTACTTGGAAATTATGGAAAATCATAAGATATAACGATATTGAACTAATTAATATGAACAATTAATGAAGGTACGACAATCAAAGCAAAGCACCGCTAGTCGGCTGGCAGTGAACCGGCGAAGCTACAACAAAAATAACCAATTATTGGTACTTACCGCCGACTCTGTACATATTCGCAGCCATTTTTATACACAATCACAATTCATTAACACTTAATTAATCTACATCTGACACAATTAATAACTATAACACTATGTAATTGAGCTTTTACAATGTTTTTCATCACGTTAACTCCGGACGCCTTTCGCTGATCGCCATTTTCTTTCACACTACTAATTTGGCCAGTGCGCAGTCGCACTTTTTGGCGTAAACTTCTCGCTCTTGAAACAAAGCAATGACATTTCATTAATTTTGTGTTCACTAAATATATCGTAACGTTTGTGGTTTTATAGTAAATAACGAGTTATTTTACAAATCATGTCCATAATTGAAATAATTTACTATTTGTCTTAAAAATAAAAAAAATATTTCATTCAATAACGTTCCATTACCACACAGGGACGCGTTGATGTCATTCCAAGACACAGAAGCCAATTATGAACTTTGCGTAATTTTTTTTCCCTTTTTACGAACGTTGGTTTTGTCGTTCACGCTGTTTTTGCTAATAATAATTATTTAAATAATTTTCTGCTTAATGTTCTTCTGTATTTCGTAATCTATGTTATAGAAATCATAATTAGAGAAGAATTTGTCCTGCGTGCAAAGGAGTGTTTTGGCCTCAGCCATAGACAAGGACGCTCAACTTTCCTCTATAATTTTTGGTGATGTTCCGTTTACACTGTGACCCAAACTGTGACACACGACACGATACTTATCGACATTTTTGTGACATTAGCTTAAAAAACAAAGTAGTTTGAAGTAAATGTTTCTAAAGAATGAGGGGTTTAAAAAAATAAAAAAAGTTAGTTCCTAATTTCTTGATAGATAGCGTTGACCAGAGAGGGGTCGATTAGGTATATGCAAATATATTTATTAAAATTATTAATAGAAAGACACAGTACAAACCCTTTCATATTATTATTGGTTTATTATTAACAATCTTGGTGTTATTGTCTGTCAACAACAAATCAAGTATCGGGCGTGGCTGTATGGGCTTCGTATCCATTTTGAGTATACGAACAATAAACGAGACAGAATAACAAACTACCAAATCCTAACAGAAACTGAGAATTTCAACAAAAATAAACCGGGGAACTTGTAATCGCTACTTCGTCAACGGAAGGGTACGTCAACTACGTCAGCTTCCGTGAATGAAAAGCAAAGCCACAGACGATAAATTTTGCTCTCTATCGCTTTGCTAATGCAAAGCGAAGAATATTGAAAAATAAAGTGACCAACGTATATTCAAAATGGATACGAAGCCCATACAGCAATGTCTGATACTTTATTAGTTGTTGACAGACAACCTCCCAAATTGTTAATAATAAACCAAAAACAATAAGAAAGGGGTTGTACTGTGTATTTTTATTATTAATATTTATTAATATATTTGCTCATACCTATTGGACCCCTCTCTGATCGACGCCATCTATCGAAATATTAGGAACTAACTTTTTCTTTTTTTTTGCTTTTTGAAAATCCCCCATTTATATATGTTGTGGTGGTGGAGTCGGGTTTTAAATCTACTATTGGGTGGTCGCGTGTCGGTTGGCTGATCCCAGGCCTACAACGAAGCTCCAAATGTATGGTGGCTAAAGACAGTGTTTTCTTTAAAAACAAACCTTTTAGTCACCACCACATACTTATGAAAAGGATAATAAAAATGTCAACAGAAGAGCCTTGCATGGGAGATATCATGTGTCAAAATGAGCGTTTTTCTATTGGCTTTCTGCCATTCCCGTGACCGGTTTTGTGACCTTGACGCCCGATTTTGAACGGGGCATATTTTATAACCGGAGAAAAGGAGCCGTTGTTTGTCCGGGGTATGTTTTGCACCGGGCGGCTCTGCTCTTGAATATCTGTCTGTCCTTGTTTTTCCTTCAGTATAATCTATAAGCTCTGTATTTCTGTCCCTCACTTACAAAATTGTACCGAGGTCTTTCTTAGAGGTTCACACCCCTGGTTCGATAGTTTTTTCGGAATATCAGTTTCAATTGGCGCGTCTCGGATATCGGTCGGTGTCAAGTTTTAAGTGGGTGTTTTGTGAAGTGATTTATCGTGTTCATGTTTAAAGTGGCAGTGTTAATCATCTCTACGGATAAATAAACTACTCCAGATGCCGCAAACCAAAACATACGCGAGTGTTTTGATCTTGTTAATAAATAATCGATTTAATTCGACACTCGAGTCGTTTGTGACTCATGTTTCCCTTCGTAATTGTTTAGACTTATCGTTATACGAAACCACTTGATATTTTGGAATAAACTAAGTGGATTATAATAATAGAGAATGTTATCTGCAAAGTTTGTGAACATTTGAAGTGCTACAACCATTTTTTATGGTTGTTTTTGTCGTTTTTCGGCCTCTAAGTGTGTGAGCTGTTAGGACAGCTGGAGCTGGTCAAAAGTATCTAGATTTTTCAAGATGGCGGGCAGATAAAACAACAATTTTTGGGGTATGTTTGATGACCGAGACCATATGAATGGCTAGTGGATCGATAGATGGCGTTACGGTCTATGCGAATAAAGGTCAACATTTCAAAAAGTGTTTCTTTAAAATAATTAAGAGGAAAAAAAAAGATGCCAACGCATCTATTGATTGAATATTTCATTATTTACGAATCAACTTCATCGAAAATATGAAACTGTTTACGTCTGACATGGTTGTATGGGCTTGGCCTGTAAAAAAAAGTCAGGCACAGTCTTGACATGATTTTGACAGGATCTCGCCTACGTCTCTATGGAGCGATAAGCATGTCATCTGTCGAATTTTTAGGAACTAAATAAAAAAAAAAGAAAAACGCTCATTGAAAACCATTGAGTCAGGCTCAAACGTGGCATCATTGAAAAATAAGATTTATTTAATATCTTCGTACATGGCGACAATTGAACTCTCCGCGGGCGGCCAGTGTTGCGTTTGCTAATATGCTATTATAGAAAAAAAGTAATGTAAACGAGGCTTTATCAAAACAAAACATAGACAACGTTTTTGCAACATCAATGAGTCAAATCATTTATTTTAAAGTAATAAAAATAAATTGATGAAAATGAGTAGTGGGATACATTACAGCTAATTTTAAATATAATTGATAAAACATTTGACAAATCAAATATTTTTATTAAAACAAGTTTAATTTAAAAAATTGTGTTTACGTTTTCAAAAATGACGTGGCGATTGTGACAGCTGTTTTGTCTATGGATTTTGACAATTGCCAAATCAGCCAGACTAGTCAGTCTGCTGAATTTTATTACAAAATTCATTATTTGGTAATTAAATGAATGAATACGTGGTAAAACCGTGATATATTGCATAAGTGTCTATCCTAGTGCCACCGCATGCATACTTGGTAAGCATAATCACGGACTTTCGTTAAAAAGTGTGTTCAATTAAGAGGTTGGCAAACTGAAGTGTTTTTTCGATGTTCTGCTAACAGATCAGCGGTATGGCGACGTACGAGGAGTTTATACAACAGAATGAGGACCGAGACGGCATACGGTTCACGTGGAACGTGTGGCCTTCGAGCAGGATCGAGGCGACGAGGCTGGTCGTGCCACTGGCCTGTTTGTACCAACCGCTGAAGGAACGGCCCGATCTGCCGCCGATCCAGTACGAACCAGTACTGTGCACACGGAATACTTGCAGGGCCATACTGAACCCTATGTGCCAGGTTGATTATAGAGCCAAATTGTGGGTCTGCAACTTCTGCTTTCAGAGAAATCCTGTAAGTATCTTATTGGTGCTTTTATTGCTATATACATATAATATGGTGCAAGTGAGCCTTGTTACAACTGTATGCAAGACAGCCAGTGGTTGTAGCAATGTGTCTGACCACCGTGACAGTGATTGTAGTGATTTTATATATTTGTATATAGCATTTGGATGTTAAAACAAATAAACATCTGAAGCTCTCACATTTTGTTATCGCACTATATTTTATGAGAGCCAAAACTCGGACACACATTTTTTATTAATTTTGTTAGATCTTAATATTTAAAAGGCACGACCAGAACACTGAGGTGTCAATTTTCATTAGTTTAGGAGATATGCATTTTTGGAAATTCTCATTTTTCGTGCTCGGGAAATGGAAAACAAATACTTTGTACTTATAGGGCATAAAACATAATTCGTTATATGTTGTTTAAATGGGTTTATTGAAAGAACACTTTTACAAATGACTAGAGTTAACCGGCGACTTCGTCTGCACAAATTATATAGGTACCATATTTTAAGTCAGATCATAAGCTATCAAACAAAAAAAGTTTCATCAAAATCTGTTCAGTAGTTTTTTACAAACAAACAACCAGACTGGCAGAACATCAGAATATCATACCATCATTGTAACCTTTTTTTGTAAATACCATCTTATTTTTTTCTCTTTTTTTTTAGGCTTTTGTCACGCGTGGTGACAATGTCAGCCTCATAAGTTTATACTTTTTTTTTAACAATCTTGGGCAAGGGACAGTCCAACAAACTGATATAAGCCTACTGCTCTGCTAGACAGAGGGTCAGCCAACCAGCAGTTGAGCTGCCCATTGTAACAGTTGTTTGTTGCAAGAAACCTAACTCTTAGATCTGCATTCCGGACATATTCCAGCATAACATGTCATCCACTTTATTGCACACTGTGCAAAATACTATCTTACAGACACAAAGTGTGTCATTATTATAAAGTAACTAATAGAGTGACTGACAGCTGAAAGAGTGAGATGTACCTAACGGTATAATAGAAAGAGGTATGTGATGTGAGGCAATAGAACCATTTTTCGAGACCTTATCGCAGGGTAAAAATTCGGTTTTTGTGAATAATTGGGAATTGAAAGTGAAATCATAGATAATTTTGTGAAATATACTGACACTATTTCATTTCATCATCATATCGTATGGCATTTTTATCTTCCTGCTTGGATCCGAGGGGGGAGGGGGGGGAGAGGGGGTCAGATTTCGAGATCGAGGTCCTGCAGTCGCACGTCGGAGACTCCCTTTTACAAACAAATTATTTAATATTTTGAAAAAAATTACCTATGTTGAAACCATGATAATTTGATTCTGCTCTCGATTCTAAACAAACTACTATCTAGTTTTGCGTTAATTCATTTCAACATTCATTCATTAAAACATTGTATACAACTAATTAACAAACATTTTTCAGTTCCCACCGCAATATGCAGCTATCTCCGAGCAGCATCAGCCTGCAGAACTTATCCCTAACTTCTCAACGATAGAGTACACAATCACACGGGCACAGACTATGCCCCCTATCTACCTGCTCGTGGTAGACACATGTTTAGACGAGGAGGAGCTTGGAGCTTTGAAGGATTCGTTGCAGACATCCTTGAGTTTGATGCCGCAGAATGCTCTGGTTGGGTTGATTACGTTCGGACGTATGGTGCAGATTCACGAGTTAGGTGGGTAAAGAGAAAATAGATTGAAATTGTTTTTTGAATTTAACAATCTTTAGTCTTCTACTCTTTCAATGTTCTATTCTATTCAATTTTTTTTAAAGAGGAATTTTAAAAAAACTACTTCCATCTTGGTTATGATGATTTTGCCAATGTCTAGTTTAAGTAGCAAGAATGCTTGACATTATACGGCAGTTTATGTATTTTGGTGACTTCAGGGATTGTTTTTCGAAAAGAACCACCAGTGGAACTTCGTTGTAGGCCCGGGAGGGGGCAATCAACAATCGATGAGCGACGCGATTATCCAATAGCAGAGCTACAACGCGACTCCTCTTTCAATATTGCATAATTTTAAATTTGTGTTTTCGTAATAAAGTAATGAATAAAAGTAGAAAGTATCACACTATTTAAAATGCTAACTGCATTTTAATGTAGTGTCTGTTGTAGGTGATTATTATCTAAAAGAATTGTTATTCATTTGGGGGAACAACAATGTAAATCATAAAAAATATTGACATGAGAAGGTTTGACTTTCAAATAATGTTAAAATATACAGGGTCTTTCTGACTAGACCCAAATGTGTGGGACTGCAGATTTTAGTTGTTCAGTTTGATGGTCTGATCATCATCTTAAAAAACCGTCAGCATATAAAGAAAGACCCTATATTTATGTTGGCCTATTCTGATAAAAAATTTTAACCATTGCAGGCACAGAAGGCATATCAAAATGCTACGTATTCAAAGGCACCAAAGATCTGACCGGCAAACAGATCCAAGAACAACTCGGTATCGGCCGTGTTAACGCTCCAAACCCACAGCAGCGTCAAGGGGCACCCACTCCGCAACCACCAGCACACCGGTTCTTACAACCTGTGAAACAATGCGACATGGCCTTAACAGATCTACTTGGAGAACTTGGCAGAGATCCTTGGCCTCTAGGCGTTGGAAAGAGACCGTTACGAAGCAGTGGAGTTGCTCTGTCTCTAGCTATAGGCTTACTGGAGGTAACCTACCCCAATACTGGTGCACGAGTCATGATGTTCCTCGGAGGGCCGTGCTCTCAAGGCCCAGGTCAGGTGGTGAACGATGAGCTCAAGCAGCCAATCCGTTCTCACCATGACATTCACAAGGATAATGCGAAGTATATGAAGAAAGCTATTAAGCATTATGAGGCGTTGTCTCTAAGGGCAGCTACGAACGGCCATTCTATTGATATTTATTCGTGCGCTTTGGATCAGACTGGATTGATGGAGATGAAACAGTGTTGTAATTCTACTGGGTAAGTTCCACAAAGTTGTGCAGTTTTAATGTGATGATTGGGGACATGAAGTAAAGTATCCTTTTGCTTAGACTTTTAGAAGGTATATTCTACCTATCACTAACTTTGACTATCAGAATCTATTTGATTAAGAACTATCAGATTAACTTTGTCAAAGTATTAGTCGTTTTTTATCCATTTGTCAATACTGTGATTATTTTAGGCCAATTTTATGTTGACGGGGATTAGTTATTATTTTGGGAGGGCTATTGCAAGCCGAACTGCCGAAGCTTATACCACTGCCACCATTGCTGTACGTCTAGAATGGTTTCTCTACACACGCACGACGCATCTTTGCTCCATAGAAAATAACCGGGAACAGGTTATCTTAGCTATCTATCTGCGCTTATCGGAGAGCGAAAGCCGCGCTTGCCGCGACAAGTAGTACGGAATAAAGCAGAGTCGCGCGCAAGAAGAAAAATCTTGCTAGACGTGCTGGTCTTTTGTGTTCGCCCCATGCTCGCCCATATTTTACACATATCTCCGAACTTATGGTATTTTCTTTTCTTTCTCGGGTACCTATGTATATTAGGTTTCCTCGAGATTTTTAGTCCTTCACCGCCGAGCCAATGATAATAACAAATACAACTGTACATAAATTCCGTAGAACTCAGTACTATAATCTGTAAAATCAAATTATAGTTGTTTTTCCTGTTTTTACATTTAATTCATTTCTCTTACAGTGGTCACATGGTGATGGGTGATTCCTTCAACTCGTCGCTATTCAAGCAGACATTCCAAAGGGTCTTTGCTAAGGACCAGAAGGGAGATTACAAGATGGCATTCAATGGAACTTTGGAAGTCAAATGCAGCCGTGAACTGAAAAGTAAGAACAATATTTTTTATCAGTGTACCATAAAACCTCCATAGGCTAGCATAGGCCACCTTTTAATTGCGCCAAAATCACGGTGCGGCAATTTTTTTTAAAATGCGATTTCGATGTTAGTGCCATAGAGAAAGTTTTTAAGTTTGATTATCTGATCACACCATAGATTGAATATTATCAAGATACGCTGAACGTGTATACTGGAAAGGGATGGAGATATGACAAAAATGTATGAAAAATGGTTTTGTCTTTGTAAGCAATTTCAACTTGGTCAAACAAAAATACCGCATACGCAGAGAGGGACAAACATCGATTTTATCTCGCTCACTCTATGCTATAAGCATATAAGATAAGCCTATCTCGTTTTTTCGATTATTATTATTTTAATGATTTTCTCATACAAACAGTATCGGGTGCGATCGGTTCGTGCGTGTCGCTCAACGTGAAGGGACCTTGCGTGTCTGACCAGGAAGTCGGCATGGGCAACACCTGTCAGTGGAAGATGTGCACCTTTGACCCCAGCACCACCATGGCCATATTCTTTGAGGTAATCTTCATTTTAATATTGCAAAGTTGAATGTTTTGAAATGGCATGACAGAGTTATACCTACTACGAATTTCTTTAAGAGGTAAAAACGTCACTCCATTTGCATAATTGGGTAAAAACTATACGACAGTAAGTTACGAGGGTTAGGGGGGCGTCGTATCCGAAGATGTAGATGAGTTCGTATCTTGCTTATACTCTTAATGCATATTGCCAATTTGCAACTGTATCAAAACAATTCTGTGCTGTCATATAAAATCCGAAACAAGAGTGTTCACGACAGGTATTTAATCAGCCAGGTAAAAAAAAATGTCAAATGCCAGGTCAAATTTGGATGAATTTTATTTAAAAACTTCATCATTATGTTAACGCGCCAATTTATAATTTTTATTAAATCAACAATGGATTAGATATATTATTTTAATGTTATATGTTCTAAAGTGGTTTGTGTAAAAAATAAAATTTATTTACATTATTTATTGACATTACTAGAATATGAATGAATATGCCTATCGTGGAGATTGAATTGTAATTCCTACCTAATTAAAATTTGTTTTGTAAATTGTGTTTGTTAGATTCAACTTTCTATAAATAATATTGTATGCCTGACATAGGTAAAACTGTGAAGTAAATTTTTATGATAAGACCTGCACGTATACCAGTTTGTGACAATAAATGATTTCTGATTTCTGAAAAAGCCATTGTCTGTATGCAGGACAAAGGCCTCTCACGAATATGGGTGAGAGGGACAGATAAACATATTATGCAGATTGGTGCAATTTTCAGTGCACTTTGCCTCCGACGTAATTTAAAGAATATAGATGCCTTTAACGTGTCTTCCAAAGCACGGATCACAGAGCATTATTGAAACATTGTTTGATGTAATATAATAATTCATTGTTAGGTGGTGAACCAGCACGCGGCGCCGGTGCCGCAGGGCGGGCGGGGCTGCGTCCAGCTCATCACTCAGTACCAACACTCCACCGGGCAGCGACGCGTCAGAGTTACCACTATCGCTCGCAAGTAAGTTTATTAAATTAGCTGTGCTGGTTGCACATAATACAGTATATTCATTAGCCTATATTCAACCAATTGCTCGTCTTACAAATAAGCGGGAGCTGTCCATACTCCACCACTCGTGCCATGTCGGGTAATAATGGTTGGCTCCAATGCAGTCTTTACAAATAAGGAATAAATATGCGAAATATCATAGTATTCCAAGAATTTTCAAATTTTGTTTAACTACGAGTACCTCCCCTGCCTTAATTTAACAAAAAAAAAAACCGATCCAAAACGTGTTCTTCTAAAAAAAATCTTTTAAAACAATTTTTTTTAATTTCCTCATTAAATTACACTTATATAACTTTCTTCAATCATCGATTCAGGAGAAACTGACTTTGATATTATTGCATAGTCTGTATAAAAACGAGTTTCACTCAGCCCCGCTAAGTAAAAATAGCATAAGTCAGCATATCATTATTTGCACTTATGCTTTTTTTTCTTCGCAGGGCAACACTGCCCTTACTCACTTTCTCAAACTCAATCACAATATCAAACATTCATTTAATCAAACCATCTCTACTATCCATTAGTTGGGGCGACGCAGCGGTAAATCTCCATCACATATCAGCCGGGTTCGACCAGGAATCGGCCGCCGTGGTAATGTCCCGCCTCGTAGTCTACCGCGCCGAGCTGGAGGATGGGCCTGATGTACTGCGCTGGCTCGATAGGATGCTGATCAGACTGGTAAGTCATCAGTCATCACGTATGCATAAAATTATAGACCTGTATACTGGTAATGTAGTCTCGTGGCTTACCACGCCGCTCCGAGCTTAAGGATAGGCCCGACGTGCTGCACTGGCTCGATAGGACGCTGATTAGTCTAGTACGTCATCAGTAATAACGTATACATGACATAGGCGAAGTGATGGCAGGTGAAGTGTTTGGCTGAGATTTGGCAAAACCTGGACGCGATTGGCGGAGAACTGAGAAGGATGACAGAATGCGGAGGATGCTAAAAATGATGCTATAGTCATGCCTTAGGGCAGTTTATTTTTATTTCTTTTTATTTGACCTTTTCATGATTTTGCCTACCTAAAATAATTAAAAGTTATAGAAACCAATGCAGATAATGATCTAGATTATCATTACCGTAATGATTATGGTACTGACATGCATACTATGCAATCTAATGTATGGGACAGCCAGGCAAAGACTGAAACGGTTAATCAATCTGAAAAACATTCACTATGGAGCCATTGAGTAATTATGTACTCACTTGAGTGAACACCGCGCATCTTTACGCTGTCCCATATAAATGTGGCGATATCGCCACACTTACTTAGTAAATCGCTATCTCTTTCACCTGCCCGCACTCGTACTACTCTTACGTGGTGTATGACGTTTGTTTATCGTATTAGATCTATACGTAGTACATAATAGTTCAATGTATGGAGCCAAGCTAATGCTCGGCTGTTCCTTACAACCTGTAAAAATGGTTTATTACCCCAGTGCTAGTAAAATATACTCAATAATGAACCTTATTCCAGTGCCAGAAGTTCGGCGAGTACGCAAAGGACGACCCGAACAGCTTCCGCCTGTCCGAGAACTTCAGCCTGTACCCTCAGTTCATGTACCACCTCCGTCGCTCGCAGTTCCTACAAGTATTCAACAACTCGCCCGACGAAACTACTTTCTATAGGTGAGTTCTTGCCGACAAGATTAGAGTCACCACTGTTAAGAGTAACGATATCGCCGCGTTCCTTCACGACATCGCCTCATTAACGCCGCGATATTTCTGGAGACGCGACATCGTGGCGATAAAGTTCAGTAAAAGTTTCTGCGATTTGCGACGTAGCGGCGGTGCCGTTACGACGTTGTTGCAAATGGATATCGAAAGTATAAGGTTTCTTTGTTTGACTACGGAATCATAAACAAGATTTTTTACGAAATTACAATAGGACAGAAAACAAACAATTTATAAGCGATTGATTTCTATCGTTTATGAAAGAGATACAAATCACATAAAGACACGACGTTGGTCATCATCACAGAACATTATCAGACGGGTTAGAAATGCAAAGTAGCGCTTTTGCTTGGGCGACGGCTGTCGCCACTTGTCTTCCCGCTCACGCTGCTACAATTACTCATGCCCTCTCGCTCGCACCACGCCGCGCGCCTTATGGTGCTATGTAAATCTTTGCATAACCTGTGGTGACACGTTTCACGCCTACTTTGCACTTCTAACCCCTCTTATAATGTTCTGTGGTCATCATCATCATCATCTCAGCCGATGGATATCCATTGCTGGACATAGGCCTCCCCCAAGGATCGTCACAACGACCGGTCCTACCGCGGGAACGTTGGTCACTTCTATAATATTATATAAGGTCTAACAAAATTAGGTGAAACTATTTTAAGGGGGTGATCAGACCATCGAACTGAAGAACTTTCTCTATGGGACCAATATCGAAATCGCGAACAAAAATCAGCTGTCCCATACATTTAGGTCGAGTACGTTTGTATGGAACAGCTGATTTTTTTTTCGCGATTACGATATTGGTCCCATAGAGAAAGTTGTTCAGTTTGATGGTCTGATCATCCCCTTAAAATAGTTTCACCTAATTTTGTTAGACCTTATATTTGTCTCTTCCTAAGGCATAAAACATTGTAATCGTAAATTTTGAACACATCTATACTTGTACTTTAGTGTTGTTGTTTAGGATGAAATTTAAAGTAATAAAAACATTTTCATCATCATCTTTCCCTTGCAGGCACATGTTGATGCGCGAGGACCTGACGCAGTCTCTCATCATGATCCAGCCGATCCTGTACTCGTATAGCTTCGGAGGTCCCCCGGAGCCGGTGCTGCTCGACACCTCCTCCATCCAGCCCGACCGGATACTACTCATGGACACGTTCTTCCAGATCCTCATCTACCACGGAGAGGTCAGTTGACACGTCATTCCGATATTGTTGGCCCGCTGGCTCTGTTGGCAGTGAGCTTGACTGCTGATCCGAGGGCCGCGAGTTCGAATCCAGCAAGTGGCAAATATTTGAATGAGAGGGCCGCCAATTCGAATCCAGCATGTGGAATATTTGTATGATGAATATGAATATTTGTACCTGATCAGATGTTTGTATCTAAACAAGGTGATTTTTTCAAATTTCAGGGTTGGTTCAGATCATCAAACTGAACACAAATTATACTACGGGAGCTAACCTTAAATCGCAAAAAAAACTGCTATTTCATACATTTGAGTCGAGTAGTTCTTTTTTGCGATTTCAGTTTCGCTCCCATTTAGTAAAGAAAGGTTGTTCAGTATGATAGTCTGAACCAATATTCAAGTCCAAACCAGTATTCAAGTCACGTCTACGCCATCTATCGCAATATGTTGAACTACGTTTTATTACCTATCTGAAAACCCATTCTTCTGAAAAGTTCAATGTATTGACATTCTTTTTCCACTTACAAATCTTAATGTTTGGTAACTTTAAAAACAAATGACACTACAATTTCCCCTGCAGACAATAGCGCAATGGCGCGCTCTCCGCTACCAGGACATGGCGGAGTACGAGAGCTTCGCGCAGCTGCTTCGAGCGCCGGTTGACGATGCGCAGGAGATCCTCCAGAGTCGCTTCCCCGTGCCCCGATACATCGACACTGAACACGGCGGCTCTCAGGTCCGTATACATTCTATTACAGTACGACCAGGAAGATAATTCCGCTCGGCAATCTTCGTTTGCGCAGAACAGACCCAATTTCTCGTCAAATCCCAAAGTAATTTAGTAATCAAAGGGTGCAAAGTAGGATAGCAGCGAAAAGCGAGCGGAAACAATTGGCCTATTGCGGCAAGGTATTTTAGGCCCGGGAAGGTGGCTATAATTACGCTCGCTGTTTAAATTCGTCAATTACGCAGCTACATCGGTAAGACTTATAAATCTGGTACTACTGTACATGGATGATGGCATATGGACGAAGGTAGTGACAGAATGGTAGCCGAGTGAGGGTCGGTGATCTAGGCACTGTTAAGAATCCCCTCCACTCTCCACTAACTGCCTCCGTGGTCTAATGGTTAAGAGCATTGGCTCTCGGCACGGATGTCGTGGGTTCGATTCCCACGGGGGACACCTAGTGATATGGCACTTTGTGCGTTTTTCCGCAGTTGGTTAGGACATTGCAGGCTGAATCACCTGATTGTCTGAAAAGAAAAAATGATTCCGTGTCTCGGATGGCACATTAAGCCGTTGGTCCCGGCTACTATCTCTAGTGGTAGTAGTGGTTACATAAAAACCATGTCAGAGGCCGTAACGCGGTCTGAAAAAACTTTGACACCAGGGCTCTGCCCACACGATAAGAAGACTCCCCTCCAGGTTCCACCTCACTCGGTTGTCCACGAGGTTACCGACCATAAGGTTGCGTTTTCACTGATGCGGATTGGAGCGGAGATGTGTAAAATCATCCAATTGAATTGCTCAATTTTACTCGCTTGACGGAATCAAGCTATACTATTGGTTGATTTTACACATCTCCGCTACGCTCTGTTAGAAATGGAAACGCACTCTAAGCCTTGGTTTAGTTCTTACAGTCTCTCGGTGCTTACCTCTTCTCAGTGCGAGCCCGTTTCATAAAGTGTCCGTGGTTTGCCGATGAATGATGGTCAGACGACTTCTGTAAAGCCACCGCGCGCCGTGAAAAACGAGATGACTATTGCACAGGATCGTTGTAGACATAGTGTAGAAGAGGTTTATAATCCTAGAGAAAGATGATGAATTATGCTTATTTTCTGGTTTTAAATAAAGTTATAAGATGATGTAGGAATTCTATTAAAAAGCTGTTAATTATGGTGGTAGATATAAAAACAACTATATAATGTTGCCAAAGCAATGGATCAAATATATGTGGTCTCAGACACTGGCTAAGCTGGTTTCAGTCCATACAAAAGTTTGACGCACAATACGCATAGACGGAATTAATAAAAGTAATATTTTATATATGGAAAAATAGTTTAGAAAATCTAGTTGCCGCGTCACAAATAACATTTGCAATTTATAATATAATTACGAAGATATAAAGCTTTTAAAATTTTGTATGAGAAATTTCAAAGCTTTATATCTTCGTAATTATTTCTGACGTCTTCGTGTTATTTGTGACGCGGCATCTAGATTTTCTGAACTATTTTTCCATATTTACAAAGTTAATTATATTAATACCGTCTACGCGTATTGTGCGTCAAAGTTTTGTATAAAATTGACCCCTCTGCAACCACCTTAATTTAAATAAGTTTTCGTTAGCGACTTGCTGTTGCGGTTTGCGTCCCATAGGAATCAATAACTTGGAACTAGCTCTAAAACTCCGAGTTCTTATACATGGCAGGTTCATTATTTACCATGACAGGTTACAATAAATCATACACACTTATGCAAACTAATTAGGTAGGTTGGTGAACATCAAATAGAGATTTGCTGTAACAGTGACTTAATTTCAAAATGCGTTAGAATATATTAAATTAAATAATTTTTTATTTCAGACCAGATCCATAACAGCGTTAGTAAGGGCTTGAAACTATGTTTGCTATGTTAGCATTACAATAAAACAAGAATAAATGTTCAAAGTTTTTGATTAAAAAAATCTCAATAAACAAATCAAATAGATTCGACACTGCGCGGTCCGTCATCAGGTCTTGTATTAGCTGCTAATATGCTTTCCAGCATATCGTTCACTTTCTGCTGTGTCATGAGGAAGTTCCTGAAATGCGTGTCGTCATATTTGGAGCCCACCTTCATGTTTATAGGTATCTGTTGACGAGAGGACAATTCTTTGTTTTCCTCTCTGTGCTCGAATTTGTGCTCTTGAGGCCACTGGCCTAGACTTTCCAATCTTTCGTGATAGCCTTTGATGTTGTGTTCTCGTGGATGTCCACGATCGTGCTCCAAATGATGAGGTATAATGTAAGGGTAGCTAAGTACATTAGGCTTAGCTCCGGTGTGAATTTTTGCGCTGTCGTTTTTGTGGTTATGAAACATTGCTTGCCAATCCTCAAACTTACCACCCAAACCACTGTGTTTAGGATTCTCTAATTCTAGCGTGCGTTTAGAGTAGTTCAAATTAGAGTAAGAGTTTAACATTTCTTTCCGATTCACGATATCTTCTTTCGTGTCAGGATTTCTACCATAGTGAGTCATGTACTGCCAACGCTGTCTATCAGCATTGTTCGTAATATAGGGAAACTCTGTAGATACAACAAAGTTACGATTGAACGGCGATGGTTGCGATAGTGTTATGACGAGAGGCGGTATTTCGTTCTGATCTGTCTGTATTACTATTGGAGCTGGCCTCAATTGGTTTATGTTTATCAACGGCGCGGTTTTTACTCCATATGGATTCAGTGCAGGCATTTGCGGTAGAGCTTGATAAACCATGTTTACAGGGTTTGTGTTTATCGACGGCGCATCTTGAGGCGGCGTTTTAGTTATTATGTTAATGGTGTTTTGTTTTTGCCCCATCCGCGGCTCCGGTTCATGGTCTTTCGCTTGCTGTACGAAAGGGCTTACTATCATCGACGATTGTTTCATGGGTGAAGAAAAAAGCGTAGCTTTTACTCCATATGGATTCAGTGCAGGCATTTGCGGTAGAGCTTGATACATCATGTTTACAGGGTTTGTGTTTATCGATGGCGCATCTTGAGGCGGCGTTTTCGTTATTATGTTGATGGTGTTTTGTTTTTGCCCCATCCACGACTGCGGTTCATGGTCGCTAGCTTGCTGTATGAATGTGTTTTCTATCATTGGCGATTGTTTCATGGGTGATGAAAAAAGCGAGGCTTTTACTCCATATGGATTCAGTGTAGACATTTGCGGTGGAGTTTGATACATCATGTTTATAGGGACGTTGTATCCAATATTTTCGGTCATATTGTATTTTGCTTCTGGTGTTTCTACTGTCTTATCCCTGAAAGATTTGATTTGTTCGAATAGGTCTATGAATTTTTCTATTGCTTGAGATGCTCTTTGCACTTTGGTTAGGTCGAGTTCCTGTGTTGTCGTTTGTAGATCTGTAACATTAATTAAATGTTACTTACAATTACTTAAAATTGAAAATATTATATCAAACCGTATTAAATAGTGTACCGGTTAAAGTAGTCGGAGCTAGTGAAGTCGGAGCTAGTGAAGTCGGAGCTAGTGAAGTCGGAGCAAGTGAAGTCGTCGTGAAAACACTAGTCGTGGTCGCACTAGATGTAGTGGTTGAAGTAGCGCTTGTTGTGGATATATCTCGTCTTAAATCTTTTAAAACTATCTCTTTAATACTTTCAGCAATTTGTCTTACTATCTCCGTAGTTAAAGGTTTCGTCGAATCATTTTCCGAAACATTTCCTGCAACTTTTTCTATCAATTTAGGATATTTTTCAGTTGGTTTTTCATTTTGGTGGGAAGAAGTTTTGTCAGGCTTGTCTTCGCGATCTGTTACTTTTCGTTGATAATTATAATGTTGAAGAGATCTATGAGTGGTTTTGTAGTCTTCATTGTCATCTAATTCTTTCTTGTTGTCGTAAGTATCGACGGGTTTAAAGTATGTATTTTTATTGTTAGACTTATTGGTCCAATTTACTTTTTCATCCATCATTAATTTATCTTTTGAATAATTAACATCATATGGCAATGGTGTTTTTTTTTCAGGCCCCATATATTTTTGGTCTTGTTCGACTGTCTCTTCTTTTACGGGATTATGCGCATTATTAGCCAAAAAGCTATTAAGCTGTTGTGAAACAAGGGTTAATTTGAAATTATGATCATTTTCCGGTTTTGTTCTTTTTTTGGAAAGAAATTTTGATATCAGCTTGCTGATGTGTTCTATTTCTTTAGATTCATTATTTTCGGAACTATTTCCATTGTTTTTACGGTAGTTATTATGACTATTTTGTGTAACCCTATATTGGTTTTCATGATAGGAAGGGTTCGCATTATTCTGAGGATTGTTATATTTATTTTCATTGTTATTATTGGCATTGTTTTGAATTTCTGTATATGTTTTTTCTTGGTTATAATTCGAATTATTTTCAGAAAATCTTTGGTTATTATTTTGGTACTCGTTTGCGTAAATTTCTGGTTCACTGTATCCATTTCCCTGATAGGTGTATCTGTTCCCCTGATTGTAGTTGACCGGATTTATTTTGATATCTCTATGTACATTTTCACGATAATTATTCACATTGATTTCGGGTTCTCTGAATCGAATTCGATTCCCATAGTTATCATTTGGATTATTTTCGAAAACTGCGTATTTATTGGTTCGGTAATTGTTCTCATTATAATCCAAATTAATGTTTCGGTTTTCTTGATTATTATTAGTATTATTTTGAGCTAGTCTGTATTTATTTTGAAGGTAAAAATTGCTTTCAATGGTTCTTGAATTTCTGTCATTATTTTCATTGTAAGTATTCGCGCTATTTTTGCTATCCCTGTACTTATTTTCTTGGTAATTGTTAATCGCAATATTATCTGGATTATTTTGTGTGACTTGAGGAGGCTGGTGAATTTGGTGATAAACGATCTCATCTGTCAACATTTTGGGACTCGCTTTTGTCTCATTTTCAGTTTCAACATTTCTTGTGTCTCCGCTTGTCATGTTCTTTCTAACATACATTTGCCAAAATCTGATAACGCTGTCTAGTTTTGGTTGTCCTTTATCATACTCGATAAATAATTTCTCATTTATATTTTCAGTAGTTGGTGTCACTGTAGTATGAATGTTGAATATTTTTTCTGTATTTTTATCTTTTTGAATATATTCTTGAGTTGTTAAAACATTTCGTATGTTTGATTCTTGGTCAAATTTAATTTTTTCCTCTAAAATCTTTCTTTGATCGTTGAATAATCGTATGATCTGTTCTATATTAGTATTTATTAGTGTAGATCTTGCAGTTGTTGTTATAATATCGGTGTACATGTTAGTGTTGTCGTTGTGAATGTAGTCTTGAGTAGTTAAAACTTTTCTTGAGATAGATTTTGACTCAGAATTTATACTATCGACTAAAAACTTTTTTTGGTCGCTGAAAAATTGTAAAACTTTATCAATATCAGTCTTTAGTGTACGCGCCACGTTCTTTCCTTTAGAGTCGACTGAAAGGAAATTAAATTTATCATAATGTCTATAAGAATTTTCACTTCACAAATATATTTTTATTTATGTAACATAACTTACTTTCAGGTAGAGTTTCTGTGAAGATATTCATATTAGTCTTATTTTGATTGCCACCTCCCGTTTCTCTTTCAATTCTTTGAGTACTAGTAACACTCTCAGTGGTAGACTGTGTCAGGCATTGCCGGCGAATTTCCCTAAAATAATAAAGCACATTTACAAGTGTAATAAAGAAGATTAGGCAAGTAAAACTACTCTATACTCACTCATTGTTCAAATCGTTGATGTTTACGTTGTGCCGCTGCAGTTTCTGCAACATGCTCACATCCAAGTCTTCCTTTTGTATTCCACTCAGCAGTAGAACGCATATTAGATCTGAAAATCGTTCACTGTTACCACAGGTAGTCTTTTCACAGATGGCTACCGATATTGTGCTCTCAAGTAACCTTCGCGCGATGTCACTTACAAATGATTTAACTAAATATTTTGTAATTGAAACCTTTTAGCGCACGTTGCGTGCCCTGAACGTTTGCGTGTATTGTTACTCGTGGAAACGTACATGAGATGGCGACGGCAGCCAGCAGAGCCCGGCACAACATTTCGACTTGTTATCGCTTTACTAAACCTAACTAACTTCATTGTTTTATTCACAATGGATCTTTCGTTCATACTGTGTTTCGTATTTGCTCTTTTTCTTTTGCGTTGTTCGACCATGTGTAATCTGATTATTTATTTGATACATTTATTAAGGTATTTATGACATGAAATACATATGATGTTAACTTTAATATATAAGGTCTAACAAAACTAGCTGAAACTATTTTAAGGGGATATCAGACCATTAAACTGAACAACTTTCTCTATGAGACCAATATCAAAATCCCAAAAAGAAAATCTACTGTCCCATACATTTAGGTCGAGAAGGTTAGTATGGAACAGCTGATTTTTGTTCGCGATTTCGATATTGGTTCCATAGAGAAAGTTGTTCAGTTTGATGGTCTGATCATCCCCTTAAAATAGTTTCACCTAATTTTGTTAGACCTTATATTTTCTTAAGGTATACAGCACAGAAATGATATACAGAAAAAAATTATAAACGTTTAAATCATGTTTATATTTCTATGACATGTCTACAGAAGGACATAAACATTAAAAAAACTGAAATTTCTTCTTTAATCTAATACGATATTCATATTATGTCTAAAGCGCGGTTTATACAGAAGAGATCTGTGGCGATGTTGGATAGTCAAAGTAATACAATATTAAACCTTATAGTACGTAGCATAGCGTCGCCGTCGTTTGGAGAATTACGACAAAAACGACGCTATGCTACGTACTACATATAAGGTTTAATATTGTGTTACTTTGACTATCCGCCACCGCCACACGTCTCTTCTGTATAAACCGCGCTAAAATCTAAATCAACATAATGATAATGTACCACCGCATAAGATAATTGGCAAAATTGCAATTATTTATTACGTTTGTTAGTGAATACATAGATAATATTTTGGAATAGACTATATAATATTATTACATATTTAGATGCGTCTTATACAGTATAGGTCTACAGTGACGTTTTTCCGTATTTCAAAAACCAGAGGTACATTTTCAACCCAGCCACGCTCAAAACACGTCTGAATCTCAACCTAAGGGTTTGTGTAGGTATATGTAGTTAAATAACGGTGTCGTTTTTGTATTTTTCCAGGCCCGATTCCTTCTGTCAAAGGTCAATCCTTCACAGACGCATAACAACATGTACGCCTATGGCGGGGTGAGTGCATATATTATATATCCTTTGTTATACCTCTTATCATTTCCTAATAATTAATGAAAAAAACATTTTTAATATGCTAAAATTCTTATAAAATGTATGGCATTTTGTTTAGTTCATTTTGTCGAAATTTTTAATAAAAAACCTTGCATGGAGTTATTGCAGATATAAATATGCCATAGAGCATGGTGTGAATTATAACGTTTTTTTTGTTTCATCATTGTTTTGGCGAATACCAGGCGATGCCGATACCATCAGCGGTAGTTTATTTTTATTTTAATTGGGAATGTGTTGGTTACTAATGCTTTTTAAACTACTTCTAAAATTGAACAATATTGCTTTTTCTTTCTATTGCATGATTATTGATTACATAAGAGAATGTTCTGAGGTTTCAGAATATCTCTGACTACCTCCTCGAGGAATACAGGGTGTTACAGAAGTAATAATAAAAATTGAAAACTTTTAGGGTGGTGGTTTAGACAAACAAACTGAACAACTGGGTAGGTGTAAATACCTACCTATAGTTATTCAATAAATTAGTTTGACTTTGACTAACTTTCACTATGGGAACAACATCGAGTAACATCGGAAACACACCGCAAACGATGTGTTTCCGATGTTACTTATCATGGCGATTATGTGCAAATCTCCTCATTTTGGGGGAGGCCTATGTCCAGCAGTGGACGTCTATCGGCTGATGATGATGATGGAACATCGGAATTTTTTACGCGATTTCGATATTGGTCCCATAGTGAAAGTTGTTCAGTTTGATGGTCTTAACCACCCCCTTAAATGTTTATTTGTATTTTTGTAACAACCTGTATAGTCGTGAGCTTATAAATGCATGCATGCAAGTAACATAAGTGTCTGTCAAACTAGACTTGTCCATCAATGAACGATATGTTTTTGACTGTTGCAGCAAAATCTAATTGTGTTTTTACATATCACACATTACCGAGATTAATTTGTCAAAAACATGTATCGATACAAATCGAACCTTCATGTCATTATAATAGTGTTTCTTAGTGCGAAACCAAGGTGGTGTATCGTTTTTCTCTGACACTAAATATCTTGGACATTGTAAATATAAATAAAACTGACACTGACTAAACACTGTAATTATAATAATTGTAAATCATCTTGAACACAGATAACGATTAATCTTTTGCTATTAGGTATAAATTTATAACAAGAAAATTTTCCATAATAATTAACTGAGCGACTCTTTAGTCTAAATAGGAAATGTGAGCAATCTAATACAAAATTGCAAATACAATGGGCAACTCTTTACTCACACTATACAGGGTATAAAGTAAATGCGTTACGCGATTTAGCTTCAGACCGTCAAAATGAACAACTTTTTTTATGGGACCAACATTGAAATAAAAAATCTGCTGTTTCTTATATTTGGGGTGGGTCGAGCGGCAAAAACCACAATTTTTATTAAGATTTCGATGTTGGCTTCATAGTGAAAGTTGTTCAGTTTGATGGAAACTTTAGGGGATGCTTCAGACCATCAAACTGAATGTTACATACTTTAGGGCCTAAAATATGTAACGCATTTCATTTTAAAACGTGTAGGTATAGTTATTGCACAATTTTATCAAAGTTTCAATATTTGATTGTGACACTGAGACGTTAAATGGTCAACATAACGTTTTGCATGTGATTTTTGTAAATTACATAATTATTTATGTTGTATATGTATTATAATATGTATATGTTTAATGTTTAATATTGGGCTAAAGCTAGAAACTTGGGTCGCTAGTGCTACAGAATCGCCAAAAAATCTGTGGTGTGACTTTTTATTGGGAGCAAATGATTCTGGGTTCCTTTACACTATTTTCTGTCAATGGTTGCTTTCGTTGGAGGTTACTGTTTTGGGTACTTCAACATACTTTCAGCAAGACAGTGGTGGCTTTTTATGTTTTTTTCATAGCCCTTTTGAAAGAAAGTCCCTTCAGTACTTATTATCAAATTGAAGTTGATGAAGAAAACTTTGCAGTTTCGATTATTTTATTACACTGGAAAAAATAAGTTAAGCTGGTGATTAAATGCTGTTTTGTGTCCGTCACGCTAAACTTCTGGACAAGTGACTAAACAAATGTTTAGTCTGTTATGTTCAGACCCAAATGGGTCTGAGTAATAAAATAAAATAACTTGATCACAGGGTTAATTAAATTCATTTCTATTATTTATTAAATTTCGTGCAGGCTCATTTCACAACAGCGGTATATTTTATTAAACTGATCCTAAGGCCGTGCGTTGCGTTAAGCGTGCACCCGCATGTGGGAACAGGTCGTGCAACGGATGATTAGTGCTCGGGGAAAGTGGTGGGGATTTTCGCGCAGGTTGATGACGTAAAAGGTGAATGAGATCGACCAAAGGTGTTTGCGCGTCAGCCGCCTCACGCCAAACAGACCAGAATTTGATTTCTGCGCCTTCAAGGTCATCGCTCATTACTCGTTGCGCGATCTGTTTCATACGCCATGCGGTTCTGTTTTCGGCAAAACTGAAGACAGCGCTTCGTTGCGCTGGTTTAGTAGAAACTAACCCGCGGGTGCACGCTCAACGCAGGGAAGGCCTTAAAAAACACCAGCTCAACAGCAATTACGAAGGGACTTTATTTCAAGGTTCGACCATTCTTGTACTAATTCTAAATGTAACTTTACCAGGACGGTGGCGCCCCCGTTCTGACGGATGACGTATCGCTGCAAGTGTTCATGGAGCACCTCAAGAAACTGGCGGTTTCCTCGACGGCCTAACAACACCACGCGTTGAGGACATACCTGCATCTCTCACAGAACTGATGCCTGGAGCTAGGATATTCATACAAACATCAAATCTCCTATAGGAGTGGCCAATCTTGTTCGCCCTGAAGTTGGTGTTACCGCTGACCATGGCAGGCCTCCTCTCACGAATGAGTGGTTAAAAGTGCACCTAGCGCGCCCGTTGCGTGTGGATGATTGCGCATATAAGTAGAGAAATCATACATGCATTGACCTACCGAAGTTCTTCCTTCAATAAAGTCGTCACCTTCGTAGCTATGTTCTATGTAGTTGGAAACAGGCATTAGTTCTGTATACTGTGTAGATTTCTATCAACGTTCTTTGCAATTTAAGTTATACAATTATTAATTATATTTTCTACAATGTAAATTTAATAAAATATGCAATTAAAATGTTTATAAATTGATTAAATGTTTATTTTTATGATAAAAAGAAATCTTAACTCTTCTATTTTCTCGACTATTGTCTATTCTTGTTTTCACACAAAAACTGTGAGCAGTATTATCTATCATAAATAATCATATTTGATTTCACACATTATATCAAAATGTTATCCGTGAACACAATTGTTCTGTATTTTTGGGCCAATAAAACGAAAGTTATTACAAAAAATAATTGATTTATTTTATCTACATAAACATCAATTAAAATAGTAATAAATATAAAGTACACAAATGTCGAAACCTATTCCATAAATTTTTGGTAGTAACTCACTATACATACCTAGTTTATTTATATCAGAGTGCCAGAGAGCTCATTTATAAACTCTCGCTAAAGATTGACATTGGTATTAAATCTTTTAAATGCAAACAATGTAAACATTAATTACATTTTTAGAACTAACAAAATCATCTAAGAAGCTAAGGGCACAATTTAATTGGCATTATAAAAAGAACCTTAAATAAAATGTTTTTAAAGAACAAACCAGAGTTGCACATAAATATACATAGAAACATTTAGGCTACAGTAACTTCCCATAATCAAACTTAGGTCTAAACAACAATAATTAATACTAAAACCTTATAATATAAATCCTCTAGATACTTATAATGTTCTCAGACATCAATAGAAGCTATAAATAAATCCTTTCACCCCTTTTGTGGTCCCGATGTGATGTCAAATTCAAAGAAAACTGTCAACTAGTGCACCAATCCAAAGCAAAATGGCTCACTTTCAAGTAAATACATAGATTCCAGAGGATTTATATTGTAATAATTAAACCAATATCACGAACACCCAAACTATTAAGCTTTAAATAAGTCCGTTAGAGCGTAGACAACTTATTTTTTAGTAAGAAGCCCATAAATTATGACCACAAGCACTATGGTCAGGATATACTTTATGTATATGGTTCAAGAGTTTGGAGGTCAATTGAGGAATCTGATTGACATCTTTTGTTCCACGTCTGTTCTCTCGAGAGCTCTGCAGAACTCGTCGAAGGCAATCATCTGGTCATTGTTTGTGTCTGCTTCTAGTATTGTGCGTTCTGCGATGCTTGTTAGTTGCTCTTCACTGAAAAAATTTAAAATTTAACTTAGAGACTGTTATCGGTTATCACCTTAATCAGAAAGTGGAAATTTCGGATTAACTAAATCTTATCTAAATGCCATTGTAATATCAAACCAAATGACGATATAAATTAAAATATAAAAAACTATATCAAGATGATACAATAAATAAAAGTTTTCTTTGAAAGCAAAGCAGAAAAATAAATGTGGTAAAAGGAATTGAGTTCAACTTCTTTGCCAAATGTGTGTTAACCTGTCACATCCCGACTTTAAAATAACAATTGATAAACAATAGACGACGGTCGATATCGCGTCGCCGGGATGTGACAGGTTAAATTCTTTCTACAGGGTCCAACTTAATATGCTGACGGTTTTTTAAAGGGATGCTCAGACCATCAAACTGGACAACTTTCTTTATGGGACCGATATCGAAATTTTAATTATAATTTTTTTTTTTATTTCATGTTTTTACCTAATGTTAGCTCCAACCATCATGTGAAGTATGGCCAGCAGCTCATCCCTGGAGATCTTGCCATCATTGTCCAAGTCATACATAGAGAAAGCAACTGCAATGAGATTACATTTTATTAAAAAAATCGAAATAAATTGATTGCATATCAAAATTACAGTGCAATAAATAATTCTTTAATTCTATAAAAAATTCTAGAATTTGAAGAAAGACTTGAACAAGTAGAGGGAGAAGTATTTCTATGCTAGAAGTTGACTTAACTGTCAACACCTGTAGCCCAGTCATTTTACGGTCTGAGCCGGGACTAATTAATAACAGATTTTTTTTTCGGTATAATATTGAAGAGACAATTTGAGCATAGAAATGTACCAAAATTAAAAAAAAAATCATGTCAACAACAGCCCCAAATTTTAAATTTAGCTATTATATCGTTCTAAAAAACCTGACGGTAAATTTTTTTTTGCATATACATACTACGAACATGGTGTGAATATTTTTGTCTACTTAGAAGGTTTTGAAAAATACATTCGTATTTTCTAATTAATTCCTCATTTTTTAATTGTCAATGCATATTTTATTGCTCAAATAAAATTTGTATTGTTAAATCTAAGTCAAATGAGTGCATTGGTATTATTATTATTAATTTAAAAGCCTTCTCGGACGCACAATTTTGATTTCTATGTCGCATAGCGAATTTTTTTAATCATTTTTTAAGATAGTCTTTTTGTCACTAAATGGTTACAGTTTAAAAGTCTTTTTTATTAATAATTACTCCCTACCCCGCCTAACAAAACTCCGTAAAATGACTGGGCTACTGTTCAATTTTCTCCGTAGCTGACCAATGAGCATATTTATCGATGCTATTGTCATCTATGTTGGGTTTTGTAGTCTTTATCATGATTAAAAAATTCACTATTTGTCTCAAAGTATTTAATTTGATTGCTCTAGAACCCACAAAGCGTCCCACTAGACAGATTCTTGAGCACAGCGGCTGCATTATCGTAGACCAGAATGTGTCAAAATGGAAAAACATTGCAGATACTGTTCTAAGCAGCACTAAACCAAATATACTCACATCTCAATTTCTCCTCTCTGCTATTAAGTTTATTCTCCCTATTTTTCCTGATAGGTCTAAAGTGAGACAGCACCCTCATGAACTGCAGAAAGTTTACTCTGTCATCGTGGCTCTCTGTGAAGAAGGAATGAACGATACGCTCGCTCAGAGGGTTGATGGCAAGCTCAGGGATACGGAGGAAGTCCTCGCGGGAGAGAGTGCCGCAGTCGTTCTTGTCAAGTGCCGTGAATCTTGAGTAAAGACGCTCTATCTGGTTCGGTGTGACTGGAAAGATTTAAATTGTTTTTTAAGGCCAGGCCACACAGAGACGGTTTTGCGGGAAAGTGGGCCAGAGGCGGACCTGCGGGAAGCGAATATCTCCGGACCCGCTCAGTTTTCTGTGTGTTTTGTTGTGTATGGTGTGGTGTGGTACTAATGTTCGAGTTTTTATGTACCATACTAAACAGAAATACGCGCGGGTCCGGAGATTTTTGCTTCCCGCAGGTCCACCTCCGGACCGCTTTCACGCAAAACCGCCTCTGTGTGGCCTGGCCTTTAAAGTTGTTTCCCAAAAATGAGTAGGAAAAGATTGCTACCAGTTAATATGATGATTATCTAAATATGCTTTGTCATATTCACAACATAACCAATATGCCAACCAACACTGATAATTGCATTATCAAGCTATTGGTCTCCAGACTACATAATAGTCAATCAAATCAACATTTTTTATTCTAAATAATATCACATAGATAGCTTTTCGACATAATTTTTTGAATCTATCACCGCGTCGGAAGGTGTTCTGTTGAGAGAAGATGCGGCCAAAAACTCTACAACACACATCTTTTAAACAAAAGTTTATTATATTAGTTTATTTACTTGTAACAGTGTCTTAGGAAATATTATGAAAAATTAACAATTCTTGTTTAGACAGTTTTGACATTTACCATGGGAATTCTTCAAACCACTCACAATAGCTTTAGAATATTAAGCAGGTATTATTTTCTTAGCTCAAAGTAAACAAAAGAGGTACCTACACCCAGTTTCTTCCTGTATCTGCGCAATTTCTTCTTCCCTCAACAACAATGAAGATTTGTTTCCCATCTTGTTGGTTTCTCGTAATAACCTTCTGCACTTACTGGGCGACCTTTAGCGATGTATGTAGCCGATAAGCTACGCTACTTAATCCGTGCATATGCGAAAACAGTAATTGATTTTCTTGAAATTCTTCACGCACTGCTCAAGTGTTCACACAGCATACCAAAGTTGGATTTTAGGTTAGAATGATTTGTGCTAAAAGTACTTAAAGAAAAATACTTTGTTTAAGGTGTATGAGATACGTAAACTGGATCAAATAAAAATTGTACTTGTAATAATTTATCTATCGACCTTCGGAACTCCGTCTTGATTCCGCAATCATCACCAATTTTATGATCCGTCAATGACAGATTCCAACAGGGTTGCAAGATTATATAATTGGATACAAAAACTGTATAATAAGGTGTTGTTTGTATCCTCATTGTATACAAAACCCTCTACTCAGTCATGTCATCAAAATCAATCAAATACGCTATCATGGAGTTATTTTTTTATGTACACACGGCGACACATCAAGCTATACAAAACCAAAATAAGCTGGCCGCGCGTAGGTTGCATAAAGTATAAGTATACATAGAGTTTGCGGAATTCAGCACAGTTGAATATTAATTGCATTGCAATGTGATTAGAACTGAAATTGGATAAGAATAGAACTTCGATGTTTTAACTTAGCGCATTCGGGCACCTGTACTGGTTGCAATTTTTTTCTACGCTATGAGGGATTTTCCAGAAGAAAAAAAAAGTTAGTTCCTAATTTCTCAATAGATGGCGTTGACCAGAGAGGGGTCCAATAGGTATGAGCAAATATATGAATTAATATTAATAATAAAAATACACAGTACAAGTTATTAACAATCTAGGTGTTATTGACGACCCGTTTGGTGTAATGATTATGATTGCTACGCCAGACTGTCAAACCAGGGTCCAATTTTTCGTCTATGACTTTGCTTTTCATTCACGGAATCTAACGTACTATTTAAATATTTCCGGTTTATTTTTATTGAAATTCTCAGTTTCTGTTAGGTTTTTGTAGTTTGTTATTGTTTCTCGTTTATTCTTCGTATATTCAAAACGGATACGTAGCCCATACAGCCACGTCTGATACTAGATTCGTTGGTGACGGACAATAACACCGAGATAGCTAAATAATAAACCAACAACAATAATAAAGGGTTTGTACTGTGTATTTTTATTATTAATATTAATTAATATCTTTGCTCATACCTATTGGACCCCTCTCTGGTCAACGTCATCTATCGAGAAATTAGGAACTAACTTTTTTACTTTTTTTGCTTTTGGAAAATCCCTCATTGTAGCCTTTGACTGTCAATCTTGACATATAACTTATTCAAGAAGAATGCTATGTTTCTGTCTTTATGATATCTCTCTCGGTTTAATAAATAGAAACTGATGAAAAAATACCTCATGAATAAAGAACAATGGAAAAAAATTATGTAATAAATAAGTAATCGAACAAAAAATTGTTTTAACCGTTTTAGATTTTTTACCCCTTTTTACGGTAGTAACTATTAAAATAATCTGTGCCCCTGTCTGTATCCTGCACTTTTACCATTGAAAATGGTTACAGATGCAAATCGCCTGAGACGTATTTTTGGCCATAGCTCCGGGAGGATCGAAATGGGAATAGTACCAAGAGTTCAGGAATTTATCAAGACACATGAGCGTTTGAATTTTGCTTGTTACTTTATTTGGAATTTTGAAGAAGTGAAGTGTTTGTTTGTTTACTAAATTGTAAATATTTTGGAAAAAAAATTAAAACTAGGGTCCTAGGTCTTATATACTTATATTACTCTTTGGTCTTAGGGTATTAGTTTAGCTACAAAAATAGCGATTTTTTTTTTAAATCGGTTAATAATTGTGACCTGTAGGTAGGTGGCCCCTTTAGATTTGGTATTGTAGATAAACGGGTATTTCCGTATATAAAAAGTGATGTAGCTTCGATGATTATTAACAGATTGTCATGGTTATGGTGTTAAAAGATGCGGATGCAGGCGAGAAGTGCATTCAGGTTAGAATTTTGAAAATCGGTTACCTAATAAATTAATGAAAAATTTTGAAGAGATTTTTATTTTTTTAAGAATCAACAAAAGCTGGAGTGATTATTAACTGGTCGTCATGGTAATGTTGTTAAAAGATGCGGAAGTAGACGAGGAGTGAGGGATTTTCCGAAAGCCAATAAAAAGAAAAAGTAGTTCCAAATGGCTCGATAGATGGCGTTGACGAGACAGGGGAGAGCGACCTTGCCGATAATAAAATACAAATAAAATAGTAAGAGTTTGTGTTTTTAAGTAAACAGCAAAATATGAACACATATTTCGTCAACGGATGCGTCTGATTCAGTGAAATGCATTTTTCTTCACTTTTTTAAAAAAAAATTATTTATAATTAATGGATTCTTGCTTGTGCGTTAGCACTGCATTTCCGCCAGTGTCAAATGTTTATGGGAGAATCTATCCCAATCTCAGGGATTGTTTTTGGTCAAGAAAAAGAAGAGATTGAGGATTGCGGAGCCTCGTGGCAGGCATAAACGCGACGCGCGAAATCCATGCGAGACGAGTGCTCGGGTCAGAACCTGCAACGTGACTCCTTCACTTTTTAGCCTACCATTTTCGTCGACAGTCTTTGGTCAACGCCATCTATCACTGGTATGTTGAACTACGTTGGACTAGCTGTCAGAAAACTCCTCATTTAGTTGTGTAATTTTCGGGGAGTACCTAAATGTCAATAATAATTTCTTATTATTCAACTTATAATGTGTTATTCAAAATAAAATATATTTTTTTCGTACATTTTTGTATTTATTTTCAATGCTCCGATTCTTGCGGGAACTGCGAAATCTGTGAATTTTTGTATAAATTTAGTGACATGGCTGAATAATTATAAAAAATCTACTGGCAGCCATGGATTCCAATCCAACTGTCACTGTCATATTTGTCATCTGTCACTGTTAAGCAACCTGGGCTCATAGAGATAATAAGTACTACGCCTGGGCTGCGTTCACGACCTTTGGGTGCGGTTGTTTTTTCAACACACTCTATGGTACGGAACCGTTCACCGAGGCTCGGAACGGCGTTAGTGCGAAAAGTTGCCCTCGGGGTGCACCTGGGGTGAAGGTTCTGAACGCAGCCTTGCATGAATATATACGACGATATAACTGCAAGTCTGTCGGGCTTGCACGTGGCTCCACCATTTTGTAACGGTCTAATATGTTGGAATAATACTTGACATTATATAATAATAATAATAAATAAATAACGCTCACAGGCACATTGTAATGATCCCAAGGCTTTTTATATGGAAAACATACAAGAAGAACGGCACAAACATATAAACATCCATGACCGAACCGGGATTCGAACCCAGGACCGTGGTTTGGCAGTCCGGCGTCGTAACCATTACACCAACTGGGTCGTCATACAATAACATATCGCCGTGCGGTTCGGCGATATTCTTTATTCAATAATACCTAAGGTTGAGAACAGGCTCGCGCAACTCTCTAACAAAAAAACGTTATATGAAACATCTTTGAACGGTTGCACACGTTTCATACATTCTGGATCATCGGTCACGACCAGTTTTTAGTATGGAAGTCCCGACTCTTATAACGTAGTTCTATTTGGTTGAGAATAAATATGGCGAAATGACGTGCAAACAAGAAAAGACTGAAAACCAAAGAGATTTTTTTTGTTTGGTACAATTCAAGGTAAAGGGTTAAAAATCCCAGTAAGTACTACGCTGAAAACGCTGAAAAGCTAAGATTAAAAACTTTTCGCTTACACCTGAAAAGTTCTTGTTGCTTAGCAACGAAAATCCTGAAATCTGACATTGTATTCTGAAAATATTGACAAAATATTTACTTTGTGCGACGCACCTTTTAAATGTTGTTTATTATACCCTATTCTAGTTTCTTCAAGCCATTTTTCAGTGAAAACTATGTTGATAATAAGATGCATTATGATGATTTCTTTCTTTAGTAATTTTTTGTAGAAGTTTTGACACGAAGATGAGTGTGCAACAAAATGTGTCCTCAAAACCACCTTCTGAACAGAGCTTTGGAACTTCAGATAAGAAAACGGAAATAGACCAACCCGCACTCGATCCAGTTCCAGAAGTTAATGAAAATGCAGCCAGTGAAATATTTGACCAACCTTACGAGGAAGGAGATTTTATAGAGGATCTACCAAAAATATTTTCCATATTAGATGTATTGGAACCTTTGACGATAGAATCCTTGAATAATGCTATTTATGAACTAGGAGTGGTTAATTTATGCTGGCCTGAGATAACCGAGCCGGTATTTGAGACACGCACGTGTTTTCCTAAAAGTTATTATACAAATAGTACTAAAGAACGCCTTCTTCTGTCTTATGCAGAAAACTTTAGGCGACAATTCCATTTCCATTTCAAGAAAAGTAGAAAACCTTTGCTACTACAAGCACCAAACGAATGCGGATTACAGGTAAACACATAGTTCTAATAGACGCCACTAGATGTCAGTGTAGGTCATTTTCGGACATGTAGCGCGCCAAAAAATGACCATGATGATCAGTGATTTTTGTGAAACTATTAATTTCTAAAATTAAAATAAGTGTTTTATTTTTTTCAATCAGAAAATGGTGTGCACTACGATACGTCCAACGAAACTTTGCTTCATGGGAACTAACACTTGGCAGGGGCTAGCGACGTTGGTGTCCGATTATTTCGTGTATGAACCACTCTCCAAGCCGATGCTGCACGTAAGTACGTACATTTTACGTAGCATTGAGTTCTGGGACAGAATATAGGGTAAAGGGTCCGTTTGCAACCTTTGTTTCCGTAGTTTGGTATAACCAGATGGCCAATAGATGGCGCCACTTATCTGTTTCACCTTTTTTGTAACGTACAAATGATGTGAAGATAAACTTTTGTTTTTATTGAAATTAGAAATTTATGCAGAGATGCTAAATTTTAATTTAATCCTTTAGGATTACCTACTTGTAAGTATTTAGGTCCCGCTTTTTTATCATGACAATGTGTTATGGGATCGTGTTTTTAAAAAATCCATCAAAATGTTTTAAGATAATGTGTAATAATAATAATAAATGAATAATAATCAATAAATGAAAGATAATTTTGGAAATTATTTTTGTACGCATACTTACTAATTTAATTATAATCAGTGTGTTCAAAATCGTACAATAAAGCTAAGCTTTTCATGTTTAATAACTTAAATAAAACACAGTATTTCTTTAAAGGTTCAATCAAATTTAATCATTCAACATTTTTCGAGATCACAAACTGATAAGTAAGAGAATCATTTTAATAATTCAATTTTGTACAAAATATCATCCGTCGAACAATTTCCACTGGAGCCAATAATCAAAGTCAACGTGAAATGCAAATTATTAAACTTCAATGGAAAGAAGATAGATACATCTTTTGAACTTTTTGATTTAGATATTAATTGTATTCCAATGTTGCGAATCGATGACATTGCAACAACCCACATCTACATTTGGACAATCTCTTATAACATTATGATAATACACTCTATTCTTTAGGAATGTACTTACAATATTAATAATCTCTCAATAATTTATAATTTTGATCACAGTGTCCTTAACTGTTAACTTTAACGTATAATACAATTCCGAGTTTAGACATAGAACATGTCTACCATATAAAATACTGAGCAATTGAAAACACAACGAGTGCCTAGCTCTAACGCGATAGAGTCATCTATATCTTAACAATATTACCTTGTTCGTTCGATTGGCACATCGAATACGATCGCATCCTTTCAATATATTTGGTATAAATGCACACCTCCTGCCTCCAACTATGCCAGAAATAGGTACAACACTCAGCGAATGGTTGAAAGGACGCCGTGACTTAGCATTAGTTTTGACTTGAGGTAGAACATAGGGGATCCAACTATAAACTATAGTAAGGGTACAACTAGGAATGTAATAGTCAAAATGGCAACATACAGCGGTACTACTTAATCTAACCACGCAACAATTTGTGTGCATCGGAAAGTAACATGATTGCAGATAAGTAACATCCATTTTTACAGTTCACTATAACCTATTAAGTTTGTAGATTCAGAAATATATATTAGCTATCGAAGTAGACATTCGACAAAGCATTTAAAGAACAGCTCCCGTAACTTATTTAAGGTTAAGTCTTAAAATTTAAGGAAATATAATGCATAGCTTTTCTTTTAGAACAAAGAAATTACGCAAATTTGGCTACACATATCACAAGTGAACGACGACTGGCGACGACATAACTATGTATTTACAAACGTAATTGAAATATCCCTGTAGCGAGCGCACGGCGGCGTGCCCGGCAGCCAGCACGTCTACTTGCGGCGCGCGGCGTGGTCGGCGGGCTCGGCCGGAACGCGGCGCGCTCGCAGGTTGTGCAGTAACGCGCGCAGCTGATGCACGTGCATGCGCGTCACACTCGGATCGCCGCTCGACTCCAGCCACGCGAGGAACTTGTCGCCGTGCTCGAGCGCCTCCGCCGTACCCGCCTCCCACTCCCCGCCCACAGCTCCAACACTTCGAAGCTCCTTGCTCGCACTCTCGTTAGTATTATTGAACAGCAGGTTATCGAGGACGGTTCTAGCTTTGGTTTGGCTCCTCCCTGTGTCGTGGTTCCTCTCCGTCGATGGCTCCTTGTTTTCTGCTCCCACTTCGGGGCTAACAGCCGGCTCGGCCACTCGCGGCTCCACATGGTGCTCACGATTTTGTTCATGTGAATGTTGTGATTGCATCGGACTCGCTGTCGTCGGAAGCCTTTCTTCCTCTATTTTTCCTCTCGTCAGTTGCGAGTAAAGGATGTTTTCTGAAGTTTTGTCCTTTGGTACTTGTGAGGCTGATTTGAGTTTATCTTCGGGTAGAGGCATCGCTCCACCAAACTGTTTGTAATATTGCCAAAGCCATGAATTTCGGTTGTAGTCGAGATGTGAGGTTACCGGTGGAGCAGGTGCGACAGGCTTCGGTGGCATGCTCGGCTCAGAGGTCTTGCCGAGCTGCAGGCCGTGTGCTGTCGTCGTCTGGGCGGTCAGATCTAGCATTGCTTGCTGTGTCTTCAGCCAGTACCATAAAGTGTCATCGACGGGCTGACTGGCCGTCGCCGATAGAGCGCTGTGATGACTCGACTTTGTGCTGTGGCGGTATGGATCTGAAGAGTGATGAGACTTGCTACGGTGTTTGCTTTCGTTCAGATTGAGTACGCCGTTATGTGCTGGCTTAGGCGAGCGTACAGAGCGTAGTGCACGACTAGCTGGCTGGGCTGAAAGGGTAGACAGGCCCGGGTTGAGTTGAGCGAGGAGCGTCAAATTGGTTGCGATCTCATTAAAACTGAGTCCGAGATGTGAGTGTGTCAGACCAGGGAGATGAGCGAGGCCTGAAAGTGGGCTGATCGCACTCATAGAGACACTGGCGCCCGGCTCCGGGCGACGATCGCGAGAAGGGATCGGTGTGGGTGATGGTTCGGAGCGCTTGGTGGTGAGCTCGACCGGCACATCGGGCGGGGGAGCGGCCAGCGGCGCGGCATGTGGGGTGGGGGCGGGCGTGGTGAGATCGAGGCCGGCAGCCACGGGCGAGGGTGGTGCCACAGGGGACTCGGTGCGCGCGCGCTTGTCATGTGGCTCGCCATCATTGCTCTTGTCTGTATCAGGAGAGGACAGGCGTGACGTCATGTACCGCAGCTTGTCCTCGTTCTTGCACCAGCCCCGCAGCGTCGACTCGGGCACGCCGATGTCCCGTGCCACTGATGCCTTGGATTCACCGTCGTTGACTCGCTGGATGGCCTCGATCTTATCACCCGGCGTCAGAGCACGCATTGGGCGTTTGCCCTTTGTCGCCATTATGGCGTCTTGGATTCTGTAACAAAAGATAATATACATTGAAATTTTTATTCTGAGTGACTGACTAATTTCAACTCTATGCTAATGACTTCAAAATTGTATAATCTCACGTACTCTTACGCGTCTTTCAAGTAACGACCTACTTGAAACAAGTAGGGCTTTGCTATGAAATATTTCCTAAAAACATTTGCAATGGATACAATTAAATTGATAATAAATCGTAGTCGTAGTAAGTTGCTTTAATGATTATCGCCATAAAAGCACGGTATTCAATATTTCAGGTGATTAATTACCTATGTATACATCTACGCTCTTTAAAGTCAATTCATCGAAATGCAAAAAGCATCTACCTACACCTACCTATGTAAAACGCAATGTGACTTTACACTAACTCAACAACGTAATAAATTGCACGAAAACAAGTCAGGTCATTGGCACCGTGTACATTATCAACGTATGGAGGTGAACAAATCAAACTAAACTGAAGTAATTTTAAGTACATATTTAGCTCCCAACGTTTGAACTACGATAAAAACGTTTACGCGAAAGCTATAAAGTTACGAAAAGATAAACAAAAAGAAGACATAAAATTATGACCTACGACAACAGTGGGCGGCAAAAGTTGTCGGGTCGTTGACACGGTGACCTTGTAAGCGATAGGAACGTTTCTCACTCGGTCACCGGTAGATGGCGCTAACGGTACGCTCGTGCGGTTGTTTAGGTTTTCAGGATTTCGTATTTTTCTTCTTGTTAAATTATAAGTTATGAAAAATAATTCGTTGCTTTAATTAATTTATTTATTAAGGTACTAATTTATTTATTAAAGTATAATTTGAGAAAAAACTATCAAATTACCAGATAAAAACAAGTTTTTTCTGTTTGTGAATGTTTCATTTTTATAAACAACATTTTTATGTTATCTTTTCATGGGACAGACATGGCATGAAAGTTAAAAAAAAAGCCTGCTTAAGCTATGTGAAAAGATACAATTCATAAATAAAAACCTTAACTAAGTATCTTCAATTTAAAAAAATTCTTCATTTAATGCATGTTTTCTGTACCTAGGTAGTTTACTTAGTTAGTCTTTCTAAACGCAAATTATTTTCACAATTTAACACTGGCTGTGATTTAAAATCTTTTAGAAAGTCTTTTTATTTTATGGATGTTAAAACGTTTTACATTGTTTTTTTAATCTAAATTCTAAACAGACATTGACAATTTGATAATATCCGTCGCATCTCGCGTAAGAAATTATAAGGCAAAAGATTACGTCGATAGGTAATAAAGTTTATTAGCAATGCTGTGTAAAATTTAACTCTAAATCTAAATTTCTAAATGTATAATATTTATGTATCTGGAAGTTTTGATGCAAAGCCGTTAAAATTTGTGTGCTGAGAGAAATCTTTGGAGCACTAGGAAAGTAATTTAAATAATTTATCAAATAGGTATGACAATGGAGCTTTTGGTATGTGCAAGCACTTCTATTAAATTTTCCGAGTGCAAGCCCAATAACATTACAAATAATGTACAAAAAATTACTAGTAAAAAAATACTGACAACAAGAACAATTATTTAGATAAAAGCCGGCTGGTTTTGAATTTATTATTATGTCTAAAATTGGCACATTTACCTTTCATCACAAATTTTCCGAGAAACGACTAACGAGTCAAAGTGAGTAGTTAGGAATGTATTGCGAAAACGCAAGTGCTGAAATAAGGCGACTTCAAACTTTTTTCAAACTCATCACAATATCGATAGGAGAAACGTGAGCAAACTCAAACTTACTAGCAATCCGGCACGTGTGCTGTGTTTACGATATTTGACAGTTCCGACGTTGCACTACAATATTATAAACGCTATGAATGAACTTCGTCCAATAAAAATATGCGCAGTGCGCGGCACGTGTTAACACAAAGTTCCTTGGAGTTTCACAGATGAGAGCACAAGTCACTGTATGTCGCGGAGTGTCGCGCGAAGTGGGGACGTCCGTCGCGGGGCGCGCGCGGCGACTGTGTGCGGTGATAAGGCCACCCGGCCCGCGACACGGTCCGCGTCCGCGGCCGCGTCCGGCCAGGACTGCCACCTCAAAAAATCAATTGGGGTCTAAAACTGTTCAAAAAGCGCTAGATTCTAAAATTTTAACGGTTAGAAAAACCGGCGCAAAATTTTTTTTCTATTTAAAGTTATCTAAATAGTTTAGCATAAAGCATATGCTCACGATTATATTCCCCGAGTGGATATTCAGAGGATAGGATAGGGGATGGTCTTATCAGTCTTTCGGTAACCCATCTACAGGGTGTTAGGGTAAACAGTTGCATTACTTTAAGGAGTGATTGTACCCATGATACTGAACAACTTTCCCTAATTAACCTATAGGAAATTGATAAAAAAATTTTTGTACTTCCCATACTAAATGCTGATTGCTGATTTATTTATTTGAACACTTCATTGTACACACGGAAACATACATGAAAACAACATAATAGACAATTACAAAGGGCAAGCTGATCGAACTTTTGTATGAAAAGTCGAAAAAAAAATTGCTGATTTCGGTTACTTAGGGAAAGTTGTTCAGTATCATGGGTACAATCACCCCTTAAAGTAATGCAACTGTTTACCCTAACTCCCTGTATAAGTAAATTTAATTCAGTCAAATCGCATACCTAGTAAAATTTATTATACTTAAGCGTGCCACACACATACGGAATTCCGATTCAGGATTATGATTTTGTGTAGGATTTAATACCACAAAGCAATTCCGAACGGAATTGTGGAGGGGGGTAAAATCCATACGAAATCGTAATTCTGAATCGGAATTCCATGTATGTGGCGGCTAACCTACCCTAACCTAACCTAACACTCAGTTGCAGAAACGCTCGTTAATCCTCTATTAAATCTCTTGCTAGCTTTTACTACGTCAACAAGACAAAAAGTGACAGCAAGAGATGGTGGCTTAACTTTAATGAGCGTTTCGCAACTGAGTGTTAGCCCTTTAGATAAGTGTTCGTAGGTACCTATTTGAATCTCCAGGACATAGCACACTTGGACATATTTTGACCACAATTCGCTGTCAATATTTATCATATTTGAATCACAAAACACAAAATAAAGTATATTCAAACACGAATACAATTGCTCTATTAAAAGTTTTTAAACGTGTGTGTGTTCAGCGCTAGATTTTCCGCTAGGCGCAAAATTCTCAGATACGGCGCTAAACATCCCAAAAAAGCGCTAGATCTAGCGCCGAAAGCGGAAAGGTGGCAGCACTGCGACCGGCCGCTCCTCTCCTTTGTGTCCGTCCAACACCCCCCGCCCCTTGCCCGCACACACACCCCTCAACTACCTACGACGCGTCCATCGCGTCGTAAACACAGTCCTAGCCCAGCACTTTATTAGTGCAATTAATTTGCACCATGCGTATACTTTATAACTGGTCAGATAGAAAAATAGTTAGGTACAAGCTTTTGCGAGTGATGAATATATTGAACTGAAAGGTGGTCGATCGCTCACTCAAGTTCTCATAAAAAGCTGAAAGGGCAATGGAGAGGGGTATGCTCGGATTTTCTCTGCGAGGTCGAATCAGAAATGATGAGATTCGCAGAAGAACCAGAGTAGCCGAAATAGCCCAAAGAAATGCTAAACTAAAGTGGCCAAAGAGCTCTCGACTGATGGGAAGACAATGAGCCCCACACAAGGTGGACCGACGACCTGGTCTTCATATCGTGTGGGCAGAGCCCTGGTGTCAGAGTTTTTCAGACCGCCTTACGACCTCTGACGTGGTTTTTATGTAACGACTTACCACTAAAGATAGTAGCTGGGACCAACGGCTGGACGTGCCATCCGAAGCACGGAATTATTTTTCTTTTCAGACAATCAAGTGATTCAACCTGCAATGTCCTAACCAACAGGGGAAAAACGCACAAAAGTGAAATATCACTAGGTGTCCCCCGTGGGAATCGAACCCACGACCTCCGTGTGGAGAGCCCAGAGTTCTTAACCATTAAAACACGGAGGCAGACGACCTGGTGAAGGCGGCGGGAACCCGATGGATGAGGGCAGCGCAGGACCGGTCGTTGTGGCGATCCATATGTCCAGCAGTGGACTTCTATCAGCTGATATAATAATGGTACAGTGATAAGTGAAAATTCGCTCGCAATTATGGTAATATCGATAACTTTTTTAGGTAACAAAAACTTTTGTCTCGCAATATCGTCTCGCGACAGTCTACGAGGTTGATAACTTGTTCTGAAAGTAGTTAACTCTTCAAACTACGTACTAACTCTTGTTATTTTTACTGTGGGTCGCGTCGCGTGCGAATGAAAATGAACTTTATTTTTGTTACGAAAAAATGTGAAACCGATTACTTTTATTAATTGCTACGAGAACCCGTAGCGCTACGAAGTTAAGTTTGTAACTTTTTATTAGGGCTACGTGTGAATATACGTATACGTATATACGTAATATACGTAGAACATTCGTAGTATAATTTTTAAACCGTTGAAGTTTAGACAAAAAGATCAATCTATTGTGTTATGTTTCTTATAATATACCTATAAGATACATAACACAATAGATTATCTTATTATGATTGTCTTACGATTCTGGAATGTATTGCGAGGAATGATTAAATCAATCAATTTGCGTATGACTCTTCTTTTCATTGTAACAATGGTTTTATGATTATGATTTTGATAGGTATTTACTATGGATAGATTATTATCCTGTCGTATGTTGTGATGTTATTTGCAATATTTCAATATAATAAGGTCAGTCGGGGCAAGTGCCTCTACGGGCGGGGTAAGTGCCTCTAGCTTCAAAATTGCGAAAACTAGACAATTTTGACATTAAATAATAATCGTTAAAATTGTTTTAATCTTTATCGTTCGTTATCGTTTAATGATAGTTAAATTTCTCTTTTATTTGTAATTTTTTATAAAGAACGAAAGAATCTGTACCTTTGACTTCGATCTCAAATTAGTAGAAAAAGTTATAAAATCTTGGAATTGAAAACAAAAAATGTATGATTTAACTTTCATTGCAATGCATAGAAACTCATTCTGAGGATAATCTCAACTAAATTTGTTTAAATAATCGTAATGCATCGGTTATCGTAATAAATAACGATTAATATCGTAATCGTAATGGCCGAATCGTTGCATCCCTAATATAAACACCATAATTTTCGTAATCTTTATTTTGTAAATATCTTCAATACACAGACACACTTTTGTTATAGTTTTAAGTTTTAATATCACGTGTCTATAAGTGCAGAAAAATCGTATCTATTTAACATTTATATCAGTTACGTGTTAAAAATTCTTTAATTATTTAATTATTATTCTTTTTCCTTGTTTTTTTTTTACCTATGTATAAAACTCCCTGTATATTATGAACCTAATAAATCTAAATCTTAATAAAATATACATTATACAGGGTCAAATTGATATCATTAGCGTCCTTTTAAACTAAGAGTCTACTCATCAAACTGAACAACTTTCACTATGGGAGCAAACCGATCGGAGCGACAAAAAAATCTGCTGTTCCATACTAAACTGCAATGTCTACGCGACACAAATGTATGCAACAACTGTTTTTTTTTGCTCCAATTGGTTTGCACCCATAGTAAAAGTTGTTCAGTTTGATGGGTAGACCCTTAGTTTAAAAGGATGCTAATGATATCAATTTCACCCTGTATATTGTTTAATTATATAAATATAATAACTTCAAATCTTTAAAAAAACTAATCAAATAAAAAAAATCGGTCAAGTGCGAGGAGGGCTACTCACGCACCACACCGTTCCGCACCACACCACCACACAACATATAAACTTACAAAACATTTTTTTTCCGAGACCTTTAGCACGAGACCGACTCACTCTAGTTCGAGTTCTACAATCACACTAAGTTTGACGCTTGTATGTATTACTGTTTTTACGATAGAGCGAGAGGAAAAAGCGTTGATAAAAACTAGTTCCTTGTATGAGGACACGCCTTAATTTTTATTATTTGTTAGCAAATTCGCCTTAATAACGCACATTCTGTAAAAAAATCAACTATCTAGCTCTTTCGGTTCAAAAGTTACAGCCCTAAATAGGTAGGACAGACGGACGGATGGACGGACAACGTAGGCTTAGTAATAGGGTCCCATTTTCACCCTTTGGGTACGGAACCCTAAAAAGCGCTATTTCAGTTATAGGTGAACATATACAACGTGTTAATGAATAAGCGCAAAACCTCATACACCCCAACTGATTTATAACTCTATAACAAAAGAATTAGATTAAAACAATAATTTCATTATTTTGATACTATTTTTATTATTTTGATTTTAAAGTTTTGAGGCAAAAATGATTTGTTATTATTTCAGCAATGAATGAAAGCGCTAACGTACTCATGCATACATTTTAAGAATCTTGTTTTGGCAGTAAGTAGGGTGAGTGTGCTCATGCGGTGGGTTGAACAAATTATTTAATATTTGGAAAAAAATTACCTAAGTTGAAAGCATGATAATTAGATTCTGCACTCGATTCTAAACAAACTACTTTCTAGTTTTGCGTTAATTCATTAACACGTTGTATAGAATTACAGATTAAGGTAAGTACGTACTTAATGAAGGTCAAGTAATTTCCAGTTATCATAACAATTGCCTACACTAAACTACTAAATTATAGCAAAGCTGTGCGTAATGTAATATTTGCATATCACGATACGATATGATAGACTCGCTCGTCATCTATCAAGTACGCAAGTACCTGTATTTCTCATTTCTCAGAATTATAATGCTGTTGCTATCTCTAGAAAACCTACTGATATGATACCTCTTTTTAGACTCGAAGAACGTTTTGGTTTTATGGGAAGGGTATACTTTTCCTATTTGGTTCTAACTTAGAATAGTTTATAAGTTATTTGTCCGTGGGCGTAGTACGAAACGACTAAAGGATAAAGTTAATAGTGATTCTCGCTACAAACTCATTCTTAACATGCTATGTTATCTTAGTACAAACTAAGTGGAACGCAGATTTTCCATAGACAGCTTCCGCCATCTATCGGTTATGTTTCAAAGCACTATATGTTGAACTAAGGTTCATATCGGAGTAACATCGCACTACACCTCACGCGCTGCGCTGTAGTAGTGAGAGATTTCGCCAATATCAATCACCGTCTTGTTGGTCTAGCGGTCTAGGCAACCGGCTTACGATCCGGGTAGCTAAAGTTCGATCCTTGTGTCGGCCGATCGTCTTTTTCAATTTATTTCATAATGTGGCGCCCCCTAGTGCTAATAAGCGGCAACGCAATTAGGACGTCCTAAAATTCGAGCCGAGTTACCTATCTATATCCAATATACATATTAATCTATGATTCTTAAAAAGTGGGTGGTTGCTCGTGGTATCTCTTTTTTGATACACCCTAAAGATATGGAATTGCATAGAAAAACAAATTATGAATTTTCCCTTTCGGCCGCATACGTAAATAAGTTTCGTGACTTGTTTCGATCTCATCGATCCCTCTACCCAATCCGCCGCGTAGCCCCAGCAACGTCCTATGCCGTACCCCTCTGGGTGCCCCTAGGTCGGTTGCTTAAGTTCATTCATTTGGCTCGGTAGACTCTTCGTGGTCTCTCCAATAGTCCGCAGTAAAAAGCAGTAGTTGCTCCCTGAGCAGAGCTGTAAGTCTCAAAAAAATAAACAAAAAGACTTGTTTCGAATGAATGAAGAATTGTTATTATTTTTCGTTACCAGTTGCGAACAGGTTGGTAGAAGAATGTTGTTCGTCTCCCGAAAACAGTTACGTACGCGCCTAAAATGGGAAGTTTTTGAAATACACTATTTACTTACGGTAAATGTAGTTCTTACCAAAAGAACAAATAAATCTTGCGTTCTGGAAGCTCTGGAAATGCACAGAAATATAATCACGATCTGTGGCTCGTGTAGTCGCAATGACGATGCTAATGAATGCAGTTGAATGGAGAGAGGTATTGCAGGTATTGCAGTGCCCAGTCGGAAGATCTCTTTGAGAGACTGAATCCTTACCGCATCTATGTTTTCGATGCGATTCGATGAGACGTTATATTATTTTAGTTTTTATTATTTATAAATTGAGCAGGACCTCTAAAATTTTCAGATTGACTTCTTTTTGGTTTTTTAAGATAAGATAAATATTTTTTATTTTACACAAAAAACAACAATTTATATACACAACAAGAAGGGTACATTAGGTGGCCTTGTCCCTAAAAGTGATAAGGTGAGTTTTTATGATTTCTTTTCCGCGATTTCGACGTTGCGTTTTGTCCCATAGATAGAGAACTTTGTTCAGTTTGATGGACTGATCACTGATCAGTAATCATCCTTTTAAAGCGCATTAAGAAAGATATACAGGGTGTCCCGTAAGTCGACGTCAAGCCGAAATCGGGTGATAGTCCAAATCATAATAGTTACTAGAAAAATAAAAATAAAAATCTAAGTCTTGAATTTTTTAAATTATAGGCATTTCTTTTTTTTTTCGAGAAAATGTACACCCTGTGATGGTTTTTTAGCTCCTGTTGCTACAAATCTTAACTTTTTTTAAATTTTATTTTTCTTAGGTAATCCCGAATAGTGCTAATCTAACCTATTACTTAGAATTCTAAGTCAACTGCTGCAGCTTGGAAGAAAGTGTCACATTATGCCGTACAATGAATAGACAATTAATATTTCGTCCAACTTTAACGGACCGTACTGAAAAAAAAAAGTACTACGCCAGGTTGGCAAGTAGCACTAAAAGTTGACGCATTTAATAAGGATTCTAAAATGGTATAATACTTGCTACATTATTTCTTTGATTACGGGGGAAAAAAAATTCCTTCAAGAAACCCAGTTTCGAAAAATATTTCTTTACCTACTAAAAATTATTGTAGTGCGTTCAAAGCTTGCCTAAGACCAAGTGAGACGGAGAGTCGTTCATGAAATGTGAGTGAGACAGGTAGTGACGCTTTCAAGTCAGAGATGCTAACTTTTTGTTAAATTTAGGACAAATTTTCCTTAAGTTTAAAATTAAACACCAATTAGATGCAAAGATTTATTATTTACAAAAGATGTTCAAACTGCCTTCCTTCAACTGCAATACAAGCTCGACATCTTCTTAAAAAAGATCGGATTATCACACGGGCAAATCTTCCGTTGTTGACAAATTCAGCTGCTTCCGTAATTCTTTGCCGAAGCTCAGCTACATTTTCGATTGGCTTAAAATAAACTTTCTCTTTCACTGCTCCCCAGTAAAAAAAATCTAATGGATTTAAGTCCGGTGAACGGGCTGGCCACGAGATCGTACCAGACCGACCTATCCATCTGCCCGGATATTCTTCATTGAGAAATGCTCTAACTGAGCGGGCATAGTGCGCTGGGCAGCCATCTTGTTGATACCACATCTCTCTGTAAATACTGAGTGGCACGTCTTCCAGTAAACTAGATAAACTGTTTTGTAAGAAATCTAAATAAACTTCAGCAGTCAAGATCTCTGGCAACTCAAAAGGTCCTATGACTCTTCCATTTAAAATTCCGGTCCACATGTTTATTTTAAAACGATACTGAGATCTATCTTGTCTCATTAAATGCGGATTCTCTACGTGCCACTCGTGTAAGTTGTGTAGGTTCATGTAACCGTCTTTTTTGAATGTCGATTCATCCGACCACAAAATTTTCTCTAAGAATCGCGGATCTTCCCGGTGTCTTTGTAGCATCGTTTGACAAAACGCAACCCGAAGTTGATAATCCTGAGGATGCAGGGTTTGTACTCGCTGTACATGGTATGGGTGGAGCTCATGTTTTTGTAAAATTCGGTGAGCTATAGTTTTGGGCACTCCTGTGCTTTGCTGGATTGCACGTACCGAAATACTTGGATCTTCTTCAACTGCTTGAAGTACTACGTCCTTGTAAGGCAAGGAACTTTTTCCTTCACCATGTGGTCGGTTTGGAAGTATGCCTTCTGTGGAGAGTAGACGGTGCACATTTGTAAAAACTCGGTGATCTGGATAACGATCAGCATTTGGGTACCTCTCGCGATACAGTCTAGCCGCAGCACTAGCATTCCCTCTGCATTCGCCATAAATAAAGTGCATGTTGGCATATTCCTGAGTGGTGTACACAGGCATGGTGGCACTACACAATCACACGATAGTCCAGGAGAAAGCAAAGGTCGTTGTAAAGAGATCAAAACTGTCCAAATCACAAGCAAACAATCAAGTCCAATAAACGAAGCAAAAAGTCGAAAGTACGAAATAACACGAACGAATACGGAAAGATGCGTAGTAAACGAAGGAGCGTAACGTACTGATCTGTATTGCGTGTGCCAATATTAAAAGTGGCGTCACTATCTATCTCGCTCACACTTCATAAAATGACTTTCTCTGTATCTGACTCATTAGCGTCACTATCTGTCTCACTCACCCATTAGAATATTTGACTCGAAAGCGTCACTACCTGTCTCACTCACACTTCATGAATGACTCTCCGTCTCACTCGGTCTTAGGCAAGCTTTGAACGCACTAGAATAATTTTTAGTAGGTAATGAAAATTTTTTCGAATCTGGGTTTCTTGAAGGAATTTTTTTTCCCCCGTAATCAAAGAAATAATGTAGCAAGTATTATACCATTTTAGAATCCTTATTAAATGCGTCAACTTTTAGTGCTACTTGCCAACCTGGCGTAGTACTTTTTTTTTCAGTACGGTCCGTTGAAGTTGGACTAAATATTAATTGTCTATTCATTGTACGGCATAATGTGACACTTTCTTCCAAGCTGCAGCAGTTGACTTAGAATTCTAAGTAATAGGTTAGATTAGTACTATTCGGGATTACATAAGAAAAATAAAATTGAAAAAAAGTTAAGATTTGTAGCAACAGAAGCTAAAAAACCATCACAGGGTGTACATTTTCTCGAAAAAAAAGAAATGCCTATAATTTAAAAAATTCAAGACTTAGATTTTTTTTTTTATTTTTCTAGTAACTATTATGATTTGGACTATCACCCGATTTCGGCTTGACGTCGACTTACGGGACACCCTGTATATACGTCCCACTGCAGGGCATCCCTTCTCGAATAAGAGTAAGAGGGATGGATTTGGCGGGCCCAGTGCCATTCACAAATAACTTAACTATACGCATACCTATTTTACCTACTACGCGTGAAAAAGCTAGTTATAATGTCAGGCCTTGATGAATATACATAATTATAAGTATAGATAGATATAGTAGCTATAGCTATGTGGTTATGTAAGTGTACCACTAATTTAACTTACGCGGGAAAAAAGCTAGGTACAAAGTCAGACCTTGATGGATATACACAATTACGAGTATAGCTAGGTATAGCAGCTATAGCTATGTGGTTATGTAAGTGTAGCGGTGCTGGCTGGTAGGTAGATGTAGATGTAGGTGTAGGTATGTAGTAGGTATGTATTAGCGGAGGCGAGGCCGCATCGCACAAAGACCCTCGATGCTTCGTCGAGCAGCGTCGCGATTTACGGCGCGTCGCTTGCCCAAGCTGTATTTCGGGCATTGCCGATGTACATGATGAAAGTTTAAAAGTTGATATGGTATTTTATAGCTGACTTTAGAAAAATACGTATTTCATTCGTTCATGATAATATATCATAGTTGGATTCCCCGTGCTTCGCTACGAAATTCACCTCCATTTTCACACCTTTCACCTCCATTTTCACACCTTTAGGGGTTGAATTTCGAAAAATTCTTTTTGACACATTTTTATTAGCTGAAGATCCTGGCCTTTTTTGGCAACAGTGTAACAGTTTTGGAGATTTCGTGATTCGTGATCGCCTTTTATACAGGGTGCTCTGTTAACACCCTAGGTAGGTAAAGGTAAAGTATCATTAACCTCTTAACCAGCTATGTGGTGGTTCTACCCATAAAACTGAACAAATTTTACAATGGGAACAAACAGATCAGAACAGAAAAGGATTTAACATAATTCTAATATTAAAAACTAAGTAGGTAACTAAAATCTACATACATAAATAGATTATAAAATTTATAAAAATAATGTTTTGTTTGTGCACTTTGATGGGCGTTGCGTTGAATTCTTTTGCATAGACTTTTAGTGCCATATAAAAGACTTCAACGATCGATACAATCAGGTTGTTTCTGTTTGAAGCCTTTTTTTACCCTTGACTAATTACTATTAAAATATAGTCTAAGACTACCTTCAAATAGTCATAAGCAAAACCGGTGTCAGAATCAGTGGGTCCGCACTAGGTGAATGATTTATTGTTATGCGCTCCCAGAATCTCACTTGGTCCTATGGGTCAGATACTTTGACTACTTATATAGGGACAAGTTACGTGTGTAATTTATAACAAACATTTCGGCCACATTTTGCGGGGGCGAGGTAATATAAAATCCGCAACTTTGAATTTTATTAGCATAACTTTAGGTTCTAATTTTTAACGTTAAAAATCATGAAATGTAGTCTCTTGTGAACCCCAAACGTTCTAAGTTCGAAATTATTGTTTCGCAATTATAGGCTGTCTCGTTTAAAGACGTGATAAGGTATAAAATTGAATGTAAATGCACATGATTAATTGATCTTATACCGTGGCAGAGGGGAAATGCTTCCGCAAGGCTAGTCCTTATAATAAATAGTTAAAGGTCAGATAGGACTGAAAACACGCGAGGGCTTGGTTTATCGCTGTACTAACTCAATTGGTGGCACTATTAAATGCCGCATCCAAAATCTGTCATTCACACATCGCCACCGTACGTTCTCTAGTGATTTTGTTATCGGTGGCGCGGCGCGGTATGGCACCCCCCGGCGACATCCGAAGCCGCGCGCCATTACCTCGGCTGCCCCCCCGCCCCCACCCCCCGCGCCCCGCTGCGCCCGCGCCACCCCCCTCGCTCACACTCATTAGCCCGACAGCGCGAGCCTGAGACCGGCTGCACCCGTGCTGACGCCGCGACATGCATTTTTAGACGTAGGTGGTATAGCTAGGTGTATGTAGTATAGAAAGGTTGCTTGAAGTAGCCATCGGTTTGACTACCTATAGTTACATAGTACTTGACTCGACTTTCGCAGTTACGTTTGACTTTCGCAGTTAGGAGCGAAGTGTTGTTTGGCAAGTGTGCTAAGTTTGTAACAATTTTCAGATGATAACGGTTTTTATGTAACATCGTATACTTACATACGATGGGTTCTAAAATAATGCACAATATTTTCAGGGGATGATCCGAGTCAGACTAACAAACTGAACAACTTTCACAATAAGACCTGGAGTGCGATTTTTGAATCTCATTCGCTGAGCTCAGCAGTTGAAAATGTCAAAATTACTATGGAGATATGCATCTTTCTACTGCTGATTTGACTTTCGAAAATCATACTTCAGGAGTGCAATTTTTGAAAGTCAAATCTGCAGTAGAAAGATGCGTATCTCCATAGTAATTTTGACATTATCAAATGCTGAGCTCAGCGAATGAGTTTCAAAAATCGCACTCCTGATGCTCGTGTATTTTTTTAAACCTTTAAATCAAAGTGAATGTGTCGTTGGTGTACCTAATAAACTATTAAACTAACTCTTCAAATCTGCTGTTCCATACATTTTGGTCGAGTTTCCATACATTTTAGTCGAGTTGCCTCGCATTTACCGTTTAAAATTGATTTTTTACACAATTTTCATTTCGTTTCCTCTCTGAAAGTTGATGATCTGAAGGACGCCTTGTATTTCCTTCTCAATAGGTTGACGGTTTTTTGGAGGATTGAACTGTCTGTCAAGCTGAACAACTTTCTCTATAGGAACAAACCAAAATCAAACTCGCGAGATAAAAAAATCATCTGTCCCATACATTTGAGTTGAGCTGGTTTGCAGATTTGTATGGAACATCCGTTTATTTTCGCACATTAGATATCGGACAACTAAACAACATTCTCTCTGGAAAAGTTTGATGGTCAGGAGAGCGATTTTTGAAACTCATACTTTGAACTCAGCAGTTGAAAAAGTATGGAGATACGCATCTTTCTTACAGTCAAATACTGTAATAAATAACCGCAAACCCTAGTTAATCGATTACAGGAATAAGAACCAGATTTAATTGGAGCTATGGAGTGCAATTTTTGGAACTCATACTTTGAACTCAGCAGTTGAAAATGTCAATATTACTATGGAGATGTGCATATTTCTACTGCTGATTGGACATTCAAAAATCATACTCCAGGAGTTCGATTTTTGAAAGTCAAATCGTAGAAAGATGCGTATCTCCATACTTTTCAACAGCTAAGTTTAACGTATGAGATTCAAAAATCGCACTCCTGCCTAGCTAGCATGCCACCCACGACAAAGCGTTTAAACGATAAAAACGTCATACGCGCTCTTTCTGGCCTACGTAAAATAATAAAGATGGAGGCACATCTCGATTTTTGTCGTTTTCTCGGGGGTGGCATGCTAGCTAGGCTGATCCCCAAAGAGTAATATAAGTATCTGATCCCCTTAAAAACTGTCAGCTTATAAAGAAAGATCCTTATACGTCCGTTTTAGAGTTGTTTTTGAAGTTGGTTACGCAGAACGTTACGTAGAGAAGTACTGAAAACGTGTATTTTCTTTTCTACTATAAATTTGAGTATCTGCATCCGGCGTATCCGTCATGCCATCCATGACTCATGACTCATGACATCATGTCATCGTGTTATGATACTCTATGTCTTATCGCCGATTTATGATTACTTATTGAACGTCTGTTATTGTTACGATGTTAATGAAAATAAAATCTAATTGTACGGTTTACTCCATCAGTTAATTTCACAGGGCAGTTATGTGATGATGATGTATTAACTGCGATTGAAATAATTCAGTATGTATAATGGTAAAGCCTTAAAAGCCTGCAAAAAAAATTATCATTCATTTTTCTAGAATGAGATAAATGATAAATTTAAAATTGTTGCTGACGTCATATTTTTTTAATTTTGGTACATTTTTAAGCTCAAATTGGCTTTTATATTCTATACCGAAAAAAAAAATCATTTATTAATTAGTCCCTGCTGAAACCGTAAAATGACTGGGCTATGATTTGAGTTTCAAAAATCATACTTCAGGAGTGCGATTTTTGAAAGTGAAATCAGCAGTAGAAAGATGCATCATATTGACATTTTCTACTGCTGAGTTTCAAGTATGAGTTTCAAAAATCGCACCCCTGGTCTATGTTTTGCATCTTAGCCTTAGGTCTTTTGAGCATTATGCCAAAATTTTGGCGCATTATTTCGTGGTGTTTTGTTCTAAATCTGTGGGAAGTAGTACTGGCCTACTAAAGAAAGTAGTTCCCAATTCTCAGAACTACTTCTATAGTAGGTAGTAGGTACTAAATAATTCTCTCTTCAACGAAGTCCATAATCGTCGGTATTTGTTAGTATGCGACGCGGACGCCGCGCTGACACCTTTGAGTCTGGCCATATGAGGCCGAGAGCTTTTAGCCCGTACCACTACAGAATAAGGTGTATATTCGATTGACCTGTTTATCAGCAAACACAATAAGTTTTCTCTGTAATTGTTATCGTGACACGCGAGTGCAACAGGGCCGCGGTTGGGTTATTCCTGTCTACTTCATTATGTACTCGTATTCGCGGAAAATGTTGTTGCCTTTTATAGGTCGGTATTTAATTTTATTTGCTCTACAGAAGCCGTAGTATGCTGCATATGATACGGCTATATCGCGCCTTTTATCTCATTCTTTGGAGCGGAAATAAAATAGCTCTGTATCACGCCGGAATAGGTACTACGGCTGCTGAAGGCTTTTAGTTTTGGTAATTTGATACGACACTAGCTTTCGTATAAGCTGTAAGTCCAAGGAATTGTCACCAAGACTATTGTTTTTCTGTTTTATTGTAGTTACCTAGGGGCCTACCTAGAATTCGAATGTATTTGACATTAGTACATAGCATGAAGGAATAACGCAAGTACGTAGTCTCAGTTTAACTCGAAGCTTTTTGTTCAATTTGTCCTACCTATATGTGAACCGACAGCGAGATGGAGGACCAAGACCTTTTGAATCTGCCATTCTTGATGCGTTGATTGTGTACTGTGTAGGTACTTATATCTAGTTATTATTCTTGATCCAAGCATTAGTACGAAAATTCTACCAAGACTGACTTTTTACATCTGAAGTTTGAGGTGCGGTGAGGTGTGCATAAACCCGCATTTACAGCAAGGTTCAACTTTTAACAAGCATAGGGTGTAGTGATGGGCAAAATTGTTGCACGAAAAGCTGTTTTTTTTTTTTTTATTTCCCTTTGTTCCTTTAGGTATCTTGAGTACAATCACCCATTAAAGTAATGCAAAAGTCTTATCTATCACTCTGTATAACATACTTTACATCCTACAATTTTATCAGAACAACTAATTGGTGTAAATGGGAATAGCCGGGCTTGCGTCGCGTCGCGCTGCCGCCGCCGCGGGCGCGACGAGGCGAGGCCACTCGTCTGACGCACCGATAACGCCCAACCCTTCAACCTTCAAACCATGCCTAGCTAAAATCAACCTTACACCCAAACACTTAGGGTGTCTGGTAATCTTACTCTCACCCGTGCAAACCTACAGGCTGCTAAAGTCAACCTTATGTGCTAAAGTTTAAAGTCTAGTAATGTCAAGCTGTCACCCGCGCCTCAGCATCATTAATCATTAGAGGACAACTGACAATCGAAAGCTAATCTCTCTTGATAATATCATTATTGTGATGTCATGCCGTGGCGGGTTGATTGCTTCTATGGGTTTACCTGATTATATTACATGGATATTTAAAAGTGCATCACCTTCGATAAGTCCAGTTATCGGTTGACTTGACCACACGCTGCACACTGAAGCACAGATTACCTAAAATAACAAAAGAATCCATCAGTAGGGCTATTGTGTAAGTTTCCGATTACCTCGTTTACAAGATTGGTAACTTATTACATACTTATTATGACTGTACTAGGCAATGTCTGAAATTAACTAAATAATTAAGAAACAACATCTCTAGCCAAAAACACCATGTCCACCGGCGATCGTATCGGTTAGATACACAATAAATAATAGACCCCAGGAACACAAAAAAAGGATTTTATTTTTAGTATATCTATCTAATCTAGTATAAATTAAAAGAATCTAATTAAGTTTTAAAGTCGCAAGTTCACCCAAGTTCTTTTTTATTTTATTTTATTTTCTTTATTGATTTCCCAAAAGTTGTTACACTAATACAAAACAACAATAAATATCTTCAGAAACATTTAAGCCAAATGTACAACTAATTATAGGGAAATACAGCATGCACTGAATAAACAGTTTTTCGATTTTTATCGGATTTGGCATCGTCCGTCAACATGCCATCTCATCATTCATCAACATTTATTTATATCCGATGTCAGTCATCTCTTAACGTAGAACTTACACCTCTATAAGGTATAATCTCTAGGTACTGATTATAAGTATGAAAGCTTGGTTGTAAACTTAGGTCCTATCTATGACATAGATACCCAAACATGATCTTTTCGATGTGTTACTAACATAATTACACTGCAATGCCATGATAGATTTCAATGAAACTTTGTATTGAAGTAATTCATTTCAGTCAGAAGATAAGCTATGGTTCAGTTCAATACGTTGTCCATACGGATCAAGGCGCGGGTAAAAGTTAGTGTCTGCAAAAATATATTTTTTACAAATGTATAGATATTTTTTACCGTGTTTCGCGAAAATAGTTAGGGTTTATAAAGATGATGATGCATTCCAAACCTTATCTAAATCCTTTTCTATCACTGTTATATTTTACCTGTAGGCCTCGCATGCCACCCCCGCCGAGAAAACGATAAAAATCGAGATGTGCCTACATCCTTATTATTTTACGTATGCCAGAAAGAGCGCGCATAACATTTTTCTCGTTTAAACGCTTTGTCGTGGGTGGCATGCTAGCCGTGCAGGAGTGCGATTTTTGAAACTTATTCGCTGAGCTCAGCATATGAAAATATCAAAATTACTTACTACGGAGATAGGCATCTTTCTATTGCTGATTTGAATTTCAAAAATCACACTCCTGAAGTTGAAGGTGAAGCCAAATCAGCAGTAGAAAGACACATATCTCCATAGTCATTTTTTTGACATTTACAACTGCTGAGTTCAATGAATGAGTTTCAAAAATCGCAATCCTGAATTGTTTTTGTTTCTAATAAATTTTGCCATTTATTGTTTTCCAACAGCAGGACTAGGAAAGGGAAAGTAGCTTGTGTTGGTAAAAATATATAAAAACAATTAGGCTAATTTTCTGAAATCAAATTCGATAGGTATATAAAGAATCGGATCGAATTACGAATTTCCTAATTTTTAAAATCGTTTAGTTGCAATAAAAACAGTTCATTACTCAATGTACTCACACCTACAAGTATGACAAACTCGTACCAGTGCGTTCTAGAAAATATAAATAATTAGGTATACAAAAAATTCGCCATGGAATCTTTAACTCTACTAATACAAAATCCTCTAAAACAAATCATTTTCGTACTTTCGGCAAAGATATACGGACTATATCAGGGGAAATCTTACGCGGACGGGCTAGTGCATATTGCATAGTGCACCCCAATATACTGATCAAGCGGTAGCGACAGTACCTAGTTACTGTAAGGAGGCCGCATGAGCGAGCCCGGCAACTGGCAGTTTTTGTTTGAATTTGGATTACATAATATTTAAAAAAGTACTCTTTGATTTGTTCTGAAACTGGTTACATGTACATTTTCTCGATAAATAAAAATATCCATTAGTTATATTTGCACCGCCTCCACTGAGCTACGTCCCAACATTACTTACACCGCTTGTTATATCTGGGCACAAGCTCATAATGGTGGTGTCACACTGATAAGTTACTAGTAACTAGTAACTATTGATAGTCCAAATCGACCATTTAGTGCGTTCCATCTAGTCCGCGATGAAATCAATAACTAGTTGTTTTGTGCGTATCCCGGAGAAATGAAGGAAGTTAGTAGACAGACCACCAACTCGTTGCTTAGACTATATTGTAAGGTTTGCGGGTCAGAAATACAGGGTGAAATTGATATCATTAGCATCCTTATAAACTAAGAGTCTACCCATCAAACTGAACAACTTTTACTATGGGAGCAAAACGATCGGAGCAAAAAAAAATCTGCTGTTGCATACATTTGAGTCGGGAACTCGCGCGTCGACATTGCAGTTTATTATGGAACAGCAGATTTTTTATTTGTTCCGATCGGTTTGCACCCATAGTAAAAGTTGTTCGGTTTGATGGTAACTTTAACTCATAGTTTAAAAGGATGCTGATGATATCAATTTCCTCCAGTAGATAAGGTTAGCACAGGAACGTAAGAAATGGCGCGATAAAAAGGAGGTCTATGCCCAGCAGTGGGTTGGTGTGGTAGGATTTGATTGATTGTGTGCGACCCTAATCTCTGGACTACGTAGCCAGTAGATTTGGTTTAGGCGCAATCGCGGCCATGCACCCCGGGGGTAACAAAATGAAATAAATGCATCTATTTTTCAAAATAATTGCTCAAAACTAGTATTACCATAAAATTACCTAAATGTATCTGTTAATCCCGCGACAAACTGTCAACTATCAATACTGCTTGAATACTGCATTGATACCCAACTATTGTCACACGAAAAGTTTTATGAGTGTTTTTTACCATTTCCTGATAGTGAACAATGGCCGAAGGGTCACTCGAATAGTCGCGGGATGAACACGTTCGGACAGTTTTGTTTAAAAGAAACAATTGTAGCAATAAAAAGCGTGAAACTGTTCATAGTTGCACGGATAGCATTGTACTCCATCCTCGTGGTGGCTACGCCTTTCAAGATTTTGACGAAACGTTAAAGTGAGAATAATCGAATGGGAGGTCCAAAAAATTTTCTCGTTTTTCGACCCATGTTCCTAAGGGAAAGTTGTTGAGTTTCGTTGTCTGAATACACCCATAAAGTTATGTTAGTAATTAAAAACTAGTAGTGGTTTATTAATATAAAATGTTTCAAATATTATTGATTTTTAAACATGTTACAGCCAGGTTCTGCTATTTCGAATCAAATTAAAGATTGAAAAATTCCAAAGGTCCCCTTAAGACGCAACAGATTGAAAATTTCGTTCTCTGCGTAGTGGGCTCGGTGGCGAAATTGGATAACGCAGTTCCCCAGTTTGGAAGAGTGCGGGTTCAAGTCCCGCCCGAGACAAATTTGATTTAAAATAAAATGATCCTTATAACTTTAAATGCAGACGAGACGCTGTGAAAATGATGCCACTCGTATTCGATACAAGTTTAATTTGTGAGCGGAACATAAAGCAGTAGTACCTACCTGTTGCCCACCCCTTGCCACAATGTACGAATAGTACAGTAGGTGCACTGAGTTAAACGCCACTCACATACGGAATTCCGAATCAGAATTAGGATTTTTCATAAGATTTGATGCCTCCGTATCTTATTCCGAACGGAAGTCTGGAGGGGGTAAATCTATACGAAATCGAAATTCCGTCCTGAATAATTCCGCTTGTAAGTGGCGGGTTGATTTGAATTACCTGTATCACAACGCGTGACAATATCTCTAGTATCTCTATAGGGATGATATTGTTATACAGGGTGTAAGTGACAGCCTAGCAAATACTGAAACGGTGAACTCCGTCCATCAAACTGAACAACTTTCACTATGGAGCCTACCTCAGGAGACGCGAATAAAAATCAGCTGTCCCATACAAAACTGCTGTACCTACCCGACTAAAATTTATGGGACAGCTGATTTTTTTTCGCGAAGTTGTTCAGTTTGATGGTCTGAGTTCAGCGTTTCAGTATTTGCTAGGCTGTCACTTACATCCTGTTTAAGAATTAGGACATTCCGATGGCCATATTAATCGTATAACAACAATTGTAACTGGCTGCATTTTGTGTTTCAATGGCATGCCTCCTCCATGCAAAACAAACGCTGGTGTCGAGATAAACTCAAAATAAGATAGAAAGAACATAATTATAATTTTGAGTTTTTACAGTTCCAAAATATTTTATGTGTGTTTATTGTGTGTTTGTGTGTGTGTGTGTGTGTGTGTGTTTTTTTTTTTATATTTTTCATGGCGTAGAAAGTGGCTTAACTTTATGTGAGTGCCCGTGTTTTTTTTTCTTTAGTGGGAAATAAAGTAAATGATCAAAATATTTAATTACATCGAAGTTATATAAAACTGTGATGAAGTTATCCCTATTTTTAATACTACAGTCATATCCACCACTCTTTCTTCTTCGAATCAAGTTACCCTACTGTGCCCGCTGTATGGTGTCTATATTGTGCGTTTAAGAGGATCGTTTCTACTAATTAAACCACTTTATGAGCTTTTGTTTTGTCTTTACGCTTACATCGTATACACAGTGTTGCCAGCCCTAGCGGTTCATTATTACTTTGTATGTTATCGCTTCCCTGGTCTTGTGTAGAGATTTGTTGGTAATAAATATGAATTCGTTAATTCAGTCAGTGAAGTCTTGTACCATGAAATTGTCTGGTAAGGTGGAGTCTTGTAATTGCAACTATGAAGCAATTGCATTTATAAGAATCATGATTCAGTTCTTCTCTCAATAGACTTATGTCTAGTCATCTAGAAGGCAGGTGTTGGTATAAAGAGAAGGACTGAATTGTGCAACTAGCTTTTAGTATCCAGAACATAATTATTCTGTCTGTGTATGAAATTTCGTCTCAATCCGTTTATGAGTGACTGACTCACAATCACAATAATCAAAACGTTTACATTTATAATATTAGTTAGTATAAGTAGGATAGCTACGTAGTATCTTCACGTCCCAAATACCGCAGTGTCTTAAAACGAAAGTCTTTGATCAGTGTGTGTTGCCAGTGATGACATATGGAACAGAGACGTGGTCGTTCACTCAAGGCCTCATAAAAAGGCTGAAAGTCACCCAAAGAGCAATGGAGAGGGCTATGCTCGGAGTTTCCCTGCGAGATCGAATCAGAAATGAAGAGATCCGCAGAAGAACCAGAGTAACTGACATAGCCCAAAGAGTTGCTAAATTGAAGTGGCAGTGGGCGGGGCATATTGCTCGCAGAACCGATGGCCGATGGGGCCGAAAAGTTCTCGAGTGGCGACCGCGTACCGGAAAGCGCAGCGTGGGTAGGCCCCGCACACGGTGGACCGACGACCTTGTGAAGGCGGCAGGAACCCGTTGGATGAGGGCAGCGCAGGACCGGTCGTTATGGCGATCCTTGGGGGAGGCCTATGTCCAGCAGTGGACGTCCATCGGCTGAGATGATGATGATGATGATAAGTAGGACAGAGTTTTATTAAAAATAGGCACCAACCAGTATTGTCTCCTTTTTGGCTAAGGCCCTAATCGACCAAACGCGAGTAAATTTTATTCTTAGATTATGTCGCGGTTTCTCTCGAGTAAAACTGATTTAGCGTTTTACTAACCCTAAGCTATGAATAACCTGAGAGTAAATTTTACACGGCCAATTTTTACGGTGTAACCTTATAACGAGACTAATGAAATGTCAATGTCACAATTCAAAAAATTTAAATAAAAAGAAACCTAATTAAAACTGTATAACCTCACATTGCAATAAGTACGGATACAATGACTTCGTTCTTTAAGTGGATTATGTACATTCGTCCTTTTAGTATGGGTTTTGAGTGGTAGAAGACAAGTGAAGTTATTTCGGAGTATACACTAGGAGTTAAATTGTTCCTTGTATAGTTACTCTTCTATAAATCAAAGTTTGGTCGAATCCGGCCTCAGTCGCATGAAAATTGTTCAAAAGGACATGAAGCAAAACCTCTAATTTCTAATAGATATACACTCAGTTGCAGAAACGCTCATTAGAGCTAATCCTCCATTAAATCTCTTGCTAGGTTTTACTACGTCAACAAGACAAAAAGTGACAGCAAGAGATTTAATGGAGGATTAACTTTAATGAGCGTTTCTGCAACTGAGTGAGAGTGTACCTATTCAAAAGACATTCAGTAGAGGTATAATATAATGTAACAAAGGTTAAACGCCACTTTCATAAGATATTACTAAACTAGCGCATTCGATATGTGTTCTAAAGATTAAACAAAACAAACCCCTTTCATTGTCTAAAAGTTGCGCATTCTTGTGATGCCTTTCATTAGGGAATAATACAAAATATTTTCCATATAATATCATATCATCATCTTATTTAAGAGCTACGCTCTTGTCGGTGGAGTATTTGCCAATCCAATCTCTTATATCCGCTGTGTCTTGAGTTCGAAACGACACGACAATAACCTTTTCCATCACTTAATGCTAGATAACTCTGGGCCTTCCACTGCGTCTCGGCTCTCTTGCTATTTTCTCTTCCAATATAGTTTTAAAGAAATGGTCGAGTCGTATCAAGTGTCCGATACATTAAACTCATCATCCCTTTTGTGCCCAGAAACATTGCCATGCCAACTATCTCTTTGACCATGAAGTTGAAGAAAGTATCACTTTTAGCTTTTAGTAGGCTATTATGATATTGATCGCTTAGGAAACTAGAGAAAATGCGACCAGAAACTCTTACTATTTTATAACACGTAAATATAAATTTATTAAATAAATTAGATCTAAATTTCTGTAAAAGTTTTTCCCCTCCTATGCTCGATCCTAATTGATTTAAATACTAACTTCTACAAACTATATTTAATTAAGTGAATATGCTGACATAAATTATGTTTCCTATTACGTAATAAATATATAATATCATCGTAGTAGGTATTATTATGTCACAAATGGAATGTTCTGACCACATTTTATCTTTTTAGGTCCAGTTGTTTAGGCTAGGCTTCGGTCGCCGTGTATGAGTCAGCCAGTCGCCCAGTCGAGACACTTATTTATTTTTAAATATTTGAATCATTTGATTTTATCAAGGCCGTGTTGGGATCTTCAAGAAAAATTGACTGTTATTCTTATATAAGGGCCTTCTTAATATTCTAACACTTTTTTAAGGGGATGATCAGACCGTCAAACTAAACAACTTTCTCTATGGCACCAACATCGAAATCGCGAAAAAAATCTGCTCTTCCATACAAAACTGCAAACAAAATGTATGGACAGTTGATTTTTTTTTCTCGACTTTGATGTTGGTCCAATAGAGAAAGTTGTTCAGTTTGATTGTCTGATCATCTCCTTAAAAAGTGTCAGCATATTAAGAAGGACCCTGTATATCCGGATATAGAAGATACACTAAAGGTCTGTTTCACCACTTCTGTATAAGTTCTTGATAGCTTATTTGACAGATCGTTTGAGATATTTTTCGTACAAAATATGTCAAACGATCTGTCAGATAAACTAGCAATAACTTACTGAGAAGTGGTGAAATGGGCTCTAAAAACCAACAAGTAACCGAAAATGTATCCCTAGATTTACCCGAGCAATATACCAAAAAAACAACCTAGTCGTTCCAGTCTTCCAATTAACACACCTTTTATTAAGACATACATTTTTCCCGGAATGAGTGACAATGCGGTGCGGATGTCTTCTCTAAAGAGCTTTCACGTGGCGTTTGGTCCGCTTGCAGTTGTATGCGTGTCGAATCGTGTTTCGAATGAGACGAATGTGATACTTTGGTCGCTCTTGTTTTTGTTTGTATCATTTACGTGTATAGGTGTTTTTGTTTATCTTTACTGTCTTACTTTTTAAGGCCCGCCACACACCTATTCAAGTTCCAGTAATCATAAGTCTTAGAATGTTTGATTAAAAAGGCCACTTTGAATTTACAGAGTCATGAATAGTTTGTCAGATTTCTAGTTTACCAATAATCTACTGTGTATGTGTTGATTTTATCATTAATCGGCCCTTGTTTCTTTCCTTGTAATTAATTACCTTCTTATGACAATTAAATTCGTATGTTTCGTTCAATTTTAGTTATCCTGTAAGGCATCGCCTCTGCCCGGACATTCGAACTTCGCAATTGCGTGAACGTTTTCCTTTCAATGTCAACTCTGTAACAATGAAGTCCAGACCAAAACAGTTGCGATATATCGAAAGTCCGGGTACAAGGCAGGCAAGGGTACATCTTTGATTTGGTCGGCGCTTAGAGCCTTGACTACGACGAAGTCTCTGGTTTCTATTTATCATATTTTCAAATCTGTTAATAAAAAGAGGGTACCTATACACGTGTTTGTGTGCTTTACTCTGCAGATTAGTACAGTTAATTAAAGAAACAACTGCAATGAATAGGGTAACAAAACCAGCTTTAAAATTTAAGTTTCGTTCTGTTTTATAGCACTTTTACGATTGTGAAACCAGTTTGAGTACGCGGAAACCGGCGTATTCCGTGTAACCTACCTTCTTTAGAGCACTAAATTGCCATCGTCGCGTCGGCGTTCGCGTTAAAAAAACTCGGGTAATGGTCGAGTCGCGATTCACATGGCGCGGGCGACTATGGCGCGGCGCGGGCTTCTCAGGTAGAAAGATAATGAGCTCGCAGGTACGTGCAGCGAGCCGCGGACGCGACAATTACGTAAACAATTATGCATCTAGAAGGGTCAGAAACAGAATACGGACATTCTGAAATGAAGTGAGACCCTTAGCTGTAATAAGGAAGTTTTTGTGTATCATTGTAAAATGGTGAAGCTGTATCCTTTATGAAAGAGTTTAGAGGTGCTGCAGTACCTTAACATGCAGTTACTTAATTTGTTATGTGTAGTTGAGAAAAGGATTGTACTATACGAAAATTAAGAGAATCATCTTTTAGAAAAAGAAAGCAAAACTGATTTCCGATATTGTATGTATGTTATTTATTACCTATACATACAAATAGGGTCCTCCTTAATATGCTGACACTTTTTTAAGGGGATAATCATACCGTCAAACTGAACAACTTTCTCTATGGCAATAACATAGAAATCGCGAAAAAAAAACAGCTCCTCCATACAAAACTGCAAACCTACTCGAGCCAAATGTATGGGACAGCTGATTTTTTTTCGCGATTTCGATGTTGGTCTCATGGAGAAAGTTGTTGAGTTTGATGGTCTGATCATCCCCTTAAAAAGTGAAATGAGTTCGCGATGTTGACGGCCGACTTTCAGAAAACTATTGGAAGACCATGCCTAGCTCTAAACTAGGATTCCCAGTCCTATGGGCTAGGAAAAAAACTCGGGCCGTTAATTCCCTAATACGTAAGATTAGAGTTAAGACCAGCACGTTCGTTGTGTAACCCCAAAACCATCGACGCGACGCTTCGCGAGGCAGCATTAGTGCCGCATGAGTAGTTGCGGATGCGGACTCTGCAATGCAGTTGGATGTTTTTGTCCACGTCTATAGAAACGGGTTTTCCTCTTTATGTGTAGTAGGTACTCAGATTGTTTTTAAAACGTGTTTATTTAGTAGGTAATTAGCGATAGTTTTAGAATATGTTTATATGGTAAGCTGAAGGAGTAATCATTTATTGGAGACCTTATACTATGGGATCAACCTTGGATCAACACTCAAATCGAAAAAAGTCACAGATCAGCTGATCGGTTCGATTAGTATGCCGAATGAGGTATCTATCTACCTTCAGTAAAACATTCGAATCACCCCATATAAACAACTATACAGCTACAGATGACTGGGCAGACAACGTAGAGATAACATCAATTACTAGTTTATTCATATGTGTAATCTGATTTCCATTAGATCTCCCCTACTTTAGTTGGCAACAGCATTATCTAGAAGCATCAGCTCAGCACGTACTAATGGGCGTCGAGTTTTTGCCTCACGTTAGTGGATATTCCACTCGGCGACGATTGATGGCAGCAATTTTCGCAGCGGCCGCGCGCCGGCCGTGCCCCTTGGAGCCGCGCCGCGTGTATCTGTGTCGGCTGTGTCGCTAATGGCGGCACGGAGGCGGCGATCGGTCGGTGACGGGCGCGTAAAATGCGTACCAAATGTAAATGTGAGCTCATGGTGCGCTCCGCCATCCGGCCGCGTCGTCGTCCGCGCCGATAATTCACCCTCCCCGCCCCGCCCCTCGCCGCCGCCGCGCCGCCCGACACTCATCACGCGCGCCGCGTTACGTAAAACCTTGCACGTCCGAACTGCAATGCGATATGGATACGGTAACCGTCCAGCTCTAGGAACTCTAGTCTAGAGATGTACTTTAGTTATATTACTATGCTAGGGTCCGCAAGTATGCGCCACATTGCAAACGTCTACAATGTACACGTTTGCATGTAGACTCTACATTGAAGGTGTAATGTGCATACGATTCAAAGTAAAAATAAACACTTGTAATTTATATGGAATGAGAAGGGCCTCGACAAGTCTAACCATCACGAACACGGACTGTCAAGAGTACCGATATTGACTGACTGCACAATGGCTGAAAAACCTGTAAAAACTGAAAGAATCTGGTTGTAAAACGACTGTCGATCGGCAAGACTCGTAGACAGTAAAAACTTTCTTGAATGGAAAGATATGTTTGTTGAAGACGTCGAACATGGAAGTATGCTGGAATAAATAGCTTCGAAACTAGTTTAACTTTTAGTTTTTATGACTCCTGTTGATAGTTGTAGACAGTGATGAACCGACTATTTCAAGTTTTAAGAAACAGCCTAGTTTCGTTCAAGACTCATGCTTATTTAGTTTATTTACGCTTCACTAGCACATTGAGTTGCGTATCACATGTGTTTATCATTGTCATGCCGTCATGTCATATTCTTCCAATGATCTAAATCAACATAATATTCTGCAGTATCGTCCATCACCTCTACAAAAATGTCATTGTCGCGACTAGTGAACAAAACCTATCACAATCAGTCAGTACGTTCCACAGATAAGCTCAACGGACAATTGCGAAGTACAGTCATCTGTATTTCAAAGGCATGTCGCAGGACGTGCCTTATCAAAAGGGTGGCGTCGGTTTTTTGCTCCCGCGGCCGAGCGGCGAAGGAACGCGCTCGTCGCGATATGCACCCGACGACGAGACGTACTCACACAAAGAACTACAAGTATTACTATTTGAAGAAAGACGGTTGGAATGGCCCAGGATATTCGTGGGAACACTTCCTATGAAGGGTTGGCGGTAACTCGCGGTGCGGCAAAAAACTAATAAACAATTTATCGGATAATGTTGCGCTCGCGTGAGAGCCAGTTATTCTAACCAGGCGTTAATTGGACCCTTATTCAAACCAATTGTTATGCGAAATTTATTTTTTTCTGTTTTGCAACTGAATCTATTATTGCCCTTTTGTCCGGGAATGCGTCTGCGTGATTATGTAATCGTGTTGCAGTTATCTACGCTTATCGGTGTTCGTTATAATGCGCGGTTGTCCGTGATCTCTTATCAGTCGACAGGTTTACCTTGCGACATTATCCATTGCTCATATGCTCACGATTATGATTCTAGAATCTAGCGGTCTTTGTCCCTGTTGTGAATTGTTTGGCAATACCATTTTACCTATTAGTAAAGAGATAAATTGGAAATTCGTTGGGGAAATTATGCATTCGGAGCTGGGTTATCGAGTCACCTCGTCTTTGTTTGTAAACGAGTCGGGTTCTTGCGAAAGCCCACGAATGGGCGGCGAATTAACGAGCGACTCAGTTTGACGATTATCTTCACGACTAATTATTTCCGCCACCGCCGGCCCTGACTCACTCCGCGACCGGCGGCGTAGGTAGGTTCCTACCTACTTACGCGGCAACACGTTCGAATATCGAACGCGCAAACGTTTCAAAAGTATGTTCATCTGCGCGGTCAATAGACGGCGCATGCATTTCACGCGCGGCTGCCTGGAGCCGTATCTATACCTGACGTTGACGTACGCGATCTTATTACCACGCCGCCGAAAAAAAAAACAAAGGAAACGGGCGGCAGAGAGCGAAGCGGCCTCTGGGAGATTTATGGAGGCGCGGCGCCGCCGGGGGCCGGTGTGTCCCCGGATTGCCGCGGCTCGCGACTTCCAGGAAGCGCGATGCGGGCGAGGGTTGGCTTGCACGGCGAATATTGATTACCTACTCGTACTATTAATAGGCGGCCGCTGGATGGTCCCCGGGGAGCGAGCGACCGAGCGAATTGTCCACACTCGCGCACGTTCGCCTTTCCGGTGTCCAATTCACTAATTGACTCGAGTCAGTCTATCGGAAGGACAACGGTCTTGAATGTTTACAATAACAAGTAGGTATTCTAATAATTAAACTATAAAGAGTTGCAGCATTTGCATATAGGCAGAATTAATGCCAATTAGCAAATATCTCGAGCGTAAATCGTAGCGATTATGTATTTTGATATGAGGTGTAGATTTCCGGTCGACTGAAATATAACCTTAGAACTTAACATTTTAGACCACACACGACTTATTCAATACAATACATACAAGAATAAGTAATTGAAGTAGCTCTTCAACTCCTCAGTGATACTCATCAATCGATGCTCGATCAAGCTTCTGCTGAGGGAAGGGAAAGTGTATGTTAGATTGTAGAAAGTTTGGAGTTGCTGGCGAGAGGCGGCGTAGGCGCAGAGCGAGCGTTAATCGGGCAGACAGGCAGACAGTGACCCGCGAGCGTGCCCTCGTCGGTCGTCACGCGGGCGATGCGTGCTTCTGTAGAGTACCTACCTACATATCTACCTACTAGAGCTGCGCAATGCACTTCAAACTTGCTGGTATCCAATTCGATGTCAGCATCTTTTTCTTCTTTGCCATCTCTTCATTGCTGATGGGTTCACGCACGGCGGCATGCTGTAGTACGTCTTCATTGTCTTAGTCATGACAAATGAACCGCGTGGTAAAGGTTTCCTTTCGTTGCCTTATTTAAGGTGTCCATCCACTCTAGCGCGTTCTGTCTTCTCTCTATTTGGACCGGGTTCATTTATCATAACTTGGACATTTTCAATCTTCCTGGTAGACGTCTTTTGGGTACCGACACGGGGTCACTCAAAAAGGCTAATTCTCCCTAAGGGCCATGAAGAGGGCTATGCTCAGAGTTTCCCTGCGAGAACGAAACGAAGAAATGAGGAGATTCAAAGAACAACCAGAATAGCCGACATAGCCAAAAGAATTGCTAAACTAAAGTGACAACGGGCGGGTCAAATTGCTTGCAGAACCGATGGCGGATTTGGCCGAAAAGTCCTCGAGCGGCGGGCGACCGCGTATGTACCAAAAAGCGCAACCTCAGCCAGGGTAGGCTAGGCCCCAAGGTGGACCGACGACCTGGTGGAGGCGGTGGGAACCCGTTGAATAAAGGCAGCGCAGGGCCGCTTGTTGTGGCGATCCTTAGGGAAGGCCTATCTCCAGCTGTGGATGTCAATCAGGTGATATGATAGTACATATCATTAGAAATGCACAGCTCTAAACGTCTTTTTCGGTGCTGGATTCTCTCCCTTCCTGGCTTTCATCGGATTGAGCTGGTGTAAGTAATATGCTTCGTTGTCATAATATGTGTAGGTTAATTTTGTATTAGGTGACTATTTAATTTGATAAATATTGATGTGTAACTTCTTTCCTCTCGCTTTCCTGCAATCTGTGGGAGTGATTTCGTAAAAAGGGACGGAAGTGAGTAACTGGAAGCCGGGGAAGCGCGCGCTATTTGATTTGACCAATGAGCGGTGCGCGGTGGTAGAGTTGGTCGTCAGATGGTACACACCCATTTTCCGAGAGGTTGGTACTGTGTTGCTTATTACCTAGGTGAGATGTCAGATGTTACACATCATATGCGACTACTGTATGGCTCGCTCGTTTTTTTTGTCGGATATTTGACAAAACCTATATCTCCATTGTTTCACATCTCTATCGCGAATGCGTCGGTTGTGGACTGACTCGCGGGCGCGGTGACCTCGTGATCACCCAGCGCCTGCGCGTCGCGTCGCGTCGCTGCGCCGACGACCGACGCAGTGCACTGTGCGCCCGCGCACGCATCTGAAACACCGAGGTTATACTTACTCGAGGTTGATAGGATATTATAACTGATTTATGATGATGAATTGCTACGGTCGGTCGGAGTGTCAAATGAAAGTACCTGTATAGGTAGTTCATTAATTATTTAACGTGATTACGTGTAGGTACCTAACTCTAGTAGGTACTTACATTAATGGGCCATTACAACAATGGGTTGAGGATGTTGTTGGGGCTGCCTCGTTTCTGCAGCGCATCGGGTATATTTGCGGCGGCGCGGCGCGAGTAGATAGCTTTGCAGCCATCATACGCAAACGAGCTGCCTCCCTGCTGCGCAGGGTACAGGGCAGCACCAACACCCACCTCGAGCCTATTGCAGAGCGGTTGCAGTGTCCCATCATTGGGCATTGGAATCGCCTGCGTAGAGGCTCTAGGCCCCCTTTTGTTAATGTTAATTGAGTAAAAAATGTTTTGTCACTAACATAGGTTTAAGTCATTGCTACTAAAACCACTATGGATCTATGATCTGAAATTAAAATAAATGAATTGAATTGAATTAATTAAGTTCCTACTTACACATTCACCATGAAATGAAGGTACCTACCTCTAGTAGGTACTTACATTAATTAAGTACCTACTTACACATTCACCTGGGATGAAATGATGAAAAATGAGGCGGATTAGATCTGTAAAAGTGTAAACAAAACGCCACGGCCATTGCTTATTTGAGCGGAGTGCAGACCGTCTGACACTGCGCGTTGCGTTGCGTCACGTCGAAGCAGAACGGATATAGCCGCGATCGATCAAAGTTTCCTTTATTTTGTGCAGCCATCATCAGCGGCCGTCCGCGTCCGTGGCACGCTAGGCGATAGCCGCTGGTCTGCTCATGACTTTATTGAGGGAATCTAGGAATATTAATCTATGTCCAGCACGGCTAGCATGCCACCCACGACAAAGCGTTTAAACGAGAAAAACGTCATGCGCGCTCTTTCTGTACTACGTAAAATAATAAAGATGGAGGCACATCTCGATTTTTATCGTTTTCTCGGGGGTGGCATGCTAGGCCTACAGGAGCGCAATTAACTAAGCGTCACATCGCTGTCAAAAACATCGACTAGCTGACAAATGTAACATCCTTCTTGTATCCCTCAGATCGTCGAAGTTTGAGTTTGACACATAATATGTATAACCATAGCGAATACCGCTACGCTCTCTCTATCGTAAAAACAGTAATACATACAAGCGTCAAAATTGGTGTGATTATAGAACAAACTCTACAGTATAAAAACAAATAATAAGTTGGTCTCGCGCTAAAGGACCCGGAGAAATAAACTTTTGTGTCTATGGTAACTTGTTGTGTTCTATGGTGGTGTGATACGGAACCATCGGTGCGCGAGTAGCCCGACTCGCACTTGACCGGTTTTTATTTAAATGTTTACATAGATCATGCATAGAAAAGGATTTTTCATTCTCTCTGATTTATAACTTAGGTCTAGATCCAATCAGTCTTATATCCATTATATCCAGTCAAGAATACCACTTTATATCCAGTCAAGGATACCACTCGGACTAAAGTGTGAAACGCCTCGTTAACGTAATCTTGACAATGACATATTAAATTACATTTGACTCTGTTGGGCCGTTGATTAACCACAGTTAACGTCCGATTATTACATGCCCGATAATTTGGAATCATTTGCAGATTCCCCATTTTAAATTCTCGTTTGTCGGGACAGCCACGTAATTTTGTAAAAACCTCTGCAACGTTTCCGCTTAATCAATGAGTGATAAAAACGTGATGATTGCATTTATTACCGCTTTTATTGAGCAATTCATGATTGGACATGATTTAGGATCAAAATTAGGCACTCACTCGTCTGTCGTTTCGATGGCATTTGGTGGCTATTTTGGTGAACAGATTTGCCAATAAGTCGTGTTAGGGGTTTGCTAATTACCCACAGGGTGCATCGGACGTGTAACGGTTCAGTAATATCCTGCAAGGTCGAATAGATATCTCTCTGTACGTCACTTGTGGAAACGAAAGTAATATTATAATTACCGCAAATAAAATGTGCTCTTCAGTAAAATTACACCGTCTATTGTATCATTATTATCGGTCTTGAGCAGGTGTCTTAGCTTTGGGATGTAAGTAAGGAGTCTCGAGCCTGGGCAGTCAGCCTTGGTACAACCATTGCTGACTGGCTTATCCTTCCAATACCTACAGAACGAGTGATTGTCATGACTGTGATATAGCTCAATGATGACATGAAAGAAGATTTGCCTCGCTTCAGCGCGCTCTACTGAAGTGCGCGCGAACCACAACTTTTAACACATTCAGTATTGCGTTATTCATTTGACAGCCGTTAGAGCCGTTTTGACAGATCGCTCAGACGTCAGAGGCACAGAGTAAATAAGTCAAGTTTAGCGTGATATGGAATTCAGCACAATTGAATAGTTATTGGATTGCAATGGGATTTGAACTGAAATTGGATTAGGATCGAACTTGAGATTTTGAGATTTGGATTTTGAGAGATAATGCGGATATCAAAAAGCGGCCGAAAAACCTATTCTAAGGATATACATCGATCCAAATATGTACAAAATAACTGTGGCGTCCCACAGGGAAGCGTGCTTGGTCCAATGCTCTTCCTTTTCTATATTAACAACTTGCCAACCGTTATGAAACAAGAATGTGTCCTATTTGCCGATGACGCCACACTTATTATCAAATCCAAAGATAGGGAAAACTTTCAGACCCAAATAAATACTGCCCTACAGGAAATAGTAGACTGGCTAAGGAACAATAATTTGTATGTTAATAGCGCTAAGACAAAAGCCATTGAATTTTTGACATATAATAAAACAATTTACATTATAAATAATGCTTCGTTTTTAGGAATAATAATCGACAAATATTGTAATTGGAAAGAACATGTGAATAGTTTGTGTTCCAAATTGGACAGATATGTTTACGTATTAAATAAATTACGACGTGTGACGACTAAAGAAGCAATACTAACAGCCTACCATGGACTTGTATCTTCAATCTTGCGGTATGGTATTGTTTTGTGGGGCTGCTCTGTAGACTCTGATAAAGCATTTAAAGCACAAAAGCGATGTACTAGAGCCTTATGTGGGGCCGACTTTCTTGACAGTTGTAGACCGCTTTTTATGGGGCTGAATATCTTGCCAATGCCCTGTCTTTACATTTACGAAATATGCTAATTTGTACACCAGAATGGTGGGCTATTTCCTAAGTGCGGAGAAGTCACCGAAAGAAAATTGAGAAAAGCGTATCGTAATAAGCTTGTACTTCCGCCACAAAACCTCCAGGTGTATAACAAAAGCTCATACTGTATGGCTATCAAAATATATAAAAGGTTGCCAAATATGCTTAAAACATTGAATACAAGTTCTTTTAAAAATCATTTACATAAATTTTTAATAAATAAATGTTATTACTCTGTAAACGAATATATGGTCGATGTTCTCGTTTAACCTAACAGACTTGATGTAAATTTTATTTTGTGTGTTTGACTTCTGTTTTTAAAATTTGCACGCCATCCTGTGTGGCAGATTATGTCTTGTGCTATATCCATATGTTAAGATCTTACTGTATACCATAATCTTGCAAATAAATAAATCTTATCTTATCTTTTAAATTAGCGCGATCATCCTCCAGGATGGAATAATGTGTGTTGTTCTGTGTTCATCTACTGAGTTTCATCACTGGTAGATGGATTCTTCTTCTTTCGTGTCAGCATCTACATCGCATGACAATCACTCATGCTGCAGTGTAAAGATTAGTCAGTCAAGAATGGTCGTATCGAGGCTGATTGCCGAAGGTGCGCCAGATGGAGTCAGGTGTCGTCTCGCCGGGGAGGTTCAGACCTAACTCGGTAGATGAATTTAAATAGGTAGAATTAGCATCACACTTTGGTCTTTGCGTGTACTCAAAGAGTTTGGTGTTCAGATAAGTTATTACCTGTACCCTAAAGTCGTAAGAATATTGTCGGAAACTTGGAGGAGCGTTTGACACAACAACTGTCAATGGACATAATGTAGCGGCTAATTGCTCCTCTCTGGAATAAACTACAGGAGAGAAGTATTATGTCTCGTAAACTTGCAAGTTCCGCGTGGGTGCATCATTGCACTTATCAACTGCGTTACGAGCTTATGAACTGAAGTATTTTCCATTGCTGCTTTGGAAATAATTCCACATATAGTTCACAGAGCCAAACAGCCATTGGATGTTGTGTAAAGTGGTTAGTCAGTGTACGATTTGAAGAGGAAGTGTAGTAGTGAAGGGGTAACTGGCATCTCTTGGACGATAAGTTTGGAAGTTTTATTTTATGTGCCTCTCTCCACGTGTAATACTTTGGCTTGTGTCTCTGGCAGCATTAACCTATTGTGTGTCGTGCTGCGGGAGCGAACGTTAATACGTGTGAAGTGATCTCTTGTTCTTAAGCTTAAGTATACTGCGCGAAATGAAAGCTGGAGAGAAAAAACCAACGATTTTTAGTATTCCGTAAACGAGCGAAAACGGGACCCCATTAATAAGCCCTACGTTGTCCTTTCGTGCATCGACTCGACTCGTACCTAACGATTACGATGTTGGTCCCATGGACACAGTTATTCAGTTAGATGGTCTGATTATCATCCTCTTAAAAAACGGTCAGCATATCCGGAACCCTCGGTGCGCGAGTAGTCCAACTCGCACTTGGCCGGTTTTTTTTAAAGACCACTCTACCACAGCCACTTGTCTTGCTTAATTAGCGATTAATCGTCTTAAAGTAATTAAATTACATTTCAAAGTTTCATTGATACGTAAAATAGGCCGCCGCTTAAGTTTATCTGAAATAGTAAGCGACGATGGGCTTGAAAGGGCACGTCACAAATTATTCAAGGAATGAAATTAAGACAGCTAATCTGCCCTTCTCCTTGTTTTAGTTATTATCTAAGAGCTACCTGTTTGAAATTTAATTTTCAGTAGCTTTGCCCGACAATTTGGTTCAAATCTCTCCGGGCTACGCGGCAGGGCCGGATTATATTTGCTGGCCCTGTAGATTATGAGGCCAATAAAGGCTTTCTTTTTATTTAAGAATTATTTCTACATTCCTTTTTTGTAATTGCGACTAATTCAAACCAGTCTTTTGCACCAAATGTAGTTAACACTGATACATATTTTTACACTACTAATGTTTAGATAGGTAGATCTAATGTAATGCATATCTAATGTAATTTCGAAAACTATTTTCTTTTTATTTTTATGATTAAAGATAATTCTAGATATTCTCATATTACTTATAATTATAATACATAAACTAGGTCATATAAAACGTCTAACAGCTTTCGTATGTTATACTCATGTGTTTTGCGTTGCGACTATGATAAAAGTTCGTCTCAAAGCACAAGGTATGAATTATTATTAATAATAAAGGTATGAATGATGATTGATGAATATAGCTACATAATACAATATTACATCAAACAATATTTAGCTCTTAAAATTACTCACTCTAATAAGGTACAAATAAACCTTCTCGTAGCTATTGTGTAAGTTTCCGATTATATCGGTGCCAAGATCGGGCAAGTTTTAAGTTATATTTGGTTTTAACCGACGTCTTGTATTCATCAAATCCATTGTCTGAAATTAATTAACTAAATATTAAGAAGCAGAATAGCTAAGAACCGTCAAAAACACGATATCGATATGGTACCGATTGAATAGGGTAGTTACAGTCTTTTTTCCTACTAGTTAGATAATAAAGTTTGATTTCCTTCGCCACTCCCTTTCGTGGTCTCTGGCACTAACGTCCAAAAGGTGCTTCTCAGAACTTCCCGGCTGTTCCAAGAGATTTCGGGCAGAACCTTAACGGAAATTGTTAACTACGTAATCCTTACCTGATATTTACTTATCCACTTTATTATTCAATCATATGCAGGATGTTTTGGTTACATATTTGGGGCGGAGCTTAGTTTAGTAGCAAACCTTTCCCATGTGATTTAGATTTACCTTTGATTTATCCATACTTTGAAAGTATAATTATTATATTTATCTATAAAGGGCGGTGGCGCGTTGCGGAGAGGTATGGACACGCAATCATGGGATCCGGGTTCGAATCCGCACGGACTAAATGCCAATGAGTTTTTCTAAGTTTTGTTATAATAAAGACTGCTCTCAAACGGCGAAGGAGAACATCGTGAGATTCGTGAGGATACATGTATACACTGATGAAGAAATTCTGAATTCTGATGCGTATGTGAAGTCTACCAATCCGCATTGGGCACGCGTGGTGGACTTACACCCTCCCTTAGCCGTCAGGCTACGAAAGAAGAAGAAGGTATATGTCCTCACTTTTAGAACTGATAGCCGAAGATATCTACTTAGGTTTTATATTTCATTCGTAGATTATAATCATCATCATCACTAGCCTATAAAAGTCCCACTGCATTGCACAGGCCTACCATCAAGAAGGTTTATGGGCACAGAGTATCGTAGTATGGGCGTCAGTCTACCACGCATGCCCTATCCATATAGATTGGTAGACTTCACATACGCATCAGAATTTCTTCTTCAGCGTATGCAGGTTTCCTCATGATGTTTTCCTTCACCGTTTGAGAGCAGTCGGTATTGCGTACATGAAGTAAGTCATCCATGGATTGGTATTTTTCTTTGCGTTGTTTTTTGTATGGACGTAACTAAAAGTACCTATTGTAAGTAATCTATTCACGTGACGCATCTGATGGTCAGTTTCCCTAGAATCGACAAAATAGGATTGTACGTATTATGGCGATTGGCGATTTGTCCGTAAAAGTACCAGGAAAGCAATTAAGCGTGACAATAGATGTTGGAAGGGCTCGCTGCCCTCCATTAGGGCTGCGTTATCGCTGCGTGGGAGTGTGACTCACGGCCAAACAACTAGTCCCCTATATTTAATCCACTTTCGTCTTTATTGTGTAGGCTTTAGAGCTTTGATTGGGATGCCTTACGGGAAACAGAGACCGCGATGCGCTCGCGCTCGTCCGCCGACCGCGCTGCTATAACTCAACAAAACTACTTTTTGGAAACATGTTACCATAATGATGATTATATGGATAAGTCGATAGTTGTCGGCAAAATTAAGGCGGGGACCTGAGGCTCTTTCCAGATGAGCCAACCATCGGCCAGTTTTTTTGTAAAACCACTGTTCGATGATTCATATGTATTTTGAACTCTTTATGACTCTTTTTGATGTACCGCTATGATTTCAATTATAGGTGCCTTGCACTGAATGATTATTCGAAGAAAATCTGTAACGTAAAAGGTACATTGTACAAGTTAAAGGGATATGCGCAATAATCTACAAACGGGTTACTCTGAATAGCTTTCTCTACAAATTTTTTTTTTTTTAAGAAAAAAAGTATTAAATAGAGTTACACCCTTTTGTAACAAGGGCAGCATTTCGCGAGCACCGCGCAGCTGCGTGGTGTTTTTATCGTGGAAACAGCGCGGACTGCGGATGGGTGCGGTGATCTGTGGGCTGCGGTGTTAGTGACAGGCGACGGCGGGTGTACTGAGTGTACTAGAAGCTCTACCCTGTGGAAAAAAGGGTATTATGTAAAAAACTTGGGACGTTTTGATGCGTGTGATCTGATCTACATTTGTGAGGGCGTGGCATTTTTAGTTCTGTCGAGGGAAGTATGATTATATGAAGACTCAAAATTCAAAAATTAAAAAGACTAGGAGTCCAGGTTAGACTGAAGATCTCTCCAGGTGAAAGGAAAAAAATTAACGGAATAAATATGCTTGCTGCAGAGTACCGAGTTGCAATATGCGCGTTGTGTTGATGATGATTGATATAAAGTTACCAAACACTGTATGCGTTCGCTCCCGTTCCCGGTCCCACTCTCGCTTGCTCCAGCACTATCCCGCAGCCTGCGGTGCAGTAGCTTGCGCGCACGACGTGCATATCGCGCGTTTTGTTGATGGTGATTGTTGTAATTCACTTATCACGAGATGCATGCACTCGATCCCGCTCCGGCTCTCGCTTGCTCCAGCACCATGCCGTAGCCTGTGGTGCAGTAGCTTGCGCCCGCGCATATCGCGCGCTGTGTTGACGGTGATAGCTGTAAGCCAGCTACCACTGGATGCATTCATTGCCTGATAGCAACGCTAACGTACCTTTTGTGTCATAGTTTCGCTAGGTGCTCAATTTTAGGCTATATATAATTATAATAATAATTTACAATATAATAAAAAATTTATTCATGTATTTAATATTTATTTCTAATATTATTCAAATTCTTTTTTACACTTTCTTCCATAACTATGAAAGAAAAGAGAAATTACACTAACTTATTTGCTATCATTCATTTCATTGGTTGCTGCGTCTGACTACTATACCTACTAAAAAGATTTCATCTAAAAATCAACACCCTGTTTTCGGGCGAGGTCTATGTTGAGCTGGGACCTATTTGCTGCTGTAGCATACAATAAATTACATGTTTTTCTATTGATGTTTCGTTGTATTCTTGTTTTGTAAACTTGTTGTGAACTGTAATATTATATTATGTGTGTGTTACTTATGCAAATAAATTGTTCTACTATCTATCTTCATTCCCTCCCGCTCCCGCTTCCGCTTGCTCCAGCACCATGACGCAGCCTGCGGTGCAGTAGCTTGCGCCCGCGCATATCGCGCGTTGACGCTGATTGCTGTGACTCACGCTGGTCGGCGCGGTGAGTGCGTCGTGCATTTCAAATGGTACCGTCACCGCGTGGGCTTTTATTATTATCACACGGTTTTGTGAGAATTTCTAGTTTTGGCCTGGCGATAGTGGCAGGGTTTTTTTAATTAGGCATGTGGTGGTCAGTTGATAATGATTGCTTTGCCATGGAATTTTACTGCGAAGATGTTTATGAGCTTCTGAAGAACGACACTATAATTCATTTTATTAAATTTTTTTCATTTTTTGAGGTCCAACAAAATTAAGCTGTAAGTACCTTAATTTACCTACCATTTTGAGGGGATGGTCAAAATCATCATACCTACTGAACAATTTTATCTACGGGACCAACACCGAAATCAGTGGTGCGCAAAATTGTAATACCATAATTTTGTCACACTGCACTGGTGTGACCACGAATAGTCACACCATTATCAAGACGATCATGCTCTGTGTCATTTGGGTCAATTAGGTTTGCAATTTTTTATGAAACACCAGATTTTTTTGTGATTTACATATTGGCTCCATAGTGAAAGTTGTTCAGTTTAAAGGTCCTATCATTCCCTTAAAAACCATTTGAAAAGACCGTATGTGATAGCGTTCATTCATGGAATATACTCAAGTAGGTACTCACAGCATATTAAATTAAATTAAATTAAAAAGTATTTATTTTTCTCTTATTTATACAAAAGTACATAATAAATATAGCACGGTTTACATATATATTTATAGTTTACATATTTATATCTCACATACAGTCGGGTATCTTTCGGGCTAATCAGAAGCTTTTTTAAAATACAGGGTGTAAATTTAAATGCGTTACATACTGAATGTGAATGAATAAATGGGCTTCAGATCATCAAACTGAACAACTTTCACTACCGGACCAACTTTTGAAATCGTGAAAAAAATCTGCTGTTTTTTATACATTTTGGTTGAGTAGGTAATCTAGGTACTTAGCTTAACTATTGATATTTTCTACGGAACAGCTGATTTCTTTTGCGATTTGGATGTTGGCTCCATAGAAAAAGTTGTTCAGTTTGATGGTCTGTAACAAATTTAATTTTACACCCTATATGTCTAGAATACTAGAAACTACCTATAAGCGTGCATATGACTTTAGAAACGTTCATTGTTCATTATATACCATTGACTATTTATTATCAGGACTAGCCTTGCGGTAGCATTTCCCCTCTGCCACGGTATAAGATCAATAAATCATGTGCATTTACATTCTATTTTATACCTTACCACTAAACGAGACTATAATTGCGAAACAATAATTTCGAACTTAGAACGTTTGGGGTTCACGCGAGACTACTTTTCATGATTTTTAACGTTCAAAATTAGAATCTAAAGTTATGGGAATAAAATCCAAAGTTGCGGATTTCATGTTACCTCGCCCCCCGCAAAAAGTGGCAGAAATGTTTGTTAGTAGAATAACACGCGTAACTAGTCCCTATATAAGGTCTAACAAAATTAGGTGAAACTATTTTAAGGGGATGATCAGACCATCAAACTGAACAACTTTCTCTATGGAACTAATATCGAAATCGCGAAAAAAATCAGCTGTTCCATACAAACCTACTCGACCTAAATGTATGGGACAGCAGATTTTTTTTTCGCGATTTCGCTATTGATCCAATAGAGAAAGTTGTTCAGTTTGATGGTCTAATCATCCCCTTAAAATAGTTTCAGCTAATTTTGTTAGACCTTATATAAGTAGTCAAAGTTATATAAGGTCTAACAAAACTAGGTGAAACTATTTTAAGGGGATGATCAGACCATCAAACTGAACAACTTTCTCTATGGGATCAATAACGAAATCGCGAAAAAAAATTCTGCTGTCTCATACATTTAGGTCTAGTACGATTGTATGGAACAGCTGATTTTTTTTTCGCTATTTCGATATTGGTCCCATAGAGAAAGTTGTTCAGTTTGATGGTCTGATCATCCCCTTAAAATAGTTTCAGCTAGTTTTGTTAGACCTTATATACCCACAGTACTACTATTACCTAGGTACCTAGATTTTCCAGCCGAATGGCCGTGAGGCAATATGCGCAAATACGTAAATATGTGAACTACGTAGGTAGGTACGTATCTACGTGCGGTTTTATTGCACAATTTGGGAGTTCGCAAAAAATATTTCAGTTCCAATCCCAACAAATTGCGCTGGCTAACTTGCGTGTAACAGATTTTAGTGCAAATATTGTTGGGTTTCATGGATAGGTACAATCAGGTACATAGGTACATTCACCCATTTTCAGTAATTGCTGCGTTTTCCAATCCTTTTTGATATGTTTGTTATTAAATTTGTGTTTGAAATAAACACAGAATGTTCGATACATATAATAATGTTTAATACACAGAATGTTCAATACGCAGAATGTTCAATACATAAAATGTTCAACACGCAGAATGTTCGACACCTATGTATATTCAATACACATAATAATAATAAGCAGAATTTTCTATACGCACGATATTCTATACATGCACAGAATGTTCGATACGTATAACGTTCAATACGCAGAATGTTCGATACGTATAACGTTCAATACGCAGAATGTTCGATACGTATAACGTTCAATACGCAGAATGTTCGATACGTATAATGTGCAATTAAATAGGTACATAGAATGTTCTATACGCAGAATGTTCGATACGCAGAATGTTCAATACGCAGAATGTTCAATACGCACAATGTTCGATACGCAAAAGGGGTTCTCCCTATAATGGCATACAATTTTTTAGTATTATTTTGTAATGCATCATCGCTATAGGCATAAATAACTATACAGTAAATAAAGTGAACATAAAAAGTTGGTGTTGGTTTTTCAAAGATTCTTGATACACCCAGGGGGTAACCCCTTGATCCTTGACTGGGCGTGGTCGTCGTGAGCTTACGTTTTTAGCTAAATGGAGAAGAATAGATTTTTTCGGCTTCTTCATATTTTTTGCCTCTAATAATCGCATTAGCGTTTAAAAAATTTCATTATACGCAATTTTAGCTTCGCTTACAAAATGCGTCGGTTCAGTGGCACAATGATGAGCTATTGTTTTGTACGAGGAAGTTTACATCAGATGTCCTTTGCCTAGCTCTTATGTTTAAGTTATAAATATGAATATTGCTTGAATCACGGGACGTAGAGAAACGAAATGATAGGAGGAAGTTTAATGGAGAATCTACCACGTGTCGGAGTACACGCGCCTCGCAATACACGAGTCGACCTTTTTGGAACACAGTCCACTCCAATTTCATCGAAATTACGGTCAAATACTGTAATAAATAACCGCAAACCCTAGTTAATCGATTACAGGAATAAGAACCAGATTTAATTGAATTGCCTAGTATTCTTAAGATTAACTCTGCTTCAAAATGTTGAAAAAGAAGTTTGGCGCATGAGTAGCTCTTGACCTGGAGTGCGATTTTTGAAAATCTCATACGTTGAACTCAGCAGTAGTAATTAAATGTCAAAATTACTATGGAGATATGCATCTTTCTACTGCTGATTCGCTCTCAAAAATCTTACTCCAGGAGTGCGATTTTTGAAAGTCAAATCAGCAGTAGAAAGATGCATATCTCCATAGTAATTTTGACATTTATTTACTACTGCTGAGTTCAACGTATGAGATTCAAAAATCGCACTCCAGCAGGTGCTACTCATGCGCCAAACTACTTTTTCAACATTTTGAAGCAGAGATAATCTTAAGAATACTAGGCAATAATTGAATCATCTATGTGTAGGGTTGAAAATAAAAAATATAGTAGCTCTATTATAGCTACTATGTTTTTTATTTAGATAGCAGGACTGACATGACGTAGGCGGGTAGGCGACACATTACCACAGTATAAGAAAGAGTATCGAGTACTACAATAACATTACTCTACTTTCGTGAAACTTTCTTTTGTTTTCTGGAAGCCAATCTTAGATCAAGAATAAACGATCTATGACGGCAATACACTAATTTAACTGGCTAATCTTTCCATGATACGAAAGAAGAAGAACGGGTCTAAAAATATAATAGGTTCTTGATCATTTCCCTCGACGTAAACTCACGTAGGCTGATACCCAAGTCATCTTTCATGGGGCACTGCATATGCTATTATAATAAGATACCAGAGGATATTCTAAACTTAACAGACAAAAAGTTTCATGTTAAGTAAGTCCTCTGTAAAAGGTTAATATAAACTCGGTGATTATATGAATGACTAAACTGCTTCCGTGGTCTAATGGTTAAGAGCATTGGCTCTCGACACAGAGGTCGTGGGTTCGATTCCCACGGGGGACACCTTGTGAAATGTCACTTTTTGCGATTTTTCCCAGTTGGTTAGGACATTGCAGGCTGAATCATCTGATTGTCTGAAAAGAAATATGATTCCGTGCTTCGGATGGCAAGTAACGCCGTTGGTCCCGGCTACTATCTCTGGTGGTAGTAGTCGTTACATAAAAACCACGTCAGAGGCCGTAAGGCTGTCTGATACAACTCGGACACCAGGGCTCTGCCCACACGATAAGAAGAAGAAGCACCAATTGTACTTTGTATACATATATATATAGTTGGTGTAATGGTTACCAGGCCGGACTGCCAAACCAGAGTCCTGGATTCGAATCCCGGTTCGGTCATGGATGTTTATATGTTCGTGCCGTTGTTCTATGGTTTCCATAATAAACAGCCTATAGTGCTTGCTTGGGATCATTACAATGTATGTGCCTGTGAGCGTTATTTATTTATTTTTATTGTATATATTTTTTTGAAAATGTGTTGTAGAGTTTCTGGCCGTATCTTCTCTACAACGGAACACCTTCTGACGCGGTGGAAAATGTCTTCAGAAAGCTATCCATGTGATATTATTTTAAATAAACATTTTGATTTGTGTAAGCATAAAAAAATTCTTAACTAAACATATAATTATGTTATCAAAGCCTATAGTGCTTACTTGGGATCATTACAATGTATGTGCCTGTGAGCGTTATTTATTTATTTTATTAGAAGAGAAGAAAAATACGTCAAGTAGTGTAATGCGTTTGTTCCCCATGTGCCAATTCAAAAAGGTAGTATACTGTGGGTGGCTAGGTAGGTACTGAAAATGTATATATGCGTGTATTTGGCTAGAGGTCTAGACTTTGTCCACGACACGTGTCGGTCTTTACACGCGCCTCGCATCTGTAGTTACTGACAAATAGTCTGGAATATCTCTACTCTGTAATTCTATGAGGGTCTTTCACTATAACAACAGTACTACCCGTGTCTTTTGTTTTCTTTGTGAATATTCGACGTTACTTCTTCCAGTCTAAACTATTAAAAGGCGATTTACTCTAAGCTTGATTGCATTGCACTACTCTAAACTTGCGAGCGAGTATAATAATTATATAAGGTCGAACAAAATTAGATGAAACTATTTCAAGGGGATGATCAGACCATCAAACTGAACAACTTTCTCTATCGGACCGATAATGAAATCGCGAAAAAAAAATCAGCTGTTCCATACAAACCTACTCGACCTAAATGTATGAGACAGCAGATTTTTTTTCGCGATTTCAATATTAGTCCCATAGAGAAAGTTGTTCATTTTGATGGTCTGATCATCCCCTTAAAATAGTTTCACCTAATTTTATTAGACCTTATATACATAGCTACTGCAGCAGAACTGCTGGCTTTTCTTCTTCTGTCGAGTCAATGGCTTGTCATTAAGGTGGTTTCAGTCCATACAAAAGTTTGACGCACAATACGCGTAAACGAAATTGTTAAAAGTAATAAATTAGTCTAGTTGCCGCGTAACAAATAACATTTGCAATTTATAATATAATTACGAAGATATAAAGCTTTTAAAATTTTGTATGTAAAATTTCAAAGCTTTATATCTTCGTAATCATTTTATAAATTGCAAATGTTATCTGTGACGCGGCATCTAGATTTGCTAACTATTTTTCCATATATACAAAGTTACTTATATTAATACCGTCTACGCGTATTGTGCGTCAAAGTTTTGTATAAAATTGACTCCTCTGCAACCGCCTTAAGTTTGACTTGTCATCGATCGTGTTGAAGAGATTTGCCGACCAGCAATTTAGAGGACTGCTAATTGCCTAGGTTGCATCGGATCTATCGGGGATTCAGTAGGCACGTCACTCCGGGAGGCTTCATTACTGTTATGTTGGCAGGGCTCTGTCACTCGGCCGTAGGAAGCGAGATAAGCACCTACACTTTTGTCTTTGGCGCATCGCATCGTGAGCGATGCGCTTGCTTAGATTTCTGCTACTTGTGATATATCTGTTACGTAGTAACTAATAATCCTTGCTTTAGCCCCAATTCAAAGTATGTAAGCCTAATTTCTTTTTCCAGCTACTATAAAAAAAAACGTAAATTGATGTTTTTAACTGAATCATTTGCTTGTATAGGTACCGTACCGAGTCGATAAAAAGTATTGCTTTCTCCAAAAACAGCTGATCCCAAAAACCACTAACAGCCCCCGGCATCTCTATAAAACCATTGTTACAAAACGTCTCACTAAACTGCTGAATGTTGAACACGACAATTGTCTACCATCCCACTACCAAACTAACTCCTCTCACAACGAAACAAAGTTCAAATTTGAGCGAATGTCAAGGGCAATGATAATAACAACAGGGCAAAGAAACACCAGTTTAAAATGATCTGCTGCTCCCCTCATGCAGCTTAGGCTATAGGAACTGAGAAGGGATACGGTTGATCCAGTTATGGTTCTCATGAAACTAGACGATTTATTGAGTAGAGTCGGAAAGTTTTGCAGATATTGAAACGAATGGCGCCACCTGTTGAACTCCGTTTGCAAGTTTGTTAATGGCAGTTTGTATTTGCCAAATGGAGTCTGCATGAGTTATCGGATGGGACTGAATTTAAATCTATCGGTTTATGTGAAGGCTTTATATTACTGATGGATATTTTGCTTTGATGTCATGTTAATCTGTGTAGTGGAGGTTCGTGATAAAGTACAATGGAATCGTTATCATTTATTGTCCGTGTAGTACTCTATCATACTCGACGTGTTAATTCCAACGTTTTCTAGATAAACTATGATTAGTTTGATATTTCTGATAGATAAGTATGTATCTTTATAATATTTTTTAATTACAGTGTACACACGGCGACACATCAAGCTATACAAAACCAACATAAGCTGGCCGCGCGTAGGTCGAGTAACGTATAGCGTCGCGCGGCCAGTTTATGTTGGTTTTGTATAGCTTGATGTGTCGCCGTGCGTACTTTACCTCATCAGTGTCGGCTCTCCATTATAGTGCTGGATTATTTCTGATCGGCTGACCTTTAGCCTTTGCCTTTCTAAATGGCATCACAACAACCGCATCCATTCTAAAGCCCCATTCAAGATTTTCTTTGTCTTCTAGGAAAGTTAATCCATAAAAATGCGTTTTTAGTGTAGCCAATTTTTTGCATTAGTACGAATATATTGAGGGTTTTTTCCAAGCACCCCTTTACTGATACATCGATTGCAAATTATCGTTGTTTGTTCTTCAAGCTGTCATTCAGTTTCATTCCTCTGTGACACACCATAATTAGTAAACTTACAATTATATGGGACAAATCAAATTCATAACTTTTTCTAATTTCTAGTTGTCTGATATGATAACTGATCTTGAAACCGTCCATCTATAAACTCAATCTTTTTCGGAACGCAAATAATTATTTGAATTCGATTTGAGGCATCTGAAGTTTCCATCCAGCCAGTATATACCCTTTTCTCTTCCTAGCCTTAATCCCAACAGCGAGCAAGCAAGACAGCGCCTCTCTTTACCTTGCACACCAGTCTCATCTAATTTACCAGGGTTCCCACTCATATTCTACACACGATCATGGCTCAGACCGACTCAACCGGCGGCGCCAGAATTCGTATCAAGCGAGCTCCAGCTCGTAAAACCATTCGGTTTGAAATTAGAACGTGCGAACGTGCGTTCCTTTGAGCCTGGAGCCGTTTGTGACGCAACGAAAAGCAAGGCAAGCAAAGGGGCTCGTTTAGGGCTACCATCATTCAAAAAAGTCCTGGTTGAAAACCAGATTTTTAGGACAGAGGTATATTTTCTTCTCGCCGTCGGCGTCGTTCGTAAGAAATACAGGATAAATTAGTAAGTGTAGATACTTTGACCATGCATTCAAACTGAACAACTCTTTCCTTGGAACAAAACAAACTACGAAATAGCGAACAATAAATCTGATGTTCCATACAAAATGCATGGATGGTCAAAGATCCACACTGACAAAAAATTTATCCTGTATGTTTTCATTGCTGCTGACTTGTAGTGGGTCATTGGGTGTTGTAGTTGTAGGTTGGTATATTGGCTAATAATATAATTCTGTAGTAATTTATCTGAATTTTCACATGTAAAATCATGTTTCCACTAAAAATAATAGAAAATAGAAAATTATACCATTTAGGGGCGTGAAAACTTCGTTGAAAAACTTAGGTAAGTTTACGAAAATTCTTTATCACCTAGGTTTTTTCAAAACTCTACTGTTTACTCTAAACTACAGGTTAAAAGTCCCCAAGCCAATAATATAGCCATTAAGTATGTTTTTCAGACTGGATAGGTCCTCGAAACTTGTGATGGCTGGTAACCCTACACTTATTACTCTCGGCGGCGCTTTATGGCGGCCGGACCGGGGTCAGCGGCGGGTTTTTTGTCGCGGCACGTTCTGGGGGCTGCTTCCCCCCTCGCCGAGTCGCCTGCCACTGCCACCCCCGCGAGTATCACGCGCTCGAGATAGGGGTGGTGGTGAGTTTGAGCGCGTGGCGCGGCGCGGGTAGGGCTGTGACATGTTTGTCGATGTGGCGATTCTGTTCTGTAATATTCTAGGTTCTGTCTTTGTTTTGTTTGTGTAGATTTATTTGTTTTTTAAATGCATATACTCACGACCATATTCCCCGAGGGGTCAGTCAGAGATATTCGGAAACCTCAGAACATTAACGTTTCACTTAGTAGTACCGAAACTCTGTCCACTGTGTGTGTGTATGTTAAATGTGTGTTGTATTTATCTTTTTCGTATAATCATAATTGGATAAAGCATTACCTATTTAACGTACAATGTTTTTAAGAAAACATTAAAAATCTAGAAATGCCTACGTATCTTTTTATGGAACTGTTTCGAAACTTTACTGACTTCATTTCCGCCGTGTACTCTATCAACCTGTTTTTTTTGCAAATCGATACTATTTCAGACCACGGTATAACTTTATTCTTACCTACTACAACAAAAACGACTCTTAATATGTACTACAAAAAATATATTTCTACACAACAATCGGCTTCAGAGCATCTCGACTACTCGAGTACCACTTCCCCAATCCCAGATCCTTCGCATCGCAGCCTTCATTGTAATACCGCGCCCGAGGCCGCGTCGCGTTGCCATAACAACCCATCGCCACCCCCTGCCCCCACCTCCCCCACCCGCGGCTACCTGCCCTCATTAATATGTACCCGGGCTGGACATCGTCTTCTAAGTTCAAGCTAGAGATGGTCACTCTAGTGTTTGCTATCAAAGCTAGGTAGCTACTCGAATTGCAAATGTGTTTATTTTCATATGATAACTGCCTTTAGGCTAAGTCTAAGCTAAGATTTAGATGTGGGTAGTCTTTGAAATGTTCTGGAGAGCGAATACATTTGTTTAATAAATAATTTAACTAAGTTATACGCATATAAACGCATTATACCACGGAATATATAAGAGTACAACTATACATTATTTTCTTTATTTTCTTTTAGAGAGGCCAGAAACAATGCTACGACTACTAATTTCATGTACCTAATTTGTAATGTGATAGTGATAGAGGTGGCTACTGCGTAGGCTTCTACAGGGTGAAATTGATATCATTAGCATCCTTTTAAACTAAGAGTCTACCCATCAAACTGAACAACTTTCACTATAGGAGCAAACCGATTGGAGCAAAAAAAAATCTGCTGTTGCATACATTTGAGTTGAGTAGGCATTGCAGTTTAGTATGGAACAGCTGATTATTTTTTTGCTCCGATCGGTTTGCTCCTATAGTGAAAGTTGTTCAGTTTGATGGGTAGACTCTTAGTTTCAAAGGATGCTAATTATGTAATGATATCAATTTCACCCTGTATATAAGAACGTCTCCTGTAAAAAAAAATCTTTGGTCGATTTGTACCTACAACATCTACAGGTAGAAGTAGGATGTCTTTTTCTGAGCCATTAAATAACTTATCAGAAAATTGTCTATAATAGCAGATAGATAGATATAGGTACGCATCTTATAAATATCTTGGTATATAATTTGAGAAGAGAAGGAAATTATCATATTGCTCTCCTTTTTCTGTACTGGTCACTAAGGAAGATGGGAGATTAATTATCCACCTAGGGTACCTCAGTAATAGGTGGGGTAAGATGGACGCTGGGTTAAGATCGTTGCAATGAAATTACCGGAGAATCTGGCCAATTTTTTGAATGCTGGCAGAATAGCGTATGGTAGAATAATAGGCGCTATTCCCTTTGCTGCCAGCATTACAAAATTTGGCCCCATTCGCCTGTAATTTCATTGCAATGATCTTACCCCAGCACCGATCTTACCCCACCTTACCCTATGCCAAATATATTTACTATTGTTGAAAATAGCTTGTTTCTTACTCATTTTATACGCCTATCCTTTTCGACTCCAATCCTTCTAGAGAAAACATTTTTTTTAGTATGTATTAAGGAGATAAAGATGACTCATTATCATCATCATCATCTCAGCCGATGGACGTCCACTGCTGGACATAAACCTCCCCCAAGGATCGCCATAACGACCGGTCCTGCGCTGCCCTCATCCAACGGGTTCCCGCCGCCTTCACCAGGTCTTCGGTCCACCGTGTGGGGGGCTTACCCTGCGCTTTCCGTTACGCGATCGCCACTCGAGAACTTTTAAGGATGATTGGTATATACAGGGTGTCCCGTAAACCGACGTCAACCCGGCGGATGCTGATAGGTTAGGTCATAACTAAGCAGAATATCAAAATTTGACTTTACTAAAAGTGTCTTAGTTTTCGAGATATTGACAGTTTTAACACAGATAAAGAGTTTCACGAATTTCATAAAACTGGCCTTATCTAGAAAACTAAGAAGCTTTTCCTAAAGTAAAATGTTGACAGATTTATTGATTGATTGACAGATTTTTTTTAATTTGATTGTGATCTGGTTAGGCATAAACTAACCTATTAGCATCCACCGTGTTGACGTCGGTTTACGGGACACCCTGTATATGGATAAGGAGGATAAGGATGATTGGTCTCTAAATATTAATTACTATGGACTTAGAAGATAATTATAGTTTCATCTAATCCCAAATTAATTAAGTTATTTAATCAACTTAATCAATAATACTTGTATAAATGCCATGAATATTTTTAGTTAATTAAACGTAGCATATTTCAGTTTCGTCAATAATTACTCGGTTCGTTCTCAGCTCAGCTTTGCTCGGCTGCCGACGCCGAGGGAATTAGCAATTTGCACATCTAATGCGACGCTGACCGTCTCATCTGGTTCCACGAACGTGTGCAACCCTAGCTAGCTCTTTGACTTTGTGGCAGCCCTAAATGTAGAGTCGATAGTTATGTTTTTACCTGTTTAAAAACGCTTCTCGTATCTCGAAAAGGTTTGTTTGACCCATATTTTTTTATTATCTTATAAATCATTTGTCTATGTTCGCGATTTACCTAACTACTAATACTACGAGTAATTTTTGCTTAAGATGGTTTCAGTCCATTTTGACTCACAATACGCGTCGACGGAATTAATAAAAGTAATATTTTATATAAGGTCTAACTAAATTAGCTGAAACTATTTTAAGGGGATGATCAGACAATCAAACTGAACAACTTTCTCTATGGGACCAATATCGAAATAGCAAAAAAAAAACTGCTGTCCCATACATTTGAGTAGAGTTATGATTTGCAGTTTTGTATGGGACGACTGATTTCTTTTTCGCGATTTCGATATTGGTCCCATAGAGAAAGATGTTCGGTTTGATTGTCTGATCATCCCTTTAAAATAGTTTCAGCTAATTTAGTTAGACCTTATATATTGAAAAATAGTATAAATAATATTTGCAATTTATAATATAATTACGAAGATAAAGCTTTTAAAATTTTGTATGAAAAATTTCAAAGCTTTATATCTTCGTAATTATTTTATAAATTGCAAATGTTATTTGTGACGCGGCATCTAGATTTTCTAAACTATTTTTCCATATATACAAAGTTACTTATATTAATACCGTCTACGCGTATTGCGCCAAAGTTTTGTATAAAATTAACCCCTCTGCAACCACCTTAATTAATGCTTAGTACATCGGCATAGTAACTTTTTTGATGGATGCTAATGATATCAATTTCACCCGGTAGATAGATTGATTGAGAATAGTTCTAACTACCTACTCCTAGGGAAATATTCTAACATTAGATGTTATGGTAGTTGTAGTAATATTTCTGATCACCCCGGAATACGGTCACGGCTTTATGTATGCTTTATGAAACTATCCGAAGTCGTTACAAAAGAAACAAACTCCATGACATTTATCATCGCATTCGTCGTCGGATATAAATCACTTTTATTACAACACTGACATAATAAGTTTATTGATACACACGATATTATAAAGATGTGCTCGCGCTGAGTCGTGATATCACATATTTATGAATACCATTATGGTTAAAAATGATTTATTTTTTTTAATCTTATTCTTTTTAAACGGTTATGTAAAGAGTTAAAAGTATTTTGGAATATTCGTGATGCTCATATACAGGGTGAAATTGACATCATTAGCATCCTTTTAAACTAAGAGTCTACCCATCAAACTGAACAACTTTTACTAGGGAGCAAACCGATCAGAGCAAAAAATAAAATAAATTATTACAAATCATTCCAGGTACTGTAACAAAGTAGATCCAAATAAATACAGACAAATCACGACCATAATCCCTTTCAGGGAGGTCAGAAATTGCTGCAACGACACTACCAGCTGTCTTAAATGCAGTTGTAACAAGGCTCGCTAATTATATACAGAAGTTCTAATAATATTTTAATCGACATTACTGTCACTGGACTATAGTTCACGGAATCTTTATTTTATGATCGCATCGAGTCGCCCGGTATAATGGATAATGGTACAGTAAACTGCTCACATCTGCGTGGTACGTGCCACATCTGGCACTGGAGCGTGTGCGCCGCGGTGCAGTGTGAAAGCAAAGTTCGCTGCAGGCGACCCGCTGCAATTTACGTTTAGAAATCAGTCTGCCTTTCCTTTCATTGTAGATGGACATTGTTTGTTAGGATAATGAATTGCGTTACTCGCGTGACCAATGAAAGCTCTTAAGGCCGTGTTGCCCACAACGACTTTTTACAGCGATGTATCGCGCTTGTCGCATTTGCAACATTGCGACTCGCGACGGAAGCGACACAGTCGCGCTCCAGCGCTAAAAATACGCTATCGTCGTGATGCAGTCGCACGTCAGCAGAGAATATTATAAGAGGGGTTAGAAATGCAAAGTAGCGCTTTTGTTTCGGAGACGGCTGTCGCCACTCATGCCCTCTCGCTCGCACCTCGCCGCGCGCCTTATGGTGTTATGCAAATCATTGCACAACCTGTGGCGACACGTTCCACGCCTACTTTGCACTTCTAACCCAATGTTCTGTGCACGTCAGCATGGCTTCTATATCGATATAATACTACTATATCTGCATGTTTCGTATGATTTCTCCACACGCGCGCGACGCGCCTTCGGTGCATACAAAATAACCTATTCCCACGCTTTTCGGAGAGCGAAAGCTGCGCTTGCCGCGACTTGTAATATGGAAAAAAGCCGCAAGCATCATGCTACGGGGTCTGGTGACATCGGGGGAAAAGGAAGAGCGGAGGCGAGCTATAGCGATGCTCTATCGCTATAATAGCGATACAGAATCGTGTCTGCGTGGGCTGTGGGTTACCAAAGACCAGCCAGCAGCCAACGACGTGATCGCGACTGACTCGCGACTGTATCGCTGCAACTGCAAAAAGTCATAGTGGGCGATGGCCTTAATGCTCTTTAGTTCGACTTCTCTGAAATAATACGGTTCTGTGAAAACGCCCTTAATTTAACAAACGTTACAATAGCCTCTCCATTTATAAAGCGCTGAGTAAATTTTCATTTGCTTATTGCAACAATTAACAAAATTACGTCAAAGTATCTCAGAAAGGAAGCATCTGTTTGTTTGTTGACAGTTATTAGTGAAAGCTTTGACTGCTTCGAGAAACCAGTGACAAAGGCAGTTAGCGCCAGAAGCCGCCGCTCTTTACGGTATTGCTCTTTCTAGTAGGTTATGAGACTGAAGATCAGTGTTGCCACTTTTTAATATAGTTTTATTTATTATTAAGTAATAATAACGAAGGGGCAAATAAAATGAATGTATCCGAAACTGATGTGACTTTGCAGTTGATTTTTGAAGAGGCAGGAAAGTTGTGTCAGGGTCGTATTAATTATGTGTTGCGTCCTATTTGATTTCTCTACTGCAGGAGTAAACATTGAAATGTGTGGCTTGAAGTGTCCCAATTAATTTGGTTCCAGGTACGCCATAGGTATATGTAGAGAATTGGGATTTTTCCAGAATCCCATTGTTGGCAACACAGTCAGGTCTCGACTCTAGTCCACTAGATGGCACTAGGTAGCGAGTGGCGTAGATTCGGCAGCATTCGGCAATTATTGTCCGTCAGCAGGAGCGGGGTGGTGGGTGGCGAGGGGGGTAAGATGGCCACCGTAATTAATTGGCGCGACGCGAGGGGCCGACCGCGGCAAGTCTCGTAGCGCGGTATTGCGCCCGCGTATCGGTACCCATGATCTAATGAACTTTTGGGATATTATTTTAGTTGATTTTTTTGTTTAGGAAGCACCTGCTGCTAGGTCCACCTTATCTGTGAAAGAACCGGCCTAAGGTCAGCAAGAAGTGGTCTCTGGGACGATAGTCCCAAATCCATAGATTAGGGTCGCGGTGATCGATGACATTCGATGAGATATTATACCAGACACTTGTGGACCTATTATAAAGAAAGAGAGCTAAGGCCCGACTATGCTATGTCGCGGTGCCATGCTAGACAAACAGTAGATTTGTAGGCTTCTCTTATGCTTTTTACTAGGCGAGGTGGAACAAGAGGGCTTTGAGATTATATCTCAGTGAAAACCTAGTTATTAGAACTAATCTTCTTGATTGTTTTTTTAACCTATATACCTAGGTAACGTATAGTACCTGATTATATGAAAGATGAGATTTTTAGTGTTCGCTACAAAAGAGTTATTTTATAAAAAATGTGTGACTATTAGGTATGATAATTACATCTTTATTCTTTATCTCTTGTAAATAAGATTTTAAATTTGCAATCATCGTTGAAGGTATCGTTGTTACGTTGCAGGTAGTATTGTTGGGAATGGATTATTTGCTGCAGATATTTTTGTTCTCTAGCTATTTTATTATACGCAGTGATTTTTGAAAGCATGCCGTGGTATCCTGCCATGCTGCTTTGTATTTTAAGATTCCCTTGTATATTGTGATTTCTAATACCAAGTCCGAATTTCCTCGGACATGATGGTCACAGAGACGACGACGACCAGCGTTCCAACCGTAAACGTCTCTCCCACACGCCGCGGGCGTCCGCTCGCCACTCGCCTTACATACCTACCTACCACTATATACCACCTACCCAGCCAGCAACGAACTCTCGTATACCCACAAAACAAACTAGGGCAAAGACAAACGAAAGGCCAACTTAAACTGGTCCGCTACCGATACCACCGAACCATAGTTTGTCGTATCAAGAACTCTGACCACTCGGACCTTTAACCCCCCGGACGTCTATCTTAGATGAACGTGTGGGGGGAGAGGGAGTTTCAGTTAGGATGGTAGTGTGGCTCATACAAATTGCATAGGTGTGAGTTAGTAACGTTAGTGCTAGTGGACTTCGGCTCGCTTGAGCGTAAATTTTGTTGCGTAAGTCGGGAGACGTCTGCTACTAGATAGGTTCAGTCTAGTTATCGCCGTGCGAGATGCGGGAATTATGAGTCAATTCTCTATGCGTACTATATTATACCCACATGATGGTGTATATTTATATGGGTCTAGTCTTCTTCTTCATATCGTGTGGGCAGAGCCCTGGTGTCAGAGTTTTTTCAGACCGCCTTCGACTACTACCACCAGAGATAGTAGCCAGGACCAACGGCTTAACGTGCCATCCGAAGCACGGAATCATTTTTCTTTTCAGATAATCAGGCAATTCAGCCTGCAATGTCCTAACCAACTGGGGAAAAACGCACAAAGTGACATATCACTAGGTGTCCCCCGTGTGAATCGAACCTATGACCTCCGTGTCGAGAGCCAATGCTCTTAACCATTAGACCACAGAGGCAGTTATATGGGTCTTGTAGTGTCAACTAAAGTTAAACGTACGTTTAACTATTGCCAGTAGCACGATCTATATTCTACATCATCCGATATTGGTCAAAGCAGTATCAAGTTTATTAAGTTTTAGATAAAAGTTGATGTACTTACTTACAATTTGCTTTTATCCAGGTGTATTGGATCAGATGGCCAAGGCTATTAGATTCCAATACACATAAAATGGATGTCCAGTTTATAATTCCAGTTAGTTAATGTTCTATCGGTATTAAGTTAGTATAGCTCTATTAAATGAATTTATTGCACTCTGAGAATTACAAGTGGGCTGGTTAAAGAAGTCAGCAGTGGAACTGGAAGTTGGAACTTTATCTACTAGACATGAATTCACAATCATATCTATTTTAAACAGATCAGAAACTGAAGTGTGATAATGGTTTGAGCTAAGAGTCCTTGCAGCGCGCCGAATACGAAGTTCGATCTTATTTTCAATACTGACCAATTAAACTAAATGCATTTTTTATACACGATAAATACAATAGACATAGAAATAATTGTTACAGCAGAAAACACATTTTTCTGTAAAAAGTATGAAAATGATAGTTTATGTTTGTATTGGGTCCGCTGAAAAAATTATTCTAGATTGCGTAACAATCATTTTCATGAAAAAAATTACAAATTTGTAGTAGCTACATCTAAAAGTTGAGGGCAGGGACGCGATTTTTCCGATGTTAAAAAAAATTACTAAATCTCGAAAACTAAGTATCAAACTTGAATTTTTTTTTGTATTTTTCCGTGAACAGTAATAAACACTCCTATCTACTATTTGCGGCTTGACGTTGAATTTTGGGACACCCTGTATATTCAAAGTTTAAATAAAATTCGTTTGTATGGATATCCTCTTCAATAGCTCGGATGGTAGTGAATTGGGGCAAATATCACTTCCCATCAGATGAGATGAAGCCAAGCGCAAACCGTATTTGAATGGAAAATACAGTTATTAATTCAAAATGTCAACGATGGTATTACGGTTAAGTACTTCTACGCCTCGCATAGATTTTAAAGTCCATAATCACTAGATATTACATCTATGTCCTAGTTATAAGTTACAGCGTTACATTACCATACTTGAAACATCACGACGCGACGTTACGACGAACGGGACTTGCAGGGCCAAGTGCATGGTAATTCTAGACAAAATGTCTAAGGTGTTGTTATACAGAAGAGACGTGTGGCGGTGGCGGATTGTCAAAGTAACACCAATATAAACCTTATAAGTACGCAGTATAGCGTCGTTTTTGTCGTAAAGGAAAATCGCGCCCGCGCCACCACGCTGCCGCGCTCCAAACGACGCGGGACGATATGCTACGTACACACGGCGACACATCAAGCTATACAAAACCAACATAAGCTGGCCGCGCGTAGGTCGAGTGATGTAAAGCGTCGGGCGGCCAGCTTATGTTGGTTTTGTGTAGCATGATGTGTCGCCGTGCGGTAAGGTTTATTTTGCCGCACCCCGCCTACGCCACGTCCGCGCCACGTCACTTCTATATAAGGTCTAATTAAATTAGGTGAAACTATTTTAAGGGGATGATCAGACCATCAAACTGAACAACTTTCTCTATGGGACTAATATTGAAATCGCGAAAAAAACTCTGCTGTCCCATACATTTAGGTCGAGTAGGTTTGTATGGAACAGCTGATTTTTTTTTGCGATTTCGATATTGGTCCCATAGAGAAAGTTGTTCAGTTTGATGGTCTGATCATCCCCTTAAAATAGTTTCACCTAATTTTATTAGACCTAATATAAACCGCGCCTAAAACATATCCGATGAGCTTTACTCTAATAGTAACTATTTTGAATCTAAACTATTATAAAACTGTAGCAGAAAGTGTGTCTGTACATTAAATATATTAACAAAAAAAAAGTTACCTATACTATACTTGACTGTAGGTACTACGCATATGTTATACTTACACTCAGTAGCATAAACGCTCATTAGAGTTAATCCTCCATTATATCTCTTGCTAGCTTTTACTACGTCAACAAGACAAAAAGTGACAGCAAGAGATTTAATGGAGGATTAACTTTAATTAGCGTTTCTGCAACTGAGTGTTAGACTCAAGCTTTTTTCCCACGGCAGCGACACTATGAGGATCTTGAGCGGTCTTCACATACCTACGTCTCTCGCTTCCTCTAGATTCATACATCTTATCATACATTCTCTGTTACTTTACTACACGTAACGTAATGTCTACCGCGAGGTCACGAACCTAAATAATGGGACTACACAGTCTATACGTGGCTTCCCTGCACCTTTACGACAGAAGAAAGCTATACTCGCAGATAGCTCGCGCAAAATATTATGCACATCCAAGCGGGCGACTATAAAATCTAAACATAAAAGGGATACCACAGTCGTTCACCTACGTTCGTCTCGTACTGGATATTTTCAGAAAAAAAAGGAAATGCTCGGAATTCTTGTTATCAGCTTGAATGTGAATGACGTTGAGTCAACTGGTTTTGGAAATTAACTTAATTCCAGTAATGATGATGGATTCCTAGTATAGACTAGACTTCGACTATGATTACTGCTAAGCCACAGTGTAAGAAAGAGTATTTATTACTACATACAGTACGGACACTCCCTGCCTCCCACCAACTTTTTACCTCACCCTCTCTATCGCCCTCCAGTTACTCGGCAGTTACTTAAGAAGTAAGGTTCAATTTCTTTGGTTCGCATGTGCTGACGTCATCTTGTCAATTTCAATTTTTTGTATGCAGTGTCCGAGCTGTGGCTAGGCTTTATAAACAGGGTGAAATAATATCATTAGTATCCTTTTAAACTAAGAGTTTACCCATCAAACTGAACAACTTTCACTATGGGAGCAAACCGATCGGAGCAAAAAGAAAATCAGCTGTTGCATACATTTGAGTCGAGTAGGCATTGCATTTAGCATAGAACAGCTGATTATTTTTTTGCTCCGATCGGTTCATACGGAAGAGAGGTAGCGGCTCAATCGTGAGGCGGCGCGGCGGATCGATTCCTGGCCTATACCACTTTTATGTACGGTTGTATATATCATTATCACTAGCTCGAAGGCACAGATTACTCCCTATAGATACCGCATGATAATGTTGTACAGGCCAGAAGTCACCATTTTTGGCGGTAGGTGCGGGTAGCGGGGCACGAAACAATGCAACATGATTGGCCATTTCAAGGTCACACTATTTCGAGCTCGCTCACTCGCGTTGCTTATATCAGTGCAAAGTCATAGATGTGTGGCGCGCGTCGGCGGCTTTGTATGCGGTATCTATTGGGGGTAATCTGTGCTCGAAGGTGAAGAAAAACATCATAAGGAAACCTGCATATCCGAGAATGGAAAAAAATAGATCGGATGTATGTGTAAAGATATGGGTGAGATTGGAGCGAACTCAATAGTACAGCAACAATAACAATACCCTATGTGTGACGAAACCAACAGCATATTAAGAAGGACCCTGTAATTATGTTTTTGTCGGAGTATGTCGTCGCACTACGCAATACCCACACTTGATTTTCCACCGCGCTTCATTTTGAAATGTCAAAGATATTCCTGGACGAATCCCTCGCAATGTTTTCTTCAGAGCTAGAAGCTAATTAGACAAATTCTATAATATCTTTAAATTAGTAATGAAAGTATTTCATTAACATTCTTTCTCTATTCTTGACTCAGCTATGGATGATCCTGATGCATTTCAATATTCGAATAAAGAACCTACCATATCAGAATCTTTGATATCAATAATTGGTTTTATGTCCAATTCACAAATCGTCTAATTCGCAATAGGCAAATTCTTCTTCTTTTCGTGTCAATGGTTCTTCAGTGGTGTTATTTCTATTTTACTGGCCTAGTATTCTGCAAGCCTGTTGGCGTTAGGTGTTACACCTGAGGTTTTAGCTGTATTCGTCAAACGGTAAAGTCCAATTCGCAATTGGACCAATTCGCTATAGGTCCAGGTCGCAATAGGTCTAGTTCGCAATGCGTCCAATTCTCAATAGGTCCATTAGTTTAAGTGATATCTGTGCTGGTCCTATAGAGCAAGTTGTTCAGTTTGATAATTGTTTGATCATAAAAACCGTCAGCATATGAAGATAGACCCTTATAATATAAAACACGAGCGTTAACCCGCGACTTTGTCCGCACAAATTATATACCAGATTTTAAGTCAGATCATAAGCTATTAAACAAAAGAAGTTTCGTCAAAATCGGTTCAGTAGTTTTTGCGTGATACTCATTCAAACAAACAAACACACAAACAAACAGACAGACAAAAAATCCAAAAATTGGTGAAATGGAATCAGGGACACCTAAAAACCATATCGTTACTTTTTTTTTGTTAATATCCTCAATGTACAGACAAACTTCCTGTTACAGTTTTATAATAGTATAGATAATAGCAATTCTTTTCTTGATTTTACTTATTGTTTGGTTTCTCTCTGTATCTATAGCTACACGCCAAGTATACAATTTTATATATGTACTAGCGTTAACCCGCGACTTCGTCCGCACAAATTATATACCAGATTTTAAGTCAGATAATAAGCTATCAAACAAAAAAGGTTTCTACAAATTCGGTTCAGTACTTGTTGCGTGATGCTCGTTCAAACAAACAAACACACAAACACACAAAAAAACAAACAGACGGACAAAAAATCCAAAAATTCGTGATTTGGAATCAGGGATACCTAAAAACCATATCGTAACTTTTTTTTTGTTAATATCTTCAATGTACAGACAAACTTCCAGTTACAGTTTTATAATAGTTTAGATAGATTATAATGTAGATTATCGTTATTAGGTGGTTGGTGCAAACTCCGCAGTGTACAGACGCGCACCTTTCTTTGTCACTGATAAGGTGCCAAGAGTGAAAATAACCGTCCGTCCGTTCATCCCCTACCATTTATCTCTATTAGATACCATTACAGCTCTCTAACTTTCGCCTGCGACTTATGTGATTATCTAGGTCTTGAAATATCTCTATGCGAAATACCAGTAGGATTTTGGAATATAAATTAATTCGTAAGTCTGAGAAATTGAATAATGTATCAGAACAGACAACGCGAACAAAATCTGTGCACCACGATCAGCAGTGCGGGGCGCGCACTGGGGGCGTCGCGGTGCAGCACGCGCCCGGCACATACTAAGTAAGGTTGTGCCAATTAGTTTAAACGAGTGTTACAAACAATTTACTCTGGGTGTCGCCTCTAGCAGGTACCTCAATGGTTTGAGAGGACTTTTTTTTGAAGACACCTATTTCCTATTCACTTAATAAATTAGGGATAAAGATGCCATGCTATGTACCAACCAATAACTTTTTCTATCTTATTTACGTATCGGTCGGTATGACCGCTCTCAAACGACGGAGAAAACCGGTACACGCTGAAAAAGAAATTCTGATGCGTATTTGAAGTCTAATAATCCGCAATGGGCACTCGTGGTGGACTGACGCCCATACACCCTCCCTGAGGCTGTGCCGTGCACTGGGACGATTAGCTGACGATGATGATGAGGACATTCTTATGCAGTGTTTCTCAATTTATAGCTTGATATTGAATATCTCTGATTACCCCCTCGGGGAACGTAGTCGTAAGCATATTACATACATACAAAGCTGAAACCTGCAATATGCTTCAAAAGATAGTTGGAAGTTTAATCCAAGTGTGGATTCTCGTTGCAGATTCTGACCCGAGCACTTGTCTCGAGGCTCCGCAATCCTCAATCTCTTCTTGTTCCTGACCAAAAACAATCCCTGAGATTGGGATAGATTCTCCCATAAACTACTTGACACGGGCGGAAATGCAGTGGAATTATAAATTAAAAAAAAATCAAGGTGTGACCATCCCGATGGGGATTATGGTGGGTATGTCTATCATTAATAATAAGTTCCTCATTCATGTTATTCGCAAATGGGCAACACATTCAGGCCTGATATTTATTATTATTATTTATTTTATTTTATTTTTATCTGAACACTATTTTTAAAAGGCAATGTGAAACACCTATGCACAAGTTACTAATAATCATTCGCAGCCTTACTCAGATTCACTGACGCAATATCTCCTCGCGATACCGTGGTAGGGGTGCAGTTTCCTCATTACGTCCAGAATTCCTGCCGGTCCCGCTACCCGCTATAAACGCGGGACCTAGCGCGCCGAATGTAAAATGGGACTCGTTTTATGTAGACGGCTCTTTGATGGCCTTTTAAACAGCTACGACGCGGACGCTGGACTCTACATGTACGAATACCTCTCTATATATACGTGCTGTGTTAATATATCGATGTATATGTGTAGTGACTTCTTCATTAAGTATCCTTGTGTAGCTGTGTTTATGTAATGTGTGTCAATGTGTAGGTGTACCTGTGTATGCAAGGTGCTTTTGAAAAGAGGAGAGATCTATGTATATCCGTATATATGTAAAATTGCGTAGTCAGAAACTAATTTGATTTGTCACAATGTGTTCTGTATACTTAGTAAATTAAACATTAGATCTTATGGTAGGACTATATTTTATCAGAAATAAATATTTGCATAATACCTATATGTCCTGTAAGTGGAGGATCTAATTGGAATACCATTGCGATCGGTCTAGACGACTTTATCTTGACGTAGGTTCACCCTAATCTAAGGATTAGAGCTGTTAACAGCCTGAAAGTGCCCGTTCGTTAACGACATAGGTTTGTAACGTGTCCTAAACGATCAATAGACCACCAACCGACCGACCGACCACTACCGATACCAAGTACTATTAAGTATTCTGTAGTGATACGCGTAGACAAAAGACAAGAGTAGATTGGAATGTGAGACACAGAACCAAAATAACTTAATAATGGAATCAAATGATTCCTGGAAAGGTTGTCACGATGAGGCTCTTTGTTTGTTCGATCGTACAGAATTTTCTATTAAACTTCAATATATTAGGGCGACCGATACGTCAGGCAGCGTCAGGCGAGCGATCACTCCCACGCGCCATTTTCTGCCCCTCCGTGTTGCGCTTTACCTGCCAAACTAAACAAACGCGAGCGAGGCGAGGGAGACGGGAGGGAGCCCTCCCGTACTCGCGTGTTATCGAACCGCGACGTCCGGAAACCGCAGCCCTGGTGACGACGATACCTGCCTGCCCGTCCGGACGGCTCTATCCACTTCGCAGAACATTCCCCCGGCTGCCGACCTCCATCAATGGCGACAAGTTACGGACGGATCTGACGACTGACGACCCGGTCGAAGTCATAGCCCCCAGCGAACTTTAATACACAACTCACCGCCGAACAAAAGAAACTCGTCCAAACTAAAATATACCAGGTTTCGCGGTTTTCCTCTACGTAGCTCGGTCCCAATTGCAGTACAGTGATTAAACGGAACAAAAAACGACAATGGAACTGCGAGCCATTGCCGCACCGGCCCGCGGGCGATAACAAACAGAATTCGGTAAAAAACCACTCGCCGCGACCGAATCGATGACCGGGGCTTTATTTCAACTTTATCGTTTTTGCGTCGTCCATAACTTGGCACCCTCTATGTTCGCCGAAAGCCAGTAAGTATGTAAATTACGGTCGCGAGCGGCCGTCCTCGGGTGCCCACTTATCTATTCAAATTCGGCTCGGAGTCCGGGAGCGGGGTTGCGTCGCCGGCCCGCGCTAATCAAAATCCGATCAGCCATTAAGTCCTCTCGCTATCTGCGCTTAGTTTACGAGCGGGGAGCCGAGGGGGCGGGGTGTGGGGGAGGGAAGGGGGCGCCGTGATCACTTATTTATGTGTCGGGGGCTCGGCGACTGAAAAACTACCCTCGCGTCGTCGGAGCGGCGAGGCAGCGAGGCACGCGAGATGCGCGCCCATAAACCCGGCGCGGCTTTGTAATCAACCGAGCCGCGCTTTTTATGAGCCCGCCTTTGCAGTCTCTGCTCGGGATATATTTAACCCGCTCGCTATCTGATATTGAGGCAGCGTATAAAGTTTTATACGTATTCGCGAGACTAAAGAAAGTCGCTTAAAGTTTTCCACGCCCGCATTGCATTTCCTTGCCAATGCGTTTCCATCGCGGTAAACTTTGGTATTTTCCGACATTAATGAGCACGTGCCACATAAAAGTGGATGTATTGGAGTGTATGAGGGTGTGGGCGGATGGTTCGCTGTGTTATCGCTGACCGTCAGGATCGCTTGTATTTTTGCCGCTGAGTAGGTAACGCGGGGGGATGATATACTTGGGATCGGATAGCGGAATAAGGGATTTTTAGCTTATCTTATGCTTACAGAAATATTATGAAGAAGAGTTTTTTTTAAAAAGCGGATTAATTATTGTTGTGTGAAAGCTGGCATAGTCACTTTACAGTATTTTGACTTTTTTAAATGTCGTGGGTGCTGAAACGAAACCCATACAGCAAAGCAATTTACTAAGCGTAAACATCGTCACAACCTTAAATTCGTCGTTGAAACATCGGTGAACTGACAATTCGGTATTCGCTATGGTTATGTCATGTGTCAAACTAATATAAAAACGTCGACGATCTAACTAAAAGATGCAAGACATACATTTGTGAGCTCGTTGATGTTTTGATAGCGATGTAACGCTTAGTGAATTGCACTCCAGTTTGTTTACTAAACAAAAAGTGTCTGTGCACATAATGTCCTATTAAAGCGTCACGTTATCGAGATAGTTCGTTGGTCAATTTAAAAATGTATGTTGTAGAGTTTCTGGCCGCATCTTCTCTACAACGGAGTAACTTCCGAAGCGGTGGTAGAGTCAAGATGACGTCAGAAAGCTTTCGGTGATGTTATTTTAAAATATTATAATAACAAATATTGAATTTTGTTACACTCTTGAAGCCTTATATAAGGTCTAACAAAATAAGGTGAAACTATTTTAAGGGGATGATGAGACAATCAAACTGAACAACTTTTTCTATGGGGCCAAAATCGAAACCACGAAAAAAAAAATCTGCTTTCCATACAACCTACTCGACCTAAATGTATGGGACAGCAGATTTTTTTTTCGCTATTTTGATATTGGCCCCATAGAGAAAGTTGTTCAGTTTGATGGTCTGATCATCCTCTTAAAATAGTTTCACCTTATTTTGTTAGACCTTATATAGCTGGATTGGCACAAGAAAAGCGGAGTGAGTGTTTCTCAAACAGTAGACAGGTGTTTTATTATTTTATTTCTCCTTTCTCAAGCTTGAGGCCAACAAAAGATTATAATTTAAGCAAAATTTGATTCCATGTTTGTTTTATGTCGCTTACTTATCTAATCCAATCCTTATCTAATCTATCTATCCACGGATATTCTAGATATCTGCTGAATAAAAAATCGGTAGCCAAACTCGCTGTCTCTCGACCACTATAACACCAGCCAGCTACCAAGTGCGGTGTAGGCAATATACGGCATTATCGTATTTTTACCGAGATCGATGGGCCACGTCGAGCGCCACCTGTGCTTTCACGACTCGACTCGACTCCACTCGGCTCCAATCATCGATTACGTCCCACGAGTTCAGCACAAGCTCCAATACGGTGGCGATGCCATTATAGATAGTGTTTTTAGATTAGGCTGTAAAAACGATACCTGTTTATCTTTACTACGAGCTTAGACGTCTAGTGCTCCGAGACATAATATAGATAGATAGTTTATTTGTAGATTGGATGATCATTTAGAAGTACCTAGGTGTATGTACAAAAAGAGGAAGGTTCTTACTGCAATGACTCTCCATTGGTATCTAAAAATGATGTTCAATGAACGTTAAAACTTAAAACCGTTTCTGCAGCATCAATAACCAAACTTTTGATACTTTAACTAGACAATTTTTAAGACTTCTCTTACTCTCGTCAAAAAAAGCGACGAGACGCGGGACGCAGGCAATAATTTATGGACCTTATACAGGGTGTTACTAAAGTAAAAATAAACATTTAACACTTTTAAGGGCGTTGTTTATACCATCAAACTGAACAACTTTCACTATGGGACCACCATCGAAATCGAGAAAAAAAAATCAGCTGTCCCATACATTTAGCTCTAGTAGATTTGTAGTTTAGTATGGAACATACGATTTTTTTTCGATATCGGTAGCATAGTGAAAGTTGTTCAGTTGTATGGTCTAAACCACCCCCTTTAATGTTGAATTGTATTTTTGTAAGACCTTGTATAGGTACATTTGGACATAATACTGTAAACTGTAAAGTAACTGGGCGACCGAGCTCTGGTCGTTGAAAAACTGAATTTTTCCAGAGATGAGACCTATGTAGATTTGCCTCTATTCTAAAAGTTTTATCGAAATACCTACATAATATAAACGTTGCTCGTTTGATATTGTATAAAATACGTATCTGTAACAATTATATCAGGTATACTACCTACATTATGTAGGTAGGTAAGATACTTATCTGAATTTTATATTACAATTCGTAAAACAGCAAGCATTGCCGGAAAAATGAAAAGCCAAATGTGTCAGTGTCCATTACTGCATCGACTCTACATAATATTTATTTCTGGCTAATGATAAAGCATGTCCAAGTAGGTAAAGTTGGTATTCTGTTACGGTATATACCTACCTACACTACGTCTATAGTGGCGGTTTATAGGTACATTGCTGTATTGTATATTGGTCCTCTGCCGACGATAACCGCAAGCGTCTGGGCGCGTGCAGCGTGCAATTTAGCGGGCAATATGGCGGACCGCGGACCGCGCCTCTAGGGCTGTCACTCGCGTATCGTGCTTATAATTTAAATTGATACCTATTATTTTGTCAAGACAAGATGATTTAACTCGTTTCTCCGACGGCGACAAGAGAGCGTGCCGTTTGCAATTTTGTAGACAATATGGCCGCTCGCGATGGCAGGGTTGTCGCTTTTCTTGCTGTAATGATGTTGTGTCTTGAAGTCATTTCTTTGCCTGTTGTTTCTCTTCACTATCTTTACATGATGTTGATATTTATACCTCATTATAACCGAAAATAGATAAGATACATATATTTAAATTCAAATAACTTTTTGAAAGCTCTTAGCATTCCTCTTGTTATTTTTCTCTTAAACGTTATTGTCTATAAAGTTAGTGAGTTACCAGGTTCTAATAAAATCACTATCTAGAAAGAAAATGTTGATATCGTGTCGTATCGTATCGTATCAGGAACTTAAGGAACTGGCGAAAAAGGGATTAGATTCGCGTATGATGATGAAAAATACGTCACCTACTTTTTTTTTCTAATTTTGAAATCTTCGACGTTAGCGTGCTTGGGTTCAAAGCTGATTTTCGATTGTTAGTGTTTGTGAGAGATATTTGAAAACGTAGTACTTAAGTGGTCTAGTGGAAATAGGACGACATTATTGGTCGCTCAAAAAAAGCCGGTGATAGATTACTTTTAGCACTTAATGGTAGTAATATTTCACCTTAGGATTAAAGAGATGAGATGTAGTAATTGATTACTCTAGTCATTTAGAGCTTTATTTGGTTGTTGGCGCTTGTTGTTGCTCGTTGTGGCAACGTCTTATCCAGGTTTTGAAATACCGGTATTTTTTAGGAACGGTACCTATTGCCTATCGGTATTATACCGGTATCGACGTGTGGTGCCGGCCAAGAATGATGCACCACCCCAGCCAATCCCGTGGGCGTCGCAAAAGACGACTAAAAGTATTAACTGGAGGACGGGCAGCAGTGTTCTCCGAGTATATTAACACCCAACTGTCAACCGTGGAGTAACGGTATCCGTCCAAAACCAGTACCTAGATACCGAAATGACAAGAACCGATACCGAACCTGTACTTTTGGTACCTAATTACCGGTAACAAGCCCTGGTCCCGTCCCATAGAAATGACACGTGCCTACGTAAAACATGACAATATAGTCCATTTCTGGGTGATCAGAATTAATGGTACCAAACCAACCACTTGCCAACCGACTATGCCTAGTGACCTTAAGATGTCGCTAATGAGATTGTATTCTTGTCATCTTCACCTCAAATAGCCTAGTCATTTTACGAAGTATTGTTAGGAGGGGGGGGGGGAGTAATTATCAATAGTAACCTATTCCATTTAGTGACAAAAAGACTATCTGAAAACATATTTAAAAAATTACTACGCAACATTCGTTCAAACCGTAAAATTACTGGGCTAATAAGGGCGCGCTGGATAAGATACGTTGTATCTGTAGAGAAAGAGCATACAGGTGTGCGTTTTTTGACAGCCGATGAAATGAGAGCAATAAAAAAAGAAACCCCTTGCATACTGACCTATAGTGGTAGTGGAAAGGTACTTTTTACATACCTACATAAAGCCATGACCATAATTCTATTCGGGGAGTTCAGGAACACTGGCTACAACTACCAAACAAACTTTTTAAGCACGCGCACCTGTAACAAAGGGTCTCTTTTGTCATATTTAAGGTTTCAAGATGGAATGACGCAAAGGCACTCCTTTCACACATTACAAAAATAGGGTGGTCTATTCTATGTCGGAACCACATGCTCACAAAAATATTGTTGCTAGTTGTAGTAAAGTTTCTGACCACCCCTAACGGCTTGACTTAAAATATACTTAAATATTAGACGAAATGCGCGCTTGACAAAATGTGTATTAGATAAACTGCGTATTGGAGGTAATGCGTAGTGGACCAAGTGCTACCTACTAGGTCGTTAGGTTCAGTAAGCATGTCAAAAACTGACAGCAGACAACCCTAGCGTGCACGGTAACTCTAACGTGCCGCGGCGCGGGCGTCGCGTCCGGTCGCCCGCTATCGCCGCAGGATGATCGGAATCGTTGACATCGCGCCAGCCGCCAGCGCGCGGTGGAATGACCGCGCGACTTTAATTGTCGCGTCACCTTCGCGCAAGGGCGGCCTCGCGACGCTGCCTCGCCCGTCCCGTCCCGCCCGCACCCCCCCGCGTGCGTCACGTTACCTATGCTATGACGGTCAGCCACCCGCGCTTTGTTACAAGTCGCTAACTACTCGGTACATTGGCTGGCGTAGGTTGGAAGACACGTGGATGGTCACTTGTTTACTGCCTTATTACTAGGGAGGGATTAATCAATAAGGTTGATTGGCGTTTGTCGTAGGAGGTATGTGTATGTGATTTTCCTCTCTTTATGGATTCGCTTTGAAAACATTATTTCATACAATTTCCTTAAAGCATTTAACGAACCACATACATAATATGCTCAAGATAGGTACCTGTCTCATCTCGAATGTTCTCTACATACCTCGATCAAATAATTAGGTACCTACGTACTTACATTATTTTACACCAAAAAGAGCAGTAAAAATACTGACGTAAAATACCTTCTTACAACAGCCACAAAATAAGATAATTCTTACCGAATCCAGACCTTAGATTAATTATAATTAGACAATCTTTATTTAGTAGATTAGTAAATTTTCGAAGAGCGTAGGTTATTCTTCAATTTACATTTAAATAATTACAATCTAGAATTATACTTGTTTTTTTAGGTAGTGTGTATACCTACCAAGTAGAACTGTCTCTACTCTCTACCAATCTCTACGTTATTGATGTTTATGAAGACCTTACGTCCAGCGCCATCTGTCGCCTTTAGCTTGCAGTTACGTAATTGAAATTCTGTAGCAGTGAAATAGAATGAAGGATGATTTATTAATTTTCCTACTGTAAAGTGCGTTATATTTAGCAGTGTCTATTCAAATTCAATTTTTTTTTATTCAAAATTATAAAGAATCACATAGAATACCTTTGACGTCATTTTTTGACTCTATATCGCATCGGAAGGTGTTCCGTTGTAGAGAAGATCCGGCCAGAAACTCTACAACTACAACACACAAACCCTTTTAAACAACATTTTATAGTAAGTTACCTACCTCTATATGACTTATTTGCGAAATATGCTCGCTACTTAGACGACAAAGATTTTATGACTAAAATTCACTATAGCCAGCCACCATCAGCCACTTTCGTACTAAATAGCTACATACAGGTTTGTGCCACCATGCCACCATAGCAAAAAGTGTCTTCAACTCGTGAAAGACAGCGATTGTGAAATTTTTTCGTCAAGATGATATTTTGCGCTTAAACCCTTTAGTTAGTGTGAATGAGCCTTAACCATAAGAATAAGTTATTCTACGCCTCAACATTGGATATGCGGGTTCGGGAGATTCAGATGAACCGATAAGTTCACTGGGATCCCCTGGGCGATCGGGCTAGGGGATCCTGGTGGCCGAACTTGTTTAACCCTTGAATTCTCAAGAACGCAAAATTATTGAAACACTCATTGTTTATCTACTGTTTTTGAATTGCGAGCCGTCAAATCGCGCTGATTTAAAACATCCAAGTTCAATCCTAATTCAATTTCAGTTCTAACCACATTGCATTCCAATTAATTCACGAGTGTTAATGCCGTGTCGCGCTAAACTTGACTTATTTACTATGTGACAGCTTTTAACTTTTCTAACTGCTGTCATGAGCCGTACTGCGATTGGCGCAATACCAAATGTGTAAAAAGCTCGGTCAAATCATGGTTTAGTTGCGATTTATTTACCTCAATTGCCCTCCTGTAACCCTGTAACAGACTAAGATCGACATTTGATAGCATTGGTAAGATGACATTTATTAAGTCTTTAGAAATATCAAAGAAAACAGTTTTTTTCTAATTCCACATTATCATTCCTAAACATATTTTTTTCATTCTTGTTTGCAATATGATTATTGATTACCAAAATCTGATTAAGAATCATTCTCAACACCAATAAGAAAATAAAAAATATATAAATATAATATCTATCATTTTCATTTTCACTGGCGAATCGTTTTCATGACAATAATCTGTTTCCAACTCTGCACCCTTTCGCTTTCATTCAAGCCCATTGCCCAACTAAAACAAACTTTATTTCAATTTGTAAATGTGTGTCTCGACGCGCCGGTTTCAACTGCGCAAGTGTGCGTTGGTCATGCCAAAGAGTAGCTTGTTAATTGGGTTTGGTATTATGCCTATTATTATTTGGCATCTCATAGGAACAGCTTAAGGCTGGGCCACACAGAGTGCAGCTGCAGAACGGGTGCAGTCCGGCTGCAGACCGGCAGTATTTGTAAACTATGGAATTATATGCGAGGTGTCACACTGCGGCTGCAGCTGTTCCGCAGCCGCACCGGACTGCATTCAGTGTGACACCTCCCATATAATTCCACAGTTTACAACTACTGCCGGCCTGCAGCCGGCCTGCACCTGTTTTGCAGCTGCACTCTGTGTGGTCCAGCCTTTAAAGTACCTATGTTTCATGATTTCATGAATATCAATAAATATGATTTACACTTAGTTGCCGAAACGCTCATCATAGTTAATCCTCCATTAAATCTCTTGCTATACTAACTTTAACTACATCGACAAGACCAAAAGTGACAGCAAGAGATTTAATGGAGGATGAGCGTTTCTGCAACTGAGCGTAAGAAAGGGTGACATTTATTGATAAAAAAAATCGTTAAATTCTGCAAAAAACTAGCAGTCAGCACGCGGTAGCGTCAGCAACGTAATGTGATGAATATGATGAATATCAATTATTAAATCTATATTTTCTATCTTGATTTGATCGTAACAGATAGATCAGATTCAGAACCATCTGAAGCACGAAGAAAGCCGATGTGCCCGATGAGCAATGAAGAAGGCTCTTCTAACGATGATTGATAAATCTCTTTATCAACGCTGCGCGCTGGAAAGCCAAGATGAAGAAGATAGATTGCTAACAAAATGGATCTCTACCACGAGTTATAGCATACCAAGTCATAGTTATAACTAGATGTTACCGGCGAGTTCGTCTGCGTGAAATTGTCAAGTATATGTCCTTCTTCAGGATTCAAAGCTATCACTACACCAAATCATTTAAAATCATGGATTTAAAACTTTTCGCTTACGCTGAAAGATGGAGCCAAGAAATTGGGAGCGAGATTGTGAAACCTTATGTAAACAAAAAAGATAAAACATTATTTTTTGTTTCGGTCACCGTGGCCGGTTTTTGTGTTTGGCAAGATGTCAATCCTATAGAATACAAACATATCGTCTTTTTATAGTATGCAAAAGTCAAACTATTGCTGTTCCATGTGCGGCTACGATATGTCTTAATTCTATAGTGTAAACCTATTTTTAAAATGGAATCAGCAGGGTAGCTGTGAAAACGAAGTAGACGGAGAAACTTTTTCATTTATATGTAATATTATTGGAAATTGGAATGGAATATTATAGGGAAATGGAAGTATGTATATAGTATGAATATTTGCAACATAACGTTTAATTTTATTTTAAATTCAATTTAATATATCTAAATCAAAGTTTCAAAAACTTGGAGTCGCGAACGGAGTTTTCAAAAAATATTCAATTTATTTACTAACTTTGCGTTGGTTTGAATTTGTTCTAGCGGTAGAGACCAACCAAGTACTCTGTCTCTTTAAATAAAATAATCTTTGACATCGCAGTCGCAAACACATAAATATGTAGGAGGTATCGCCGCAGATAAACTTGTAAAAAGTTATGAATGAAACCGAGAGTGCCCGTAGTAGAGTTGTAGACTCCCCCTCCCCCCCCCTGCGCCCCGCCTCCCCCCGGCCCCTCTCGTAGTCGACAATTTGCTCCACGCATTAGTTTTATTTTGTTTTGACTTGTTTTATGGAATCGTTTAATGTCGTGTCCATATTGTATTGTGATGTTGCAGGGCTTTAAAATGGCACGTGTGGAATGTTTGTTTACAACTCTTTTAATTTGTGTTATGTTGTGGTGTTTTCACGGTTCGGTTTTTGTTTTGCATGGAGATGGGAAATTATTGTGGACTGATGAAGAAATTAATAGACACACTGACTTTGCGTCCCTGTTCCTTTTTTACATAAAAAATTGTTTTATGGATAATTATTATTATTATTTGTGGTTGGGCTATTGCAAGCAAGGGCCGTTATGTAACACTGCGACCATCACTGGTCTTTTGTGTTGGCCCCAAGCTCACCCATATTTTACGAATATACCTCCGAACTTATGGTATTTTCATGCAGGTTTCCTCACAGTGTTTTCCTTCACCGCCGAGCTAGTAAATAATAAATGCAACCGTACATAAATTCCGAAGAACCTAGTGGTACAGGCCAGGAATCGAACCGCGGCCTCGTGATTGAGGCGCTAGCTCTCTTCCGTATCATCGCTCTTTATGGATACCTAATGTTGTGAAGATATTAATGTAATTACTAATTAGTAATTAAAGTAATTCATTCAAAGTTTTTACTTTTCATCGATGGATGTACTTGACCTACTAGACATTTGAGCCCAAATGATCTCTGGATGTGATTGTGGTCGATGTTTCTCGATGTGATTGTGGCTGTGATCCCTTCAAAGCTGATTATCTTGAAAACTTGCTTAACCAACTATCATGAAACACTCTCGCAAAAATACTTCTATTTAAAAATCAAGTATGCCTTTTGGGTTACAAAAAACCGCATCGAAATCGGTCCACCCGTTTGGGAGCTTCGAACGATCAAAGATCGATGCACCAAGCGGGACTGTCATAACCATGCGAGGCCATAAAAAAAAAAAAAAAAGCGGGACTGTCTCGCTGTCGATGTGAATATTTGTTTTTATGTTATGTTATGTCAGAGACAGACACACAGACATAAGCATCAAACCCATAACACTCCTTTTTACCGTCAGAGGTAAAAAAATAACTAGGCTAGCAGCCGCGGTTCTCCATCTACAAAACAGCGGTAGACCAAAAGTCTTACAAAACCCTTCATGAAACGCATAGTGTATAATTCACTACACCGTTGCAAGCAACACTGGGTACTCTGGCTAGGTAGGTCTATATGCATATAGAAATTGGCTTGCCAGCGCATTTAGATGGAACAGAACACGTGCGGTCTGGCGCACCGTGTTTGCTTCAAGTAACTGGGCCATAGCTCTAAACCTATAAGCCTTGCTATCTACTAACAGTAGTCGGTAGTCATAGCTTTGCTTGTGTAGTTAGAGGTTCTCTTGGATTAGAGTGACTTGACACGTTTTGATCTTATACAGTGTGTTAGGGTATACAGGGTTTTTTACAGGATGCGGAAAGAGGAGTGTCATATTACTAGAAGAGTGTTATGAATGTGGATGACTGCATGAAGAGAGGACGACAAAAGAAAAGATGGATGGATTGTGTGAAAACTTACGTGTAGAAAAGGAGTGTGCGCTGAAATGACGGCTAAACGAGATGAATGGAGGAAGACGTCATATTGCGCCGACCCCAAATAAAATGGTATAAGGGCAGGAAGAAGAAGACATGGTGTTAGTAGTTAGTGCCTACTCATATAATACTAAACAATTTTCCAAGAACAATTTTTTTCTTATAAACTTCTAATTTACTAAAAAATTTCATAAAAACGTTCAGATTAACAATGGAAAATGGAAATATGTTCTAGTTTTCTTTGGGACAGTTGTTCAGTATCATGGATACAATCACGCCTTGAAGTAATGCTACCATTTACCCTTACAACCCTGTAGTTCAAGCTGACAGCATAATCTGTTTATGAAAAGTTTATTGAAACGAGTAAATTTTAATGCACAGTTTTTTGCTTATTTGGAGCATGGTAATTATTCAATCACGCATGATAATTTTATGTTATTTATAGACTGGATACACGCAAATAAACTAAAAACGCTCAAAACTAGCCGAAATACCCAAAAAAAGGCTGAGGCTTTTATAACTACTATCAGCCCATTTCCATACCACCATTACTATTGAACTACATTGACCATGGCTTTCATCGTCAGCCCTTTGCTATTATTTAGTTGTTGTAAAACGATTGTCGATACGTACTCGTATGCAATATACCTACATGTACATATTGCGCAGACGCGACGACCCGAAAATAATGGATAAGGGCAGAAGGATGCTGATAATACAGTTGATGTGCACCTGGCGGTCTACATAAAAAAACTGTAGGTACTTCCGACATCTCTTCGATCAAAAATTGTATATAATACTAGAGTTAACCCGCGACTTCGTCATCATCATAGGCTATCAAACAAAAAAAGTTTCATCAAAATCGGTTCAGTAGTTTTTGCGTAATGCTCGATCAAATAAACAAACAAACAAATACACAAACAAACAAACAGAAAAAAAATTGGTGATATGGAATCAGGGACATCTAAAAACCATATCGTAACTTATTTTTTGTTAATATCTTCATTCTACACTCTACACACACACTACTGTTACAGTTTTAAATAGTTCAGATTTTGGTGGTGGATGCGTTTGGCATATTTTGTAATGCTCGTCTGTCAACCGAGACAGATGTTTCATTCCATCATGAAAACGCTGATTCACACTCAAGGCAAGGCAATATGGAATCTTCTGTTAATGCCTTCGTTAAAAAAAAAACATGTTTTTCACATTTACAAAATTCGAAAATTTTTAATTTATCGAACTCTTCGACGCCGCCGCCGTCGACCGGTCGACTTTCGAAGATGTCGACGTATTGGCCTGGCCACCCCTGCTGTAGGAAATGTAATAATATTTAGTGGGTATATGAGGTCTATAAGGCACGTATCAAAGATTCTTACGTTTTCTAGATTATAAAGCACGGCAATGGTCAGTCGACTATCAACATCGCTGCAAGCGCTACCACTTTCTTCCCCTTGAACATCGACGTAATATTAGCGATGTTTGCTACTTCATAAATATTTCTAATGGATCCATTGACAGCCCTGATCTAGTCTCTAAAATACATCTTCGTACCAATCAGTTAGGCCTTAGGCAACGACCCTTGTTATACGTTCCCCTTGCTAAAACTAACTATAGACAAAATGCATTCTTACTGCGTAGCGCTAATAGCTTTAATAGTGTCTCGGTTGATCTTGACTTTGATTTGTTTTGCACAAGCACGACCTCAGTTAAACGAGTGCTTACTGAAAAATATCTACCTAGGTTAATGAGTTAGCGGCTCACTCGGCACCTCTTTACTTTTAGTTTTTAGTTAATACAACGAGTTAATGATTAAGCGCAAAACCTCATACACCCCAACTGATTTATAACAAGATAATTAGATTGAAACTATAATTTAATTATTTTGATTCTTAAAATTTAAAGTTATTCGCATTTTAAGTTTTGAGGCAAAAGTGATTTGTTATCATTTCAGCACTAACGTGGTTATGGATACATTTTAAGAATCTTGTTTTGGTAGGAAGTAGGGTAAGTGTGCCCGTGTGGTGTGTTGAGATCGGGTACTTAAAATTTAAAATTTTACACATAAATTATTTATAAATTTTGAAAAATTACCCATGCTGAAACCATGATAATTCGATTCTGCTCTCGATCCTAAACAAACTACTTTCTAGTTTTGCGTTAATTCATCAACACATTGTATAATTCCTTTTCTTTTGTGGATGGTTTGAAGTTCCAGCAAACTGGGAGCTTTTTGTAATGTAACTTTTTATTACTTTATTAATTCAAATTTGTATTTTTTTTTCTCACACAAACGTTTGTATAACGAATGATATTTATCTGTGGAAACTTTTAGTTGGCAATGTTGTTTTATAAAAATGTTGATACCCTACTACCCTGTAATTAGTCCGTAAGTTTTCCTAAAATGAATAAAATAAAATAAAAATAAAATATGTATGCCCATTCTGTACGGGTTGTCTACAGACGTTGAATAGTTCACGAACGAAACAGTATCTTTTATTTATAAATTCGTATCTTGTACATATTATGTCTAGATGTAGACATATAGGTAAGTAAGGTACACTAGGTACCTAGGTAGTAACATGTATGTTTCGCCGTGGTGTGGTTAGTGTTTGATATACGTAGCGGACGCGGGCGGGCTGCACGCCGGCGGCGGGCGAGCAGAATACGGGCTCCTCTGATGACGTCGTTAGGTGCACACCTCCCAGAAGCACATAGCGGGAAATGGGAGTTTCTTTATAGGTGTTTATGAGTAGATCGTCTTCTTTGTTTGTTTATGTATATATTTATTCTTGTATCGTTACTAGCCACTATTTATAAGAAATAGCTCAGCTCTCGTAGACATCCTTTAGGCTTGAATTGCAGACCGTGCATTTGTCACATGGTTCGTTCCTGAACTGAGAGGAAACTACTTACTTTCTTCTAGTGACGTACAATACAATACTCCTACCGTCCTACCTACGACGATCCTCGATGTACCTACCAAAGATTGGTATGATGCGACTTATGAGACGAATTGGAGGCGTAGCTTTGAAATAAAAACATTAAAATTATACTAAAAGTTTATCCTTGTACCTGAATGCTTTAAAGGTAGTTAATAGTTGTATAGTAAGAAAGATACTTTTTTCGTCAATCTTTGTAATTTCACATGTCGACATCATTGGCTGTGATTTTAAAATTCCTTTAGTTGCGAATTATCAACACTGCTTTGACGGTTATATACTGAGATCCCTCTTCCTTCCTTCACTGTGCTATAGATGAGTCTTTCATCTACCAGCATGATTAAAAATTATGTTTGTGTGTTTACGTACCTACGAGCTACTTCAAATCAAATGAGCTACCTTCAAATAAAATAAAAAAGAGTGTGCGTATCGCGTCCGCTTGTGTCTTCACGATAACCTAACCCTAATATTGCGGCTGGCAGCTGCATCGTCATGGAAATGGACAGAGGCGCGGCTCTCTGCAGAGGAGACATAAAGGACTTGCATAACGTATATCATCTATATCGCCTTCCAATCTACGGCAGGTACTTGCATTCAAACGACTAAAGACTGTGGGAAGGGAACTCGTGAAAGCAAGCACTTAAAGAATCGGTCGCGTATTATACTAGGCTACCTTTTGGTTTTGGGTCGCGATTTCGCTTGTTGCAGCTAACGTATACAAAATGCGTTTTGGCCTCGCAATGTTGGGTCAAGGTATTTTTCAAACTGGCTTCTGTTGTAAGTTAAATAGTACATAATCTGTTAGCTAAATGATGTTAATCTCTGTGGAGTGAGAAAATAACTAATAACACCAAAGTTACTCTATAGTACCGGTCGCTGTCTTTTAAATTATTTCCATATACGATAAATAAATTTATCCTCCGTTCCCAAAACAACCCTGTGGCCTAAGGTCTAACGAGAATAGTGAAAATAGTACTTAGTCAGCCGGTGGTCGCGGTCGGCCACTCAGAAAATGAGCTGAGTCGCTCCGCGCGTACTCAGCAGGTCAGCACTCGCTGTGTGCATACTGCCGGTCAGTTCGGCGCACTGGTAGTTCAGTGGTAGCTCTCGAGAGCTTGGCATTTAGAATAAGCTGAGTCATTCCAAATTAGAAGGTCGACACTCGCTGTGTGCATACTGCGCCAGTCAGTTCGGCGCACTCAGTGTTAACTCTTAAGAGCTTGGCGTTTCGAATGATCTGAGCCACTCCGCGCGCACTCAGCAGGTCGGCACTCGCTGTGTGCATACTGCCGGCCAGTTCGGCGCACTGAGTTTTAGCTCTCGAGAGCTTGGCGTTTAGAATGAGCTAAGTCACTCTGCGCGTACTCAGCAGGTCGGCACTCGCTGTGTGCATACTGCCGATCAGTTCGGCGCACTGAGTTTTTGCTCTCGAGAGGTTGGGGTTTTACACTGCAGGCGGGAAAACTAAATTTTTTTTTCAGAAGTACTCACTGCTATATTACAATTTATTTCATAAGCAGACGATTAATAGTCAAAATGTTGACAAGTTAAGATCATTCTTAAAGTGTAATTCAGTGTTGGTATGGGTGCATTCGTTTCCAAAGTCCACGAACAAAATAAATGTTGGCTAAAGACCGTGTGTCTTTATAAGTAGGTATTTGAGCTGCGTCGTCACGCGAGCTCGCCTTGAGGCTGCGGCGAAATAACTATCACTATGTATACCTACTCAGATAAATGATTGAGAGATTATGTATGTACTATACTCCAGAATATGCTGTGTAGTTTAATAATAGTGTATTCTAAGAGAGATCGACATGAGAGCTATAATCTTTTACAGCTATAATATTAGTGCTTAGTCTTGGTACAAATAAGTCCTAAGTTAACAAATTATTAATTTTAGTCACAATGTACACAACACAAACCGTACCTTTTGAGCATGGTCAACATAACATCGATCATCTTCAATATTCAGCGCTCCTTTGAGGGCAAGTTTGTCAGCTGTTTATTCGAAGCAAACCGATAAGGTTTGCCAAGCATAAAGCAAAGCTAGAACACGTCATGTGAACCCGCATAGGTATATATATAAAGGGTATATATATATATATATATATTCTCGTTACATAAACTGAATGGCGACGCCTGGACGACCCGGCCGACCAAAATACGGGCACCTGACGCCCGCTCTCTCCAACGGGTGTGGTTATAGTCGCGTCCGATGAGCGTTTTTTGGAGGAAAAACTTCTTTGGAACACTGGAAATAATTCAAAATAGTTAAAGGAATAACAGAGGTGTTGAAAATACTCTGATATCAAGTGGGCTTCATACTGGAGCATACATAGTTGGAGGGCTAGGTGGCGGGCGTGGTGAAGTAGGACCCGCTTTTTCTCAATTCGGAATAGAAGGCGTGTCCTGCAAGGAACCCATGAATGTTGATACTAAAACAAAGTGATCCGGTTCTATATTTGATTGTTTCTCACTCATTGAAAGTATTCGTTAATTTATAATAAATGTTGATATTCGATCTGGTTCTGGATTGCAGAACACCACAGTACGCTGCGCTCGTATCGAGCTACGGAAGCAAAAAACCCACGGACTGCAAAGATATCTACTGTAAATCGTGAACATTGGGCGACATGGAAGGCACTTAACGGGAGTTGGGCGATCCAAGGATAATCTGCAGTAATGGCTGATGCGTCTGTGGAGTGTGGATGTGGTGAGGTTCAAACCACTCGACACCTACCGCAATGTAGCTTGTGCCTTGTATCTTGCTCCCAGGACCTAATAGAGGCTTCCCCTCGAGAAATATCAATAAAACTGAATAAATCTCGGTGGCTAAATATTGGAAAGACAAAGTGATCACCTTCACAGGAGAAAGAAGAAGAATTTTGATATCAAAAAGTGCGGCCGAGAGGATGTCCTGCAAGCCTGTATTGCCAAATACGTCTCAGGCAATGAAGCGTCGTGAAGAGTAGAGCGATCAGCTATGCTGCTTTTCCACCAGATATGTACGAGGTAGCGAGGCGGTGAGCGAGGAAAAAATCGGCCAATGAGAGTGCTTTAATTTCCCAATGACGTGATCGAGCGAGCGCGCTATTTGCGGATTGTTTCCTCGCTCACCGCCTCGCTACCTCGCATATCTCTGGTGGAAATGCAGCCTAATTATGGAATCCTCTCCCGCTTCGCTACTAACCAAAGCAACAGTGTAATTTAGCAACGAGCTCTCACAAAGCCCGCCCGCTGCGGTCTCTCGTCTTACCAGCGGCGGCCGATTGTGCACCGCGTCTATGTATACCTACCTATGTACAGTGGCTTAACTATATACATCGTGACGCTATGTATGATAGCCTGATAGGTTCCAGGCACAAAGCTTTTAGTTAAGACAGTTGCAATATTATGCTAGGTGAGGTGGTGAATAGCGGTGTAGAGTCGAGCGTATGATGGTGAATTGTTGAGTAGTTATGCAGGTTTTAGAAATTATTTGTGTGTGTTAACTGTGTATTATAATAAGCCAGCCAAGTAAGTGTCCACGCTGATGACGCCACTTTGATTAAACTAGCACAAGAAATGTTTATAAAACTAACCTAGTTTTTAATCTATTTTATGTCGACGAAAGAACATAAATTATCAGTCGAGATTATTTACCTTAAAGAAAAACTTGAATTTCTTAAAGGTGAGTGTTATTTTGAAGAATGTATGGCGGGGTTGATAGTTTCTGGACACTATTGCACTGTGCAATACCCACAAAACATTATAACAGGGGTTAGAAGTGCAAAGTAGGCGTGGAACGTGTCGCCACAGGTTATGCAATGATTTGCATAACACCATAAGTCGCGCCGCGTGGTGCGAGCGGGCATGTGTAATTGTAGCAGCGTGAGCGGGAAGACAAGTGGCGACAGCCGTCTCCGAAGCAAAAGCGTTGCTTTGCATTTCTAACCCCTCTTATGATGTTCTGTGGCAATGCCCCGACACACTTTTGGCCGTATTTTTTTCCTGAAAACCGAATTCGGACCATTAACGAACTTTACAAAAAATAAGCTAAATCTGTCCAGCTGCTCGGCTCTCAAGTAATATGCTTACCAACGAACACCATTAATTTCATTTTATTTTACATGGATTGTTACTAATTTAAACCTACTTATATTTGGTCAGCGCGCGATAGTTCATGAGCGTATCCTCAAGATTTAAGGCTGGGCCACACAGAGAGCAGCAGCAGAACGGGTGCTGGCCGGCTGCAGGCCGTAATTGTAAAGTATGGAATTATATGCGAGGTGTCACACTGCGGCTACCGTTCCGAAGCTTTTCCGCAACCTCGCCGGACTGCATCTAGTGTGACACCTCGCATATAATTCCATAGTTTACAACTACTGCTAGCCTGCAGCCGGCGTGCACCCGTTCTGCAGCTGCACTCTGTGTGGCCTAGCCTTTACATCTACTTATATTTGGTCAGCGCTGCACGTTAGTTCATGCGCGTAAAGCCATGGCAATCCCGAAGATTAATTCTAGCTGACATAGATTTTCTAACGTCATTTCTATCTAGACTAAACCTCTATTGCTATGATTGTTATATGCAATACCAATATACACTAGTTTTACGCTGCATTTACAAATGTTATGTGTGCTATCTTGTAATGAACTGTCAAACCGTGTATCGATGCAAGGTATTGAAGGTATATTCTAGGTTAGGGCTGTACAGCACGAAGTTTTTAGAGGCATATCGATGTTCTTCTTTTCGAGTCAGCATGAGTGGTAATCACGCAAGCAGTAGTCATATTTTAAAGGTTAGCCACTGCGATGGTCGTATCGAGGATGACTGCCCATGCAGGGTGCACCAGGCGAACTAATGGTTTTGTCACTGGGGGAGGCTCTTTCCTTGTACCCTAGGCATATCAATAGCAATCAGTTAGGAGGACGAAGGAAAGTGCTCTTTTTTAAGAAATTCCCATTCTTAAGAAAGGGTAGGTAATCTGATAGTTTACTATAATTGCCAAGTTTTGTTTTATAACTTTCATAGCTACTGTCGTCATCATCTGATCAGATTTACCTACACTGAAAAAAAATGTTTTGTTAAATAGCTAACGCAAAATAGCATAACTTTTTGCTATTTATATACAAACGTTTGGTTATGTGCTACAAAACAGTTTGGAAGTCACTAAAGTTCGGTTATATTTAACAAAACATTTTTTTCAGTGTAATGAAGTATATTCTAGCCTTATATGTTCCGAAAGTCACTTAAATTATTTGAAACAAATGAAATCAAACTTATAAATTATAAACCTTGTTATTTCTCATAGCAATAGCATATTAAAAATTCATTGAAATACGATTATCGTTGTTGCTTTTTGTAAAGAGAGTTCACCGTAAGTTTTCTTATTATTGTGTTGACGCCTTAGATAAGTTATATGTCAAGATTGACAGTCGAAGCTACAAAAACGTAGGAAATTTTTTTAACCAGTATTGGTCTCTAAACCCTATCCATATACACGCACACAGACATAATTAGTATGGCGCCTCACGCACACCAACCTAAGAAAGTTGGCCCCTTTTGTTTTATACGGTAGAACTTTGACTATTTATTATAAGGACTAGCCTTGCGGTAGCATTTCCCCCCTGCCACGGTATAAGATCAATTAATCATGTGCATTTACATTCAATTTTATACCTTATCACTAAACCACGCGAGACTACTTTTCATAATTTTTAACGTTCAAAATTAGAATCTAAAGTTATGGTAATAAAATCCAAAGTTGCGGATTCCATGCTACCTCGCCCCCCGCAAAAAATGGCAGAAATGTTTGTTAGTAGAATTACACGCGTTACTAGTCCCTATATAAGTAGTCAAAGCGGTAGAAGCATGAGGCACTTTCTAGACATATACTTTTTCTATGGTTGACGCATTGTATAGCCATTCCTAACCGCAAGATACAATGCGGGCTATCTTTACACAACCCTGTTGCAGATCACAGTGCAGAAAGCACTACACTGTTCTTATGATATGGGGTATTAAGCTCTGTGGAGCTCGTTGCTAGTGACATAGTAGCTTTGCCATTATGTGAATAGAAAAGATCTTAATATGATAGAAAATTTATAATAGATCGTGGCATTTAAAATAAACTCTCAGAAATATCCAAATCCATATGGATTAAACAATATAGCCATAGAAGTAAATAAAACATTTTTCAACACACTTGCTCATAAAATGGCCCTTATTTCACCGCAATTAGCCACATAATGACACCTATAATCAAACTGTGACTTTTTCATTACTATTATTCACAAGTGAGTTATAGGTTTTTTTCTTATTGGTTGAGTTCAAGAAGTTTAGATAGTAGGTATCTAAACTTCTTGGTTGAGTTCTTGAGTTGCTTTGTTCTTAAAAAAGTTTCGATACAAAAAAGATCATATTCAATAGTACAAATAAATTCTCTAAATAAACTTTTTATTTACTAAATAAAATGATTTTTTATTATTATTTTCTTCAAAAGTGTGTTGAAAAACGTCGTATGATACACGTGTGTATTGATGATTACCGTCCTCGGCTCTCTTAAGACTCAATGGCGCCTCAGCGGTAATCACCAACATTACACACTTATACCATAATTTACTATTTTTTAAATATGTTTATATCTTAGAGTATGTATGCCACAGATCACAAAAACTAAAGAGAGATGTGAAAAGGGGGCGGGGCCAGTGTCGCAGCAATATGCGCAAAAAAGGAACACATTGCTCGCGACAGTAATGATTCAATATATTATGAGGCTGAAAGCCAGTCGAGATATTATGCGTAAATAGTTTACAATGCTTGCGCAGTACTAAAGATTATTCGAGCGTTGAGTTCTGATACCGCAATGGATAATGAGCACATTCAAACTAACAAAATACTTTCTAGCTCGTGGTACTGGTGGTGATGCGACACTTGGTTTCGTACTCAGCGCGTTGGTTGGCATCTCTCTAAATCTCTATGATGTATACATACAAATGTATATATTCTAGGATTATAGGTTTCAAAAGTGGGTTAGCAAGCTTGACAAATATGCAGAATTTCAAGTCGCTAGCTTTTATAGTTGCTAAGAAAGAATAAATTAGTTATTCTGTGGTAGTTGTTGGCTGTAAAAGATGACATTGATCTTAAAAGGGTTCCGTTTTTCTTTTTTTGACTTTGACTACTTATATGAGGACTAGTTACGCGTGATATTCTACTAACAAACATTTCTGCAGCTTTTTGCAGGGGGCGAGGTAACATGAAATCCGCAACTTTGGATGTTATTCCCATAACTTTAGATTCTAATTTTGAATGATAAAAATCATGAAAAGTAGTCTCGTTTGAACCCCAAACGTTCTAAGTCCGAAGTTATTGTTTCGCAATTGTATGCTGTCTCGTTTAGTGATAAGGTATAAAATTGAATGCACATGATTAATTGTTCTTATACCGTGGCAGAGGGGAAATGCTACCACAAGGGCAGTCCTTATAATAAATAGTCAAAGTTTTTTGAGGTTCGGGCACATATTAATAATAAGTTGTTCGGGTCCCTAAGAAGGTAAAGTGAGGTAACTTTATTTGTAATTTTTTTTTTAAATTACAGAATCATGTGTAATTTTCATTGCACCGGCTACCCGGCTGACACAATAAAAATTTATGTTAACGCTAGTATCACTCTAGTTGTATCAGATTATCACCTCAATACTGCCTTCGTGGTCTAATGGTTAAGAGCATTGGCTCTCGACACGATATATCAATTTTTGCGTTTTTCCCCAGTTGGATAGGACATTGCAGGCTGAATCACCTGATTGTCTGAAAATAAAAATGATTCCCTGCTTTGGATGGCACGTTAAGCCGTTGGCACTGGCTACTATATCTGGTGGTAGTATTCGTTGCATAAAAACCACGTTAGAGGCCGTAAGGCGGTCTGAAAAAACTCTAACACCAGGGCTCTGCCCACACGATAAGAAGAAGAAGATCACCTCAATAGATACTCAGAATATGAGTGCAGAAACGCTAAAATGGAGCATCCAATTTTCTAAAACGCATCTCTGACGAGTGTAATAAAAGCGGGCGTGTATCTTTAGCAAGTTATTTTACGAATAGAGCACCGCCGCGCCGTGGCATGGTAGTCGTGATGTTGACGCCGGAGAGACGTCCGTTACTGACAGTTACCGGTTTACGATACCGCCTGATACACTACCTACCCTCTGTGCGTCACAAATGGATAAGATTATAAATGAGAGAGAATTATAGCAGCCTCCGTTTTTATTAAGAGAACAAGAATATATTATATGTTTGTTATTTATGCAAATAAATTGTTGAGTGTTGAGAAGGGAAGATAGTAATGTTAGATAGACATTTGTTTTATAATATTTATTTATATATATTTTTTATAAATGCCTAACATTTTGAGCATCATAAAATTTATGTAAGACTAAGTGAGTGAAATAAACATTTTATTTTTTTTATTTTTTTTTTCTTAATTACGCTGTAACCATACAGCGATTTCAATAAATAAATATCTTGGACTTTGTCACACAAATTATCTGGTCACATTGAAAGTGACAGAATCTAGCCTGGACTTGTATGATGATGAAAAGACAACAATATACAATACATTTATTGATAGAAACATCCACTCGGGTACAAATATTCATATTCAACATCGGGATACAAATCCGCGACCGTCGGCATAGCAGGCAGGTTCACAACCGACTGAGTTATCGGGCCAACGAATAAAAAATTATATTAAACAATGGACTGAGACAAAATAATTTGTATAAGCATATGCTCACGACTATATTCGCCGAGGGGGTAGTCAGAGATATTCTGAAACCTCAAAATATTCACATTTCCCTAGTAGTACCGAAACTCTGTCCAGTGTGACGGATACAGAAACATACACAATAAGACATGTGTGATACAGAATATAACTATGTTGTTCATATACTAGCATATCAGCTATGTCTAGTGTGACAGATAGTGAGCCCCATGCCACTAAACAAACGTTTGTAAACAAATACATACGCTCGAAAAACATAACCCTCCTTCTGGCGCAGTCGGGTAAAAAGACGTAATCAGAGTTGCGTACAGTCAAGTACAAAGCATCTCTATTCAGGTTGCTAGGTGATGGCACGACTGCTACGTTTCTAATCGCTAATAATTATTTTTTTAAGAGAAGAGAGGTGATGGAGGATGCTTCTATTGATTGAGTGTGAAGGACTCCATAAAAGGCCTTTTCTTTATCACTAGCTTTAACTTTGTTCGCGTATTGCGGAGAGATTGTATCCTCTGTTACTTAGGAATAGTAGAGCTTTCTATTAGTGATAAAATTTTTACAATCGGTACATTACTTCTAGAGTTGACCCGCTACATAAAAATAAACAAATTTTACCTCTTTATAATATAAGTATAGATTAAAACAAACAATTACACTTAGATTTTAGAAGAATCTTTAGATACAAAATTTCACACATATACAGTCGGTGTAAATACGTAGGTATACTAAATCTATTAAAGCACAAAAGAGAAATGTACGCACGGCGACACATCAAGCTATACAAAACCAAAATAATCTGGCCGCGCGTAGGTCGATTAACGTATAACGTCGCGCGGCCAGCTTATGTTGGTTTTGTATAGCTTGATGTGTCGCCGTGTGTACAGGGCCTTTACCCGGACATTCGAACTTCGCAATCGCGTGAACGTTTTCGATCCAATGTGAACTTTATTACATTAAATAAGATCTTGTGTTACACGTAAGTATGTACTTAATTATTGTGATACTGCAAATAAATACTGAATACTGAAATTCGTACCGAAACGGTCTCGATATATCAAAAATCGAAAGTCCGGGTACAGGGCCAGAAGGCTTCATACATACGAGGGAATCACGCGTACGCACCAATAGACGCGCACGTTCGGCGATCTCAGATCAAGTCAGTCGAACGCCAGTACTAATTTAACTTAACACGTTCCGGGACAGTGACCGCCTATAGCCGTGATAACAATAAAAGTTCTATTGTGTCTCGTTCACTGTCCCGGAACGTGTTAAAAAATTGTGAATTTTTTCTGTTTTTATTAAAACAACAAACAAATAAGTTACTTAATATTTTGAAAAAATTGACCTATATTGAAACCTTGGTAATTCGATTCTGCTCTCGATTCTAAGCCAAATATTTTCTTGTTTTTGCGTTTATTCACTAACACGTTGTATACAATAGAAGATTTTGTGTCACTACGCGAAGTCTATGTCTGCGCCTGTTTTGCATGTTGCGTGGTGCTGTTCTTCTGTGCATGTCTCTTTTGTGCTACTAGTATAAATATGATTGACTAAAAGACCAGTCTAATAATGAGGTTAAGAAAAATCTCAATGGAAAACGCGCTGTGACATTTTGATTTGATCCTTAGAAGGTGTTCGAACCGTTAGTACTCAAGGCGTAATGAGCTCCTCTGAACCGCCGCAGGTCTAGGCGGCCGGCCAGTGCCCAATAAACTCTCAGAGGTGCTTTACTCTCCGCTCCTCGCAGATAAAAGATTATCCAAGTCTTTGTGAGACTTATAAGCTCGTAAAGCGTTCCTACGGAAGTATTTCTTATGGAATTTCAAGAAAGATGGTTCCTGACTTGCTTGGTTTCCAAACAATACTTACTAATTAATTGGTGGCTGTAAAATTTTCCACAATAAAATGACTACGGCGTAGCCAAAAGGTCCAATGTTTTTGGGCTACGGCGTAGTCGTTCCGTAGCATTATCTAATTAAACTTAATCTTTTTTATCTAAATCTATATTTTCAAATCATAGCGAGCGATCGTAAGAATCTATCTTTGCTTGTGTGTTTATATGATTTTTAATAACACGGTAGAATTTCGGATTTCATTTTTTTACTTCATTTCTCCTTTTGCTGTTTCCATGTTGTATGTAGTACTCACTTATGTATATTTATATTTAAATAGATATGTATGTATGTGCATTATAAATTATAATTAAATTTTTAAGTTTATTTAATTATTCCTATTCTTATTCTTTCTGCATTTCTTTCTTTTGAGGTACACTGTACCCTAAGGTTGTATGGAAAAAAAATAGCTTTTTTTAGCGATAAGACCGCCTTATTCGTACACACTGCATCAGATTAATTCCGATTATTCTAATTTAATATTTTGTTAAAAATTATATTTTAAAATCAAATTAATTAATTGTACCTGGTATTATTATTTGCACGCTATTGCTTAAAATGGCTAAATAGGCATGATCTTAATTAATCATTAACTGATATATTATTTGATAACACCTAATTATGTAAAATGTACCCTACTTGTGGCAAAAAAAAACCTATTTTCAGGTTTTTATATTTATTTTACGTACAAGTCTTTGGTAGTGGTAATTAACTAAACACATAATAAAATTAATAAATAAACGTCTACAAATTAAAGAGTAGATTAGATTTTTTTAGTTTGAGAAAATCTCTGACTAGCCTCTTGGGGAATATAGTCGTGAGCCTATGCTTATGCTTATGCTACAAATTAAAAGCGTGCGACCGATCCAAGCCGCAAATTCAAGTAGTTTTGATATTAAAAAAGAGATCGACTTTTATAGAAGTTTCCCCAAATATCCAGGTGTTAGAACAACGGGTGTTACTGGTACTTGCTCGCGGATCGCTGACGCTGCAGTCCGCAGCGTGGCTCGATTCTGTTTTAGATCGCGCACCTTTACGACCGCCCGTCCGGTGCACCCGTTTATGTTACCCACCTACCTCAGCACACTATCTATACAGGGTGCACATATTTAAGAGGGTGATTTAGACTTTAGAGTTAGACCATCGAACAGAACAACTTTTACGATGGGACCAACATTATAATCGCCCAAAAAATCTGGTATTCCATATATTTCGATAATGTAGCCATTGACGTTTTTTATGAAACTTTAATTTTTTTCCGATTTCGATGTTCGCTTCTGTGAAGTTGTTTGGTTTGATGGTCTGAAGCACCCCTAAAATAACCTATCGGGATCAAAGTCGAAAACAAACTTAAAACAAGAGTAAAATCGAGAACAAGAGTAGGTGCAGATTTTATCTCGATGTTGGCTTCATAGTGAAAGTTGTTCAGTTTGATGGTCTAAAGTCTTAAAGTTTGATGGTCTTAAGGTAAAATCTACCACCCCCTTGGTACCTTAACTACCCCTTTAAATATTACTTCGGTGTTTTGTTACACTCTGTATAGCATAGTAAGTAGCTACTGTCAATAAAGGGAATCAAACATAATTATTTCTCAGCCAAATTAGACCGATATTCAGATTTCTTTGGAGTGTGAACTGAATCTGAATAAAGTAGGGTCCAAAACGTATTTTGACATACGGTAGTTCGAACTTAAACTTTTTTTAACGATTCGTTGACATGACATTCTACACTCAACCTAAAATTAAGTTTAGAACTCATAATCTAGATCTCACTTATCTAGAACTCACTAATTTAGAGTCTTGAACTCGCTAATTTAAAGTCTTGAACTCGCTAATTTAGAGTCTAGAACTCACTAATTTAGAGTCTAGAACTCGCTAATTTAAAGTCTTGAACTCGCTAATTTAGAGTCTAGAACTCACTAATTTAGAGTCTTGAACTCGCTAATTGAAAGTCTTGAACTCGCTAATTTAGAGTCTAGAACTCACTAATTTAGAGTCTAGAACTCGCTAATTTAGAATCTAGAACTCGCTAATTTTGAACTTACTGATTGAAAACTCAAACTAAAAAGTTTCTGAATCTCAACCACAGTACATGCAGGTGTAGAAACAGCAGTGTTCACTCGTCAACCGGTATTGCAGCCGCAGTGACTCGATTTCATTTGAGATCGGGCTCGTTTATGCCCGCTCATTTATGGTACCTGTCTACCTCAGAACACTATTTATTTACACTTGGTAGTAACATAGGGAGAGCTTCCTTTTTACCGGCACTGGGGTTTTGTTTCGTTGTACAAATAAAATATATGGTTTACTCTTAGATTTTCGACTGCGTTTGTGTTTGTGGTCTTTGGAAAGATACGCAAATATCTTCCCAATATATTTTTAGCATGAATCCGGCGTGATCTTTGACTATTTATTATAAGGACTAGCCTTGCGGTAGAATTTCCCCTCTGCCACGGTTTAAGATCAATTAATCATGTGCATTTACATTCAATTTTATACCTTATCATTAGGAGACAGCCTATAATTGCGAAAGAATAGTTTCAAACTTGGAACGTTTGGGGTTCACACGAGACTACTTTTCTTGATTGTTAACGTTCAAAATTAGAATCTAAAGTTATGGGAATAAAATCCAAAGTTGTGGATTTCATGTTACCTTGCCCCCCGCAAAAAATGGCGGAAATGTTTGTTAGTTACACGCGTTACTAGTCCCTATATAAGTAGTCAAAGGGTGTGATAGATAATTTTCCAGCACAGTTTCCAGCACTTCGTTTTTTGAAGTACCTTTTGGTTTTACCCGAGAATATTGCATACATATAATATAATACCTACTCTACTCTTGATAAAAAATCCATAGGAATTATTAAAAAAAGATAAAACTAACGCAGCAAAACAGTAAATACAATCTGATCTGGTTCTCTCCTTTTCCCACTCCTACACACACACACACACACACACACACACACACACACACGCACGCACACACACACACACACACACACACACACACACACACACACACACACACACACACACACACATAATGAAGATAATGTAATGTGATATAGTATAACTTTAGTCAAAATTGTGTAGTGCCTACTTACCCTGTACCCTCGATGTCTGTATGCTGATATAAAAGCAGGTTGGGACTGCAAATCAGTGCTGAGCAGCAGATCTTATTAGGTCCTGCCAGCGGACACTGAGTCCTAACCCATTGCCACAATGTGTGTTTTTATATATATTTGATTTTTTTTTCTATTTGATTAATCTGTCTATTGTTTCTGTACCTTTTCTTTTTTTTGTATTTTGTGTGGCAATAAAGTGCATTTTCATTTTTTCATTTTCATATGAATAGACCCGACATGGCTTGGGGCATCCTAGCTTCTAGGCCACCAAGCATATGGAATTGAACAGTTTTACTAATCTATTCTTCTCTCCACCTACGCACATTAAGAAAGAGTATCTAGTACTACATACAGTGTGGACACTCCCTGCCTCCCACCAACTTTTTACCTCACCCCCTCTGGTTACTTCGTAGTTACCTCTTAAGGAAATGCGTATCCCTGTCTCGCTCGCATTCCTGAGTATCGCACATGCTTAACTCTTCTTTTCAATTTCTCCAATTTTTTTTTCGGGCATAGGCCCACCACACATTCCCACCGCTGTAACTCCTGTAAGCCAGGATCAACAGCGGCGACCATTCACAATACTGGACAATGAAGTCCAGCGAGCCCGGGGGATGACTCTATCTCTCTCTCTATCTTTGAACCCGCAATGAATTAATCAAAGAAGATAGGAGGAGTAGGAAAACGAAATATCCGACTTACCTCCATTGCAAACGGGAGACATCAATAAGAAGGAAAAAACATGGCTATTAGAGAGCCAATTCCAGAGATCATTTATGGCAATTTCTCCCATTTGTATGAAATGACAGCTATCAGCTGACAGTGTCTAAGGTGTGAACTAGGTATCAACATTGGTGTATAACAGACCTATTGAAAACTGTAACTCCATATCTTCATTATTCTTATATTTCATCAACGCTTGTTTCTTCGGTACCATCTTTATCTGTTCTTTGAAAATCTTTGTTCTCATAAAAGACTGCGGGAGGTGCAACGTGCAGTATACACAGTGATAAATTGTACACGTATTTAGGGTAGGTATTCTCACGTTGGTCCCCTGCGGACAGGGGAGGTGCAGAGGGGGGGGCGTCCGCGTTCGCGAGCGGATTCTTGCACTTTTTGCGTTTCTTTCCGATGCAAATTCGCCGTCGCAGCACCGCCGGCTGGAAGTGGAAATTGAGAATTTTCACCATGTTTTTTGGGGAGTGCCGGTCATTCATTATGTTGGAATAGATTTTGCTGTGAATTTTTGTTTAGTTTGCTTGCAGGTTTTATGCTGTTTTAAGTTTATGATCAATTATCATCACAAAGTTAACTACAGCTTTAGTACTTAATTAGAAATGAAATATTCCTGTTATTTTTAAGATTCCATTTTAATTATCATGTGGAATGAAAATTTTCTTTTGAAGCGGAATAACACAGTCAAACAAAGAAAGATTTCGCATAAAATCGAATGTGGAATTAATTAAAAATGTCTTTGTGCGAATCTAACAAAGTAAGTATCCGTGTACAAAATATCTGTGCGCGAGGGGGGCTCGAGCCCCGGGTGGGTCGCGGACCGGCAGACCCCCCTAGCGTGTTACAATCATTATTCCTCGCGCCTCCGGCTCGGTCCTCTCGGCACACGCGGTACCTCGTAAATCAATATCGACGGACCCTTATTAATTAGTGCGTTCGTTACGCGGACCCCCGCGGCCCCCTCGTCACCCGCTGCCGGTCTTCCGGGCCACGATGAGCGTTTTTAATTAGTATCTCGAAGTAGGCGGACTCCGACGACGCTTCTACTTAATAAAGACTGTATCAGACGGCGGGGTGTGACGTTATTTACTTACACTTCAGACCTACTTGCGGCTAGAAGCTTTCAAGTCACCCTACGATCAGAGCGCGACTTGAAATCGTAACCGCATTCGGAACGTGACGTGATGAATGTTCCCTGCACTTCACGTGCTATCGATCGCGCAAACGTTCGAAGTAAAACGCATTAGCAGCCTGCATTTCGTTTGGAATGCTTTGTGAGTAGGTATGTAGGTGTGTCATCAAGAAAAGATTATCGGGCGATTGTAAATCGGACGGAGCACGAGTCCGGAAGGCGGAGCGCAGTCCCCGCGGGCGTCCGGTGCGGCGTCAATTAGACGGGGTGGCAGTGTCGGGATCAGAGGGTGGGCCGAGACCCCCCCTCGAGGGGGCACGCGAGACGCCGCGCTGCCCACGTATCTACGTTAGGTATATGCCCGGAAATTCGAGCCTATATACAACTACAGCACATAGCATCCGCCTTGGGCCAGTAATTAATAGCCAAGCGAGAATCGGCCGTCGCCGCGCTCCCGCCTAATCTTCGACCCTAATTATTATTCAGGGAGTTTTTCTCGTAGCTTGTTTATGCTGCAGACGTAGTTCCCCTAAGGGATGAAAGGAAGTCGCTGCTGCGCTTCCCCTGTCTTTTATAATGTTTGCCGAATCGTGAATGTAAATTGGTGGACGTTTTCATCATTAACGTTTATTGTGTTAGCATTTCTTTGTGACATGTTTTTCTCGAGTCATTCAAATATTTTTTCTGTCTTAAATGAATATACACAGGGTGTAACAATTAATAAAACACCGTAGATAGTAATATTTAAATGGGTGTTCCATAGTGAAAGTTGTACAGTTTGAAAAAAAAATGACAGATTTACTCCTATATATTTGAGTTGAATCGGCACTGCAGTTTTGTATGAAACAACTAATGTTTTTTTCTCGATTTGGATGTTGGCTTCATAGTGAAAGATGTTCAGTTTGACGGTCAAAGCCACCCCTTTAAATACTACTAGGATGTTTCGTTAATACACCTTGTACACTTTTATATGCATCTAGCTATAACACAGAAAAAAAGTCAGTTAATAAAAAAGATTGAAAAGGGCTTGAAAACAAACTATTAGAAAAGCAAAAGTTTCGCAAATAAAAGTTAGAGCTCCCGCGAAGTGGGTCAAAGTTGCGGAGGGGGGAGAGTTATGTATGTAAGTAGGTCTGGAAGAGGGGGGCTCAGGCTGTCTACTGGCCTGTCTGCGATCAGACGAGATGAGAATTCATAATTTTTAATTGGGGTTTTTACGAGTCTTTGTTTTGTAGTTATGTTTTATTTGATCTTGGAATTTTGTAACTCGAAAGTTGTTGGGTCTGCTAAGTTGCGCTTGTAAGTTGAGTTTTCTGGTGTGACGTAACTTTTAAAAATGACCGCTTCGATTTAGTTTCAGTCGTAGTTTTAGTGGTTCTATAATGGTTTCTCACCTTCCAAATAGGCAATTATTGCCGGATCACCTACTATAGGTGATTATTGGTTAATCATTTTCCACTTTACCGTAGTATATGACAGAAAAAAGACATTTGTAACACTTAGGTAATCTCACTTATTCTTAGAACAGCTTTAGATGCATAATTATATTTGCAAACCAGAATTAGACGGAAAGCTAAATAGGAATGAGTAAAAATTTTCGTTGATAGGTACTATATGGAATGTAGCTTAGCTCCCGTAATTTTTAATTTTTATTTTTGTTAAACTTTTTAGTTTTTTTATAATAAAATAGAGACGTAAGTAAGCAGTACGTTCTTTGGCAACTTACTAAGTACCTAATGTAGAACTCTGGATGCGGGCGCTGGTACTTGTCCAACAGGCTGGATCCTTACCGCGGGTAACAACACACCGATACCTTATAAACCTCCTCAAATATTGTGTTATTAGTTATAACCTATAGTTATTGTCCCACACAACATGTTTTTTTACTAATGTTTTTTGGTACGCAAATAAATAATAAACATATTTGTTGAGTTCTGAAATACATACGACCATAATCGTTTTCTTATAATGTAGAACTGAAAGGGTATCAGTTCTACATTATAAAATTTATAAGTGTCCTTAGTAATGCAAGTGTAAATTTAAACTAATATCGTTTTTAACAGTCTTCAAAAAAGTTTTTTTTATTTCTCTCATCATCTTTATAAAAGGTATAACAAAATTAGGTGAAACTATTTAAAGGGGATGATCAGACCATCAAACTGAACAACTTTCTCTATGGGACCAATATCGAAATCGCAAAAAAAAATCAGCTGTCCCATACATTTAGGTCGAGTAGGTTTGTATGGAACAGCAGATTTTTTTTCGCGATTTTGATATTGGTCCCATAGAGAAAGTTGTTCAGTTTGATGGTCTGATCATCCCCTTAAAATAGTTTCACCTAATTTTGTTAGACCTTATATATCGTATGGCATCTTTATCTTCATCCGAGGAATTTTTCCTCGTATTTTCTTTAAAGGTAAGTCTGTATCTTTACTCTAGAAAATTTTTAAATAATGCTTGACAAAGTTTTCTTTCACCAGATATCGATACCGGCTATAAATATGGTCTTAAACATCGCTTAGCATCTCAGACTTAATCCAATAGATAGGTATCTATAGCCTATAGGGACTCTGATATGAACCGCAGGGAAAAAGGTTCATTCGATAAGTACCAACGAACGATCGTATAACTAGACACATCGCGTATTCTGCGCTGCGTGGGTAAATCAGAATACTAATGAAGATATAAGCTGGTCGCTCGTTAGCCGCCCACGGATCCAATACACTTAACAAACAGTACGAACTATGGACTTCATGATTAGACATCCACAGTTATGAAATAAAAACCAAACTTAAAAAACTGGCCAAATGCGTGTCGGACCACGCGCAGGGTAGGGTTCCGTAGTTGCCCGTCACAATATAATAAGGGACTTAGAAGGAGGTTTTTTTTTTAGTACGGTTTAACGGCTAATAAAATCTAAAAACTACATTTTATACGTTGGTCGACTATTACTCGTAAACTTGTAAAGCCTACTTACCGGTGATAGTTTTCCTTTTAATTTCGTTACATATGCAACTGCCATGAATTTTTTCACATATCCAGAAACAACCGTTTAGCTGGCAGAGGGGGGGGGGGGGGGCACTTGACTCTAACTGTTTTTCCCAGACCCACAATATTTATAAACTTATAAACGAACTATTCAACGATACCCCACACCATGGAGTAGACGAGAAAAAAAATTCCAATCCCATTTCGCGTGTAGTTACCCTAAAAAAATATATTTTTCAAGATTTAATTCTACCACTTTTTCGGCGTGATTAATGTGTATATCCATGACAAATAACAGCTTTCTAGTTCTAATCGTCTCTGAGCTAAGCGGCGGACAGACGGGCGGACAGACGGACGGACATGGCGAAACTATAAGGGTTTCTTGTTGACTTCTGAACCCTAAAAAATCGGGTAGGCTGTATCACAGGGATGCAGCCGCAGTGGAGTACGTGAAAGGTCTTGTACCGAGTAATGGTTTCTTTCCTCTCAATAATGGTAATAGAATAATACTGGTAGGTTCTATACCTCCAATGTCTAAGCGATCGTGTCATAACATATTTGGTTACATAAATGGTTTTTGCAAGTGACCCCATACTGACCAAAATAAAAGACGTTTTACGTCAAAATAAGAATTGATCAGACAATTAATCAGATCCTCAAAAGCTCCTCCGTTTTACGATTTTTTGGTAGTTTAGGAAAATTGCACAAAATACTATCGGGAATCAATGGAGAAAAACCGACATGAAATAAATTAAATCTATGTGATTTAGCTTAGGCAACACACATATCGTGTGCTCTGCACTTCTCTGCGTAGGCGAATGTGAATATGAATGAAGACATTAGCTGTCCGCTTTAGATGCGCACCGATCTGGCTAAGTCTGGATAGGTCATGCGTGGGTTGGTTTAAACCCTCTGCATACTGCAATGAAAATTCGTTTCTTTTTTACTGGTCCACCATCCAGTTCACTTCGCTGGCAAGAATGTCATGAGTTCGTGGTAATTTAACTTACATTCTTTTGTTTTATAATCATCAGCTCTTGTCCACCCATTTCAGCTCCTCATTATGCCATTCTTTCCTGTCCTGTACCAGTCTCATAATCATCAAAATGAGTAATGAACTATAATTATTATGTTATAAGATCTATATGCTTATGCATTGTTCCTACTTTCAACAAATAAATTATTTGATTTGATTTGATTTTGATTTTAAAATTATTTATGGATTTTAAGGACATTTTAAAACAAACCTAGGGCACAGTATAAGAAAGAGTATTTAGTACTACACACCTATGGCTTAGTTTATTTGCAAGATTATACAGGGTGTAAGGAAAAGTATTATTAACCTAAACCACATACTCTACCCATCAAACTAAACAACTTTTACTATGGAAGCAATTAAAACTGTCAGAGCAAAAAAGTCAGCTGTTCCATACTAAACTGCAATACCTACTCGCCTCAAATGTATGAGACAGCAGATTTTTTTTCCTCTGATAGGTTTGCTCCCATAGTAAAAGTTGTTCAGTTTGATGGGTAGAGATTAAAGGTTAATGATACTTTTCCTTACACCCTGTATAAAGATCTTGATTAGTGATCGATTCTGTACAAAGTTTGGTACAAAGAGTTTTTGGATTAAACAAACATAACTTATTTTTTTAACAACCTTGTAAATAAACACAGACACGTTATCTTATTTCGAACGGGTCATACGTACAACACGTAGGCGTGCCTAGTATTTGTTGGTCCCTAGTCTCTACCAGCTCTCGACCCACGCAGGATTACTCGGATGGGATGAACATTGTTTTCTACGAAAATAAACGCACACCGTTGTTAAAACTCCGACACAGGTGGGTTAAGGGTTGTTTATTAATACAACAATATTACTTTCTTCATTGATTTGCGTTGGATGTTTGGGAATAGCGAAAAAAACAATAAAGATTTATATAAAAAAACATAATATGCTTGGACAAATAAAAAACTAGGCACACACGGCGACAGATCAATTTGAACTCTATATCCATAAACGTAACACAAAGTACATAAGTCAAGGCTCCTAAAATAACAGATTCAAAAGTCTCCTCAAATTAATATCTGAGGGACCTGATTGGTCTTAGGGGGTCCTAAGATCCTGAGGCTCTAAGGTCTGTTTCACTACTTCACATACGCATCAGGATTTCTAGCTATTGAATAGCTTATCTGACAGATCGTTTGACATATTTCGCATGAATCAAACGATCTGATCTGTCAGGTATCATGGCCCTTATTATTGCACCATCTCATGTCTCTGAGACAGTATTTTATTATTTTAAAAATTAATACATGTTAATTTTCAAAATAACGATCGATTTTACATGCGACTGCCCACCTAGCGTTTCATAAATAATATGATAGATGGAAATATATAAGACAAGCGTTAACCCGCGACTTCGTCCGCACAAATTATATACCAGATTCTAAGTCAGATCAAAAGCTATCAAACAAAAAAAGTTTCATCAAAATCGGTTCAGTAGTTTTTGCGTGATACTCGTTCAAACAAACAAACAAACACCCAAACAAACACACAAACAAACAAACGGACACGGAATCAGGGACACCTAAAAACCATATCGTTACTTTTTTTTTGTTAATATCTTCAATGTACAGACAAACTTCCTGTTACAGTTTTATAATAGTATAGATAGATTATGAAAACCACAGTGGGTTGTGGAGAGATATGGACACTCAATCTCACGGGTTCGGGTTCGAATCCGCAAGGACGGCGGCATATCATGTACTAATTATCTTTTCTTAATTATGTACGTCTATTCTATTTTCTAAATTATGTACCGACTGCTCTCAAATGGTGAAGTAAAGCATTGTGAGGATACCTGCATACGCTGAGGAACAAATTCTGATGCGTATGTGAAGTCTACCAATCCGCATTGGGGACTGACGCCTTGAGGTTAGGCGTATGCCCTGCAGTGAGACGTGTTAATAGGATAGTGATGATGACGATGACCTAAAAAAAACGATCGTCATCATCTCAGCTGATGAACGTCCACTGCTCGACACAGGCCTCCTCCAAGAATCGCCATAACCGAAAAATCGATACCTCTGAATAAATAGTGATAGTGATAGTGATAAAAAAAAAAAAAAAAAAAAAAACATGTATTTATTTTACAGACAACAATTTGTAGTACAGCATAACAAACAATGAGAAATACAATATAGAAGAGTTATCTTTGTAGTAAAGGGTAAGGATATCGATTCTGACCTCCAGGAATAGGTAGTCCTGCAACCTGGATGTCAGTGGTCCGTCACTCTAGTATTCTATACTTTTACTTACAGAATTACAAACTCAAAAGTAAACAAAGGCAAAAAGTAAATAAATTAAACAATAATTCAAGGAAGTGAGCACTTGTGTGTATATATGCGTGAGTTGTATGAGAGTGTGCATAAGTGTGTTTGTGAGTGATATAGTGATAGTGATAATTTATTTGCAAAAATATGGTACATAAGGTTTTATAAAAATATAATTTTCCAGCATATTCTGCCATGAAGGCATGCAAATGTTAATTACAGGTATGATTCAGTCAAGAAATTATATTATTGTATACAGTGAAGCAAATTAATTATTACGAATAACAAATTCAATAATTGGTAATTAGTCATGTTTAGAATGTCAGATAGGTAGGTATTATATTCAGATAAGATGTCATAAATTCAAAATAATCAAACATAGCGTCAATAACCATACAATAAGTCACTTGATAAACTGTTGTATTGAATAATAACACTTATCCAAAAGATATTTGTACACCTCCTTCTTAAACTTATAAGTGTTAAGTTTTTTAAATTCGTTAGGTAATGAGTTATACACTTTTACAGCCATAAAGTAGGCATTTTTACTGAATAGTTGTAGTCTTTGTCTATTCGGTACGCATAATTCATGTTCGTAAATGTTCCTTTGTCTGCGTGTGCTCAAGTCAGAATATTTCGGAAATAAATGAGAATGCTTGTGGACAAAAACACTAATACTACTACTGTCGGTACTGCTAGAAACTTGCCTGCCCTTCATGGTGAGGTCGTATCTACGTCTGTCCATCACGCACATCAGATTGATCTGACAACATAACCATCAGAAAAAACCCCCTCAGACCACTTCCAGCACAAATATTTGCAAGTACCCCGTACTTTGTATTCGATGCGAGGGGCTTGACCAACCATCCTTGAGTTTAATCCCCGCGCTGTGCATCGCTGCTGATTACTTTCGTGGACACATACGATTGAGACGAATGAGATGGATTCGTGTGAACAGTGGCTTTTTAGGTCCGCCACATACATCCGGAATAAACCTGATTCGGAATTAGATTCCGTATGGAGTGTTGCCGTTTTCAGAGACTTTTTCACTAGATCTAGTGATTTTTTTATGTCTTTGGTGGCTGATTTTAAAGTGATTTTTCAGCGTAGGCGTTGATGGAAGGATACCGTATCGTGACTGTGCAGTTGCGATGTCGTTGCGGTGTGATAATGGTTCCTGCCATTTTGTATGCAGATTATGTCTAATGTTAAAACTATCGATAGTCTTTTGACATAGTTGCATTAATATTGGAATATAATTTACAAACCATCATCGTAACATTCGTAACGTCATGAAATCTCATCACATGATAGTAATTATCATATATAGAAATTGTTTGTTTTGTTTTAATAAAAACCTTCATTTGGCGTTTCATACGTTTTTATTTTAGGCATTTTTTAAACAGTACTCTAGTATTTTATGTAACTATAGTTGGCAACACTGAATCCTGAATCAGAATTCCGGATCGCAATTCCGTATGTGTGTGGCGGACCTTGAGGTGATTCGGAGGTTGGTTTTGCAATGTGGAAACTTAAAGCAAAGCTTAAAAGTTAAAAAACTTTTACACAGGACTCGATTTTGCCCTCGACGTCATCGTAGGTGAAATCATCATTCTCTTGCCCATTTCCTATTATATGCCAATGGAATGACGTTCAAAAATAGAAGATAGGTAACCTTTCGCCCACAAAAACACTGCATTAGAAACCTAATCCCAGTTTAAGGTGCTAGTCTAGTTAAGAGTACTTGTGGAACCATCTCATAATGTGTTAGTACTTATTACCCCGCGCAGGACGCAGACACGTGCGCCCTGCGGCGCGGAGGACGAGTGAGATGAGATGGATTTATTTTTAAAGGTCCCTCAAAGTCAAAGGTAACATTTTGGCCTACGACTTCGGCCGCGTAGATGACTCATTTGTAATGTAACCTATCTACAGGGTGAAATTGATATCATTAGAATCCTTAGAGTCTACCCATCAAACTGACCAACTTTCACTATGGGAGCAAACCGATCGGAGCAAAAAAAAGTCTGCTGTTTCATACTAAACTGCAATGCCTACTCGACTCAAATGTATGCCACAGCTGATTATTTTTTTGCTCCGATCGGTTTGCTCCCATAGTAAAAGTTGTTCATTTCGATGGATGGACTCTTAGTTTAAAAGGATGCTAATGATATCAATTTCACCCTGTATGTGCTCGAGTTATCTAGGTTATAAATTAAATTATTGTGTCAAAATACATTCAATAAAGAAAATAACATTGAAAACGCGAAAGAATAAAAATATGTTTCCATAAATTCGCGATTAAGATTGCTACTTTAAGTACCTACATAATCAGTTTAAACTTGAGAAGACCTGTCTTAACCTTAATTCATAACAGATCGTGCACCTAACATTACCTTGCTGTTCAAGCACGGATAGCATCAAACGGTCCATCATTAGTATTCGTCTTAGCTCCATTCCACTCGAACCGTAGCGTTTAGATGCATCAAGTCAAGTCACCCAGACAGGGCAGCCCAGCCGATGTCCTAAAAGGCAACGTGCTCCTATTTACCTAGCCGGTACATAAGACAGTACATATCGTCGGCGAACCGAACGCAGAGAGACGTGCGATAGGGATGCGACACATTCTACTTGTGGCTATCGGTAAATTAAATTAATTATAATTAAATTGGGAGCGTTACGGGTTGTAACGTACACACGGCGACACATCCAGCTATACAAAACCAGCATAAGCTGGCCACACGACGTTATACGTTACTAGACCGCTTATTTTGGTTTTGTATGGCTTGATGTGTCGTCGTGTATGTTAATTGTAATTTACAATGACAATTCTGGAGACATTAACGGTTACTTATAATTATAACACTATAACATGTGCCCTAACGTTCAAAGTCATGTACCCTGAATTTGATCAGAAACATTGCTACAACTACATATTTTTTGTTTAAGAATGTAGTTGTAGCAAAGCTCACATTACAATTATCATATTTATTAAATAGGGCCCAGGTTGAACACATTGACTGTCACATTATTTGCCTACATTGAATAAAATGTTTTGTGACTTCCAAACTGTTTTGTAGCACATAACCAAACGTTTGTATATAAATAGCAAAAAGTTATGCTATTTATAACCAAACGATTGATTATGTGCTACAAAACAGTTTGAAAGTCACTAAAGTTCGGTTATATTTAACAAAACATTTTTATTAGTGTATGTACCTATTCTCGCAAAGAAGGACTTGATTGACCTGTCTGAAGCGGGAATGTCAGTGAACCATTGTTATCACCACATACATGCGGAATTATTTCCGACGGAATTACCATTTCTTATGAATTTGAAAATCCGGGCGGAATTCTGAAGGGGATAAATCAAATACCATACGAAATACTATTCTAATTCGGAATTCCGGTAGCAGGCGTCACACACAATAATAACACGAGACTATCGATAATCTCCTATATAAATGATGTCACGACATCACTAGCCGAGCAGGGAGCGGCGAGTGTGCGCGTCGATAAATTCCAAGCGCGTTGTCAATCGCGCGAGGAGCGTTCAGGAATTAACGGCGTTGCGCTGTCAAGGCGCCCCCTGCTGCCCCCCCTCTACTGACATAACACTTCAGGGCTGTGCTAAAGTTTGTAACTGTTACGTAATTAATAGAAATAAAACAAGTATGTGACCTTTACATGTTATGATGTTACAGTAACAATAGAAGCCAAGTAAGTAACCTATTGAGGCGGCTTGGAAATACTCTGGCAGTTAACCACTAACTTGCTTTCATAGATCCACTCTGAGCCAGCGGTTTAAGGATGTGAAGAAAATGTTAAAACTATCTTTGTATAATAAAGGAAATAAATAAATAAATAAATCGAGTATGGCTCTACTCTCACCCTCTTTAAAAAGAGTAGGCCTTTTCCCAGTAGTGGCATCCCACAGGATGTAATTTAATTACTCGTGTGGTCATGAACTATGGTTACATTTTAAGATGACTGCAGATATAATTATTATAACAAAAATGACCAAAGAAGTCATTGTTTCATGTCGAACAAATCTACGTAATCTTCAACTGATATCGTGAAATAAAAGCCTTAAACTTAATGTGAGAAATATTTAACCAGCACGTTGATGTCTTTTGTATGCATTTTTCGTTATCGGGACGGAACCTAACGAAGCTTTATAATTATTTTACCGATTTACATTTTCTTAAAACGTTTCTAAAACAATGATTTCTCATTAAGTCATCAAGTCATCATATTGTAGCTGATATTTTGCATTACCCATAACTTTTTATGAACTTAAATAAAACATAATAAATTGTTTGATGTGGCAGCCCTGTGCAAATTGCGCGTGTACACTAGCGTGAATTATTCGCGGCCACATGCGAGCTGCGAGCTACGTGGGCGTGCTGCCAGGACCGCTGTCAGGGGGGCTCGAGCCCCCCTCATTCTCAAGCTAAGCTCTAAATCTTACTGCAAAATACTTTCATACGTTATCGTTTTAATAATGACTACTCTAATGTTTGTGAAATTAATGTGGGGGTCTTATTTAATAGCCGTCCCAATCCGCTCCTGAACGTTGCCAGCGTAGCTTTTCTCTTTTTATCTTCCCCGCCAGTATCGCCAGTCGCCAGCGGCTGACACTGTCATCGATGACAATTTAATGACTGTCATTAAAAATTTCGCGTTTGCTATTTCGTAATCAGCATGGCGGCATTTTTAATGAGACACAACTGCAGTGCATTAGAAAACTTTATGCGGAATGTGTCCTAGCATTAATTAGCTATGAATATCATCAGCGTACGTCGTCGCAAAATGGGACGTTTAGGATGTCAATAAACCGCAAATATTCAAACTAAAATGTCAAAATATAAAGCCAGCTAATAATTAATTATGAGGAACAGTAACTTCGTTTTAAGCGTGGTTCATAAACATTTTATAGCGACATGCTGTAGTGCCGGTGTTAGCGCAAATGGTGGAGTATTTTCCGAGGCCGCGGGCTGTGCCGCGCCGCGCGGGAATTAGAGCTGGCTGTATGCGGATGTTCCCTCGCCCGCCTTTGTGCGCGAAAAAATAAGTTTACGACATTCGCGGGGTGGCACTAGCAACGCGGGCAGGAAAACTCTTGGCGCGAAAGCTCAGGCTCACGTTCAGAAATAGGTATGCTTTCTTTATTGCTTGTGTTGCTTACACAAGCTTTACAAAGCGAGCGCTTTGACGGTATTTCGTCCTATATTCGTGTAACTAAAGAACTAAACAAAACAATTTAGATTTTTTTTAATCCCGAATCCTAAGCTTAGAAATAATAAAACCCAAATTACATTTGCTGAAATAATGATAAACTCAATGCCATATGGTACGCAGACTTAAATAAACACAACGCGATCTTCTTATTTAATTCATTGGCGTTCACTATTCCGGTACACAATTAGACAAGCTTTTCCCTTATTCCTGAACGCGTGCTTTGCTTGCGAGGGGGTTGATGGGAGGAGGGGGAGGGTCGCTTAGCCATTAGCACGGTGGCACCGTCGTCGGCGACCGTTCGCGGACACAACTACTGAAGCGTTTGCTCTACCTCTTGTTATAAGGTAGTAAGGTGTGTTTTGGTTCGGTTCGTTGGTTCGCACAGTTAGTAGGAATCGTGCATAATTTACGCGCGTCCGATAGACGGTCGCGATTGTTATTACGCGTGCGGATATTGGATTTGGCGGGAGCGTGAGCGTGCCGCTGGCGACGCAAGATAATGCGGGGGGCAGTCGAACGGAGCTGTAATTTAATAAAGTGAAGTACCTATTGGTTCGGTTCGATTTGGCATCCAATTAAGCAGAGCGCAATTTAATGCAGCTGCCTAGCAAAGTGCTTTCCCCGTGCCCCGAAGAAATTAGTTTTAGTACAAACTTTATCAGTAAAATATTACTGTACCTACATATACTACATGTTTCCTTTGTACATACTAGACTGATGAAGTAGGCAAAGAACGAAGAACAGACCAGCAATAAATTAAGAAAACATTTTTCTTTTTTATTTTATTCATTTTAGGAAAACTTACGGACTAATCACAGGATAATAGGGTATCAACATTTTTGTAAAACAAAGTAAACATCTGAACTTAAACTCGATTATTTCTACTGAAGTTTATTAAAGGACTAAACAGCGTTATGTAGATCGTTATCTACCCACATAGTTTTCAAAAACAAGTACAAGTATAAACTAGATGAATTACGGTAAACTATATTAATTATGTTGAGAGCTTTAGGTATATTTTAGCTTTAGACCTTAATTTCTCCAACAAATTTGGGCAAAGTGCTCATCTAATCAATCAGTTCAATAACAACGTCGTGGCAGCCCTATCCTTAAGGGGACAATGGAGGGCACGCGATTATGTTTGCGAGCGAGCAAGCTCCGGGGCTACCTAAGCGGGCATTAGCGAAGGACGTGTAGGCAACCCCGGCCGCCCAATATAAACAGACCCCTGATTATTTATTCCTAACCTAAACTTAGCAAAGACTCAAAGGGGAGAAGGAGGATCGCGTTACGCTGGCCCGGCTGCGTAATTTACGCGCGAGCGGTCACCGCCGTGCTGATTACGCTCGCTTGTTGGCAATGGTCGAACACGATAATCCTACCAATTCGAGAGGCAACAAGACGCCCTGTGAGAGCTAAGATTTGTGGCTATTCGAAACGGCTGAGTTGTCGAATATTGGCGTGTGCGTCCAACGTCGTGGGTAAGTCATTAAGGTGGTGTGGCGTGCATGTCGGCACAGAGGCGCAGCCTGAGGGTGGAAATTGTTCGTGTTTCTAGTCGCTGTAGGCGTGTGTTAATTGTACCTACATTTTGATGTCCACATGCATAGATAGACTGCGTGTAGGTGTAGCTGTACTGGGTATTTAAAGTATCGAGATTTACAAAGAAAGTGTTTTTTTTTTATTTATTAGTACGTAAAAGTAAGTTTACCCTTATAAGGAATGATTCTAGTCGAGAAATAATAAACAAACTTTATTACTTCACTTCTTTGTTCAATTTAAAATTTGATACAACACTCGCAATCTTTGCACGTCTATCTTTATGAAATAGAACATTCACAGTAATGGCTACAGCAAGAAGTACAATAATTCGTGAGTCTACAATACATAAACCCTTGTATACTTCGTCCTCGCATCTCCTTCAACTATGTAGCGCGGAGTAAATGCCCGGGGCCAGGTGGCATATCGCGTGTGCGGCCGCCGGGGACGTCAAGTACGGCCCGAAAGTACACCCTCGCTCCACTACGCGAACCCCTACAGAAACGAGCAGGGACTTCACGGACGCGCGACCCGCGAAATTCCATTTAAAGATGTCAGGATAATTTAGCGCTGACGAAGCGGAGGCCAAATTGACGCGCCCCGAGGGCCGCCCGTGTCGTGTCGCTCTGTATCGATCACATTTTGGCAAGGATCACCTCGAGGGACGGCCAGAGTACGCAAACAACCCTCCGTTTTGTGCGAGACTCACAAAAGTCTTAGTTTACGTAAATGCCCCAATGTTGGGCGCCACTGTATCAGGCCCCATGTCGGGCGCCAATATTCTACGTCTAAATTAAATCTATTCATTCCTTTTTTAGCGTCACCAGCTCCCTTTGCGAGTTTTTGGTCGAGCTTATAGGTTTCGCTTTACTTTTAATAGTTAGTATATCATTGTCATTTGTTGACCAGACTATCGACTGCCTAGTTAATAGTGAAGGCGCCTGCAAAACTGAGGTCAACGGTTCGGATCTCGCAAGAGATGAATACTAATACTTGTTGTTCACTTCACACATTGTGAATACATCAGAGTAGAACAAGGGTTCGAAAGGTTTAGTACCTTTTTAGTAACTATAATTTCTGAATAGCTTCCTTCCAGCGAACCTGTGAAAAAGAAAATTTATAAAATGATGACAAAGTTTTTGTTTATAATTGTGAATTAACGTAATATAAATTGTTATTATACCTATTGAGTGTTGTTGTCATAATTAGAAGTGTAATATTTCCGTTATAACAAATTACGTGTATAATCTTATATTATATCAGCCCCTCTAGACAACATTACAGGGGTAGGGTACCTACCTATATTATAAGAAGGTATTATGTAAGCATCACTGTTAGCATTACCAGCCATTTCTTTAGCTGGAACCGACGGCAACCTCAGATCTTTGACGTCGCTTTAGACTAGACTAGATGCCCCTATAACTCCGAAAGTTTCACGATTTTATGACAGTGCTAGAATAACTTGGAATATTACGAATTTACATGTTTTTTCACAAGCGCTTCTTATTATAAGAGGGTGCAGTTTAGAATTCATTCTTAAAAAGTGCTTATCAACGTTATTCAGAAGTTTAGTTTAGACTGATTATAATGTTTAGAAAAGCTTGGAAGTCTGTAGTTGAAATCGTCTGTATGTTTAGTCATTTCAACATACCTCACGCCTGTCTCCCACTGGGGTAGGCAGAGACAACGGAACGCCACCTGCTACGATCCCTCTTTCACTATACAGGGTGAAATGATATCATTAGCATCCTTTTAAACGAAAAAAGAGTCTACCCATCAAACTGAACAACTTTCACTGTGGGAGCAAACAGATCGAAGTAAAAAATTATAAGCTGTTGCATACATTTGAGTCGAGTAGGCATTAAACAGGTAGGAACAGCTGATTATTTTTTTGCTCCGATCGGTTTGCTCCCATAGTGAAAGTTGTTCAGTTTGATGGGTAGACTCTTAGTTTAAAAGGATGTTAATAATATCAATTTCACCCTGTAGTCATTTCAATACACTTAAAAACCAAAAAGTATACGCAAAACAAAAATGTATTTTTGTAATAAAGTAAATAAATGTTTAGATTCTTTATTAACATTAGGAATTATAATATTATGTACTTGATATACTTTTTACAATTAATAGCTGGATTTTTTTCGTCCAAATTACACAAAAATTTTTCTTTTCTCATTTTATACTTCTATTAGGTACTTTACGTTGGCGTTTCCCCTTACGTAGGTATTAAGAATTTTATGAATGTATGGAATTCATTTTTAGGATCGTAATGTTTTTGATTTTTTTTAACCTACTCACATACTTTACATGAAAAACTGAAGGAATTCCAATAAGAAATGAAAACCCAAATAAAAAAAGACAATGCGGGTTTTGTATGGAATGTTGGCGCCTTATTTTTCGACGTTGTTTGTAACGCGGCCATCAACCAAACTTGAATATTTTAGTTCAGAATAAAGTAACAAACAAAACTTGTTATCGCATGTATATCCCTAAACTCAGTCTGAACGGAGATATAAAGACTTGAAGTTTGAATTTTATTCATTACCTTCACTTCAACCTTTATATCTCCGTCCGGACTGAGTGTAGAGATATCCTTGTCATAATATTTTGTTTGTAACTTTATTCTGAACTATAATATTTAAGTTTTATTCATGGCCGCCCTAAAAAAAGAAGCGATAAGAAAAAAGGCGCCATTTTTAGACATTGGCTTTTGCCTACCTGTTATACTGGCGCACACTTAATCTTATAAAATTGAACAAGGCTTCAGCAGCATTCGATAATTAGAAAGTTTACCTAAAGTACGTACTTATTGTTTCTAAATCTGTAAATGTTGAAGTTGTCAGTCTACTGCTGAGGTGATAAAGTTCACTTTCGTAACGGCAGACATTCGATCACGGGTGTGCGTTAGATAAGTCTCGTCTCGTCAGCTTAGTTCGCGCCGCCGCCGCCCTTATCTTTTGACGCTGCCCTTTGTCTTCTATTCTTCATGCTATACCTACAGACGCATGTATGTTATTCTATAGGATGAGAGAAATTAGAAAGCTTGTGATTTATTTTTAGGTGCTATTCTTTTTTTAAATCGTTACTATTCCACAGACTCTGTTCTATGGCTCTCTAATAGCCATGTTTTTTCCTTCTTATTGCTGTCTCCCGTTTGCAATGGAGGGAAGTCGGATATTTCGTTTTCCTACTCCTCCTATCTTCTTTGATTAATTCATTGCGGGTTCCAAGACAGATTAGAGTCATCCCCCGGGCTCGCTGGACTTCATTGTCCAGTGTTGTGAATGGTCGCCGCTGTTGATCCTGGCTTACAGGAGTTACAGCGGTGGGAATGTGTGGTGGGCCTATGCCCGATTAAAAAAAGACTCTGTTCTATCCTCGGCACAAGTCCATTTTTTTATAATTTGCTTTAATTCGGCAGACACTACTGATCTTTTACTAGAACTGATTCGCCGGGCTGGGGCTTATATAAAACAACATAAATTTTAACGAAAACCCCTCTTTGTAGCTATAAAATACGCAAAAATCAAAATTTTGATGTTTATTAATCACGGCTGTGGTTAAAGACAATTCAACCTAGATGAACACATAATTACACGTAACACATAATTATATAATACGAGCGTTAACCCGCGACTTCGTCCGCTCAAATTATATACCAGATTTTAAGTCAGATCATAAGCTATCAAACAAAAAAAGTTTCATCAAAATCGGTTCAGTAGTTTTTGCGTGATACTCGTTCAAACAAACAAACAGACAAACAAACAGACAAACAAAAAATCCAAAAATTGGTGAAATGGAATCAGGGACACCTAAAAACCATATCGTAACTTTTTTTTTGTTAATATCTTCAATGTACAGACAAACTTCCTGTTACAGTTTTATAATAGTATAGAATAGAGAACACAAAGTGTTCCGTGAGCAAATAAAATGTTGTAAATTGCTTGGGTGCGCTGATAAAAACGGAGTTATTTAATCGCGGTCCAGCTAAAATAATAAAATATTTATGTTATTAGAATAGTAAAATACGGTACAATTCGTTCCACTAGTCTAGGACCAACTAATAGATATTTTTATAGTAGTAGATTCGTTCCACTAATCCGCGGATGGGTTGCCTCCCAAGTTACATTTTCTACCCAAATTTCATTGTGTCCGATAATTGAGAAAAAACATATTCTTATCTAAACCAATAAACGAGAATCAATCTTTATAATATTGGTAGTGACAAGATGATTTATGCCTGCACTGGGTAAGTAGCCCAGTCATTTTACGGTTTGAGCCGGGAATAATTAGTAATTGACATTTTTTTTTCGGTATAATATTGAAGAGCCAATTTGAGCCTAGAAATGTATCAAAAGTAAAAAAAATCACGTCAGCAATAGTTCCAATTTTAAAATTTAGCTATTTTCTGGTTCTAAAAAACCTGATGGTAAATTTTTTATTGCATATATTTAAGGCTTTACCATTATACATACTACACACATGGTGTGAATATTTTTGTCTACTTAGAAGGTTTTGAAAAATACATTCGTATTTTCTAATAAATACCTCATATTTTAAATTTCATTGCCTATTTTATTGCTCAAGAATAATTTATATTGTTAAATCTAAGTCAAATGAGTGCATTGGTATTAATATCAATAATTTAAAATCCTTCTGGGACACACAATTTTGATTTCTATGTTGTAGCGATTTTTTTTAATATGGTTGTTCCGGTTACAGTTAATTAACTAGTAATTACTCCCTACCCCGCCTAACAAAACTCCGTAAAATGACTGGGCTAAAGGTTGTGTGGCTAATTACACAAGTGGCGGGAGGAGGGAGTTATTATAGAAGTCTAGAACCAACAAGCGTTAGGCCAGACGAACTTGTGTGCGCCTTGTTTCTACTGATTAACATTTCTTGTACGCGTTTAGTTTCATAATTTATGGGTCAGGCCTTTATGGTATTGTATGTGTGGCCAATGTGAATTCGGTGATAGAGCGGCGAGTGACAATAAAGCCCTTTAAATTCTTGCTCGGAGAAATAACCAAAGTTTCGCACAATTCGTCACCGATATTGTAACAATATGAAAACTATCGCCCTTTTTGTTTTTCTTTATGTACTTTATGTTTTACTTATTCTCTATCTCAATTCTCTATCTTTGTGTGCAATAAAGTATAATTGAATTGAATTGAAATTAAAACACAATATTCTTAATTTCCAAAATCCCGATGCCGATAATTGTATAGATATTTCGGAAAGCATGGTTTTATATAAGGTCTAACAAAATTAGCTGAAACTATTTTCAGGGAATGGTCAGACCATCAAACTGAACAACTATCTCTATGGGACCAATATCGAAATCAAGAAAAAAAAATTTGCTGTCTCATACAAAACTGCAAACATAACTCGACTCAAATGTATGGGACAGCTGGATGATCAGACCATCATACTGAAAAACTTTCTCTATGGGACCAATATCGAAATCGCAAAAAAAAATATCGACTGTCCCTTACATTTAGGTCGAGTAGGTTTGTATGGAACAGCTGTTTTTTTTTTCGCGATTTCGATATTGGTCCCTTAGAGAAAGTTGTTCAGTTTGATGGTCTGATCATCCCCTTTAAATAGTTTCACCTAATTTTGTTAGACCTTATATAACGATTGAGTCTTTATGGTCTAAGATTCTTAAAAATCTGCACTATATATATCTACTTCGAGTCTACAGGGTGAAATTGATATCATTAGCATCCTTTTAAATCCTTTCAAAAAAAATCTGCTCTTGCATACATTTGAGTCGAGTAGGCAGCGGCGGCGGGTCCAGTTTAGTACGGAACAGCTTATTTTTTTTGCTCCGATCGGTTTGCTCCCATAGTAAAAGTTGTTCAGTTTGATGGGTAGACTCTTAGTTTAAAAGGATGCTAATGATATCAATTTCACCCTGTATAGCATTATGTATATGATTTGCTATAGATAGGTATAATTTTTTTTTAATAGCGCTCCATTCATTTCCATCACCTCTTCCTCTTACACATATTAAGCAACACAAAAAGGTCACCTCGTATATCAGAGTACGTATAACATTATCTAACACGAGCGTTAACCCGCGACTTCGTCCGCACAAATTATATATCAGATCATAAGCTATCAAACAAAAAAAGTTTCACCAAAATCGGTTCAGTAGTTTTTGCGTGATACTCGTTCAAACAAACAAACAAACAAACAAAAACACAAACAGACAGACATAAAATCCAAAAATTGGTAAAATGTAATCAGGGACACCTAAAAACCATATCGTAACTTTTTTTTTGTTAATATCTTCAATGTACAGACAAACTTCCTGTTACAGTTTTATAATAGCATAGATTATATAGGCATTACAAGTTCAACGAACAAGACGTAGGCTATACGTAGAATTTTACGAGGCTATCTTACTCGCGCAGTGCGTGAATGTCCTTTTTTTTTACATAGCCTCTGGCGGGGCCGAATGTCAAAGAATAAGCCCCTAGACTTGTATTTCTTTAATAATTGGCTCCTTTTTCTGTCAAAGTCTCGTTTCTCCATTTACAAGGGTTCTAATATCATCTCCGTAGTGTCTGTTGTTTCATATATACAGGGTGTCCCGTAAACATGTTAGTTCATGCCTAGCCAGAATATATTTAAAAAAAAATAATAATCGGTCAGTCTATCAATCAATCTGTGAACATTTTTCTTTAGGAAAAGGTTCTTAGTTTTCGAGATAAGGACAGTTTTATGAAATTCGTGAAACTCTTTACCTTAGTCACTATTTTGAGTGCCACGGCTACAAATGTTCTATGCAGTATCTGTGTTAAAACTATCAATATCTCAAAAACTAAGACACTTTTACTAAAGTCAAATTTTGATATTCTGCTTAGTCATGATCATGACCTAACCTATCAGCATCCGCCAGGTTGACGTCAGTTTACGGGACACCCTGTCCATATAATTATTTAAGCTTCGTCTTTTGGGCACGTTGATTTATTAGAAAAAAAACAAATATTTAAAACTATATTGTCTAGCACTTATTATAAGACTTCCATCGTGATTACCGTTAGGTAAGTACTGTTTGTGTCAAGTAATCCGAAATATAATTATTTTGTTTATTTTTTATTACAATAATTTTCAAACATTATGTGGTTGGAACGAAGCTAAACATCTTTCGAGTATCTAAGGGTGAAGCCAATCGAGCGTAATTTTGTGAGTCCCGTATTTTGAGTCCGTTTCATATAAAATCCGGGAATGCATTTCTATGACCTCAGCCTTTATATGAAACGGACTCAAAATACGCAACTCACAACATTACGCCCGTTTGGCTTCACCCTAATTGGCCGATATACATCTGCAGAAATTGTGATGCGAGAGGGATGGGATAAAAAAGGGACTTTTACCAGGCAGTAACAGCTTGCAAAGAACTACAGTCATTCCAGTCTTTCTAGAAATCTAGACAGAGAGACAAAGAGACAGAAAGACTGGGAGATAGACAAAGCCTTCAAACTAAATAACTCCCAACTTTTTGTTTCATTTTTAAGAAATTAACATTTTATTGAACGAATTGCTAGCCCAGTCATTTTACAAAGTTTTTGTTAGGAGGGGTGGGAAGTAATTATGAATTGGACTTTTAAACTGTAACCGGCACCATTTAGTGATAAAAAGACTACCTGACAACATATTAAAAAAAATCTACGCAACATAGAAATCAAAATTGTATCTCTCAGAAGGCTTTTAACTAAATAATATTGCTAACAATGCACTCATTTTAATTAGATTTAACAATATAAATAATTATTAAGCAATAAAATAGTCATCAACATTTAAAAAATTAGGTATTCCTCAGAAAATACTATAAATGTATTTTTCAAAGCTTTCTAAGTTGATAAAAACATTTACACCATGTTTGAAGTATGAGGCTTAAAAATGTGAGAATAAAAAAATTACCATCAGGTTTTTTAGAACGGTTTTTTAGATGCTAAATTTTAAATTTGGAGTTGTTGACGTGGTTTTTATTTTTTTATTTTGGTATATGTCTAAGCTCAAATTTTTTTATTTATTTATTATTAATTGGCTCTTAAATGCAATACCGAAAAAATAATTCAATTATTAATTAGTCCCGGCTCAAACCGTAAAATGACTGGGCTATACCTTTTCAATATCAAACGTTTTTCCTAAGAATTCCTGTAAATCTTTTCTCTTTTCCATTTAACATCTAGTTGCTAACTGAGAGTTGACGAAACCTTCTGAACTACTACTTAATTCATGATCTTTGACAGGCATTTGGGAGGGGGGTGGGGTCGCGGGTGGGGGGTGTTTTAATTAGAGCGCGGTCCGCGGCTGCCATCGGACTTCGGGCGATGTCCTGACCTGACCAGTAGGCTATAGAGCTGTGTGTAGGCCGATCCCTTTGTCCCTAGTCCTTTATGTCCTCTTTGTGACCGTTAGGTCATTTGGTAGGCTATTATTAATAACTCGTGTGTAATGTATTTTGTTCTTTAGCTAAACGTAACTATAAGGCTGCTTGTCCACCAGAGATGTGCGAGGGTGCGTAGCGAAGCTATAAAACTATGATGACCAGCACGGCTAGCATGCCACCCACGACAAAGCGTTGAAACGAGAAAAACGTCATGCGCGCTCTTTCTGGCCTGGCATGCGAGCCCTACTGGTTGGTGTAATGGTTACCTCGCCGGACTGCGGCTGGGTATGAATCCCGGTTCGGTCATGGATGTTTATATGTTTGTGCCGTTGTCATATCAGAGTCCCTATAGCCTATAGATACCTATCTATCGGATTAAGTCTGGGATGCTAAGCGATGTTTGAGACCATATTTATAGCCGGTATCGATATCTGGTGAAAGAAAACTTTGTCAAGCATTATTTAAAAATTTTCTAGAGTAAAGATACAGACTTACCTTTAAAGAAAATACGAGGAAAAATTCCTCGGATTAAAACGTGAAGATAAAGATGCCATACGATATAATGATTATGATATAAATAAAAAAAACTTTTTAGACTGTTAAAAACAATCTTAATTTAAATTTTGACGACCCGGTTGGTGTAATGGTTACCACGCCGGACTGCCAAACCAGGGTCCTGGGTTCGAATCCCGGTTCGGTCATGGATGTTCATAATTAAATAAATTCCCTAACAGACCATAATTTAAAAGTAGCAGACTAAATCAGATTCATAAACCTGAACTACAGGTGCCCATGTGTGGGACAGCCTCGTATCAGCGTTCTGCAATGTATAACGCTGTTATTGTGTACAATAGGTTGCCCGAGGATGTCAAGTCTCTCAGTGGTAATAAATTTATGAAGAAGTTAAAATCCATGCTTGTAACAATGTGTCCATATAATTTAAATGAATTTCTTAATAAATGACAAAATGTTTAGATATCTATTTGAATTGAATTTATTAAATATCGGTGCTGTCGCTATTGTAACTGTTGAACTTATATTCCAATAGAGTTATTAATTAAACTTATGGACATTAGAAATTGTATCAATTAATTCATTGACATCACTGTATCTTAATTATAGTTTTGTATTTCGTAGCTGACATTGTAAATTTAATATTGTTATTTAATAAGTTATTCTTAAGCTACACCTCTGAGTAAAATTGCATTGGAACCCAATCAAATAATGTAACACCACACTTCTGTACATACATGCAATTTAAGGCTGAATAAATAAATGAAAATGAAAATATGTTTGTGCCGTTGCTGTACGGTTTCCATAATAAACAGCCTATAGTGCTTGCTTGGGATACTTTAATTTATTTCATGTACCCGTGTCCACCAAAATAAGCTGAAGCCTAGTTACAGCGCTTTGTGGGAGGTCTCCTCGTACATCTTAACGCATCCTTAGCTCACATTCCCTAGCACACATTCCTAGCTCATATCCTTAGCACGCATCTCTCGCTTGAGTTGTATGTAAATAAAACTGGTCAAGTGCGAGTGGGGCTACTTCCGTACCACACCACCACACAATATACAGGTTGAAAAATTAAATGGGATTCTTACATAAAGGGACCATCATACTGAATAACTTTTACTATGGGGCCAACACTGAAATCGCGAAAAAAAAATCTGCTGTCCCATACAAAACTGCAAACATAACTCGACTCAAATGTATGGGACAGCAGATTTTTTTTTCGCGATTTCGATATTGGTCCCAATAGAGAAAGTTGTTCAGTTTGATGGTCCGAAGCACCCCTTTAAGTAAGTGACCCATTTAATTTTACACCCTGTATTATATTACAAAAAAGTTTTGTTTTGGTAATACGAGACCGAGTTGTTAGGGTAAACAGTTATGGGATCCATGATACTGTTACTGAACAACTTTCCCTAAGAAACCTATAAGAAATCCGCGAAGAAGTATACAGAGTGAAATTGATATCATTAGCATCCTTTAAGAGTCTACCCATCGAACTGAACAACATTTACTATGGCAGCAAACCGAACGGAGCAAAAAAATCTGCTATTGTATACATTTGAGTCGCGAACTCGTGAGTCGAGATCGCAGTTTAGTATGGAACAGCAGATTTTTTATTTGCTCCAATCGGTTTGCTCCCATAGTAAAAGTTGTTCAGTTTGATGGATAGACTCTTAGTTTAAAAGGATGCTAATTATATCAATTTCACCCTGTAGTGTCCAAAACAGATTAGAGTCATCCGCCGGGCTCGCTGGACCAATGTCCACTACTGTAACTCACAACACTAGACAATTCTAGTGTTGTGAGTTACAGTAGTGGGCCTAAGCTTGAAAAGTATAGAGTCTGTAGTGCAGACGATATAACACTGCTTGTTAGGTACCCACTTGACGCCAAAGAGACAAAAAGTTTTGATTTTCAATTCTAACGTGTATTTTATCTTTTTGTCAAGTATTTCATGTCTAAGCTACCGACAATCATTTCAGTTTAAAGGTAATGTAACCTGCAGTGGAGTTAGAATTAGAATTAGAGTTAGAATTGTCAAGATAAAATGTACCCTAAAATAAATTCTTTCATTAGAAAGACAGGGTCGTTCTTAATATGCTGACACTTTTTTAAGGGGATGAACAGAACAACTGAACAACTTTCTCTATGGGACCAATATCGAAATCACGAAAAAATCTGCTGACCCATACAAAACTGCAAACTTTCTCGAGCGAAATGTATGGGACAGCAGATTTTTATTTCGCGATTTCCATGTTGGTCCCATAGAGAAAGTTGTTCAGTTTGACAGTCTAATCAAGTCCTTAAAAAGTGTCAGCATGTTAAGAAGGACCCTATGTTATACGTGGTTGAAAAAACTTTTTAGAAAATAAAAGTTTTAAGTTTATTCCAATTAACTTTTTCCATCCTCAAACCATACATTTCAGAAACTCGATACCTTCGTTCCCAAAGACCTCAAACTTACCTATATACACACCCTTATCTTAACCAGTACGGCCTATATACAGTACCTACGACGCCTTATGTACGCCGTGCATTACGCCTCGACTGGCCCGCGCCCGTCAGCTGTGCGAGAGCTGCAGTGGCCACCCCCCACCCCCTGCCTCGTCTCACCCCCTGCCTCGCCCGTTCATTCCTCAAGCCCTCTGGAGCGGCACTAAAGGACATCTGGAGGTGTATTCGAGACGCGATGAGCTTGGATTTTGTAGTAGGTACCTTGCACGCAGTGGCTACGAATTTCGTCGTGGTGTAACAGAAGAAGGCTCTGAAAAATATGAATTTTCAGCTGATGCGAATTTTTTTTTCTTTCTGATTAAAATTTATGGTTTATGGTTAAATATTGTTGGTTAAAAACAAATCCACAGAGTAGGAGGGACAATATTGGAAGGGAGCTATTTAAAAAACCTATTGATTATTTACACATACATACTCAGAAAAATTAAGCCATAAGACGCCTCTTTCAACGACTCGTCATCATCGTCCCATGTATGGGATGTACGGGATGGTATATGGGCATTAGTCCACCACGCGTGCCTAATGCGGATTGGTAAACTTCACATACGCACCAGAATTTATTTTTTAGCGTCTGTAGGTTTCTTTGGGTTTCAACTACTGCTGTACGAAAATTAAGGCGTCGAAAGGTGGTGGGGTGAGAACATCCTCGAAAATGTTCCCATTTTCGAGGATATTAGCGAGCTCTAATTCAGATCATTAACAATTCGGTCATTTTCATTTAACATTAAATGCAGTTAGTAGTGCATAAACTCGGCGACCGACCGTGCAAGCTATGTAGCGTCTTTGTAGCTAAATTGTCTGTGCTTTTATACAGGGTTCAAAATTTAATACGTTACATATCTTAAAGGATGCTTCAGACCATCAAACTGAACTACTTTCACTATGGAGCCAACATAGAAACCGCGAATAAATTTCTGTTCTATAGGAAACTTCAACGGCTACTCGACCCAAATGTATGGAACGGCTGTTTTATTTTCGCGATTAGATTTTTGTCCTATAGTAAAAGTTGTTCAGTTCGATGGTCTGAAGCACTCTTAAACTTACACTCTGCAATAAGCAAGTATATTATATTATGCAAAATCATCACTTATTCAGTCACAGCCAGGCGGAGGACAATCGCCTATTGGTGGCTTTTTCCGATACAGTTTGCATAGAATGTGCTGCCATCTAGTAAATACTCCGCAGAATGTCAGATTGACAAATTCGCAAAATGGTTACCTATCTTGCGTAATGTGCGTGTTGTTTGTAGTTTTCGTTCAATTTCGTGATGTTCAGATTACAGGAATAGTAAGGATACTGGAATTTCACTCGATCGGTGCGGGATTGAACGAAAACTAGCATTCAAAACAATAATATCTATCGGTATGAGTAGGTATGTATAGTATAGCTTGAAATATTGTCGGTGAAACATAGATGGCGCTAGCTAGCTTTCAATTTGACATAAGGTGGATGCATAATGTTGCTACGAGTGTGTTCTCTTTTCTAATATACTTATATTACTCTTTGGTCACATCCTCACCGGTACTCATAGCTAAAATAATTTATAAGCGTTTATTATAATTATGTATTTTACTATAGTAACCCTAACCTACTTTCCATAGTCTCTTGATCCCAGAATAGTTCAACAATAGACAAGATCAGATACAGAAATGGACTTCGTTCCAGGAACTGACCTAACGGACACATTCACGCTTGATTCGATTTGCAACGAATCCTGCGTTTATACCTATACGACCTATACGATTACGTAGTAAACATGCATAAACTTACGACGGTATTCCCTTTCGGGGTGATCACAAACATTGCTACGACGAACAACAATTTAGTCGTATAGGTGTCGTATAGGCGAACATTAGACGCATAAAGCACCAGTATATGACAAAATTACTGTAATATAACTTTTATAAGTCAAAATAGTCATATAAATGGGGGCCTAATACGACCAAATTGTTTGCTGGGCTGTAGCGAATTTATACGGATTCTTTTTTTATATTCTAAGGTAAAAAAATATACTTACCTACATATATATTTTTTCCTTTTCGAAGAACTTACAGCTAAATAACAGTTTGATTTTTAAATAGACAAGTTGATGGTCAGCAATGCAATTCTCCAAGCGCAAACATCGTCACAACCTAAAAATTCATCGTTGACACATCGGCGAGCTGAAGAATGCAAGAAGAATGTTACATTTGTGAGCTCGTCGATGTTTTTCTCTTCTTTTTAAATTTTAGTTCCTAGAAACCTCAACAGATGGCATGTTTATTGCTCCATAGAGACGTTCGTGAGATTCTGTCAAAATCGTAGCAAGACTGCGCTTGCCATTTTTTTTAAGGCCATGGAATCGAGCCCATACAACCATGTCAGAGTAAACAGTTACAAATTTTCGATTAAAATGATTTGCAAATAATGAAATATTCCATCAGAAGATGCGTTGGCATCTTTTCCCTCTTCATAATTTTAAAGAAACCTTTTTTTGAAATTTGATTCGCACAGACCGTAGCGCCATCTATCGATTCCCTGGAAAACCAGAGGAAAAACGCTCATTGCACTGCTGATGATGACACCAAGTTCCCACATTACATTTCGACTGAAACACTGATCTGATGTGATGATACTGATAGGTCTAAACACGAAATGTTCGTACAATTATATGAATTACTCGCCAGATGCCAGGGTAGTTCGTACCACCAAACTACCAACTTTTACTATGGGAGCAAAGCTGAAATCTGAAAAAAAAAAATCTACTGTTTCATACATTTGACTCAAGTAGGCAGTTTAGTATGGAAACAGTGGTATTTTTTTGTTTTGATCTATGGCACCAACACCGACATTGCCAAAAAAATCAGCTCTTCCATACAAAACTGCAAACCTACTCAAGCCAAATGTGTGGGACAGGCTAGCTCTTTTTTTCGCGATTTCGATGTTGGTCCCTTAGTAAAAGATGTTTAGTTTGATGGTCTGAACCGCCCCTGAAAATGTCAAAAGTATTTACATAATCACCTAGTAGGTATATCGGACAACGTGACTGCACACGTGCAAAGTGCTGATTTGAATTAGCTCACTGCACAAACATACCTAACTTGCTGACCTGTAACCTTTAGGTCCGCCACACACAGACGGAATTCCGATCCGGAATCCTGTTTCAGGATTTAGTGTTGTCAACTATGGTTGGTAAAAATACTAGTGCTGTTTAAAAAATGCCTAAAGTAAAAATGTGTGAAACGCCAAATGAATGACAATAATTGCACTTTTAGGTTTTTATTAAAACAAAACAAACAATTTCTATACATGATAATTACTATCATGTGATGAGGTCATGACGTTACGAATGTTACGATGATGAATCAAATTAAAGATTGAAAAATTTGTCTCGGGCGGGACTTGAACCCGCACTTTTCCAAACCGGGGAACTGCGTTATCCAATTTCGCTACCGAGCCCACTACCCAGAGAACGAAATTTTCAATCTGTTGCGTCTTAAGCGGACGTGGGATCTTTAATTTGATTCGAAATAGCACAACATGGCTGTAACATGTTTAAAAATCAATAATATTTGAAAGTTACGATGATGGTTTGTAAATTGTATTCCAATATTAATGCAACTATGTCAAAAGACATAATCTGCATACAAAATGGCAGGAACAATTATCACACAAGTGGTTTTTGAGCGTACGCGATTTCGTAACTATGCCGCAACGACGTCGCAACTGCACCGTCACGATACGGTATCGTTCCATCAACGCCTACGCTCAAAAATCACTTTAAAATATGCCACCTAAGACATACAAAAATCACTAGATTTAGAGAAAAAGTCTCTGTAAGCGGCAACACTCCATCCGGAATCTAATTCCGAATCAGTTTTATTCCGTATGTATGTGGCGGACCTTATAGGTGTCCTCAGTATGACGTTACGTGACCTTCAACCCAATAGTTACATTAATGGACAAAGGGTGAGCTGTGGAGGCAAGACAACTTGCTGACATAGAACATATAAAATGGCCAAGCGTGAGTCGGACTTGCGCATGGAGGGTTCCGTAACACCATACAATATTTAAAAAAAGAACTTTCTCCGGGATCTTTAGCGCAATCCCTGCCTCCGTGGTCTAATGGTTAAGAACATTGGCTCTCGACACGGAGGACGTGGGTTCGATTCCCACGGGGGACACCTAGTGATATGTCACTTTGTGCGATTTTCCCCAGTTGGTTAGGACATTGCAGGCTGAATCACCTGATTGTCTGAAAAGAAAAATTCGGGTGGCACGTTAAGCCGTTGGTCCCGGTTACTATCTCTGGTGGTAGTAGTCGTTACATAAAAACCACGTCAGAGGCCGTAAGGCGGTCTGAAAAAACTCTGACACTAGGGTTCTGCCCACACGATAAGAAGAGGAAAACACTTGACCGATTTTTATTATTTGTTGTTATAATGTAGAGCTTGCTCCATAATCACACCAAGATTGATGCTTGTATGTTTACCGTTTTTACGATAGAGCGAGAAGTAAAAACTTTGAAAGACTTATTTCATTATTTGTCATCAAATAGAATACAATGAAGGATACATAATCTGTGAAAATTTCATCTGGTTATACCTATTACGGTTTAGAAAATACAGCTCTCTGAAGCTAGAACTCTAGAAAGGATAGATGGACAGCGTTGAGGCCTAATGTAGCTTGAATTAAGTCCCGTTTTCACCCTTTGGGCGCGGAACCCTAAAAAGCTAGACTAGTTTTCATGCCAACGAAAACCTCGCCTACATCGTTCAAGCATCGATACAAAACGTCCAGAAGGCATCGCATTTAGTTTCCATTTGCGTAGCGGGTAGGGTAGATCTCCCAGCGCGCGACCCGTTTAAAGATTCAACAACACCGCGGGCCGGGTCTAGCGGACCCCTTTGAAGATATTCACCTTCATTAGCGCCGGGCCCGGCTGACCCCGCGGGGACGTTGCCGGGTAACCGGCTTATGATTGCGGGGTATGTTTGGAGCAATAGCCCAGTCATTTTACGGAGTTTTGTTAGGCGGGGTAGGGAGTAATTTCTAATTGGACTTTTAAACTGTAACTGGAACCATTAAGTAACAAAAGGACTATCTTAAAGCATATTAAAAAAAAATTCGCTACGCAAAATAGAAATCGAAATTATGTCCCAGAAGGATTTTAAATTATTAATATTAATACCAATGCACTTATTTGACTTAGATTTAAAAATATACATTATTTTTGAGCAATAAAATAGACAATGAAATTTCAAAAATGAGGTATTTTTTAGAAAATACGAATGTATTTTTCCAAACCTTCTAAGTAGTCAAAAATATTCACACCGTGTTTGTAGTATGTATGTATAATGGTAAAGCCTTAAATATGTGCAAAAAAAAATTTACCATCAGGTTTTATAGAACGAGATAATATCTAAATTTTAAAATTGGAACTGTTGCTGAAGTGATTTTTTTTAATTTTAGTACATTTCTAGGCTCAAATTGGCTCTTCTATATTATACCGAAAAAAAATGACAATTACTAATTTGAGACTCAAACCGTAAAATGACTGGGCTACAAGCGTTTTACCTTTAAAGGTTTGCCTTCAAGTTTTGCTTTACCTGCGAGTTCGAGAGATAGAAGTTGGTAATTAATCGGAATACGGAAGCGGATGACGATGGAATTATATGTTGTGTAAAAAATAAAATACCTTTCTATTTTGGATTTGATCGAATGATCATTTATTCAATCGTCAATAAGAACCGATAACATCGTTCAATTATTTATTATATATAATTGATTCCAGTTCTCGTGGCAAGATTTAGGTATTGCTCTAATGACAGCTCATTTCATAACGCTGCATAAAGTTAAATATAAATTATAGTTGTCACATTGTAAAAATGCATGCATGCATGCTTCAATTTCGAGGCATGTATTTGTACCCACTGTCCATTAAAGTGGCTACGGGCTCACACCTCGTCACAATGGACAGAGTTTCGGTACTACTAGTGAAACGTGGATGTTCAGAAGTTTCAGAATATCTCTGACTACCCCCTCGGGGAATATATTCGTGAGCATATGCTATGCTTACATTGCAAAAATTATTCTTCTAACTAAATATCTAATTTTTATGTTAGGATTACAATATTTTTTTGTCCTCTCAACTAAGAAATCAAGGCTGCGAATCTATGAAATAGTTAATAGTCTTGAGTGAATAGTTGGGATTAGTTACCATAAAACAAGTAAACAATTTCCCATGTAACATACTTACATATAACAAAATAATAAATATTATTTTTATTTATTTATTTATACTGTTTGTTTGTACACAATAAGTTTGCCTTGTAATTGTTAACTGTCTCTTCTACGGGTCTGCTGGAAGAAATCTTTTCAGAGATAAGCTCGCCCTTTGTACATGTTTTCTCAACTTTGTGTATTATTATGTCCGTGTGTACAATAAAGTGTTATAATAATAATAAATATGTGCTAGTAAGAAATAAACATAATCTTTAAACTTTACGTCCTCAGCATTTTTACCCTAGCCTCCAAAGACTACTTAGATAAAACGTTACATAAAATATAATAGCGTCCATATACCATAAATATCATACTCAAAGCTACACAAAAAGGATCCTCATTTCGCTATCGTCGTACGCCGCGCCCCGGCGAACCCGACATTTGTATCAAGTGGGCAAATAAAGAACGAAACAAGTTAGATGGAGTGGAGCCGGACCGCGTTCGCGACTAATTAACCCTCCCAACCCGGGGGGGTCTCACCGACCGACAGCAGAGGCAGAGCGCGCGGGGGCAGACCCGTTGGGGTTAAAAAATATGCGGCACCCGCGAGACGTGGTGCGACGGCTTCAAGAATGATAAGCGAGTGCTAGGACCCCAGACGAAACAACAGGGGTGATATAATTTTGAAACATTTGTCAGGAACAGAGTTAATCTTTTTGCAGTTGTGTTGTTGCCTAAAATGAGGAAACGATTTTAATGCGGTATTCAGAAAAATTTGTTATCCTCTATTTTTTTTCCTATACCTACTTAGTTACTTACTTGACCTTGAACTTGACAAACAAAGAGGTGAATATTTGTTCTTCACACAAATCATTAGGAGGAGAAAAGATTGTATTATACTTAACGTTTATTCTTCATGTTATTGTATCTACAGAATATTACATTGTATTGGTGAAATATTATCAGCTTTCAAAAATTTATTGACACTAATTTCAATTAATTTTGAAAGTAATACTTAAATGGAAAATGAAAACATGGTCGAATTTTTTCGAGATCTAGAGGATCATCAAAATTTTATGCAATGAGCGTTTTTCTTTCGGTTTTCTAGGGGATCGATAGATGGCGCCGTAGCGCCGATAGCACAGACCGTAGTCTGTGCGAATAAAGGTCAACAAAAAGTGTTTCTTTAAATAATAAAGAGGCAAACAAAAAAGATGTTCAACAAAATGCCAACACAGCTTTTGATTGACTATTTCATTATTTACGAATAATTTTAACCGAAAATATGAAAATGTTTACGTCTGACTTGTAGGGGCTCGATCCCTTGGCCTTTAAAAAAAGGCAGGCACAGTCTTGACATAATTTTGACAGGATCTTGCGAACGTCTCTATGGAGCGATAATCATGCAATCTGTCGAGTTTTTTGGGAACTACATTTAAAAAAGTATAGAAAAACGCTCTTGTTACCTAGTTTGTTATGCGTACATAGAAACCACCTTAAAAGTTGAATATTGTCCTTAATACAAAATAAAACATTGCCTCACCTGCAAGTTTATAAAGGTAGTTGGCAGTTGTAGCATAGTTTCTGGCCACACTGGTTTACAGTTTATATACATTTTGTATGTTTGTTTTTCGCAAGCTCCGTACCGTAACCCTTGTAAACATTAAACACGAATTTCGTCTGACCAATCACCCTGTCCTGAGGAGACATTCGTTTGCGACGAAACTTCATCGGCCCATTTAAAATGAACCCTATAGACGTTTCTCACCCGTCAGACGTTCGCTGTCCCCTGTCTCCCTAAGCCATTCTAGTAATTGATGCTTGCCTCTAGTCTCCTCCATTCGCTTGCTTTATATAAATTCGGTCAGATACTCTCCGCTAGTAATTATTGGAAGTTTCTAATTTTCTTGTTTGCGCGAAAGGCAGTTGCTGATTCGGCGCTTTCGGGGCTAGGTCTTTCCCGCTAGCTACCCCTTATTAAATTATTTAGCCATAAGGTTCAAATTGGTTTAAGGATTATTAGGTTTACTTTCTGTGGAAACCCCTTTATGAGAAGTCATCATAATGCTTTGATAAACCAAACTTACTATTTATAGTTAAGTGTGAAGGTTTCATCACATCTACGTCACGTTGCACGAACACAGGAAAGCCACAAAAAAGAGTTTTGTGAAGTTTCGAAAGGTATTCTAAACAAAATTGTTGTAAATTTCAGCACCTGACACGTCATTTTACCCTGAAACCTTATTTAGACTGCAAAGTGAATTAAACTTTCAGAGTTGATGGTTATTCTTTATCTTTTAGCTTCTTTCTTTTGAGTGGCAATATGTACGAAGCACGTACATCAATTATCGGGGTCAATCTACAGATTTTATTTAGCAACACCTAGCGACAGCAGGTTGAACATTGGACGCGGATATCATGCGACCTCGATAAAAGTGCATCGTCCATAGGGCGCTAACATTACTTTTTAAGAGCATGTATCATATCAAATCAGTGTTCGAATATACGTGGATACGACCATTACTCTCAGCATTTCATTCCTTCGGCCGTATCCTACTTCAGCACTCAGTATCCAGCAAAGCATAAGGATATATCCAATACCCATAGCATTAGCATACCTAGCATACATATCATTTAGCATATCATAGTGTGAGAGCGTACTAACTCTCACACGGCTTTCAATTTAACAGTTGCCTACATAAATAATACAAGCATTCAATACTATTCTCATTCTCACTAGATCATCCATACATGCATGTATACTTAAAGCTACTTACAGCTGACCATAACTATTGACTCTTAAAATGTGGTTGCTATTTGTATTCAATTTATTTTCTTATTTAGTTTGACACAATTTCATCATCATCATATCAGCCATTAAACGTCCACTGCTGGACAAAAGCCGCCCCCAAAATGGGGGGGATATGCCATAATCGCCACGCTTGGCAGGCGGGTTGGCGATCGCAGTTGGATCGAATCAACGTGTGTACTCAGAGGATGCTGCTGCCCATCCTTCAGTAGATCCCTTAGTCGTCTTTTACGATACCCACGGGAGGAAATGGGATGGTGCTATTCATTCATAGCCGACACCACACGGCAAAGGTTAGTTTTGCTAGGTTTTTGATTCCACATGTGAAATTCAAGAATAGCGCCCTATACAGGGTGTTTACATTAGTACTTAAGAGGGTGATTCAGACTATGAAACTGAACAACTTTCAATATGGTAGGTACCAACATAGACATCGCCAAAAAAATACGCTGTTCCAAAGAAAATGGCAATAGCTGTTCGACATAAAATATGAAACAGCAGATTTTTTCGCGATTTCCAAATTGGTCTATTAGTAAAAATGGTTCAGTTTAATAGTCTGAATAGTCTGAATCATCCCTTTAAGTATGTAACGCATTTTATTTTACACCCTGTATAATCGTAACTTGATCCCAACAAATACCCATCTATCAGATGAAGTAAACGAAAATAATAGCTATCGAAAACACAACGTGGACCGTAAACCCCTTTTTAGGGTTCCGTTCGATTTACGAGGCAGTTTACGATGTCAGCAGCGTTAACACATTTCACAGGTGTGCCTGGCCTGCCCTGCCCGCCCGCCTGCCGCCTGCCGAACCGTGCAGCCACTCTCCAAAGATTATTTTTAATTCAAACTCTCTTTTTTCCTCTTGAGTTTACTCGCGTTTATCTAAACTATTATAAAACTGTAACAGGACGTTTGTCTGTACATTGAAGATATTAACAAAAAAAAAGTTACGATATGGTTTTTAGGTATATTAGGTGTTTTTAGTATTCCATATCACCAATTTTTGGATTTTTATCTGTCTGTTTGTTTGTTTGTTTGTTTGTTTGTGTGTTTGTTTGTTTGAACGAGCATCACGCAAACACTACTGAACCGATTTTGATGAAACTTTTTTTGTTTGATAGCTTATTATCTGACTTAAAATCTGGTATATAATTTGTGCGGACAAAGTCGCGGGTTAACGCTCGTTATAAACATAAAATTCTTATAAGATGTACCTACAGTCACTCGCATTGAAAAGTATACACTACACCAGCTGTTTTTTCTTGAATTCGATGTTAGCTCCGTTGTCAGTTGGATCTCATAATCATTTTGACTCGCTCACTCTCACTCTGTCCAGAAATTGTTATTTTTGCCTTGATTAATCTTAAAGGATTCCCGAGATACTGGCTTGCCGCATGCGGGGTCCATTGTATCATGTGTTAAGTCTGGGCCACACAGAGTGCAGCTGCAGAACGGGCGCAGACCGGCAGTAGTTGTAAACTATGGAATTATATGTGAGGTGTCACACTGCGGCTACCGTTCCGCAGCTGTTCCGCAGCCGCGCTAGACTGCATTCAGTGTGACACCTCGCATATAAATCCATAGTTTGCAACTACTGCCGGCCTGCTGCCGGTCTGCACCCGTTCTGCAGCTGCATTCTGTGTGGCCCAGGCCCTCTTTTTGTTAATAAAGACAAATAGTATTTATCCTCTAGGTCTAAGGTCTAATCTAAGGTATCTAACGTATTTAATTTTACGTTCTGTATACAAAATTAACCGTAACTATAGTTTATGTCGTCGGCTTATCGCATTAACTACTATTTTGTAAAACCAGAGACAAATAATTGATTTTGATTATATATTAGTATTACGATGGGTCACTGGATAGGTGATCGTTTTAATCTTCTACTATCTACTAAATATACTCAATACCTTGGTAGGTTGGTTATGATTTTAAAAGGCCAATGTGGTCACCACACTACCGTGGCCGGAAGCGCGTCAGCGTTGCGTGCGCCCGCGCATCGACCGCAGGCAAGGGGTGAACAGTGGGGGGGGTTTGACACAGGATGTGGTCACGCACATTCGCGCGAGATCGTATCGATTGTGCTGGGGGACCGCGCTCGCGATAGCTTCGCGGAGAAACCGCGACGTGTGATAGGGGAGTAGTGAGGGGAAAGGTGGAGGTGAGAATCGATATCGATAATAATGATGTCCAAGGAAATAATTTTCTTTTTGCAACCCGGTACATGAGACATGACACGCACTTTCCATTGACATTTGGACGTAGTTAATAATCTTTTGAAGGGTGCAAGTCGATGTTGATCGTCACATCATGCAGCAAAAGTCGATTGCAGCGCCCCCAAACCAGGGTTTTTGTATTTCTGGTCAGGCTTTAAGTATTTAATTTAGAGTTGAGAATGGAATAATTTGTCATAAATGAAATATATTTTATTTACACAAAATACATCTTATCTGTCTATCTGTATAAATAGGTGTTTAACCTTTTGTTATAAAAACTGTAGTTTCTATCAGAAGTTTTATTAACTTATAAATTTTTCGATGTTTTTACTTTTATAACGGCCAATCGATGACATTTGCGGCCAATAAATGATGCGCTAAATTATTTCATTTCATTTTTTATTTTAATAATTCACGAACAACAATTTTAAATCTGTCACATAAATTAAATAATAGTTTATCGACTATAATATCGAATGAAGTCGTTAAAATACGACAGCACTTTGTAAGCGGATGCGCGGTCGAGTGGCGCGCGCGCAGGGAGGCACGTCGCGCCCTCCCGGGTGCCTCCGGGCCTCCGGGTCGCCGGCTGCGGCCCTCATTGAGATGCCGCCCGCACCTGGACCGCGGTGCTCGCTGCAACGAAGCACCAACGGTTACCGTCGCCTGCTAATGACACGCTGTGATATTGTAAATAATGTATTGAATTTGTACAAAATAAAATACTGGTTTTCAGATTTTGCTCTTATTTGTTAACACGTTGAGTATGATCGTAGGTATTTTTGTTTCTAATGGTTTGTACACTCGGCGACATATTATCAACCTACCCATATTTATACTAGATGTCCGTGAACATAGAAGGTGACAACAATTATTAATTTCAAAAATATTAAGTTAATATTGTTGTTGTTTTTTTTTTTTTTTTTTTTAGTGTGCAAATAAAGAATATTTACCTTATCTTATCTTAAGTCTTGATGTTTTTTTCTATTAACGGTTTTCAGGTTTTCGTGCATATTAAATGCATCATATTTCATCAATAACACTAAAGGAGTCACGTTGCAGGTTCCGACCCGAGTACTTGTCTCCCGTGGTTTTCGGGCGTCGTGTTTTTGATAGAAGTCTTAGGTTTTTGCCTGCTACGAGGCTCCGCATTCCTCAATCTCTTCTTTTTCTTGACCAAAAACAATCCCTGAGATTGGGATAGATACACTGGCGGAAATGCAGTGCTAACGCACAAGCAAGAGTCAAGAAAAAAGAACAAGACTATAAAAGGATAAACTTTACTGCACTATTAATCATAGGTAATAAGTACGAATACTGAAAAGTTATAGAAACGGCCTTGACGCAGCGCTATAAAATAACTCGTAATGACGCCACCTGTTGCGGATCTTCCGCCAGAGGGTTTGTTATGTAACAAAACATCCGGTTTGACCCGGTCTCACAACGAGCGACTTTTGATAAACTCTGATACCATTTTTGTTGATGCACTGTTCTTGTGAAATAATTTATATTTCATATCTTGATTTGATTCTTCATTTTATTCTGCAAACAAAGCGGTCAGCTGATTTACATGAAAAACTGTATTTTTTTGCGAATTTATAGTATTAATCCGTTCTTAGTAAAAGTCTGCAATCATACCCTAATAACTACTAATAAGATAATTTATAACCTAACAAATCCATTCCCAGTCTCAACAGCTTTCATATCACGGGTCCACTTTCTCCTACACTACAGTCTGTTATTATTACAAGTGTCTATTTGTATCATTCTAGAATGTTTTTCTGATCAATCTCGCTCGAGAAATGCAGGCACACGTAATCCCCATGCGCGTGATCCCAGCGCTCGCTCTCGCAAGTCGCACCCAAATTAGGGTGGCACGCACGTCAATCGATATCGCGTGATTATCGAGGATAATGGCCGCCAGGACGCGACCGTCTCCGGTCTCCGGGCTCCCACGGCCACTGCCCACGGGGCTCGTCTGCCCCCGACCGTGCCGGATAATTTGAGCTCTACATGTTAGGGTGCGCGAATAATGATTGTTCTACAAAATAAATGAGAAGTAAGCGGATTTGTTTAGTGCTTATCGTGAAACGTTTTAACTGAGGTTCATGAGGTTACCTTGGAATAAGCTGAGCAGGGAGGTATGAATAATGAGCTGTGTTCCGCAAAGAAATATAAAATAAAAGTATGCAAATAATAACAAGTTACAAGTAACGTAAAGAAACTTTTATTTTTACCGCAATAAAGAGATGTACCTACTCATAACTTTGAAGGAATATCGACAATATCTAGTTATTGACGCTAACGGAACTAAACGAAAGGCGCCCCGAGCGTATTCGTATCGCCTGAATAATTTACTGCGTTTTGATTGGTCATCCGGCGCGCTATTTACATAATTGCCCATTGCCAAGTTTTTGTTTACCGTCGACTTGGAGTCGGACAAATCGTTCGTGTGCAGCTCGGGGCTATGTCTCTACTCTACCGTTAAGGGATGCCCATTTGCATTATTATATTCCCATCGTTTAATCTTCAAGCGGATTTATATTGAATGCTATCTTTTTTAGTGGACTGGAGCTATTTTATGTTTCGCATTCTTTTTCGTATTGAACGTTTGTTTTCGTAAAACAATAATAGAATCGGCATTCAAATCTAGAAGTAGACCTTTTCTGTTAAAGTAGCTGAAAATGTATTATAAATATTTTATGTGTGTCCAACGTCCGACCCAACCCGAGCGAATTAACGAAACCCAACTAGCTCATCAATAAGGGTCCACGCAAAATTCCGTCTCAAATATCTTCGGCCCCCTTTTGTACGTAAACACGCAAAATCCCTCTAAAGGTACGTCGCGGTCTCTAGACATGTGCGGGACATAAATTTGGCGAGCGTTACGTAGGTACAGGCCGGTCGCTATGTACCGCAATACATAAGGAGTACCTATGTACGGAGCAACACGGGCGTCACTTATCCGCGCGGAGGATGCGGTGGCCGTCCGATCGCCCCCTGGCTACCCCCTGCGGGCGCGCCCCCACCCCCTCGCGATTCATTAAGTCGGGCGCGGCCGACGCGGCGGACGCGTCGCGGAGTCTCCGTGAATTCAAATTAGAGGCAGCTCGGACGTCGTATGATAGGGATGGGGCTGGAGAATGGATGTCGATTGCTTGCAATTTCAAAAACTTCATAAACCTTACGTTTTAGTTTGAAGCAGATGAAAGCTGTTAGGTGAAATCAAGTTAATAGAAAAAGATTCCAGATTTATTATTTCAAAAAACTAATTCTGTATGTTAGTTACCTAGTCTTAATTTTGATATTAATTATTATAGTTTTGGAATAAAAAAGTAAACAATCAAATTAATGACTGTCATTCTCAATTGTCATTAACTTACTCACTTGCATAGTTAAACTTTAACATAACTCAGTACTATTAGTAGGTAAACTGAAATAAATTTGTTTTTTATGACCCGGTTTTACCTATTTTCTAACCCAACTAAAGGCGAAAACCAATACAATACAAAAAGAAATGTGAATATAATTGGTAACGATGTTAAAAATTTTAAATAAACGTATACTTTTATTGATATCGAATTATCGATACTCTAGTCTTAAATGCAACACTATCGCCCCTTTGTCTCGACAAGACAGACGCGCAGCGCGGGTGTGCGGGTGGCTCGGGCGTGAGAGGGGGCTGCGGCGGCGCGCGGGGGGGACAAGCACGTGCCGGACGGAAGTCGCGCGGGCGTCGAGCCGCACCGCGCTAAATGATTCAAAACTCGCCCGGACCTGCAAGATTTATGCCCCTACCCGATCCTGCCTAGATTAAAGATGTCGCGCCTTTATTGAAATACGCTAAAATATTCCCTAAGCCGCGACGGAGGCCGACCGATCGTGTCACCGGCCGGCGCCTATCGGAACTCGCTGCTATTCATTCAGATTCAACTCTCGTACTCATTTCATTCAGATCTTTATTGTTTGTTTTCCGGCCTGTTTTATTATGATGCTGGGGGTGGGCTTCCTAGTATTTTTTGCTTTGCTTACTAATTTCGCAAAGTAGATATCATATCGTACTCATCTCCGTGTAGGTAATCTAATTATTGGACCTCGTTAATCAGTTGAGTGAAAATTTTGATGAAGTTAAATGACGAGGAGAATCTTGTTGGTGGTTGATTCAACCATATTACTTGATTAAAGTTTAGAGTTAAACAATAGTTGGAATCAAGTTTTGAAAGGATCGAAACCGCGACCATACATTTGAACTCAACAAAGTTTCAGTCGAAGTTGGTGTCTCGCAAGCCAATATGCAAATGTGAACTTTCCCTCTTTACATTGGAGGACAGAGGGCGGGAGCAGTTCGTAGTTGCTGCACTTGGCCGATTTACGACTCTCTCGAGGCTCCAATTGAAACTCGCTCGTATTTGCAGTTTCGATGTCATATTATGCCAGTGAAATGAAATGGTGACAATTTTGTCAGCTTCAAAGTAGATGTGAAATTGATCTAGATACGAGAGATTATTCAGCGTAGAATCGAGTAAAGAAAAGAATAAGTATTTATAAATCGTTGTTTAAAATAACATTTATCAAGTCAATAAAGTTTGCAACAATTTCGTTTGGACCAACCACGTTCGAGGTAATACGGGCTCCTTGTTCGCTATCTGCTTGAGTAATTAACGTGATTGCAAGGCGTCGTATGTACCGAGTGGAGCAGAAACTGTTTCAGCTAGAGGCCGCCTTTAGAGTCGGCATGCAATAGCCTATGTACGGTGTAGAATATCAAAGCAATCTGGCCGGACGACGACGGTCCGAGGAGCAATTCGGGCCTGCTCCTTGCGCATATTGCATGCACGTACCAATGAAGTTTGCTTTGTAGGCGGTAATCTGCGGGGGTGTATCGGCTGGGGTGGTGGGTGGCGGGTTATGTACACACGAGCCCGAGGCGTCGAGGTAGGCAAATGGCCGGCGAGGCGGGCGCGTAGGCCGAGATCTCGAGCTGGCGATATCGATCCGCGGCCGGCTCACGCCCGCGGCCGCTCGTCGCCGTCGCCACGGACACGGGACACGGCTCGCGGCGGGAGGGCGGTGCCAAGTGACAAAAACACTCCTTTGTTTGTCGACGTTCAAGTGCTGCCCAAGACATTCGAGGACGAAACCTTTTACACGTTCAAATTATATGAACTTTAGTGTCAAGTGTGTAATTCACTCTACCTATATAGGTAAAGATATTCACCTGCACCGGTATACAGACAGGGCAAAACTAAATGATATTCTCGTTTTGTTGTTTGTATTTTCACTTTATTATCTCTCTTGACATTAACTTTGATGACATTATTTAATCTTTAATGCGTAACCCTTGGCGTAAACATACTAAATATTTCAATAAGAGTGTCCGACCTATTTATCTTCTTGTCTTCATTGTTAAAAATTTTACTAAAAATGCATGTAACAAAAAAAATTTTCACGCAACGGCAGAACATAGCGTACCTACCCACTTATAATACTATGTTACATCTGTGTTTCCATATGCACTTGACCTATGTTTCACAAATAAATATATGTATTATGAATTATATATCTGAAGAGAAAGATGCTGAATGCTGCAGTAGACTGTACACACTGATAAGAATCAAATTAGAGTACCTAACTTAGAAAATCACAATTCCATTGAAATAGAACTCGCAATAGGTAAGTCCAAACAGCATTGAGGACCAATTCAGTTTTAGCTTTTTTTCGATATGTTAGATATTTCATCCATCGTCGATTCATCGATGTCGATAAAAACAAAAGCAAAATGTGTTACAACACCACCGCTCGTCGCGACCACGCGGCGGCGGCGGCGGGTGGCGCAAATCACTCGCGCGGACTGCCGTTCTTCGAGCTCCCTTTTGTGCTGCCTTTATAAACTTCTCATTCCTTTGTAGTTGTCGATAATTTGTTTTCGTAAAATTGAATTACACATAGTTATATTAGTATGTTTGAATGAGTGACGGATTATTACGTACCGACACTTCGAAACAAATATGTAGAAAAAGTTGAAAGTATTTGATAGGTTTCATAAAATTGTAACAATCTTCAACAATTCTGGAATATAAATTTTTCCTAAGTAATGTGCGAAAATCATATCGCATTATTAAATATAATAATGTTCTGCTTAACTAACTGCTTTTGTAATAATCGCGGTAGTCGAAATTGACTACAATCACGAGTGTTATTTTTTTTTAACTCATCTTAAATTCATATTCGCGACTGACACAAACTCTATGGAATTTATATTCGTATAAGAATCAGTAGGTAGAGCTATTGGTTACGTTTCTGATTATATAGGGTGTTAGGGTAAGCATTTGTATTACTTTAAGGGGTTACCTTGTACCCATGATACTGACCAACATACCCAAAGGAACATAGGGAAATTCGCCGGCGATGATGTACGGGCAGAATGTTGGCCAGTAAAGAAGACACATGTGCAAAAGCTTCATACCACCGAGATGAAAATGCGGAGATGGTCAGGAGGAGTGACGAACCCGGACAAAGTTAGAAATGTTTCAAAGTCGCCCCCCATTCCAGAGAAACTTACCGAAAGCCGCCCCAGGTGGTACGGCCACGTGATGCGAAGAGACGAAGAACATGTGATCAAGGATCTACGTCTGCCTGAATATAAAAAAGGTAGAGGACGCCTTCCTGCCACCAGCCTAGCTAGCATGCCACCCACGACAAAGCGTTTAAACGAGAAAAACGTCATGCGCGCTCTTTCTGGCCTACGTAAAATAATAAAGATGGAGGCACATCTCGATTTTTGTCGTTTTCTCGGGGGTGGCATGCTAGCTAGGCTGGTGGACTAGCATGACCAAGCTAACACTAGCGGAGAACCTGGTCAACCCGAAAACCCAGGACAGATTGTCCTGGCGCCGCATGATTAGAAGAGCCAAGAATTAATCAGTAAAAATATTTGACCATTTATTAAGAAATAACAGCTATCGATAGTCGATGGTAAATGTCACAGCGTATTCAATTAGAGGCACAGCACGGTCTCGCATGAGTGGCGTTCCGCGTCGACGTTTCTCGCGACCCACCCCCTCCCTCGCTGGACCCCCGCCCCGCTCGAATCGATACTGCGAGTCTTGCAAGCATCGATAACGACATGCAAGTACCGGCCGGCTCTAGCGTCTTGTTGGGTTCGGATAACGCTTGGTCAAGCGCGCTCAATGTTCAAAGCGCAGAGCGTGGCATGGACTAATTTCCAGCTCTGCGGTGCTTGCTCTGGGTAGCTTTGTGTTTGCTATTTGGTAATATGTTTTATACAGGGTGTAACAGAATAGCCTAGTAATTTTTAAAGGGTGGTTCAAAAAAGGTTGATACAAAATCCGTCGTCCCATACATCTCAGTCGAGTACGAAGATAGGTAACTACTTAGGTACTGCCGTTTCGTATGGAAAACATACTTAATTATATACTTAGACCAACATCTAAATTGCGAACCTCCATATATCTAGTATTATACAGGGTGTAAGGCGAACGCTCCCGAAAACAAAGGGGTGAAAATGCCCATCGATATGAACAATCTGTTATCTATCTCATTATAGAACGATTTAACCATATCTCATACTAAAATCAAATACCTACCCACTATGTATACTAGGTACATATTGCGCAAAATGTATGGGACAGATGTTTTTTTTTAAATGCCACCTATCCACCCCCATACACTGTACAATTAAAGGAGCTGAATCGTGCTATCGAATTTAACACTCTCATCTATCTATCTATACTATTATAAAGCTGTAACAGGAAGTTTGTCTGTACATTGAAGATATTAACAAAAAAAAAGTTATGATATGGTTTTTAGGTGTCCCTGATTCCATTTCACCAATTTTTGGATTTTTTGTCTGTCTGTTTGTTTGTGTGTTTGTTTGTTTGTTTGTTTGAACGAGTATCACGCAAAAACTACTGAACCGATTTTGATGAAACTTTTTTTGTTTGATAGCTTATGATCTATTCTATACTATTATAAAGCTGCAACAGGAAGTATGTCTGTACATTGAAGATATTAACAAAAAAAAAGTTATGATATGGTTTTTAGGTGTCCCTGATTCCATTTCACCAATTTTTGGATTTTTTGTCTGTCTGTTTGTTTGTGTGTTTGTTTGTTTGTTTGTTTGTTTGTTTGTTTGTTTGAACGAGTATCACGCAAAAACTACTGAACCGATTTTGATGAAACTTTTTTTGTTTGATAGCTTATGATCTGACTTAAAATCTGGTATATAATTTGTGCAGACGAAGTCGCGGGTTAACGCTCGTTAAATATAAAATCCAAATTCCAGTTAACAACTATTGGTTCATATATAAGGTCTAACAAAATTAGGTGAAACTATTTAAAGGGGATGATCAGACCATCAAACTGAACAACTTTCTCTATGGGACCAATATCGAAATCGCGAAAAAAAAAATCTGCTGTCCCATACATTTAGGTCGAGTAGGTTTGTATGGAACAGCTGATTTTTTTTTCGCGAGTTCAATATCGGTCCCATAGAGAAAGTTGTTCAGTTTGATGGTCTGATCATCCCCTTAAAATAGTTTCACCTAATTTTGTTAGACCTTATATAGAGCGGAACCCTAGGCCCCCAGGTACCGTATCGGACCTAAGCATTATTGGAAGATGGGTGTTAACGGACCCCTATTCATAAGCCTACGCTGTCCTTCTGTCTGTCTGTCTGTCCTATCTAAAGGGCTGTATCTTTTGAACCGTAATAGCTAGACGATTGCAATTTTCACAGAATAATCGTTAGTATGGCGGATTTGCAAGGAAATATAACGTCCAAGAACAAGAACTCTTATTCCTTTTTTTGGAGGTTTGTTTGGTTTTGCTCTCAATACATATGCCTATGTATTCAAGCGTCAGACTAGGTATGATTATAATTATAGTGCATACTCTAAATTAAAGCAACATAAAAAAAGCAACAAATAATCCTACATGTCCCGGAGAATTTTTTTTGGTAATATCCTAATATCGTATGATGGTACGAAACCCTCCGTGCGCGAGCCCGACTCGCACTTGGCCTGTTTTTCTTCAAAAAAATAAAACTGCATAAAACAGTTCACAAATTCTGCTCATAAAAGTTACAAAGAAAGTAAGTAAAGAAATGTAATTGATAGGGAAAGTGCTGAAAAGTTTTCAGCGGAAAGTGAAAGTTGGAAGTAGCAAAAGTTGCGGCGACTGAGTTTGTTTTCACTCAACTTTGGATTCAATTGGGATGGGGCACGTGCCACCCCGCCCCCGCCTCCCCTAACAATGGCGCTTATGATTTCAACAACAATCTAGTTGTTTATCAGCAAGTTTTAAACTTCCGCAGGCTTGCTGTTTTATTAACTTTGAATAAATTAATGATTTACCTGTAAATTTCTATAGATGGTATAACAAAACACCTTAATAATATTTAAAAGGGGTGGTCTAGTCTAGAGTCTAAACTAGATGTTGGAAGTTGTTCATTTTGATGGTCTAAATCTAAACATTAGACCAAAGAGTAATATAAGTATATTAGAAAAGAGAACCCACTCGTGGCAACATTATGCATCCACCTTATGTCAAATTGAAGGCTAGCTAGCGCCATCTATGTTTCACCGACAATAATTCAACCTATACTATACATACCTACTTATATCTACTCATACCGATGGATATTATTGTTTTGAATGCTAGTTTTCGTTCATTCCCGCACCGATCGAGTGAAATTCCAGTATCCTTACTATTCCTGTAATCTAAACATTGATAAGAGAACAACAGAAACTCTAGAACATCACTTAATCGGCACGAAATTGAACGAAAACTAAAACAACCCGCACATTACGCAAGATAGGTAGCCATTTTGTGAATTTGTCAATTTGACATTGACATAGACAATACCATCTTTTTTTCATAGTTCTGCGAAATATTTAATAGATGGCAGCACATTCTATGCAAACTGAATCGGAAAAAGTCACCAAAAGGCGACTGTCCTCCGCCTGCATTAGACCATCAAAATGAAACCTACTCGACTGTATGGGAATGGGACAGGGACAGAGACAGCAGATTTTGTTAATTTTTCCACGATATCAATTTTTTTCTAGAAGTATTTTTAAAAACACAATGGAAAACAAAATAAATACATAATGATGATGATTAATGTGATTAAGGTTTGACGAAGTGTACTTTATAACATTTCTGAAAAACCTTATTTACTTAATAAGAAAACTAGGTAAACAAGTACTTAACTAATGAAAAAATTATATCAAAAAGTAGGGGGAACCAAAATTATTAAAATTGTCCAAAAAAAAAACACGTCCGAGGCCGTAAGGCTGTCTGGAAAAACTCTAACACCAGGGCTCTGCCCACACGATAAGAAGAAGTAGAGTCAAACAAATAAATTTTATTATAATAATACACAACTTTGGAAAACATTGAACAACATAACTAGTGGCGCCATCTATCGCACTTCACGGGAAGTATTTACAAGTATACCTTCAGGAATTGGGACACTGTTCCATGTTTCTCCAGCTTTCCTTCTCCTTAGCTTTAGCTTGTACACGATGCTTTCGGATTTCTTCCTCTCGTTGTAATTCTTAGACTCGTCGATAGATGATGCTTATTAAAAAGGTGCCTCTCATCTTGAAATGGTTCAGGAGTGCGATTTTTGAATCTCATTCGCTGAGCTCAGCAGTTGAAAATGTCAAAATTACTATGGAGATATGCATCCTGGAGTATGATTTTGGAAAGTCAAATTAGCAGTAGAAAGATGCCTATCTCCATAGTAATTTTGACATTTTCAACTACTGAGCTCAGCGAATGAGATTCAAAAATCAAACTCCTGATCGTTTGTAGTTATTAGTTCATCATGTAGATAGAAAAATGACCTTTCATTCCAAGATACAATATCCCTTAAATGTTAAAACTCTGGAAAAAAATAAAAGACGATCCATTGTATTGCCCACAAGTCCTTTTACCATTCGGTGGCGCCCTCATCACAAAAAATAAAGATTTCTCAACAATGAAAAACCAAATTGGAATAATGCTACTCGAACTTACTACAAAAGTCTGAAAGTTATTTTTCTGCAACTCAGTGTCAGTTGTAGAAACGCTCATAAAATTAATCCTCCATTAAATCTCTTGCTGTCACTTATTGTCTTGTTGACGTAGTAAAAGCTGGCAAGAGATTTTATGGAGGATTAACTCTAATGAGCGTTTCTGCAATTGAGTGTCAGCACTTTAATTCAACAGTCAATTCGGTTAGGTTTAATTTTATTAAACCTTTAACCCACAGCCGGAGCGCATAATGTCCCCGTACACGGCCATCGTCAGACGCAGCGGGAACGCGTTTGAGATAGCCCACGTGCTCGTCTCCTGGCTGAACGGCGCTGGGTTCGACTCCTACGTGGTCGTCGGGTGCGCCAAGAGAGACGTGTGTCTGTCTATACGTTATAGGACCGTCTGCCCGGACTTGCCGCACGAGGATGAAGTGGTGAGCCTTTTCGTCGTTCCTATCCGAAAGACGAATTTTGCTGAGCTGATAGGAGAAGCCCAAAAAAAAGAAAACCAATAGAAATAGCATGAGGACTATTTTGTTCGAGAACGAGCGTGACCTAATCAAATAAAATCCAACCTTAACTTCATTAGTCTTATGACTGAACCTTCATTGAATTTTCATAGTGACTTATAACCTATGACTTAGTACTTTTTGTCAAACAAAATGTATGAGAAGTTATGGCTATAGATACAACCATATCAGTGGCAGTAGGACTTCACCTACATGCTACCAAGATGGGTTCTCTGTTCTGTGGAGAAGAAATTTTGTATGAAAAATTTCAAAGCTTTATATCTTCGTAATTATTTTATAAATTGCAGATCTTGTTTTTGACGCGGCAGCTCGATTTTCTAAACTATTTTTCCATATATAAAATATTACTTTTATTAATTCCATCTACGCGTATTGTGCGTCAAAGTTTTGTATAAAATTGACCCCTGTGCATCCACCTTAATGTAATCCTCATAGGTAGAAGAAGAAAAAGTAAACGAAGAAGAGGAAGTGCCGCGCTATCGGCTGGTGCCTCTGCCAGACTTCACCTCCAAGTACGTCAAGGAGATGGAGAGGAGAGCGGCGGAAAAGCTGCAGAAAGAGTTGGATAGGATTGAGACGGAACGACTGGCTAGGATTGCGGTAAGAACAATTTGTTGTACCTTTTTATACATTGTTTAATTTTTATATGAGTCAGTAAAAAGGAGGAATCGAGTGTTTGTTGTTAAAACTTTACTTGTTACCGTCACATTAGAATTCATTACATGTATCTCATATTTAGATCTACCCATCAGTTTTTGTTTATTTATCAGATTGGAAAAAACTTCTACGAACTTACGTAGACTATGAAAAGTCGGAGCTCGTAGACTATGAAATTTTTCGTAGTTCGACGATTATTTAATTTTGAGAACTTTCGTTGACTACGCACTTTATGTTGACTACGATCTTTCGTAGTCTACAAATTTATCTAGACTACGATTTTTCATAGTCTACTAAATACTAACTCTACGATCTTTTGTAGTCTACAAACTTATCTAGACTATGATTTTTCGTAGTCTACTAAATAACTCTTCTAATTTTGAGAACTTCCGTCGGCTACGAACTTACGAACCCACCTCCTAATCCTAGCATTGAAACCGTACCAGGAGTGCGATTTTTGAAACTCATTCGCTGTGCTCAGTAGTTAAAATGTCAAAATTACTATGGAGATATGCATCTTTCTACTGCTGATTTGACTTTCAAAAATCTCACTCCTGAAGTATGATTTTTGAAAGTCAAATCAGCAGTAGAAAGATGCACATCTCCATAGTAATTTTGACATTTTCAACTGCTGAGCTTAGCGAATGAGATTCAAAAATCGCACTCCTGGTACGGTTTCAATGCTAGGATTATTTTAAGATTTGTATGGAAATCTTTGAGGCACTGTAACTTTAAAACTATTCTATAAATTTTAAAGAAAACCTAACAATCTGAAATATGACCAAGTTTCGTTTGTATGGAGCGCGCAGCAAAAACTTTCCTCTGAATAAAATCAACTTTTGAGTAACCTACGGACCTAACAGAAAATAAAATATTACCACAGGAGCTAGAACTACCCCCGCCAGACGAGATGGATGAGTGGCGCACCCACGCGTGGGTGCTGATCCTGCCAGGCTTCATGGGCGTGGAGGAACCTTTCTTCATCGAGCCCAGTGAGGGCAAGCAGTACCCCCTGGACGCGGAGCAGTACCAACATATTGACAGCGTTTATAATCATGAGAATTATTATGTAAGTACTGGCCTATTCGCTCCGGCCGCAATCGCAACCACTGCTCAAAAAAAAAAAAAATAATAATAACCAGTTACCAAAGACCTTTCCAAAGACTTAGTATTCGTAGTTGGTAACCAGTTGCTGTTATCGTAGAATATTCAAGAAAAATATTTCTTGCTGCACAACCAAGTAATGAATGACATTTACAAAAAAACAATCTCCGGGATCTTTAGCGAGAACAGAACCCGGAACACACTTGACTGGTTTTTAGTATTTTTTCCAAGTGCAATTAATGCAACCTAGTCCATACAAAAATCTGTAGATTTCCCCGACTAAATCCACCGCGTAGTCCCAACAATGCTGAGGTCCGAACTATTTAGATACCCTTGGGCTGGTTGCTTAAGTTCTTTCACTGGTTCAGTTGACCTCTCAGAGTGCTTTGCCGTCACTAGTGTGGTGTGGTCTCTGGTCTTTCCATAGTCCGCAGTATAGCTGTTCCCTGAGCAATACTGTACAGTGTACATGGTCACAGCCCGGACAGTGCATACAAAAAATTAAAATTGACTAGATGACGTCAGCACATGCGAAACCGGGTAACCAGAGGGTGATAGAGGGGGTGAGGTAAAAGTTGGTGGGAGGAAGGGAGTGTCCGTACTGTATCTAGTAATCGATACTCTTTCTTATACTGTGACATGGTGTAAGGGACAGCTTCCCGCATACTGAAACGGTGAACTCAAACCACCACCATTAAACAACTTCCACTATGGCGCCTACTTCAGGAAACGCCAAAAAGAAAATCTGCTGTTTCATACAAAACTGCTGTACCTACGCGAGTCAAACGTATGGGACAGCTGATTTTTTTTCGCGTTTCCTGATGTAGGCTCCATAGAGAAAGTTGCTATCTGTCCCTTACACCTTGTATTTTGTCAGCTTCAATCTTCCAAACACCAGGCGAACCTCCAACACGTAGCCGATGATGCAAACCTTAGCTCCTTAAGCTACGACCTGAGCGACCTGAACCACTGGGAGCACCTGCTGGCCGGGGAGCCCTTCCACAGGAGGCTGCTCGTCGGCATCAACTATCAAAAGAAAACTGCAGTGTCTACTGAGAAACATCTGGATATGCCTGCTAGTTGGGTCGAGAAGTTGGACATCACTGCTGAAGGTTGGTAACAATACGACCAGGAAAATAATTCCGCTCGTCAATCTTCGTTCGCACAGACAGATGACAGGGACTAACATTTGATCATTTTTGGCGTAGAGTATAGAGTATCGTGCGTGATTGGTTCGAGCGAAATTGGTTATTGTTGCGTAATCGCCGCGATTCCGCCGCAACACTGATCGGATTTAACGCCCGCCGCTTGTATGATATGACCCTTATACTCAATAGTGTCTACGCTTGTTATGAAAATACCTTTAATTTGATACCCTCAAGTTAACTAATGTTTATCTTCAGAATTCGAGCAAAGGTATCCCGGTAGCCACAAAGAGATTCACTACATGAAGGTAATCCAGGAGAAGTTCTCCCGGTATTCCCAGCGGGATGGCATCGTGTCCAGGATCAAAATCTTCCAGGATTACGCACGCACCATACCTTTGGTTACGTATGTCATCAAAATTATACATTATAGAGTTTTCCCACTACTTCATTCGCACGGGTTCCCGTCGTAGCGAGACGAATGTATACCAGATTTAAAGTCTAATCATAAAAAGTTGGCGGCGGACTAGTGGTTACACCGTTTAAAAAGTTTCGTCAATCCACTATCCAGTTTTATCCAGTAGTTTTTGCGTGATGCTCACAAACAGATAGACAAAAAATTCTGTTATTTGGAGTCAGAGACTGCTAAACACCATATCGTTACCTTTTTTTTTAAATATCTTTAATTTACAGACACGCATGAAAAAAAAAAATTCCGTGTAATATAGTCGTGAGTCTCAAATTAAAATGAGAAGAGCTAGCTTAGAGAATCCAGAACTTCTCTAAGGAAGCCAAAGATGCGAAACACAAATAGTATATCTGATATTTCGTCAATTGCTTTGACTCATTTTTCTCATTTGAAATGTTCGCGTAACCATTCATTTTAGGGGGCGGGCGTCTAGACTAAGAGATAAGTGTACTTTTTGCAACCATCAGCAGCAAGGCTGATTCAGTGTTTATGGGGTGTAGAGCATCTCTGTGATGGGGATGGACTAGGTCTACCTGCATCACTTCAGTCGGTTTAGGAGATAAAGCCGTTCAAAGGTCGGACCTTTGAATGGCCGGACCTTTGAATGGCTTTATCTCCTAAACCGACTGGCAGTTCATGTCAGTTTTTGTACTGTTCACATAGTTACAGTGCACACTACAATAATATCATACGATCAGCCTTGCAGCTGATCGTTAATTTTTTACTGACATTTAAACGTCTGTAACTCCTAAAAAGACTGAAGTTATGCAGGTAGACCTAGTCCATCCCCATCACAGAGATGCTCTACACCCCATAAACACTGAATCAGCCATGCTGCTAATGGTTGCAAAAAGTACACTTATCTCTTATAATAGTCCACTAAATTACAAGAGGTGATTTTGGAGAGAAAACACCATGCTCATTTGATACCGATTGATTCGGGTAGTTACACAATAAGATTAAAATATATTTTTTTAGTAATTTAAGTAATTTACGTTTCCAGTCATGAATTTTACTCAAATAGAGAGGACAAAATGATAAGCGTCAAAATAGACCATGTGACAAATGAAGTAGAAGAAAATTTCGACACCGGTCGCAGCGATCATATGATAAGTAAGTTCATAATTTTGATAATTATAATATTTTACCATAGTATCATTTTACAATATTAAAAATTTCCCAATAAAGAAAACCTGAAAGTATGTTTTAAGCGTCATCATCATCACTCATCACATCATATTGTTCCTGTAGAAAGTACCTATAAATCTCATATCATATCATATTCCTATGAAATCAACGCCATCCATCCAAAAAACAGAAAAATAACACATTTTCAATAAGTCACTTTTCAGAATGTGCCCTTATGAAAAAAAATGCTCAGTTGTCAAAAAGCTCCTCATTAGTTTTATGTGTTTCTGTCGAACAGCGCACACTTACGCAATGGACGCCCCACAGACAAGCGTTGAAGGGAACAGGACAATAGTGTTCAACTACTACGCTCGGTTGGACCACCTCACTAAAATAGTGTGCACTCCTCTCACTTTCGACGAGCATTACACTGATAGAGAGGATAAGTAAGTCTGGTTCATAGTGACTTGTTGTTCAGTTTGAGAGGATCAAAGCTTTGCTGATTTGACATCTCACATTATAGCAGTAAGGTTTAAATTTGAAAGGAAAAGGAAAACGCCTATACCCGTTTCGCCTTAAAACTTAGGCCACCAGTGAACACATATGAAACTATATGGAAATAATACCTAGTATGCAATGCCAATTATTAAAATAACAAAAGAAAAGGTTTTTAGAAAGTTCGTGGTTTGCAATTCTACTATGCGCAATTTACCTAGGTATATTTTATTTGTAGTTTTACCTGTTTTTGGGATTCGTAATACAATGAATGTAATAAATAAATACATTGGCCTGCAAAACTAAGTATCACACTTTTAAAATTGCAATAACTTTTTCAGTACACAAAATATAGTTTCGAAATAAAAAGGACTCGAAAAAGAGTTTAAATTTACAAAGAATAGTTTATACTTAGAGAAAGAAAGAAATCCAATACAAAAATAATGTCTTTGTCTACGATAATAAAACAATTACGAGGTTCTAGTGATTACTTAATAGTTCGAGAAATTATGACTAAATATTTTATCAATTCTTACTAAATCTAAAAAATTTGATGTTCACTCCTCTGGGCCTAAATCCGGCGTCCCCCTTTGAATTGGAATTTTATAAGAAATGCCACGATAGAAAAGGATAATTCCCATTTCCTTGGGTAGCACGATATTCCTCCGATCCTATGTTTTATTTCTGCTATCTTACGATTTGTATGTGTTCTTTGATCATACACATTCGTCAGCTGCGAAACGGCGAAAACGAATACACTTCAACACGTGGGCAAAGTCTTTTGACATCTGACTTTCCTCATAGTGTAAAACCTAATAGTGGTGAAGCGCAGCGGTTGCGGCCGGCAGGTCCATGCTTGCGCGGTATGCGGGGAACGGGCGTACGTGGGCGTACCCTAATTGTATTTGCTTTGAGGGTACGCGCGCAGGCAGATGCAGCCGGCGCGCTCTTCCCGGCCCCCGCACACCGCGCTCGATTGACCTATCGGGACCCCTGGGGCCGGTGGACCACAACTTTGAACACATTTGGTATCACGCTAATTTGACAGCCGTTAGAGCCGTTTTAACCATAGACGATGAATTTTTCGCTTACGCTGGTAGACGGAATGTCAGTGTAACCGGGTATGAGATAGCGATACTTAGTCATAAAATCCTATACAATTTATATGAAGTGACATTTTTAAGTCAGGTGGCCGTTGTACATGAAAATGGTTTCGCCGATAAGGACAGCAATAAGGTAGGTAGCGATCTCCTTTTTTAACTCGAGCGGATTCGCTATGTGCATATCTTATTGAGTGAAGATGACTAGACACGTGCTTCCTTTTAGTACCTTGTCTTTCTACGGTTTTGAGTTTTTGATTTGCTCAGACATAAGTCAAGTTTAGCGCGATACGGAATTCAGCACAGTTTGATTGCAATGTAATTAGAACTGAAACGGGATTAGGATTGAACTTCGATGTTGAAATTAACACGATTGAGCTTCACCACTACACTAATTATACTATGCGTTTGTTGGAATACTAGTTATATGCTATGAAAACTATATATATCAATTTAGAGAGTGGTCTGACAATCCCACTTCTGATGTTATCTATAAACTTTAAAAGTGACTTGAAAGATTGGTTTTTGGTGCCAGGTTTAGGCTTATGAATACCTAAATAAATCTATGATCTAAATTAATAAGATTGAAGCTGATCAAACCTATAATACTAATGAATAAAAGCTATTCGGACAAATGAAAGGCCAGAATCAGAATAGTCACTATCTTTATAGTCACCTACCTACCTTGTCCGAATAGCTTTTATTCATTAGTATTATAGGTTTGATCAGCTTCAATCTTATTAATTTAGATCATAGATTTATTTAGGTATTCATAAGCCTAAACCTAGCACCAAAAACCAATCTTTCAAGTCACTTTTAAAGTTTATAGATAACATCAGAAGTGGAATTGTCAGACAACTTGCGTTGTAATTCTTAATTTAATTTGATAAAACTTTAAATTGATTTATATAGTTTTCATAGTATATAACTAGTATTTCAACACGTTCGTGTTCACATTCGAAATGTCAGTTTGTGCTTTAAATAATAGCACGTCATAGTTCTTAAACTTTATCCATCAACACTAATTTCAGACTGGAATCTCGGAATATAACGTACTCAGAACCCAACAAAACTGAACCAAAACGTCTGTTGAAAGATGTAGTAGAGGTCTACAGTCGCAACGTCGATCTCCCAGCAGGCGACGATGTTTGGAAGAAGATCTTCCATCTTCAGGACAACACCATCGAACTTCTTTACCACTACGGTTACAACTTTGTTACGAATGACACTAGGAGCTTCATTAAGCCCAATTTGGCGGAGACTGGCGGGAAAATACTTTTCTACCCTGAAAAGACAACAGGGTATATTGTAAGTAGAAAGAGATTGTAACTTCTTTTTGTATCCATGATTCGTACTATAGCCCAGTCATTTTACGGTTTGAGCCGGGACTAATTAGTAATTGATTTTTTTTTTCGGTATAATATTGAAGAGCCAATTTGAGCCCAGAAATAAACCAAAATTAAAAAAAATCACGTCAGCAACAGCAACCTGATGGTAAATTTTTTTGCACATATTTAAGGTTTTACCATTATACACACATCAACATGGTGTAAATATTTTTGTTTACTTAGAAGGTTTTGAAAAATAAATTCGTATTTTCTAATAAATACCTCATTTTTTAAATTTCAATGCCTATTTTATTGCTCAAAAATTATTTATATTGTTAAATCTAAGTCAAATGAGTGCATCGATTTTTTTTAAATATGTTTTAAGATAGTCTTTTTGTCCCTAAATGGTGCAGGTTACAGTTTAAAAGTTCAATTAATAATTACTCCCTACCCCTCCTAACAAAACTCCTTAAAATGACTGGGCTACTATTTCGTTCCTACACTGAAAAAAGTTTTAAAATAACCACCGTTTTAAAAAAAATGTTTTGTTAAATTTAGCCGACACTTTTGTTAAATTTAACCTTATTTTTGGTTAAGTATTACATACATGTAAGTAGTTCGGTATAATCACTAAAATTTGCTTAAATGTAACTAAAGTTCGGTAAAATTTAACAAAACATTTGGTTAAATAAACAAAACAATTGGTTAAAATTTAACATTTGGTTAAATTCGGTTAATAATTTTTGTTCAGTGTTGGTATCTAATAATTTTGTTTACGCAGATAGCAGCACTGGCACGTCATCTCTTAATTCTCTTCTATTTTGTTTTAAGAGTGGCACCCTCATTCCAGTATAAAGTACCAATGCAAACCAGAAGTGGCTGATTGGTTTTTTTTTAACCCAAAACCCTATGAATGAAACCCTATGAGGAGAATAAAAATTTATTTTTGATAATAAAATGAAATTGCTACACACGCACAACACTACAAACGCACGCACGCACAGATACGCACACGTACACGCGCACGCACACACACACGTGTGGGTGTGTTTTTTTTTCCATACTACATGTAGCGACAAGCGCCGCTTTCGATCTCTGAAAAGCGCGGAAAGTATTATGTGGTATTGTGGATCCTTTTGTATACAGTGAAGACGTGTCACGTAGAGAAATTAATACACGTCTAAAATTAGCCAGTAGTATGCTACTGGCAAATTTTTTTAGTCTAACCTCTAACGGTCTAGGCAGACGGCCGCTATAATGTGTTGCTGTACTCTTCTAACGCACGCAAATTGTTAATTGCTTCCTCTCACTCACACGCACGAAAGAGTCGTGCTTATGTAATTTTGCGTGCGTAAGAAGAGTATAGCAACATATTATAGTGGTAGTCTGTGACGAGCTTGTTTCTTGTAGGCTGACCCATGTGGGCAAGCACCTCGACCGCTCAGCATATACCTGTCACTCTGCGACAACATGGACTTGGAGTACAAAACCACGAAGCACATCAGGGACCGAGAGACCGACGTCAACGGCTACCTGAGGCAGAGGCACAAGGAGCTGACGGAACCGGAGCTGTTCGTGTCACTCTTCAACACCGAGATGAATGCCGCTGCTCAAGAAGGGTATAAGGAACAGGTCGGTGAAACTTTTCTCAACAATTCATGGGTTCGCAAAGGATCCGAGATCCTTTCTACTCCTATAGGAAAATCTTATAACTACCTACCATGGTAGTATAACAGGTTCTAATTTTAGAATTGTGGCTCTATCGTATTAATGTCAAGTAATACAACACAAACGCTTGTCATTGTTCGGTAAAGTTCAACCACTGTGCCCTCTTCTAATCAGAGAGGGAAACGTGGAGAAACGCCCACCCCCTCAAGATTTCCGTAAGTCAGTGAGATCCTACAAGGAGAAGTCACTGACAAACGCCACAGGGTGCACTAGCCCATACCCACTGCTGTTCCCTCCGGACTAATCCAAAGGGACCAGAAGCAGACCAGAGGTAGCCTGAGTCCTTACTCAGGCTAGGTAGGGGTCCTAATCAGATAAAATTTATAGGTAGTAAGTATATAGGTAGGTAGTTTTGGTTTTGTATAGCTTGATGTGTCGAACACTGTCCTTTTGAAGAATAATAGAATACAATTCTAATTCCTAACATCTTGACTTCCAGGAACAACAAAAAGCCGAAATATCGGAACGTGAAAAGGAGGCAGAGATCGACCCGTTGGCTCCTTACCTTGCCAGAATGTTTGGCTCAGTCCGCGCCATCGGGGCTCCGCTCACCATCAAGGAAGCCACCCTGGTCCGGGAGCAGTGTATCAATGACTTCAGGACTAAGCAGCTCGCGAGGCAGGTCCTCGTACAGGAGAGGTTTGACACGGTAATGGGAATACACTTCCTCCGGGATAGTGCAAAAGCGCGGAACTTAGCATTTGTGAAAACTACGTAAAGTGCCGTACGAAAAACTTTACACATGAAAGAGAAAAAACTGAATAGTTTCTTGAATGTTTAACTTATCTTGTAGGTATCTGATACAAGATTTTACCCTGATCTTGTACCTTCAGATACAAGATTTTACACTGATTTCGTATCTGATAAGACTTTACACAGATAGGTTCAATTCAACGTTCAAGAAGTTATTCCTTTTTTCTTTCCTGTGTAAAGTTCTTCGTATGACATGCGGTTTTGTTCCAGCTGTTGTAAATGTCACGTGCGCGCTATTGGACTATCCCCGAAGACTTGATGATTCATAGGGCGAACCAGTAGCCGTAGTCCACCAACCCGCGATAGTCGTGATACGGCTATATCACGTCTTTTATCTCGTTCGTTTCTATCGCGGGTTGGCGTACTACGGCTGCAGGTCCTGTACCCGGAGTTTCGTTGTTCGATATATCGCGACCGTTTCGGTCCGAACTTCATTGTAATAGAGTTGACATTGGAACAAAAACGTTCACGCAATTGCGAAGTTCGAATGACCAGTAGAGGCCCAGAACGGAACAAAGACTTACTAACGCACTTTTAATTTTTATGTTTAGTTTGTGTGTTGTTTTGTTTTTCGCTTTTGTTTTGTGAATCTTGACAATTAATAAGTTGGTTTTTTTTTACAGCTCAATGCAGATTATAAGAACAAAAGGTTGTGGTATCTGGCGAATCAATTCATTCTCACGCCTGAAAAGGAGAGCGCGTACTTTGCTACTAGGTTTGTTACTTCTTTGTCATGTAGTGTTTATTTTAAACATAAGATATCAACTGTAATGGTGCAAGACAAAAAAAAGGGTTAAAATCCAGAGTTGATGATCCGTCCTTAATGTGCGGTATACTATACCTACTTAGCTAATTTCAATACAGACATGCATATAATTATAATATTTTCCTGGAGTGCGATTTTTGAAGCTCATTCGCTGAGCTCAGCAGTTGAAAATGTCAATATAACTATGGAGTTATGCATCTTTCTACTGCTGATTCGACATTCAAAAATCATTCTCCAGGATTGCGATTTTTGAAAGTCAAATCAGCAGTAGAAATATGCGTATCTCCATACATTTTCAACTGCTGAGTTCGAAGCATGAGTTTTAAAAATCGCACTCCTGCAGTATGATTTTTGAATCTCATACGTTGAACTCAGCAGTTGAAAATGTCAAAATTACTATGGAGATATGCATCTTTCTACTTACTGCTGATTCGACTTTCAAAAATCGCATTCCTGGAGTATGATTTTTGATAGTCAAATCAGCAGTAGAAAGATGCATATCTCCATAGTAATTTTGACATTTTCAACTGCTGAGTTCAACGTATGAGATTCAAAAATCGCACTCCAGATCTTCAAACTAATGTGACAGCAGTGTGAGGTTAGTTGTTGTTTCGTAATTAAGTCCTCCATTATTCATTAATGAGGTGACCCTCATTAATGACAAGCTGTATTACATTGGAGGTGGCCTCACACACATACAGAACTCCAAATCAAAATTACGATTTCGTATGGATTTTCCCCATCCAAAATTCCGTTCGACATCAAACACAAAATCATATGTAATTCCGTATGTATAGGACCTTCCGGGAGCTTCCAACCTTCATCATAATATCCTGCGCATCGCAATAAAGTGCTTTGACCTAGACTTCAAACAGAACAATTTTAACTATGGAGCCAAGATTTAAATCGCGAAAAAAAAATGTTATATTCTCTTTAAAACGTCAATGGCAGGTACTTTATTTGCGATTTCGCAATTTCGATTTTTTTTCCGTAGTGAAAGTTTGTTCAGTTTGATACTTTGATAGTCTAAAGTACCCCATAAAGTATGTAGAATAACACCATCAAACTGAACAACTTCCACTATGGAGCCAACGTTGTTTATTTAATCTCCTTTCCCATACATTTTAGTCTAGTAGGTACTGCAGTTTTTTTATAATTTTTTGGTCGTGGTTTTTATGTAACGACTACTACCACCAGAGATAGTAGCCGGGACCAACGGCTTAACGTGCCATCCGAAGCACGGAATCATTTTCCTTTTCAGACAATCAGGTGATTCAGCCTGCAATGTCCTAACCAACTGGGGAAAAAGGCACAAAGTGACATATCGCTAGGTGCCCCCCGTGGGAATCGAAACCACGACCTCCGAGTCGAGAGCCAATGCTCTTAACCATTAGACCACGGAGGCAGCAACGGTGTTAGGGTAAACAGTGGGATTACTTTAAGGGATGATTGTACCCATGATACTGAACAACTTTGCCTAAGAAACCATAAAAAAAATTCGTAAAAAAATTTTGGACTTCCCATACTTAAGCCGTTGGTCCCGGCTACTATCTCTGGTGGTAGTAGTCGTTACATAAAAACCACGTCAGAGGCCGTAAGGCGGTCTGAAAAAACTCTGACACCAGGGCTCTGCTCAAGCTCTGCCCACACGATAAGAAAGAAAGAACCCTAACACCCTGTATAATAAGTATAATATAAGTTAGTATTAGTCCGTAAGTTTTCCTAAAATGAATAAAATAAAATAAAATTTGCAGCGCTGAGTTGGCGTTCCAAGTGCACGCTCTGGAGGTGAGGCTGACGCGACACAAGGACCTCTCGGCGCCTCGGTACCGAGCAGTAGTCGAGTACCTGGACAAGCACCCGCTCCTGAAGGAGTACAACCGTTTGAGGTCCTATTATCATGTTAAATAAGTTTTGAGGTGGTGGGGAGGTCAGTAGGTCTATCACGAGTTAACACTGTAATCATGAGTAAATAGGGTCACCACGGAGACAAAGATTACCAACTTTCTCTATGGAAAAGCTGATTTTTTTTTCGCTATTTCGACCTTGGTCCTATAAAGAAAGTTGTTCAGTTTGATCATCCGCATAAAAAACAGCATAAAGAAGGACCCTATATGGATAACTGTTTCCAATGTCATTGCAGTTACCATAATAAAATAATTATTAAGGTTTGTATGAAAATCATAGACATCGTGCAAATCTGTTTTTCACCCCGCCGGGCGGAAAGCGTCAACTTTCGACACGCTAAACGATGTTGTCACTTTCCGCCTCAGTCGGGGAGAAAAATAGTGTACTAACCTCAGGCAGTAAATAAGAAAGCCTCTGACTTTCCTGCCCTCGGTGTGTAATCTACTATTCCACATTCTGTGTTAACTTGTAGTTACATATTTACAATTGGGGAGTTGACTGCATCAAATGTATTTTAGTTTTATCTTCTCAGTAAAAATACGTTTGAAAATAATGCTAAACTTACATTTTCAGTAGTTCTGTAGCTTGAATACTATTTTTACTAAAAGGATCGAAACGACGACTTAAAACAATGACGTCACTATTCATGATTTATTACAACTTTTCATACAAAGCTCGTGTTTTGACGCTTTGCTGATTTGACTAGTTAGAAACTCGCGGATTTAGTTTAGTCTGTTTTTAAACTACCCATAACTACATAGTTTATTTAAAAAAAAAATATATATATATATATATATATATATATATCTAGGACATGTCACACAAATTATCTAGTCACATTGTCTTTTCATTTACTAATGTTTTAGAAAATTTTGTGTTGTTAACTTTTGTTAAATTGTTAAGTTTTCAATCAAATCAAATATAGGTATATTATATATTATATTTACTCAAGTCATGCAAGAAATTAATAAAAGATCTTAAACAGTTTTTAATAAGAGTTTTATTTTTACTATTTATCACAATTCTTAATGAGTTCTTAATCAAAGAGATTCACAGTTAAATTTCAGTCGGAAGGTGTTATTATTTCACACGTTTTCTCCGAGACAGATTGCCTCTGACATCATGAGGGGCTAGCGCTAGCCGTGATAGCTTCTGATTAGGGTCAGTTTTCCAATCCCCGGCTACACCTAATGGATTGCCTCGACCATCATGGTACAAGTAGTCGTGATATTTATAAGGTAGGCAATATTATGTTTTATTCATTTAGTATAGATAGGTACTGGATGGTCTCATTGAATCGTAAGTCATTTTCTATTAGGGTCTTAATTGCCTCGTTTAATATTAGGGCAGTATCCAAGGCTGCGGATGGTTAATGTCAGTGATCCAATCCCTGGTGTCTCAAAGTAGGTTGCTGCGACTATCAAAAGTGGCTAGGCTAGATGTGATAGCATCTGATTAAGGTCAGTTTTCCAATCCTCGGCAACACGTCATACTAGATTGCCTCGACCATCATGAGATAAGCGCTACCATGTCATGTGATACCTTTTCAGCTTACCCAATTTTAATCTTAAGTCATTTTCTATTAGGGTCTAGATTGCCTTGTTTAATATTTCGTCAGTATCCAAGAAGGCTGCTAATGGGTAAGGTCAGTGGTCCAATTACCGGCTCCACCAAGCCGGTTGCCTGGACCATCATGAGACAAGGGCTAGTCGTGATATCTTATATTAACTTGCCCAATTTGAATCTTAAGCCTTTTTTTATTAGTCTAGATTGCCTTGTCTAGTATGCAAGAAGACTGGGAATGGTAAAGATCAGTAATCCAATTACCGGCTCCTCCAAGCAGATTGCCTCAACCATCATGAAACAAGCGCTAGATGTGATACATTGTCAGCTTGACCAATTTGAATCATAATTCATTTTCTATTAGGATCTAGATTGCCTTGTCTAATATTTGGGCAGTATCCAAGAAGGTTGGGAATGGTTAAGGTCAGTGTTCCAATCCCTGGCTCCATCAAGCCGATCTATTGCATCATGAGTCAAGTGTTAGGCGTGATATTAGCTTGATCTCAAATCCTTTTTATTGAAGTCTTTATTGCCTTGCCTAGCGTTTGGCCAATATTCAAGAAGGTTGTTTATGATTAATTGATTAAGGTCAGTGTTCAAATCCCCGGCGCCAGCACGAATATTGCCTTAAGATTAGCTTCAAGTTTGAAAAGTAGATTGTGTCAACCGCTAGCCCTGATATCTATTCATCATCATCATCATTATCATTTTCTATTAGGGTCTAGATTAGATTGCCGAGTCTAATGTTTGGGCAGTATCCAAAAACGCTAGGGATGGTTAAGGTCAGTGTTCCAATCAACGGCTCCATCAAGCCGAATGCCTCAACCATAATGAGTCAAGCGCTAGGCGTTATATTTTATTAGCTGCATCTCAAATAATTGTATTAAGGTCGAGATTGCCTTGTCTAATGTTTGGGCAGTATCCAAGAAGGCTGTGGATGGTTAAGGTCAGTGTTCCAATCGCCGGCCCCTCCTAGTAGATTGCCTCGACCATCATGAGTTGCTAGCGCTAGTCTTGATAGTTTGTTCGCTAGCCTCCTCTGTGGTGAGTCCGGACGTGATAGCGGTGGGAGGGATATGCTGCCTGAATCTGAAGAGAATCGTGAGATTAAAGGACTTAGGAATTAGTATTTCAATGTGAAAATAGACCTACTTGGCGTGTTAAAAACAAAATCCATGAACAGAATAAAAACAATTAGTTTTAATAAAGTCCAAAAACAATTTATTCTAAAGTAACTAAATTAACGTTTACCAGAAAAATGTTAATGGTGGATTCAGAAATAATGATACTAAACAACATTCCCTCAGATGGATCGATATATTTGAAAAATATTTGGAAATTCCATCATTGATATCATATCCCCTTCCTTCCCTATAATTCGTGCTGAGGCGTGCGGTCGCGTTCCGTCTACCTTATGGGCTCTAGCAAATGACGTTCCTGAGGGACAGAAAAGGATGGAGCGACGGAAAAAGGCGATTCGGTGCTGCCAGATGAGGTTCAACCCTAAAAGTGCGAATCAGCCGATCGATTTCCTACTTGAACCCTGTATAAAAATAGTGGTGTAAAAGCTACCACAGTAACAGTGTGTTCTCACCGGAATGGTAGTCGTAGTTGGCGTGGTCGCTCGGCGTCTCCTGGCCGAGTCTCTTACGGTACTCCCCCGCGAAGTGCTCTATCAGAGTGTCCATCATGATCGCCTGCCTTGAGAACACCTGCAATGTAAGACATATTAGCTTTAGACAGCATAGCAATAGCATATGCTCGCGATTATAAATAAATATCTTGGACATTGTCACACAAATTATCTAGTCACATCTACTATTTCTGGTCAGGCTTTAAAGGTCAGAAAAATAAAACACCTTGCCATGTTGAGGATTATTATAGGAACTAATTGTTTGTACTTAATGATCGTAGCGCCTCCAAAGCAGGCTTTACCTGCAATATTTTAGAAACCCGCAGTCCGTTCTCGACGACCATGAACTGTAGAAAGAGGCAGGGCAGGCAGTCTTCGTTGTCGTCAGACGGCAGACCGATGTCCCAGGACAGCTCCTCATACAGAAGTCCGAGGAGTACCGTCTGTTGATAGCAACACAGGCAGTTCCTGAGTGTCAACGTGGTAAAAATCCAGCGCATCTTTATCGATCGACGAAAGATCATTGATTAGATTAAGCAAACTGAAAATCATTTCTTCAGAATCCATAGTTCTTGGAAGGTGTATGGGCTTTATAATCCACAATGCAGATTGATAGACTTCGCATACTAACGCACCAAAATAATATGTCAAGTCATAGTAGAGTTCTTGTGGCGATTTTTGGGGGAGACCTATGTCCAGCAGTGGACGTCCATCGGCTGAGATGATGATAATAGTAGGATTACGCTGCAGTGCAGCCTATTATCGTCCACTGCTGAACATAGGCCTCTCCTAAAGTACTAAAAAACTCTATCCTCGACATTCTTCATCCAGTCGCTCTCCGCTACCTTTTATGGGTCCAGCGAGCAGCAGGGCGTTCTACACTAACGCCTGCCAGTTCGTGGTCTCCACTTTAGAACTCTGACAAACTCTTCGGCAGATATCACAAGCCCAGCCGCTTCAGCTTGCTAATTTTCGCGGGCTATGTCAACCACGTTAGTTCTCTGATGTATCACCTCATTCCTGATGTGATCTCTTAGAGAAACACCGAGTATACTTCTCTCCATATCTTGCTGAGCGATTGGAAATTATGAACTAGTCCCATTGTCAGGGTGCATATTTTCGCACCATAGGTCATGGTCATGGTCATAGGTCCACTGGCAGTCTGACAATGCACACTGATTGAACACCTTCGTTTTGAGGCATTGGAAAATGTATGACGTAGTTTCCCGAAAGCAGTCCATCCTAGTTGGATACGTCTAGCGGCCTCTGGAGCAGTTATCAGTAAATATAACGTTAAAACTGTCATCCATCTCAGGTCATCAAAATGAATATAGAAAACTAACACTCTCAGTATCGTCGATGACATAGACGCCATTGGAGTTGATAGCGACCAGCACGGGAATGTCTTCATGTGTCAGCAGGCTGGTCAGGCTACGAACCGGTTGCTCGATCTGACCTTGGAAGAATGCGGCGCTGAAAAGCCATAAAAAGGTTTATGAAGAAATAGCTTCAACTCTACCGAAAATTGTCGCTTGTTAGAGCTGAGGATGTTCATAACCGGGAATGTGTTTAAGTGCACGGACAGCCGCCGTTTGTGTGAAATTTTGACCAAGAAATTTTACGCTTACGCTAGGAGACAGAACGTCTCAGTGTAACTGCGTATGAGCAATTTATATGAAAATTGCCGTCGCAATTTACAGCTGTAGTACAAAAATGCGGTTACGTCGATAAGGACAGCAATAAGTAAGCGATCTCCTTTTTTTGCTGGAGCAAAGCTATACGCATCTGTTATTGAATAAATGGAACAAAACACGTTCTGACTTCTACAAGGTCCTTCTTAAAATTCTGACAGTTTTTTAAGGGGATGACCATCGAACTGAACAAATTTCTCTATGGGACCAACATCGAAATCGCGAAAAAAAATCAGCTGTCCCATACATTTGGCTCGAGTAGGAAAGTTGTTCAGTTTGACGGTCTAATCATCCCCTTAAAAAGGTGTCAGCATATTAAGAAGGACCCTATATAATATCCTTCTCCCTTGACCGTATTTGCTGTAGGGATGTAGGATGTCCTAAAGCGTCAGCTGGCAGCAAGCGGCATAAGCCTCAAACTCCTGGGAGAAACTTGTGAAATGAGATCTGAGTGACAAAAACCTGTTAGCGAAGGAAATAAACACTTAGAGACTGCTAGGCTGGCAGCTCTTGAAGCCAAACGCCAAGAGCGCAAGACCCATCCCAAACATGTCCCACTTATCTAGCGTTAACCCGCAAATTCGTTCGCACAAATGATATACCAGATTTTAAGCCAGATCATTAGCTATCAAATAAAAAAAGTTTCATTAAAATCGGTTCAGTAGTTTTTGCGTGATGCTCGTTCAAACAATCTAACAAACATACAGACAAAGAATCGAATAATTGCTGATATGGAATCAGGGACACCTAAAAACCATATCGTAACTTTTTTTTGTTAATGTCTTCAATGTACAGACACACTTCTGTTACAGTTTTATAATAGTAATAGATAACTGGCGGAGGACATTCGCCTTTTGGTGGCTTTTTCCGATTCAGTTTGCATAGAATGTGCTGCCATCTATTAAATATTTCGCAGAACTATGAAAAAAAAAGATTTTATTGTCTATATCAATGTCAAATTGACAAATTCACAAAATGGCTACCTATCTTGCGTAATGTGCGGGTTGTTTGTATGTTCTGATGTGATGTTCTGGAGTTTCTGTTGTTCTCTTACCAATGTTTAGATTACAGGAATAGTAAGGATACTGGAATTTCACTCGATCGGTGCGGGATTGAACGAAAACTAGCATTCAAAACAATAATATCCATCGGTATGAGTAGATATAAGTATGTATGTATAGTATAGGTTGAATTATTGTCGGTGAAACATAGATGGCGCTAGCTAGCCTTCAATTTGACATAAGGTGGATGCATAATGTTGCCACGAGTGGGTTCTCTTTTCTAATATACTTATATTACTCTTTGAGATAACTATACGTATAATTCGATTGGCTAGCAACGTATTGTGCTGCGTGTAACAGATTATTCGAGGCAAAACTCTGGTGGTCTACCCGGACATTCGAACTTCGCAATTGCGTGACCGTTTTCGTTCCAATGTCAACCCTATTACTATGAAGTTCGGACTGGAACGGTCGCGATATATCGATAATCGAAAGTCCGGGTACAGGGCCTGATTCTCCAGCCACATCCGAGCCCACGAGAGGAACCAATGCGGGTCACCGTCGACGGACACGTCGTGGAAGACATCATCATTACGTCCTCTATGTGTGAATGCACCGACAGCGGCCGCTTGTATGAAGTTTTTGTTCAGTGCGGATATTTATTCATAAGACCAGGATACAGTTAAGTTTTTCGCAACTAACCCATAAGTAGGCAGAGTCCTAGTGTGAGCCAGGTACTTGTGGCGCAGCTTCCTGGGGGGCGCCGCGGGGGGGCGCTGCGCCTGCTCCAGCAGCCTCGCCTCGGGGCTGCCCTTGCGCCCCGCCGGCAGCAGCTGCGCCCACCGACCCGACCGCGCGTGTTGCGGCAGGTACTTGTCCTGGTTCTCTCTGTACACGATGCAACAACAGATTATAGTCATCATCATCATATCACTGCTGGACATAGGCCTCCCCCAAAATGAAGGGGATTTGCCATAATCGCCACGCTTGTCAGGTGAGTTGGCGATCGCAGTTGGATTGAATGTGTGTACTCAGAGGATGCTGCAACCCCGGTAGATCCCTTAGTCGCCTTTTACGACACCCACGGGAGGAAATGGGGTGGTGCTATTCTTAAGCCGACACCACACGGACAAACAGATTATAGTAATATCACAAAATAGATACCTATCAGATCAGAAAAACAGCTTCATTCATACAAGCTCGCGGGAAGCCAGTACACCCCTAGATGCGTATTAAATTCTGCTGTTTCATACAAAACTGCAGTGGTACCTACTTCACTAAAATTAATGTATGGAACAATTTTATTTCTTGATTTCGATTTTGGGTTTATAGCGAGTTTATAGCGAAACCGAGTAGAATGCACCAGGCATAGATATCTGGTAAAGATAGATAGATAGTTTTAGTTTTATCAGAGGCCTTTAACTGTGTACATCACAGTACTTTTGTAGGAAATTATAAATATTTCGACAGAAAGTTATGTTTTAAGTTCCATTTAAACAATCGTTTCATTATTGGAGCCAAGAAAAGACAAAATCAACAAAAACGTGTCTGAAAGGTAAGTATGTAAATAGGAGTACCATAAGGTTTAGTTCTAGGGCGACATCTTTTTTTAAATTCTGGAAATTGACTGATTACCTGAAGAAGTTAGCAGTGTGGCGGTGAGGATCATAAGGGCCAAGCTGGATCCTAGCTTGCAAACCTCCCAGCATGACAGCCTGCGCGCTCTCCAAGGGATACCGTCCCGTCACCACGTTGTACCGAGCTTCTTCGTAAAGCAGCTCTTGGATACGGGAGTCCCTAAAGTAAAGACAGTTGGATATAAAGACTGAATTTGGAAATTTTCAGGTTTTGAATTAGCTTAGAATACCTTGTTAGGTAAGAATCAAAATGAGACCAAATTAAAAACTTTACAACAAAGATGTATAATATTGATGATGAGGTGGCATCGGATGTAGTTGCAGTTCAATTGGGTGGAGACTAATTTCCTTCAGGCATCGTGAACATCTCTTATGCTCTCATACTATATAACACGTCATTGGCTGCCGGTTATAACTGCATCCGACCCCACCTTTGATTGTTACTTAAAACTTTTTCTTTTCTTTATCAAATCAACACTTAGAATAGAATAGAATAGAATGATGATAATGAATATGTTTCCGATAATAAATGATATGTGGAATAGAATTCATTTATTTTGCAAGAATATGGTACAATAAGGTCTTGCTTACTTGATGCCCTCCTCCAAGTGTTTAGGAAAGAATACGTTTCTCTGCAGCCTCAGCACCGGTTGATCTCGAGCTCGTCTATTCTCAGACCCGTGACCGTATCGTTGTAGTAGCTTCTGCCAACCCGACCATATCCTCCACGGACAGTGGTGCGGTTTGAGTTGGATTTCTGAAATGTATATAAATTAGGATTCCCAATCGTAGACCTCGCGTATCAGGCTTGCCTCGTTTTTGGTCTACCGTTTAATGTAATAGTTTTAAGCAAAAGTTAAAAATAAACATTTATCTTTATCTTATCTTATCTAAATGTTACGCAAATTTTCAGCATAATTTAATTAGTTTATATTTGTTTGAAGAGATAAGTGATTTGGGACACCTTTAAATATAATTAATCAATCAATCAATTATACTGAAAATCCCATCAATACCGACCTACTAATTTTTTTTAGTTATTAGTTACACAAAGGGTCTCGTGTCTCAACATAAGTAGTATGGAGGAACGAGATGGAATATGATGCTCCATAGAAAAGAAAAGATCTTACGCCAAGCTAGATGGGATGCCTGGGGACAGGCCGTTGTCCGATGGCTTTTACTTGGAATGTGTTATAATTATGTCAGAGCGTATGAAAACATCGACTGCTCGATTAAGGTTTATGCGTTTCATCTCTCTTGCCTGTGAGTACGCCCTCATAATAATAATGTAAAATCACAGGTAAAAAACAATCTTACCCAGCAGCGGGCTGCACCACAATCCACAACGCGAACACACTCGCAACCAGACTCCTCGTGCTCGGCTGCGTCAGCCCCAACTCATTGGTCACCAGTATCGCGTTCAGAAACCTCGCTGACGTCACGCAGGACAATTGTAGCAACTTACCCAGCATCGGGCTGCACATCCACAACGCGAACACACTCGCTGCCAGACTCCTCGTGCTCGGCTGCGTCAACCCCAACTCCTCGGTCGCCACTATCGCCTTCAGTTATCTCGCTGATGTCACGCAGTAAAAGTGTAGCAACTTACCCAGCAGCGGGCTGCACATCCACAACGCGAACACACTCGCAGCCAGACTCCTCGTGCTCGGCTGCGTCAGCCCCAACTCCTCGGTCGCCAGTATCGCGTTCAGGAACCTCGCTGATGTCACGCAGGACGGTACCTCTTCGGAACTCATCTCCACCATGACAGCAGTGCGTGACATTAGGTACACACAGGTCACTGGGTTCGAGGAAACCGTCGAGGATGATGCTGTGCTGCCTGATGAGCCTGGGAATGAGTTAAATAAAATCACTGTATAGTTATACCGACTTCCAACAAGCAAATCAAATCCATCCTGACCCCCGGTTCAAGTCCCGCCCGAGACTTAATTTTTCAATCTTTAATTTTAAATAGCACAACATGGCTGTAACCATAGAGGTAGGCGTAACTCGTGTCAACGCCTCCGGGCGTTGACTGTACCTATATTATAATAGTGGCGACTGGCTCACTCCCCGTCCTCACGTCGTCATACTGGACAAAATTTCGGCACTACTATAGAAACTTTGATTTTCCGAGTTTTCCGAGGATTCTGTAAACGGAACGTGAATATAAGTTTCGATTCCGATCAGATAAGGTAATTTACCAGGTAGAGGTGGTGAGATGGCACTGCTAGACGAACTGCCGCCGCTAGTGATCGGTTCGGTGGTGCTGAAGGATCCCGCTGCTATGCTGCTTGAACCGGTCTGATTGGAGCAACTGCTGAGGTTTGATCCTGCAGACATTCACCCTTATTTCATTCTTGTTCTTACATTAAAGCAGGCACTATACTCTAGGTGAGAACTTCCAAGTAAAAATTACAACGGCTCACGACGCCGCGGCGCGAGAATAATTAAGGGCGTACAGTCCACTATCGTTCTCAGCCTTTCTTTCTCGTTTGTTCTCGGTGAGAATGTAGTGCAGACTTATCGGGTAGGACAATAGGGTAAACCTAGGGTATAATTATAAAGCTTCGTATCACAGGTAGCATCCTCAGAAACATTAAAATTCTTTGATGACCTAGGTAAACTCAAACAATCAATATCCCTCTCAGGGTGATCTTAAAATATGCTCCACTTCCAACTATCTTTTCATGAACAGTGAACGACACAATAGCATGTAGTTATCTATGGGAGTGGAGTGGATAGGTGGGATATAAAATAATGACCAAGAGTGCGATTTCTGAAAGTCATACGTATACAGCATACGCTCATGATTTCGAATTCATAAGTAGCACTTCGGACAAAGGTAGACAAAATGCTATTTTTGAATTAGAAATCATGAGCGAGAATGGCGAGAATACACAAACTTCATATTTTTTTACTGCTGATTTCAACGTATGACTTTAAAAAAACGCACTCCTGTGCATACTCAACTCACCCATAACACTTTTTTCCAAAGAGTCAGAACTATTACTCTCCTTGGAGTCAGGTTGAAGGGGTTTATGGGGGTCATGTTTATCCCATTCATTGTGCCGTCCTATAGGGCTGTAGGACAAGTGCGGCAGCCTCTGCGATACTGAATATAGGTGCGCGTTCACTTCCGCTTGCAACTTCTGACTTTGCACGCTGTAGTATTCTTCTCTTGACCTAAATTCGCTAAAATAATGGGAATCAAATCATTTAAAATGAAAATGAAAATGAAAATGCACTTTATTGCCACACAAAATACAAAAAAAAAAGAAAAGGTACAGAAACAATAGACAGATTAATCAAATAGAAAAAATCAAATATATATAAAAACACACATTGTGGCAATGGGTTAGGACTCAGTGTCCGCTGGCAGGACCTAATAAGATCTGCTGCTCAGCACTGATTTGCAGTCCCAACCTGCTCTTATATCAGCATACAGACATCGAGGGTACAGGGTAAGTAGGCACTACACCTATTTACCTTTGTCTTGGTCTGGTAATTGCAACTATCTGGTAATTGCTTTGACTATTTATTATAAGGACTAGCCTTGCGGTAGCATTTCCCCTCTGCCACGGTATAAGATCAATTAAACATGTGCATTTACATGCAATTTTATACCTTATCACTAAACGAAACAGCCTATAATTGCGAAACAATAATTTCGAACTTAGAACGTTTGGGGTTCAAACACGAGACTACTTTTCATGATTTTTAACGTTCAAAATTAGAATCTAAAGTTATGGAAATAAAATCCAAAGTTGCGGATTTCATGTTACCTCGCCCCCCGCAAAAAGTGGCAGAAATGTTTGTTAGTAGAATTACACGCGTAAGTAGTCGCTATATAGGTAGTCAAATGAAAATTGCAACTCTATGGAGCAATTTCACTTGTATGAATCACAATTCAGTCCTTCTCTTTATACCAACACCTGCCTTCTAGATGACTAGACATAAGTATATTGAGAGAAGAACTGAATCGTGATTCTTATAAGTACAATTGCTCCATAGTTGCAATTACCAGATAGTTGCAATTACAAAACTCCAGCTTTGAGTAAAAAACCTGCCAAGTGAGAGTCGGACTCACATACGACGGGTCCCGTACCAATATACAATATTACCATAAACGTCCGAATTATATTGTTTTCTCCGGGATCCTTTAGCGGAAACCCGATTCACACTTGACAGGTTTTTATTATTTATTTTTTTACTATAGAGTACCTACATATGCTCTACTATTTTACGCCTTTTTACGATAGAGCAAAAAAAAGAAACATCAAAAAATCGTTCTTGTATGAGTGCTTTATCTACCCAATTTTTTTATTTAATAATTTGTTAGCAAATCTGCCATAATAACACATATTCTGTGAACTAGTCAATACTTATAACGGTTCAAAAATACAGCCCTTTAGAGATAGGACGAACGGGCAGCATACGTGTAGTACTAAGATACTCTTTCTTATACTGTGGCGTAGGTTTAGTAATAGGGCCCAGTTGAAACCCTTTGGGTATTAATTCCACATTGTACCTGCCATCTTGGTTGTGATGATTTTGACAATGTGTAGTTTGTTTAGCAAGACTTCTTGACGTTGTACAGTAGTTTATTTATTTTGGTGACTTCAAGGATTGTTTTTCGAAAAGAACACTATCTTTAGTCACCACTGGAGCTACGTTGTAGGCCCGGGTAAAACGTAGTGATTCCATTCTCTTTGGGCGAGCGAACGAGCGACGAGCGACTTACAATTACAATAACGCGACTCCTTGTATGCTTTATAATTCAAAATTCTTACTTGTATTGATATTCAGCTTGCATAGGATATCCACGTCTGGAATAATCCACAGGAATGATTGTAATATAATTTCCACTGTTTTGAACATTAGGATTCTCTCCATAAGCGCCCATATCTGATTGATGTTCCATCTAGTTTATGAATATTATTTTATTCATTGTTTAACATTTTGAGTCAGCGAACGAGTTTTTCCGGAAAGAAATATCGATCGGATTTCGCGCGCAAGTCAGTGTTACCATATGAAAAAAAAAACTTTATTGAAAACAGGAAGCTGGCATAGGTACCTACAAAATTAATTTCAGACCGATATTAAAATATATCGTTGAACAAGAATATTTGAAGGAAAGAAAAATTATTTATTTGGAAAATTATATTATTTATTTATAAATTAATGGACTCTTGCCTGTGCGTTAGCACTGCATGTCCAGTAGTTTATGGGAGAATCTATCCCAATCTCAGAGACTGTTTTTGGTTAAAAACAAGAAGAGATTGAGGATTGCGGAGCCTCGTGACAGGCAAAAACGCGACGCGCGAAAACCACACGAGACAAGTGCTCGGGTCAACCTGCAACGTGACTCCTTTTTTATTTACAAATTGTAACGTTCTGATTGTAACTGAAAACAAACTAGATATTAGCTGTCACGTCCACAGTGACAGCTGTGATAGGACTGTCAGTGCTGCCACTATAGCGACTTTGTTGCTAATTGTAGCGTTTTTTTATTAGAATCATTAGCGACTAAAACAAAATCATTTGCTTACTTCAGTGACTTTTGAGCACCTTTTGAGAGTAATATTTTTATTCATTGATTTTTGATTAGCATTTGAAATGCCCCTTCATAAATGTTATCGCGCGATTTACAACTTTTGCTCTGTCACATAGAGATTAGATACTTTTAAAAAATTTAAGCGGCAACACTGGTCGACTTCGACTCAACAGGCCTTGTAACCAGAACAGTAAATAAATTTTGTCGTGTTGGTGTTTTCTATTGTTTTTCGCATAATATAATAACATTTAAACTATTGTGTAAGTATAACGAGTAGTCATAGACTTAAACATATTCTAATTGATCTGTGACTTTAATAGCCAGTAGCGAGCGACCGACTGAGTTTTATTCTTCACCGCAAGCCTGTTAACTACAATAAACTCTAAAATCTGAACAAATTATCATACTTTCTTTCCGCAAACAGGTGATAAGAAAAAACAATCAATTTTATCAGTAGTAGGTATTTCTACAAACTGATGGCAGTACGAATGGAGGCGAAATTAAAGGAATACCGTGCTCTTAGACGTCGTAAAGAACTTATAGACAATACAAAGGAAAAATTGGAACAAACGAAAGATAAATTAGTGGACTTATTTGTGCCTAAAATCTTTACGGACATGGATAAGGAGAGAAAAGAAGAGGAAGTCCTTTTGGTAAGAATAAACTAACTTTTTTTTTTGTTCAATTCAAGGTAAAGGGTTTAATATCCCATACTTTATGTCTGCAATAAAGTTATCTCATTTATAGCAATTAAAATTTGGTCTTCGACATTTTGACGCTCCTTTGGAGTTTTTGGAGCCGTTCGAAAGACGCAGGAAACACAGAGAAGTCCACAGGAAAGAGGTGAACTGACCGCTTTGCCGCACTACAAATGACGGAACACTTTTCCTGTTTACGACCCATACACCATCATATTTCACTGAACTGTATATTTTTCACTTGCAAGACGCTTTGTTACGCAAAATAACACCAATTGTACGAACCAAAACTCACTATAAACAATAAAAATTTGACAAAATATGTGGACTCCAAAAGTACCTAATGGATCCCCGCCAAAAACTCGAATAAACTTACTTTATTTCAGTGTACTCTGTGGTTAGTGTTCTTCGTACTCTGTGGTATGCCCTTAACTAAAGAACTAAAATCATATTTCAGTTAGAAGAAGAACCAACACCAACCCCAGCACCTCTTCTACAACCCGAGGAAGATGTCGACGTCACATCTGAAGCCAGCGAGGAGTCCTTGGCGGAAGAAAAACAAGAATCATGGAAATACTTCATCACAAAATGGACTATTTACACTATAATCTGGCTCTCTCTATACATTTTCTTCTTAAAACAGGGTTTCGGAGCAGTATTCTTTGTTATCTCAGCACTTATAGGAATCTGTTTGAATACTAGGACTAGGAGAAGGAAGAGGGGTGAAGTGTCAGCATATAGCGTGTTCAATCAGAACTGTACTAGTATAGACGGCACTCTGAAGGCTGAAGATTTACAAAGGCAGATGTTGTACGGTGTAGCTGGCATAAGATAAATAGTTCAAGAGCCGAGGTCACGGGTCAACTCGAAGTGCCAGTTGCAGAAACGCTCAATAGAGTTAATCCTCCATCTCTTGCTAGCTTTTACTTCGTCAACGAGGCAAAAAGTGATAGCAAGAGATTTAATGGAGGATTAACTTTGATGAGCGTTTCTGCAATCGAGTGTTAGACCATTTAACTAATGACCAGGCTCTCGTTAGCGTTCCCCTCTGCCTAGGTACAAGACCAACCGATCAAGTGCATTTATTTACCTACATTTTTATACCTTATCATTATCACTAAAAGACGCTATAATTGCAGAACAGTAGTCAAATTTTTAATTAGTTTTAACGATCACAATTAGAATCTAAATGGAATAAAATCTAAAGTAGCGGATTTCATGCAAAAAGTGATTGAAAAGATTGTTGTTAGTATTACACGCATAACCCATCCATAGTTAACCCTTCAACTACCGCAGTCACGATATCATCCGATATGCATTGTTTAATCTATTGTTATCTTAAAGCCGGGGTGCGAGCGGTTAAATGGTCTAAGGGTGAACCCCATTCAACCAGGGCGAGGTTAATAGACATGACATAAAATCTCTGTGAGGTATTTATTACTCATGTGGTTAAGCTCGCAGGGCTAAATTGAAAATTTTTATTACTATAATCTTATTTATTTGGTTTAAGGTTGAGTTTTGTCGGCTACCGGTCTATTTCTTTTGACAGATAATGTCAATCGGACCGTAGGTAGTGCCATAAGAATAATTAATACTCTATAGAAACGAAACTCGCGCGCCAGATGCGTTCAAGGCCCCGTTAATAGCATATTACCTCTGCCAAGCAGAGAAGTCTGTCGGGGCTTGCGTCGGTCGCCTTGCGCTCACCCCTCGCGATTTTAATTAATAATTAATCATTTTGCACCATGCCTTCTTATTTCAGTTTTTGGGTGTACAATATGGCTGATATCTGAGTCGAAGTAATATATTTATTTTACCAATGAAAATCGTACAAATTTTAAAAATTCCTTCTTTCGTTGAATTCGGTTAATAAGTTGTAACACAAAATTAAATACATCATAGATAACTTACCTATAAAAACGAAGTAAATAACAGACTAGGAAACAGCCCTGACGAACTCCGTGGGCGACAGCGGGGCGTTGCGGGCCGAGGGGGAAAGTAGGTGTTTACAAGGTGTTACAAAAATACAAATAAACATTTAAGGAGGTGGTTTAGACCATCAAACTGATAAACTTTCACTTTCGGATCAAAATCGAAATCGCGAAAAAAAAATCTGATATGCTATAGTAAAGTACAAATCGACTCTAGCTCTAGCTATAGCTGATTTTTTTTCGCGATTTCGATGTGTGTCCCATAGTGAAAGTTGTTCAGTTTGATAGTCTAAAGAACCCCCTTAAAAGTTCATTTTACTTCTGCAACACGCTGTATAACGCGGCGTTTAGAGCACACAAAAAAGATTCCGTTCTATAGTGTATTATTTATTCTATGGTAGTGCCAACCCTAAAACCCTGTGATAGAAAAATACCTAGTTAAGATTAAGTAAGTTTACTACATAATCTGACGTGCTTATCAAGACTGCAGTTGTACTTTTGGCAAAATAAGCCACATTTTCAGAATCCTTGTGACAAGCTTATGGAGGTTGCTACTTGGGAATGTTCCTCCATTAAAAAGGGAAGATCTTCCACCAGGCTATGTGTGAAGCCTGGGGACCGGCCGTGGTCCAAGTTCTTAGTCGGACCTTGTATATGTATCGAATCTCTGTGATTATTTCTCTTGCGCGATGTATGTCTTGCATTCGATTGTGAACCTTATTTGTAGTAAGTTACGAGTTACGTATTCACGGTGAACGTTGTCTATGTATGGAGCATATTTCTGAGAGCGACGGTATCGCCATCTGTTGGCATCTTTGCTATAACTTGTTGGTGCTGACATTATAAGGAAAGATCATACTTACTGCTCACCATTTCTACCTCTTCCGAATCAATAAGGATCAAAGTTTCATATTAGGGCTCATCACAAGGACTCCGTGTACAACTTAATCCCGCCAAAAAAAATAATTACTGCAGTCTTGATTAGCACAGAAATATTATTGACTAGCCCACAGAACATTATATTCTGTGGACTGGCCATTGCCCAATGGAAAACAACTATCTAGAGTCTAAACTCGAGTTTGGTAAGCTCCGATAAAATTAAAGATACATGTTTTGTATTGAGTATGAATCAACTGTGGAACATTTTCGGTGGATCAATTCAAATCGCCTAAAAATATCATCTTATCGCGATGCTTTAAGAAAATGTTAACCTTACACCCATATTAAAAAACTGCCTCGAACCGACAGAGGAAATCACGATATTTTTTATTTGCACACCAAGAATAGACAAGTATGGGAATACTACGGATGATAGAAATTATCTAATGCCGGCACTACATTCTCGCGGAAATAGATGAGAAAGGCCGAGAACGAGTGTGGTGTGGATGCCCTTCATTACTTGCGGCTTCGTGTGTCGGTCGTCGTGAATTATAGTAATATTTATTTGGAAGTTCTTGCCGAGAGATTCTCGCGATAGTTTAATGTCTGCTTTACTCTTTCGCTGCTAAAAAACACGGCGAGCGTGTAATTTCCTATTGAGAAAAAGGCCTTTTTTCAAACTCAGTGAAAGTGTTGAGGCTGTAATGACACTCGAATATATTCTCTGAAAGTGAAATGTTAAAGAAATAAAATAAAATGTTATTCATAAATTCCATTTTGGTTTTAATCATCACATCACATTTACAAAGGACAACAATAATAATTGTAAATATTCTAAATGCCAAATAATACTAACAAACAGTGCAAAGTGTAACAAAATTCTGATTTAATCATGATTTAAAACATACATGACGCTCATACAATTGAATTTATTACATTAGCCCAGTCATTTTACGGTTTGAGCCGGGACTAATTAGTAATTTATTTTTTTCGGTATAGTATTTAAGTGCCAATTTGAGCTTAGAAATGTACCTAAAATAAAACCAGTCAGCTAAAGTTCTAAATTTAAAATTTAGCTATTATGTCGTTATAAAAAACCTGATGGTAATTTTTTTATACATATTATTAAGACATTACCATTATACATACTTCAAACATGGTGTAAATATTTTTGTATACTTAGAAGGTTTTGAAAAATACATTCGTATTTTCTAATAAAAACCTCATTTTTTAAATATCAATGCCTATTTTATTGCTTAAAAATAATGCATATTGTTAAATCTAGTACAAATGAGTACATTGGTATTAATATTACTAATTTAAAAGCCTTCTGGGACTCATTTTTGATTTCATTGTTGCGTAGCGATTTTTTAAATACGTTTTCAGATAGTCTTTTTGTCACTAAATGGTGCCGGTTACAGTTTAAAAGTCCAATTAATAATTACTTCCCACCTCACCTAACAAAACTCCGTAAAATGACTGGGCTACTTGATTTATTTTTATATGCATTGGAAAACTTGCAGAAAATATGTACTGTGCGACTAGAACCACGTCTTGGTAAGATTATAAGGGAGTTGCGCTGCGTTAAGCGTGTGCGCGCGCGTTTAACCGCATGCGGGCCTCTTCTTGGAAAAACTCAAGAACGCCGCTGCGTCGTCGCACGGACTTGAGTTTACTAGAAACTAATACGCGCGGGTAAACGCTTAACCCAGTGGATGGCCAACGGAAAAGATATGTCACATCCAAATCACATCAAACTTAGCAAGACTGATGTTTACATTCAATTTTCAACCTTATACCGTTTCTCAGAAAGTCTTACATATCAGTTCTATATTTCAAACTCTTGTTCTACTAAACTGAAACCATACTGAAACTAAGTTCGAGCAGAGACTAGATGGAATCAATACCTATTCACATTTAAAATATAAAATTAAATATCTAGAATTAAGCATTTTAACGGGTTCGGGTCTAGATTCAATTCAAACCGCGTTTTGGTCTAGATTCAATAATAACTGCGTAACTCTCAAAAATATGTTATAATTATTAATGCAATGATTTCCATTTACAATATAAAATGAAATATGTTATAATTTGTGCAATGATTTCCATTTACAATATAAAATGAAATATGTTATAATTTGTGCAATGATTTCCATTTACAATATAAAATGAAATATGTTATAATTTGTGCAATGATTTTCATTTACAATAGGTAAGTACCTAAAATTGACTGCGGATACATCTCAGTGGTAACATTTGAGTGAACATATAGCGATAAAAATGAAGCTTAATTTTTTTATTCATGTAATTATAGTATACAGAGTGTCTCGTAAACCGACGTCAACCTGGTGGATGCTGATAGGTTAGTTAATGCCTAACCAGAATATACTAATATAAAAAAAACATCAGTCAATCAATCAATCAATCTGTCAACATTTTACTTTAGGAAAAGGTTCTTAGTTTTCGAGATTAAATTCTTGAAACTCTTTACCTTAGTCTCTATTTTGAGTGCCACGCCTACTTATGTTCTATGCAGTATCTGTGTTAAAACTGTCAATATCTCGAAAACTAAGACACTTTTACTAAAGTCAAATTTTGATATTCAGCTTAGTCATGACCTAACCTATCAGCATCCGCCGGGTTGACGTCGGTTTACGGGACATCCTGTATAAACACAAATTTTTACAATGTTTGAAATTAGTTTCAATAATATTTTGGTTATTTACCACATATAAACCTAAAAAGTAAATTTGTGAAATCCTACTATTTAAAAGGCCAAGATTTTATTACTCGCTTACACCTTAGTTGTTTTACCCAAGCGTGAACGAGAGTTTTAGCAGTAATATTTCTTATTACAGATGAAAATGGACAATATAAGGCACCATCAGATTCTGATTTAATCATTATAGAAACAATATATTTTCTATGATTACAGAATATACACAAAAATTAATTTTATTACAATATATAAAGAGTATTAACAAACATAGTGCATATTTCAAGACATAAAAAATATGTCAAAGCACCTTAAATAAACCAAAGAGAGGAAGATGCGACATGCTCATAAATTCTGTACACGCTTATACAGGGTGTGATTTGAAATGCATTACATTGTAAAGGGGGTGCTTCTGACCAGCAAACTGATCAACTTTTATTAAGGGACCGATTTTCTTAAGTTTTACGTTTAATTATGTAACAAGTTTGCACCCTGCATACACAATATTTTTGAAATTATATTATATTATTTATTTATTTTATTATTATTTTATTTATTTATTTACAAGGAGAGAAATTTAATGTTTAGGTGACAGCCCGTACACCGAGAAAGTTTGACGGGCGTCGTGAGTAATGCAAGCGAGACAGGGAGCAACTGTTCTGCAGTTATTGTTGTTCTGAATGTTGAATAATTCCGTATAGCATGTGAACGAACGGTAAATAAATATCGCATCGTCATAGCATGAGAAAGAGTACGTATTACATACAGTACGGATAACCCCTGCCCCCTGACACTAGGCGATGGAGAAGTCCTCTCTCACTCGCACTCTGTATCGCACATGCTTACCCAATGTGCTTACCTCTTGTCAGTGCATGCTAGTTTGTGTGAAGTGACAGTGAAGTCTAGGTTGTGGCATCGTCCTCTTTTGGTTTAATCGAAGAACACGAAAAAAAGCCTTCAAAGCCATTCCTTGAACCTTCTCGACTAACGTAGGGTCAATTCCCACAGAAAAAGCAGCGGCTAGCAGCGCCCGACATTTTACTTAGCATATTAAACTTTATATACCTGCATTTTGACGGGTAGCCACGCCACCCGCTGCGGAGGTTGAACTGTCATTATATTTATCTTATCTCACTGTAGATAAAGTTCAATATGATAGGTAAAATACCACGCGCTGCCGGCCGCTGGTCTTTCAGTGAAAATTTACCCTTAATCTTCAAAATCTTTTTAGGAATGTAGCAAGTTATGTAACAGATAAAGTAAGTATGTAAAGTTTTTAAAACTAAATTATACAATAACTGTGCTCTAATAAAATTGTTATTCAACAAATTATGTAGGTACTGCTTAGTGTAATGACACAACTGCGGAACGTACGACGCCGAACGTTCGGTTGAATACGCGTCTACTAGGAAAAATGGCGCGTACTGGTGTGTCGCTGGTATAAGCAAAAGCGCTGCACGCGTATTCAACCTAACGTTCGGCGCCGAACGTTCCGCAGATGTGTCCCTACACTCAGTAAAATAAAGGATCAATAAAAAATAATAACAACATTAATTTTGATACATTCAATCACAATATGGCACTAACACTATCAAATCAATACACAATCTAATAAGTCTTATTTTACTAAAATATATATTTACGTAATTGTCGCATATGTCTTACTGGGGAAGCTAGAATCAATTGATTTACTTTTCAACATGTATATAACCCGTTTTAGACACATTTTAGCTTTCCCCTTCTCCAACCCCTTGTTCTATTTTGCATCTAGAGTGGCCGGTATTCTATCACACTCTCACTCGTCTTATTAATAATAACATCAATCTACTATCTCATCCATTGCAACTTACTAAACCGCCTCAAACTCCTTTTCAATTAATCATTGTTTCTATATCCACTTCTTTCTTATCACTTTGTAAGTATAGAGGTAATTCTTCATATATTTCTCATCATCTCGCCCGATAGACACTACGCGAATGTTAATAGCTGCCATTAATAAACTAAAACACCAGTCTGTATGCACCATGGATATAAACCAATGTCGGTAATGTTCGTCCTTCTTTCGTATTCGTTTATCTTTCTAACGTGTTTATTTTGTTCCTTTCTAGCCAACGATGCAATTTCCTTCCTCTTAATTTAACGCATGATAGAAAGGGACAAAGCTAACACGTTGGAAACCTAGACTAAAAGTTCTCTGTAAAAAAAGGCTACTATAAACTCGATGACTATTTGAATGACCAAAATGTCTGGTCTTGACAATGTTACTCTATGTAATGCAATATTGTATTTTAATTGTACTTTGCATATATTGTTTTTTTTTAAAGATGTGTGTTGTACAGTTTCTGGCCGCATCAACGGAACACCTTCCGACGCGGTGGCAGAGTCAAAAAAATGACGTCAAAAAGCTATCTATGTGATAATATTTTGAATAAAAATTTTTGATTTTGACAGAAATTTATGAAAGAAGGACGAAAATTACCGACCGCCACGGCCTACTTTTTCCTGTTTCACCACTTGTAAGGCAGTCTGTTCTCCAGGTATAGACAATACCTATGCCAGCTTACTGGTATGCACTGATAATTGTAATAAAAAGACTTATTAGACACAGCCTAGCTGCCATGTCGAGTCGTTTGTTTAGTTTGATAATATAAAATAAATACGTCATCAATTTATACTCTAAACATAAATGCAAGATGGCTTATATTTGCTTACTTGAATGATGAATGATCGTTTATAAAAAAGAATTGTATGCTGTGTGAAATAGAGAGATCGTAAATATGAACTGTAGCCAAAAAACCTGGCTTGTCTTAATTTTCTAATTTGGGAGATCGATTTTAACAAATATACTAAATTATGATGCAGGAATTTACCTTTCTTGCATGTAAATTGCATATGGCTTGACAAAAATTATTCTCAATAGTTGATTAAGATGTTTAATCTTCGGTTTTGTACGTAACCTATCATTGCTAAAACTAGATATATTATAAATTCACTAATTGGGCACGATAGCTTTTAAAAAGAGTAACTGTCTACCCAGTCTTTTGGTATTTCAATAAATATTTTTATTTGTAAAAACTTTATGCATTTATATTACCCTTTACAGCTATTGTCATGAGTAAATTACAACAAGTTAGAAAACTAAAATCTAATAAAGCTGTCTTATAATGACACAAATTATAGATTATACACTTAAAAAACCTAACATTGATTTATAAATTAGAACCAAAGAAAATGCTTAAATTGTTCCTGTACTAAATAGTTGACTAGCATAATTATGATGCATCGAAATAACAGAAAAGGTAACATACCTGGGATACCACTTTTTTTTTCTAATTTTTATCATTTCGCGTGGCCAACATTAAGACTTTGCATATCGATGGAACACGTCATTACAAACATACTTTCTTATTTGGCAAAATCTCCTAGCCTGCTGTTTTAAGCAAGATATTTTAGAGCCGGCGCACACCAGGCGAAGCGCAACGCAGAGCACTTTTAATTGCCAAACTGAAAAATGCTTTGCGCTTCGCTTCGCCAGGTGTGCGCGGGCCCCTAGACAACATGACTTCAGTCCACAAAAAAAGAACCCAAAATGTTCACGAGACGCGACGAGTGCGTTGCGTTTCGGATTCTTTGTCGGGCCCTTTTAGACCGATAAGAATCTAGAAACAAATTGACAGGATCAATCAACAGGATTGAGAAACAGGGATCTATGCGTGAAACATTTTGTTCTGATTTTAACTTAACGATAACTATAAAATAAAGCACGTAAAATTTCGTTATGGTAACTGGAGGACGATTAACAGAAACGAGCCTTATTAACAAACATTTCATCTTAATTTCGTGCACAAAATTGTCTATTGATCAAATAGACCTCGGAATAGCGCATTCTTAATTAGGATTAGGACTTTCCGTCGTTGGTAAACTTTGATTTCTAGAAAACACTTTGCCAAAAGGTAGCTTACATATCCCCGGGCTTGGCAAGAATGGATTACAATCATTACGCTTCACATCGGGCAACAGAAACACAACGCTAACAGCTATTACCATATGCCATATCGAATGCACTATCCTATAATTCTGCTCCGTCTGCAGAAACCCGTACGAAACCAACCCTACAGTAACCATAAGCACACCGACCGGCAAATACGACACATAATACCTCCTCTGATATTTCAACTTACGGTTTTCCCTATAATCCAAATACCAGGTAATCGTTAACAGAACTACACCGACAGCTACTGGTATCAAAAACGCAACGAACGACCTCATATTCCACGTCGTCAACAAAGCTATGACAATCGCGCCTGTTAATTGCAGCGAAGACTTAAATTTTTCTCCTATAATGCACATAGCTAGCAAGGTGACCCAGAACGACATGATTCCGCAGTAAAAGTCACCGAATTGGAGTATGTTACCTCTAATAATGCAGTAGGAGACTTGTATGGGCGCATCGCAGGCGTGGTAGAAAGTAGAGAAAGTCATTGTGAAGGTATAAATGATTGCTTCGGTGAAGTACAGGCGGATTGTGGCCACGTAGATAGTCACGAAGAAGAGGAGGTTGCTCAGGGTGAGGAGCAGGACGGACAACCTCATGTAAAACTCGCTGTCCATTCTTGATTTATCCGAACAGTCCCAACCTGGAAAATAGTGGAAAATCTTGTCAATGGAGTAACCGATACATATAGTAAATGTGCTTACAGAGTGAAATGACGGTGTTCGTCAAACTGTGGTGGAATATGGACTGCTCCACAGATTACAAAAACTAAAGGGAGATGTGAAAAGGGGGCGGGGCCAGTGTCGCAGCAATATGCGCAAAAACGGAACACATTGCTCGCGACAGTAAGGATTCAATATATTATGAGGCTGAAAGCCAGTCGAGATATTATGTGTAAATAGATTGCAATGCTTGCTTATTACGAAAGATTATTCGAACGTTGAGTTCTGATACCGCAATGGATAATGAGCACATTCAAGCTAACAAAATACTTTCTATCGTGTGGTACTGGTTGTGATGCGACACTAGGTTTCGTACTGGGCGCGTTGGTTGGCATCTCTCTAGATCTTTATGGACTGCTCTCATCCTTTATTGGTGAGAGAAGGTGAAGATGTGCCCTGAAGTAGGACTATAGGCTGATGATGATAAACCTTACAACCGCATTACCGTAACATACACAAATCATCGAATTTGATACTAGATTTTGCTTTCAAATTGGTTGGTTTCTTTTTAAAAAAAAGTTACCAGAGAATCTTTAAATCTTTAACAAATTAATATTAGAACAATTATTTTACTTTATTTCATTTCATTTCAAACAAAACAGTTCAATAAAAAGTTTTGCTCTCAAATGAGGGCAAAGCAGCGCAGGTTTTAAATAAAACCTGACTTGTTACCATTGAGTTCTGTTATACAGGGTGTAAACTTGAATGCGTTACATACTTAAGGAGGGCTTCAAACTGAAAAACTTTCTCTATCAATGTCGAGATCGTGAAAATAAATTCAGCAGTTTCATACTAAATTGCAATCCTACTAGACACAAATGTATGGGACAGCAGATTTTTTTCCGGATTTCGATTTTAATCCCGCAGACAAAGTTGTTCAGTTTGATGGTCTAATCACCCCTGGAAAAAACCATCAGCATACTAAGAATTACCCTATACAAATTATGCTGGTGCAACATCCTACTATATAAACGCGAAAGTTTGTAAGTATGGATGGATGTTTGTTACTCTTTCACATAAAAACTACTGAATGGATTTTAATGAAACTTTACAATAATATAGCTTATACATCAGTATAACACATAGGCTACAATTTATAAAGATATGTGTGAATTGTCCAGACGAAGCGCAGACGAAGTCGCGGGTACCAGCTAGTGAACAATATTTATGATTTGTAAACAATTCTTACCTCCGTAACCAGAAGGACACGAACAAAATGACATAACCAGCCCTCCAAACGTGTTCAACTGGCAGCTGCCTCGATTACTGCACTGTCCACCGACGCAAAGCTTCGACGATATCGACAGCACCACTGTTGTGTTACATTTCCTCACACCATCTCTTGTATTATTCCACGATTCGCTCGATATTTTATCACCGGTGTGTGCTCCTGATGCATCTACATAGTACTGCGTACCGTTCTCTGATATCTGACACGGGCACACGATTTCATCACAGAATAACAGAAGAGTCAAATACCACGTCCCACTTTCAGGGAATGGAATTAATATCTTCTCGTATATAGACTCTGAATCTGTGCTGTTTAATACAAATAGAGCTGGTTCGACACGATCGTTGTATTTACAGTAGCCTGAACTCTGTGGTATACTCGGGTAATTGATGGTCAAACAAATTACAGTTTTAAAAAATTGATTTTCTTCTGTAAAACTTAACAAAGCACTTTTCTTTAACTGTCGTCTAAATCCCATATAATATTTCAAACTCATTAACAAACTAGCTTCTATAATTAAAGTACCACCGATATCTACGAATTGATTTACTTTGAAACGTAAAGTTTTGATTTCGCCTGACGTTAAATTCACTAAGCTCGTTGAGTCGTGTATGTCTGTCGTAGACAGTCCATAGTCATACGAGAAGAATGAATCCTTAGCATCTCTCATAAGACTTAAGACAGTTCCATTTTCGACGTCTTCTGAACCAGTTCTTAGGTACGACTCACAGTCAGCTATATCGGAGCGATTTCCTATTAAATGGTCCAACTTTATGTAATGCCACGCGCTTGGATGCGGGCTGAATGTGACGTTTATTACACTATCAGCTTTAGGATCAAAGGCACAAGATATGAGGTTTCCTTCGTTCGATGGCAGTGAAAGCGCCTGTATTCTTAACTGCAGTTCAGAACTGCTAGTATTCGTATTATAAATAGAAATATTTATACTTATAGGTAAAATGTTATCTACTGTCATACATTTGAAGAGGATTGGAACTTGAGTGAAGTCTGCACTGAATCCAGTGTAGCAGTTTATTAGTGTTATAAATTCTTCCTTCTTGACTTGTAAGTCGGTGTATAGTATTGTATTGCAGTCTGCTACTAATCCTGAAATGCAGATAAGGTTCAAAATTAGATAGCAGATCAAATGTTACTATTACATACTCAGACGAAGGGCTAGCTACGCATCAACACTCGACAACTTGTTCATCGAAAGGAAAAATACAGTCAGAAAAGGATATAAGGGCCGTATCACATAAGCGATTTTTGAGCGTAGGCGTTGGCGGAACGATATTTCTGAGATGAATCAGTGTCAGAATCAGCGCCTGTAAGCCTAAGAAAATTAATGAAGCCCAAATAATTCAAGTAGTTTTGAAATTGTAGATTTAAGATGAACATACTAAAAGTCCTCGAGTGTGGGGGGGGGGGGGGGGAGCCGCTGGAGGGGGAGGTTTTTTTAAGGTTTCTGCTCATATCTCGAAATAATAGGAATACTATTATAGTTACTTCTACAAAAATAAACCACATTAAAGCAACTACGTAGGTCCCATTCATTTTTGTATAGAATCAATGCTTTAGGAGTTGCAGGGTGTTGCATTTTATAAACCTGACCGTTCTTCTCTCCACCCTACTAAAGGATCAATGAAATATCATTCCTTTAGCTAGGGTCTACCACCGAGTAGAAGAGTGGTTAGGAAACCAACTGGTGGTGTTGAAAGCGGGGAGTTGATGGCAGCCAGGCGCCAATCACCACTATGTCTCTAAATGTTTGTCATAAAATAGATATGTATGTGTAAATTTCCTATTATATCCTTCACAAGATCGATAACTAAATAAATAATCAATCAATCAATCAAATATTCTTTAAATGTTATGTTATGGTATGTTATGTTTATGTTTTGGTGTAAAAACACCAAAACATAAACAGTAAAATACTAAAACATAAAAATGTGAATGTGTAATATTTGTTGTTTTCTGTGATCAATGGTCATCATATCCATTGTCAGAAATTAATTATCCAAATATTAAGAAGAAGAATCGCTAAGAACTGCCAAAAAGCACCATGTAAATTTAATACTGATTGCATCGGTTAGTTACACAATAACACCCTTGTTCGTAATAATGTGAGTGCAGGGCCAGATATTTTCGGGCCAGAGCAGTTACAATTTTTTTTTTTATTACGTTTGGGTTTGCTCACTTTGCTCTTGACCTCAATCTAGTCCTCAGGACGAAGATGGGGTCGAAGATGTAGCTAGCTCACCAAGAAGCCTATTCACTCGTACTTTAAAGGAATTCGGGTTGTAAGCGCTCGGAAATACTGAAGCAGGCAGGGCGTTCCACTCCTTGGCTGTGCGCATTATAAAAGATTCAGAAAGGCGCTTGGTGCGGATATGTTGTAATTCTGGACAAACCAAGTAGAATGTACCTGGCATGAACCAATTATTATTATTTTGTAGACAGGGTTTGGTTAATGACCAATAGCTACTACGACCTGGACAGATATATTGTAGTATGCCATTGAAACATCATTTCTGTGGCCCACAGACTTCATGAACGAAGGCAAAATACGTTATGCATTTGAGGCTTGGACTAAGTTAGTCCAAGATTTGAAGCGAGATCCCTATTTCTGTAGGCGTTATTACGTATCCACCTAGATGACCACTCCTATTCCTCCAGCTGTGAAAGAGCATTCCGCTGAGGTGTATAAACATGACCCAAACACAGCCCAATTCATTTTCGATTCCTTTCTCTTTGTTACGTGTGAACAAGATAACACACTCAAAGAGTCGTCTACTAATAGTCCGCGTACATTCGTTCCTTTTGTCTGTCTGCACGCAAGTAAAGCGACAATGCCCTATCTATGAAGTGATTGAATTGACGTAATGTGACAGGAAGTGCTGCAATCATTTGATGCGCTCACGAGGTCAAACTGTGTATTTATTATCAGTGAGGCATCAAGTCTCCTGCAGAAGCTCTTATGATCACCGTCATAAATAGGAAAATGGCTTAATTTGAAAGAAGTTTAAGTGGAACAGACTGCAAAAAGTAGAGACCATAAGTGGGTTGTTCAGTATACCATTGAATACATTTGGTATTGTGGTGATTATAAGGCTGCTTTTCCAACAGAGATGTGCGAGGAAGCGAGGCGGTGAGCGACGATAAAATCGGCCAATGAGAGTGCTTCAATTTCCCTATGACGTGATCGAGCGAGCGCGCTATTGGCGGATTGTTTCCTCGCTACCTAGCACATCTCTGGTGAAAAAACAGCCTTAGATAAAGCTTTTTATTTCACACGATCTATTTACATAAACACGTAAACTCACAATCGTTATCCCTCTCAGGGTGGTCAGAAACATTGCAACAACTAACAATTTTCTGTTTTAGAATGTAGTTCAAGATGGCATGACGTGTCAAGTGGTGAGAGGTGGCTTGACTTTCACCCACACAAACACTGCAGAAGAAACCTTTAACACATATTATTTAATAGTTTAGTAACTATCTTTCATCTCTGGTAGAAACGCAGCCTTAAGGGTAGTCCTTTAAGGCTGCGTGCGTTTCCACCAGAGATGTTCGAGGTACCGAGACGGTGAGCGAGGAAAAAATCGACCAATGAGAGTGCTTCAATTTCCCAATGACGTGATCGAGCGAGCGCGCTATTGGCGGATTGTTTCCTCGTTCACCGCCTCGCTACCTCGCAAATCTCTGGTGGAAAAGCAGCCTTACTCCCTTAGTCGCCTCGTACGACGCCTTCTATTTTGTATTCAAAAATCTAATAAGAGATATGAGAATCACAAATGTTATTTTTGAATCACACACATTCTAATCCGCACTCGATTATGACTGGCACCTGTGAGTTTTACAACGGGAGCCTAAACTCCCGCTCTAGTATGATCTATCTATACAATATAATAAAATCGTAAACGCAAGTCTATTTAAACACTCATCACGCAAAAACCACTGAACGGGTTTGGATGAAATTTTGCACACAAATATAAGGTCTAACAAAATTAGCTGAAACTATTTTAAGGGGATGATCAGACCATCAAACTGAACAACTTTCTCTATGGGATCAATATCGAAATCGCGAAAAAAAATCAGCTGTTCCATACAAACCTACTCGACCTAAATGTATGGGACAGCAGATTTTTTTTTTTGCGATTTCGATATTGGTCCCATAGAGAAAGTTGTTCAGTTTTATGGTCTGATCATTCCCTTAAAATAGTTTCACCTAATTTTGTTAGACCTTATATAGAATATGATCGGGATTAACACAGGATACTTTTATAAGGTCTACGCAAACGGAGTCGCGGTTAACAGCTATATGGAATAAAAGCAATTTGTAGGTGGACTTTTCTATTATGAATCGTAACGATACAAATCGCTGTTAGATTAAGTATTGAGTAGGTACTAAACGGGACACGCGATGGTAAACTACTAACGTCGTTCCAAAGTGAGCCCGTCCAAGGCTAAAAGTGCTTACTATGCTAATCAAGTGTAAAGTGTCGCTACAATTTCAACCGGTTAATGACGGTATAGCCTTTTAGAGTTACGATGGACGGACGGACAGCGTAGCTTAGGCATAGTGTAATAAAACTAGTAGTTCAGCTCGGCGGTCGCGACATCGACATGTCAATCGTGCGCGGTGTACGAGGGCCTGGGGGAGCGTGTCGCAGTACCGTCTTACCTGCGTGCGGTACCGACTTTGCCGGTGCCCCGTCCCCCGCACACCGCGCGAGCATTGACCCACCGCGACCGATGAGCTGTTCCACTATATTATATTGTGCTATGGCGTACGCAGTACGACCAGGAAAATAATTCCGCTCGTCAATTTTCGTTTGCGCAGAGCAGACAAAACCCGGAGTCATTTAGTAAACAAATGCTGCAAAGTCGGATAGCAGCGAAAAGAGCGCGAAAACAATTAACCAATCGTGGCAAGGGATTTCAGGACCGAGAAGGTGGCATCTTGATTTGTTATAATTTCACGTGCTAATAAAATTTGTTAACTGCGCAGGTACATCGGTAACACTTGGTACCTGGACCTGTTACTCAAAGAAATTGAACCTAAAGTAATTAGTTTCAATTTCTTTGCTGGTAATACTGTAATCGTAGAAAGATCGTAAGCGAAAAACCATCCACATTTATACTTAACATTCGTCTCGTAACAAGAAATGCGGAGAGACGAGTGTCATGTTGTTTTCTCCGGGACCTTTAGCGCAAGACCGACTCACACTTCGCCAGTTTTTATAATTTATTTTTATACTGCAGAATTTGTTCTATAATCACACTAAGTTTGACGCTTGTATGTATTACCGTTTTTACGATAGAGCGAGAAGAAAAAAACGTTGATAAAAACTAGCTTCTTGTGTAGGACCCCCCTTATTTTTTAACTTTTTTATTATTTGTTAGCAAACCCGCCTTAGTAACGCTGGTTTTGTGAAATTTTAACTATATAGCTATTGCGGTTCAAAAGATGTTCAGGTTATGATCATCGCGCTGAATAACTTAAATTTTTACTTCTTCGGAGCGTGTTGCTCGAAAAATATTGGGAAATAGGAAAAAGTATATAAAATAAAGTGTTGAGAATTTTATATTATACGAGCGTTAACCCGCGACTTCGTCCGCACAAATTATATACCAGATTTTAAGTCAGATCATAAGCTATCAAACAAAAAAAGTTTCATCAAAATCGGTTCAGTAGTTTTTGCGCGATACTCGTTCAAACAAACAAACACCCAAACAAACACACAAACAAACAGACAAACAAACAGACAGACAAAAAATCCAAAAATTGGTGAAATGGAATCAGGGACACCTAAAAACCATATCGTAACTTTTTTTTTGTTAATATCTTCAATGTACAGACAAACTTCCTGTTACAGTTTTATAATAGTATAGATATATTAGATATTATTATATATATTAGATAAATAATATAGTATAATTTATTAGCAGACCACTTTTCTCTACGACGCACCGTTTTGGATATATTCGCGAAAAACTCAAAAGTGGGAACTTTAACCCCCTCACTTTAACTCCGGCGCGACTCCTAGAGGAGGGGACTTTTAGTATGTTTACTCCCTAAGAACTTCATAACAAAATACTTAATAAATTTCAGAAGAAATCGCTTAGGTCCCAGCTCACGCACTCTACACCCCCTTATGAGCCATTCATTGAGTGGACTAAAGGTATAGACACATTCACAATACATTTTTGTAATTTAGAAGATACAATAGGCCAATATGAACAAAAAGTTAATTTAGCTTTAACAAAACCAAATATTCGGTCACATAAGGTCAAAATGTCGCCTGGTATCGACTCCCTATCCTAAATTGTAGATAAGTAATAATGAAATAAACTTGATAACGCATTTCGATGTCTTAACTAAACTGTGGATCTACCCGGACATTCGAACTTCGCAATTGCGTGAACGTTTTCGTTCCAATGTCAACTCTATTACAATGAAGTTCGGTCCGAAACGGTCTCGATATATCGAAAAACGAAAGTCCGGGTACAGGGCCTGCTTCGGCTATCACTATTCAGTTAGTTGTAAACTTGTAAAGTAGGTAATAACAAAATGATAACACTGATAGTTACACAAAGAAATCTAAACTATTAGAAAACTGTAACAGAAAGTGTGTCTGTACACACGGCGACACATCAAGCTATACAAAACCAAAATAAGCTGGCCCCGCGTAGGTCGCGTAACGTTTATACGTTACGCGACCTACGCGGGCGCGACGTTATCGTCGCGGGGCCAGCTTATTTTGGTTTTGTATAGCTTGATGTGTCGCCGTGCGTACATTGAAGATATTAATAAAAAAAAGTTACGATATGGTTTTTAGGTGTCCCTGATTCCGTATCACCAATTTTTGGAAATTTTTAGTCCGTCTGTTTGTTTGTGTTTGTTTAATCGAGCATGACGCAAAAACTACTGAACCGATTTTGATGAAACTTTTTTGTTTGATAGCTTATTATCTGACTTAAAATCTGGTATATAATTCGTGCGGACGAAGCTGCGTGTTAACCCTAGTGAATTAATAACATTGACTGATTGATTGATATGTTGCTGTCGGTGGCGTGTTGCAGAGAGGTCAAGGACACTCAATCATGAGAGTCCGGGATCGAATCCGCACCAACAACATCCTATGTTCCAATGATGTTTTCTATATGTCATCGATGTCAAAGATATTTATTTTAACTTATTTACGCAATACCGACTGCTCTTAAAATATGAAGGAAAAGATTGTGAGTAAACCTGCATACACTAAAGATGCATACAATAAAGGTTTTCACGCGTCGCGTTTTTGCCTGCCACGAGGCTCCGCAATCCTCAATCTCTTCTTGTTCTTGACCAAAAACAATCTCTGAGATTGGGATAGATTCTCCCATAAACACTTGACACTGGCGGAAATGCAGTGCTAACGCACAAGCAAGAGTCCATTAAATATAAATTAAAAAAAAATCCAATGCATTTACGAGTCTACCAATCCACATTGGGCACGCGTGGTGGACTGACGCCCATACACCAACCCTAAGGGTTACAGGCTGATGATGATGAATTGATTAATTATGTTGTATTGTATCTACATAATTATAATATACAGTAGCCATACGCGTCGTTGTTTCTCCGCGTTCTTCACGGATCACCTGTCAGGCCTAGCATGCCACGCACGACAAAACAAAAAACCCACATGTGTGTGCTCGCTTTCATACGCAAAGTAACAAAGGCAGAGGCACGTGTCGATTCTTCTCCTCAGAAGGAGGCTGACCTATAAAGCATCAATTATGTCTCTATACTATTAATGTTTCGTACTCCCAAAAAAATAAAAAAATTACCTTGCTGCTCAACTTTCTGCGTCCTTGGATCTTCCCATTTTATATACACAAGAGCGTACCAGTAGCCTGGCTTTGGGTTCTTTATCGAGTATGTAGTGTTGCTCCCATCGGACAGCAGGTTTATTGTGTGGATCTCTCCTCTTGAACTGGGGTCTATGAAGTCTTTGGGAAAGTCGTACCCGTCGGGGTTGACAGCTGGGAAAGCACCCAGCTTTAGGTTTACAATCACTTCACTCGGCTCACAGGATCCTGGAATAATAATGGTAAGTAAGTTCACATCAAGAAAAGAAAAGAAAAAAAAAGAATAAAGAATATTTGTTTGATTGATTGATTGATCAAGTCCAGTAAAGTCAAAGCCTCTAAGCGAACCTCTCAGCATAAGACGTCTAAAACAACGACACATTGGGGATAACATATGACCAGTAGGCCTCGCATGCCACCCCCGAGAAAACGATAAAAATCGAGATGTGCCCCCATCTTTATTATTTTACGTATGCCAGAAAGAGCGCGCATGACGTTTTTCTCGTTTAAACGCTTTGTCGTGGGTGGCATGCTAGCCGTGCTGTAGTGACCAATTGAAGGCAGCCTGAAAGTTGGAAGGCAAGCAACCATCAATACATACAAAAGAACTGCTCATGGTCCTCAGACCTGCTCTCAGACTCAGCATGTTTTAACAAAATAACAAAACAAAAAAAGTTAAGTCATATTTCAGGTATGTTACTAGGCGGTTGTGTCGGTTGCGTGCTCTCCAGCCTGCCATGAAACTACACCATTTTGTGGTGGCTCTAGCATGTCTTTATGTACGAAATCAAGCCTTGAGATCACCCAAATATGTATTACCGAACAACGTCATGCACATTACTATTGGATATTTTTCTATTATATTTTATATGTTTTATATAAACACGAGCATTAACCCGCGACTTCGTCCGCACAAATTATATACCAGATTTTAAGTCAGATCATAAGCTATCAAACAAAAAAAGTTTCATCAAAATCGGTTCAGTAGTTTTTACGTGATACTCGTTCAAACAAACAAACACACAAACAAACAGACAGACAAAAAATCCAAAAATTTGTGAAATGGAATCAGGGATACCTAAAAACCATATCGTAACTTTTTTTTTGTTAATATCTTCAATGTACAGACAAACTTTCTGCTACAGCTTTATAATAGTATAGATAGATATAAACCAATATCCTATAATAAGGAGGTATAGACTATGCCAATGCCTTTGCCAGCTTCCTACAATTGATAAATCAAGAAAAGTTAAAAACATTTTGGGAACCCAAAAAGTTTTTATTTCTCGTCTACATATTTTTCAAGCAACCAAAGAGTTTTCATTACATCTAAGAAATACAAAACTGGCAGCTGCCTATCAGAAAAAAATTATGTTAAGCCAAATACTTCAATTAAAAAGAAAAAGTTTTCTTCGTTTTTAGTTCTTATGGCTTTTGACATTTTATTTCCAAGACATCATGCCAGATAAAATAAAAAAAAATTTAAAAGAGAAAAGTTTTTATTCCGAAATCCCAAATAATCCCAATAATGTCTCTTTGTTGACTATTTCCAAATGGAATTAAAATATTTAAGAAACAACCAGAGTTTTTCCAGCTGGATCAGTATTTGTTTAAAAAAATATATAATCAGTGTTCTTTGAATTAATTTCTCATCTCGAGTTGAGAAATTTTTTCTTGTCTCGAGTTGAGAAATTTTTTCTCTTCTTGTGAAATCTTGAGCAGAAACCCTAACTGTCAGTATGAGTAGTGTGTGTGGCAGATTTTCTTTGGGTAATCATCAGATACTTAATTATCTGATAATTATCTACGCTGATTCTTAGTTTTGACTGAAATTTCGAACTACACAAACATACATACATAAACTCATGACCATAATCCATTTCGGGGACAAAAACCCAGGATTCCTTTTTGGGAGTCCGCAAACTAAAAGTTCTAAAATTGCTGTTTTTGCATGATTCTCTCATATCCAGACCAAACAGCACCTTTGGCAATTTATCGATATTTATTTATATCACATATCATATCACAATTAATTAATAAAAACGGGCTATGTGCAAGTCAGATTTGTGCACACAGGGTTCCGTACCAACATACAATATATGCAAAAAATTGTGTTTTCTCCGGGAACTTTAACGCAAACCTTACACACTTGACAAATTTTTATTATTTGTTGTTGTACACTTTGAACTATATTACAGTTTTTACGATAGAGCGAGAAGGAAAAACATTAAGAGAAACTAGTTTCTTGTATGGGAACCCTCAAATTTCACTTTTTGTTCAAATCAAATCAAAATTTTTTATTCAAAATAATATCACATAGATAGCTTTTTGACATCATTTTCTGACTCTATCACTGCATCGGAAGGTGTTCTGTTGAGAGAAGATGCGGCCAGAAACTCTACCAACACACATCTTTTAAACAAAACAAAATATACCAAGTACAATTAAAATACAATATTGCATTAAAAAAAAATTCAAAAATTAAAAAAAAAAAAATGTTTTTCAAATTCAAATTCATTTTTAATTCAATCTTTAATGCTTTAGTGTAGTGCTTTAATATAAATAAATGATTAATTAAAATTAGCAATTTATCACACTGCCATACTATTGCAGGGCTAGTACACCAACCTGCGATAGCGTGATATAGCGCTATCACACTTCCGAATTTTTTCTATTTGCAGGTGAACAAACGAGATAAAAAATGTGATACTAATCTTTTTTTTTTAAATGGCTGCCTTCTTTTTTTTTTTTTTTTTTTCTCTTTATTTAAGGAGCTTTTTCTTTACAGAAGATGCCGCTCCATACGTCTACAATTTGATATCCTTAATCAACACACTGTGATACACTACTCTGATACATTTTATATAGTGCTTTGGCTGTATCCGAAGAGGGGGAAGCCAGAACACTGTTACATACACCTATTTGACTTAAATTTTTAAGGATCTGTCTTCTAAGAGAACCGTTCCGAGCACACTCCATCAACATGTGGTGCACATCTTCGACCACGCCACAAACGTCACAGTTTGGGGAGGGAACTTTGCCCATCATAAACGCGAATTTGTTCATCGGAATGTGCCCGGTGCATAGTCTCAGAGCTGTTACAATAAGACTCCTAGACATGGAACAGTTATTAACCCAAGGAATTTGTAGGGGGGCTGCCTTCTTGGTTATGATGATTTTGCCAATATCTAGTTTTTGTAGCAAGAGTGCTTGACGTTGTACGGTAGTTTATGTAAGTTTGGTCACTTCAAGGATTATTATTTTAAAAGACATGATATAGTTGGTTATACCAGTATCACATGCAACGTGCTAGATAGGCTGTTAATAGATAATTATAAGATATCCATGCAATATACTTACCAATTTGATTCATATGCAGCTCCTCAGCCTGGAATGTGAAGCGGGCGTCAGAGACATCCCTCCTGACGGGGTAAAATATAACAGCGACCGTGCGATAACTTCTGTACATATATACATCAGTGGCAACGTGCCTGGTGACCAGGTTATAGTCATCCAACAGCACCGTGCGAGACCTCGTCAATTGACGCAATATCTTCTTCCTGTCACTCTCTTCCGTTTCTTTCTCTCCATTACTGACAAATACACTGCACAATAACAATAAAATATATCCTAATTTCATTACGACCAGCCTACCTGCCCCGTTTAGTAGCACGTTATCAGAGATCTGAAGAAATTATCTCTGATATGAATCTATTTTGTTAATTTTTGAGTAATGGACTCGGGCTTGCCCTTGTGACTGCCGCACCTGCACCAAAAAAATTAGCTGGCCCTCGACTCCAAGAGTACTCCAAACTCCACGGAAAGCGAGCCGAACCAGAGGCCGAAAAAGAATTACCGAACAAAGCGGACTTTAAGACGGGCGGACAGACAGAAACAAAGAATATGTATGACAGAACAGAAATCGGCAATCTGTATGACCATCTGGAAAATAAAGAATCTGCCACAAACTAGCTAAAAATCTGCCAAACACCCTTAAAAAATTGACAAAAATTAGCCCAGTCATTTTACGGTTTGAGCCGGGACTAATTAATAATAGATTTTTTTTTCGGTATAGTATTTATGAGCCAATTTGAGCTGACCAAAATTAAAAGAAAATCGCGTCTGCAACAGTTAAAAATTTAAAATTTAGTTATTATCTCGTTGAGAAAAACCAGATGGTAAATTTTTTTTTGCACGTATTTAAGGCATTACCATTATACATACTTCAAACATGGTGGAAATATGTTTGTCTTCTTAGGTTTTGAAATATACATTCGTATTTTCTAAAAAAACCTCGTTTTTAAATTTCAATGCCTATTTACTGCTCAAAAATAATTTATATTGTTAAATCTAATTCAAACGAGTACATAGGTATTAATATTATTAATTTAAAAGCCGTCTGGGACACACAATTTTGATTTCTATGTTGCGTAGCTAATATTTTTTTAATTTGCTTTCAGATAGTCTTTTTGTCACTAAATGGTGCCGGCTACAGTTTAAAAGTCCACTTAATAATTACTTCCCACCTCTCCTAACAAAACTCCGTAAAGTGACTGGGCTAAATATTCTACATATATTTAAGTGTGTCCAAACCCTTATTTTAAAGAATGTGTGCAGGGTTTACATTAAAACTTAAAACCTTTTGTATCTCTCTATCTCTTTTTTTTTATTTGTACGTATTATATTAACTTTGATCGCATCTTTTTAATAATTTCCTTTGCAAAAAGAAATTTGAAATAAAATAAAAACAAAAACTACATTACCTCCTTGTAGTCACTTGCTTGGAACAGGAGTTGCCTGGTCTGTAAAATGATTTTCATGTCGGTAATATGTGTTTAAAAACAAATTTTCTGTTTCTTCTCCCAAAAATACAGAGTAAGGTAAATATTCCCAAATCTGCCAAATCCTGCCTAACCACATTTTGTTCGTCAACATCTTCCGAAGTGAAAATTTTATAGCCAAATCTGCCAAAATGGCAGAAATCTACCACAAATGGTCACACTGTCGGCAAATCGGCAGTCAGTAACTGACAGCACACTGACAGTGACAGTATTTTTTTTATATTCGTGGCTTGGTAACAGAGGCATTTAAGCCTCTTTTTTTAAATAATCTCTTTAACAGCTCCCGGATTCAAGTCCTTTTGAGTTGAGCCTCTCATGCTATCAGGGTTGCCAGATGTAGTTTCGGAAATAACCCAAGATAGATATAATTTTTTCCATAAAATGATACGTTTTGAAGAAAAATCCCCCAAAAATCTTTTGTCAACAAATAAAAAACCTAGCCTAGCCCACCGCCGCAGAATAGCCTGCTTGTCGGTCTTCTACAGATTGTACTTCGGTGAGTGCGCCCAAGAGCTGCATAAGCTCATATCATCCCACCTTCCCCTTTCTACTATCGGACTTTCAGACGCACCGCGGGTTACCACCCCTTCTTGGTTGATATCCCACATATTCGCACTAAGCGCCTTTCTGATTCTTTTATAATGCGCACAGCCAAGAAGTGGAATGTCCTGGCTGCGTCAGTATTTCCGAGCGCTTAAAACCCGAATTACTTTAATATACGAGTGAATATAGGCTTCTTCTGGGTTAGCTCGCTACATCTTCGACCCCATCGTTGTCCTGAGGACGAGGTCAAGAGCAAACCCATATTTAATTTTAAAAAACCAAAAACACCGAAAATAAACGGTCAATCAACTCAGCAACATATACATATTGTACATTTTTTTATTTTGCCTCGGGGATTATAGGTAGGTACTTCCAATCCAAAAATACGCTGTACCCGAATCCCGAGCAACACAGGTACCAGTGCAAAAGTGACAACTGCTACTCTTTTTTACTTACATAAAATAGAGGAAATCACAATGTCGTATTCCACTCCAAAACTGAACCGATGTTAATATTTTTTCAAGAAGAATTTGAGAACGACTTTTGGATTTGTCTGTAGGTTTTCCTTTTTACTGTTTATATTCGTCAAAAAGTAATTAAAAAAATCGAAATTAAAAAAAAAATTACTACCCCAAACTTTCCCCAAAATCACAGAAAAAATCCCGTTCTGGGTGCTTGTGCTTGCTATGTTAGTATATTATATTGTCTAACTAACTAAAGGATACTTTAATGAAGCAATATGTATGTATTAAATCACGCTACACATCAAAGCTTAATGCTGCTAATCATTAATCAATCACTGCCTTGTTGATTGAAATTGAGCGGTCTAGCCAAGACAACCGGATCACGAGCCGAAGCCGGCGACCATGGTTCGATTCCTCTTGGACGAACTCCTTTTAATTCAATTTATTTTTAAGCATGGGGTGGGTCTCCATCTAGTGGTAATTAGAGTAACGTTAATAATGCATTGTACATACGGCGACACATCAAGCTATACAAAACCAAAATAAGCTGGCCGCCCGGCGCCCGTAGGACGAGTAGGTAACGTGTAACGTCTCGCGACCAGTTTATATTGGTTTTGTATAGCTTGATGTGTTGCCGTGTGTACTTACTAATATAAGAAAATAATAAAAAATTTAAAATGGTGTAGGATTTTTGTATGCTACGCGAATGTTCAAAGATTTAAGAAATAACTAGCAGCGTGGCCTTTCTGCCAAGGCCGAAATAGCAAAAATATTTAGAGGGGAGCAGAGCGAGCGCTCCTTATTGGCTGAGACCTGCTGTTAGGTGTGTGATAATAGCTGCTAAGGTCCCTTCGAAGTTGTCATATAAAGTAGCCTAGCTATGTCTATGCTATGCAATTTTCGTGTGCATACAGCTATGTTTCGTGTAAAGCTGCTTTCTAAAACGCTAGTGATTCCATTCTCTTTGCTGGTTTCAGCTTAGCCAAGACCTACCTACCTCGCAAAAAAAAAAAACCTCATCGAAATCGGTTCACTTGTTTCCTATAATTTGATAATTACGAACTAGATCATCATGACTGTCATGATGTAATGACATGATCTAAATTTTTTCCAAAGATGTGGAATATTTTTTTCCATTAACACAAAATACATCGAAAATTGGGAATGCTACTCGCGCACCGAGGCGAGGGTTCCGTACCACACCCCGTAGCACAACAAATTAACTTACAAAAAAGTTTTGTTTTCTTCGGGACCGTTAGCGCGAGGCCGACTCACACTTGGCCAGTTTTTATTATTTGTTGTTATCACACCAAGTTTGTCACTTGTATTTGTATATTATATTTATTACCGTTTTTACGATAGAGTGAGAGTGAGAAGAAACATTTTTATTAAAAGCTATTTTGTTGTATGAGGACCCCCCTTAATTTTTATCTTTTTGAAATCTTTGTTATTTGTTAGCAAATGCGCCACAATCTCATCAAATTATGTTGCATTCGTTAATGCCGGCACTTCACTCTCGCGAGAACTCAAGGAAAATTACTATGGCTTATGACGCCACGAGAACAATGAAGGGCATCCACACTCTCGTTTTAGGCGAGAATGTAGTGCCCGCGTAACTTTCATCTGTCTAGCTAACACGGTTCAAAAGTTACAGCCCTAAATAGTTAGGACAGACAGACGGACGTACGCAAAGACGTCGGACAACGTAGGCTTACTAATAGAGTCCCGTTTTTCACCCTTTGGGGACGGAACCCTAAAAACAGGAATTTTAAACTGGGGAAACGGGCAATGATGAAAGGAAAACACTGGGTAGGTAGATTTTGAAACAATGCACGGGAAAAATATAATTTTTGGGTTTATCGCCCAACACCCTACCAACACCGATAAACATGGTACAGTGTTGTCATATCACACTTAATCCTGCTATTTTAACAGTAGATTGTGTTTTCAATGACATTCCCGCGCTGTTCTTTTTTTTGTTAGTAGTTACCTAGTTTGTTCGTATTATTGATTGTTTTTCACTTTAAGCGCCATAATCGGTAATTTAGTAGGTACAAAGGAGCACACACAAAAAAATTTTAACAATTCCTACTACTACTACACCTAGGTATTGTTTTCTACAGTTTTTTTTTTGTAATACTTAATACTTACGGTGAAGCCAAACGAGCGTAATTTTGTGGGTTGTGAGTCGCATATTTTGAGTCCGTTCATATAAAATCCGGGAATGCATTGTCTATGACCTCAGCCTTAATATGAAACGGACTCAAACTACGCCATTTACAAAAACAACTCACAAAATTACCTACGCTCGTTTGGCTTCCCTCTTAGGTAGGTAAGTATCTATAGTTTTAGAGTGGCATCGCGTACAGACTAGCGACTCTAGCGAGGTAGCGAGGTGATTTACGCATGGTCTCACGGTTGTACAGTTCGAAACACGTAATTAAAGCGCTGTAAATATTCAGGGGAGGAGCGGTGAGATTCACTAGATATTGGCAGAAATGCAGCGCTAAAATAGTTTTTTTGCTGTTTTTACTCTGTTAGATTTGGCAACACTGCATCGTGTCATAATGGCAACTCTGGGAAAAAAATCTTTTTCGGAAACGAACCGTGCGCGCGCACTGTCGCCCTTCCTACATTTCGTAGTTGAAATAAATAATGGCTTCGACCACAAATTCGAAGCATACTAATTTAAACGGCGAGTTAGTACCGTGTCCGAACAAAAAACCTAAAATGGAAGGTGTGACTGTTGTTTTGGGTGCTCAGTGGGGTGACGAAGGGAAAGGAAAATTGGTAGATTTGCTGGCTGTCGACTCGGATATCGTCTGCCGCTGCCAGGTATTTATATTTCTTTATTATTTTATTACTTACTATTAGTTTAAAACTCCCATTTCATTACACTCATCATATGTTATTTTTAATTTAAAAAATAAACATGTAAAATGTTTAACTTTTGAATGTTGAGGTTATATCGTAACCATCAATAGATAAAAAAAATCGTACCCAAATTAAATTACACTTAAATCAGACAATAACCTAGCACAACCATAATAATGGTTCGTAGTAACAATATGTAATATTTGTGAAAAGCTTTTACTTTTGGCTGCATGCCAAACCGTGTTTGAAAACATGTGATTATGTGATTACGATGTTTTTGTCATTCGATGTTCTGCCAAAACTTTATAGCGGGAACGCAACGTTGCGTAAACCCGGTATACCAGGATACAACATATATTATATAAGTAAGCATAATTTTACAAGTTGGTGCTATAGGTGTTTTATAGATAGCATTCATGTGATCATTATGTCATGAAAAATTGTAGTATAAATGTTAGTAATGTACAGACCTTGTTGTGAATGGTTGGCATGCTAATTGTGGAATTCTGCCAAGGTCTGGGCCATTTATTGTCACGGCTACTCTATACAGAGTGTTACGAAATTAAAAATAAACATTTAAAACGTTTAAGGGGGTTGTTGAGACCATCAAACTCAACAACTTTCACTATGAGACCAACATTGAAATCGCGAAAAAAAATATCTTTTGTCCCATACATTTAGTTCAAGTAGATCTGTAGTTTAGTATGGAACATCGCAAACACATCGCATCATGGCGATTATGGCAAATCTCCCCATTTTGGGGGAGGCCTATGTCCAGCAGTGGATATCTATCGGCTGGTATGATGATGATGGAACATCAGTTTTTTTTTTCACGATTTCTATATTGGTCCTATAGTGAAAGTTGTTCACCATGTAGATGTGATATATTCCACATAATATGCTTTTATTTTATCTAGGGCTCTAGCTAAATTTGTATTTCTCTAAACTTCAGAAATAGCAGAGGCCAATGCTCTGAGTTTGTTAAATTTAAAATGTAGATTACCTAACAAATTTTATTTGCTTGTTTAATTTTATACCAGATTATAGATTTTTATGTAATCTACACTATTATAAAACTAACAGAAGTTCAGTATAAGAAAAAGTAGAGACAGAAGTTTGGGATAAAAAAATGGCAAAAGTTCAGGACAGAATAGAAAATTCCGACTCAATTGTACCTGTAACATGATGATATTGATGTCCCTGACTCGAAATCACAGGTTTTTGAAATTCTTGGTCGATTCCGAATATCACAAAAACTACTAGATTGATTTGCATAAAATTGTTTGTGTATAAAAGTTTATGTTTAGACTCAAAAACTAGTATATATTTTATCTCGCTATGACGGGAGACCGTGAGGAATGGGCAAATTTAGTTGATAAAAGACCGTTATAATAAGTATTCTGATATGAATGATCTCTTTCTGACAAGTTTGACTGATTGGTTGTTTTGTACGTGTTCATTCGGCCTTGGGCAATCTTGCACTAGAAGATAAATGATATATTATTTATTTACCTAGATGTTGCAGAAAACAGGTATTTCATATTGGTTTTATAAATTACGATACTGCTAACGTCATGGATGTGGGTATACCCATAAAGGTATTATACGAGGAATAGAGGAAATGACAGCCGAGAGAGCTAGATGTACCTAGTGGCACCAATAAAAAGAGATACGTGACGCGAGGCAATACAGGTTGAAATTGATATCATTAGCATCCTTTTAAACTAAGAGTCTACCCATCAAACTGAACACCTTTTACTACGAGAGCAAACCAATCAGAGCAAAAAAAAATCTGCTGTTGCATACATTTGAGTCAAGTAGGTTTAGTATGGAACAGCAGATTTTTTTGTGCTCCGATTGGTTTGTTCTCATAGTAAAAGGTGTTCAGTTTGATGGGTAGACTCTTAGTTTAAAAGGATGCTAATGATATCAATTTCACCCTGTAGAACCGTTTTTGGGAACTTATTGGCACAATCGACAGGGAAAATAAAAAAAAAAATCACATTAGATTCACATTTATACACAGAACTCGAATTTTCACCGTGCCGATAAGTGCTATTAAATTCCCAAAAAAAGGTTTCATTTGACAACTCATTTCAGTTCCTCTATTCCTGTAATGTATAATAACTTTATGGGTATACCATATCATATGCAATATACAGCCCTATTTTTAATTACTAGCAAAATTTTAAGGATTTTGAGAATTTTTTCGGACCTCCCATAGAAAATCGATCAGCTGATTCACACTTGTATGGAAGGTCGTATTTTAACTCATATTCCTTAGGGAAAGTTGTTTCTGAATATACCCTTAACATTTAACTAGTAATTAAAAACTTTAAATTCTGTTTTGTTTAATTACCTATCAAGAAGTAATGCAGCTAAGTGACATCAGCATCACTTTCTGATGCAATAAAACGCTGGTCAAATTCAATCGAAGGTTTTACAATTTAACCTAGTTTCATGTTATTTTATGTAGTTAAGAGTTTGAGGTGTCCAAAGTCGCCGACAATGTCGCCGTCTTTGTCATTTCACTGGTTCATGTCATCATTGGGTTCAGTGTGGACACCAAAGAGACGGAATCACTATGTTTAATTGAACACATAGATTATGGATATACGATAGCCCGCGCGGGTGCGTGTCGCCGACAAGGCCCCATCCAAACATAGGGTAGGGGTAGGTAGGGAGACTATACCGCATTTCACATAAGAGGAGTTCTGAACAGACTGTATGTCAACTAAGTACAAAAATTGCTTGTTTTACGCATCTTCCTATGTGAAACGGATTGTAGACCTCTACATTCATAAATCACTAGCGACCCGCCCCGCTTTTGCACGGGTGCAATGCTGATGTATTATACATATAAACTTTCCTCTTGAATCACTCTATCTATTAAAAAAAAACCGCATCAAAATCCGTTGCGTAGTTTAAAAGATCTAAGCATACATAGGGACAGACAGCGGGAAGCGACTTTGTTTTATACTATGTAGTGAATACATCCTGTCATATTCTAGTAAGTTTCTCCATCGGCTACTCTTGACTAGATTTTTTTAGGTGTTTACCAAGATATGGAAAGTTCTGAATGTTTCTGAGTACATTAGGTATTTAGGGTGCAAAACACTTGCGGAAACCCCAATTTTAAAGATCTAAGCATACATAGGGACAGACAGCGGAAAGCGACTTTGTTTTATACTTTGTAGTGATAATACATCTTGTCACATTCTAGTAAGTTTCTCCATCGGCTACTTTTGACTAGATATTTTTAGGTGTTTACCATGATATGGAAAGTTCTGAATGTTTCTGAGTACGTTAGGTATTTAGGGTGCAAAACACTTGCGGAAACCCCAATTTTAAAGATCTAAGCATACATAGGGACAGACAGCGCGAAGCGACTTTGTTTTATACTATGTAGTGATAATACATCTAATCATATTCTAGTAAGTTTCTTCATCGGCTACTTTTGACTAGATTTTTTTAGGTGTTTACCAAGATATGGAAAGTTCTGAATGTTTCTGAGTACATTAGGTATTTAGGGTGCAAAACACTTGCGGAAATCCCAATTTTCTCGGTAAATCACATACTTTTTCATCTTGAAAACAAACAGTATTGATAACTACAGACTCTGACCCGTGAGTAAGTAGCGGATCGGGTTTTTACCGCTTCACACTGATTGTTGAATTGATAAGGACCGTTAATTAAGTCAGTTCTGAGACGTTAACCGTCTGACTGTTAATGCGCATTTGTCTAGTTACAACTGAGTTATGGCGGTCTGTTTTTTATGCGGCGTTGAAAATAGTTACGATTTTTACAGGTTTTTATATTCAACTTTACTTGTCAGTTAGTAGTTTATTGAAAATACGCGCGGCGTTGGAAAGAGTTTTGAGTTTTAGTTTGATGATGTTTAAACTAAACATGGTGGTCTGATCATCCCTTTAAAAAGCCGTCAGCATAAAGAAGGACCCTGTATCTAATTATAATTGTAGTTCAAATATTTACATCCAACCTATTACCCTCTGACCTGTAGAAATAGCATGTATATGCTCACGACTATATTCTCTGAGGGTGTAGTGAGATAGAGGTACCAAACTCTGTCCAATGTGACAGGTAGCTTAGATCAAAGTAAAATTAATGGATAGGCCAAAAGCGCTTTAAGTTGAAGCACGCAACAACTAGCACAATTAAATACAAACTAGCGCACTTGGTCTGTCAGCTCAGTACATATTTGAAGTAAAACTGTCACTTGTTTTGCCTCATTTTTCTGGTTTGAAATGTTCGCGTAAGGCCGGTCCATTCTTGTTTACTAATGTCATTGACAGGTAGTCCGTCGCCACTACGAATGGACGATGGACACAATACAATCCTCTGTAGTTAATTGATCTTGGTCTTTATTACTACATAAATATGATGTTTTTTAGCTGACAAAGTCTACTTATGAGTCAGACTGAGTACTATCTCACAATGAAGTTGACATCATTGTTATATATCTACCTTTTCAGTGTTGTTCTGTCAAACCATCTCACAGACCAGTTTCTTCATTTTCGTCACATTACATCTAAAACCCCGAACTGATTTCAATGAAATTTTGTAGAGGTTTCTGGTGGGATCTTCAAGTAATATGAAGAAGGATATAGGCTAGTTCGTATCTAGTAAATATTTTGAGATAGTAAGCGAAATCCGCGGACAAAAGTATTGTAATAAAATGAATGTGGAGTAAATTATCTACTGGCAGTTCTTTATCTTGATATCTATATAATTATATGATCGATTTATAACTCGCGTTTATTAGTGGTTCACGAGTAAGCCGACTGTTACCAATTAGTTCCAAGAAAGTTCTGTACGATTTGTACATCACATGCTTTTCAGTGAAGGAAAACATTGTGAGGAAACCTACATGCTTCAATTTCAACGTGTATTGCATTAAATGTACCGGCGGGCTCACGCCTGCCACACACACGCAATTCCAAATCAGAATTGTTATTTTTAATAGGATTTGATGCCTTCGAAATTCTGAGCGGAATTCTGGAGGGGGAAAATCCATACGAAATCCAATTCGTGAAATGGGAATATTTTGAATATATAGGGTCCTTCTTAATAAGCTGACACTTTTTTAAGGGAATGGTCCTAGAATGATCAGACCTTTAAACTGAACATCTTTCTCTATGGCACTAACATCGAAATTGCGAAAAAAATCTGCTGTTGCATACAAAACTGCAAACCTACTCGAGCCAAATTTATGGGACAGCGGATATTTTTGTTCGCGATTTCGATGTAGGTCCCATAGAGAAAGTTGTTCAATTTGATTGCCTGTTCATCCCCTCAAAAAAGTGTCAGCATATTGCAGTTGCTAAAGCTTTTGATAGTTACGGTGGACACAATGAAAGTGGTATCATCTAAAATGAACTCTTCATAAATATAGATAGATATCCAGCCATTAGTTTAGTATAGGCATCGTAATATTTCTTTACAATTGCCAAACGTCGTAATAAAAAGTACAATGAGGCGAGAGAAATCTTATTAAATTATCCATTAACTTCAAGGTTAACTTTCATTTCTTTTCCATTGTATTTCGTATCGATATTTTTCTATTGTTGTTTCCCAAATTATATAACGATCGAGAGATGTATGTACTCCTTTAACTGTAGGCCTCGCATGCCAACCTCGAGAAAACAATAAAAATCGAGATGTGCCTCCGTCTTTATTATTTTACGTATGCCAATACGAGCGCGCATGACTTTTTCTCGTTTAAACTCTTTGTCGTGGGTGGCATGCTAGCCGTGCTGGAGATATATGTATGTACATAGTTTCTGCCCACCCTTCCCTTCTGGGAAATGGATGAGTTTATGGACCGATCGCAAATCCGTCTGGCAAGCGTTGCGATTATGCGAAATCCCACTTTTTTTTTAAGGAAACCCTGGTTGACTTCTTGTTTTACCCTTGTGTACAAACTTACAAGATACCTCCAACTGAGATCAACAAATCTTCCCGCTGAGCGTATTGGGGAGAAACCCGCTCTTGTTTAAGGAAACCCACGTCCCTTTACTCCCTTGTTATCTTCTAGTTTGTGGATGATGGGACGTGGTAATTTCCCGATTAGGTACTCTGGGAATTGTCTCACTGGAATTGGCAATAGGTTATTTGAAAAACGCGGAATTCAATTAAGATTATAATTATTATTGTTGGGCAATGAACTGTGATTCATTTGAACTTGTTTTTTAAATCTTCACTGGTCTACTTGATAAGAAAACTGTATTTGAAAGATAAAAGCTACCTTTGTGTTGCTATGGATGATGCAAATCGATGATAAATAATTTTTTTTTGTGAAAAGAATTGAAAAACAACCTCATGTCCTTATCCCATTATTGGGCACATAATCCAGCTCATTCTATTTTTTTTATCTCTATTAGTAATTTCAACTCTCTCCTTTCTTACACGTGTCATCTTTCCAACAGTCCCAACGGTTTGGAGATTGGAGTTGCCAACAGACAAAACATTTTATTTCATTTCAATACCTAACGTGAGTCATACTCCAGCACGCGGATCCAGTGCGATCCCACTCACTCCCGTTTACCATTATTCGTAAGCGGAGGCTTTAGCCCTGCAGTGGGATCCATCAGGCTATAACTTGTACGGCGTAGGGTTTGTGAATGTACTTACATTCAAAAACCTACGCGGGTGTATGAGCGTTAGTCCACCACGCGGATTGGTGGAATTTTTATTACAGAGTTTCTTCTTCAGTCAGCGTATGCAGTTTTCCTTACGATTTTTTCTTTCGACATTAGAGTAGTCAGCACCGATGAAATTGCAGCGTTATTCAGCATCTTTTAATACATTTTGCGCCGATCATATTGCAGCTTGCTTCATCGATTAATACAATTTCGAATCTTTCAAAAAGCTGAAGCATTTTTCCTCATGCAGACTCAATTGTTTACAGGGAGGCAATAACGCTGGACACACGGTAGTGGTCGGCGGTCAAGAGTTCGACTTCCATCTGCTGCCCAGCGGTATCATCAATCAGAAATGCACTTCACTTATTGGTAAGATTTTTATTTTATCTTAGCAGATTACAGACCTGCTGGATTTATAGTCAAATCACTTTCGATCAGAAACGTTGTTAGAACTACAAAATATATTTTTTGCTGTCGTAATGCTCACTTTTAGCATTGAAGACTTCGAAATGTTTTTATCGAAAGCTTGTCATAACTGAGATGTTAGAAACACGTCAGTTTTGTCTTCAAAAACACTGCAAAAGAAAGATTATCCTTTTAGTCGCCTCGTATGATACACACGAGAAGAAATAGGGTCTTCTTTTCGTGACAATCAGTCTATGGTGTTTCTATATTTTATTGGCCAGGTATTCAGCGAGTCTGACAGTGTCCAGTGTAGCTTTATTGAGGTCCTCTCGCGTGGAAGTGTTCAGCACAATGGACATTCTAGCAAGTGTACCATAGACTGGATAGGTTCGCTGCAATCACACTGCGTTAGGACAGGATCCCAGAAATTGACTTGACCATTTTAAGGCTTGTAAAGTGTACACAAATGGGCAGTTTTTGAGTCTGACAAATCATAGATATATTGTTATCGATTATAAGTAATAAACATAAATAAACAAAACTATAGTGATGATATCATCTACAAACAATCAGTAAATAAACTCAATCCATTACGATTCTTATCTATCGATTCTATTGAAGAACAATAAATTTCAACTAGGCATTAACCTTGTCATTCACAAGTGTTTATCTATGTAGTTTAATTCATATTCTATAGGTGTACTTTAGGGGGTGACATAGACCATCAGATTAAACAACTTTAACTATGGGACCAAAATTCAAACCGGGAAAATTAAATCAGCTATTCCATAGCAAACGATAATGGATGTTGGTTCCATAGCGAAAGTTGTTCAGATTAAAGGTCTGTAGTAGAACCTATAACCTGTAAGGTATGTAATGCATTTAAGTTTACACCCTGTATTCTTTATTTATACACTAGCGACGCGCCCCGGCTTCGCACGGGTGCAATGCTGATATATAAACCTTCCTCTTGAATCACTCTATATATTTAAAAAAACCGCATCAAATTCCGTTGCGTAGTTCATCTAAGCATACATAGGGACAGACAGACAGGCAGCGGGAAGCGACTTTGTTTTATACTATGTAGTGATAAATTAGAAAGACATAATTATGATACAAAGGTACATATAACTCGTATGCAGACACTACACTCTCGCGAGAATTCTCGGCAAGAACTTTCAAAGGAAAATTAATACGGCTCAGGACGCCGCGAGAACAATCCAAGTGTATATTTTCTTTGTCCACACTCTCGTTCTCGGCCTTTCTTGGCGAGAATGTAGTGCCTGCTTTAAACATGCCTATGTCTTTCTTTGCACATATCCATTTATAAATGTTTTTACCAGATAAGAGAGATAGTGTGCTCAGTAATCAATTGGACATATTAATAGTAGGTTTTCGGGTTTTTCATTTGTTATTGTTAACACGGTATGTTATTGTTGCTGTATTAATAATGTTGATAACATTTTCCTCTATTCTTATATCCCTGAAGCTTCATAAAAGCAGTCGATGTCGGTGTACTCACACATAATGCGGATTTTTGCCATACTACATGTCGCGGCAAGCGAGGCTTTCGCTTTCCGAAAGTTTGTCATTGTGTTTCATACAGCATCACCGAGAAAACTGATTGAAATGCTGTCTATAGCCACATAATTAATACCACTATCCGCTAAAGCCAAATTGACCGCCCGAGCCCTATTGCGGCATCTCTCGCAACACCTCTAGACGTGTGCTAAAGGAATGGGCCGTGAACCAAAGCCGTGAGCTCTGGTCGGATACACCAAGACTGAAGCATGCAAAAGAACTTGTGACCGGCTTCTCAAACAGACATACCTCGGATGCCATCAATTCAAGCCGCAGCGACTTAAGGCTCTTGGTGCGAACCTTAACAGGACACTGCAAGTTAAATAAACATATACACAGAATGGGGCTCGTAGATTCACCCACTTGCAGATTCTGCTGTGAAGCAGAGGAAACGCCCATACACCTCCTCTGCGAATGCGAAGTGCTCATTCACAGCAGGAGTCGCCATCTAGGTGGATACGTAGTAACACCTACTGGCATTAGGGACCTCCCCTCCAAAAGCATAGACACGGTTCATGAAGTCCGTGGGCCTAGGAAATGACCTTTAGGTCTAGGGTGACAGCTACAATAGATCTATTCAGGTCGCAGTAGCTATTGGTTCATTGACCAAGCCCTTACAACCAAATAATAATAAAATACAGCCAAATATTAAGAGAACGAAATTACCTACAGATAAAACTGATATATATTTTTTTGACTGAGCGGAATTGATAGTGAGCGTAAATATAGTTTAGATGACTGAAGTTTTGACCGATAACGTATTCTTTGAATTGATGCCAGATATTCCATACAATGTTCTGCACGTGTCGGAAATTACAACGTGCTCCTTGTACTTGTTACATAGTTTTAAAGTGTAACAAAGTTCACGTTTGTACCAGCACAGTTTTAGATCTATGTTATTTACGAGCGTTAACCCGCGACTTCGTCCGCACAAATTATATACCAGATTTTAAGTCAGATCATAAGCTATCAAACAAAAAAAGTTTCATCTATTGGTGATATGGAATCAGGGACCAAAACCATATCGTAACTTTTTTTTTGTTAATATCTTCAATGTACAGACAAATTTCCTGTTACAGTTTTATAATAGTATAGATATGCAGTCTCGTTTCGCTAATTAATTCCTTTGTGAGCAGTCTAAAGTCTATTTTCTGATATTCTCGTGGTTCTTGAAGTATACAACGTGTTAATGAATTAACGCAAAACTAGAAAGTACTTTGTTTAGAATCGAGAGCAGAATCGAATTATCATGGTTTCAATATAGGTAATTTTTTTTCTTCATAATATTAAATAGTTTGTTTGTAAAATTTAAAATTTACTGAACCCGATGTCAACACACCGCACGGGCTCACTCACCCTACTTACTACCAAAACGAGATTATTAAAATGTATCCATGAGTACGCTAGCGGATTCATTCATTGCTGAAATGATAACATCATTTTTGCCTCAAAACTTAAAATGCGAATAACTTTAAATTTTAACTATCAAAATAATGAAATTATTGCTTCAATATAATTATTTTGTTATAAATCAGTTGGGGTGTATGAGGTTTTGCGCTTATTCATTAACACGTTGTATACAACAAGGTGTTACAAAAATACAAATAAACATTTAAGGGCCACCCCCTTAATCACACCATCAAACTGAACAACTATGGGACCAATATCGAAATCGCGAAAAAATTGGATGTTCCATCATCATCATAACAGCCGATAGACGTCCACTGCTGGACACACGCCTCCTCCAAAATAAGGAGATTTGCCATAATCGCTATGATGCGATGCGTTTGCGATGTTCCGTACTAAACTACAGATCTACTCGAGCTGATTGTATGGGACAAAAGATTTTTTTTCGCGATTTTGATGTTGGTCCCATAATGAAAGTTGTTCAGTTGGTTCGTCTAAACCACCCCCTTCAAAGTTTTCAATTTTTATTCTTACTTCTGTAACACTGAAGTATATAAGTTACTGTATAAGTTATAATAAGTATGTATACATATGTAATCCAATTAAATTTATGGATTAGGGATTTTTGAGCCTAGAAATCGACCTAGTTTCTTTGGGGAATTCATTGTGCTTATCGATGCGAAGCTCTTTTCCTATCCAGCACCATAGAATAACTAAGAGTATTCATTATTCTTATGCCTGTACCTTCGGTGATGCACTGTAATATACGGGGTGTCAAATTAAATGGGACACTTAAAGGGGTAGATAGTAATAGATCAACAGTTTTTGAGAGTTACGCGGTTATTATTTAATCTAGAAATAAACATTTTAACGGCAGTTCTAACATTGCCGAAATATCGGGAAATCAAATATACCAAAACGCGGTAAGAACCCGTTAAAATGTTTATTTCTAGATTAAGTAATAGATCTATTCAGGTCGCAGTAGCTATTGGTCATTGACCAAGCCCTTACTTAAAGGGGTGCTTCAGACCATCAATATAAACAACTTTTACTATGGGACCAACACTGAAATCGCGAAAAAAATCCGCTGTCTGACTGAAATTTATGGGACAGCAGATTTTTTTTTTTCGCGATTTCAATATTGATCCCATAGAGAAAGTTGTTCAGTTTGATGGTCTGAAGCACCCCTTTAAGTAAGTGTCCCATTTAATTTTGAACCCTGTGGCCAAGTGCGAGTCGGATTCGCGCAGGGAAGATAATAATTAATAACGCATCTTATGTGAAAATGTCAACCATCTCTATATTATGGTTTAAAAGATACAGCTTTTTATAGTTAGGACAGATGTACCGACGGACAGACAGCGTAGGCTTATGAATAGGGTCCCGTTTCACCCTTTGGGTACGGAACCCTAAAAATAATGCTGCAGTTTGCATTATTCGATAACTTTATTTTGACGGATTTGTATTAAATTATAAACCACAATGATCCAATTCATTGCATGTGATGTCGAATCGATTCCAAATTACATTTCCTATAATAAAACTGATAAACATGCAAATCAAATCAGGGTTTCAAAAGAAGTAACCAAATCTAAAAGGTACACGATATAAAATTCTGTACCGATGAATGCCAGGCACGATAATGATGGCATGGTAATTTGTACTGTACCTTGAAAATTATTAATTTCAACTCAAGGTCGTCGGCATAAAGGACACGAAGTTCCTATGATTTATGCCTTTCAACTGTCGCAAATAGAATTGCTTCTGTTTATATTTAATTGTAATTTGTCAAGATAAGAAAAATGCTTATTTTTATTTATGGTTTTAAAGGCATTGACGTTTCTAGACGTGTTTTTTACAAAACTTCAAGATTACCAGTGAGATAATACCTAACAGCTGCTAGCCCAGTTTTATTATTAAACAATAATGGCAGACTGGGAGTGAATCCCAGATGGCACATAGAGGCAAATTACGAAGTACTGCGTTCTGAAGTTTATTCCGAGAGCGCAAATGAGCGCTGCATACAAACGTAGTCTGGTGATATTTTCAATACTATCCAATTAAAGTCAATGAAATTTGTCAAAAACAATCTCGAAACTAATCTCTATGTCTGTATGAAGTCAGATTTTCCTTAGATTATAGTTTTAATGCTAGGATTAATTTAAGATTTGTATGGAAATCTTTGAAGCACTGTAACTTTAAAACTATACATTTTAACAAAAATCTGACTTCATACAGACATAGAGATTAGTTTCTAGATTGTTTCTGAAAAAATTCATTGACTTTATTTGATTACGAGCGTTAACCCGCGACTTCGTCCGCACAAATTATATACCAGATTTTAAGTCAGATCATAAGCTATCAAACAAAAAAAGTTTCATCAAAATCGGTTCAGTAGTTTTCGCGTGATACTCGTTCAAACAAACAAACACACAAACAAACAAACACCCAAACAAACACACAAACAAACAGACAGACAAAAAATCCAAAAATTGGTGAAATGGAATCAGGGACACCTAAAAACCATATCGTAACTCTTTTTTTGTTAATATCTTCAATGTACAGACAAACTTCCTGCTACAGTTTTATAATAGTATAGATTATTGAAAATATCACCAGACTACGTTTGTATGGAGCTCGGTCCGAATTATATTCCCTTAAAATCTCATCAAGGCTTTGCGATTATCATATCTGCTTTTACGATATATTCTTTTTCTTAAAAAAGTAGCTCTTTTTACGTTTATTCGCGTTAATTTTATCGTCCTCATCAGCCTCTATTTAAACTCTCCAATGCAAGCACTAATTGCCTCCGTGGTCTAATAGTTAAGAGCATTGGCTCTCGACACGGGAGGTCGTGGGTTCGATTCCCACGGGGGACACCTAGTGAAATGTCACTTTGTGCGTTTTCCCCAGTTAATTAGGACATTGCAGGCTTGAATCACCTGATTGTCTGAAAAGAAAAATGATTCCGTTCTTCGGATGGCACGTTAAGCCGTTGGTCCCGGCTACTATCTCTGGTGGTAGTAGTTGTTACATAAAAACCACGTCAGAGGCCGTAAGCCGGTCTGAGAAAACTCTAACACCAGGGCTCTGCCCACACGATAAGAAGAAGATGCAAGCACAGCCTTTACAAGTGAGGGCCATAATCGGGCTTGAGAGCCCAATGCATTTTGGTGGGCAATAAATTGTTGTCAGTATTGTCAAGCCGCCTCAATAAACCTCGGCCTTGATTTACCGTATTTTATTGTGTACTAGCTGTGTCAGTAACCATCGAGGGCTCTCGCAACATTTTATTTCGAATTTCATTGAGAAAAAAAAAGGTTTCCATTCAATTAGTAACTAAAATCTATAAATTTGCAGGCAACGGCGTTGTAATCCACCTGCCTGGACTGTTCGAGGAGCTGAAGAAGAACGAGTCGAAAGGCATGAAGGACTGGCAGGGCAGGCTCATCATCTCCGACAGGGCGCATCTTGTCTTAGATATACATCAACAGGTATGGTTTTCATTTCTCCATTACACATGGTTATACCAAAGTTTATAAATGTATAAGACGCAAGATTATAATCTTCCTAGTAACATAATCATCAGGATTTTTGTCAATAAATAGACTCCAATTCCTACAATATTACGGACTAGTTTCAGTAGTTCTAACTAAGGATATAGTGCACAAAGTCAAGGTCACATAAAGAGCTATGATATAAATCACACTATTAAACTAAATCCCGAATGTCGAAATTGGAAAAAAAAAAAAATAATCCTAGTTAGATTATTAATAATAGCTGAGCATGGGTGTTGAGAGGGTCGACGCGTGCTTTGATAAGCTGAATCTCCGCCCTAAAAACTTGTAGTAACTTGTGGCAAATTCGATCACTGCCCCGGACGGCAAAATCCTACGCATCGCCATCTACTGACACTAGTTATACACAGAATAAAGCATCTAGTTAAATTAATAAACGATACACAAACGTGGCAATGGGCGGGGCGGGGCACATTGCTCGCAGAAAAGATGTCCGATGGGACCGAAGAGTTCTCTAGTGACGACCGCGTACCGAAAAGCGCAACGTGGGTAGGCCTGACGGCGTGATCGAACGGAAGGCGCAGCGTGGGTAGGCCCCACACAAGCTGGACCGACGGCCTGGTGAAGGCGGCGGAAATCCGTTGGATGAGGACAGCGCAGGACCGGTCGTTGTGGCAATCCTAGGAGGAGACGTCATCTGTCGGCTGAGATGATGATGATGACACTACACGTAATATTGGTCGCGTGCCGGCACGTAGGGCAAGTTAGCCCAGTCATTTTACGGAGTTTTGTTAGGCGGAGTAGGGAGTAATTATTAATTGGACTTAAACTGTAACCGGCACCATTTAGTGACAAAAAGACTATCTTAAAACATATTAAAAAAAAATTCGCTACGCAACATAGAAATCAAAATTGTGTGTCCCAGAAGGCTTTTAAATTAATAATATTGATTTCAATGCACTCATTTGACTTAGATTTAACAATATACATTATTTTTGAGCAATAAAATAGGCATTGAAATTTAAAAAATCAGGTATTTATAAGAAAATTCGAATGTCTTTTTCAAAACTAAAATATAATATAAGTAAACAAAAATATTTATACCATGGTTCAAGTATGTATAATGGTAAAGCCAGTGGTAAAGTAATATGTGCAAAAAAAAATTTACCATCAGGTTTTTAGAACGACATAATAGCAAAATTTTAAAATTGGAACTGTTACTAACGTGATTTTTTTTTAATTTTGGTACATTTCTAGGCTCGAATTGGCTCTTCAATATTATACCGAAAAAAAATATCAATTATTAATTAGTCCCGGCTCAAACCGTAAAATGACTGGGCTAAAGTATGCCACCCACGACAAAGCGATAAACGGAGAATACCGTCATGCGCGCTTTTAGCATACGCAAAGTAACAAAGACAGAGGCACGTCTCGATTTTTGTCCTTTTCTCGGGGATGGCGTGCTACGCCCACACTTAGTGATAGACAAATCGTCTCAACGTTACATAGGATTATCGATCAGTTTGTAAGAGGTCGCCAGTGTCACCTTCAGGCACGTGTTACCATTAGTCACGCAATGATAAATGTTTAGATAAACACTAGATTCATATCTATGATTAGGTTTTGCTCTCAGTTTCGTTTGATAAGAATCATAATCGGTAAATGAAGCGCATCTAATACTGAAACGGAGAACTCAGACCATCAAACTGAACCACTTTCACTATGGAGCCTACCTCGGGAAACGCGAAAAATAATCAGCTGTCCCATACAAAACTGCTGTACCTACCCGACTAAAATGTATCGGACAGCTGATTTTAGTAGGCTCCATAATGAAAGTTGTTCAATTTGATGGTCTGAGTCACCGTTTCAGTATTTGCTTGAGTATGGACACTCCTTGCTCATCGCCATTTTTTACCTCATAGATAGAATATGTTCTTGATTAACAATTTAACGCAAAGGATACTTATTAGGGTTCCGTACCCAAAGGGATATTATTAAGCTTACGCTGTCCGTCCGTCTTACACCTAAAGGGCTATATATCTTTTGAACCGTAATAGGTGATGCATGGAAATTTTCATAGAATATGTGTTACAGTTTATAATTTTGGATTTGCTAAAACATAACAAACAAAAAGTAAAAATTTTACGAGGTCTCCAATGACGTCAGGAGTACGATTTTTGAATCTCATACGTTGAACTCACCAATTGACAATGTATGGAGATTTTTGGTTATAAGGGCTTGGTCAATGACCAAATAGCTACTGCGACCTAGATAGATCTATTGTAGCTAAATGTATGGAGATACGCATCTTTCTACTGCTGATTTGACTTTCAAAAATTGCACTCCTGGAGTATGATTTTTGAAACTCAAATCAGCAGTAGAAAGATGCGTATTTCCATAGTAATTTTGACATTTTCAACTGCTGAGCTCAGCGAATGAGATTCAAAAATCGCACTCCAGGTCCTCATAGGTACAAGAATCGTGTTTTTGGTACAAGAATCGTGTTTTTGGTACAAGAATCGTGTTTTTTCTACTGCCTCCGTGGTCTAATGGTTAAGAGCATTGGATTGGGCTCTCGACACGGAGGTCGTAGGTTCGATTCCCACGGATTCCTAGGTATATGTCACTTTGTGCGTTTTTCCCCAGTTGGTTAGGACATTGCAGGCTGAATAACCTGATTGCCTGAAAAGAAAGATGATTCTGTGCTTCGGATGGCACGTTAAGCCGTTGGTCCCGGCTACAATCACTGGTGGTAGTAGGATTTACATAAAAACCACTTCAGAGGCCGTAAGGCGGTCTGAAAAAACTCTGACACCAGGGCTTGCCCACACTATATAAAGAAGGATTTTTTGTTTTTGTTTTTGCTTTGTCGTAAAAACGGAAATACATACAAGCGTTAAACTTAGTATGATTATAGAGCATTCTCTAAACTTCTAATGTAAAACAACAAATTATAAAAACCGGCTAAGTGTGTAACGGGCTCGCGCTGAGAGTCCCAGAGAAAACATTTTTTTTATAATATATTGTGTGGTGGTACGGAACCCACGGTGCGCGAGTCCGACTCGCACTTGGCTGGTTTTTAAAGTGTACGCAGACGAAGTCGCGGGCAAAAGCTAGAAAGCTATAGTAGCCCAGTCATTTTATGGTTTTAGCCGGGACTAATTAATAATTGATATTTTTTTTCGGTTCAGTATTTAAGAACAAAAAGCTTAGAAATGTACCGAAATTAAGATAATGTCATGTCAGCAACAGCCCCAAATTTTAAATTTAGCATTTATGTCGTTCTAAAAAAACGAATGGTAAATTTTTTTTGCCAGTTTCTAAGGCTTTACCATTAAGTATACATACTTCAAACATGGTGTAAATATTTTTGTCTACTTAGAAGAATATCTCATTTTTTCAATGTCAATGCCTATTCTATAGCTCAAAAATAATTTGTATCGTTGAATGTAATCAAAATGAGTGCATTGGTATTAATATTATTAATTTAAAAGCCTTCTGGGTGATACAATTTTGATTTCTATGTTGCGTAGCAAATTTTTTTTAATGTTTTCAGATAGTCTTTTTGTCACTAAATGGTGCCACTGACAATTTAAAAGTCCAATTAATAATTACTCCACACCCCTCCTAACAAAACTCCGTAAAATGACTGGCCTATAGATGTATAACCAGTATGGACAGCATATTGTTTAACTAAACAGTGTGTGTTATGCATAGTTTCAATGAATGCTGAATTATGATATTCCATGGAATCACATTGTTAGGAAATAATGAACAATGTATGTTATTTTAATAGCCACGCCACGCTCGCTCGTGAAAGAGAACGTTTAGTTTGAGCTTATGTAACTGTTCAAAATATACAATGCGTTTCATGAACACTGTATTAGTATAGCCAATTCTTAGAATTCGCCTTTTTAGGGTTCCGAAGTCAACAAGAAACCCTTATTGTTTTGCCATGTCCGTCCGTCCGCGGCTTAGCTCAGAGACGCTTAATAGTAGAAAGCTGTAATTTGGCATGGGTATACATATTAACCACGCCGACAAAGTGATATAATAAAATCTTGATAATATATTTTTTTAGGTTACCTCCCCTACACGTGAAGTGGGGATGACATTTTTTTGTCCTCGTCTATCCCATGTTGTGGGGGATCGTTAAAGAGGACTTTTAAAAATATGGTGGGTGTGGGTTTTTCGATTTAGGTATCCGTAAGCGAAATATTAAGCTTTAAAGCTAAAATTTTTGTTAGAGTCAAGGCCCCCCCCCCCCCCCCCCCTCTCCCGGCTAAACGGTTGTAGGTAGAAACCGGTCAAGTGTGTGTCGGGCGTGAGTCAAAGATACCGGAAAAATAATATTTGTTATGTAATTATGGCGGTACGGAACGGTTCGTGAGTCCGACTCGCACTTGGCCGGTTATTATTGCCTCTACTATCTTATAATGTCTATATTTGCTCCCTTTATTTCCCCAAGGAAGTAAATAAAAGTGTAAATCTTAAAGTCATTATTTAAATAAGATTTTTTTTTGCAGGTTGACGGCCTCCAGGAAGCAGAGAAGGGAAAGAATTCCCTAGGTACGACGAAGAAGGGCATAGGACCGACGTACTCCTCCAAAGCTACTCGCAACGGCATCAGGATCGGAGACCTGCTCGGAGATTTCTCTGTTTTCGAGGAAAAGTTAGTATTCTGCTAGAGTTTGCCCGCGATTTCGCCAGCATCGGTTCCCGTCTTCGTTATTTCAGTAACTTAAGAGGCTATGTGAAAAAATAGGATTCTTCAAAGCGTCACATATCACGAAGTACTAACATTAGGAGTATGATTAGCGGGATATGTGTAAATTGAACATATAATTGAAGTTTTGATTAGAGCCAAAACACGATTAAGAAACATTTTCTCGATAGAAAAACAAGCCAAAGCAGCTTCAGTCTTTATCGATATACGCTTGGAACTGCTAAACGGTGAATAATAGAAACACGAGACTTGATTTAAAAATATTTTTACATATTTTACAAATTTTGATTAGAGCAGAATTGAACTTACATAAATAGTACAATCACTAGTAAATAAAGTTTGTTTTACGCTTGCATCGTTTCAGGCGCGCGCGCCGCCCCATCTCTTTCTCTCGCATCAGACAGTAATATAAGCTATCACACGCCCATTTCGCTTCAATTATTTTTCGACATAGGCCCTTAATCTACGATACAAATCAGGTGATGTAATCTCCGTTATAGCAAAAAAATTGCTTGTGTGGGGATATTCCGCTCTTCTATAATTATTAGAAATGGTAGATCAAGTTAACAAATACTAAAAAGGGAAAAAAAATACTAATAGATAAAAACAGATGGTTAAGGCGGTTGCAGAGGGGTCCATTTTATACAAAACGTTGACGCACAATACGCGTAAACGGTAGTAATATATATAACTTTTTATATATGGAAAAATAGTTTGGAATATCTAGATGCCGCGTAACGAATAACATTTGCAATTTATAAAATAATTACGAAGATATAAAGCTTTGAAGTTTTTCATACAAAATTTTAAAAGCTTTATATCTTCGTAATTATATTATAAATTGCAAATGTTATTCGTTACGCGGCATCTAGATTTTCTAAACTATTTTTCCACATATAAATTATTACTTTTATTAATTCCGTCTACGCGTATTGTGCGTCAAACGTTTGTATGGACTGAAACCACCTTAAGTTTATTATGTTATGTCAGAAAATTAATTTGAAAACGTTACAAGTGTACATATAACAACGTTCACTATGAAGCCAACTTCGAAATCGCGAAAAAAAATCAGCTGTCCCATCCCTACATTGGAGTCGAGTCGGTACAGCAGATTTGTGTGGAACAGCAGATTTTTGTCGCGTTTTCGTAGTTGACACCATAGTGAAAGTTGTTCAGTTTGATGGTTTGTAGCACCCCCTTAAGTATTACTAGGGTGTTTTGTTACACCCTGTGTACCAGTTTTCAAGTCTAATCACTAGCTTTCAAACTCAAAAAGTTTCATCAAAATCGGCCCAGTAGTTTTTACGTGATGCTCGAACAAAGAGACAACATCCCAAAATCACACTTCTGTTACAGTTTTATAATAGTGTAGATTATAAAACTGTAACAGAAGTGTGTCTTGTCAATTTTATCATTGTAATTCATACAGATACACGGATGACTAGGATTTCTTTTTGGTACCTAGCCAATGTTTATGTTTTTACATAAGATGCAGTTGAAATGCCGTCGGAAATGACGTGCGAGGTGGCCTTTACTGTGCTGACATGTGTATAGAAAGTTTGACTACTTCCTGGTATAAATTGCAATATATTTTAATGGGCTAGGAATGTTTTAAATATGTTTTTCATATATATTTACTGCATATTAAAATTGAAAATCATCAAAATCGATTTGGTCTCTAGAGTGCCACAAAGGAACAAACTTACATAGGCTGATAAACACATGTAAGGTACCTTTCATGTCTTATTTTTCTTCTTCAGATTCAGAACGCTAGCAGCGAACTACAAGCGAATGTTTCCGTCTCTCGAAGTGGAAATAGAGTCGGAGCTGGTTAAATACAAGGAATATGCTGAAAAGATCCGTCCATTAGTCCGCGACACCGTTTCATATCTACACAAGGCGATCAAGAGCGGCAGGAAAGTGTTGGTGGAGGGAGCCAACGCCGCCATGTTGGATATCGACTTTGGTTTGTTTATGATTCTTTTGCTATTTTAATGTTCACTTCATTATAAAAGTTGTTCAGTTAGCACCTCTTTTAAATATGTAAGTAACGCATTTACTTTTATACCATATATACGTAAATCAGTATGCATGTATCATATGTAGTATAATTTAACAAAATTATATGTTTTTCTCCCTTTCCGTAGATGCAACATACAGCCACCCAGTCCCAGTTCAAATCACTTTGAACCTTCAACTACTAACATTTAAAATCTTTCATTGCAGGCACCTACCCCTACGTGACGTCATCGAACTGCAGTATCGGAGGCGTATGTACCGGTCTCGGTCTTCCTACCAACGTGATCGGTGAAGTTCTGGGCGTGGTGAAGGCTTACACTACTAGAGTGGGCGACGGACCCTTCCCTACCGAGTTGAATGATGTTAGTACTGTTGAATTAGTGCTTAGTGTGCTGGTGTCCGGATTAATAGCATTAACCCAGTTGGGTGTCGTAAAAGAAGACTAATTCCTTCAGGCGTCTTCACACATCTTTGAAGCAAAATTAAGTGGCAAGCTGCACCTGACCCCACCTCTGATCGTTTCGGTCTCCCGTTCCGTTAGACGTAGGGGACGAATAAGTTCAAAATATCTTGCGTACCTGACTGCTTTTCTAAAGATTAGCACTGTAGTCGAAATCGACTAGATCCTTCAATCATCATTAGTTCTTAATGTGATTGGTGTAAGGTTAAAATCGTGACAATCGTGGAGTTTCGATACTTTTATATATATCATGGGTATGCGCAGTCACTTCTCCAATTGGTTACCAAATTAGTCCTAGCGTAACACAAATTTACCTATTTATAAAATTGTTTTTCTCTACGTTTCCAGGAGACTGGTAAGCTGCTGCAAGAGCGTGGGCACGAGGTGGGCGTGACCACGAAGCGCGTGCGCCGCTGCGGGTGGCTCGACCTCGTCGTAGTGGGCTACACCGCCATGGTCAACGGATATACCTCGTTAGTTTACTATTTTTAGACGGCCCGGTAGTGAACCTGCCTGCTCCATATACGGTCCATATTTGTATGATGAATATTAATATTTGTACCCGAGTCATGGATGTTTGTATCTATATTTATGTATTATATAAGGTCTAACAAAATTAGGTGAAACTATTTTAAGGAGATGATCAGCGGAAAAAAAATCTGCTGTCCGATACATTTAGGTCGAGTAGGTTTGTATGGAACATCTGATTTTTTTTCGCGATTTCGATATTAGTCCTATAGAGAAAGTTGTTCAGTTTGATGGTCTAAGCACCCCTTTAAAATAGTTTCAACTAATTTAGTTAGACCTTATATATCGTTGTCTAGTCATCGTAATACAAGTCCAGGCTAGATTCTGGTGCTTTAAATGTGATAATGTCCAAGATATTTATTATTCATTTTATACACGGTAAACAGTTGAACATCTTTCCCTTAGAAACCTATTAGAAAAGGTATCATTTGGATTAAATATTGTTTTTTTAGTATGAATATCTAATGAACGTTTATTTCAGGATATGCCTGACGAAGCTGGATATTCTGGACACACTAGACGAGATCAAAGTGGGCGTAGCATACAAACTGAACGGAAAGAAGATTGACTACTTCCCTTCCTCCATGACGGAGCTCAGCAACGTTGAGGTGATTATTTGAAACTTAGGGTCGATTCACACCAGAAGAGCATCGAAGAGGCTCGCAGCGGCAATCTTATCGCTAGTGACTTAAGGTCAAATTTATTTGGACGTCATCGACGTGGCGTATCGCTCAAATTAATGATGGAATCCGAGAAAACCAATTTTTAATATTTATGTTGCAGGTTTTTATTTAATTTTTCGTTCGTTATAATTTTGATTCTTATTTAGCAGTTGGGTAACTATTATCTGACTTCATGCCAAATTTCGATTCAATAGGTTAAAAAATGATTGAGTAGAATGTACGAAAGTATAAGGGTTCTTTGTATGACTACGGAACCCTAAGGGTGCCTGTCCATTGACACAGAGCTAGCTCATTAACCAATTAGCTCCGAAATTTCATGTAATCTTATTTTCAAACTCCGTTTCTCCGCTCCGCCAGCTAGCTCCGTATCAATGGACAGGCACTCTAAAAAGCCTCTAAAATTTCAGCCTTGTGTCGTGGGTAACTAAAGAAAAATTACAGGCGTAATTTCGACAGGTGTGTTCCTCACTAAGACTTAAATTAACCTGCCATGTTATTAAAAACAGTCAGCAATGTGTCTGTTCGTCGCAGGTGGAGTACATAACGCTGCCGGGCTGGGCGACCCTTATAGAGGACTTCCGGGAATACGACCAGCTGCCCGAGCAGGCAAAGAAGTACATCTCCGCCATCGAGGACTACCTACAAATACCTGGTGAGGGTTACCATTGGTTTTTGTATTCAGCTAGGATGGATAATTCTGGTGGAATCAGTTCGGTGTCCATCACAATTTTATCTGAAACTACTTGACGTATGGCCTCCCCTTTACCCTTATCCGTGAGAGGAGGCCGGTGCAGTGGGATGTCATCATCACCATCTCAGCCAATGGATGTCCAGTGATGGATAAAGGATCGCCACAACGACCGGTCCTGCGCTGCCCTCATCCAACGGGTTCCCGCCGCCATCACCAGGTCGTCCGTCCATCTTGTGGGGGCCTACCCACGCTACACTTTCCGGTACGCGGTCACCACTCGAGAACTCTTCGGCCCCATCAGCCATCGGTTCTGCGAGCAATGTGCCCCGCCCACTGCCTAAAGTGGCAGTGGCAATTTTGCAATTTAGCAGTAGGACATGTAGATGATAATGATTTGCCACAGTAATGATGACAGCTCGGTTTTGATTTTGAGACTATGGCGAGTGAAATTACAGTACCTTCAATGTCATCGTGTGGCATATTTATGAGTTGAAAACCTCTAAAAAAACCATTAAATGTAGCTGATTAATGCCACAAATTCCCGCTCGGGATCCAATACCTCGTTCTGCGGTCGTAGCAGGGCAGCGCGATGTAGCGCTATCACACCTAGACACTCTTTCTATTGGCGCGCGAATTAACTAGATAAAAGGAGTGATGTAGCCATTATGCTACGGCCTCTGGATTATTAATTTCTTTAAAATAATAATGAGGGAAAAGATGATCAAAAAGATGCCAACACATCTTTTGATGGAATATTTCATTATTTGTTGATCATTTTATTCGATAATTTGAAACTGTTTACGTCTGACATGGTCGTATGGGCTCGATCCCTTGGCCTTTGATGAAAAAAGCAGGCACAGTCTTGACATGATTTTGACAGGATCTCGCGAACGTCTCTATGAAGCGATAAAAATGCCATTTGTTTTTTAGGAACTGAATTTCAAAAAGAAAAGAAAAACGCTCATTAATAATGACTAATACTTACTAATTATTTTCAGTGAAATACATCGGCGTCGGTCCTGACCGGGAATGCATCATCTCCGCGCGTTAACACACGCGCCACCTAGCCTCACTTGTTAACTATAAACTTAGTATAATGCGAGCACGCCACGCGCTGTGCGTTGTTAATTAATAATGAATGTTTATCCTACTACTGTATGTTAACGTCCTTAGAACTACGGAGGGTCGGTTCGAGTTACTCTATCATATTAAAACATACGCGGCAAAGTATTTCAACTTAGTTGAGACTTAACACTGAATAAACAGAAAACAGTATGATTTAGAGCCATAATTATGACACAGCCAAGCTATTTTTGAGCGTAGGCGTTGACGGAATAAATCGGGATATCGCCGCGACATCGCTGCGATATCCGACATAAATATCGAAAATAAAAAACAATACCTTATACCTAAAAACCCGAGTCAATTTAATAAAATATAAAGAATTTAAAGCGTCCGTTAGCCTCCCTGCGAAAAATAGGTAACGTGAAAAGGGAACTACGGCTGAAAGCCTTTCAAATAACATTCTCGTTAGAATCAGATGCTTACTTGATGTTGTGATTCATGTTTGAGAATTGCTATAAATAAATAGGTAATAAAACAGTATTCACATAATAAGAATTAATTTGACACAGATGATAGGGTCACATCACAGCACTCGTAGATATTAATGGAATAAAATATATATTTATATAATTAAATATTTAATGTTGATGCCGCCAGATATGGCATTGATTTGATAAATAAAGGAAACTACTATCAATTAATTCATGTAGCAGGGTGTCAGGCTAGATTCTGGTACTTTAAATGTGACTTAGATAAATTTTATGACAGTGTTCAAGATATTTATGTATCAACTACCCCAGGAGGCCGATCGCGCCTATTTAAAACATCACAGTTCCTTATTCAATTTAGTCGTAAACACATTGCAATCCACTTACTATTCAGCTGTGTGCTGAATTCCATATCGTGCTAAACTTGACTTATATACTATGTGATTGAGACAGCCTGAAACGTCTCAGCGATCTATCAAATGGCTGTCTTGAGCTGTCAAATGATTAGCGCGATACCAAATGTATAAAAAGTTGTGAGTCGGTTCAATGACGTTTCCGTGGAGATTTATCTAGCGCGATTAGGCCCGAGTTAACCGAGTAATATTTTTTTACCAATCGATTCGATCAATCATGTTGTTTAGTTCAATTATTTAGGCCAATTTTTAACCTACGTATTGGCTTGTCTACAACTTGTCTATGAACTATAGGCGACACTCTTTAGGCGCAAAACTGATTGAAAATGTCTCGTGCCACTAAAAAGCTTTAGATAATGAGACATAAAAAAACATCTAAGAATAAAATCCACAGCCAAGACTTTTTTCATCTGTTTTGTGTCTTAAGGCCATTTTAGCCCGATTATCGGTTTTAGAATACTTTTACCACTGAATTTATTAATACAATCTGTTGACTATTGAGTTGTTTGGGATCATAAACGCTCATAAAATCCAGACACAGTCGAAAATCCATTTTCTGGATTTCATGTCCGTTTTTGATCCCAAACAACTCAATTGTAACTAGTTTGGTTACTATTTGTATTTGGTGCTTATTTATGTACTTATGTATTACCAGTGTTGTTAAAAAAGGTAACTACAGATTTGTGTGTAGAATTTTATTAAAGGAATAACACATTTCGATTTGTTATGCAGGCTATACACATTCGGGTAGGCACTATTCGTCATAGAAACCGCTAAATCTAGCTTATATCTGGAGAGATTTCTTCCATCAAACTGAGGAGTACTGTCTAGTTATTGGTTTTGTTCAATAAATATGCCGAAACGAACTTTGTGTACAGCACAGCATTTCTGTAGTTAAAATTACATGAGTAAATATCACACAGAGCAAAGCTTCATACAAACGCGGTACGATTAGTACACAACTAGTTCACCCGCGGACAAAACGAGCGAGCGAGTCAAGTGATCATTTTGACCGCTCCATAGAAACATTGTCTTTAGGTATATTTACTCATTAGTAATTAAAACACAGTGCATCGGTACTTATTGTAAAAAGGGATTTTTTAACAGCAATATTAAATTAAAAATAGGACCTAGTTTTAACAGCCTTATTGATTATGCAGGTGGGATAATAAGTATCACCAATTATTGTATTCCTTCTCGACTGGCTCTTTGAGTATTATCTGACGCCATTGACTAAGATGATTCCTAAAGGTGCGATTAGTGAGAATTTTTCTTTATTTTTAAGTTCAGTTTTATTTTTAATTATTTTTTAACAGTGGTATTTCCATGTTCTTTGACACTAATCAAATCTTAATTTATAATAATTTGTTTTATTGAAAATAAAACTGCACTCAGTTTGAAGCGACGTGTTTTCAGGACACGTCGTGTTCCATCTTCAAAAGAACTGTTTTTTGTCGTCAGGGCATTTGGGGCTAGGCCCGGTATTCACCAAAGCTGAGTGGAGCGGATATGTGTAAAATCAACCTATAAATAAAATAGCTTGATTTCGACACGCGAGGAAAATTGTGAGCTAATTGATTGGCTTATTTAACACAGCTGTGTGAATTCCGGGCATTGATAAATTTACCCAGCCCGCAGGCCTAGCAATCCTAGCATGCCACTTTGAGAAAACGAGAAAGTTCGGGATGTTCCTCTGTCTTTTATTTTACAGAAAAATGAGCGAGTATTTGCGACTTTAAATTTTGTCATGCTAGCACTACAGATCTGACACGGGTATGACGTGAGAACGCTTGTTTATAGGGTTCTGTAGACAAATGGCATAAAACAGAAACCTTATTTCAAAACGCTGAAGTAGTTTTAAACTGTAGATGCGTTTCCTGTGCACAAAACAGAAACTATCGAAAAACAATTAAGTAGCACGTAATTTTTAATGTTTTTATTTGTTTGATTCAGTTTATATTTTGTACTAACTTTATTTAAGTCTAATCACATTTCCAATTTTATAATGAAACTTGGGGAAAAAAACAAATGACCATTTTGGAATTGAAACTTGTTTTAAAGAATTATTAATTTGTATATGAAAGTCCCATTCCAAAGATGTTTTGAGAAATCTTAGAGGTACTTACTTACATTAATCGATAATCATTGTTTTGCTTTTACAACATTCTTTGAGGCGTGTTTATGTGATATCTATATTTGTATTAATTGTAAATATTTCAATACAGTTATATGCCAATAAATGGTTTATTCTTCTATTTGTTTTGTTTTATTTTGCTTTAGCCAGTGCCCTGCAGTTAGATTACATTGAAGAGCGAACCCGGCTGAAGGTACCCGGCGGAAGTAGCATGTATAGGGTGCAGACAACGCTATTGATTTAGGTTGCCACCCGCATCTATTCCTTCCTTTCTTTGATTCCTTCAGTTCGTTCACAGGAAAAGTAAGATAAGTCACTTACAATTTTACGAAGGTTCAGTTATAATTATAAGACTTAAGAAAATAACGTTGAATTGGATTTTTTTCTTTTGTTGGTGGCACTCTGGAAGCTGGCATAGGTATTGTTATTTTAGTATCAACTAAAGTCCTTGATCGCACTATATCACGAACTAAATGGTCCTCATGCTATTTCTATTGATTCTCTTTTCTGTGTAGACAACTTGTGGACGCGTAAAGACTGATGATGATGTGATACAGCTACATTTAGGGTTAAAACTCATCTGGCATCGCATTTTTTCACGCTCCATCCTTTTAGCACTCAGAACCGTCATTTGTTAGGCCTCTGCCTCGAATTTTGCGGGCAGCGGGGCGGCGGCGGCGGCGCGGGAGCGGCAGGATCTTATGCGTAAAATCAAATGGACCGGTTCTCGAAAACAGCGGCATGGCAGCGGCGCGGGGGCGGGCAACTAGCGGTGCACTCCAGTCAAGCGGTATGCGCCGCGCCGCCGCCGCCGCCCCGCTGCCCGCAAAATTCGAGGCAGAGGCCTTAGAGCGAGAAAGATAGCGGGAACGCGGCAGCACCGCCAGTGCTGCGACCTTTCTCGCTCTAGCAAATGACGTTCCTGAGCGACATAAAAGGATCTATAGAGCGTGAAAAAATGCGATTCTGTGCTGCCAGATGAGGTTAAGGAACAAGATTAAAACCAACACAGATTATTATGCATTCACCTAAAACTAAATTAAATTAAACAAACTGATAAGCGTATACATTTTAATTACATTCAATCATTCTATTTACTTAACTCAGTCATTATCATTAACTCATCATAATTCGACAATTTAATTTTATTTACATTCCAAAAAACAATACATCTTATCCTAAACTAATTTGAGGATCCATTACAATTTTTACAAGTATCATGAACTAATGGCCGTAAATAATGGGTTTTAAAATGCCTATGAGCGGCGCACACTTGGCGAAGCGCATAGCAAAGCATTTATCCACTGCCAAACCATAATCGACTTTGCATTCATTGAAATAACATCGAAAATCAGTTATCACAATTTCTCTTTTGAGTGTTTCGAGCCTCAAGTCTCTTTGGCGCTCTAAGGGACTAGTAGTTAATGTTATTTAAATGCAAGCAAAGTCGATAATGGTTTGGTAGTGAAAAATGCTCAATTCTGCTGCTCTTACAGTGGGTCAATTCCCACTGAAAGAGCAGGGACCGGAAGCGCGCGGCATTTCACCTAGCATATTGCACTTTATCTACAGTAAGATAGTTCAACCCCTGCGGCGTGGCTAGCCGTTCTGTCACCTCAACTGACATTTACCTTATCTCTAAATACATAGAGTTCAATATGCAAACTAAAATCTTGCGCGCTGCCGCCCGCTGCTCTGGCAGTGCAAATTGACCCAAATGTAGAAACAGGTACCGAAATTACGCAGCGTAATTTCGACAGCTAATCATTTTACATCAAAAATTTAACCAACATTTCACCCTGGTGTGACGGGGGTAATTGAAACAACATTGCAAGCGTAATTTCGGCACCAGTCACTACTTAGCTCTGTTCCAATAATAATTGATAGCATAATATTTTAAAATAATGAAAATAATTACTAATTATACATTGTACATAATTTAAAAGATATTACAACATGTTGTTGAATTTGTGATGGCCTAATAAAATAATGTTGATAACAAGAATTGATTTTGTACCAAAAATTCTAAAAAAAAAAAGTTTCAAAATATGGCGAGTTTGTTGCATAACGGAGGGATTCGGACTATTTCGGATTGCATGAATTCACTGAATTGATCTAACTATTACCAATACCTACAGAGATAAAGCTTACATCATGTGACTCGCTCGCCCATAGATAGACCACTGGCTAAGTTTAGTACACGGGTGGCGTGTAGGCGAATTCGTCGGTGAAAGGTCACGCACACACTGCCGTAGCTTGTAGTAGTTTAGCTATCTTAGCGCAACAGTAGTTGACTGCATCTCACATTTTTAAAATAAAAATTTTCATAACTGGATAAACTATAAACAGCATCGAAACGACGACAAAAAACAATGTCGTCACTATTCATTATTTGAGTCGTTTGGTATTCAATGATGATACCAAACAACTCATTTAGTACAATTTTTCATACATAACGCGCGTTTTGATGTTTGATAAAGAGTTGCTGATTTGACTAGTTGGAAACTCGCGGATTGTAAGAAACTGTCAAGTCTCTGTCATTGAATAATTATGTATAGAACAGACAACGCGAACAAAATCTGTGCACCACGATCAGCAGTGTTACAAAAATTTACCTGTGACAGCAGGACGGGGCGATGCGTAAGAAATAAGAGCGACAGAGACAGGACTTATTATAGTTTGCATACTAGAGGAAACTGTAGGTTCAGCTCAATCACATCTTTTGAATACTTATATTTCATTTACACTCGACAATCTCTAGGAATAACTTACAACTCACTTTTGCTATTTTACAGGAGAGCACGTCAAAAATGAAATTATTTATTGACTTGCACCTTGCGATTTGAAGTAATAAATTATTGATTGATTGGAAATTATTATGGAGCGTGGATTTCGGTTTTCCATACTAATATTTGCACCCCATTTCATCTCCGAGCCGGCGCACCAATGCGCAGCTAAGAACATTTTTCCCTACCAAACCATTAACAACTTTGCTTGCATTGAAATAACATCGAAAATCAATCAACACAACTAATGACTGAAAGTCGCTTCGATGCTCTCGGGGATTAGAGTAAGACTAAGGTTACACGTTCAGTCTCGCGTCAGATTGGTCCATCAGTCTGATCACGTATATTTAATATGAAGGGAAACTGATATACTGATACCATGTTAGTCGGGTCAGTCTCGCGTCGTTTCCCTTCAAATCAAATATACGTGACCAGACTGACGCGAGACTGAACGTGTAACCTTAGTCTATTGATTTTCGATGTTATTTCATCGCAAGCAGAGTTGGTTTGGCAGCGAAAAATGGTTTGCGCTGTGCTTCGCCAGGTGTGCGCCACGCACTTCAGAGTCACGTTTACGCCGGCGCGGGTGGTAAGCGTCGCGGGCCAGCCGAGAGCTAGGTGTTGCCTTGTATCGTTTCACAGTGAAAACTGACCCACGTAGTTTAATTTCATAGTGTGAACCGCGCGCTTACCACCCAAACCGTATTACACGTATATACTGTATTATTATGTATATTCCCATGGTTCTATCTTCAGCTGTTTAGTCAGTCAGTTATACGGAATTGTTTTATACAATTTAACTTTGAAATACATTGATTCGACGCAAACAGAAAGCAAGTGTAATCCTAGGGAGTGTTCCTTTTATTTTTTTCCATTCTCGTCACCTAATCTCTGCCAGCCGGCGATATATTCCTCTCCCTCTTACTCTTACACTTAGGCTTAGGGCGATGGCGGTCACGCTTGCGGCTGGATGAGGAGCATGATGAGGAAGGGCTGGAATCAGGCGGTGAGCCAGCTTCCTCGGCGGTCAGGCCGATGGTCTGTGACTCTGGGGTCGAAGGATCAAGGACGGTGTTGCGGAGGGCACGACGTTGATCTTCTGAGTGTTGGGGGCAGCGGGTTGACCTGGAAGATAATGTAGCAATTTTAAGTACATCCAACATTATATGATACACGAAATGCGCACGCCTTTCACAGTATAAGAATACTACATACTGTACAGACATCCCTGCCCACCACCAATTTTAACCTCACCCCCGCTTGGTAGGTAGGGTAGCTGAAAATATAGACCATTGCGTATTCCTGTCTCGCTCGAACTAGCTCGCTCACAATTAGACCTAGCGATGAATATAGTATAATAGATAAAATCACAAATACAAATATAACTGATTTTACCCGCTAGGGGCTCACGGACTGTACGAGCAAGACGGCGCATATGCCAACACTTTCTTATCTATGACGCAGCTCTTTTCCAGCATCGCGAGTTCGTTCTATGAAGTGCCAGGGGTGTGGTATAGGAGTAGAGTCCAACATACCTAGTGCATAGTTTTTTTGTATGTTCAGAGACAACACCACAAATCTGCAGCAATAGGTTTTTCTTCTCGTTAGCTGTCATCGTCTCATACGTTGCACCACCGTCATTGGGATCTGAGTTCTGAGTACCATTGTTTCTGTTACCGCTGAAAATAAATATACATACATACATTCATAAAATCATGACCATAATCCTTTTCGGGGTGGTCAGAAACATTGCTACTAACAACTAGCTAACTTACTAACTAACTTTGCACAACTACCAACTTCAGTTTAATAGTATAGTTTTGTATATAAAAAAAAAAAAAAGTATGGCAGTGTTTGATGTAATTCCTTGTAGGCAGGGGTCGAAATTATCAAGATAATTATTTTGTTTGATAATTATCCAAGATGATTCTTAGTTTTGAGTTAAATTTATAACAAAAAGTTCTAAAATTGAAATTTTTCTTTAGTGCACTCGTATTCGGGCCAACCAGCACCTAGTCCTCGGCATTTTCGTTTTGTATCACAATGGATAACAAGTTATTGAGAAAAACAACAGAAAACAGTTAGAATAACTATTTCGTGTTTATGAGCTTCTTATTTCGCAAATTGTGATTGGATACACATGCCGTGACATTGCTAGTGAAAGCTTTTTCTTTTTGATAATTATCCTTTAGAACCCTGCTTGTAGGTATATAAATTGACACAATTTTGCAAAATAAGCCGCCCTTTCTGCTTTCTATATCAAATCCCTAACACAGCCGAAATATCTGAAACCTTGTAAGAACGTAGGTAAGAACACATAAAAACAATGTTTGATTTTAGATAGCCTTTAGAATAACAGCAGGGAAAAGCAAGTCAGATAAATAAAACACATACTTATGCATCTTATTAGGCTTCCTATTATTGTTATTCTTGATCCTGCGTTTCCGTCGCTCGCTCTGCAGGGAGCCGCCGGCCCAGTCGGCGTCGTCTTCATCATCACTCAGTAGCCCGGCGTACGATGTCGGCTCCCGACTATTTGAAGCTATACGCCGGGACGCTATCCGAGAGCTGTTGCGACCCATACCTGAGGAAAAATTGGGTTTCATTCTTATTTCTATAAATTTGTTTTAAGGTTTTCGTCATCCATAAGAAAGAGTATCTAGTACTACTAACAGTACGGACCGTACTGTATGTATTACTATGTGTCCGTACTACGGACACTCCGAGTACCTACTACCGAGTAATTTGTTGGCCTTATTGAGATATTTCGTTAGGATTATATGTGGTGAAAATACTAATCCATTTCTTCTAGCCTACGTCCCACTAAACGTACCCATGGCACAAAGACATGCCTTTCGTCCATGCTAACACCCATTTTTTGCGGTACCTAAAACAAGAACTGTACTGTATCCATGTCACATACACCACTGTACGAGGCCTTGAAGCTCATGAACACTATCGTATACCTTGATCTGGTGGACATTTTTGCGGACTCGGAATCTAGGCTCCAACTGTCAGCCGGACGATATTTAGGCTTAGTATCAGCTAGAAGCTCGGTGGTGGATATTTCCCCGATTGCTCTTAACTATGATTAAATATTTTGACATGTATAATAATTATGAAAATGACTATAAAATGTAATCTAATATTCTTTGACATGCATTTCTAATTCTAATTTAATTTGTTCTAAATGTTATAAATTTTTTATTAATTTTTCCATTTGTATGAAATGGCAAATTGGCAACTAAGTTTCCAAAGTGTGCCCATCCATAGCGACTGCCAGTCTAGGGCAAGGCACAGCCCCACAAACTGGTATAGAATCATCGCTCTGCTTAACAGAGTCAGCCAACCAGCATCAGTAGTTGAGCTGCCCTTGTTACAGTTGGAAGGTCCAATAAATAAAAATAAATAACGCTCTCATGCACATTCATTGTAATGATCCCAAATTAAGCCTCAGGCTTTTTACTATGGGACCATAATGACCGAACCAGGATTCAAACCCAGGACCCTGGCTTGGCAGTCCGGCGTGGTAACCATTACACCAACCCGGTTGTAAATTATCTTGTCTTTTCTTATATGACTGGTGGACTCTGAGCACTCAGCAAGACTCATTGCTGGTTAGCAAATGTCTTCACCACAATGATAAGGGAGCAGAATCCAATGGCAAAACAATTGACTTGACTTGACTGAAATGACATAGAGATGGGACATTGTGTTTCATTGTGTTTTCAGGACTGTCAATGCTTTATAGTTTTGATCTTCATTGCTTAATCAACATAACAGATTTAATTTTTATTCTTTAAGATGAGATGACTAACAAATAACACCCCTCTTTTAGTATTTTTCTTATCTACCAATAAAATTCTGATAACTACCCCGACTTAGGAAGTTTACCCTATAACCCCTATTACTGGTGTTTCTGAACACCCAATAGTATAAACTGCTATTCTAATTAAAAGAGGCACTTACCCATGCACTTCTCCAAATGAGGAGCGAATCTAGTCGCTGATACGGGTCTTTCACAGTTTGGACACGAGCAGTTGCTGTCCGGTGTCTTTTTCAGTATTGAAAATCCAAAAACATCACATTCGGGCGAATTCACTATCTTATAGGGTTCCTCATCTTCCTTCTCTCCCTCCATCAAGTCAGTCAAACCTGTCTTCAGCCCATGGTGGACCTCAAACACGAAACCTAAAGTAACATCGTCACAAAGACTGTCGAAGATGAAATTCGCCGCTTCCTCCGCGTTATTCTCATTTTGCATTATTTCAAAGAACTTATGGTTCAAATCGTTCATGCTAAGCTCACTTATTATTGTACTCATGTTTATATTTTTAACTTAAAACACTGTTTTCACAAAATAACACAAATCAAATCATCCATTTTTTTTGACAGACCGATTTTGTTTATTTTTAAACTCGCCAGTCATCACTCGCCAATCACAACTTACCATAGATAACAGAAAGGCTAAAGTCGTGACATTATAGGCGCAGTATTTAAATATTAGGGCCTTAACCCTATTTATAGGCAAATACTACGTTCGCGGCTAGATAAATTTAATACAGTTGCTAAGTGATTTCAATTCCTGAAAATGTCGCAGAGAAACATAGAGAAACATAAAGGTGTAGGTATGTATATTATACGACTATATCTTCATCTGACTACAATACAAAACTAGATAACGAACCACATAAATAATTATCTATGTATGTAAACATTTAGATAAAGTACCTATTCATTGCATACAGAGAACCAACAGAGAACAGAAGCTGCCTGTGCCTACTGACTTGTTCTTATCACCATAATACTTTCCAGAATTAAAATGGTGAGAAATATTATTAACTAATTTCATTATGATGACTACAATGAATTTAATTAGTATTATGGGAGACTCTCATATGATTCAGGAAAAACTCGCTAATTACTTTAGAACGTTTATTCAGTTTATTACATACACGGTTCACTTTAGTTTTACAATCAAAATAAGGTTACGGAAAGCGAGGTGGGTGGAGGCCACGGACGCGTGCGCACACTAGCCGGTCGCTCGGCGGACTGCGGCTGCGCGCGAGAGTCGCGAGCGAGGGGGTCGTACAACGGTGCGGGTTGCGGGCGCGGGCAGTTGTCGCTAGGCAACAACGAATAGCCTACCACGAGAGGCCCTTGTAGGTAAGGTGGACCTTTGGGAGACGCGGTTTACTATATACTCCCCCTCTAGTTCAGGAGGACGCCCTCGTTCCTGGGCTAGCAACCAATCAATTCCTACCTTAATACGTCCATGATTCCTCTTCGGAACGACGGGTTGCAGAGTAGAGTCATCATTACCTTGGTAACGAGTACGATCTTGCAGGTGAAACTTACCGAAAGCATTATCAGGCTGGTCAACCTGCATGGAATATTGTTGTATCACGTTGTCACGTACTATCATCTTATTGTCGTCAGCTTGCATCTTCATCATTTTCTTATCGGGATCCATATGGAAGGGAGGCACTGCTGACACTGTTGCTGGGTGCTCACCTGTTTCGTTCTGTAACTCTGGAGTTGGGACTCCCCCTGGTTTGAAGGTGTGAGCATCTTTAGCGACTACATCAGCGAGGGCATGTCCTACTGCTGGGAAAGCATATAGTGTATGACCGACAATACAATGTTTAGCGGCGGTATTTAACAACGCCGTACCCGAAACTGCCAAAATTTCTATATTGGACATAGGGCGCAAGCCACGGCACCCAGTGGGCAAATCACAATCGTCAGTACATGTTACATCTCCACTAAAGAATACATTAGTACTACTAACACTGGTACAAACATTTTCCATTTTTGAAAAATTGTGGTTACAATCTTTTTCCACTGCACCGACTGAAGGGTTAATACAATATGTTGAAAAATCATATGAATTCGGGACAAAAACATTATCTAAAATATTTGTGGGATGTTCAATTTTTGACAAATTTAGGTTACCACATTTTCCCACTACACCGTCTGAAGGGTTCATAAAACTTGTTGAACAATCATTATACAAATTCGGAACAAAAACATTTTCTAAAATATTAGCTGGTGGGTTAAACTTTAGTGGCGTAACCTCGGTGGGGTTAACATTTTGCCCGCCACCAGTAGTAGGGTTACAAATATTACCGGCAATGTCAACATCACAATTATTGTGAGTTATAAAGTCATCATTAGAATAGTGACTATTACAATATTGTATTTGATGTGTATCATTCGTATTCGTAGTATACATCACTTTTTTATATTTATGAGTAGGATTAGAATTATAGTCCTTAAAATTCAAATTGTAGCAATTTGACGAATTTTGAGTTATATTATTATTTTTGCACTCACACACGCATGAATTTAGGGTTTCTACACTGTTTTTATTGTTATTTTGAGCTTCACCGTACACTACTGGACCTGAGTTGGAAAAACGGAACTCACAGAAGGGAATATTCCCCGAGTCGGTATTCTCGGTAGCAACGCGTGGCGGTGCAGGCGGGGAGGAGGCGGGGCGCGGGGCTGTTGCTAACAGCGCGTGCGGCTCTGCGGGTGCGCGGCTGGGCTGCATGGCAACCGATTGCGCGCGAACGAAGCCGGCATTTTCGTATGCGGAAGTCGACGTCTTTCTCTCCCCCTGGTCGATAGAATTTTCTATGTTTCTAGAATGAGCAGATGTGGTGAAATCTTCGGCGGCGAAGAATGACGGCGTTGGTCTTGGTGTCGACGCTTTGGTCTGGATGTCCATTACGGACAGTAGTATTTCTTTGAAAACTTCAGTTTGCGACCTCTGGAGTGATACTATTAGTGAAGCGGCCCACTCGGGCGTGAAGGTCGTGTCGGCAGCGGCACGTGATGATGCATCGTCGGCGTCGGTGCGAGGCACTCGCGACGTCGGCAGCGGCTCCGCGTCCTTGTCAAAGGAGCGGGAAAATGCAGCGGCGGAGGAAGACGGAAAACGTTGCTCATCTTCTCCACCACAGCGGCAGTCACGGTTCCACGTGATTGGTATTGTAGATACATCACCGGCGTCGGTGCGGGGCACTCGCGACGTCGGCGGCGGCTCTGCGTCCTCGTCAAAGGGGCGGGAATAGGCGGCAGCAGAGGAAGACGGAAAACGTTGCTCATCTTCTCCACTACAGAGGCGGTCAGGGCAACTCGTCGTAAACCACATTGAAGATTCATCACCGGCGTCGGTGCAGGGCACTCGTAGCGTCGGCGGCGGCACCGCGTCCTCATCCAAGGAGCGGGAGTAGGCGGCAGCAGAGGAAGACGGAAAACGTTGCTCGTCTTCTCTACCACTGGGGGGGCGGTCACGGCTTCTCGTCGCGAACCACATCGTAGGTACATCGCCGGCGTCGGTGCGGAGCACTCGCAACGTCGGCGGCGGCACCGCGTCCTCTTCAAAGGAGCGGGAAAAAGCGGCAGCGGGGTCAGACGGAAAACGTTCCTCGTCTTCCCCACTACACAGACGGTCACACCTTCTCATGACCGGCATTTTAGGTACACAACGCACTATATTTCCTCCAAAACGTTGGGCGCCACATATGGGAGACTCTCATATGATTCAGGAAAAACTCGCTAATTACTTTAGAACGTTTATTCAGTTTATTACATACACGGTTCACTTTAGTTTTACAATCAAAATAAGGTTACGGAAAGCGAGGTGGGTGGAGGCCACGGACGCGTGCGCACACTAGCCGGTCGCTCGGCAGACTGCGGCTGCGCGCGAGAGTCGCGAGCGAGGGGGTCGTACAACGGTGCGGGTTGCGGGCGCGGGCAGTTGTCGCTAGGCAACAACGAATAGCCTACCACGAGAGGCCCTTGTAGGTAAGGTGGACCTTTGGGAGACGCGGTTTACTATAGTATTTAATTATGTACCGGGTAGGTATTTAACTTTTTTGTTACCTAATTTAAGCCGCGAACTCCGTAAACTATTTAATATACTTATTTTTTTTTAATTTCAGGTAGTTTTCACGGCTCGCGGCTTGATGCCTCCGGTCTTCACGCCAATCAATGATGACCAAACTGTTAATTATTCGGTCATTCCAAGTTACGCTCAATATTTGGCGAAAAATGGAATTAAATCCGTTTTGGGTAAAGTATAAAGAAGTATTTTTTGTTGTTTAAAGTTATATTCTAAGTATTAAATTTTGTATCCAAGGAACATGTAGGTACTTAAACCTTGTTTGCGCAAAGTATAAGGGCTGATGATGATATGATCTTTCACAGTTGGAGGGACCACTGGAGAACACATGTCACTCAGTGTAGGAGACAGGAAGAAAGTGATAGACGAATGGGTGAAGGTTGCCAAGACTACAGGTCTCCATATCCAGGTCCAGGTCGGCGGAGCACCTCTAGCCGATGTTTTTGACCTGGTACGTTGCGTATAATCATCATCTCAGCCGATGGGCGTCCACTGCTGCTGGACATAGGCCTCCCCCAAGGATTGCCATAACGACCGGTCCTACCGGCCCCCCGGGGGGCTGCCCACGCTGCGCTTTCCGGTACGAGAACCTTTCGGCCATCGGTTCTGCGAGCAATGGGCTCCGCCCACTGCCACTTTAGTTTAGCAATTCTTTGGGCTACTTTGGTTCTTCTACGAATCTCCTCATTTCTTACCCGATCTCGCAGGGAAATTCCGAACATAGCTCTCTCCAGCCCTTTGTTGATTTTCGGCCTTTACAAATCTACTGCCCAACTATTTTGAATACCTAGCACTTATCATTACCGATTTTCTATGATAGAATAGATAATTGTCGCTAGGAAATCAGAGTTCTGACACATATCGATAGACTCGATAATATATAACAGTGACCAATCTAAACGCTACAGACTACCCCAAGGGGTAATTAACTTTATGCTTAGGTCTTGCTTTAGAAAAGAAAATTTATTTTGCGTATTTTATCTGCCTGCCTATTGGATATTTTATCAGTTAAGCGAATTTTCTGTCACATTTACGTAAGAAATGTACACCGATAAAACTTGATCAAAGGGTTTCCTATCTCACACATTTGAAATATTTCAAGATAAAAGTAATATAAAACATTGAATATTTAAATACATTATCAGTACTTATGTAACCGCAGGGGACTTTTATCTTTGTTTACTCTCTTAAGTTAAGATTATGTCAACAAAGTCAACTTATTATCATTTCTGTATACACTGACAAAGTACCTATGTACAATAAACAATTCCTATCACCATCACCTTCGTCCGATCTGAATGCGAGAAATAACAGACCGTAAAATTTAAGGGCATATTTGTCATATCGATGGACCTATTTATTTATGTATGGACATATTATATATCATCATCACATCAGCCTATAAACGTCCCACTGCAGGGCACAGGCCTACCCTTAGGGAGGGTGTATGGGCATTAGTCCACCACGCGTGCCCAATGTGGATTGGTAGACTATATTTGGTACCCATAATTGGGTGTCCATACCTCTCCGCAACGCGCCACCGACGCTCTGTATATAAAAGTTAATTATATATATGTATAGACAAATCTATGAACATTCCGTCCGAGACAGATACATTTACGGAGTTGTGTTAGTCCATTTTTAGATTACTTTTACTCAACGCATTAAACAACGCATGAGTTCTATGGTCTTCGATGCCTTAGGCCCATTTTCGTGGGTCGGATCATCTTGTAACCATGCCTTTCTAATATAGGTAACTAACGAGCCAAGGCTTTTATACGGAACCATTCCAGTTTTTGAACTGACACTGAATAGGAATAGTTGCTACCTAGCTGTTATCTAAATAACTTTTAGTCTTGCTTCTGTAATTAAAACCTTAAAAGATTTCACATGATTCTCTGTATGTGTACTGTAATAAAACTCTTTAAAATACATGTTCCAGGCTTCATACTGTCAATCAGTTGGCGTAGACTCTCTCCTTACTCTGCCAGAGTTATACTTCAAGCCAAGTTCAGTAGCCGAGCTGGTTGCCTATATAGAACTGGTCGCGAGGGCAGCACCTAACCTGCCGGTGTTGTATTATCACATCCCCAGCATGAGCAAGGTGGAAGGTAAGTGATAAAGAATAAAAATAAATTAATATTAATACTGTTTTGGGATGTTTAAATCTCAAACGTTTCTATGAACCTGTTGTTGTACCAATGAGTTTTTCGGAATTTATATACGATTTGTAACACCACTGGCTTTTCGATGAAGTTAATCATCGTGAAGACCTGCATGCTTCAATTTCGAGGCATGTATTGTGCCCACTGTCCATTACAAGTGGCGACGGGCTCACTCTCCGTCACACTGGACAGAGTTTCGGTACTAGTGAAACGTGGATGTTCTGAGGTTTCAGAATAATTCTGACCCTAAGGGAATATAGTCGTGAGCATATGCTTATGCTTTTGTCTTACGGTCTCTGAGAACAGACCCTGCCTGCGGCCTGTGACAGACGGATGGACAGACACCGAGCTGATTCCGTAAGTGTTCCGTTTTGTCAATTTTGGTACGGAACTCAAAAAAATGGAGATGTGTGGCTCGTCGTTTGTTTCACCGCTAGGTAGACAATCAATTTATTTGAACAATCTTATTTTGCGTTAGATGTAAAAATAGCCAAGGACCATTACATAGCTCTAGAGAGTTAGTTTACCTATTCTCGATTCACGTTTAATCAGATAAAAAACATCTTATTCCAGTTAACATGCCCGCATTTGTAGCAGCTGCCACGGCTCGCATTCCTAACTTCAAGGGCATTAAGTTCACATCAAATGACCTGAGTGAAGGCGCCCAGGTTTTAAGGACCCTGAAGGATGGCCAGGAAATGTTCTTAGGAGCTGATTCTGTGAGTTATGACCAGAATACATTAAGCTGTTATTCGTATTTCCATATGCATTAAGGTCTTATTTTCTTGAGTCATAGTGCTGAGTAAGAACTCAGTAGTTAACATAGGCTAAATTGGGGCAGTGAGTGAGTCTGAGTGCATGGGCCCCACGACTCAAGGGGCTTATTTGATTAGTTTTTTTTGTATTTGACAGGGACATGAAATTTGATATTTTACAAAAACTTGAGAATTGAGGTCAAGAGCAAACACATCAGTAATAAAAAAAAAATTACAAATTTAAAAAACCCCCAACACACCAAAAACTAACATTTAAAAAAGTGAAAAATAAATCGGTCACCTATTATTTTTGATATAAGCAAATGTATGTTTTATTTAAGATCGCTATGACATGGGCATTGATTTTTTTATTCGATAATCACTTGCGGTTCCCGACACATTAATTGAACTAATAAAAATATTTTTTTTTTTTTATTTTTATCTGTCTGTTTGTTTGTGTGTTTGTTTGGGTGTTTGTTTGTTTGTTTGAACGAGTATCACGCAAAATCTACTGAACCGATTTTGATGAAACTTTTTGTTTGATAGCTAATGATCTGACTTAAAATCTGGTATATAATTTGTGCGGACGAAGTCGCGGGTTAACGCTCGTACTTACTAAGACCATTGGGACTTAGGATCATAACATCATGCACTAAATGCATTAAACAACTACAAATTTTCTATAATTTCCAGCTGATAGCACCAGCAGCTCTTTTAGGGATCAAGTCCAGTATCGGCACTTCTTTCAACTTATTCCCGCGCCTGGCTCAAGACATACTGGATGCAGTTGAAAATAATGACATCGCTAAAGCTAGAAACTTGCAAGAGAAACTCAGCTTGGCTATTGAAGCTCACACTGTTGAAGGTTTGTTATTTTATGTCTGAAATTATTTTAAATAGAAAACAAATAAAAAACAATTTTGCTGTTCAAATAAATAAGTAAGTTAGTTATCCACCCCGGATCTTAGATTTTTCCGACCAGGAGTGCGATTTTTAAATCTCATTCGCTGAGTTCAGCAGTTGAAAATGTCAATATTACTATGGAGATATGCATCTTTCTACTGCTGATTTGACTTTCAAAAATCATACTCTAGAAGTGCGATTTTTAAAGGCAAATCAGCAGTAGAAAGATTCATATCCCGATAGTAATTTTTACATTTTCTACTGCTGAGTTCAACGTATGACTTTCAAAAATCGCACTCCTGGGGCAAAAACTTGACGACGGCTCCCCCACCACCATGGACGTAAATAATTTCTTCCCAGGTGTGGCCAGATCCAAATTAGGTATTTGCAATATAACCTAAAACTGGAGCGAGCGAAGCCATCATCAGCTCGTCGCAATATGATTTAAAATCTGGAGCGACTTATGCAATGAAGCTAATATAAAAAAAAAATCAAGAGCGAGCGAAGCGAGCTCGAGATTTAATACAATATTATTAGGTCATCGCAAACCTGCTATGCGATCTAAATCCAAAGCGATACAATTATAACTAGGAACGAGCGAAGGAGCTCGAGATTTTCTTGCAACATCATAAAGTTATTAAGCTTTTGGGAAACAAGTTTTTCAAAAACATTATTTTAGAGCCCCCTCAACCTGCCGCCCGAGGCGTGGCCCTCCAACATCCCTCCTAGATACGGGATTAATGTTAAGTATTTAAATTGAATACTATGTTTTTATTTTAGTTTTAGGTTTTATAATTAGTAGATAGATAGGTAGGTACAATTAATGTATATTTACAACAACGGAAATTACTTTTTGTATTTCAACTAAAACACTAGACAAGATCGATTCACTAGATGAACGATTTTTGTAACACCGACCCGTTCTTTGTTAGATATATTTTCTCTAGCTTAGGGTTATCTGGAAGAAACAGCTTTTTAGCGATGAGACCACCTTATCTGTACCGTAATATTTTTTTGTTCTGATTGTGTAATGTTCCTACAGCTTTCTTTCTTTGTGTTTGGCGTATAAAAATAAAAAGACATGCCGTGCGAGAGGTTAAAAGTCATACGATTATTTTGAAATAAGTGGTAAACCATGCTATGTTATCTTAGTACAAACTAAGTGGAACGCAGATTTTCCATAGACAGCTTCCGCCATCTATCGGTTATGTTTCAAAGCACTATGTGTTGAACTAGGGTTCATATCGGAGTAACATCGCACTACACCTCACGCGCTGCGCTGTAGTAGTGAGAGATTTCGCCCATATCAATCACTGTCTTGTTGGTCTAGCGGTCTAGACAACCGGCTTACGATCCGGGTAGCTGAAGTACGATCCTCGTGTCGGCCGATCGTCTTTTTCAATTTATTTCATAATGTGGCGCCCCCTAGTGCTAATAGGCGGCAACGCAATTAGGACGTCCTAAAATTCGAGTCGAGTTACCTATCAATATCCAATATACATATTAATCTATGTGGTAAAATCGAAAATTACTGTCACTGTCATGTGAAAACGGGTCTTATTATTTTTATCGACTTAATTTTACGAAACGCGTTGCGCGTTGTGATTATAAATTGATTAGGTACACAGATTACTGTAATTAAATTAGGTACTTATTCGTTTCCCTACCTATTACCTACCTGTACCACCCTATAGCTCAAAGAGTAATATAAGTATAAGTATTAGAAAAGAGAACCCACTCGTGGCCACATTATGCATCCACCTTATGTCAAATTGAAGGCTAGCTAGCGCATCTCTGTTTCACCAACAATAATTCAACATATACTATACATACCTACTGATATCTACTCATACCGATGGATATTATTGTTTTGAATGATAGATTTCGTCCAATCCCGCACCGATCGAGTGAAATTCCAGTATCCTTACTATTCCTGTAATCTAAACATTGGTAAGAGAACAACAGAAATTCCAGAACAACACTAAATCGGCACGAAATTGAAAGAAACAAACAACCTGCACGTTACGCAAGATAGGTAGCCATTTTGTGAATTTGTCAATTAGACATTGACATAGACAACAAAATCTTTTTTTTTATAGTTCTGCGAAGTATTTAATGCAGCACATTCTATGCAAACTGAATCGGAAAAACCCACCAAAAGGCGAATGTCCTCCGCCTACTATAGCTGTAAAGGCTGTAGGTACCATTCTCATTCCTGAACCTAGATTTTCATGTTATTTTTACCACAGAGTAGGTACTATAATTACTACCTACTTTTTACATTGCTGCGAGGGTTTCCCTTTCCATAATGGAAAGCCTCTATTCTATGGATAGAAGTCCACTGTCTAAGCAATTATGCCATTAACATAAGAACGAGAATCGCTTCAGAGATGGGACTTCACGTAAAAGTTAAAAAAATTATGCCTTTATCACGGACCTGAAAAAATGCCATTATAAGTCAAAACCGTTCTTATTTCTAGGACCGTGGGTGCCAATCATGAAAGCAGGAATGGAGATGGTAACGGGAATCAAAGTTGGTCCTCCGTCTCTACCACAGATGCCGCTTTCTGCTGAAGCAAGGAAGAGGATACAAGGAAAACTCAGGGGCTTGGGCTTGTGTAACTAGACTATTATTTCCAGTCTACCTATTATTTTTGACGCCAAAGACTTTGGCTTTTATTGTAAATATTTATTGTCCCTAACTTATCTCTGTCTATTAATAAAATAAATAAATATCTTAGACAATTGTCACACAGATCATCCATTTCCAGTCTCCTAACAGAATCTAGCCTGGACTTGTATTATGATGACAACGATAATAATAAATAACGCTCATAACATTGTAATGAACCCGAGTAAGCCATAGGCTTTTTGTCATAGAGAAAAACGTAACCCGAGAGGAGTGGCCTTACGCATAATTTCCCCTCTGTCAAATTCTCAAATATCTATACTATTATAAAACTGTAACAGGAAGTTTGTCTGTACATTGAAGATATTAACAAAAAAATAGTTACGATATGGTTTTTAGGTGTCCCTGATTCCATTTCACCAATTTTTGGATTTTTTGTCTGTCTGTTTGTTTGTGTGTTTGTTTGTTTGAACGAGTATCACGCAAAAACTACTGAACCGATTTTGATGAAACTTTTTTTTTTTATAGCTTATGATCTGACTTAAAATCTGGTATACAATTTGTGCGGACGAAGTCGCGGGTTAACGCTCGTATAAATATAAAATCTTTGCTCCCGCGACGGCTCCGACCTAGCCCCGATGGGTTACTTAATTGGATGCGTGTTACTGTTATTGTCATAGCAACGCCCCCCCCCCCCCCCCCCCCACCCCCAGCAATGGCAGCAAAATGTTCTATGGAGAAATAAACAATACCTACTCCTTACGTGTTTCTCTATGCTTTTTGTTATGGTAACCATACAACAACGGCACAAACATAAGTATAACATCCATGACCGAACCGGGATTCGAACCCAGGACCCTGGTTTTGGCAGTCCGGCGTGGTAACCATTAAAGAAACCGGGTCGTCGATAATAGAATACATACTTAGGTACAGCGTGAAATTGATATCATTGACATCCTTTTAAACTAGCAGTCTACCCATGAAACATCAAACTGAACAACGTTAATATGGGAGCAAACCAGGAAGGTGGCATGTCGGTGGCTGGCATAGGTATTGAAGCAAGCCAAGAGCAAACCAATCGCATAAAAAAAAACTGCTGTCATGCAGTTGAGTCGTGTCAAAATTGCATATTAGTATGGTTTAGTATGGAATAACAAATAGATTGAACCAAAGGAGATGATAGGTATAATTAGTTACTGGCTGAAATGTTATGAAAAAAATTAATTAAAGCAGCCATAATTGCATGAAAAGAAGATAATAATTTATGAGTTTTTGGCTGGGATCCGTTAGCTACGTTTGGAGTCCACATATTTTGTCGAATTTTTATGTGTTTATAGTGAGTTTTGGTATGTAAAATTGGTGTTATTTTGCGTAACAAAGTGTCGTCCAAGTGAACAATATACAGTTCAGTGAAATATGATGGTGTATGGGTCGTTAACAGGAAAAGTGTTCCGTCATTTGTAGCGCGGCAAAGGGGTCGGTTCACCTCTTTCCTGTCGACTTCTCTGTGTTTCCTGCGTCTTTCGATTGTCTCCAAAAACGTCGAAAACCTACGTTTTAATTGCTATAAATGAGATAACTTCATTGCAGACATCGGTTGTATGGGATATGAATCGAACCCTTTCCCTTGAATTGAACAAAAAAAAAGATGATAATTTCTTTTTAAATACATTCGACTCTCAGATTTGACTGTTTAAATTTTTTTTTCTGAGACTTACAGGCCATTACTTATGTTCTTTTCATATCGAAAGATAAGTATCTCGGTGAAATAGTTTTTAGATTTAGATTAGATTAGGTGATTATTGGAGCCTTCTCACATCCGGGGGTCTTGTAGCCGTGCGGGGGCGGCGGCTGTGCTAACGGAGTCTGAGAAGAGAAGGACGTATTCAGGTTTGGGGGATGGCTATGAGTTTCTGCTTTTCGCTGTGGAGACCTTAGGCTGTTGGGGTCCCGCTGCGAAACTTTTTTAAAGTGCCTATCGAGGCGCCTCTTTGAGGCCACGGGGGACAGGAGGGCTGGCAGCTATTTTGCCCAAAGGGTAAGTTTGGCAATGCGGCCAGCCTCCTAGGTACTTTGCCTCAGGTGGGCGCTTTGGAGGACATCTTTTATTTGTAATTTGTGTTTTAGTTTATTGTGGTTTTTTATGTCTGAATAAAAATAGATTAATGGAAATTAAATATTTTAAATGCTAATAGGAGTGAGCATAAATATAGGATATTCATAGAAAAACCATGAAAAAGTAAGTGCTGAATTTTTATTTTTTTAATAAAAAAAGAAACAGAAAAACTACTTAAATCATTTTATGAATTCCAAACTAACAAAAAGCAAAAAAAAATTCGAACTAATCAACCAACAATATCAACACCTAATTTCCTCAAGTTGTCTTCAACATTGGTCCTGCGACGTTGGTCCAGGGCCGCCATGGGTCGACGAGGTGGTCCCACTTTGATGCCCGTCACTATCGACATTGCTGCTTTCATAGCAGGCAGGAACTCTCCTGAAGAAAACCATGCGAAGACTTAAAAATATAATATTTTAAATATAGCCACAACAACGACGACAACTGGGGTCGGATCGGGTTACGACAAATTGATCCGACGGTTTGTCCATACAAAAAGCACGATTAGTATGGGACGCGTCGTGCGCATCCTTTCGCTCCTCCTCCTTCACTATCACTAATCGTTCTTTTTGTTTGGCCAAACCGTCGATCGAGGATTGCTTTAATTTACTCTACTTCGTCTATACTAAGAAATAAATCAATTATTCTTTATTGCATACCAAAAACCTATAAAAACACAATTATAGAATCCTTATTCAACAGCGAAATTTCCCGATAATAATATATCTTTTTCAAAATTAAGCTGAAGAGGCTAGGCTAGGTAGCTGAAAACTACAACACAAATATTCTTATTAACACCTTAATAACATTGTATTTGTTCTCTTAGGTAGTACTTAATAAGATAAGCTGCTGCTGCTGCTTTGCTGTATATTTGTTGAAAGAAAAATAAATGCCTAAAAATGCCTTATTTAATCGAATTTATTATTCATGAAAGTCACAAGACACTTACCCTGAGAAGCAATAGCACTGACCAGCCTGTTCATCCTGTTCTGCAGCTCTCTGACCTTCGACACTTCCCCTCGCTTGGTGGCAGCCACTATATCTTGAGACAGTCGTGGAAACATGTTGGTCACCGTTGCGATACTGGACTCGTGGCCTAGGAGTACTGCGGGGGCTAACATCTGGATGGAATGGAAAAATATTAGGTTTTTTTTAATTTATTAGTATGGCTTTCAGAAACATAATGTTTTTCAACCATTCGGTAGCCTCTTTCGTCGGTCGACTAGATCTTTAATGATCCCAGGATATTTTCTAAGTGGGCACTCATCGGCGATATGGTGAACTGATTGGATTTCCACCCCACAGTTACATAGGCCAGAGAGCTGGTCCACCTACTACGATGCCTGTATTGGGCGCGGCCGTCATTGGCGTAGCTAGAGATTTTCCCTGAGTGGGGCAACCAGCCACCCAGCTTCTAGATACCGCTCTAGTGGCATGACTTACATTTCTCGTGGCAAGGTCGGATCCAAAAGTTCATTTTCCTAAGGCTCCCAGTAACCAGAATTTGGCTTGGGTGTTTTAAAGAGGTTGTAGAACCTGTTATAAAGGAGAAAGAATGCGATTATCTCATAACCGATAACAGTTGTGGTATGAGTGCTTCAGCCCTTGCATGCCTATACACCTGGAGCGAGCGAAGAAAGCTTAAAATTTTGCAGTATTGCCTCTGAGTTCGTGTTCGGCGGTCGTGGCCTGTGCGAACTCTATTCAACTGGCACCATTGCGGCCTCGCCAGACTGAAATCATTTTTTCCAGGTGTAACTAAGTATTCAGAACTTCCGTAATATTTGGAATAGATTCTAACACAAAGCGTCAAAATATTAAGCTGAGCAACGAAATAGTTTTTTTTTGTGTTGCTTACATTGCTATTGAATAATGAAACAAAGTCTCCCGTTACATTAGATTCAAGTTAAGGATTCTGAATTCGGACCTGGGACCTTCGGGTGAGCACGCAGAGTCGAGCCACTGAATATCCTGTTTGTTACTCTTATCCCGTTAAAAAGACTAATAGCATAATTTTAGTCTACGTACATGGTTACCGATGTATATCCTCTGGTCGTTTCGTAGAAGGTCTGTGACCTGAACAGCCACACCGAGGTCCGCCTTCATTCCCTTGAAGTTGGGTATTCTTGAGGATGCCATGGAAAAGAACTCTGGTACATTCACTGGAAGAGAAAATGATTGTATTATAAAGGGCGTAACGGCGTTCGGTTCTGTCTGTATTCACCGTTTCAGGATTTGCCTGGCTGTACCCTGTCGGTCAAAGGATTTTCCTCGATAGTAGGTACGATGGTTTCCTCCCTTAAAAATGAAAGACATCAACTAACACTCGACTCCGCTCATCATAGGGAAGTGGTAGTAGAGCAGGGGTAGAGTCGGGGCGGCCCTGGACACTGTCTCGAGGTATGAGACCACCTGCTCCGTACTCTTCGGCTTGTAGTAGATCTCTGGCAGCGTCATTATACCGGACACCTGCTTTTCTTCTGAAAACTTTGCCTGGGGAAAAAATGATATTTTTATACAGGCGTAAAAGGCATCATCCGATTTGATCCAAAATGTTTTGACCAACACCGACCAAGGAAAAATAATGCGATATTCTGTCAGGACTTATCAATCTACACATTTTATTATTATGGCGCCAAAGTTGTAGGTTCATTGTCCTTGGTTTTATTTGGGTTCGAAAAATCAGCCTTTTCATACATTTCAGTTGAAATTAGCTAAGGCTATATTCTGTTCTAGAACATGTCCGTCTCAGCATTTTTTAGTATGACACCAAAGCTGTAATTCCATTTTCCTTGGTTTTATTAAGGTTTGAAAAGCCTGCACAAATCTTTCGCACATTTTCGATACAGCTTTCATGCCATAATAATAGCAAAATCCTGACATAAAATGCGGCTGCGGCGGCGAACATAAACTTGCAAACCTTCACAATTCTTCAGTTATTATGTTTTGTTTTCAAACAAACCATTTCCAAAACTTCAGGTAGCGGCACCCCTCCGATCTGAGCGATGACTCTTGTCCCGAGACGCTCGGCTGCCACCAGCCACGCCTCCAGCAGTTGCTTCCTCTCATCCAAACTCAGGGTCATTGATTCTCCGGTCGTGCCGCCAACTATGTGACATTTTATATTCAAAACATTTGGTCGTATGGATGCCACATAGAAATTAATTATTAAGTACTATATACCTACTACCTAGGACGATTAAACTGCATACGCATGGTTATTCAGTTATACTACTGCGTGTTGTCCAGGTTTTCAGGTTGGCATTTTATTTTTATCCACTTGGCAGTACAGGGGCTATTCTGTAAGTTGAGGAAATGATAAAATAGGACATACCAAGCACCGTAGTGACGTCATGATTGGTCAAGTACTTGATGTACTCGGGTATGATGGAGAGGTTCAGTTGTCCAGAGTCATCGATGGGCGCGAAGACGGGCGCTATTATTTCATAATTATCCTGTACGTAAAACAAAAAATTTGGTTTATATGTGGCCTAAATACTATGATGTTTTTCATCACCGAAAAGCCAGTCGTGTTACAAATAGTTAAGAAAAACTCTGTAAATGAACGAGTTAATAATTTTTTTAGGACAGGGTCTCTACCCGGACATTCGAACTTCGCAATTGCGTGAACATTTTTGTTCCAATGTCAACTCGATTTCAATGAATTTCGGACCGAAACGGTGCCGATATATCGAAAATCGATAGACCGGGCAGGGCTGTCTCTGAATTGTTCGAAGTCCTTAACAATAGCTTTTCTTTGGCTATCTGTATACTTATCTAATTGTAGTAACAACAGCGTATTAAAAGGGGTCGTTTAGAGTTTAAACATTAGACCATCAAACTGAACAACTTTCACTATATGGAGACAACCAGGAAGCTGGCACAGGTATTGATTCTAAAATCCTTGGAGACAACATTGTGATGTTGACGTTGTCTCCATAGTTGTTCTGATTGTTGATTTAACCACACTTTTAAACATAACAAGGGTGTTTTCTTACAACTTGTTTATTGAACTCGAAGTATTTAGTCAATATTCTGTATACCTACTGTATGTTTCCCATAAAATAAAATAAAATAATTTTTTTTTAATTTCATCTTACCATTTCCAATTTATTTTCAGTAACACTCAGATTAATCTTAAAGACAACTTTTCTAGTCTAGATATGATTTCAAACTAAAAGCAACACGATATAGAGTAACTTTATATTATAGGTAACTAAACCGCATACCTACACGCCCTAATTGCGGTTTCAATTAAAATGATGTTAAAACTAATTTTTTGAGACAGATTTAAATTATGAGTCTATGACACAATGTTTTACAACAATTTTGAAATTGGCTGGAAGGGAAGACGGACGGTGGACCAAGACAGTGGACAAAGGGGGCCAAAGGAAGGACGGAGGTCAGTAGGTAGACCACCAGTACGTTTCTCCGATAGCATTGTGTAGGGTACATAGGATCAGATTAGTTCAGGTCCGTGAGGAAAGGATGCCATCCCAGACATAATACAAGGTGTTACAAAAATACAAATAAAAATTTAAGGGGGTGGTTTAAACCATCAAACTGAACAACTTTCACTATCAATAACGAAATCGCGAAAAAAATTTGATGTTCCATACTAAACTACAAATCTACTTGAGCTAAATGTATGGGCAAGCAGATTTTTTTACTGCTTTTTAAAAGTTAACACTTTTATTTTTACTTCTGTAACACCCTGTAGAATAGCACGTATCCTGGTCTGGTTTAGAATAGCACCAATCCAGAAGGGTGAAAAATTCCTTCAGGTATGGAGATTAGTGGGCATATAGCATGGTCAATCAGTATGGTCCAAGCCACCGTGTGGCTTCAGCCCCTAGCATGTCGATGAAGTTACCATTAGAAGATCTCTGATTCTAGACTGTTTCACGTTCTATCAGTTTTAGGAAGTTACAACCCGGTTACATTGACTCTGCACCTCGCTAGAAAGCCGACGCCCCTCTTCTCTCTCACTATACGTCCTCTCAATCTATTTTGGATTTCGAAGCTAGTTAGTCAGTGCCAACTCTTAAAACGTAGTTCTCTTTGCTCTTAATGTGAAGCATGCGTAACGGTGAGAGGGGGTGGGCTATACTCCACCATGCTGGACCAGTTAAGATATGCGGAGGCAAGTTAGTGGTCATTCTTGCTGTCAGAGAATTTTCAAGCCACCTTAATAGGAACAGTTACACTGCCATCTGTCGAGACTATCTAGAACCAACTGCTAAACGTGCATTCGAAGCACGGAGATGATCGAGATGAAAACCACTAGATGCTAACCCAAAGGTAGTGGTAAAAGGTAGGCTGATACCTAAGTATTACATTATTTATGGTTTCACTTCCCCACTGAATTTGGATGCTTTGGCTTTCCCATTCCCATTTCCCAGAAAATCCCGTTAAATCGAAATCTCAACTCGGTTTGCGTACTCGGTAGGCTCTAAGGAATCCGAGAAAAAATCGTTTCGTCGTAACGATAAAATATGCTTTGCATACATCTAAGTAGGTACCTACTTAGATGTATACAAAGCATATTTTATTTATAAAAGATTTTATTTTCACGCAAACTTGCGTGCCTACTATAGGTCACAGCAGGCTGGAAAGGGGGTATCTAAGTAGGTACCTACTTAGATGCAAAGCATATTTTATCGTAATTTATAAAAGATTTTATTTTCACAGTTGGTCGATCGTCTTTCTATTGTAATTTCCAATGACTACATGGACGAGCGATAAGGTTTGTAGTTTTTATGTAACATTCTCTTTGGACATAATTTTTTTTTTACTTATATTTAATGGACTCTTGCTTGTGCGTTAGCACTGCATTTCCGCCAGTGTCACGTGTTTATTGGAGAATCTATCCCAATCTCAGGGATTGTTTTTGGTCAAGAACAAGAAGAGATTGAGGATTACGAAGCCTCGTGGCAGACAAAAACGCGACGCGCGAAATCCACGCGAGACGTGTGCTCGGGTCAGAACCTGCAACGTGACTCTCTTGGTCATAATTAATGATTACTGGCCCGGTGACCTTAAAAAAACAGGCCGCGGCCATTTGCAATTACAAAAAACTACAAATTTCTTTTCTAGCACTTTAAGGCTATTGTTTAGATTTTTTAGTCTCGTTTCAGCCATTAACATAATAATTTAAAAAAGTTAAATACAGTATCAAATCTTTTTCGATTATAAAAAAAGAAAGTAAAAATCAAGGAAGTCTCTATGTGTGACGAGATTCCAGCGACAAGAAAAAGTCAGCGCAGATTCTTAATCGACCACGTGGCGATGATAGTAATTATTCTTAGATAACTCTACGACCAAAATAATCTACTCGAACGATGTACGAAAATTGTCTCCTTTCTTTTAAAATACATTGCTGCTTTTGTGTGTCACTTATTGATTGCTTGCAGTATGTAGGAGACGTTGGAAATTATTTACGAGACTTTATCAACTGCCGTAATCAGTAAACAAACTTGCGTGACTACTATAGGTCACAGCAGGCTGGAAAGCAGTTTGCGTCTCGGTGCTGCGTGAATCGGGTGTATCAAAAAAATAAAATGACATAATAAACACGAAAGAGACCGAAAAAAAAGATCGAATTTTAAAACATTACAAAAATGCAAAACGGGATTTCAGAACGCAACCAAAGTGAAAACGCGCGAGAAAAAGAAAAACTTCAAAATGGTGGTGGAGATATTTCATCAGCTGATTTTAATAACAGTAATGTTGGAAATGGATGCAGTCCTAAAGTGGTCGCCAAGGTGAAGAAAGCAAGAAGCTTTATGGAGCTCTCGAATTCTATAACAAGTATCACTAATTCTGTGAGAAGTTTTAGAAATGAAAGAAAAGTGCTTGTTATTTATACGGGAGGGACCATTGGCATGATGAAAAATAGCGACGGCGGTACGTTTGTTTTGAATTTATTTAAGTACGAGCGTTAACCCGCGACTTTGTCCGCGAAAATTATATACCAGATTTTAAGTCAGATAATAAGCTATCAAACAAAAAAAGTTTCATCAAAATCGTTTCAGTAATTTTTGCGTGATGCTCTTTCAAACAAACAAACACACAAACAAACACCCAAACAAACAAAAAGACAGACAAAAAATCCAAAAATTTGTGATATTGAATCAGGGATATATAAAAACCATATCGTAACTTTTTTTTGTTAATATCTTCAATGTACAGACAAACTTCCTGTTACAGTTTTATAATAGTTTAGATTACTAGATTTGCCCGTGACTTCTGCTTCTATTCTATTTTTATTAAATGGCGTTTCCTTAAAGATTTCGCCAGTATCAAGTGTTGAAGATATTATTATAATTCATGTTAACGTTCATTGTACGGTAATTGATATGGCGATCTCAAAGCCCTGTTTTTATACAAAAACACACACCCGAAACCGCCATAAAATGGCGGAGCCGCGTGGCTACCTAAATCGCGAGCCGAACGAAAGACGTCTACTCGAGAGACCTCTAGCCACGCGACCACCCGACTTCTGCTTCACCGGCTCCTGCCACCATTGTAGCGAGATGGTTGTACATAAAATTAAATAGCTACACAACTTTTACTATGGAGCTAACATCAAAATCGTGAAGAAAAATCAGCTGTTCCATAGAACATGTTAATAGCTCGACCAAAATGTATGAAACAGCAGATTTTTGTTTCGCGATTTCTTTGATCTCATAGTAAAAGTTGTTTGATTGTCTGAAGCACCTTGTTCGATATGTAGCGTACCTATTTAAATATAAGTATAAAGAATTTAATTTTAAGTTTACCTGTACCTATACAGGGTGTTACGAAAGTAAAAATAAACGTTCAAAAATTTAAATGGGGTTGTTGAGACCTACAAACTGAACAACTTTCACTATGGGATCAACATCGAAATCGCGAAAAAAAAATCTTTTGTCCCATACATTTAGCTCGAGTAGATCTGTAGTATAGTATGGAACATCGCAAACGCATCGCATCATGGCGATCAAGGCAAATCTCCCCATTTTGGGGGAGGCCTATGTCCAGCAGTGGACCTCTATCGGCTGATTGATGATGATGATGGAACATCAGATTTTTTTCGCGTTTTCGATATAGGTCCCATAGTGAAAGTTGTTCAGTTTGTTGGTCTTGACCACCCCTTTAAATGTTCATTTGTATTTTTGTAACACCTTGTATACAAACACAAACACAAACACCCCCACACAAACACACACACATACACCCCCACATAAACACACACACATACACCCCCACACAAACACACACACATACATAAACACACACAAAATTAACTTTCAGCCTGTTTTGGGGCCTGTTTCACTACTTCTAAGTGGGTTCTTGATTGCTTGTCTGACGGCTCGTTCGACATAAGTATCTTTCATACGAGTTATGTGGAGCGATCTGTCGGATGGGTTGTTGAGGGTGTGCTTGGGGGTGGTGGGTCGGACCCTTGGTCTAGTCTTAATCCTAATTATTTTAATTCATAAAATATGCATGCATACTTACTTACCTACTTTATTTGAAATTATTACCTATTTGGCTTGTCTCAATATACCTAAATCATTTGTAACCGTGGGAAGTTGCGAGTTCCTCCCAATACAAGCATTTATCATGCTCGAAGGGTGGATCTCAACTCAAATTATGTAAAAATATTAAGAAATAATAAACATTTTTATTTTATTTATTGTATACGAACATACATTTTTATGTCTAACCGTCTAATGTTATAAAACACAAAAAGTTTTATCTAAATCAGGGCAGTAGATTTTGCATGATGCAATATAGACAAACATAGATATATAAACATAGATAGATACAGCAAATAAAGAAACAGACTAAAACAAAATCTTTGTATTATACAGGGTGGAAATTTAAATGCTTTTTAGAAAGTGCTTCAGACCATCAAACTGAACAACTTTCACTAACACAATAGAAATAGCGAAAAAAAAACAGCTGTTCCATAAATTTCGGTTAAGTAGCCGTTGACGTTTTCTATGGATTCTTTTTAAATTTGTTCTGTTTGATAATCTGAAACACCCCGTAAACTTTATAAAAAAAAAAATATATGTATACGGTCGTTAAAAATGGTTACAATTTTTGTAAAATATGTAACGCAGTTAATTTTATACAAATTTTATATTTAAAAGTCTGTCACTTTTGCGGGAGGCGAGGTAACGCACACAAAGCAATGGTTCATTACTAATGCATTTCTCGATCACGTCGCTATGCACGCAAACGACGACATTTATAAACACTAGCTTGAACTGTACACAAACAATTACATTCGCACACATAGACGTGTATTAAATACGTAAACAGAAGACCATACTCACGCAAACGATTTTTGAACCACATATTCACGCAAAGTATTTCAAAACAGAGGTCTAGTTATGCTGGCTAGTTGAAATGGACTCATAAAAGTGCTTGACACTATCGATACCTTATTTATCGATAAGTTTGGCAATCATGAATAATCGTATATGACTATCAAATGAAATGAATATAATATTTTTCACGGTCGGGGTGTCGCAAAGAGGGTCCCATACAAAATACAATCGCCAAATGTAACATTCGGGATCCGGGGGATGTGGGAGTATTAGGGTGGAGGAACACCACCTCTGGTGACCTTCAAGGTCAATGACCTTGACCTTGAACATGAAATGGTTGCTTTTGTTTAATGGTTTCATTTGTCACCGTGCGTGACCTCTGGTGACCTTCAAGGTCAATGACCTTGACCTTGAACATGAAATGGAGGGTTCAATTAAAGGGAATGTTTTTGGGTAGACTGGGTAAATAGTAGCAATTCGGTTCTGGCACTCGCCGACCGCTGCCAAGGCACGCTCGCTCGGATCGTGCGCTGTGGGTCACAAGATACCTAACATGCTCGTCGCTTCGCTTCTCGCCTAACCTAACCGAGTAATGAAGTGGGACGCTCTGTTTCGGTTCTGGTACAGACAAAATTAAATAAATTCCTAAAATTATAAATAAACATAATTTATAAAATATCTAGATAACGGTGAATCCTAGCGAAAAAATAGCAAATTTTTCGAACCCCTGGGCTACACATAAATCCACCCTTCCGCATGCAAAAATAAAAAAAAACATTTTTAAAAATTTTTTAAAGTCCCCATACTAATTTCACTACTACTAATTTAAATACTAACAAGTAGCGAAATATCGATATCGATATTTAATATGTGCAGGCCCTTCACTAATTTCGTAGCGGTGTGGCCAGCCACATTTAAATAAAATAATTATTTGGATCGAATTAAGAATAAAACATACACATTTTTATAAAAATACTAACACTATTATTGTACATTTAAACACTAGTTTTAATTCTAAAAAGTGACATGTAAAGAATTGTTCATGGGTTATATTATGATGGTTTTTCCGATTACCAAATATACCAAGTAAGTTTAATAAAATGTAGGCAGTATTTACTCTATTATTTTATTATACAGGTAGAGTAATAATAACATCACAAGTAATATACGGTAAAATGTAGTAATTTTCATACAACTTCAAAATCGTTCAAATATGGACTTATACGGTTAACCGGCAACACTTATTTATTGGAAATATTTTTCTATTTTATGGTAGGTAGTTTATTGCATTATTTGATAATATTTGGACAAAAAAATACTCACAAGTGAAAGGTAGTGTTATCCTTTTGTACACTTGAAGTTCCTGACCTTTTATGCACTGATAAACACTTCAGACAGGCATTTTTGCGAGATGTCGTGCCACGAGAACAAACACTTGGCTTGGACATATTCTAATTGATCTGTGCACTTGGCGACTGGCGTGGGACGCGCGGCGACTAGTTTTATATAACGGGTATGCGCACTGAGCGCATGCCTTTGGCAGAGGGGTACGCGCGTAATATCGCATCCATTCCTGTTAATTTATCTGAGTCTTTTTAATATTACTAGAATTACCCCGCGGCTTCGTCCGCACAAATTATATACCAGATTTTAAGTCAGATCATAAGCTATCAAACAATAACAAAAAATTAACGTTCGTTCGCATCAAAAGAAATAGAAGTCGCTGTCAAGCCGGTACGATCCGCGATGTTTGGCTTTCGCGACGGGCATGTCTCGTGTTTCTATTATTCACCGTTTAGCAGTTCCAAGCGTTTATCGATAAAGACGGAGGCTACTTTGGCTTGTTTTTCTATCGAGAAAATGTGTCTTAAACGTGTTTTGGCTCTAATCAAAACTTCAATTATATGTTCAATTTACACATATCCGCTAATCATAATCCTACTGTTAGTACTTCATGATATATGACGCTTTGAAGAATCCTATTTTTTTCACATAGCCTCTTAAAAAAGCGTCAGCATATTAGGAAGGACCCTATATACAGGATGCCCCAAAACTCAACGTCAAACCGAAACTTTTGACTTTGACTGTTCTGGAAAAAATTAATAATTATCTTCATTACTACAATACAATACTCTTTATTTGCACACTACAAAAAATTAAATTACTATATTCAAAGCAAATAATGATTACTAATAACTAGAATGCATAGGTAGATATACTGCTTGATTTAAATATGAATAGTGATTTCCTTAACAATGTTATCAAATCAGTGTTATCAACTCGTAAACCATTATCTTACTTCAATAGTTAACTACTTTCTTTGTATTATTTACAATAACAATAAACATGGAAATATAATTACGTAAAGTAAAGTTCACCTATTGCAATTATACTGGGTCCTTCTTTATATGCTGACAGTTTTTAAAGGGAATGATCAAACTGAACAATTTTCTCTATGGTACCAACATTAAAATCACGAAAAAAAATCTGCCCCATACATTTGGGTCGAGTAGAACTGCAGTTTTGTATGAAACAGCAGGTTTTTTTTTTCATGATTTCGATATTGGTCTCGTAAAGAAAGTTGTTCAATTTGATGGTCTGATCATCCCCTTACAAACCTGTCAGCATATTAAGAAGGACCCGATACAGGGTGTAAGTGACTGCCTAGCAAATACTGAAACGGTGACAGCAGACCATCAACCTGAACAACTTTCACTATGGAGCCTACCTCAGGAAACGTGAATAAAAATCAGCTCTCCCATACAAAACTACTGTATCTACCTGATATTTTTTCGCGTTTCCTGAGGTTGGCTCCATAGTGAAAGTTGTTCAGTTTGATGGTTTGGTTTGGTTTGGTTGGTGGAAAATTGTTCACCGTTTTAGTATTTGCTAGGCTTTCACTTACACCCTGTACAATACATTACATTATTCAACAGCGCTTAAGCCGCAAAAGGGTGTCTTCGAGAACCTGATCAGGGGATATCCTCAGCTTCACGACAGTGCTCTATGGCGGCAGAGGCTCAGCGAGCAAGGCTTCGACGCTTCCTACCTCGTTTTGCCAGGTTTGTTAATTAGAATGATTTAGTGATAGTTGGTAAGTCAATCTAAGTATACTATAGACTATAGGCACTTATACTAAAGAAGCTTATAAGAAGAAACCGTAGGTACGATATTTTCATACAATTCCCTCTATACAAAAATTAACAATACATTTCCTAGCAGGTTTCGTATTTTTTTCTCATCGTGAGATAAAGTATCGGTCGATCATTTCACTTAATCATTCATTTAGCATGTGTCCAACTTTCATTGAGATCAGACAGAGAAAAAAAGTTGGCATAATTATGTGAAAATAATTTATACAGGGTGAAATTGATATCGTTAGCATCCTTTTAAACCAAGAGTCTACCCATCAAACTGAACAACTTTTCCTATGGGAGCAAGCCGATCGGAGCAAAAAAAAAATCAGCTGTTCCATACTAAACTGCGCCCGCCGCCGCTGCCTACTCGACTCAAATGTATGAAACAACTGATTTCTTTTTTGCTCCGATCGGTTTGCTCCCATAGTAAAAGTTAATCAGTTTGATGGGTAGACTCTTAGTTTAAAAGGATGCTAATGATATCAATTTCACCCTGTAGAATGCAGAATTTTCTAGAAAATGTGTAGTTATAAATGTCTGCTAATATAAACAGTTGTCGCATATACTACCTCCTAGGTAGATATTTTTTTCCATGCAGTTTTAATAAATGATTTTTATTTCACAGATGCGAAAGACTCGGAAATGACAATTATCTACAAAATTCTCGAATATGAGGAACTATTGGACTCCTCTGATATGACTGAAGCTGAATGGGTGCTGATAGCTCAAGACATCATGGTAAGTCAGGCATTCATCATAAGCTTTATACACAATACAAACTTCTGTCAGTAGACTTGAATCAAAACATAAGAATACCTTTATTTTAAAGACATAAACAAGAGCCCAAAGAATGTGCTATCCAAAAAGTGATATGACAATAAAAGTAAAAATCAAAATAAAGACAGTAGACACATATACCCAAAAGCTTTCACTTCTCTATTCTAACCAGCACACCCTCTACAGTCCACCACAACGCTTGAGAGATACCTGACGTAGTGACCGCGACGTGATTTCGAAACCTACTACAAAATCGATGAAATAAATTACGCAGAGGTTCCATAAACTCGAATTGGTCGCTTTCCAATTTTCAATCTATGTGCCTTACGTTTACAGTGTTTGAATCAGTTCTTCCTTAAGTAAAAAATATGACTACTGCGTGACTGCTAGTGACCCTAGCAGCGTCTCCCAGTATTGCAGTCTGTACTGTCGTTCTGAAATAAAAGTATATTTTCAGAAATACTACGAACAGTACGACGGGTTCGTTGTCCTGCACGGTACAGACACCCTCTCCTACACTGCGTCAGCTCTGTCGTTCATGTTCGAAAATATCGGCAAATGTGTAGTCCTCACTGGTTCACAGGTAAACTTGCATGACTTTTTTAATTTAATGGCCTTCTGCATTTCTGCCAATGTTGAGTGAGTTTGATTTAATGACCTTCACCTTCTGTATTTCTGCCAATGTTGAGCGAGTTTAATTTAATGACCTGCATTTCTGCCAATGTGGAGTGAACTTAATTTAATGGCCTTCTGCATTTGTGCCAATGTGGAGTGAGCTGAATATAATGGCCTTCTGCATTTCTGCCAATGTTGAGTGAGTTTATGTAATGGCCTTCTACATTTCTGCCATTGTTGAGTGAGTTTCATTTAATTGTCTTCTGCATTTCTGCCAATGTAGATTGAGTTTAATTTAATGATCTTCGACATTTCTAATAACTTTGAGTGAGTTTATTTTAATAGTCTTCTCCATTTCTGCCAATGTTGAGTGAGTTTTGGAAGTGAAGAAAGAAGATAAGAAATATACAACCATCTGCGAACCCTTATGATGTTATTCCTATTTCAAATTTAAGACAAATTATTAAGTCCCACTGCAGGGTACAGGCCTGCTCACCAAAAAGCTTGAAAGGCCAGATACCTACTCCACCCGGACCCAGTCAGTGCGTGTTTGATGAAGGAATGTTTGTGGTCAAATGCTTTCAGAGCATGGCGTGTCATCGGCAGATCAGAGGTCAGAGACCTACGGAGGCAGCTTGAAAATTGGCCATACCCACCGCCATTTGACTTTTGTGGGTATGTCCACCACCGTGTAACGGTATGGGACCAACTGTATCCGTTAAAATACGGAGTCATTTGGTCTTCTTGAAACTGTTCTATTAAAAGAATATTAATAAGGCATCACCGCTCTCAACAGATACCAATATTCGAGCCCCGAAGCGATGGGACAGACAATTTCGTATCTTCACTCATCATTGCTGGTAGCCTCAACATTCCTGAAGTTACAGTGTTCTTCGGCAGTAAGCTTTTTAGAGGAAACAGGTAACAATGGCTTCTGATCTTCTTCTTATCGTGTGGGCAGAGCCCTATTGTCAGAGTTTTTTCAGGCCGCCTTCCGGCTTCTGACGTGGTTTTTATGTAACGACTACTACCACCAGAGATCTTCTGATTATAACTTCCAATACTTGGCATAGCATATGCTCACGACTGTATTCACCGAGGGGGTACTCAGATATTCTGAACATCCATGTTTCAATACTAGCACAACGTGAACACTTTAGTGTCACTTCATGCAAATGGGAAAAACTGATAAACAGAGGTATAAGTTAAGTAATATGGAACAGCAGATTTTTCTTCACGATTTCTACCTTGGTCCTGTAGAGAAAGCTATTCAGTTCGATGGTCAGATAATCCCCTTAAAAACCGTCAGCATATTAGCCCAGTCATTTTACGGAGTTTTGTTAGGCGGGGTATTTAAATTGTAACCGGCACCATTTCGTGACAAAAAATATATTAACACGTTCCGGGACAGTGACCGGCTATAGACGTGATAACAATAAAAGTTCTATTGTGTCTCGTTCACTGTCCCGGAACGTGTTAAGAAATATGCGCTACGCAACATAGAAATCAAAATTGTGTGTCCCAGACCCAGAAGGCTTTGAAATTAATAATATTAATACCGATGCACTCATTAGACTTAGATTTAACAATATAAATTATTTTAGAGTAATAAAATAAGCATTGAAATTAAAAAAATGAGATATTTATTAGAAATTACGAATGTATTGTTAAAAGCTTTATATCTTCGTAATTATATTATTAATTGCAAAATGTTATTTGTGACGCGGCATCTAGATTTTCTAAGCAATTTTTCCATATTTAAAATATTACTTTTATTAATTCCGTCTACGCGTATTGTGCGTCAAACTTTTGTATAGACTGAAACCACCACACAGAGTGGCTGGGCCACACAGAGTGCAGCTGCGGGCCGGCTGCAGGACGGCTGGAGGCCGGCAGTAGTTGTAAACTATGGAATTATATGCGAGGTGTCACACTGTGGTGAACAGCTGCGGAACGGTAGCCAAATTGTGATGCAGTGTGACACCTCGCATACAATTGCATAGTTTACAACTACTGCCGGCCCGCACCCGGCCTGCAGCTGCACTCTGTGTGGCCAAGCCTTTACATAAAAAATATTGTTATTGACACAATTATCTCGAAATGGTTTCAGTTTTCCAAAAAAACTTGACATACCGAATTAATTTATGTTTACTCCAGTAGTGTCGAAGTGCATGACCTTTTGAGCCTTTTGATAAAGATTTTATATTAATTATCCTCATTCTCATTTCTTTATTATTTATTCTAATAAGATACGCGGGGTTTCCCAGCCGGTTTTGCGAGGCCACGAAAGTCTTAAACCTTGGTCACAGACCTCACAGATTATTTAATAGTTGCTACCATAACCTTGGTTAAATCTTGAGGAATGAGCGACACTAGTTGCTCCAGACTGTAATAATAGGCAAATGTAACGTCAGTAGAATGTCCTGGCTTGCAATCCTGAAGGTATGGACAGGCATTTCCAGCATTTAATGGCTGATCATTTGGCGACAGAGGCAGGGATATGTGGATATGACTTCCAACCTCCAATATAATGGAGAGAAAACCAAAGAAGACGAGGAAAAACCTTTTCAATGACGTATCAGCACTAACTTAACGATATCCTTTCCAGAACAAGAAAGATCTCGGCAAATAATCTCTACGCATTTCACTCTCCGAACTGCGTGCCGCTGGTCGAGGTCGGCATAGACCTGGAGGTGAACAAGAAGGCGATATTCAAGCCAACTGACATCAAGAAGTGCAACCTGCACGCTAAGCTGACGAAGAACGTTGGGCTGCTGAGGATATTCCCCAGTGTTAGCTCTGAAGTGTTCAAGGCTTTTTGTCAACCTCCTATTGAAGGTGAAAGGTGTTTCTTTAATCTTACATCATTATAACTCGTGTTACGCGCAATATCTGCAAAGCCGCAAGCCGTAAGCAGACATTTACTTCTCGTCACAAGAAATTTGAGTTGTGATACTTGCTGAGATCTCTTCGAAACTATTGGCTGATCATCAGGTCATCCGACTGAAAATATGGAATCCCCACAAAATTAATAGATATTTTGAGCTCAAACTCGATGTTTCTAAATAGGTGTGATTTTGACTGAGATTCCTTTCAAAGCTCGTTATCTCGAGAACGGCTGAACCTATTTTCATTAACACTTCCGCAAACATTTGCTTTCCATTGCAAAAAGCCGCATCTAAATAGGTTCAGCCGTTTGGAAGCTATAATGCCACAGACAGGCATATGCGTCCCCCTCCTTTTGCGTCGGGATGTTAATTTAAAAAATGAACAATAACGTCGACAGGTGTGGTGCTAGAAAGCTACGGCGCAGGCAACATACCGTCGAATAGACAGGACATATTCGAGGAGATGAAGCAGGCCGTCAGTCGCGGCGTCATATTCGTCAACATCACACAGTGCAACACCGGCTCCGTGTCACCTCTGTACGCTACTGGACGGGTGAGTTGGAAAGCTACGGCGCCGGTAGCATACCGTAAGCCAGGCCATACATGCAGGACATATTCGAGGACATGGTCGCGGCGTCATATTCGATATTCGTCAACATCAGACAGTGCAACACCGGCTCCATGTCACCTCTACGCTACTGAACGACTGAGTTTACCTACTTCTGTGTGTATAAGAATTAAAAAGACTGCAAAAAGGGTTTGTTAGTTTTATTTGTTTAGGCTCCTCTTTTTTGTTTTGCTATTTAATTATTGCTTTTATAGTAGGGTCATTCCTTCCATACAGGATCCATGGCTTCTGAATAGGTTGTCTCTAAAAATCAATTTATTGTTTTAAAAAGATTTTCCCCTAAGATATTATGGGAAAATTTTCCCCAATTTACTGTCTGGTATTATTATTTGAAGTAATTTGGGGCAAATTGTTCCTCTAATAAAGATACTGCTCTTTTCTATTAAAATCGAGGTAGGGCAGCAAATTTTTGACAAATCTAAGCCTAGCATTGGTCTAGCGTCTAGCGTGAGCCGGTAGTGATGACTTTGGTCTATTGCAGTATTTGGCAGAATCCGGCGTGGTTTCTGGCTACGACATGACCCCCGAAGCGGCCCTTACCAAACTGTCCTACGTTCTCTCAAAGAAGGAACTTAGTTATGAACAGAAGAAAGAGGTAAATCATTGGATACATTCAACTTACATTATAATATCAAAGTGCACAAAATATACAAGGTGTAAAAAAACACCCCAGTAATATTTAAAGGGGCGCTTCAGACCATCAAACTGAACTTACTATGGGACTAATGAGACCAACATTCAAATCACGAGAAAAAAACAGCTATTTCAATTAAATTTTTGTCGAGTAATTATTGACGTTTTCTATGAAACAGCAGATTTGTTTTCGCGTTTTAATGTTGGTCCTATAGTGAAAGTTGTTCAGCTTGATGGTTTGGAGCACCTCTTAAGTATGTAACACATTTTAGTTTACACCCTCTACAGGGTGTAAGTGACAGCCTAGCAAATACTGAAACGGTGAACTCAGACCATCAAACTGAACAACTTTCACTATGGAGCTACCCTCAGGAAACGCGGAAAAAATCTGCTGTCCCGTACATTTTAGTCGGGTAGGTACAGCAGTTTTATATGGGACAGCTGATATTTTTTCGCGTTTCCTGAGGTAGGCTCCATAGTAAAAGTTGTTCAGTTTGATGGTTGAGTTCACCGTTTCAGTATTTGCTAGGCGGTCACTTACATCCTGTATAGATATAAGTTTTTTCAGATGATGTCAACCAATATAAGGGGGGAACTGACAAACACATCATCCGTGACAATGGAAAAAGATGTAAGTTTAAAATCTTATTAAAATTGAACTCTTGCAAAGGAGTCAGAAATACCATTATTTTCACGTGGATCATTAATTCATGAATGTAATCTTCTTTTTTCGTAGGATAACACCTTGATAGACGCCCTAGCGTCGAGCCTGAACATCCAATCACCTAAGAAACTGATAGAAGTGACAGAGAAAGTGTTCAGCGCTTTACTTCTGTACGCCATCGAGCACGGCGACGATGTGGCGGTCAAGAAGATGTTAGGTGAGTTTGTTTATACAGGGGGTGATTATACCATCAAACTAAACAACTTCCTCTATAGGATTCAGACCAACAACGAAATCGCAAAATAAAAATCTATCCCATACATTTGGGTAGAGTTCTACGATAACAGTTTTGTATGAATGAGACAATATTTTTCATAATTTCGACGTTGGTCCCTTAGAGAAAGATGTCCAGTTTGATGCTGATCATGCTCTTAAAAAATCCGTCAGCAAATTAAGAAGGACCCTATTGATCTACACTGGAACAATTTATTTATCTACTGTTTTCTCGAACTTATGAATGACGCGTTGGGAAAAACGTAACAAACGTGATGTAAACAACGAATGAAAATAAACAAGAGTTTGCTCTGAGTCTGATAGTGATAACTACGTGTGTGTTCACAATAAATTAGCATGACACGACAAGGACACGCCTATTTTTATAACGTTCATAAGGCAATCTTAATCGTTTAACATTGTTCGTTCAATTAACATTGCCTTTAGGTACCCCCATAGAGATCTAGAGAGATGCCAACCAACGCGCTGAGTACGAAACGTAGTGTCGCATTACCACCAGTACCACGCGATAGAAAGTATTTTGTTAGCTTGAATGTGTTCATTATCCATTGCGGTATCAGAACTCAACGTTCGAATAATTTTTAGTACTTTGCAAGCATTGTGAACTATTTACACAATAATATCTCGACTGGCTTTCAGCCTCAAAATATATTGAATCCTTACTGTCACGAGCAATGTGTTCCGTTTTTGCGCATATTGCTGCGACACTGGCCCCGCCCCCTATTCACATCTCCGTTTAGTTTTTGTGATCTGTGGGTACACCGTATCTAACGTACGTAGGAAAAATTTCAAGGGTGTATTTTCAGATACACAGGTGCCGTGTGGTGCCGGCCAAGAATATTGCACCACCCCAGCTCATCCCGTGGGTGTCTTAAAAGGCGACTAAAGGGATTAAGGCTGGGCCACACAGAGTGAAGCTGCAGGACGGGTGCAGACCGGGTGCAGGCCGGCAAAAGTTATAAACTATGGAATTATATGCGAGGTGTCACACTGAATGCAGTCCGGCGCGGCTGCGGAACAGCTGCGGAACGGTAGCCGCAGTGTGACACCTCACATATAATTCCGTAGTTTACAACTACTGCCGGCCTGCACCCGGTCTGCACCCGTCCTGCAGCTTCACTCTGTGTGGCCCAGCCTTTAACCGGAGGATGGGCGGCAGGGTTCTCCGAGTATATTAACACCAAATTGCGATCGCCAATCCGCCTGCCAAGGGGTAATCTGTGTTATGACATAACCTCCCTTTTGTCATAACCAACCTATGTCCAGCAGTGGACGTATAAGAAAGGCTGAAATGATGATGATGATTTTCAGATAATTAAACTAAACAACTTTCCGTAATTAAGGAAGATGGGTCGAAAAACGAGAAAGAATTTTGGACCTTCCATCACAAAAGTGCGGATCAGCCGATCGATTCTCTATCGGAGTTCCAAAAAAAATTCTCGCTTTTCGATTAGGGAAAGTTGTTTAGTTTCATTATTTGAATACCTAATTAAAATATTATAGTAATTTAAAAAAATAGGGCTGACCCTATATTGTTATTTTTTATCTCACTAGAACAACAAATTAACTGTATTATCGCGATTAACTCTAAGGTCATAAGTTCACGGTGAATTTGATAAACTCCAATATTCCTTTATTTGTTTTTAACTGGATTGATTGAGTTGATTCATTGTGATGTGATCTTTAATAATAACAAATTATGACTGACATCAATAAAACTTAGGCGCGTAGCAATTAAACCATAAACTATTATTTCAGAAGCAAAGCAAATGGCTTAACAACCAAAATTCTGCAATAAAACTGCTTAGTTACAAACGCAAGATATTCGATGAATTCCGTCCGAATCTGGTGGAACGGAAAATAGCTCCCTGTTGTGTGAACAACTTTTCATGAAGGACACGCAGAGGCGGCGCAAGATCCGCAAGAATGAGGATTGCGAGGCTCCCCCGGCCAGCCTCTGATCTGCGATTTTTCCAAGCCGGGGCAAAAACTTGACATCGATGCTGGCCGCTCCCCTCCATAATAGGCTTAGCAATAATTATTCCCATTGGGTTCAGGTCCAGGTTAGGTCGTCGCAACAATATGTTAAACCTACAGCGTGCGAGGCCAGCTCGAGATTTGAGTACTGCAATATCAGCTGCAAGATGGAACACCTTAATAGATAGTTTCAGTACAATAAAAACTAGGAGAGAGCGAAGCGAGCTCGAGATTTTACTACAATACTTTTATTTTGTGATTGAATTTGCAAACTTTTTTTGTTCAAAACTGACACTCAAAATGAAAATTCTTGTTGCCTGTTATTGGGTCCGTCCGTCCGTGATACGGAGCGCAGAGCATTTTTCACTGCCAAACCATTATCGCCTCAAGTCGCATCAATGCTCGCGGGGACTAGTAGGTTTTTCGATGTTATTTCAAAGCATTGCACTTGATCTATTGATCTTGTACCTTGGCAGAGGAAAATCCTAACACGAGGTTGGTCCCTAGTTAAGTGGTCTATGGTTCGGAGAACAACTGTCACGTAGCAAACCGATGGAAAAGGAAATGGCTGCTATGATGAGAGTTTCAATTTTCCAGTTTAGATGGCCGCATCTTCTTTACAACGAAACACCTTCCGAGACGCGGTGGCAGAATCAAAAAATGACTTGAGAAAGCCCTGTGATATTATTTTCAATAAAAGAGTAAAATTAAAATATTTTGCAGATATGGGCGCTGATGTGAACGCACAGAACTCAGAAGGAAGGACATCTCTTCATGAAGCTATATTGAGAGGCAAAGTCCCCATAGTGGAATACTTGCTGAAGAACGGTGCTAACGTCCATTTGAAGACCAGGTGAGATGAGATGTACTGTATTCTTTTTTGTTCTTCACATAGCTTACGGAAAAATTACAGTTTAATAGATTATCGCGGTATGGGCCATGTAATGCGGAGAGACGAGTGTCATGTTACGAGACGAGTGTTAAGTATGAATGTGGATGGCTGTAGTAGGAGAGGCAGGCCGAAGAAAAGATGGATGGATTGTGTGAAGGATGATGTGTGTAAAAAAGGGGTGAGTGTTGAAACGACGGATAAGAGAGATGAATGGAAGAGGATGGAAAAAGTGTCTTTGGTAGTTTTAGAAAAGCTTCTGAGCAACCAGAAAGGGATTAAATAGGGACAGGGATGTAAAAGGATTGAGGGATGTAGGGTTTAATTATGTAGTTTTTGTATGAACGTAGCCACTCTTTGATATTGATCTTCATCCATCCGAATTCTTGGTTTTTTTTCGAAAGTAGCAGCATTGGCAGCTGTTGCTTATAACAATGGCGAATGGAACAAGGAGCTCCGGGGTGTCAGCGTAATATAGATCTGAGCATTCAAACGGCATAGAATAATAATAGCACCAAACCAGATAGGTTTGGTATTCTAAGGTGAATATTATAAGAGATAGACGTACTTTTTGTTATCATTCAGGCAAGGCTGTTATGTATTATGTATATATTTTATATTACAGTATGTTTGTATATGTATAACTTTATTTGTGTATGTTATCTATATTGTTTTATTGTGATCTACACCGCCTACCAATCTTCTTTCACTATTTCCTCTACCCTAAGGTTGTCTGGAAAAAATCGCTTTTTACCGATAAGACCGCCTGTTTTTGTGCCATTTGTATTTCCTGATTGTTCTCTGTATACTATGTTTTTTGGTGTCAAATAATATATAACTGATTGATTGATTGATTGCAGGCTGATTCAGTATTCATAGGGTGAAGAGGGTGAAGAGCATCTCGCTGTAACTCCTAAACCAACTGGAGTTAAGCAGGCAGACCTGTTCTATCCCCATCACAGTGATGCTCTACAATGAATGAATACTGAATCAGCCATGCAGCTGATTGATAACAAAATTGTTTGTATCAACAGTTGCGGCGAATCCTCCCTCCTAACAGCGATCCACCATAACGACCTGGTACTCATAGACCTGCTCATCAAGTGCGGCGCCCACGTGTCTTCAATAGACGTACAGACGATAGCCGAGCTGATGTCCATGGCGGCCAGGAATGGAAGCGTCGAGAAACTGGAGTCTTTGAGGATGGCTGGCGCTGATCTGAACATACCAGATGAGGTGCAGCAGACTCCGCTGCATAAGGTGAGGTTTTGTTTGCTTCTTGTGGGTTTTAAGCTTTGGTACTTCGTAGTCTTGAGCCTCCATAAAAGATATTGTGTTTCGAAATGAACAATGAATGACTATTTGTAGCATTGCGCAGGGAGTACCTAGCTACTGTTTATTACAACGGGCAATGATGCGGGGACAAAACATAGTGATTATACAGGGTGTAAAATTAAATGGGACATTTACTTAAAGGGGTGCTTCAGACCCATCAAACTGAACAACAAACACTGAAATCGCAAAAAAAAAATTCCGCTGGCCCATACAAAACTGCAAACATAACACACACACCCATACACACCCCACATGTTCACACAAACGCACACATCATCCACTAACACACATCCACCTAACTTAAAAATAGTATAGCAGGTTGTACCTACCTACGTGGGTTGCTTCTATATCTTTGCCTATATTCGAGTCATCATCATCGTTATGATTCGAGTGTGGGTTGGGTTGTGGAAGCGACTTACATGTGAGATGCTCTTTGCCCATACCTACTTAATTAAGTTTGTATAATTACTTTTTGTCAACGTTACATGTACACAGGTTTCGTTTAACAATTGTATTTTTTTTCATCGCATTCTAGCTTCCACTCGGAGAGAAAATAATTATCTGCATTTGTAACATGGTTGTATTGTATAGTAGGTAGCTGAGTACCTATAATTGATATCACAGTTTGAGAAACCGGATTTTGTTCGCATCTACTAGAAACTAAAAAAGTTAATACAACAGTATAATATGACAAGGTTCTGGTGGATGCGATTGAAATGGATGTTTAGTTGCCTCTTCTTTTTCTCTCCCTGTATGTATGTCTGCTTGTTAATTAATTTAATTAATTAATTGATAAGTTACCTTATGGATAGCTATAATTGGCCATCAAAATGTAAACAGTGTTGTAACTTATGTATAGTTACATAATGCTGTTGTTATCGTGAATAAAAAAAAAATTACTTGACTGAAATGTATGGGACCTGAGATTTTTTTGTCGCGATTTCGATATTGGTCGGTGATTCAGACCATCAAACTGAGCAACTGTTACTAAGGGATCAAAACATCTAAATCGAGAAAAAAATATCAGCTATTTCATGTACGTTTGGGTCCACTGGCCGCAAGCTTTTTCTATGGAACAATCAAAATTTTTTTCACGATTTCAAATTAATGGTGATGATTTTCCAATGAGTTTTTCGGAGTTTATGTACGATTTGTAACACCACTGGCTTTTTGGTGAACGAAAACATAGTGAGGAAACCAAGCATGCTTCATTTTCGAGGCATGTATTGTACCTACTGCCACTGTCCATTATAAGTGGCGACGGGCTAACTCACCGTGACACTGGACAGAGTTTCTGTATTACTAGTGAAACGTGGATGTTCTGATTTTACACCCTGAACAGTGCTGTACAGAGTTTAAAATTAAATGGGACACTTACTTAAAGGGGTGCTTCAGACCATGAACAACTTTCTCAATAGGACCAATATCGAAATAGCGAAAAAAAATCTGCTGTCCCATACATTTCTCTGGAACTCTCTCCCATTTAATATAAGAGACTGTCAAACAATTGGTTCATTTAAAAACAAGTCAAAGATCTCTCTCTTCATTCAATAAACTAGTGTATTTATTTGTTTATCATACTTTATATATATGTATGTATATACCTGTATCTTTATATAATCATATTTATTTATTAGTGTTAACTACTGTTTTATTAGTTAAATGTGCACACTATGCCTGCCTCACTTAATATGCTCTCTCTCTTTCACGGATTTGCTGGAAGAAATCTCTTTAGAGATAAGCTCGCCTTTTGTAATTGTCTATTATGCTGTTTTCATTTATATTTCCGTGTGTACAATAAAGTGTTAAAATAAATAAATAAATTTTCAGTCGAGTTATGTTTGCATTTTTGTTTGGGACAGCGGATTTTTTTTTCGCGATTCCAGTGTTGGTCCCATAGTAAAAGTTGTTCAGTTTGGTGGTCTGCCTCCGTGAATGGTTAAGGGCATTGGCTCTCGACACGGAGGTCGTGGGTTCGATTCCCACGGGGGACACCTAGTGAAATGTCACTTTGTGCGTTTTTCCCCAGTTGGTTAGGACATTGCAGGCTGAATCGCCTGATTGTCTGAAAAGAGAAATGATTCCGTGCTTCGGATGGCACGTTAAGCCGTTGGTCCCGGCTACTATCTCTGGTGGTAGTAGTCGTTACATAAAAACCATGTCAGAGGCCGTAAGGCGGTCTGAAAAAGCTCTGACACCAGGGCTTGCACACACGATAAGAAGAAGTTTGGTCTGTAGCACCCCCTTAAGGTGGTTGCACAGGGGTCAATTTTATACAAAACTTTGACGCACAATACGCGTAGACGGAATTAATAAAAGTAACTTTGTATATATGGAAAAATAGTTTAGAAAATCTAGATGCCGGGTTACAAATAACATTTGGAATTTATAAAATAATTACGAAGATATAAAGCTTTGAAATTTGTCATACAAAATTTTAAAAGCTTTATATCTTCGTAATCACGTATCACGCAAAAACTACAGAACCGATTTTGATTAAACTATTTTTGTTTGATAGCTTATGATCTGACTTAAAATCTTGTATATAATTTATGCGGACAAAGTCGCGGGATAACGCTCGTATAAAATATTATTTTTATTAATTCCGTCTTCGCGTATTGTGCGTCAAACTTTTGTATGGACTGAAACCACCTTGAGTAAGTGTCCCATTTTATTTTACACCCTGTATAAATGCAGTTGTTTATTTTGACAGGCTGTCCTGTGCAACAACGAGCACGTGGTCCAGTACCTGATGCAGCACGGAGCGAGACGCGACCCTACCGACGTGCTGGGCAACACTCCCCTCGATTACGCGAACAAACTCAACTATGAACATCTCGCTATACTACTGCAATAAAGTTCACTATTATATTGGTGTTTTAATTATTAGCCACGACAAGGCCACGACATTACAAGGTCACCCAAGGTGCAAAACAAAAAATGCTGGTGAATTTAGGAGATGACCAGTTTAACCGTTTCAAAATTCAAAATTCAAAAATTTTTTATTCAAAATTATATCACATAGATAGCTTATTGACGATATTTTTTGAGTCTACCACCGCGTCGGAAGGTGTTTCGTTGAGAGAAGATGCGGCCAGAAACTCTACAACACACATCTTTTAAACAAAACAAAATATACAAAGTACAATTAAAATACAATATTGCATTACATAGAGTAACATTGTCAAGATCAGACATTTTGGTCATTCAAATAGTCATCGAGTTTATAGTAGCCTTTTTTACAGAGGACTTGTTTAACATGGGACTTAAACTTTTAACCCCATTACCGCAGCTGACACAAGATATGTCCGGGAAAACCCGATTATTTCATGAGCCATGAGCTGAGCATACATATTATTGTAGTAAAATCTCGAGCTCGCTTCGCTCGACCCTGGTTTTATATTCTATTGGAATTATCTAGTCACTGGGTACTGATAAACCTATGGTTGCTGTAGGGGATGTATCGTGTTTGGCGGGGTATGGAAAACTAAGGGGTCGCGATTTGAAAGAAAACGCCGGCTTTTGAACGAAAAAATGTGCAGTGAGGGCTGCGGGTGCCCTCCGTAGCACAGTGTGTCCGCAACTGACAGCGCTTTAGAAAAAGCATAAGAAAAAACTTAATTTGCACACATTTACAAATTGGTTAGGCGCACGTACACTCCTCATATACATCAATCTTTATTATATACGAGCATTAACCCGCGACTTCGTCCGCTCAAATTATATACCAGATTTTAAGTCAGATCATAAGCTATCAAACAAAAAAAGTTTCGTCAAAATCGGTTCAGTAGTTTTTGCGTGATACTCGTTCAAACAAACAAACAAACAAACAAACACACAAACAAACAGACAAACAAACAGACAGACGAAAAATCCAAAAATTGGTGAAATGGAATCAGGGACACCTAAAAACCATATCATAACTTTTTTTTTTTTAATATCTTCAATGTACAGACAAACTTCCTGTTACAGTTTTATAATAGTATAGATTAAAGTGACCGCTAAACCGCATCAGTGCGTAGGTACATTGCTTAGCATCTCAGTAGTTATATCTATGTATCTATACTTAGGTATTTAACATTAGTTTCGGCAGCGTCGCCTACAGTTGCAATAAAGAATAAATGATTTGGATTTCTATTGGTACTACCGCAATAGTATTTATTCTGTGGTATCGCGGACTTTTCCGCCTGACCCTAGGCTCATTTTTGCTAGCATACTAAAAAAGTCAGTCCCGTTTTCACCTTTTGGGTACGGAAACCTGAAAAAAGTTATGGGTTTTTAGGTGTTCCTGATTCCAAATCAAATTTTTTTTTATTTTTTGTCTGTCTGTTTGTTCGCGCATCACGCGAAAGTTGTTATGTCAGTTATCTTGGTACGAAGACAGGAAGTAGCCCAGTCATTTTATGCAGTTTTGTTAGGAGAGGTGGGAAGTAATTATTAATTGGACTTTTAAACTGTCACCCGCACCATTTAGTGACAAAAAGACTAACTAAAACATTTAAAAAAAAATCGCTAACACGCAACATAGAAATCAAAATTGTGAGTCCGAGAAGGCTTTTTAATTAATAATATTGATACCAATGCACTCAATTGAATTAGATTAAACAATATACATTATTTTTGAGCAATAAAATAGACATTGAAATATAAGAATGAGGTTTTTACTAGAAAATACGAATGTATTTTTCAAACCCTTCTAAAATATTAACACTATGTTTGAAGTGGTTAGTAGTTAGCCTTTGATATGTGTAAAAAATAATTACCATCAGGTTTTTTCTGAGGGTTTTTATAAAGAAATAATAGCTAAATTTTAAATTTGGAACTGTTGCTGACGGGATTTTTTTTAGTTTGGGTACATTTCGAAGCTCAAATTGCCTCTTAAATATTATACCGAAAAAAAAATCAATTATTAATTAGTCCCGGCTCGAACCGTAAAACGACTGGGCTAAAGTGCGGACAAAGTCGCGGTTAAATGCTCGTGATAAAATAAAACTCAAACAGGTATGTAGCAACCAAACTATATTCAACATTAACCTATAGCATTAGCGAAGACAGCTAGGTTGCTCATCAACATCGGAACGTGTTGTTCCTTCAGCGGACAGGGCGAGTAGGACGAACAGTCACGTCCGAACGTCCCGCCCAGCATCGCGTCTTCTATTGCGGTCGAGTTGACCATCGATGATAGCAGCGCGTTGCTGGAACAAAAATATCATGTATGTATAGGGCCATCACCAAAACCGCCGTCGCCGGACAAAGTCTTCAAAAACCCCAGACATTTCGGTAAAATCTGTCATTTTCCCCCGAACAACGAAGAACATATTTATTTGGGCAACAAGAAAGCGCTTTGTTATAGATTTTACTACAATAGGAATTTAGATTGTTGCAACACGATCCGATACTTGTTGAGCGAGCGTACCTAATACGATTAGGAAAAAATAGAGCGAGCGAAGCGAGTCATGACTAGATCATTCCAATAGAATATAAAACCAGGGTCGAGCGAAGCGAGCTCGAGATTACACTACAATATAATATTTATGCTCATGAAATAATCGTGTTTTCCCGGACACATCTTGTGTCCACTGCGGTAATGGGGCTAAAGTACCGAAATACCTGAGCTATAAAAAAAAATCAAGCGTATGTATGCGGATTCTTTTGGGTCAAGTTTGGTGCAGATTTCGTTTTCAGGTAAATCGATGATAGCCAGTTCATTCATCATACCAGTTTTTTAGGGTTCCGTAGCAACACATGACGTACATAAAATAATAATTTTTTTTGTACAAATATTGTGGAAATAAACCCTGATATTTTCAGATTTATGTGTGAAACTTAGTATTGAAAAAAAAAAACACTTTCTAAAAACCCATTTAATGTAGATTATAAAAATATTAACATTTAATATCAATTTAGGTAAGTAGCTATCTATTTTCAGTTTAAAATCACAGAGTAAAATAAATGTGGATCGTACTAAGGCGTTCGGCTGGGCTGGGCTTCGGGGCATAGGTGTAGGTAAAATCACCCAAAGTTTTCCACATAAACATTATCCTCGTAGTCAAGTAAAGTCCTCGATGAATAATGTTTACCAACCGGCCTTCATTTTCAACGAGAAAACGTCTGGTCAACACTCAACAGAAGCGGCCGGCGTAGGGCGTGTGTGGTTTGGGGGTGTGGGCGACCGGCTACGGTATCGGGTCCGACCCGAGGGGCCTCGAACACTAGTAGATAATCTGTGCTCGTGCTTCGAAGGTTTATGCAGCTTTCTCCGAACTCAAGAAAAATATTTAGATTAAAATATTATCAAAGTAAGTAAGTGCCGTGTGGAATAACACCATCCCATTTCCTCCCGTGGATGTCGTAAAAGGCGACTAAGGGATCTACCGGAGGATGGGCAGCAGCATCCTCTGAGTACACACATTCAATCCAACTGCGATCGCCAACCCGCCTGCCAAGCGTGGCGATTATGGCAAATCCCCCCATTTTAGGGGAGGCTTATGTCCAGCAGTGGACGTCTGTCGGCTGATATGATGATGATGATGATGATTATTATCAAAAGCCTCAGGCGAATTATAGTGTAAAAAATTTCAAACTCGCTTCGCTCTAGGACCGCGTTCATGCACTATCCCAGATCCGACAACAGACGAAGCAGTGCTTTAAAATTTTTGGTACGCTTCCCTCGCTCCAGTTATTTTATGTTTCACACGGGAACCGAAACAGCTCTGTTAGTATGCGGTTTTATTTAGCTTCACTCTGTATATTTCTTTATCTATACTATTATAAAACTGTAACAGGAAGTTTGTCTGTACATTGAAGATATTAACAAAAAAAAAGTTACGATATGGTTTTTAGGTGTCCCTGATTCCATTTCACCAATTTTTGGATTTTTTGTCTGTTTGTTTGTTTGTTTGAACGAGTATCACGCAAAAATTACTGAACCGATTTTGATGAAACTTTTTTGTTTGATAGCTTATGATCTGACTTAAAATCTGGTATATAATTTGTGCGGACGAAGTCGCGGGTTAACGCTCGTTTATGTATAAAATACGGATTCGAAATGCTTTATGTCGAGCTCTACTGTTTTTTATTTATGCTACCTTCATAAAATGTGGCCTGCAATCATTGACGTAGAATACTATGGACGCCGGGCCTTGTACAAAATTCTCGAAAAATAGGTGTCCGACACTAAAATACACAAACCTAAGTACGTGTAGTACAGGGTGTAAGTGACAGTGAACTCAGACCATCAAACTGAACAACTTTCACTGTAGAGCCTACCTCAGGAAACACGAACAAAAATCAGCTGTCCCATACATTTGAGTCGGGTAGCTACGGCAGTTTTGTATGGGACAGCTGATTTTTTTTCGCGTTTCCTGAGGTAGGGTCCATAGTGAAAGTTGTTTAGTTTGATGGTCTGAGTTTACCGTTTCAGTATTTGCTAGGCTGTAATTTACACCCAGTATAAACCAACTAAAAACATTGAAAATGCTTTAATTCTTTTCCATCCTACATCCCGCCGCGGCATTGCGCGCGGCGGCGGCGGCGGCGGCGCGCACCGTGCGCCCGCGCGTGCACGTAGTCGGCCGATCAAACGAAGACTGGTGCGTACTCGCGTACCTAATTGGTTCTCTTTTTACGTTTTGGTGCACTTTTGGTTCGGACACTTTTGAGCGCGAATCCTACGTCCAGAAGTTGGCAAGTCAATGCCTGAAATCAAAAGGGGGCCTTGCGAGCCTCATCTTGTCCACATAAAATTTAGGTCTTGCGCCGCCTCTGTCTGCTCAAATAAAAAACAAACCTATTAATCCTGTTATAGTAGGCAATGTATGTTTGTTTACGTCCGTCACTGGGCATTCAACGCTGCCCGCCCGCCCGTTCAAACAAACACAAAGATCCACTTTGCAATCATATACGTCATATTACTTCTTTCTATTTCTATGATAACAATCTCATATCATTATCCAAATTGTAAGTAAACAATAAATAAAGGTTGTTAGGGTAGTCACTTGCATTACTTCAATGGGTGATACTCATGTTAAGTTGTTAGGTACACAATATTTAAGAGGCTATGTGAAAAAAATAGGATTCTTCAAAGCGTCATATATCATGAAGTACTAACAGTAGGAGTATGATTAGCGGATATGTGTAAATTGAACATATAATTGAAGTTTTATATTAGAGCCAAAACACGATTAAGACACATTTTCTTGATAGAAAAACAAGCCAAAGTAGCCTCCGTCTTTATCGATAAACGTTTGGAACTGCTAAACGGTGAATAATAGAAACACGAGACTTGATTTAAAAAAAGAGATTGATATTTTACAAATTTTGATTAGAGCAGAATTGAACTTACATAAATAATACAATCACAATTAAATAAAGTTTGTTTTACGCTTGCGTCGTTTCAGGCGGGTGCGCCGCGGCCGCCCCATCTCTTTCTCTCGCATCAGGCAGTAATATAAGCTATCACATGTCCATTTCGCTTCAATTATTTTTCGACATAGGTCCTTAACAAGAATGGAAAGTACCTACAAAGTTTGTTTTGAGAATTTCCTTATGTTCCCTTGGAAAAGTTGTTCAGTATCAATGAGTATAGATAATCCCCCTTTAAAGTAATGCAACTAATATGTAGATGACACGATTGTATCAAGACCTCCGCTTCCAAGTACCTAGTAGACAAAGTTGTATTACGTTATGCAACACAACCTGCCCACCAAATAATTTCTACTCTACACGTGTTTCGCTCCACCAAGGAGATCTCGGTGTCGGACGCTCGGCGGAGTAACAACTTTGTTTCGAACGTTCGTCGGTCTAACTCCTGAGGATGCTCCTTGGTGGAGCGAAACACGTGTAGAGTAGAAATTATTTGGTGGGCAGGTTGTGTTGCATAACGTAATACAACTTTGTCTACTAGGTACTTGGAAGCGGAGGTCTTGATACAATCGTGTCATCTACATATTAGTCATGGATTTCCGCAAAGCAACGCCTGATTCAATTAAGTAATGCAACTGTTTAGCCGAATCATAGAATATCTAAATACATTGCCCTAACACTCTGTATAACTGAACAAAATGTAGAAGCCCGAAGAAAATGTATACAATTAATTAATCGTATACATTTTCATTTTTGTTATAGTACCTACTTTTACGTATACTTTACAGAACTTTCGATGGAGAGAAGACAATAACCCATAAATATTGATAAAAACATTACAAAAAGCAGTACGCTTAATGGATAATATGTATATTTGACATAGATGGGTAACTATTATGTAACTAATTATAATAGGAAAAACAAGTATCAAGTATGAAGAAGATAAAGTTATTATTTTTGAAAGTAAGTAGGTACCTACATGTAAATAATACCTATTATGAATTTAATGTAATTTAAGAGAAAGCAAACTGTACATACGCAGCGAAAACACCCGCCTTCCCCTTTCTACTATCGGACTTCCAGACGCACCGCGGGATATCACCCCTTCTTGGTTGACATCCCACATATCCGCACGAAGCGCCTTTCTGAATCTTTCATAATGTGCACAGCCAAGGAGTGGAATGCCCTGCCTGCGTCAGTATTTCCGAGCGCTTACAACCCGAATTCCTTTAAAATACGGGTGAATAGGCTTCTTCTGGGTAAGCTCGCTACATCTTCGACCCCATCCTCGTCTTGAGGACTGGATTAAGGTCAAGAGCAAACCCATACGTAGTACAAAAAAACTCAGTATTATAATTCCGTGGTATTATTTTATTTATTTTCTTTGCCTTCCGTCTAACAATGGTGCCTTACCTCATCAAATGACTCCATATCTTCTCCGCTTCAGTCTTAGTGTATTGCTGTGCTGTCCAGCAGGCCACCCTCAAGGTACACCCATGGACAGCCTGGCTGTTATTGAGAAACTGGCTTGCGAAGTCCAGTACAGCATCAGTGCTGAATTCGGCATTATCGAGCACTAAAACAAAACAATTCCCTTTGGACCATATCTTAACCTTTGATTTTTATCTCTATGGGATCTATGAAAACCCTAATAAACCGGCCAAGGCCGAGTCGAACTCGCGCACCGAGGGTTGTACACACAACTCTTGGTAAATAAAAAAAAAAACTTTTTCCTCGTGATACTTAGCGCAAGCCAGACACACACTTGTCCGATTTTTATTATACTTCAGAGTATGCTCTATAATCAGTAATAATACCAATATTGTATGTATTTCGGTTTTTACGATCAAGCAAAAAGAAAAAACCTTGATAAACACGCGTTTCTTGTCTGGGGACCCCCTTATTTTTTACTTTTTGTATTTTTTATTATTTGTTAGCAAATCTAAAATACTAGGTATCTAATTCATAGTCTGTGAAAATTTCAACTTTCTACTTATTACAATAGATACAGTAGCCCGCGGACGGATAGCGTAGGATCCCGTTGGCAGCCTTTGGATACGTAACCATAAAAAACCACCCACTAATGTGGTTTCTCGTTCATACCATCCGAAACCGCTTCGATCTGAGACGGGCAAATATACAATTTTCTTGGAGATGGGATATGTTAAATAATTTTATTAAAGGCAAATAAAGGAAGGTAAGTAGGTATGTACATTAAAAATAAATAAAAATATTGAAAAATTAAAACTAACTTATCAAATCAAATTAAAGATTAAAAAATTTGTCTCGGGCGGGACTTGAACCCGCACTCTTCCATACCGGGGAACTGCGTTATCCAATTTCGCCATCGAGCCCACTACCCAGAGAACGAAATTTTCAATCTGTTGCGTCTTAAGGGGACGCGTTCTTTAATTTGATTCGAAATAGCACAACATGGCTGTAACATGTTTAAAAATCAATAATATTTGAAATTAAAACTAATTAACCTAAAATATAGTGCAGGTTTGGACCGCGCGGGAGGGTAGCCAAGATGCTGGCAGCGTTTCCTCGCTGAACGGCTAAACCGATCTATTGAGCGAGGAAAGCGCCAGCCCTTGGATCCCCGGTCGAGTCTACCAGGCGCTTTGCCAGATCTTTAAAAAGCGCCTGGATATTAGATATAATAGCAAAAGATCATTGCAAAAGAAATCATTTTCAAGAATCAAAAACAGGAAGCTGGCATAGGTATATCTTATGATTCTAAAATCATCGGGTAAAAACGTGGTAAAAACAGAAGTAATAAAACCTCCTTCCGATTTAAAAATAAAATTAAAAAAAGCATTGGTCATGAGTTCCAATTAGTATATTTCCTTTTTCCTTGTTCCAATTTCAATTGACGAGACAAGCAACAAAAATGTCAGCCGTATAATGGAAAAATATTAATTTGATATTAATCTATCGGGTTACAAAATAAAATTTCAGTGTCCATAGTTATGAACTAATCATAAGACAGGAGCCGAGACCTCAAATTATCCGTAAGTATATTGTGTTACATATTTCTGTTTTGTTACCTCTTACGTGCCTCTTACCTAGTCAGACCGAAAAGTTGGAAAAGAATACCGGTAATAACGGCACTCTCTTGAATTTTAAGAATTATGACATCGTTTTTGAAATCGGATGAAGATGCTAAAAGCTCTTTCATTTCAAACTGTTTAAAAACCTAGTTGTGAGAAGAATGTATCAACTGTACTTTAATTAATTTCAATGTATCCTGAAACAGTGTTTTGATTACACATTGAAGAATTGAAGCTAGTGTCTGACCAAAACTATTGAACTCGGCAGGTCATGGAGCAAATGTACATGCTAGAAATATTCGTAGACAAAGTGACAATTTTCCTAAGTAAAGACGAGGAAGTGGGCTCTGCGAATAAGAAACTTATTATCAAAATAAAGTTCGGCCCAAGAGTACAATTCATCGTAAAAGAGGGTCAACTAGTTGCTAACGAACAGAAGGATGATATCGTCGACTGCGATGAAGACGGCAATAGAAAATTTTCAAGAACCATCAGAGTAGGTAAATCGTATCTATTCCCGTCTTTTCCCGACACGATACTCATGACACTTAGCAAATTCCCACTGGAAATAGAAGTCTGGAACGACGATGAAAATGAAGTGCAGATATTCGTTGGAGTCGGCGTCATTCACTGGGAGACACAGTTCTTCCACATGCTGAAAGAGACCGCAGATGCTTGCAAGCTCCATGAACCTCTCTCCGTCAAACAGGTCGCGATTCTGACTGCCGAATGCTGCTGCATGCGTGTTGGCGAGGTCTCTTTAATCCTCCGAATAAGTGCTCTAGGTGACAGTATCATAACAGAATTCCAGCAACTCCTTTCGGACCCAGATCAATTCGTTTTTAGAACGAATAAAGCTCCAAGCATGTTTCAGTGTTATCGAGTGGATGGTGACGATCCTAACTTCTGTATGGCAGGCAGTTTATATGAGACTGCAACTTTAGAGGACCCAGATATAATCAACAAAGCAAATAAGAAGATAGAAGTATGCACAGAACAACAAAGCTGCGCAGTCGGACCACAAGGTGTGGAAAGAATATGTGAACACACAAACCCAGATGAAAAGCCAACGAAAGCCTATCCTATGGATAAAATTAGAATGGGAGATATTACTGGGCCTTGCGGTAATACTAACTGTCCATTAGCTCATAAAGTGAAGGCTTATATTAGAACTTTGGAAGCATACAAAAATGAAACATCAGGCAAGATGATTGGCGAAAAAGCGAGAGCTACAAAGATTTGTGGTGCTTGCGACTGCAAAGACGATCGCTATCATCGCGACATATGCCCAGAGAGTACCACCGACAAACCACCTATATGTAAAGGGTGCGGTGGCATTGCCCAGAAAGGCGAGACTTGTGAAGATAAAGTAAAAAGAATGTACGGTACCGGCTTGACTCCTAAAGGGAGCCAGGTGGATACTGCTAATCAATCAAAAACGCAAGTTAACTACATGATCGACATGATCACAAACCGAGACGTTACACAATCAATATACGGTAAAAACTTTATTGTTGAAAATGTTACAACAAAATATGACTTCCAGCCGGGTCAGCAGGCCGGCAATAGTCAAAATGTCAACACCTGTTGTTGCAGTAAGCGGAAAATACCTCCACCTCCAGTAAAATCTACAGACAACTCCAGCGCTCTCAACCTGGCAAGCGCCACATCTTCGAGACATTATGAAAGTGTTCCTTTGAATAACGCATCTTCCCGCAATATGGGCTACAATAATCAAATAATATACAACGCCGATTACAAAAGACAACAACAACCACAACAACCACAACAACAGTCTGACTACAATTTTTGTTTAGACATACCTGACGATAAGGACTGCAAATGCAACCCACCTAAACCTACGCCTCCTTGCAAAACTTTTGATTGCGAATGCCTAACAGAAACTGCCAATGTAGATGCTAGGAAATACCATAAGCCATACTGTCCCTCTTACAAGCACAAGAATAACTGCCCTGTCACTATGATGCAAGAAGAGGAAGACAAGAAGATGGACGAGTATGAGGTGGATGAAGCGGAACCTCTTCCCTATGGTTTGCCTCCAATACATCTCGGCCCCTGTCCTGTGTTAGGAAGACCTTGCACTGTGCCTGATGGCTTCGCTAGAATGTACAAAACTGCGGCAATGCCTACCCAACCACCTAGCTACAGCGACGCAGGCAAAGTATGCTGTTCTAAGGAATACGAGAGAATAAAGAAAGCTATTAAAGAATATATGAAGAATGAGAAAGGCCCCGATTACAGATGCATAAACAAATTCAACGTGGACACTGAACGAAGGTGTTGTGATAAAGAACAGAGATTACTGGCCCTTATGGGTAAAGGTTGCTGCGGGTCGCACAAAATGGCCATCCAGGAAAAGTATAAACAAGAGAAACGTGAGAATTGAAGACAAATTGCATTGATATTTTATTTTGTAACCCATCAAATAATAACATCTATTGTAACTAACATCATAAACATGACACCTTTTACTATATTTAACTCTTTTATTCTTTAGTTGAATATAATAATTTAAGGTTCTGTAGTTGACCATACCCAAGGATGATTACCGATTGCCGCCTCGATGATTGTTTCGCTAGGTCTCTTCCGTTTGAACTATCATATCAAGACTCAATCATGACGCGGCGGTTCGATTCCTGGCCTATACCATTAAGTTCTGCGGAATTTATGTACGGTTGGGACCATTATCACTAGCTCGGCAGTGAAGGAAAACATCATGAGGACACTTGCATACCCGAGAATGAATAAAAAATTCGTTCCAATGTAAGTATGTGTAAAATATTGAGCATGGGGCTAACACAATCGAAGAGCAAACCAGCAATGGTCGCAGTGTTATATATAACGAACCTTCCTTGAAATAGCCCAGCCAACAATAATAAATAATAAATAGCTGGTTAAAAATTCATAAGTTAAATTCCAATTACAACAAATTCCTGATTGCCCCTCCTTAGGCCAAAAGCTGGGTACGTCCATGATTGTCGTTTGTTGGTTGTTTCTTTAGAGTTTTAAGCGAAGCACATAATCATGGCTGAAGAGGACGAGAATGAGAAGAAGAAGCAAAAAAAGAATAAAAATGCATCTAAATACAACTACACGTTTGGAGACGTACATCCAGGTATGAACATTGCCTTTTAGTTTCTAATGCTGTTAGGGACTAGGGGAAAGGTGTAAGAGATAATCCTCTTAAGGGAGAATGCTCTTAGTTTAAACGATATTCAAGTTAATACACACGTTAAAGCGTTTAACACGTTCGTGGACAGTAACTGGCTATATAGACAAGAGGCTATAGAGATAAGTGTACTTTTTGCAACCATGCAGGTGTTATGCAGGCAGGCCTATTTCATCCCCATCACAGAGATGCTCTACACCCCATAAATACTGAATCAGCCTTGCTGCTGATGGTTGCAAAAAGTACACTTATCTCTTAGTCTAATAGCAGTGATAACAATAAAAGCATAATGCACTGTAATGCTGTTGATTTTGACAATAAATAAAATAAAATAAATAAATAATAAAAGTTCTATTGTTTCTCGTTCACTGTCCGCGAAAGTGTTAATGATAGCTAATTTATCTGTCCCCGGTCGGTTGTCATACTCAAAATATTTATTTTGCTGATCTTTCATTATTTTATTAAATTTTTTTTAATGACACCTCGGTGTCCAAGATGATCCCTTGGGAATGGAATTTTACCTCTAATTTGGGTTTTGGTTGAATGATGATGAAATAAATTTAATTTAATTAATTAAATGAAAATAACAACTCTTTTTAAAGTTAAAAATGTCTTTACTTAGGTAGTCTTAGGTATAAAAACTAAGAGTTATTGAACTTTGAACTTTTCCCTATGCTGAAAATCAACTTTTCATTTTTGTAGAAATATTGATGATCAAGTGGAAGTAGAGTTTCTAAAATTAATTTCATTCTTACAGGCGTAACGATAGGACACAAATACTGCAACACTTTCCTTAAGCCTGGGTACCCAGTTCCTGCTAGTATGGGCTGGCTTTGGAATACCCCTGATGTCCCTGGCATGAAGGTATTCTGAATTTTGCATTTTTTTATGATTCTGAGCACACAGCCGCGCTTTGTTGTTTATTGCTTAGTGGTAAAGGAAGTTGTAAACAGCCTGTACGAATCTGAAAGCATGATTATTCTTATTCTCATGCTCTTCAGCAAAGACGAGGTTGGGCGCCAGGACTCATAGGCAAAAGCGTAGCGAAGCTGATGACGTTCAAATGTGCTCGAGGCGGTCCCGATAAGGACAAAAACAAGAAAAAGAAGAAGAGAGGAAGACCTGGAGCAGACACGGGAGCAGGAGATTCTGAACCTGAGGAACCTTTGGAGCCTAAACCGGCGCTAAAAGTTCAGAGGAAAGGAGACGTGTTCACGATACAGGTAAATCATTAATCAAAGATGAAGCATTCATTGCCCGTTTTAGAACTCATCAAGGTCTCTCTTCCTTAATAACAATCGAGAAAATATTTAATACATCAAATAATTCTTAGATAATCGACCGTGTCCGTCATATTATTAGGATCATGACAGAGTGCGTGGTAGCAGTCAGCGAAAAACTGAATAAAAACACGACATTAGAATAAAATATCCTTACTCCCTAGGTAAATCCCCTGAAAGACTTGACAGAAATAGCACCAAACGAAGATCCCTACGTGGACTGCGACCCTATGGTCTTCAAAATCATAAAGAAACGAAGTCCAGAGGAGCAGGCTAAGGTAGAAGCCCGCAAGATGGTCAAGCTAAAAAAACAGCGAGATGCTGAAATACGAAAAGCTTTAGCAGAAGCGGTTGAGGATATCTGCAAATGTGCTTATATGGACGTCTATTGTAATGATCTAACTGCTATAGATAAAGTTATTGATAGTTGTCCAGCTTTCAAAGAGCCTGATTGTATTTGCGAAGCAGAGTCGTTGAGTTCGTTGTCGAGTAACGCTACTTGGGATATTGAGTATACACCACCATTTGGCTGTTTCGATCTGGCTCCGAGGAAACGTAAGAACTTCATTCATGTAGAAACGCAATATATTCCTGCGGATGCAGGAATACCGGAATGTCCTAAAATGAAAGGCAGGAAATCTTGTGGGTCTTTGAAACCGAGGCAGAAGGTTTCCAAGAAGAGTTGCTGTGGTGGTCCATGTGCATAGATTGGTTAGTTAAAATTTTTGGTAATTGATGTTATACAGGGTGTAATAAAACACCCTAGTAATACTTAAGTGGGTGCTTCAGACCACTATTTAGCCAACATCGAGAAAAAATAAAAAACATCTGCTGTCCCATACATTTGAGTCGAGCCGGTACTGCAGTTTTGTATGAAACAGCTGATTTTTATCTCGCGATTTCAGAGTTGGCTCCATATTATAGCGAAAGTTGTTCAGTTTTGATGAAGCACCGCCTTAAGTATGTTTTGTTACACCCTGTATTTATATTTCGTGTTTGTGATGACATGATTTTTTTGAAGTTACTGGGAACCGCATTCTATTATAAAATAAAAAAATACAAACCAACTCTTTCAAAACTTTCTTTAACGTGATATAACCAGTCAGGATAATATTCATGATTTTTGAAAAATATTTAATTCAGTTATTCGTAGTAATTAAGAAAGTAAATTAGTTTTGGAGCAAGAAACAGGGGAATACGAAATGCTGAGTTCGTCGATTTTATGTCGATAAAATCGGTCCGAGGTACAGTTATCTCTTTCGCACTCTAGTCGGTGAGGAGTATGGTTGGGGCGGCTCGGACAAATACGTATACAGTCAGAAAAGTGATCTATTCTCCAAATAACCATTTCAGCCCGCCTATCCCCTTAAAAATGGGTTTTTCTCTTGACCTCAATCCAGTCCTTAGGACGCAGATGGAGTCGAAGATGTAGCGAGCTAACCCAGAAGAGGCCTATTCACTAGTCCTTTAAAGTAATTCTGGTTTTAAGTGCTCGGAAATACTAACGCAGGCAGGGCATTCCACTCTTTGGTTGTGCGCATTATAAAAGAATGAGAAAGGCGCTTAGTGCGGATAAGTGGGATGTCAACCAAGAAGGGGTGATATCCCCTGATGCGTCTGGAAGTCCGATATTAGAAAGGGGAAGGCGGGGTGAGCTCATGTAGCTCCTTGGCACAGTCACCGAAGTACAATCTGTAGAAGACCGACAAGCACCAGCTTACTATCGCCAATGAGCCTCCTGGCTCTGCGTTCAACCGAGTCGAGTGTGTCTAGTTGATAATTGGCTGAAGACTATTGCTGCCACCTGTGGGATGGCCCACAGGTGGCAGCAATACTCCATTCAAGATCGGACCTGAGCTTTATACAACATTAAGAGCTGTCCAGTAGGCCTCACATGCCACCCCCGAGAAACGATAAAAATCGAGATGCGCCTTCATCTTTATTATTTTACGTATGCCAAAAAGAGCGAGCTTGACGTTTTTCTCGTTTAAATGCTTTGTCGTGGGTTGCATGCTAGCCGTGAAGGAGTGATATAACGTTTCAGATGCTCTTGCCCATCGGCATAGCATGAGCAGCGTAAGCAAAATAATAATACAAAGGAATAATTTGTGCCATACAAGGTTATTAATACGTCAGAATTATATTTTGCATGAATGTTACGCGATAACTTTGTTATTTCTTTCCATTTCATTTCATTTATTAATATAAAAAAAAAGAAATACGGTAAAGAATTTTTTATGTTTGTATAGTAGGTACTTACATCTAGAATACCGCTTCTCCGGGTGACTGTGTGTGAAGCTCTTCAGTAGCAGCGGCAACACCACCACGGTACTCAGCATCACAGCGCCAGCTATCGCCAGTGCCGTTGGGTTTATGTTGATCGTTGGCAGGTTCTGGAAAAAATCTACATTAAATACGTCTGAGAATAACGCTGCATTGTTAGAGATCTACAAAAGAAGATTTTTGTGCGTAGGCGATATCGCAATTGCATAGTAACTGCAAGGCGAGCCCATTGCACGAGTCACGACATCGCAATCGGATTGCCGCGATTTTTAAGCACAGGCTGATCGCTGTTCGATTCCGGAGTGACACTGATTGATTTCAGAAATCATCATCATCATCATAGGCCTTACCATCTGTTACGGAGGATTTAAACCAGTGTTTTAGGAGAAGAACTTTTTCGTTAAGCGTTATAGGTATGATTTCAGAAATATCGCGGCGGCATCGTGACGATCTCGTTTCTAAAGCGCCCTTCCTCAAAAATCGCTTGTGGTGCCGGTCCTTACTGGCCAAACTAACATTTGTTTTATTTTGATTTTTATGGACTGGGTTTTAGGAACCAGTAGGCAATATTCAGCAAAAAAGTTAAGTCATCATCAGAGTCCGGAATTTTGGTAGCACTTTTAATATGTCAAAGGGATTGCCCGTATATCGAGTTTTCTATATCGATATATTTCACGACTTTTGTTTCGTGCAAGTAAAATTAGTATGAACTGTACCAACGCTAAATAAGAAAACCAAAATGTTTTTAATTTAGTTTATACTTGAACAAAAATAACCAATTAAAGATACATTAAAGACACATTAAGGTGGTTTCAGTCCATACAAAAGTTTGACACACAATACGCGTAGACGGAATTAATAAAAGTAATATTTTATATATGGAAAAAAAGTTTAGAAAATCCAGTTGCCGCGTCACAAATAAAATTTGCAATTTATAATATAACAAGCGTTAACCCGCGACTTCGTCCGCACAAATTATATACCAGATTTTAAGTCAGATCATAAGCTATCAAACAAAAAAAGTTTCATCAAAATCGGTTCAGTAGTTTTTGCGTGATACTCGTTCAAACAAACAAACAAACAGACAGACATAAAATCCAAAAATTGGTGAAATGGAATCAGGGACACCTAAAAACCATATCGTAACTTTTTTTTGTTAATATCTTCAATGTACAGACAAACTTCCTGTTACTGTTTTATAATAGTATAGAATATAGATTACGAAGATATAAAGCTTTTAAAATTTTGTATGAAAAATTTCAAAGCTTTATATCTTCGTAATTATTTTATAAATTGCTAATGTTGTTTGTGACGCGGCATCTAGATTTTCTAAACAATTTTTCAATATATACAAAGTTACTTATATTAATACCGTCTACGCGTATTGTGCGTCAAAGTTTTGTATAAAATTGACCCCTCTGCAACCACCTCAATATCCACTGTCAGACATACGTCTTTAAAACAGTAATCAAAGATCAATAGAATAACTGCCAGTATCAATATGATAAGGACCTAACCATCTATTTCAGATTTAATATATCGACACCTGATCGACACAATCGGAAGTCGATAAACGTGCAATCCCTTTGACATATTAAAAGTGCTACCAAAATTCCGGACTCTGGTCATCATCCCACACCCGCATGACAGGAAACGCACCCCGCGACGCCGCCGCGCCGGCGCACACATGGTGATGGCGAATCACAGCGCAGGGCATTTTTCACTGTCGAACCATTATCGGCTTTGCAGGCGTTGAAGTAGCATCGAAAATAAACTACTAGTCAACGAGAGCATCGACTTGGGGCGAAAGTTGTGTTAATTTATTTTCGATGGCATGGGCCCTATAGTTATTTATTCGATTTGCTGTAACTTACAGGCCATAACCCAAACGCCGAGTCCAGCGTTTTCTTCGTTGGTATTCTGATGAATGGTACATCGAATTCTAGTTTAACCTGCAAAAAGAGATGTATAAAAATAATATAACGTTGTACTATCAGTGTTATAGTATTTACAGCATTTACCGTATCATTGTATATAGGCAATTTTATAGTTTGCTCGGCTCATGCACTCACGCCACGCACAAACCGAATAATTTATGCAAATAGTAACATAACCTTTTTGATCCAAACACTAAATTACTCGTTCCATCAAAACCACATGCAATAAATAAATACTTGTAAATTGGGGTACCTATACAGGGTGACGTTGATATCATTAGCATCCTTTCAAACTAAGAGTCTACCCATCAAACTGAACAACTTTTACTATGGGAGCAAACCGGTCGGAGCAAAAAAAAAATCTGCTGTTCCGTACTAAACTGCACCCGCCTCCGCTGCCTACTCGACTCAAATGTATGCAACAGCTGTTTTTTTTATCCGATTGGTTAGCTCCCATAGTAAAAGTTGTTTAGTTTGATGGGTAGACTCTTAGTTTAAAAGGATGCTAGTGATATCAATTTCACCCTGTATAAGGTCTAACAAAATTAGCTGAAACTATTTTAAGGGGATGATCAGATCATCAAACTGAACAACTTTCTCTATGGGACCAATATCGAAATCGCCAAAAAAAAATCAGCTGTCCCATACAAAACTGCAAACATAGCTCGACTCTAATGTATGGGACAGCAGATTTTTTTTTCGTGATTTCTATAGGTATTGGTTCCATAGAGAAAGTTGTTCAGTTTGATGGTCTGATCATCCCCTTAAAATAGTTTCAACTAATTTTGTTAGACCTTATATATTGCGCACATCTTATCTTATCTTATCTTGTTGTGGGGGCTGGAATGCCAGCAACACTGCGACCCAGTGGGATCTTTTGTGTTAGCCCCAATACTTTTGTTTTCTTCACCCTTCAAATACACGGTCAATGAAGGTGAAGGAGGCGATACCATTTAGGCGAAGAAACCTAAGATCTCCCGGTTTTGGGTATCCATCCATGAGGCACATACGTTTTGCCGCCAAGACATCACGGTCACAAAGGATTTGTTCCATGGTCTCCTCATCCTCTCCGCACGCTCGGCAGCTGGGATCTAGTGTGAGCTTCATTTTGTGCATCAGCGTGCCTAGTTCCTGTGGCGTAGTGCCCGGTCAGGGCTCCGACGATGGCACGAGCCTTGCTCCTTCTGTTGTTCAGTATGAACTTTGTAACACGGGTTGTCACATTGCTGATATAAAGAAGTTTGGCGGACGGCCATGTAATTTGATACCCAGACTTAGAGGTCCCGTACATGAATGAAACTTAGTAATACGTGTAGAGTGAAACAAAACTAACAAAAAAGTATATTGGTAGTAACCTGTAGAAGTTGGGGGAAAGGTATTTCTAGGTACCTTTTGTATCAAGTATGTGAAACTCAATCTTTCTTAGTAGATAGTCCACTCAATCTTCTACGCATGCATTGTGTTTATTTTAATGAAAATTCACAATAACCGTATTTACCTATGATAATGGATGAAAACTCAATCACACACACTATCAGTTCAACCAAGCCAAATACGTTCCGTAACGACCAAAAAATAACTCAGTGATAATATTAGATGAAAATATGGGTCCAAATTTGCCATTCTTCTTTCTTAGAGTGCAGTGTTTACTGCTGCGTTCATAGGTGCACAGGATATCTTACTACATACACAGTTACACAGATAATGAGTAAAAGCTTATACTATACGCACTTCTAACACGTCGTCATCCACAGTATTAAAAGTTAAAAATTTAGCATTTCTCGAATTTGAACTTGCCACTAACTTGCCAAGAACGAAAGCACCACAGATAACAAATATTTTATTCGCGTACATTTTCCACGATTAATTTAATCATGAGCTTATTCGAACCGAACGCAATCTACTTTTTTCTAAACTTTTTAATTTCACCTAATTACGATTTAAAAAGGTGTTTTAACATAGACTTTTTAGGCTTCCGCTAGATATGCGTTTTAATAAACCGTGATAATGCAGTCAACAGTGATCAACATTTGCCGCGATTTTGATGTCGCTTTTGCAGAAATAGTGACAGGAAACTAAGAGGCATGACTAAAAAAAAGTTCCGCGTATTGTTCCTTACAAAGAAGTGAGATATGGTGAGATGTAACACCTCAGAGGATTGTAAGATCGCGTAAGAGCCATAGAGTTCGATCGGATACTAGACAACAATGTCAAAAATGTTCTGACTACCGTTTCATGCCAAGAATTTTTAAAGCAAAAGATAAATCCATTTTCTAGATCTAGAGATGTAGAAAACTAACAACTAACTGGCATTTAATTTAATTAAGTAACAGGAGGAAACATTTTGAGCTCTAAAAAAGTCATTGTAATTCATAAGAATTTTCTAACTTGTAGGTACATGGTACAGCTACCTAATAAGGAATTGGCCAATCTAGTCAAATCAGCAACCCTACAATGCACATCAAAACGCTTGCTTCTTGGTATGAACCTGTATGAACCAAATAAAATGAGTAATATGATGTCATTCATGTTTCATTCATTCATATTACTCATCAAAACTTTTTATCGTTTATTCTGTAAAAAAATTGAATCCAAGCAAAAAAAGTACGATATTAAGTGATTATAAGTGAGATATTTTGAAACTTTTTTTTTAATGAGAAGTCAAAATAATAATAAAGTTATGTTGTAGGCAAATACCCTATTAATAGCAGCAGGGTAGAGAGCTCTAAACTGGAGAAGGAGTTGGGCCTAATGCATATAGGTTGTGTAATGTGTTGGAGATCCAAATTATCTTTCTTTATGTGAGTAGTCACTGCGCTTGCAGAGTATTTTCTACACCGGGGTCCACCCCCGTGGAACGTAGGTTAGGTATGTGCTCGATAACAATTGTTTATGTATTGTGTCTGGTAGGTATATAAGGGTAAGGGCTTGACGGAGTAAAGGAGTCAATTTATTTTAGGCCCACAGACGGTACCGTTCATTGATGGTATTACACTCTAAAAACACAATTTAATTTATTATAGTAATCGGACGAAAGATTAGGTAAAAATGCAAACGAACTTATGAAATAAAAATAAAAATAAAAAATGCACCGTTTTGACTTTTTTTGCTATGATTCTTTTTTCCTATTAAAACGGCACATGTAAAGCAATGCGTGTATAGGAACGTCTTAGATGTTAGTACGAAAATAAAAATAAAAAACCAACATATCTTACCAAGACAAGATGTGCGCCAACTGCGATTACACGATATTTAGATGAGGTATAGCTAATATTACCACTATAATTTATAGATTTTGAGAAACATATCGACATGAGTTCCATAACTTTATGCCAACTATACGCTAACATTTTTTTGTTAGCCTATTTCCCATACTAAGATTGAGGATCTTCTTTGTAAGTAGGAAGTTACAATATCTAACGGAGGCATTGTATACCTCGCGGCACAAAACTCTAGCGCTCGAATCAGTGTATTTAGACGAAAATAGTGCATAGTGCCTTGTACATAAGGTCAGCGCCAGAGATTCGTGCCGCGACTTAGGTCCGCCACATACATACGAAATAAACCTGATTCAGAATTAGATTCCGGATGGAGTGTTGCCGCTTTCAGAAACTTTTTCACTAGATCTAGTGATTTTTTGATGTCTTAGGTGGCATTTTTAAAGATTTACAGACATATCAAACAAGTGATTTTTGAGCGTAGGCGTTGATGGAACGATACCGTATCGTGACGGTGCAGTTGCGAAGTCGTTGCGGTGTAGTTGCGAAATCGCCTACGCTCAAAAATAGCTTGTGTGATAATTGTTCATGCCATTTTGTATGCAGATTACGTCTAATGTTAAAACTATCGATAGTCTTTTGATATAGTTGCATAATATTGAAATACAATTTACAAATCATTTTAACGTCATGACATCATCACATGATAGAAATTATCATGTATAGAAATTGTTTGTTTCGTTTTAATAAATACTTAAAAATGCAATTGTCATTCTTTTGGCGTTTCATACATTTTTATTTTAGGAATTTTTTAAACAGCACTAGTATTTTTTGTAACCATAATCCTGAATCAGGATTCCGGATCGCAATTCCGTCTCTGTGTGGCGAACCTTGTACCTACTACCTACATGTAAAATGAATCGTTCTTTCTAAACTTTTGTAGCTCTACGAAAAATTACTCATAATTTGTAGCGTTTTCACGGATTACGATTAACATGATGACTTCGTTTAAATATTTAGTGTTGCATTATCATTAGCTTTGCTAGACTTTAGATATTATGTAGGCATGAAGTGAAGGGAAGAAATGGCGTGGCGTGGCGTGGCGTGGCGTGGCGTGGCGTGGCGTGGCGTGACGTGGCGTGGCGTGGCGTGGCGTGGCGTGTCATGTTCGAGGAGTTTGTTATTATTTATCGTAGAGGATTCCCGATATTCTGGCTTGCAGCATGCGGGGTCCATTGTATCATGTGTACTGAATTTTTCTTTTGCTAATAAAGATATTTGTATTTTGTATTTGTATTTGTATTTCTTACTAGAGCGGGGCGGGCGCCCGGACTTCGTGTTCGTACTCGCAGACTACTGAATGCAATGGAATAAAGCCTAAACGTTACTCCAAACTAAGCCCTATGGTTTCGTGAAAACTCCATCCAAATCGATTCAGTAGTTTTTATGTTGTGTGCACAAACAAACACATGAACGGATAAACAGACAAATTCGAATAAAGATAGTCTCAATGACTTCCATTACGTACACACGGCGACAAATCAAGCTAGACAAGACCAATGTAAGCTGGCCGCGGGACGTTATAAATACACTACCTACGTGCGGCCAGCTTATTTTGGTTTTGCGTACCTTGATGTGTCGCCGAGTGTTACCTACCTATCCTCAAATATCTTCAATGTACATCCACGTCAAGATTATAATTTTATTACACATGTAGTTACCTACAGTTGACATGAGACGGTTGTTCATGTTCAGTTTGATGGTCTGATCATCCTCTTAAACTATCAGCATATTAAGTTAGACCCTGTATATGTAAATGTAATAGATGTCGGGGAAAGTGGTACAACATTGGTTTAGCATTCTGATAGTTTCATGGCGTTAAGGGCCTATGTCGAAAAATAATGGAAGCGAAATGGGCGTGTGATAGCTTAATTACGTGTGTGTCAGGATCGCGGGTGTATTTTTTTAATTTGGATGCGTACTGTCTTAAATAAATGTACCTTAAATGTACTATTTAGTACCTTTAATGAGTTTAATTAATGTACCTCGTTCAATTCCTGGAAAATACATTACGAAAGTGAGCCGCCATTCTGATATCAGGATATAAACACTTAATCTTTCAGTATATTGTAATTTAATGATTACTAAACAAATGTACCTCAAATGTACTATTTAGTACCTTTAATGAGTTTAAGTGTACCTCGTTCAATTCTTGGAAAACATTAACTGCCTGATGCTAGAGAAAGAGATGGGGTAGCGCGCGCGCTTGAAACGACGCAAGCGTAAAACAAAATTTATTTAATTGTGATTGTACTATTTATGTAAGTTCAATTCTGCTCTAATCAAAATTTGTAAAATATCAATCTCTTTTTTTTAAATCAAGTCTCGTGTTTCTATTATTCACCGTTCAGCAGTTCCAAGCGTTTATCGATAAAGACGGAGGCTACTTTGGCTCGTTTTTCTATCGAGAAAATGTGTCTTAATCGTGTTTTGGCTCTAATCAAAACTTCAATTATATGTTCAATTTACACATATCCGCTAATCATACTCCTACTGTTAGAACTTCATGATATATGACGCTTTGAACAATCCTATTTTTTTCACATAGCCTCTTTAAGAACGTTACTAGAATATATTATTACAACCAAATGAAAATCGTCTTGCATGATCTAAAGTTAGCAAGAATCAATATTGTGGGAGGTTTACTGTATGAATATTTAACTTAATAGGAGTGTTTGTATTAGTTTCTAATATAATTCAACTCTATCATCGGCCATATTCTATTGTTGCAACTTATACCATGAGGTCGTGTTTTGATGTTTTAGTTAAAGATAGGCATTTGGGGCAAAACGATCCTCTCGTAGGAGGGCAAAATGATCCCAGGGATTTACTTCAGAAATAATACCGCACAAAAATTACGTGCCTAAATTTGAACGAAAGCATTAGATGCTGTGAAACGTGGGTTGCTGTATAAAACAGCTGGTAAACCATCTACATACTGACTAATACCCGGCAAACCATTTGGTCGTATTAGGTCCCCATTTATATGACTATTTTGACTTATAAAAGTTATATAAGGTCTAACAAAATTAGGTGAAACTATTTTAAGGGGATGATCAGACCATCAAACTGAACAACTTTCTCTATGGGACCAATATCGAAATCGCGAAAAAAAATCAGCTGTTCCATACTAACCTTCTCGATCTAAATGTATGGGACAGTAGATTTTTTTTTCGCGATTTTGATATTGGTCTCATAGAGAAAGTTGTTCAGTTTAATGGTCTGATCATCCCCTTAAAATAGTTTCAACTAGTTTTGTTAGACCTTATATAACTGTAATTTCGTCATATTCTGGTGCTTTATGCGTCTAATGTTCGACTATACGACACCTATGCGACCAAATTGTTAGTTGGGTACTTTAAAAAATGAGCTAAGGAAAAAACCGTTTACACGAGTTTCATCCTAACGCGCTAAGTTTAGTTAAGATAAGTTTTATCACAGTTTTTGAACACCCTGTAAAGTGTAAGTCCCTCTACAATTAGTATGGATGATGAGAATCATGAAAAACCAAAAAGTGGCGAACAGGCCCTTAGTAAAGTCTGCAACCCAATTTGATTATTATTTTGTGACCATTATTTGTATGGTAAAAAGGTTCAGAATTGTTATTAAACTTTCGTTTTCGATCGTACGTAAGTATGCATTATAATTATAACATTTATAACATAAACACAAGACATTAATTCTTAACTACTTACATAAACAATGCTTACTTTCATGCTCTGAATATATTTGTAATAGACTGCCTCCGTAGTCTAATGGTTAAGAGCATTGGCTCTCGACACGGAGGTCGTGGGTTCGGTCCCACGGGGGACACCTAGTGAAATGTCACTTTGTGCGTTTTTCCCCAGTTGGTTAGGACATTGCAGGCTGAATCACCTGATTGTATGAAAAGAAAAATGATTCCGTGCTTCGGATGGCACGTTAAGCCGTTGGTCCCGGCTACTATCTCTGGTGGTAGTAGTCGTTACATAAAAACCACGTCAGAGGCCGTTGGGCGGTCCGAAAAAACTCTGATACCAGGGCTCTGCCCACACGATAAGAAAGAAAGAATGCTCTGAATATCTTTTGGAATATAAACGTAACGAAAACGTTCTTGAGTTTAACCACATAGTTTCGTTTAGCGGATGATTAGATCTAAACAATTAAGTACCTATTTCAATTAAAAACGGTAAGTAACCAGAAAAAATTTAAACACCTGTTTTGGGGGCGCTAGAGTGAGGATTTCCCTCCTCTGCACCCTTTTTAGAGAAAAACAAACTGCTGTTTTTAAAATTCTAGATTAAGTTAGGTTAACTACATTGCTGCGGATAAGTGACTGTACGGAAAAACAAATATTCGTAAAAGTAAATTATCTGACTTACATTACTTCGGAAAAATGTGTTACAGAATTAAAAAAAAAGGACAGTAAGTACTTAAAAAATATGACTTTTTAAAATATCGCGAATAATATTACGGGCAAAGAAAAAAAAGGGAAACAATAAAAAGTGTATCGATTTCGGAGAGCTAATGTTCGGAAACCTCTGATTCGAAAGTACGATACCTATATTCAACCCTGGCCACTATCTAAACTATTATAAAACTGTAGCAGAAAGTTTGTCTGTACATTGAAGATTTTAACAAAAAAAAAGTTACGATATGGTTTTTAGGTGTTCCTGATTCCATATCACCAATTTTTGGATTTTTTGTCTGTCTGTTTGTTTGTTTGTGTGTTTGTTTGGGTGTTTGTTTGTTTGAACGAGTATCACGCAAAAACTACTGAACCGATTTTGATGAAACTTTTTTGTTTGATAGCTAATGATCTGACTTAAAATCTGGTATATAATTTGTGCGGACAAAGTCGCGGGTTAACTCTAGTAGTCTATAAGACTATTATAGCCACTTCAATATGATGCTTAACACGTTCCGGGGCAGTGAACGAGACACAATAGAACTTTTATTGTTATCACGTCTATAGCCGGTCACTGTCCCGGAACGTGTTAAGTTAGGCGTAATCTCATCGATCCGATGTAAGCTTATAGACTAAGAGATAAGTGTACTTTTTGCAACCATCAGCAGCAAGGCTGATTCAGTGTTTATGGGGTGTAGAGCATCTCTGTGATGGGGATGAACTAGGTCTGCATGCATAAATTCAGTCGGTTTAGGAGTTACAGACGTTTAAAGGTCAGTAAAAAATTAACGTATGATATTATTGTAGTGTGCACTATAGCTTTGTAAAAAGTACAAAAACTGACATGAACTGTCAGTCGGTTTAGGAGATACAGCCGTGAAAAGGTCAGAACTTTGATGAATCATGTCAGTTTTAGTACTGTTCACATAGCTACAGTGCATACTACAATAATATGATACGATCAGCCTTGCAGCCTAGAACGATTTAACCACCTTGCAGCTGCTTGTTAATTTTTTACCGACCTTTAAATATCAGTAACTTCTAAACCGACTGGAGTTATGCAGACCTGGTCCATCCCCATCACAGAGATGCTCTATACCTCATAAACACTGAATATGTTGCAAAAAGAAAACTTATCTCTTAGTCTATTAGCTCTACTGGTTCTACTTTAAGATAGTGACTCACTCATAGCCAATATTATGGGCTAGGTGAAGTCATAAAGACGAAAATAGTTTGATAAACGTCATAGGGTCGGCGCATACGAGCCACCGGCCACAGCCACCGGTGGCTAGCGATAGCAACAAGCAGTTCACACGCTTTTTATACATTTTGTAGGGATGCGCCACCCACGGCCACCACTCGCTGCATCAGTGTCCACGATCGCGACAGCCTGCAGTGGCTTGTAGCCGGTAGCTCGTTTGCGCAGAGCCTTATTCTAGGTAATAACCAGTACCTATCGTAGCCCATATCCACTTATTTTACAGATTCTTGTCCACTAAATCTCGGATCTCTAGGAAACCAGAAAAAAATTACTGATATCGAAATGTAGGTTCAATTTGACAAACTTCCGTTAGTACAATAAAATAACATATACCAACAAGATATCTCCCGAAAGAGTTGAAAGTACCGACAACTACATGACCAACAAAATGTATGAACAACTTTTACTATGGGACCAATAAATGAGGACTCGAAAAAAACTGCTGTTCCTTACATTTTGCGCGGCAGGTACGAGCTACCTATTTATCCACTGAGCCAAATGGTGGATCACAGTGAACTTCAGCGTGCTATTCAATCCACTGGTGGATCGAGATAGTGGATCCTACTGGACCGAGGGTATTAATTGTAATAGGTTCGAAAAAATAGCAGATTTTTTTTGAGTTCTCACAGTTGGTCCCATAGTCCAAAAAAACGTCCAAAAAGGCAATCTAGGGCTTAATTGAGAGCTTATCATCTCTACTTTTACGTCCTTAATAAATCTATCAAATTACCAGTAAAGGTAGCCCTGTAAAGGTAGGTACCAAAACAAAACTTCAAACTCGCCATCCGTCACCCTATTACCTAATTCCTTCCCTATTCGATAGCATCTCCACAACCGAACCATGACTTGTCGCAAAGAAATTATTGTGCAACAAACATCATGGAAGCAACAATAGGTTTCCCCATGCGATTGTTTTGGGGCAAACTACGGAACGCCCCGTATAAAGTATTGTATACGGACATGCGTGCTACAGTTATGTTAACGAGCTTCTCGAGATGGGTGCTAAAGTTGGGTTTCTGTTGTTGCTGATTGTTGCGGTCCAGGCGGATTACAGGAGTGACAGGTACGTTTTAATTTACAAAGTTGAAAGTGTGAACATAAAATATTTGTTCGACTCGCATACCTGTGCTTATGCCATATTCCACGGGGGTAGGCAGACACTACGGCTAGCCTTATATCCCACAGAGACTAAAGCTTTGAAAAATCGCGCTAGTGGAAAATCCTAATCCAATGTTGTCCTAAGATCTCATAACTTACTCATCTTAGATGAGTGAAGCGCAGGACCGGTCGTTTTGGCGATCCTTGGAGGAGGTCCAGCAGTGGACGTCTATCGGCTGATATGATGATGATGATCTCATAACATAGAATACGGGGAAGTGTAGCCCCAAATCAGTAATTTCTCTGGCCATCCAGAGATGCAATGCGGCCAGGATCTTAGGGACTTTTGTGCCCAGGTTGCGCAGGGCAGGGCTGTTATAGTTTGACGAAACTTGCATGCTTGCTTGGATTATAGTATAGTACTTACTTAGGTATTTCGCGTGTGTTATCATTTGCGAAGCTGAAGTATACCTACCTGAATAATAGTAAATGAAGTTGACCCTGAGAAAAATTGCACATATTATAGGTACATAATGCTCACGACTATATAAGGTCTAACAAAATTAGCTGAAACTATTTTAAGGAGATGATCAGACCATCAAACTGAACAACTTTGTCTATGAAACCAATATCGAAATCGCGAAAAAAAATCAGCTGTCCCATACATTTTGAGTCGAGTTATGTTTGCAGTTTTGTATGGGACAGCTGATTTTTTTTTCGCTTGTATGCACCGAGGCGGTGGTCAGAGATATTCTAAAAACTTAGAACATCCACGTTTCTCTAGTAGTATCGAAACTCTGTCCCGAAACAAATTTTTTAAGGTAGCCACGACATTCGTCAAATTCTTCTTTCGTCAAAGTAATATTGTGTTTCTGTGATCATCACTCATCAGTTATAATAATCCATTGCCTGAAATTAATTACCTAACTAAATATTGAGAAGCAGAATCGCTAAGAACTGAAAAAAAAACACTGTCGATTTGATACCGATTGAATCTGATAGATACACGACCCCTAGTGTGAGGAAGTCTAACGCTGTTTTGTGAAATAATTGGTTTACTTATGAACGAAAGTTCTCCTTGAAAACTAGTAGTATTACAAATCGTACATAAGTTCCTAAAAATCCTCACAAAATCCCACCTCCACGGATTGTAGTTTTGATTTCAGCGGGTTCATGCCCAGCGCCAGTTTCCAACGGACCGAGGATCAGCTGGCCGAGCCCTCCGCGAGAGTGGACAAGAGCAGGGAAGAGAGGGACAGGGATAATCAGCCTGAGCGTACGCAGAGGTTCGGCATATCTACGTATGGGACTACTGGGTCACAGGTATGGTACGAGACAGGTTGGATTACCGTTTTAAAGTATCTATCTTGTGGATCTTTGTTGTCGGTAAGAAAACGTAATTTTTTTATTTAGGCACCTTACGGAGGGTCAGCGCCAGGTATCTATGGGCCACTGAAGATAGACCTAGGAGGAGTTCTCCTCGGGTCGATCCTGGGCTTCGGCGCCGTCATCATACTGCCGAAGATCATCAACGCGTTTTCTTACGGCTATGGGGGTTACGGGAGAAGTGAGTTAGGTAAGTTACTCAATACTTACCAGTTTTTGCGTTGATGAGTTTCGTTTTCTGTACAAAAATTCCTTTTGTTATCCTTTATGACTGAGAATGAGAATATAGATTTCGAGTCAGTGGAGGAATTTTTTGACTAAGCTTATGTGTCGAGGAAGCAGCAAAGAATACGTGTGTTATTATTTTCCGATTATTAAACTGAACAACTTTCCCTAAAATGAGTCAAAAAACAATTTGGACGTAGAAAATGTTTGGGGACCTACCTATCTAATTAAGTTGTTCATGTTCAGATCGTAGGTTCAGATTCGTTAAAAAATATTTCCTACAGTATAATCTTTACCAACTCAACATACAACATTACACAGCTCCGTTCAGATCGTAGGTTCAGATTCGTTAAAAAATATTACCTACAGTATAATCTTCACCAACTCAACATACAACATTACACAGCTCCTGGAGTGCGATTTTTGAATCTCATACGTTGAACTCAGCAGTCGAAAATGTATGGAGATACGCATCTTTCTACTGATGATTTGACTTTAAAAAATCGCACTCCTGCAGTATGATTTTTCAAAGTCAAATCAGCAGTAGAAAGATGCATATCTCCAGTTATTTTGACATTTTCATCTGCTGAGCTGAGCTAATGAGATTCAAAAATCGCACTCCTGGACGTTTATAACAGCGCTATAAAATTGTACTTATGCCGTATTGTGTCCATCAGATTTAAAATAGCTCCATACTTCCCACAGGTGCAGAAACAGACCTCAACCAGCTGTCCGACATGCTGAACAAGCTGGACGAGACGCTCAGTCGATACAACATAGACTCTGCAGCTTGTATGCAGCGGCTCGCGTGTTCTTACGTGCAGCTTGCCAATGAGAACATGGTCACTGGGAACGCTACTGACTTCGATAGTATGCTGTCTTCGCTGTCTAAGTACGTAGCTCATTATTAAATTTGCTGAACAAGCTGGACGAGACGCTCGTTCGATACAACATAGGCTGAAGCTAGCAGCGGCCCGCGTGATCCTACTGCAGCTGGCCGATGAGAAGATGGTCACTTCATTATTAAATTTTGTGCTTTACACAAACATTGAAAACACTAGATTCTAATCTAGACGCCTTAACAGAGCAGTGCCTTACCAACAGAACTTTTTACATTATTTAAATTATTAACTTGATTTATATTTACCATAGCATGCAATATACAGTTTCCTTCATAAAATGCCCACGGTTTTTTAAGGGGATGATCAGACCATCAAACTGAAAAGCTTTCCCTACGGGACCACCAACGAAATAGCGAAAAAAATACAGCTGTTTCATACAAAACTGCAAACTTACTCGACCCCACAGAACATTATAAGAGGGGTTAAAAATGCAAAGTAGCGGTAGCGGCGTTTTGCTTCGGAGCCGGCTGTCGCCACTTGTCTTAGCTCACGCAGCTACAATTAGTCACGCCCTCTCGTTCGCACCACGACGCGCCTTATGGTGTTATGCAAATCATTGCATAACCTGTGGCGACATGTTCCACCCCTACTTTGCACTTCTTACCCCTCATAATGTTCTGCGCTCGACCCAAATGTATGGGACACCAGATTTTTTTTTGCGATTGCGATGTTGGCTCTATAGTGAAAGTTGTTCAGTTTGATGGTCTGATCATGCCTAACAAAACACCCTAGTAATATTTTAAGGGGCGGTTTAGGCCATAAAACTGATCAACTCACGAAGCCAACATCGAGAAAAATTAAAAATACTGCTGTTTTATACAAAACTACAGTATAAAAACTGTAGTAGATATGCTACTCGACTCAAATGTGTGGGACATCATTTTTTCTTCTCTCCATAGTGAAAGTTGTAAGGTGTTCCTAGAAATATTTGCCCGAGACGTAGGTATTTGTCAATTATAATCATTGTCTTGCAATGTTATAAAACGTTTGTCTTCTTACAGCAACTCTTTAATACGTCGCATGCTAGACGGGACGTCCATATTCGAAGCCATCTCTGCAGGAAGATCTCTGGATACAAATTGTCAAGTTCTTTATCCCAAATGTAAGCTTGATAAGAAAACCGTCGTCAAAATGTTAACGCAACTTGTACCTTCCTGATGTTGTTATAAAGTATAATTTGCGCTGTATTTTTGCTTTGTAGTATATTTTTTACATTAAAGTTTTGATAAATTAGTTTGGTCGTTTATTTAGAAGTCCATTTTGGGTTAAGACACATTGATCGCCGTATGCATCCTTTCGCATCGACGTGGCGAACGGTGTCCAATACCTTTTAATCGTGCTTTTTCTATGGAAAATCTTTCGATCGCCATCGATCAATGTGTCGTAAACTCGTAACCCTTTATGCTGGCATTTCACAAGGCCTATTTGGCAAATACGCGTTACCTGACGTCTGTCGGTTTTCAACGCACATAAATTCAATTCAATTAAATTAAAAATGTATTTGTTATACAAAAACAAGTTACATTACATTGTGGCTCGTTGGACCCATAAACTTAATATTCTATCGTAATAGATCAACAATCTCCTCATGATCGCATCACCGAAACCGAAATGTCAATATTTACCTTTGAAACTTCTCTTTATTTGAGTTCCTGGTACAAGTTATACTGCATTCCAACACAGAACATGATACCGTTATGATTTTTTATATTTATCTGCCAAAACACAAAATGAATTATAAATAAAGAAAATCATAAAATAGTAAGACATAATTTTTTGACAGGATACCAACCGAGACTTTATTGTTTGAAAGTGGTTTTACGGCTATTATCAAGCTATTATATTATAATCTCTTTCGCATGCGTAGGTTTTTCGGTAAGGTCGGCATCTCATTCGCACACTGTGTTGGTCTACTTACGGTAGTAATATGAAGTTTATGGTTGGACCTCGACACGGCACTGGCCCAGTTTTAGAGATACCAACGCCCTCCCAGGATTACAGTTTGGTGAGCTGCGGGTAGCATGTTTGTTACATTACAGGAAGAATAAAAGGCGTGAAATAGGCAAATACGTAACCAAAACATCCCCTGGGATCCACATTGTAATAGTTTCATTTCCTATTGTCACGTAGAAATGCGTATTATTGTCAAGCGTGATATTTGCCAAGTAGGTCATGTGTATGAAACTATACATCCCGAACATAATACAGTACAGTACCTATACTGGAAATTACGATAAAATTAAACGAAAACATAAAAATTTAACAAGTTTTATTAATTAAAATCAACACCAAAACCTATCTACATTTGATATGCACGGCAACTCAATCCTTAAAAAAATCGCTTTAACTTCTCTTTCCTTTACAATAAATATCGACCAAATAATTGAATTCCCGGACATAATTATCCTGTACTTTAAAATTAACATAATTCATTATATTTATTATCTAGTTAAATACAAAAGTTATGCTTTTTGAGCATTGGTTGGCTGATTTTGTTTTGGTGCTCGCTTTTTAAGTCACGAGGTTTATAAATGTTATGCCACTTGACTACACCTTTATAATGTGTTACCAACAATAGCCTAGTCTAACCTAGCCTAGCCTTTATAACTAGCGATAACCCGCGACTTCGCCCGAACAAAATATAGACATAAGCTATCAGACAAAAAAAGTTTCATCAAAATAGGTTCAGTAGTTTTCGCGTGATGCTCGATCAAACAAACAAAAAAACAAATTTCTTTTTTAAATTTACAGTTTAATAATAGTATAGCCATAAGTTACAAGTGGGGGTGACACCTTTCGGGAAAGAGCAGACCTTCAATCATGATTATTCATGACGCTGAAATCAGCACGCAATATTATACATAAAGATTGGCAAGTGTTTTGGCAGGCGGTTTGTTCGGGAGTTTTTAGGCTTGCCATAGGGCTGCATAGTTGTACCCTGTATTAGCTCAACCACAGAATATTTAATAGTTACTAACTAACAGATACTGCACTCTCCCGATTTCGCGCGCTTTTACAGCAAACCGCGACGAACGACGACAATGCACGACAGCCACGATAACTTTAAAAGCAAAATACTATACTTATTTGCAAATTATTGTAACTCAGTTGTTATTTTGTTGAATAAACATCAATAAATGTTAGAAGTAGCAAGAAAACATAGCTGCAAATGTCTTTAATGATTACTATTATAAACAATAATGAACAAAAATAGGCATAAAATGGTAAAAAAATACTTATATAATTTCTACAATAAAATAAGTAAAATAAAATTGTATCCGATTTGCACCCAGAATAAAATAATGACCCGTATATCTTTTACGGAAAACTGACAAAAAAAAAAACAGTAGTTTCTAGATCGTGTAATTAATTTCATTAACTTTAATTGGTTCATATTGAAAATAAGATGAAACTTCCTTGTAAGTGGACGCTCTCTTAGAGCGGCTTCTTACTACGTTCGATCCGACCGAACCCGTGTAAATACGGTTCGGAATAGTGATTGAGGCGTAGAACTATTTCTGTGGTAGTATACGCACTAGATACGGCTTCCGTTATCCGATTTTACATACAAAATTATTTTCACGGGTTTGGATCGGACGTAGTGCGAAACCGCTCGTAGTGTCTCATATCACGATCGCAATTATGAGGTTGAGGAGTACGAAAATATGGTTTAAGACTAGGCTTTCTATATGGAAAGCTTAGTTAATTCTTATGTCAACCCCAGAAAAAAGCCACATCAATATTTCATAATTTTTCAAAAGCATTGAAAAATTGTACTTAATTTAGTTTCTAGCGAGCACCAAAACAAAGTAAAGTCGTGCACATACGAGTATTACACAAGCCGGGGAAGGCAGTGAGTTCACAAGCTTACCTCTTTTATGTACTGGTCGACCACTACAATAATACACAACCGACAAAATGGCGGCACAAAGTTGCAGGTTTGTCTGTGAACGCAAGTGTGAAGATAAATGTTGTGTTTAGAATAAGAATGATTATAACAATACGAGCTATAAATACGTATTAATAAAAATAAATCAAATACACGTAAGACGCAAATAGTTTACACAGTAATGAAATGAGACGAGCTTATCGATGTATAGGAATAGATAGACGCATTGGAAAAAATCATTTTGTTTATAAGTTTCGTAACATATACCTACCCATACTCCCGGGAGAGATGTTGAGTTGCGCCCATCAATCATATTATATGAAAAAGAATAGACTTTTTTGTTCGAATTGACATATTTAGTTACTGCGAAATGGCTGAATACTATAAACCAAAGTGCCCTCAGATATTAGTTGTTTGGGGGTACTATTGAATTTGTATCTAGTTTTTGATTAGTGATTAATGGTGTTGTAAGGTTGCGTATGTTCCCGCGATTTAAAAGGTTCTAAAAAGTGTTCTAAAAAATTACAGTGGTCGACCAGTACAAGTTTGACACTATAATGAACCTTACATAGCTAAGTACCACCAATCTTGGTCGTTTTAATTCGTAAGTTATTGCAAGTGTTTAATTATGCTATTTTTTATTTTTAGTTAGTCATTTAAGACTAAAAAATGCATGGTTAAAATAAAAAAAAAAATCTGGTAACGACAGGTTTTTAAATAAATGCAATATCATACGTCTTTCATAAGAATTGTTCGGTTTATTTTTAAAGTATCAAATATATACAATTTATTTAGTTAAAAAAAAAACTAAGACATCATGGCGATGCGTACAGTGGGAAAAAATATAATTTGTTCGAGAACAAAATAAAATAAAATTTCATTGGCGCTGTGGCAACTAAATAAAGTTTAACTGTAAGAACACACCCTGTCGAAATTACGCAGCGTAATATCCGTCGTTAGGTACTGAAAAAAATGGCGCCAATTGTTGTATACGAAAAAGCACTGCACGCGTAATTTCTTTGCGCAATTTCTGCAGTTGTGTTTCTACACTTAAGGGCCCGCTACACAATCAATTAGACTAGTCAATCTTACTAAATGTACAATTCCATTTTAAAACTTATCTGTCGATTAGCGGTAAAAAGGCCCTTTAAATTGGGAAGATGGCTGAAGTAGTCGTAAGGAAGCAATTATGAATCCTGGCAATACAGGAGTTAAGCTAATGCCCGTAATAAAACTAATCTAACGGATAATTATATTCCATAATTTATGTGTAGTGCGACACCCCTTTCTATTCTGGCTCGGTTTAAGAACTATAACGTGAACACAAGCGCTATACCGCGCCTTGGGTAGGTGCGCGGCAAGACGAGGGGCGGAGCAGCTCACTCCACTCTTGTCATTTTGCTGTCGACGTTGGTTTTTTATCTACCGCCGCAAACGTCGACCTAGCATATTGTAGCGAAACATCTGCCGAATTTACGTGACGTAATTACGGCGGTTACTGGAAAAAATGGCGGAAGATTTCGATAGAAATCTTTTATTAGACGTGTCGCTATAGTAAGGGGCGGAATAGCGCTTGCGGGCACACTATAGTAACGAAAATAAATAAATTAGGCTCACGACAATATTCCGAGAGGGTAGTTAGATATAACAATTTTTTGAAAGATTTGTGTTGTTGAGTTTCTGGCCGCATCTTTTCTACAACGGAACACCTTCCGACGCGGTGGTAGAGACAAAAGTAATATAAAAACTAAATTTTACTAGCAAACTCCGTCCGGCATAAGTCGCGCGCCCATTCTAATGGAGAGTGAATACAATTCCTACAATCAGTCAAATTGTATGTACTTGTAGCAAAGTTTCAGATCACCCCTTAAGATATTATCTTCGTGGGCAGTATTTATGAACTTGATACCTTAACGCTGCGCTAGAAAAAGTTTCTAAAACTATTATTATGTTAAATTTTTCCTTTTGCGACACCATAATTGAGAATTAGGTCAAGCAGTGAACGCAAATATTTGCGGTCACTGAGATCAAGACATGCGCTGAACTTTCTATTTGAGAATGTCTTCGGCCATCTTCCTTTCCCCTCACCGACGACGGCTATAATATGTATTAAATTAACGGTTGTACATACATTATACGTCTCCAATTGGGGAGCAGAGCCAATGGTGTACACCTAAGCGTATATCGAAAACACTTTTCTCGACGTTGGCAAAGTTAGTTTTCATGAGGGTATTATTCCCTAGCCTTGACACTATTCTAACGCAGCGCACGAGAATTTGCATAAGGTCATCTCATCCATGTGCAAGTGAGATGAAGCTATTCGTACCTTGCGTGCGTTAGAATAGAACAACCGTTAATATACAGTTTGTAAATGAACAGACCCAGTCACTTCTGGATGATAGTATTCCCATCAAACTGAACAACTTTTACTACGGCAGCAAAAAAAAAAATCTGCTATTCCATACTAAACTGCAATGCCTCATCGACCCAAATGTATGCAACAGCTGGTCGGTTTGCTCCCATAATAAAAGTTGTTCAATTTGACGGGTAGACTATGAAACTATAATTCAGAAGTGGCTGGGTGCTGTTCATTTACAAACCGTATTACAAATTATAGTTTTCATCTGTGACGGGCTATGTAATATTGTAGAATATTACTGAAGCTTAAAAATAGAATGTACAATATGCAGTCGCAATTCCATTGCTTATTCTCCAGCCTACACGTAGGTACAATCGAGGAAAATAGACCTTTATACTAAAAGGAATTAGGACTAAATTCCTCAAATATACATTCTTGCATCCTAAATATTGTCTTAAAATATTATCAGCTCAAATTGATAATTGAATTTAGTCAATTTTAGAATTTATGTGATGTGATTTAAAATAGCTATTGCTTATAAAGTCCTAATATTAGGTTGCGAAGGTAGTCCAATGCTCAGCAGTGGGACTTTCATAAAGTAGATTGATTTGAGGCCTTATTCATAAAGTTCTATTACCAAATATGTATGTTTGGATTTTATCTGTAGTTTATTGTATATTTCGGTGGGCAAATAAATAATTTTATGCTATGTTGGTACAGAGGTTCCGACACAGAATGAAAAAAATATGATTATTTTTTTCATTCTGTGTCGGAACCAAGTAGTGCGCAATTCATACAAAATAGTTAAGAAATACGACACCAGTTAAGGGATTTATCGCTTTTTAGCGATAAGGCCACCTTATTCGTGTACTATGATGTTTATTTCCTTTTTTTTAACTGTGTGTTTGGTGTAAATAATAGTAGATTACACACCAAGAGCAGGAAAGTAAGAAAGGTCTCAGATCTCATGTAATTGTTTGCCGAGGCGAAGCCGAGGTCAATAAACATATGATCTGAGGCTTTCTTATCTACTTCCTGAGGTTAGTATACTATTTTTCTCCTCGACGGAGGCGAAAAGTGGCAACTTCGTTTAGCGCGGCGGGATAAAAGTTGACGCTTTCCGCCCGGAGGGGTGAAAAAGTATATTTCATTCATTCTTTCGTTAAGGGATTGTGTCTCTTTCTGGCATATTTAGAAAATTAAAAAGTGCACGGTACCGTTTCACTATGCCTACGCTGTCCGTCCTACGCTTTTGAAACCTAACAGCAAGTTTTAACAGAATATGAAATATCATTTTGGATTTGCTAACAAATAATAAAAAAAAGGTGTCCCCATACAAGAAACGTGTTTTATCCAAAGTTTTTTGTTTTAGCTCTAACGAAAAAACAGCAACACCGAACATGAGTCAAACTTGGTGTGATTATAGAGCATACTCTAAAGAAAAAAAAAAAAGTAATAAAAACTGGTCAAGTGTGTGTTGCGCTCGCGCTAAGCATCCCAGAAAGATAATTTGTTGTTGTTGTAAATATGGTCGTACAGAACCCTCCGCGCGCGAGTCCGGCTCGCACTTGGCTCGTTTCAGCAAGTTAACCTATTAACCGCCATGGTCGGAAATATAAGACGTACCACATCGAGCTCACAACGCCGCCATCTCATAAATAAGACTATTATTTCTATTGTTTTCATACTGAGTTTCCATTTGACACGGCGCTGGGGACACGTTCAAAGAAAATATTTCCGGCAGTTAAAAGGTTAAATTCGTTACTAAAACTATATGAATAAGGCTCATAATCAGCACCTGTTAAACTAGACTTACATCACAAGTTTCACAATAGTCTGGGTGTTTGAGAAGCCAATCATTGGCAGAGCATACTGAGGAACGAATTCGCGTACGCCATGGGTTTCACGTCGGGATGCGGCTGGGGAAAAAGGAAAAGAAAAATTAGGAAACGTACATTCATTTTCTATAGGATCTTAGGGGTGAACAATGCATAACTTTAAGTGGTGATTGTGATACTGAACAACTTTCCCTAAAAAACATACAGGAAATTCGTTAAAAAAATTTTGGACTTCCCGTACTAAATGCAATCAGCTGATCGAACTTTCGTATGAAAAGTTTAAATCTTTCCCTTTGAGAAAAATCTTGAGAAACTATAAATCAAGCACGGCGGACACACGCAATTTATCTTTTCGTGGAACATAATTGAGAATTTTTTTTGCGAATTTCTTTTGTTGTTCAGTATCATGCCCTAACACCCTGTATACTTCATCATAATCATTATTATCAGTCTATGTCCCACTGCAGGCATACCCTCAAGAGAGGTATAGGTGTCAGTCCACCACGCGTGCCCAATGCGGATTGGTAAACTACACATCCGCATCAGAATCTCTTCTTCAGCGTATGCAGGTTTCTTCACGATGTTTCCCTTCACCGTTTGAGAGCAGTAGGTATTAAGTACATAAGTTAGAAAAACTCATTGGTACATGGCAAGTCGTCCGAGCGAAGCTCAATCGCTTGGGTATTGAATTTAATTAGGAATAGTAAATTTACATGAAACACATCAATCTTAACGCTGGATGTTGCCAAGCGAAAATGCCAAAATTTTGGTATGCTATCGTCTTCTTGTGGTGCCATCTCCTATCGGAGGTTGGCTATTGTTATATTAGCGTTAAACCTCAACGCCTTTTTCTGTCGCTCCATCCTTTTCTGTCACTCAGGAACGTCATTTGCTAGAGCAAATAAGATGGAACGCGATCGCGTGCGGCGGTGCTGCGGCGTTCCGTCTACCTTATTTTCTCTAGCAAATGGCGTTCCTGGGTGACAGAAAAGGATGGAGCGACTGAAAAAGGCGATGCGGTGCTGCCAGATGAGGTTCAGCCCTTATGCTATACAGGTTGTAAAATGTAATGCGTTACATACATAAGTAGATGCTTCAGACCATCAAATTGAACAACTTTTATTAATGTACCAATACTAAAATTACGAACAAAAATCAGCTATTCCATATAAAACGTTAATGACTTGACCCAAATGTCTCGAAACAGCCTTTTTTTTTAATTTCTTTGTTGGTCCTCTAGAGAAAGTTGTTCAGTTTGATGGTCTAAAGTATCCCTTTAAATATGTAACGCGTTCACCCCATGTATAGTTTATGTATATTTTTAATACTTACCACTGCTTCGTAGGTGGTAAAGTTAGGTTTGAGGTCCTTGCCGTTCATTGTGATGAAAGCACCGAGGTTACCCATTGTATCACTGAAACATCAAACAAATAATTATACAATGACAATATTAATTATTTCCAAAAATTTCTCGTCACCGAATGAAAGACAACAAATATTACCTATATCATTAACACCAGTTTAATCTAAACTATTATAAAACTAACTTCTGTTACAATTTTTACAACCCTCTAGACAGAAAGCATCAGTTTTCGTCCCGCTAATCTAAACGAAGTTGCCGCTTTCCGCCTCCGTCGAGGAGAAAAATAGTATACTAACCTCGGACAGAAAAAAGCCTCAGATCTCATGTATTTGTTGGCCGAGGCGAAGCCGAGCCTTTCTTACTTTCCTGCCCTCGGTGTGTAATCTACTATATAAATAGACAACAGACACACAAAAAGATAACAATATGGTTTTTAGGTGTCTCTTCAAATTTATGTCTGTCTGTTTGTGCATTCGAAAAAATAATCTATCTATCTATAAAGTCACGCCTCTTTCCCAGTGGGGTAGGCAGAGACCAGGGCGCACCACTTACTACGATCCTTACATACTTCTTTTGCCTCATGCACATCCATACATCTCTTCATACATGCCCGTCGAAAAAAAAAATGTTTTTTCATAACTACCTCATTTGTTTTTGGGTTAGTGTTATCTGTCGTCATGCCAAATTTCGAGGTGCAAAAATGAGCGAGTAATTGAGGTGGGGCATACATACAGACAGAATGAACGAAAGTATAAGGGTTCCTTGTTTGAAAGAACCCTAAAAACAACAAACTTTTTAAAAATGATTATTTCTGTGTTTTATTTTGGAGTAGCCGAAGAATGAACCTAGCTATTGTTAAAAGATAAATAAAATTCTCACCAGTAATTAGGTGCAGAGAACACAGTGATGCACTTCCCGTCATGCGCTAACTCGTAGCCGTCGTTCTTGACCTCGTGACTACGGATGATGTAGTCGAGCCCGTTACGTTGTAGGAACGTGTTGGTGACGTCGGGACCGAACTGGCAGCCGACGCCGCGTTTGGAAGGCGCCCGGCCCATCATCGGCTGGGGGTCCGACCAGAGTAGCTCGCACATTATGCCTGCAATTTAGAAATGGATACAATTACAGGGTGTTACAGAAGTAAGAATAAAAATTGAAAACTTTTAAGGGGGTCGTTTAGACCAACAAACTGAACAACTTTCAATATGGGACCAACATTGAATTCGCGAAAAAAATAATCTTTTGTCCCATACAGTTAGCTCGAATAGATCTGTAGTTTAGTATGGAACATCGCAAACGCATCGCATCATGGCGTTTATGGCAAATCTCCTCATTTTGGGGGAGGCCTATTTCCAGCAGTGGACGTCTATCGGCTGATATGATGATGATGATGGAACATCCGATTTTTTTTCGTGATTTCGATATTGGTCCCACAGTGAAAATTGTTCAGTTTGATGGTCTTAACCACCCCCTTAAATGTTTATTTGTATTTTTGTAACAACCTGTATAATTAAGGTCAAATATTTAAGGTCTAACAAAATTGGCTGAAACTATTAAGGGGAGTATCAGACCATCAAACTGAACAACTTCCTCTATGGGACCAACATCGAAATCGCGAATAAAAATTTTGTTAGACCTTATATTTTAGTTTTATCTTCTCAGTAAAAAATACGTTTGAAAATTATAATGCTAAACTATAAAAAGTATCGAAACGACGACGAAAAACAATGAACGTCACTATTCATGATTTAGTACAACTTTTCATACAAAGCTCGTGTTTTGACGTTTGATAATGAATTGCCGAATTGACTAGTTGGAAACTCGCGGGTTATGAGAGTTAAAATCTCTTTATTAAATTCGTGCTCTTTGTTCAATTCATGCACTTCATCGTATTTCAAATTATGTTTTACTAAACATCGAAACATGAAATTTGGAAGAAAGGATTTATTGAGAACTTTTTTTTTCGAAACAACATTTCGAAAAAAAAAGAATGGCACATTGTAGTCCTCATTGGCCACTTTAGGCAGTTTTGAAGACAATAATTACAAACATTATAAAAACAAATCCGCAGTGACCCGATGAATTGAAAATCGGCAATGACTACAATGTGACATTCTTGTTTTCTGGAAATATTGTTTAATTATTAAGAAATAAAAAAAATACGATTGAGGGCAGCATAATAGGCTTCGTGCAGCCTCTATTGGCCTGGCATATTGAAGGTTTCAAGATATAGCGCTTAAGTGGTAAGTCAATGGCCATCATTAATAAAAAACTCACCGTCTTCAGGCGGCTGTTTATTCCTATCAACATTTCTGATATCATCGAGGGTGATATCGTCCCTCGAGAACAGACCCCCATGCATCACCATGATCCGGCCGTTGATGCAGTGGGCAAGAGGCAGCCAGTTGTACACCTCGGTGAAGAGGTCGGCCATTTGGGATGTGTATTTAGAGGTCACCTCACCTCTGAAGCCGTACATTCTGTTCATGTCGAGGGTTTCGTGGTTGCCTGGAGATTAAATTTTTAGTTTATTTAAAAACAGCAAAACAATGAATGATTGAAGCGAGAGAATTATTTCAGGTGGGGCATAGTTTAACTTTATTGCATTCACGAGGTTTTTACAGGGTCTATACAGGGTCTGATCATCGCCTTAAAAAACCGTCAGCATATTAAGTTGGACTCTGTTGCTGAGAACAAATTAAAAGTAAATTTAATAATCTAAAGTCAAAGTATAAAGTTTTCATTTTAAGGCCGGATTCGACCAAACTTTGATTTATAGAAGAGTAACTATACGAGGAACAATTTTAGTCTCAGTGTTTACTTCCAAATAATTTAATTTGTCTTCTACCACACTAAACCCATACTACAAGAACGAATGAATAATCCACCTAAAGAAAGAGGTCGTTGTGTCCATACTTATTGCATTGTGAGGTTATACAGTTTTGATTTGTTAGGTTTCATTTTTCTTTAATTTTTTTAATTATGTGACATTGACATTCATTAGTCTTGGTATGAGCTTTACACCGTCAAAATTGGTCGCATAAAATTTACTCTCAACTTATTCATAGATTAGGGTTGGTAAAACGCAAAATCAGTTTACTCTAGAGTAACCGGCGACATAATCTAAGATAAAATTTACTCGCGTTTGGTCGAATCGGACTTTAATGTATCATAGCAAGTGACACTTGCAACTAGAAAGGTGAATCAAACGATACCTGGTACCTTTTATCGGTTTCTTCCTTTTACACTCTAAATGGAAAAACAGAAGGGGACATTCATACATACATTTAGTACACTAATCTATCAGATCTAATCTACCTGTTTTAATTACCTAAAAGCAACAAAAATTTTGTTCTCACTTAAAAGTGTCCGCCACATCTGGCCCTCTGTTAGTCGTATCTGACATAATATGGCAGATGTGTGATTCATAAAAAAAATAACAAACTCACCTCTAGACATATAGAAATGATCTGGGAACAGTAGTTTGAAGCTAAACAGTACAAAGATGCATTCCACACTGAACGATCCTCGGTCCACGAAGTCTCCGTTGAACAGATACGGGTTGGTTTCAGACGGAAGACCGTTCAGTCTGAAGATATTCATCAGGTCATAGTACTGGCCGTGGATGTCACCGCAGACTGTGAACTTCTTGTCGTCTGCTACTTTGATATCAACGAGGGAAGGCTGCTTTTGGAGGTAGGTTTTTACATCGATGAGGATCTGGAATGAGTAACACATTTGATTCAGTGCTAAATATGATGTTTGTCTATTTTAAAAACGCCAGTGCCTTCACGTGCCTTAGGATGCAAGAGATAGAAGATCAATGACAATGGTGTTGTTTATACAGAAGAGACGTGTGGCGGTGGCGGATTGTCAAAGTAACACCAATATAAACCTTTTAGTACGTAGCATAGCGTCGTCTTTGTCGGAAAGGAAAATCGAATACATAAGCTAACTTATAAAACAAGACTTACTTTGTAGGCGTATTTCTTGTGTAATTTCTTCTGTTGTTCATAATACTTCATCAGCTCTGTCACAAACTTCAGTGTCACCTTACCGTCTTCTAGGGCCGGACCTTCATACTCATCTTCAATCGCTGAAATATTATAAAAAACACATATTACAATACAGTTTATTATTATTTGTTTAATAAACCATTAGTCCTGGATACTATGAACATTTCATTTTAGGTTTACCAAAATACGGAAACTATTTGGAGATTAATTTTGTCCTACAAAGCTTATATAACAATTAACAGATTTTTGTATCTATTATTTCTCTGAGTATTTGTCTGTATTTTAAAAAATACTGAAACATTAATTTGACGATGGAATGGGCTGCATTTCCTTTGCCTGAACCGGAATCTAAACATCGTTTGACATTTCTTTACATAATATCACTGAAATTCTTTACACAGCTTTCATCATCATTTCCGGCCAAGGCACAGATTACCCCAATAGATACCGCATACAGGGCCGCCGACGCGCGCCACACATCTATGATTTTGCACTGATATAAGCAACGCGAGTGAGTGACGTTGAAATGGCCAATCATGTTGCATTGTTTCGTACCCCGCTACCCGCACCTATCGCCAAAAATGGTGACTTCGGGCCTGTACCAAATTTTCATCATGCGGTATCTATTGGGGATAATCTGTGGATCAAGGTAACAAAAAAATTGCCATAATGACGACCAATTTCAGAAAAATTCAAAATGCATTAAAACAGTTTTTTTATCCTAGTTCGTCCCATTATTGGGCAGAGGTCTGTCTCCCCTAAGTTTTCCAGCCTTCTCTATCCGTAGTTGAAGTGGGACTGGGCTGGACATGTTTGTCGCATGCATACAGAGCGGTGAGCAACGATTGCGATTGCGACCCAATGGGAGAGATGGCGCGACGACGTGGATGCCCAAGAAGCAAAATGGCAATAAAATTTTATGAAAAAATATGTATCGCTTACTCTCAAATATATCTTTAATTTATTCGATAAAAATTGGTGATTAAAACATGAAATGTTGTCCATTATAAGATGGTTTTCGTTCAAGTAAGAGACATGTTAAAGTTAAAGTGCCATGAAATTACTCTGACAGCAATGTAGTGGTAGCTTGCCTATGATGGAGTATTGAACCTCCCTCCAATAATTATTTCACATTTCCTATACACCATATGATCAGATCTGACATTTTTTATTGAAGGTTTATTCAATTCAGCAAAAAACCTCCTTAGAAACTTAAGTCAGATAGGTATATGTAACAGTGTTCTGGCTTCTCCCTCTTCGGAGCCAGAGCACTATATAAAATGTATCAGAGTAGTGTATCACAGTGTGCTGATTAATGGTATAAAATTGTAGACGTATGGAGTGGCATCTTCTGTAAAGAAAAAGCTCCTTGAATAAAGGTACAAAAAAACATTTACTGAGACTACCGAGGAAAATGCAATTGAAAATTAAATATTAATTATAAAACGGTAAATTACGTTGAATTAAATATAAGTCAAGTACAAAACATGATGTTGTATAAAAACAGATTTATAAGGACATTTCCTCTTAATCCGGGATGGATGAGAATTTATGACATTACTGTATAAGTTTATTCCAATTCACGATCATGAGAAAGATCTACTTATAAAGATGTAAATGAACTATTCAAATGTTTTTACTTTTCCAATAGATTTGAAGTCTATCGGTGGCATTTTTGGATAGGACAGCTAAATTTTCGGGGGATTGTAGTGTAATGAACCAGAGGAAAAGTTAAGGAATCACAACTAAATAAAACCAAGAGAGGACCAATCTTGTCAAGCTTGGAGTTACATTGCAGGTTTTACTGCGAGGTTTACGTTTGAGCCTGCCACGAGGCTACCCAATCCGTGGCAGCTGTGTTTTTGCTCAAAAAATAGATACTACAACAAACCACTTGACACAAGAGTCCATTCAATTTATAAATACAAAATTATTGACTTAACAATACCTACAATACAGTCAAACAGCACTGCAAACTGAACAAAATGAATTCACTCAACCTTGTCCTAATTCATTCACGTTTTATTTCATCACTGAAGACAGAATTAAGCAAAAGACAAATAATAAAGTATCTTCTTCTTATCGTGTGGGCAGCAAGCCATAGCGTCAATTTTTCAAACCGCCTTAGGGCCTCTGACGAGGTTTTTTTATGTAACAACTACTACCACCAGAGATAGTAGCCAGGACCAATGGCTTAACAAGCCATCCAAAGCACGGAATCATCTTTCTTTTTCAGACAATCAGGTGATTCAAGCTTGCACTGTCCTAACCAACTGGGGAAAAACGCACAAAGTAACATTTCACTAGGTGTCCCCCATGGAAATCTCTTAACCATTAGACCACAGAGGCAGTTAAATAATAAAGTATGAAAGAGTAACTTACTCATGGCATCCAAGTTGATGGTGTCAGCAATGTTGACTTCCTTCTTGTCCACAGAAATGGCTTTCTCAAAGGCAATTTTCTTGACTATTTTATTGCATTCATTGTATTTCATCTTTGCATCTTGGTCATTTGGTCTAACTTTGGTTACCTGAAACAAAATCTCTTATCATTGAAGGACAAAATATTTTTTGGGTCTGGATGGAACCAAAAGAGGCAAAAAACGGGTCAAGTGCGGGATGGACTACTCACGCCCTGAAGGGTTCTGTACACACATTTTGTAAATATTTTATGTGGCGGTAGCCACTTAGAATATGTAAATATTATATGTGGTACATATAGGTAAGTAGGTCCATGATTCGAAATTATCAAGATAATTATCCCAGCTTGGATAATTTATTCTTAGTTTTGAGTAAAATTTATAGCTAAATGTTCTAAAATTGCTGTTTTTGTTCTAATACACTTGTATTCAGACCAACCAGCTCATAGTCTGGTTTAGTTTTTTCAATAATTTTATAATTATCAAGATAATTTAAATTATACGTTGATAATTATCACTGGTACCCTGGTAGGTACTCATGCCACTATCCCACAAAGGTAGGCAGAGACTACGGCTTGCCACACACTACGATTCTGACAAAACCTACTTCTTTTGCCTCGTTCGCTTTCATACACTTCCATCAATTGAGGGTGCTATGCACTTAACTTTTTCGGAGAAGACCATGTATTTGGTTGCGGTAAGTTCTCCTCGGATGCCCTCTCTCGACTCACATTGTGAATCCAATGTGAGTCCAATGTGTGTACGTGAGTCTACTCTCATTCATCGTCTGTACGTGACAGAACCACCTAAGCATACCTCTTTAAATTCTAGTTACTACATCATCCTTCAACTTACACCGATCCCTCATCACACTGTTCTTGATTCGGTTGGTCACTGTAACACCACAAATACTTCATAAAGAGCGCATTTCCAAAGTGTATATTTTCTGTGTATTTAAAATAAATATAAAATGTTACCTAACACAGTAAGTTGTTACACATTTGCATAGTTGCAAGATGCTTATTTATTATTTATTTTATTACTATCTTTTGACTGTTTCAAAGCAAATTATATTTCTGTTTCTACAGTTTTACATATTCAAAATCCTTAAGGAGGTTGAAGAGGGGTCAATTTTATACAAAACTTTGACACACAATATGCGTAGGTATTAATATAAGTAACTTTGTATATATGGAAAACTAGAAAATCTATATGCCGCGTCACAAATAACATTTGCAATTTATAAAATAATTACGATAATATATATATTGTAATTTTTCATACAAAATTTTAAAACCTTTATATCTTCGTAATTATATTATAAACGAGCGTTAACCCGCGACGTTGTCCGCACAAATTATATACCAGATTTTAAGTCAGATCATAAGCTATCAATCAAAAAAAGTTTCATAAAAATCGGTTCAGTAGTTTTTGAGTGATACTCGTTTAAACAATAAAAAAAACCCAAACAAACAGACAGACAAAAAATCCAAAAATTGGTGAAATGGAATCAGGGACACCTAAAAACCATATCGTAACTTTTTTTTTGTTAATATCTTCGATGTACAGACAAACTTTCTGCTACAGTTTTATAATAGTTTAGATTGCAAATGTTATTTGTGACGCGGAAACTAGATTTTCTAAACTATTTTTCTATATATAAAATATAACTTTTATTAATTCCGTCTACGCGTAATGTGTGTCAAACTTTTTTTATTTTTTTTTTATTTATAATTAATGGACTCTTGCTTGTGCGTTAGCACTGCATTTCCGCCAGTGTCAAGTGTTTATGGGAGAATCTATCCCAATCTCAGGGATTGTTTTTGGTCAAGAACAAGAAGAGATTGAGGATTGCGGAGCCTCGTGGCAGGCAGAACCTGCAACGTGACTCGTCAAACTTTTGTATGGACTGAAACCACCTTAAATCTAGTTTGTAATTTTTTCCTAGAGACATCTAGGGCGCCTCCTGCCTGTAATAGGCCTGTGTATACGACCTATCAATGTCTGTGAATCACTATGAACCGAGCTATGCCAAGGGTCACTGGTTCGAATCCCGTAAGGGACAAATATTTGTGTGATGAATATGAATATTTGTACAAGAGTCAAGGATGTTTATACCTCTATTATGCATTCGATATTGTTGTCTAGTCATCATAATACAAGTCCAGGCTAGATTCTGGTGCTTTAAATGTGACTAGACAATTTATGCCACAATGTCAAAGATATTTATTAGTTACTTACATATTCAAAATCCTTAAGCGCTAGTTTGTACTTTCCTAGAGACATGTAGGACGCCGCCCGCCTGTAATAGGCCTTCGTGTACGACCTATCAAGGTCTATGGACTTGGATGCGTCGGTGAGGGCATACCCGAAGTTCTCCAGCCGCAGGTTCGATATACTCCGATTCGCGAAGTACACTGCACTCTTCGGATTTTTCTCTATTGCTTTTGTGTACAAATCGATCGCACCGTTGTAATTTTGCTCTGTAATTTTGAGGTTATGTCAATCAAATTTCTATTCTCGTCCCGATCGATATATCGATGATCTAAAATTAGTTGCGTATAGTAATTATCGTGTTTTTTTGTTCAGTAATTAAAGAATTAAGAGGGAAAACTTACTTTTGAACAGTTCATTTGCGTCGTTTTTCAGTTTTTCCGCAGCCTCTAAGTCGGCCTGAGATACGGGGCCAGTGATTTCTTCGTTACTAGCCATTTTTTGCACGTTACAGTAATCGTAAAATTAAAGCGTTTCAAAGTGAAATAAGGGAATAATCATAAGAAATTATATTTTCGCAAATGCATTTACATGCTATCCGCAATTCATGAAAAATGAATTGATGGAATGGTGAATGAATGGAATTGAAAGAGTAGAAGTAGAACGAATGAAATTCTGAATGAATGATTGATAACCTTGGAGTGCTGCCAAACTAACGACAGAAACCGTGACTAGTATTAGGTGTTTTATAATGCTCATACTAGCTTCAAATACTAGGTACCTCGGTATCGTTGATTGAGAATTTTATATTATACGTGTTTTTTTTTACATCTTTATTGAAAAGAGCTTTGTCGCAAAGCGACTATGCCACTCTATTGTACCTTTTTACATGTTTTCTTCAAATAAATACAACGTGTTAAGAATTAGCGCAAAACCACATAACATACACCCCAACTGATTTATAACAAAATAATTAGATTGAAACAAGAATTTCATTATTTTGATACTTAAAATTTAAAGTTATTCGCATTTTAAGTTGTGAGGCAAAAATGATTTGTTATCATTTCAGCAATGAATGAAAGCGCTAACGTACTCATGGATACATTTTAATAATCTTGTTTTGGTAGTAAGTAGGGTGAGTGTGCCCGTGCGGTGGGTTGACATCGGGTTCAGTAAACTTTCAATTTTACAAAAAATTATTTAATATTTAAAAAAAAAGTATGTTGAAACCATGATAATTTGATTCTACTCTCGATTATAGACAAACTACTTTCTAGTTGATTTAGTTTCTAGATTAACTAAGTTAATAATTTTAACGGAATCATAGAGAATTTTTTCTGTTTTTGAGTTTCGATATCTACATACTACATTAACTCTTAAGCAGGGCTGAAGGGTATCATTTGCTGACATCCCTATTGCTCGTGTGCTATATCAGTACTTTTACACGATTTTCAATAATTTATGATGTTTTGAAGAACTATAAGATCGAGGATCTTCATCTGGGGCCTTGTGACGAGGGTAGTGACAATGAGGAGCAGCAGTACCTATGTGCCCAGACCTGGTTAGGTGGAGGCTGGATCATTAGCTAAATTAGAGTCAATCAGGGACGGTGACTTACCTACCGGTCAGTCAGAAAGAAAAATTATTTATTTGGGAGGGAGGAAGGAAAAGGAGGTGGAGGAAGAATAATAAAAAGAAAATAACTTTATTTGAACCCCCGAAATAATGCAAATGTTCTCTCTGGCGATAAATCAATCTTAGAAAAAGTATCTCATGCTTCTACCGTATAAAACAAAAGGGGCCAACTTTCTTAGGTTGGTGTGCGTGAGGCGCCATACTAATTATGTCTGTGTGCGTGTATATGGATAGGGTTTAGACGCCAATACTGGTTACAATATTTTTCTACGTTTTTGTAGCTTCGACTGCCGACTTCGAATATTATATGCCGAAAACTATTGCACATAAAGCCTGTTTACACTTCTGAGGAAACAAAAATATTTTTCAGCATCCCCTTATAACGTAGTGAATAACATTCTCTTTGATCCACGGTAGGTATGATGGGATATATTGAAAAAGGGAGCAAACCGATCGGAGCAAAAAATAATCATCTGTTCCATACTAAACTACAACGCCTACTCGACTCAAATGTATGCAACAGCTTGTCAGCTATTTTAAAATAATTATAAAATTAAGAAATATAAATGTTTAATATTGATTACAATAAAAGTATTTTTGTTGATTTAAAAGTGCAAAAGTCAACGATGGACTGTCAATGGAAAAGATGGCGCCACTTTACTCAACGACTTCCGTTTAAAAGCTAATATGTAATAGACGTTACGCCATTTTTCGAACAGTCCATCTTTGATCGTCGAAGTGAACAGAAGTGTAACTGTGGTGTTATTGTCAGTGTATATTTTGTGCAAGTGTGTGGATCGAATATATTGTGAGTATATTTCATATCTTGTTTTTATTCTAAATGCTCATTCTATTAAAGCGAAAACTTATATTCTATCGCTCTGAACCCGAACTGAAATCAGACCACTAGAGGACCATTTCTAACATCTCAGAAGTGGAATTGGCCCATGAAAACTCGTGCTGAACGTTAAAATTAGTACTACAGGGTTTTTATTTGAATTTTTCTTTTTTTGCTTTCTACTAAAGTATATAACATATTTTTTTTCTCTCTCAATCTATTGATTCAATACTGGACGTTATGTACATGGTCCTTTATATGCATAGAAATTATTAAATGTAATTTGCTTGTTTAATTATTTTTTTTTTTTATATAGAAAGTTTGTAGCTGTGGCAATGTTTCAGACCACCGTGTCTGGATTACGGTCGTGAGTTTATGTATGTACACAGGATTAAAAATAAAATCACCCAATCAATCTAATATCTATTGTTTTGCTATTGCCTACACCTTAACGCATGCCGTTGTAACTATTTCCGCCGATATTGAGCAGTTCTCTGTGCGATTTATGGTCCACTATGTTTCAGATGGATGCTAACCGTGATTGTGGTACTAAACGCTACACGCCTTCGCACCCTACTGGAGCGGAGCATCAGCCACGCAGCCGGGAAAGGAGTTTCGTGCTCGGAACCTCGAGCCGCCGCCTTCGCAGCGGATCGAATCGTCGGGATATGCTGAGTGCCGTCAGGGAGACATCTCCTTGCCGATCTGAGCGCCGCCCACGCAGCCGGGTGAGTCGTCGGTCGCGCAGCCGGGTGAGTTGCCGTTCACGCAGCCGCATGGCCGGCCGACATCGAGACCGGGCACGCAGTCCATCACGAAGCCGTGTAAGCTGTCAATCTCGTGGTCGTACGGACTGCCGGACGAGTGGCAGGTCTCGCTGTCCAGAGGAAAATCGTACCAGGGACCGAGCTATTGACCGGATGAAGACCAGGTCTCGTAGCCGGCTGCGCAGTCCGTCACATAACAATGAGACAGGTCGATCACGCAGTCGGGTAAGCCATCGGGCACGCAAACCTAGCCATCGTGCAGAATCTCGAGCTACTGATAATAACTTTTTGTCTAATACCGGCTTAAATCAATTCTTAGAGGCAATAAAATCATTAGGACGTGCAGATAGTTTTGATAAGCTAGGTAATATGCATAATACCATTCCTGAGTTTGACCCATCAAGGAAAGAACAGACGATGATTATGTGGCTTCATAAGGTGAACGAGTGTGCATCCATATACGGATGGACAGAAAAGCATATTATTCATTTTTCATTGCCCAAGTTACGTGGTGTGGCCCAGCGTTGGTATGAAGGTTTGTCGTCTGTTCTCTTCTCGTGGGAAGAATGGCAAACAAAATTACTGGCAGCATTTCCTTCCGAAGACAATTACGGGCAGATGCTCAGTGATATGTTGGCCAAACGAGCTCGTTTCGGAGATTCATTGGAGGATTACTATTACGACAAATTAGCTATGGTAAATAGGTGCGGCATTATTGGTAGACGGGCTGTAGAATGTGTGCTACATGGAATAGACGATCGATCGGTCAGACTGGGAGCCGAAGCAGTTCAATATGATAATCCTGACAAGTTGTTGGCATTCTTAAGAAATGCTAGGAATAGCAAACCATTGGCTGATCGTAGACCAATTAAAAACGTGACTAATAATAATAGGACACACGAAAATCCCCTTAAAAATGGTAGTAAGGGGGGGCGCTGCTTTAATTGTAAACAAGAAGGTCACCTGGCCACTCAATGTCCGCAGCCTATCAAAAAGTGTACCAAATGCGGCAAGGTGGGTCATGACACAGAAAATTGATTTACCAAGGTACAGCCACCCGAAAAAAAGGTTTTGACGATTTTAAATAATAATAAGCCTGGGGAGAAATATTTTAAATCTGCCTTGATTGAGGGGATCCCCTTCGAGGCTTTTATCGATTTTGGTAGCGAATGTTGCATGATAAGGTTATCTGAATTTCACAAAATCTATGATCACTATGACATCGAGGCATTACCTACCCTCAAAGGTTTTGGGAACTCCATTGTAAAAGTTCTAGGCCGAAAGCAAGTGGATTTAACAATTGATCAGGTAACAGCAAACATAGATCTATTAGTGGTACCTGATGATTCTATGCATGTTCCACTTCTAATAGGGCAGACTTTTACTGAACTGCCTCAGATAGTTGTACATAAGACTAGTGACAAACTTGAAATATTAGAAGCTGGCGAGACCAAGGAGAGGAACAATTCGAAAATAAAATTGTTTTGCAAAACAGAGGTTTCGACCTCGGGAATATCTGTTGTTGAAGTTTATTCAGACCCGATTTACGAGGGCGAGCTCTACGTTGAAGGAGGCTTCCGACTCAATAACGATGTCGATTTCACTGTCCATTCCGGATTGTTTTCCTTGCTTGGTGGAGTAGGAGCAGTTATTGTGAGTGTCCCAACTGGCAGATCAATAACAATCAACAAAGATTATCTGATTGCTCGTGGTCGTATAGCAAAAGCGGATGCTACCTTAATGGTTATGCAGCTTTCTGAGATGAATGATCAATCTTTGTTGCCAATTGATGTGCTGGATGTGAAGGTTGGCAATGGGGTATCACCTACTGAGAAGGAACGATTAATTTTACTTTTAAATAAATATAGGAAGTGCTTTGCGTTCAATTTATCCGAGCTAGGAGCTACGTCAGTAGGAGAGATGGAGATAAATCTTAACGACAATGAACCCGTCGTATATCGACCATACAGGCTGGCTGTTAAGGAGAAAGAGGTAGTGAGAGACATGGTATCGGAACTATTAGACCATAGCATTGTTCACCCTTCCACCTCCCCATACGCGAGTCCCATTGTTTTGGTTAAAAAGAAAACGGGTGAATATCGTTTATGCATAGACTATAGGGCGTTGAATAAGCGGACGGTGAAGGAAAACTACCCGATGCCACTCATCGATGACCAACTGGATGTTCTAGCCGGTCATCAGTTTTATACCACCCTCGATCTGGCATCAGGGTATTATCAGCTCCCTATCCGGGAAGATGATAAGTATAAGACCGCGTTTGTTACTCCAGATGGGCATTTCGAATTTAATCGAATGCCCTTTGGCCTCGCCAATGCGCCAGCAACGTTCCAGCGAATCATGAATCAGGTGCTAGGTTCTCTACGCCATAAGGAAGCTCTGGCGTACTTAGATGATGTGATCGTGCCTTCTAAGGACTTCTCAGAAGGTATGGCACGACTAGAGCATATTCTACAACTGTTTTTGGATGCTGGTCTAACTTTGAAACTCTCGAAGTGTGTTTTCTTCGGTGAAATAGTTGATTATTTAGGATTCGAGGTATCTAAGAATGGAATTCGCCCTGGATCTAGGAAAATAGAGGCCGTAGAGAAGTTCCCTGTACCCGAAAATCAACACAATGTCCGCCAATTCCTGGGGTTAGCTAGTTTCTTTAGGAGATTCATACCCGGGTTTTCCATTATTGCTAAACCTCTGACAAACCTTTTAAAGAAGGATGTGGTCTGGTTTTGGGGTGTTGAACAGGAGAACGCTTTTAGGTTATTGCAAGAAAAGCTAGTTCAAAAACCTACGTTAGCTTTATATTGCCCGCAAGCCGAAACTGAACTGCACACAGATGCGTGTAAGCTGGGCGTAGGAGGCATCTTGTTGCAGCGTGATGAAAATGGTATGTTTAGGCCGGTCGCATACTTCAGCAGACAGACCACCCCTGAAGAGCAGAATTATTGTTCCTACGACCTAGAGACTCTTGCTGTCGTAGCTGCCCTTCAGAAGTTTCGAGTATATCTTGTCGGAGTTCCTTTCAAAATTCTAACAGATTGCAACTCTCTCCGTGCGACATTTCAAAAACGGGATATGATTCCACGCGTTGCCCGGTGGTGGGAACAGATGCAAGAGTTTAATTTTAGCATCGAATATAGAGCGGAAAAGTCGATGGCACACGTTGATGCCCTTAGCCGCAATCCTATCTCCGAGATTCCGCGGAACGCACATAATATCCTGGTTGTTTCGGAAACCAACTGGCTAGTCACGGTACAAGGTGCTGATTCTGAAGTTCAAAGGATCATTGGGATCCTGAAAGACCCAAATTTTGATAATATAGTTGATATCAAAAATAATTATAAATTAAAAGATGGGAAGTTATTTAGGATCACGGAACAAGGTAATAGGTGGGTAGTACCTAAAGGTGTCCGTTGGCAAGTCGTGAAACAAAATCACGACGATATAGGTCACTTTGCCACTGACAAGACATTAGAAAAAGTAAAGGCTACATATTGGTTTCCGAAAATGCGGGTCTTCGTTGAAAAATACGTTAAGTCTTGTTTAGAGTGCGCATATTCGAAGGCTTTGGGTGGAAAAAAACCAGGTTTTCTGCATCCGATAGAGAAAGTCGATACCCCTTTCGATACTGTGCACATTGACCATGTAGGTCCTTTTGTGCGTAGCAGTAGGGGCAACATTCATATTCTGGTGATGATAGACGCGTACACACGTTACATATATTTAAAATCGGTGAGGAATACAAAGTCGCATACCTCTATCAAGGTCCTTCGGGAGTACTTTGGTATTTTTGGCGTTCCTAGAAGGATCATCTCAGACCGAGGGACATCGTTCACCAGTACTTCTTTCAAAAAGTTTGTGGAGGACAAGGGTATTAAGCATGTACTGAATGCTGTAGCCACCCCAAGAGCCAACGGACAGGTAGAAAGATACAACAAGGTTATAGTAGACGCTCTTACTACCAAGTCCGTTGGCACATCAGATAACAAATGGGACGATCACCTACCCGACGTTCAGTGGGGCATGAACAACACATTCAATAAAGGCATAGGTCGTACTCCTTCTGAAGCTCTTTTTGGCATCCGACTAACAGGCACTACTGAAGGCAGAATAATGTCCGAAATATCTACAGATGTATCAGATAGTACGCATAGTACTGATGTAGCTGAGATAAGAGACGAAATGAACTCCCACATCAGAGCCTGTCAGGAAAATCAAAAGAATGCGTTTGACAAACGGCGTTGTCAACCTTTGGAGTTCAAGGTAGGCGACTTGGTACGAATCGAAAGGCAAATTCCCGCTACTGGTCAGAGTAAAAAGTTAGTGCCCAAGTACCAGGGTCCTTATAAAATCACTGCAGTCCTAGATCACGATCGGTTCCAAGTGGAAGACACCCCTCTGACCAAAAGGGGAACAGACGTTACAATAACATAGTTGCAATAGATAAAATCAAACCCTGGACGACTTTTAATAGACCCCACGATGAATTCTCCAGCGAATCAAATGATGAGGATTAGCAACGATTGTGTCAAAATCAAAGTACTTAAACAAAATAAAAAAAAAATATGTATATGCCATAAATTAGAAATACATTTAGTAAAATATATAACCCGGTTAAAAATAGTATATCAATGTATATTAAATTAAATGATTCAATCAGATTTGTTATTCTAACTAAAAGACATTCAGGACGTTTGGGGCCTGTTGTCCAAACTACATCTAACAAGAACATTCAGAACGTATGGGGCCTGTTGTTCAATTTAAATCGAAAGAACATTCAGGATGTTTGAGGCCTGTTGTCCGACTTAAATCTAAACAACATTCAGGACATTAGGGGCCTGTTGTTGTTCAAACAAAACAAAAAAAAAAAAGAAAAAACATTCAGGACGTATGGGGCCTGTTGTTGCCTTTTTTATTTATTGTGATCTATGTGAAAATTTTACTTTTAATCACTTAAAGGATAATACTTTTTATGGCTGCTCATTAATGTGTTGTTTCAAATTTTGTATCTGTTGTAGTGATTTGACATGTTAACGTACGAGGTCGTACTTATATAATTCAGATGGCCGACTGTCAGCTATTTTAAAATAATTATAAAATTAAGAAATATAAATGTTTAATATTGATTACAATAAAAGTATTTTTGTTGATTTAAAAGTGCAAAAGTCAACGATGGACTGTCAATGGAAAAGATGGCGCCACTTTACTCAACGACTTCCGTTTAAAAGCTAATATGTAATAGACGTTACGCCATTTTTCGAACAGTCCATCTTTGATCGTCGAAGTGAACAGAAGTGTAACTGTGGTGTTATTGTCAGTGTATATTTTGTGCAAGTGTGTGGATCGAATATATTGTGAGTATATTTCATATCTTGTTTTTATTCTAAATGCCCATTCTATTAAAGCGAAAACTTATATTCTATCGCTCTGAACCCGAACTGAAATCAGACCACTAGAGGACCATTTCTAACAAGCTGATCATTTTTTTGCTCCGATCTGTTTGCTCCCATAGTGAAAGTTGTTCAGTTTGATGGATAGACTCTTAATTTAAAAGGATGCTAATGATATAAATTTCACCCTGTATATGAAGTGACATGTCGGAGTCAGGTGGCGTCAGTACAAAAAAGTGGTTACGCCGATAAGGACAGCAATAAGGCAGTGATCTCCTTTTTTAACTAGAGCGAATTTGCTATGTAATATTGACCAGACACCAGCTTCCTTCTGTTTCTACGGCGACATTACAATTAAATTTTCCAAGATGGCGGCCGGAAAATGGAAAACTGACCTCAGATTTGACATCTGCGGACTGTTTTTTGGTAGGTACAGGTTTTCCCGGTCTGAAAGTGATAGTATAGTAGTAGTACTAGATGCTCTTTCTTATACTGTGGTATAGCTAGTGTAATTATAGTAGGTACTCTGTGGTATAATTAAAACCAAATTACTTATTGAAATTTTATATTGAACTAAATAAAAACAATAAATAATAAATATCAACCTTACCTAACTTAACTTAATTAGTCTTTAATCATTTATTTAACTTTTTTGTGTATTTATTTAACAACAATAGGTAAGCTTAGCAATTTGAAATAAAGGCCACTTTAAAATCTTGTCCCAATCACCCTGTATAAACTTCACTAAGCTTCTCTCAAACATAACTGCAAATAGTTTACATGCGTTGGTGGCCTGTATTTCAAATTGGTCGACTTTCACCATCATCAGCTATATTACGTCCCACTGCAGAGCACAGACTTTCTCATACGCATCAAAATTTCTTCTTCACCAGCACGGTTAGAATGCCAACCACGACAAAGCGTTTAAACGAGAAAAACGTCATGCGCGCTCTTTTTGGCATACGTAAAATAATAAAGAATGAATGAATGAATGAAAGAAATATACTAAAGATGGAGGCACATCTCGATTTTTATTGTTTTCTCGGGGGTGGCATGCGAGGCCTACTGGTACCTTAAGATGTTGACTTGACCTAAGTTAGTAGGTGTAAAAGACTAAAATACTATGCTAAATTACAAAAATAAGTGCAGTAATCCACAAATAAGTATTACTATAATACTTTTTGTGACTAAGTAACCGGAGCTCGGTTCGTCACATTCTTCGTTTTGCTCTGTCTGTAGGAAGTAAGGCTGGTGCAGTTCTTCCCTCTGCGCCATGACGGCGTTGATGGCAGTAGTGCCAGCCTGAGGCATTGTCCGCGTGCGACTGATCTTAAATGCGGCAACTGGAATATTTAAAAGATAATTAGTATGCTAATAGTAATTATTTGACCATAAGTGGTTTTCATATTTGTTTTCTTCAGTTTTTTGTAAAATATGTGACAGCAGGATGGGGCGATGCGCTAAAATAAGAGCGACAGAGACTAGACCAGGAAAATAATTCCGCTCGTCAATCTTCGTTTGCGCAGAGCAGGCCCGAGTCCCCGACCAAACCCGGAGTCATAGCAGCAAAAAGGGCGCGAAAACATCCTAATTCGTCGATATATTTCGCGCGCTATAAAATTTGTCGACTGCGCAGGTACATCGGTAAGACTTATAAACCTGGTACTACAATTTAAGTATTTGACATGTCACAGGTAGATACCAAAGCTATACTTTACAAACTGTAGCTGCGATCTGTCATGGAATTTTTATCAAACTAATCTCTATACCATGTCTATACCTATCAAAATCGATTCAGCGGTTTAGAAAATATAACTCTGACGGACACAATTTATATTAGTTACTTGATAATTGATACAATGGCATTATTCATTAGGAAAAGGTAAATTCAACAATTGTCTTTCGATCATCTCAGTCGAAAGACTGCCACTGCTGGATCCCCAAGGATCGCTACTCATCCAACGGGTTTCCTTCACCTACTCATCAATCTAACATAAGCTTAGGACGCGTATACCTACATAATAGGTAGGTACGCATTTTCAATGATTAAAAGCTTTGCTTCAACTACAACTCCTTGCATTCACAACCACGCGAAACGCTTTTTCTTACGTTATGTAGCGAGTGGCAGCCACCGGCCACACGTGTGCGGCGAGTTCCTACAAAATGTATCGAAAATTCAGTCTGCAGCTCGTTTTGTGGTTGTTGCGAGTGGTCCGTGTGCATCCAGGCTAACAACATTTTTTCCATCTTTGTCCATTAATATTTTTTAACATGGCTCGTGAGTTTATAAATAAAGAAAACAATAATTAGGTAGTATGTGGTCTTTTAACTTACTTTGCCTCTGGAACTGATTGACGTTAGTACAGCTATACGCCAACGAGTAGCTGACGTAGTCCGTCGTCAGAATATACAATGACGACGTGGATAGTCCTTCTAAAAAATAATAAATAAATTATTAATGGAGAATCCTGGACATTCTAAGCTTTCTTATAATATCTAGGCGAGAAATTGAGAAAGAAGTCCTTAGTAGCATGAAGCCAGAAGAAGCACTGAAAACCACTTCATGTGGGCCCCGAACCCTTTTTCGGGTTCCCTAAAAGTCTAATGCATTCTTTGAATAGGGTCAGTTTTGGACAGGCAATAAAGCTATGGTGCAACACCCCAGGCATGTGCCAACTCTAAAGCACTTATCAAAGGCTACAATCGCAAGGTTGCGAACAGTACCTTGCTCTCAGTAAGGATCAAATTTTAACAAATAGCAAGGTCACTCGCAGGCCACTGCAAACTAAACAAGCATAATGCACACACTGAAATTAAGTGATACGACCAGCTGCAGATTTTGCTAGGAGGAGATGGAAACTCCTCTGCACCTTCTATGTGACTGTGGCCTTCGGATGTGGTACCTACTCATCCAGACAGACAGTTATTGACACCAGATGAGATACAAGCCATCTCGATCCAAAATCTAGTCTTAGATCAAAAAGTAGGGAACTGTGTAAAGGGCGTTCACAAAGGACTAGCGATGGTCTAAGTGGTCCAGGTGCAAGCCTTTTAAGGCCCCAAACCCCCAAATAAATAAAAAGTTGCATGAATCATGCATTCAATTCTTACCTCCGAACTGAGAAGGTAGAACCACAGTAAGTTTAGCGCTGCCATCGTCAGAGCTGACGGTCGCGTTTCCTTCAAGGTACCGCAGTACTCCGTCGATGACCTCCCAGTTCAGGACGGTCACCACGCCGGTCTCCTCATCGAGGGTGTATCTGGCTCCGACGCAGGATCCACTTTCGTAGGGCTGCGGGTACTTCTCCATTTGGTACCAGGTACCGGTGTACTGAGGACAATTTCATGAGATGTAGAATAACCGGCCAAAAGGCGTGCCTAATGCGGATTGGTAGACTTCACATTCGCATTAGGATTTCTTCTTCAGGGTATGCAGGTTTCTTCACGGTTTTTTCCTTCAACGTGTGAGAGTAGTAGGTAACAATAGTTAAGTTTAAAAAATCATTGGTACAGTATATGGCTATACCTTACAACCGAAATAATATGTAACCAAAATATCAAAGCACTTACAGCTCCCGCATCAAAGTTCTGCACCACAGGTATATTGTCATCACACTGCCCAGGCAGGATGACCCTCTGGCCAGTCGGCTCCGGATAGTAGAAGCAGGCACTGTCACTTTGGTCGACCGGCAAGTAGAATTCCGGTCGGAGCACCTGGTTGTTTTGTATGGTACCATTCATGGCGTTCTGGGCTTCTTGTGTCAGTTGGCGGGACTTGCTGTGTTTGGCGCTCCATACTGGAAGAAAAGATTCGAATTAGTTTAGTTAGATACTTTAACAACCGATGGGGTGTTAGACTTCTAGAGTGGAGACCACGAACTCGCAGGCGTCGTTTGGGACGCCCTGCTGCTGGACAGACGATATAAAAAAAAGGTAGCGGGGAGCGACTGGATAAAGGCCGAGGACAGAGTTTTGTGGCACGCCTTTTGAGAGGCCTATGCCCAGCAGTGGACGATGATAGGCTGATAATGAGATCCTTTAACTGTGGTGATGAGGATTTCTTATAATTTCGACTGCACAGCGTCAACACAGCGTCTGCTAAAGCAGTTAGGAACGCAGGATATTTTAAAGTGCATGAGTTTGCGCGCTAAATACATATGCAATCTCTCGTTTTAACCCTTCGGTATGTGACAGAGCGGCAAACCATCGGTACGAACGGAGAGGTCAGATTCAGTCTTAGATCATTATATATATAAGTAAAATGAATGCAGTACCTAATTCTAACGGGTAGCCAGCCACACGATGTTGTTTGCATTAAAAATGTTGACGAAGCCTTATGTGACTACTTATTTGCCTCTAACGACAACCGTCTAGGTTGGTGCTATTCAAAGCCGGATTACACAAATCTTTAAATATACAAAGGTGTGGCATGTTCGTATAGGATACCTTCCTAAATCGGTAGTAAAAAGTGTCGAGACATTGTTAAGATTTTGAGCACAGTTCGGGATCTGCTAGTGAAATGTGGATGTTCTGAATATGGGATATGTTATGGATTTGATGTGTGTGTTGGGTGTCTAATTTCCTTACCGCGTCGGTATTCATTGTTGACATTTTCGCAGGAGTACAAAAGAGAGTATGTTTCGTAGTCAGTTGCTAGGACCCAAGTATCTGGAAATAAAAACAAGTCATTAATTAGAGAGAGAATTTAACGTTCACAGTTTTATGAACCAGATGCACGAAACAGTAGGTAGCAGGGGCACGACTGAGCCTCTACGAGTGATTTACTGAACCTGTGATACGTCTGGAGTACCCTGGGTAACACTTGGCTAATGGCAAGTCAAACTATACGACATATCAACTCGGCTGTAGATGAAACAGTGGCCTGAAGCCAGATACAATGACATTCTACCTGTATACACATGGACTCACCACGTCATACAATAACAAAAACCCGAAAACGGCACATGTCTCTAATGTCACCGTATATAAGGTCTAACAAAATTACCTGAAACTACATGAAACTGAACAACTTTCTCTATGGGACCAACATCGAAATCGCGAAAAAAAAATCAGCTGTCCCATACATTCGGGTCGAGCTAGGTTGGCAGTTTTGTATGAGACAGCTGGATTTGTTTTTCGCGATTTTGATATTGGTTCCATAGAGAAAGTTGTTCAGTTTGATGGTCTGATCATCCTCTTAAAATAATTTCAGCAAATTTTGTTAGACCTTATATAGTGTGCTCAAGGAATATAGGTACTACTCTGCTTCAATTGTGCTTGGCTGTCATATATTGCCGCTGACATTCCACACAATTTTAGTCCTTTAAAATGTCCACGTTCACTAAGCAGTGCCTTCCTAATGTAAAATAATTAAGCACACTTTAGCGGTCTCGTTTGCGATGCGAAGTCCTTTGTGTATAGAATGTCATTGGACGGGGTGCTCAGTCAGGCAACTTCCACGTGTGCCCACCTGCTTCTCGTCTCTTTGGATGAGTCAGGAGGGAACAGCAGTGGGTATGGGCGGTTGCATCCTGGATTTTTGTCAGTGACTTCTTGTATGATCTCACTGGCTTACGGCGAAATACCTGATATGGGGGTGGGCGTTCGTCCACGTGTGCTGCCGATTAGCAGAGGGCGCAGGGGTAACCGAACAAAGGCAAGAGAGTTAGAAGTGCAAAGTAGACGTGGAACGTGTCGCCACAGGTTATGCAATGATTTGCATAACACCACAAGGCGCGCGGCGTGGTGCGAGCGAGAGGGCATGAGTAATTGTAGCAGCGTGAGCGGGAAGACATGTGGCGATAGCCGTCTCCGAAGCAAAAGCGCTACTTTGCATTTCTAACCCCTCTTATAATGTTCTGTAGGCAAGAGCATGTGCTGTTATACAGGGTGTAAGGAAAAGTATCATTCACCTTTAAACCACATACTCTACCTATCAAAATGAACAACTTTTACTGTGCGAGCAAACCTGTCAGAACAAAAAATATTTATATTTATATAAAATATTCCATACGTTTGATTCGAGTAGGTATTGCAGTTTAGTATGGAATAGCTGACTTATTTTTTGTTCTGACAGGTTTGCTGCCAGAGTAAAAGTTGTTCAGTTTAATGGGTAGAGTACCTATATGGTTTAAAGGTTACTTGTCCTAACACCTGTATTAGGTACATAATGCTATTGGCAAAATAATCGTTTGCACGATGGAGCCACCATTTCAAAAACAGATAGAGGTTAAAAACGTTCATCGGGATATAAGCAGTCAATACTCACCAACAACCTGTCCATTGCTAAGAGTTCTTCTCAATCTTCCATCATTAGTAGCAGTCACAGCGTTAGAATTAACAGTAGCAGTTGTTCCGAACACGTTAGTGTCGACAACTTGGAACTGGTTGCCGGAGGATTGGAACTGGGAGCTGATGCAGACGCCTACATCGTTGTCCGACGGGTAACGTTCGATCTCGTGCCACCATCCGAGGTACTGTAAGGGTTCAATTAAATTTATAACACGTTTTAAAGGGTTCTGGGCGAGAATGCCCACCATCATTTTTTTCTTTATTCACGTTAATCACCTCACATCCACTTTTGGTTGTCGTACGAGGCGAACGACAGTTAAAACCAGAGGTTCTGGGCGAGAATGCCCACATGATCTCCATGCGTCGTTCGTGGCGAATTTGTTATCTGACGTTGATACCTGGCTAATACATGCTTGTTCATGGCAGGTGAGCTCTGACCATAAAGGTAGGTAGAAACCTACTTACTATGTGCCTCCATCTGGCTGTAATTGCCATTTCGTTTGCCTAGCGTTGGTTCGAATTATGAGGGTGTTTGACGGACAACCTGGATCCTTTATTACACGAATAGCAGTATAATAATAAATCTCGTTCTCTTTAAATGGAGAGGGGGTTTTACCTGGACTAACGCGCTATCTTTGGCTTTATTTCATATTCTTGATTTTGCTTTTAGCCTTGAGGCATTGATATGTTATATTTATAACAGAACTGGATAAACAATCAATGCTCCAAATATTACAGAGATAAATAAGCTCTTTTGCAACTAGCTGAAAGTAGGTATCTACCTAAACATACCAAATACGTCTAAGTTTATTGATCAAATTCAACGCTTTATTAGTGTCGCCAGCCCAACAGCAAGCATACTTGATTTTTGTGGGTTATTGTTAATTCAGACAAGAATTTTCTAAGATTTTATTTGACTTGGAAGTCTTGTATTTAAGTTAAGGTCAATGCCTTGAGGCTCTGGCAGCCCCATCTTTGACTTTATGTAATAAAGAAAGTGCACGTCCATTGTAAGTCATGACGAAATCAGAATAGATAAAAGAATAAACAAAACTTACCCTCTGAAGATCGAAACCTTGTACACCAGTGATGTTCTCACACTGTCCTCTGAACGTCACAGCGCTGTTCTCATCGAGTTCAGGGATATAGAAGCAGTCCTCGTCGCTTTGGCTGGTCGGTACGTAGTAGCTTTGACGAAGACCTTGCGTGCTGTCGATTATTCCGTTTATGATTCCACTGGCTTGGGAGCTGAGTGTCCTATCTCTGCTCATCTTCCAACTAGATACTGGAATAAATGAATGATGTAGTCACATACTTAACTAACTAACACTTTATAGAATAGAGCATAAGCATAAGCATATGCTGCTCACGACTATATTCCCCGAGGGGGTAGTCAGAGATATTCTGAAACCTCAGAACATCCACGTTTCACTAGTACCGAAACTCTGTCCAGTGTGACGGGGAGTGAGCCCGTCGCCATTTGCTTTTTTTAATTATTTTTATAGAATAGAATATAAAGAAAATAATACTTTTATTGACATAATATTTAATAGGAGAGCGTCGGTGGCGTGTTGGAGAGAGTTTGTCTTCATTGTGAAAGTTGTTCAGTTTGATGGTCTACACCACCCATTTAAATAGTACTAGTTTTACAGGGTGTAACAAAACACCCTAGTAATACTTAAGGAGGTGCTTCAGACCATCAAACTGAACAACTTTCACTATGGAGCCAACATCGAGAAAAAATAAAAAAATTCAGCTGTCCCATACATTTGAGTCGAGCCGGTATTGCAGTTTTGTATGAAACAGCTGATTTTTATTTCGTAATTTCGAAGTTGGCTCCATAGTGAAAGTTGTTCGGTTTGATGGTCTGAAGCACCTCATTAAGTATTACTAGGGTGTTTTGTAACATCCTGAAGTATTCTGTGTTAGTAATTTTGAAAATTATTACGTTTATCACCAAACAAAATTTTATGATTTATTTTTAACGTGAAGTCGCATTTTAATTTTTTTTCTAGATACTGTACAAAGTGTTAGAGCCGTATCCGAGAAACCAAATAATCTAAACTATTATAAAACTGTAACAGGAAGTTTATCTGTACATTGAAGATATTAACAAAAAAAGTTACGATATGGTTTTTAGATATCCCTGATTCCATATCACCAATTTTTGGATTTTTTGTTTGTCTGTTTGTTTGTTTGTGTGTTTGTTTGTTTGAACGAGCATCACGCAAAAGCTACTGAACCGATTTTGATGAAACTTGTTTTGTTTGATAGCTTATTATCTGACTTATAATCTGGTATATAATTTGTGCGGACAAAATCGCGGGTTTGCGCTCGTATTATATGCAAGAATAGAAGACTTAGAGTCGAGGGCAGCAGCTAGTGTGGGTATATTAAACGAAATAAGAATCTCACCTCGCCTGTCTCCATTCGGTAGATTGCTGCAACTGTACAATAGAGCAAAACTAGTGTAGTCGGTTTCAAGCACGAATACATTAACCAGTCTAGCTTCTGTGAAAGATATAGAAAATAGTTTAAGTTAAAATAATGCTCATAGTGTTAAAAGTATGTTTGTAATTAAATTTTCTATTCGTTTTTTTTTTCTTATACCTAAGGATCAATAATATAACAATCAAAAGTTAAAGATTGAGAAATTCAGAATCGGCCTGGTCTTCAACACGCAACCGGACAGGGTCAAATTGGAAGACATTGGAAAATTCAGAAGGTAGGTATCGTTTTTTTTACAAATTCAACAAATACAACGCGTCTCAAAGCACCTGCTGCTTATTACTGCAAGGAAATGGAAGGACCATGGAAGGTCAACCGAACCGGTGAATCAACTTAAAAGGCTATGAGAAAAAAATAGGATTCTTCAAAGCGTCATATATCATGAAGTACTAACAGTAGGGAGGGGTATGATTAGCGGATAATGTGTAAATTGAACATATAATTGAAGTTTTGATTAGAGCAAAAACACGATTAAGACACATTTTCTCGATAGAAAAACAAGCTAAAGTAGCCTCCGTTTTTATTTATAAACGCTTGGAACTGCTAAACGGTGAATAATAGAAACACGAGACTGGAATAAAAAAAAAGATATTGATATTTTACAAACTTTGATTAGAGCAGAATTGAACTTACATAAATAGTACAATAACAATTAAATAAAGATTGTTTTACGCTTGAGTCGTTTTGGTCGCGCGCGCCGCCCCATCTCTTTCTCTCGCATCAGGCAGTAATATAAGCTATCACATGCCCATTTCGCTTCAATTATTTTTCGACAGACAGGCCCTTAAGCAACCTAGAAGGGGTACGGACCTCGTCAAAGGGCTTTGCTTAGACTACATGGCAAATTGGGTAGGGGGTAGGGGGATCTGGATTTTGCGTGCTAATAGCATTGCATTTCCACCAGTGTCAAGTAGTTTATGGGAGTGTCTTTCCCATTCTCAGGGATTATTTTTGATCAAGAACAAGAAGAGATTGCGGATTGCGGAGCCTCGTGGCAGGCAAAAACGCGAACTGTGCAATGGTGTCAGACTCTGCAACGTGACTGCGGATCGGTATATTGTTGCGGGTTGAAACTCCCGATGCTAAATTTTACAATCTTTAATTAGATTAACCATTAATATTTGGAAACACCAACCTCCGTTCACAGTAATATTTATTCCTAGTACTCCGCTCAAATCATTAGAAGAAACAACACCCGTTCCTGTCATGGTGTTCAAGCTGCTGCTAAGAACTTGAGTGTGGACCACATCGAATCCACTTCCACCTTCAACACTATACTCTACTCTGTTACAAACGCCTTGTTGAGATGGCTGTGGGTATCTTTCTGTATCAAACCATCTTCCGCTGAACTGAAAATAAAATTAAACTTTAGATATATATCTGAGTAACTACTTAACCTTAGTATATTTCTTGACAGTGTTGGGCAAAATGTATCATCCTAATCCGAACTTCTAAGCAAAAAACAACTTTAAACTCACAGCATTAACGTCGAAGTTAGCCTTAGCCCGGATCCGTTCATCACAAGGTCCTGGTAGATCAATAGTTTCAGGCAGGGGATCGAACTCAGGGTAGTGGAAGCAGGCGTCGTTGCTCTGATCTGTGACTTCATAGTAACCTTCGAAGAGATCCACGTTGCTTGACACGATCTGGTTGATGACGTTGTTGGCTGCCTGGGATAGACCAGCGCGCGATCTTCCCAACTTCCAACTGAAGACTGAAAAACATTATAATGTTAAAGTTGCAAGCAAAATAACCCTTTCTATAAAGAGCCATGTAAGGTGGTTTGACATTTCTATACAAATTTCCATTACCTCAGGGTGTTTCCTGTCATGCTCTTTTGTTGCCGATTGTGGTATTTTACGGGCTTACATTCTATGCTTTCTATAATGTTGCCAAGTGACACATCTAATGTTTCTAGCTAGTCATTTACCTACACGCAAAATCCGCTTGACAGTCAGTCTAACGTCTATTTGAAATGCCTCATGTTATAGCAGGATATAAGACTTGGATGCGATTGGCGTAAAAGGACAAGAGGATGTTAAAGATGATCTCTTATAAAAGTGACAATAGAATATCCGGGAAAAAAATCAACTTTCCATACTAAATGTGATCAGCTGATCAAACGTTTATTATGAAAAGTCATTTTTTTTGCGAATTTGCTGTGGGTTTCTTAGGAAAGTTGTTCAGTATCATGGATACAATCACCCCTTAAAGTAATGCAACAGTTTACCCTAAAAGCCTGTACAATCTCTGACTACCTCGGGGAAAAAAGTCGTGGGCATATGCTACAATGGAATCATAAAAATCATTTAATCATCAGAAACATCATCATCATATCAGCCGACGGACGTCCACTGTTGGACATAAGCCTCCCCCAAAATGGGGGGATTTGCCATAGTCGCCACGAGGAGGGTTGGCGATCGCAGTTGGATTGAATGTGTGTACTCAGAGGATGCTGCTGCCCATCCTCCGGTAGATCCCTTAGTCGCCTTTTACGACACCCACAGGAGGAAATGGGACGGTGCTATTCTTAGCCAACACCACACGGCAATCATCATCAGAAACATTAGAATTATAACAACCCACAATTGCTTATAAAATAAAACTTACTTTGCTTTGTATTATTAGTTAGGTCTCTGCAGCTGGAAGCCAATGCGTACTCAGTGTAATCAGTAGCCAGAATGTAGAGATTTAGGTTTACGGCGACTGGAAAAAAGAAGTGGTAAATCGTGGTGAGACTATAGCATAATATTCTCGAAATAAGACGAAATCATCGCAGGCGAAGCTGCGGACAATTATTAAGTTAGTGATGGATTTTCTGACGGCTAATTTAAAAAGTAAAGTTCAACATGCTTCTACCCACAATATGCCCAGATAGTTGACGTCGATATGACATGGCTCTTGAGATGCCACCTGGCCCCATGGCACCTTCAATTTCTTTTGCTAAACCATAGTAAAAAAAAAACCAATCCAATGAGTCTGACACAGGATCTTTTCTTGTTACCATGCTTATTTAAAAAAAATGATTGATCTTAATAAAATTTGTATTTTATTAACGGCAAGGTTATCTACCATCACCATCTATTGACTGCCAGAAAATCCACCATTCCAAACTTTATTTTATGTCCCTAACAATTGTTGGTTACATACTTTCGCTTCCGAATAGGGTGGCAGCAATAAGTCCTCTTCCATCATTCGATGCGGAAGCAGGTCCCGTGGAAGTGATCAGCAGTTCATTGGAAACTGAGTTTTGTGTCAACGTGTAAGTGTTGGGACTCGTTGCATCGTAGTTACTGGAAGCGCATTCGTTTGATTGATACTGTGATGGGAATCTGGATATCTCGTGCCAGGTTCCGGCAAACTGTAAAGAAATGGTTAATCAATTTTGATCTGTTTCTAAAGGGGAGTATGATTTACTTCGCCATAGTGATGGGGCATGGAATTGGCTTTGGATGAACCATCCCATTTCGTTGACGATGAATTATAAAGAGACATGGTTTGTAAAGCACTTTGTCTTGGACCAAAATGCTTTGCTTGTCATACCATCCTGAAACCTTCAAACGGTAAACGTGATCTTTGCTTTAATCACAATCATAAAAGGTGGTTGATAGTTGTAGTCCTAGTGGTGCGCGTAATTTCTTTATGGTTGTAGCAAAAGATTCTGTCCATCATGTTATGGGAATAAAACATACACAATATTATTGGTACAGGCAAAGCCAGGTTTATCGTGCGGTGATGCTTCGCGTGAGTGGGCTGCAAACTATGAATAAGAATAACTTATTCGTAGGCTGCAAAGTATAAGATGATAAAATTAATGACGTGGCCTATGGACATGAAGAAATGTAGTGGTATATTTCAGAAACCACATGGTCTCATGACATCCTTTTTATACTAAACCCCTGGGCTCACTGGATTTAATAGTCTAGTTTAGCGACTGGTTGCCGCTGTTGCTTGTTAAGCAGCAGTTAAAATGGTACGTAAGAGTGGAGAGCCAATGCCTAATTTGTACACCTTTCTTGGCATGGCTAATGTTTAACGGATCAGGTGAAATCCGCGTTTTGCGAGGTCCGCCGGAATTTTCCTTCACGTGTAATTGTTGTTTACCTAATAATAAATATTTTTTTTTCTTTTTTTTTCATAATTAAAAAAGCTGCAGGCCTACTAACCGCATTGAAGTTGAAGTTTGTGACGACATCAACATCTGCAACATCCGCACACTGTCCTTCCAGTATCACTGGACCACCAAAATTATCCGGGTAATAGAAGCAGTCGTCCTCGGTATGGCCAGTCTCCTCGAAGTATTCCTGGCGTAGAACAGGGACCGTGTTCATGACAGCGTTGATTGCTGTATTTGCGGGTGCTGTCAAGATCTGCTGTCTGCTTAGTTTCCAGCTCGTCACTATTGGGTTAAGACATTAAATAAGCGATACTTGCGTTTTAAAAGAGGTAAGGTGCCAAATGGCTCTCTAGAAACAAGGCATAAGGGCCAGTTGATGACTTTTGATAGCTCATTATTTTCACCGAACGGAGTGCGTCAGAGAGTATTTTACAATCGGTAAATGAAAAAAAAGTGTCTATACAGTTATTAAAGTTCATATTTCCATAGAACTTGTACATCTTAGAATCTGGCCGGCCACTCCGCAAAATGACCGTAACTATTAAATAATCTGTGACTCCGCAAAAGAACGATCCATTAAAAAAAATCAATAAAGAATTTGTAAAGACTGATTACTGATTTGATTACTGTGGATCTCCCGCTAAACTCCTTAAGGAGTTTTGGAGAGAAATTGTGTATTCTAGATTATAAAATTTTCTGTAAATTTAAATAAATTAAAAAAAAAACTTACCGCTCTTGTATTCTTCGTCAATTTCAGCGCAAGAATACACTAAAGAATAGCTGGTGTAGTCTGTTGCCAGAACCCAGTATGGTGTGCTGATGGTCACTGGAACAAATTATAGTTATTAGACGGCTTTCTTCAAAATACTTACATTAATTACTAATACTACTTACAACAAACAAGCAAAAAAAGGACAGTACTTGTTGCGTAAAAAGCGAACTAGAGATGACTAAAGAAAGAAGACAAATAGATATCTTGGATTAAACTTAATAACACCTCATTTACTGAAAAATATGCACAAAAAATAATAATAGTATAATTGATTGATTGATTGAAAAAATGAAAGAAGAGAAGCGAAGCATTTGTCGGCCGACGATATCAGAAGAGTGGCTGTCGTTGGGTGCAAAATGCTAAGGACAGAAGAAGGTTGCATAAACAAATGGAGGCATATAGCCATAAAAATATTGTAACTTACAATTAGTGCCAGCGACAGGGAAAGTGACCAGAAGCTTGGCTGATCCATCAGTAGAACTGACCACAGCTGTACCATTGATGGTGTCAAGTTGTTGAGCAACGACCTGAGTGTTGTACACGTCGACACCGTCAGCACCGAGGGAGTAGGCAGCAGTTGCGCATGTGCCGTCTTGGAAAGCTTGTGGGTAGCTCTCGATGTCATACCAGAGACCAAGGTACTGTTGATAAATGTGCTCTTTAGATTTTTCAGTTGGTATGTTATTACTGTCTAATTGTCTATGACAGAAATATGAATTTGGATAGCTGCACGAAGCGAAGACGACCAAAGAAAAAATGGATGGATTGTGTGAAAGATGACATGTGTAAAAAAGGAGTGTGCGCTGAAATTACGGCTGAAAGAGATGAATGGAGGAAGACGGCATATTGCGCCGACGCCAAATAATGGGATAAAGGCAGGAAGATGATGATGATGTTATTACTGTCTATTAAACAATATATGTTTGTCATCCAGTAGTAAAAAAACGAATTGTCGATAGATACCAATCTGGCACTTTTTGACTTTGTTATGATTATGAATGAAAATATGAAAATTATTTCAACTCCCCTCTGTCTCCCCCTGCAGCCTTATTATTTTATTATCTATATATTAGTACTTATCATCACAAGACGCGGTATACCGTCTGAAATCTTGAAAATGCTAAAAGTGAAGGTATAAAACACTAAACAAACATAATAAGGTCCGCCACATACATACGGAATTCCGAATCAGGATAACGATTTCGCATCGATTGTCTCCTTCCATAATCCCGTTAGGAATTGCGGAGATATCAAATCCTATAAAAAATTACAATCCTGATTTGTAATTCCGTATGAGTGCGGCAGGTTTAAATAATCATGATCACTTACCCTTGCAACATCAAAGTTCTGAACAACAGCTATGTTTTCGTCACAACGTCCTCTGAACCTAACTGCCTGACCTTGCACTGGCTCGGGGTAGTAGAAGCACGCAGATTCGCTATGGTCTCTCACATTGAAGTATCGTTCATTTAACACATCGTAGGACAATAGGATTATACTGATTGCGGATTCTGATATAGGTGTCAGTTCCCTGGTCCTACTCATTTGCCAACTTCTTACTGTGAAATGAAAATATTGTTTAGCAAAATCCGGCTGCCAATATGAGGTGTTCTCCAAGGCATGGAAATTAACCAATAGTAATGGCGATTGGATTATTATAGTACTAGTAATATAGACGCAAATTAATTAATCAAAAATTAATATCAACTGCTCCAAATGTGTTAATAATATTAGTTTTGAAATTGTATATAACATCTTTGAAATTGTTACGATCGTCATTGTATTTATTAATTTATAAAGATTTCTATAAAACTGATAACTCAACGCGAATGACAAGCAAATTTTTGGGACTACAACGCCATCTAGTACGTGCCTGAGAATTATTTCATTTTCAAAAAAATGCATCATTGGAGCAAAGGAGTCTACAATATTTACTTATCAAATTAGGGATTGAATAAAATATTGGGTATTTTAATTTGAAACTTAGAGATATGGGCATGACCTAATAAACTGTTATATCATCACGAACTGGGCCTCGCCCTCTGGATTCCTTTTATGTTTGCAAAGGGACTTCTTTCTTCATCTTCAGCTGGATAAAAACAGCGGGAGACAAATGCTACTAACATAATCAATTGTATATAAATTAAAAATTACCTCTCCTTGTTTCAGAGTTTAGGTTGTTGCATGAGTATACCAGAGAGTAATTTGCGTAGTCAGTTGCCAAAATCAAATATTCGCTAGTAACTGTAAAGAAAGATATAGATACATTAATTATTATCAATTCCCGCAAACCTGCTACTTAAAGATGGAAGAAGGCAAGTTTTCGCCAGCCAATGTGTTTAAATTCATACACTTTGGCTCTTTTGTCTGCCATCATTTGATGATGGCAGACAAACCATGTCAACTTTCGTGCTCAACCAAATCTCAAATTGAAACATAATCTTACCATTGTTGATGGTAACAGTAAACCTAGCGGTTCCATCACTAGCTAACACAGCCTGGCTGGTAGTAGTGTCCAAGGTCTCGTTGACGACTTGGGTGAAGACGACATTAAAGCCGTTGTTGGTTGCGGTGAAAGTGCCATCGATGCAGTCCCCTTGGTACTCATCGTAGTAGCTTGCGATGTCGAACCAACGACCGGCGAACTGGTTGGAACAATAATAAGATTTTTAAGCACCGGTTCGAATTCAATTTGAGCTTATGAGCTTCTATCATTCTCGTCTTGTAATGGCTGATCGTAAAGTTATGTCTGATTATTCTTATTTTTCTCTACTTTTAAAATACCTACTATTTCAAGTGGCTATGTGGTGGTGTAGGGTCTGACTACAAACAACGATTTTAATAAAATGAAAATTAAATATTGAATAAAAGTTTGCCACCTTAGTTAAGTTCGCTATGTCTTTTTGATTACAAAACAATTCTAAAGTTTATAACTACCAACGTAATGGAAGCTTTACTAAGAATCATTAACGTTGAAAACCTACCCTGGCAGGATCGAATTCCCGAAGATATTCAACGTTTGGATCACACTGCCCAACGAAAACTACTGGCTCATTTGGAGAAAGATCAGGCAAGAAGAAACAGGCATCGTCTGTTTGGTTAATGGGCTCATAGTACTGCTGTTCTAAGACATCGACCACTGATATGGCGGCGTTGATTGCGGTGTTCGAAGCAGCTGACAGTTGCTTGGTTCTGCTGAGCTTCCAGCTCCAGACTGTAATGAGAATTAAGCTTTACACCTGTACTCTAGTTAAAACTTCGTCGAGTCAGTTCAGACGGATAAGGGACGGATAAACAGCGATACTTTGTGTGTAGTTATTATCATTCTTTTTATTTTTACATTATACCATAGTATTTTTTGGAAATTTTCATCATTTATTCATTGTTCATTTTTATAATCAGTGTTATATCTCAATGTCTGGTTCTATGTTGTATCTCGTTCTTATCTCGTTATATCCTATGAACATCTATAAAATTAAAGTAGGTACTTTCTAATATTGATTCGTCATTACCTCCTCTGTAGTTAGCGTCAATATTAACGCAGCTGTATGCTAACGCATAATCATCGTAGTTTGTCGCTAAAATCCAGTACGGTATAGTAAAAGCTGAAACGAAACATACATATTTTTTAGTTGGATATAAATAATGACTTCTATTAAATTTTTATCACGGTCACGATGTCATATATAAAATATATTGATTCCAGATTGCGCTTTAATAATAATAGTGAATAATTATTAAATTCACTATGTACGGTAGAGTGGGGTAAATATAGTTATGGATATAGAAGCACATTTTATGTGATCTGATTCCATAAGTCAAGGACATTATCGTACTGCATTAGTTGCAAGAAATATAAATACTAAATAAATAAAATAACATAATGTAACTTACAGCCTCCATCAACGTTAATGGTGAGAGTAAATCGCCCATTACCATCACTAGTGGCAGATCCGTTATTCACACTCAACAGTTGGTTGGACACTTGAGTATTTACCAACCCAAGGGTAGTTCCAGATGTAGCGGTAAAGGCGTGGTTGATGCATTGACCTTGCTGTTCGGCTTTAGGGTATGCTTCGATTTCGTGCCAAAGACCGGAGAACTAAAATCCACAGAATATTAGATGTTACAGAGAAGACGATTTATCATATAAGTTATTAATTAGCATAAATATAAACGATTTGGAGGCTACTGTGGAGTTCTATAACTATTTAATTTTGGATTTATCCCGTAAATGAAAATGATTCTTTCTACATGAGCGATTTGTCTAAAACCTATATTAAAAAAATATAGCTTTAAATTATAAAGAAATCTAGATAATTCATTAGGAATTACTCAAAAACATACCCTGTTTAAGTCGATGTTGTTCACAGTTTGTACAGTAGTATCACACTGTCCAGGGAATACAACGGGCTTTCCAGCAACGGGTTCAGGGAAATAGAAACAGCCAGCTTCAGAATGATTCTTGTTCACATAGTAATCTTGACGCAAGACTTGTACGGAGTTGACAACGTTATTGATGGCAGTTATTGAGTTAGCTGCAAGAGTCTTTTGCCTACTAAGCTTCCAACTGGTTACTGGAAAAATTAAATATGTACGTCGTGAAAATGAAATACCGCCAAGCGTCCGGTGTTGTAACAACTTTGTTTCGAACATTCTTCGGTCTAATTCCTGAGGATGCTCCTTGGTGGAGCGAAACACGTGTAGAATAGAAATCATTTGGTGGGCAGTTTGTATTGCATAACGTAATACAACTTTGTCTACTAGGTATTAAGAAGCGGAGGCTTTGATACAATCGTATCTCATACTTATTAGTCATGGAGTTCCGCAAAGTAACGCCTGATTCAATTAATTGTCTGATGAGTATGACAGGGTACAAAAACAATTTTTATGGAGTTCTATCTACAGTGTCTTATGAAAGTTGCAAACTTACCACTACGGTATTCACTATCGATGTTGAGGCAAGAGTAAACCAAAGCGTAGTTAACGTAGTCTGTTGCAAGAACCCAATATGGAGAGTCCACGGTAACTGAAAAAAAATGTGTACCTAACTTTAAAGATGCAACATCAAAAACTTACGGAGCATAAAAAAGTAAGTTGGTGACTGAAGTAACGATACAATTATATGTCATGTAATAATAATAATATAATCATTTCTTCAAGTGACCAGGACTCGTTGTGTTACAACTTAACTTAAGGTTAGTAATAAGCACGCATTCAATTTTATTTTACCCTCGCCAGTGCTGCATGACTCATGTAGCATGCAGCACCGGTTTATGTAAGAGCAGTCAAGTCTACTCGCGATCATGTTCAGGATGCTATTGCCGCTGCTGCGCACTCTGCGAACCAGGGACCCGCAGCGTTTGCGCATCGTGGCATAAAAACAGTCCACACGATTCTCAGCGAACATACCTGATGCGCTGTAGAAGCGCGGCATATGCATGCATATGCTTTGTAAAGTAACAGGAAGTAACTTCTATCAAAGTTAAAAACAGGTCATGATATAAAAACCAAACTTACGGTTAGTGCCGACGACAGGGAAGTTGACATTTAATTTGGCTGATCCATCAGTTGATATAACGGTAGCAAGTCCAGTTATAGTGTCGAGCGTCTGACCAACAACTTGCGTATTGAAGACATTCACCCCTTCATCAATGAGAGAGTAGGTAGCATCTGGGCAGGTACCATCTTGGAAAAATTGGGGGTAGCTTTCTATGTCGTACCAGAGACCCATGTACTGAAACGGTTTTACATTCAATAGTTTTGTTTGTTATAAATTTATTAAATAACGTTTGAGCATAGTGCTCTGAAATCTTTGTAGTTGTTTGCAAGATTATCGAATTTACATTTATTACGAATTATTGTGAATGAAGCGGGACTTAAAAATGTATATATTTCTTAATCATTTACATAATTGCAAATAGAAACTTGTAATTTTTGGTTCGATTTATACGTTAAGTATTAATCATATAATACAACAACATATTTTAATAAAAAAATAGGCAGAAAATGTGTTGCTGATGAATACTCACTGCAACGGCATTGAAGTTAGCAACAGCAGGGATTGTCTCATCGCACTGTCCACGGAATCTGACAGGACTGCCATCGGGAACAGGATAATAGAAACAACCAGCAGGAGTATTATTGATAACTTCGTAATATCGGTTGTTAAGGACTTGGATGCCATTGACAATTTGGTTTATGGCGTTCGTGGCATTAGTCGTTAAAGATCTTGTACGACTCATTTTCCAACTCCATACTGAAAACACAAAGTCATATTGAGTATTATAATTATGGGAAAACGATAACTGACTGGTCTATTTAGATCAACATGTTGTATTAAGTTGGTAGTATCAGAAACAAATTTGTAAAATCTTACTTTGTCTTTGTTCACTGTTCAGATTAACGCAGCTATAGACCAAAGAGTAAGAATCGTAGTCAGTATCCAAAATCCAATATTCGATAGCGCCTGGTGCTGCAAAATATAAGAATATAAATAATATTATCCAGGGTAAACCTGTAGATACGTCAGAAGAGGTTTATGCTTAAAAGCTTACCAGTAGGGAATGTGACGCTCAACTTTCCGCTTCCGTCGGTTGTCGCAAGGATGGCTGTTCCTGTGATGTCACTCAAGGTTTCATTGATGACTTCAGTGTTATAAACCAAGACTGTACCATCACTTTGAATGGTGTATGTAGCATCATTGCAGGTTCCAAGCTGGAACGCGGATGAGTAGCTCTCTACTAGATGCCAACGTCCTTGATACTGAAAATTTTAAACACTGTATAATAATAATTTAACTAATAATACATTTTATTTTATGATGGCGTTGGAAATGGTGCTGAATCATGATATAACAACCCAAAATATCATAATAATATATTCCTCAAATAGTATTTGATCTTCAAAATTCTTACTGATTAAAAGTAATTTTTATTTTCCTATGTGTTTTGTGATTTGCGAAGATACGATTCTTGTGTTTAACTTAACATTCGTATTTTCGATAATCATGCCAATGATGGTGCAATCTCGTTGTTATTTCTTTTGATTATTTTATACACAAAGAATTTTTCGATACATAAAATATAAGGTGTAGAACAAAAACCCTTGTTACTGGGTTTTTGTTCTTACTTGTAATAACAAGAATAGAAATGTAAATATTACATTTCTAGTTTATTCTTTCTTACCGCAGCGGCATCGAAGTTTTGTACAACAGCGATATTGGGGTCACACTGCCCAACTAATACAACAGGCTCTCCTGGTGCAAGTTCAGGCAAGAAGAAACAGGCATCATCTGATTGATCAATGTTTTCGAAGTAAACGTTGTCCAAAACTTGGACGTTCGATATTGCAGTGTTGATAGCAGTATTAGCTGCGGCTGTCAACTGCTTTGTTCTACTGAGTTTCCAGCTGTAGACTGAAAAACGAAAAGGGAAATTGTTATAATTATTTGCAACTTACAATTTAAGAGAATTTACACGAGGGCCATTTAGATGTTAAAATTTTAAAAGCATCGCACGAAATTATGTGTGTTGACTGGCCCGGAGTAGATTCAGCTATTGGAAAGTGATGTAAGGCAGCGCTGCATACAGCAACCGGGCGATACGTCTCCGCACGCGCCACTCACCCCCTGGGAGGTCTCCTCTTTTTGGCAGCTCCTTACATGCAGATTTTTCCGAATATGGCGGTAAACACTAATATTACAATTATGCTCATAGTAAATCGATCCTTCGGACCAAAATGTTGTGGAACCGGAGCAGCTAGCCCCGGCTCCTACTCCCATATCGTGAATGTGTCTCAGCGACTTGGTGTGGCAGTGCCTGTTGAGGCTGACGTCTTAGGCAAGTTAGATAGGGCCGATCGGCCTTTGATCAGGATGATGAATCTTTTGAGCTAGCTTCATCGTCACCTGTCCCAAAGTACACGCAGTATTTGCGTCCACGCAACCGTTTAATGATAATCAATGATTTCATCATCTTGTAATTATATAAATAGGTGTTGGGTATATAAGTAAAACGTTTTCAGTGTTACATTCTGAGAATAAATCAGTTATTAAACCACCGCTGGTCTATCCTTACGTCAATACCTAACAGTCATTACCTCCTCTGTAGTTGGCGTCAATATTAACGCAGCTGTAGGCTAACGCATAATCATCGTAGTTTGTCGCTAAAATCCAGTACGGTATAGTAATAGCTGAAACAAAATATGAATATTTTATAGTTGGATATAAATTATCCAAGGGTCCGAATAGCCCTATTGATAGCCAACCTCCGATAGGAGATGGCACCACAAGAAGAAGAAGATCATATAATTATCCATGTCACAATGTATCTATTAATACATCAAATATATTGATTCCAGTCTATCCTCTTCATATAAATCACTGCAGCTATTCCTTTGTTGGTAATTATAGTGAATAATTAGTACTTATTCACCCTATACAGAAGAGAGGAGAAAATATAGCTCTGGATATAAAAACAAAAAATGTTTTGTTTTTTTCTCTTCTCTTTTGTATATTTTCTTCTCTCTCCTGTATAGGGTGAATAAGTACTAATTATTCACTATAATTAAGTACTGCATTAGTTACAAGACTAAATAAATAAAATAACATAATGTAACTTACAGCCTCCATCAACGTTAATAGTGAGAGTAAATCGTCCAGTACCATCACTGGTGGCAGATCCGTTATTCACACTTAACAGTTGGTCTGACACTTGAGTATTTACCAACCCAAGCGTAGTTCCAGATGTAACGGTAAAGGCGTGGTTGATGCATTGACCTTGCTGTTCGGCTTTAGGGTATGCTTCGATTTCATGCCAAAGACCGGAGAACTACAATCCACAGAATTAGATGTTACAGAGAAGAAGATTCATCATATAAATTATTAATTACCATAAAATAATGTAAACAATTTCGAGGCTACTATGGAGTTCTGTAACTTTTTACTTTTGCATCTATCTCAAAAATGAAAAGATTGCTCGAGCAAAGCGTCTTAAGCAATATAGCTTTAAATCATATAGAAAACTATATGGTTTTCAAATCATAATCTAGATACTTCATGAGATTGCGATTTATATGACGCTATTTTAAGAGATTGATCTTTAAATTTAAAAATAATGATCACGGAAAAATAGGAACTACCCCAAACATACCCTGTTTAAGTCGATGTTGGTCACAGTTTGTACAGTAGTATCGCACTGTCCAGGGAATACAACGGGCTTTCCAACAACGGGTTCAGGGAAATAGAAACAGCCCGCTTCAGAATGATTCTTGTTCACATAGTAATCTTGTCGCAAGACTTGTACGGAGTTCACAACGTTATTGATGGCGGCTATTGAGTTAGCTGCAAGAGTCTTTTGCCTACTAAGCTTCCAACTGGTTACTGGAAAAATAAAATATATACGTCGTGAAAAATAAAAATGGATCAATGAAATGATGAGTATTATAGTGAACAATATGAAAAAAAGTTAATAGAGTTCTATCTACAGTGTCATATGAAAAATTAATACTTACCACTACGGTATTCACTATCGACGTTGACGCAAGAATAAACCAAAGCGTAGTTGGTGTAATCGGTTGCAAGAACCCAATATGGAGAGTTAACGGTCACTGTAAAAAAATTGTGTTACTTTAACAACGTTCCCATCTCTATCCATCAACAACAATATAAAAACGAAGTGACGATTGCGGAGTTTTAAAAGATGCAGCATCAAAACCTTGAAGAGTATAAAACATTAAGGTAGTGACTGAAGTAAAGATACGAATAAGATAAGAATTATAATTATGTCATATGCTTTGTCAAAGAAGATCAAGTAAAAGGAAGAAATACTTTACTTCTAGCTTCTAGTAAGGTTAAAAACAAGTCATGTTATAAAATCCAAACTTACAGTTAGTTCCAACGACAGGGAAGTTGACATTTAATTTGGCTGAGCCATCAGTTGATATAACGGTAGCAAGTCCAGTTATAGTGTCGAGCGTCTGACCAACAACTTGCGTATTGAAGACATTCACCCCTTCATCAATGAGAGAGTAGGTAGCATCTGGGCAGGTTCCATCTTGGAAAAATTGGGGGTAGCTTTCGATGTCGTACCAGAGACCCATGTACTGAAACAGTTAAACATTCAATAGTTGAGTTTGTTATAAAATAATGTTTGACGGTAGTGCTCTGGAATCTTTGTAGTTGTTTGCAAGATTATCGAAGTTACATTGTATTATATTGTGATTGAAGCCTGACTTACAAATTTCTTAATCATGCAAGTTATGTACTTGAATTTTAAATATAAAACAGTAATTTTTGGTTCGACTTAATCAACCTATTATTTAGAAATGTTTCTACAGAAAATGTGTGGCTGATGAATACTCACTGCAACGGCATTGAAGTTAGCAACAGCAGGGATTGTCTCATCGCACTGTCCACGGAATCTTACAGGATTGCCATCGGGAACAGGATAATAGAAGCAACCAGCAGGAGTATTATTTATAACTTCGTAATATCGGTTGTTAAGGACTTGGATGCCATTGACAATTTGGTTTATGGCGTTCGTGGCATTAGTCGTTAAAGTTCTTGTACGACTCATTTTCCAACTCCATACTGAAATCACCAATTTATATTGAGTATTATAATTATGGGAAAACGATAACTGACTGGTCTATTTAGATCAACATGTTGTATTAAGTTGGTAGTATTAGAAACGAATTTGTAAAATCTTACTTTGTCTTTGTTCACTGTTCAGATTAACGCAGCTGTAGACCAAAGAATATGAATCGTAGTCAGTATCCAAAATCCAATATTCGATAGCGCCTGGTGCTGCAAATTATAAGAATACAATTTATGTTGTTCAGGAAAAACCTGTAGATACGTCAAAAGAGCTTTATGCTTAAAAGCTTACCAGTAGGGAATGTGACGCTCAACTTTCCGCTTCCGTCAGTTGTTGCAAGGATGGCTGTTCCTGTGATGTCACTCAAGGTTTCATTGATGACTTCAGTGTTATAAACCAAGACTGTACCATCACTTTGAATGGTGTATGTAGCATCATTGCAGGTTCCGAGCTGGAACGCGGATGAGTAGCTCTCGACTAGATGCCAACGACCTTGATACTGAAAATTTTAAACATTGTATCTATTTTACTTTAACTTAATAATTAATTTTTATTTTAGTTGGCGGTGCAAATGGCGCTGAATCATTTTACCATCCGAAAAAATTCCTCAAACTGCATCATTTTCAGCAGCATTCCTCTATATTGGTCTTCAAAATAATTATTAAAGTAATTTTTATTATCCTAGATGTGTTTGTGATTCGTGAAGATATGATTCTTATGTTTAACTAATCATTCGCATATTTTCTTTTGATTATTTTACATTGGTATTGTTCGATACATAAAAAATATAGGTGTAGAAAAAAACGGAGCAACAAGTGCTTGCACTTTTATATTTCTAGTTCATTCTTTCTTACCGCAGCGGCATTGAAATTTTGTACAACAGCGATATTGGGGTCACACTGCCCAACTAATACAACGGGCTCTCCTGGTGCAAGTTCAGGTAAGAAGAAGCAGGCATCATCTGATTGATCAATGTTTTCGAAGTAAACGTTGTCCAAAACTTGGATGTTTGAGATTGCAGTGTTGATAGCGGTATTGGCTGGGGCCGTCAACTGCTTTGTTCTGCTGAGTTTCCAGCTGTAGACTGAAAAAGAAAAAAGGACATTGCTACTTATATTTGCAACTCACAATTGTGTTTATTAGCTAAGATCATGCTAAGTTATATAAGACTCGTAAACAGACTGAGCAGTACCGTACGAAAGTTAAAAGCGTACGTGAAGGACGACGCGATGCCTAGTTGGACGTCTCGGGTATCTCTAGAGTGATATATTGCAAAGAATATGAATTTAATACAACATTTGTGGTGAGGTGGTAGATACCAAGATGGTACACAATCAAGTACGGCACCTTCTATCGGAGTCCTATATCTATTTTAGATCGTTGTGTTTTTATATGGATAGATAATAATATACTATTGTATTATTATAGTACTATCTAATCTAATTGGGATGGATTTGGTGGTTTTGTGGTTGGGAGAAAATAACTTACTTGCTCTGAAGTCACTGTTGATGTCGACGCAACTGTAAGCTAATGCGTAATTGGTGTAGTCCGTGTTCAAAATCCAGAACGGAATCGTGATTACTGTGAAATACATATATTGATAAATAACAGAAATAGGCCCATTACATTGGTCGAAAAACAGAAAGACGAAATGTTAATGAGCTATACTACTATTAATTTTATTTTTATTTAAATAAAAGGAATCGTTAGACATTACAATCTTAAGTTATTTACAAAATCCTCACCATTTCCATTCGAATTCAAGGTTATAATCATTTTTCCGCTGTTATCAGTTGTACTAAATGACAGAGTACTATTGGTTACTTCTAGGAATTGATCAGTTACAGAAGATGACCTTAAGTTCAGCGTATTGCCGGTTCCCGTTGAGTACAGATGGTTGACACATTGTCCAGGTTGGAAATCTTTTGGGTATGCTTCAATTTCGTGCCATGTACCTTGGAACTGAAGCAAGTATTCATCGTTAAAGTATAAATCACATTATATTTACATTTTAAGAATATGTATGGATGGACATTCATGTTTATTTTAAATATTTATGTCTTGTGAGAAAAAAAGAGTACTCTTTTCCCACGAGTAATTATTTTCTCACAAGACAGTAATAATTCAATGGAGAGTATACGCAGTAGGTCTCAATGTTTTTTCTTGTCGAGATGGATGAGCAACCAGAAAATAAAATACAACTAAAATAATAAAAATTCGCGTTTTTAATGGACCAGAAAAATATGAACAGATATTTCGTCAACGGATGCGTTTGACTAAGTGACATACATTTTTTGGTTACTCTTTAGCCTAAAATTCCGTTCTTGCATCCAACTCACGACAACGCCAACTATCGGAACTGTCAGAAAACTCATCATTCAGACTTTGTTTTCTAAGATACTTACTTGTTGCAAATTAAAGTTAGGAACAGCATTAATAGTCTGATCGCATTGTCCAGGGAACACCACAGGAACACCTTGCTGAGGTTCAGGGAAGTAGAAACAACCAGCGACACTCTGGTCTGTGGTTTCATAGTATCTTTGGTCCAAAACTGGTACAGTGTTGATGACGTTATTAATGGCTGTATTTCCAGCTGCTGGCATCTGTTTTGTTCTGCTTAGTTTCCAGCTGAATACTGAAGTAAAATTTGAAATTTATTATTTATTCAAGCATGACAAATTCGTACGAAAAATTCAATAATTCTCAAATAATAATGATGTTTATAGCGATCCATAGTGCCAATTATTCATGTATTAGTACATGCTAGAAACGTTTTTTTTAAAAGGAAAACGTTTGATTCCTAAATATTTGTATGAGAAATTGATCATAGTGAGCTTACCTAACTTGGTATCGGCATCTATATTTGTACAAGTATAAACCAGAGAGTAGCTAGTGTAATCTGTAGCGAGCACCCAATAATTTGTTTCAATTGTAACTAAAAGGAAAAACACATGTTATTAGAACACAATAAGCCAATCTCCAAGAAAAGGTCATTTTCAGAATGAAACGGGAAAGTGTACTTACGGTTTGTTCCTGCTACAGGAAAAGTGACTAAAAGCTTAGCACTTCCATCATCAGAAGCGATTATGGCTACACCGTTGATTGTGTCTAAAGTTTGATTGATAACTTGAGTATTAAACACGTCTACCACACCATTGTTTAGAGTATAGAAAGCGTTGTTACATTCACCATCCTGGAAGGCTGTTGGATATGCTTCTATCTCGTGCCATAAACCCATGTACTGTAAAATGAAAGAAAAAACTAGTGATTGATAATCAATGTACAGACAGGTTAATATTTGATAGGTGCCGAAAATCTATTTATATATTTTTTTCTTGACTTTATCTAAGTTCGTAGATATAAATGTACAATTAAATGTTTAAAGAATAAGAACAAAAGCATACAATTATGTTTTTAGTAATAAGTGTTGCGTGATATAATTATCATGGTAAAATATTATGATAAAACCAACGCTTTTTATTATCTCCTATATGTAGATGATGTAATAACGGTAAGATGTACTTACCCCTACTGGGTCAAAGTTGGGCACAGCTGGTATATTCATATCGCATTGTCCTCTGAAGACAACACTCTGTCCAGGCAATGGTTCTGGGTAGTAGAAGCATCCACTGTCGGTTTGGTCGGTGTCTTGGTAATAGGCTTGGTTCAAGTCGAGATATGAGTCGACAACTTGATTCACTGCAACTTGATTTGTTGCTGATAATTGTCGGGTTCTACTTAAAATCCAGGTAAAGACTACAAAAAAAGAATTAGCCAGTTAAACCATGATTAAAGAACACTGTAAAATTAATTCAGTTTCATTCTAAATGTAGGTGAAGTATTTTTTAAGGAAAAAAAAGTCATAGGGTCTGATCATGACTTTTTTTTAAAATTAAAAATGGGTTTGCACAAGTAGAGTAAAGACTAAAGACTGAAGTAGAAATCTCGAGAAAAAAATGCTGTCTCGTACATCTTTCGTTCTAGAGGCTTGGAGTTTTGCGTGGATCAGTAACTTTTTTCCCGCGTTTTCGATGTTAATCTCATAGAGAAAGTTGAACACTTAAAAACCGTCAGCAAATTAAGACCGCCACATAATGAGTTATGAATAATTTATTACCGTAATGAAGAATGGATGAGTTCTTGATCTTACCTCGTTTCCTAGTAGTATCTACATTAACACAGGAATATGATATAGCGTAGTTTGTATAGTCAGTTGCCAGCACGAACAATTCTTGTTCTAACACTGTCAAATAAAATAAGTCGTGTATTAGGATTGGTTTAACTTTAAGGCCGACTTGCACCAGACCACATTGGATTGCACAACGTTTTTTTTTGCTTCATTTTGGTAGCAATCGAATAAGATCTGAGGTAAAAAATTTTTGTATCTACCTTGTGAACCAACTAGTAGCGATACTGAAAGCTTAGCACTGCCATCGGTACTGGCGACAGACGCAGTCCCAGTAATCGTATCTAAAGTTTGATTGACTACTTGACTATTCAGGACATTAACTACGCCTCCTACGAGCGAATATTCTGCCCTGGAGCATGTTCCCAAAGCGCTTTCTGAATGGTAGCTCGCTATTTCGTGCCATAATCCTGTAAACTGAATTTTTAAACATTGGTTATTTAACTCTTAATTTTTTCTTTTCTTGCATGTTACTCCTCTAACACCCACATTCTTAGTTGTTTTCTTGAGGCTTCCTCACTCGAGTCGAGGATGTTTTTGACATTTTTGTTACACAAATTATGTCAAAAACCTCCTCAACTCGGGTAAGGGAATGTTAAGAAAACAACTAATAATAAGGGTGGAAGAGACTAGTTTTATATGCCAGTGTTGTTTTACATTTACAAAAATATTAGATCGACAAAGGGCGGTAGAGTATATGTAGACTTTACTAAATAAAGACGAAATTATTCATTTAAAATGTTTTCTTCTAGATTAAAAATTAACATGATCCCGGGCAGTGAATGAGACACAATAGAACATTTATTTTTATCACTGCTATAGCCGGTCACTGTCCAGGAACGTGTTAAATTACTTACTGCTGCAACGTCAAAGTTTTGAACCACTGCGATATTTGAATCACATTGTCCTGGCACGATGATTGGTTGTCCTTGTCCAATGACAGGTAGAACATAGCAGGCTTGATCAGAATGATCGACAGCTTGCAATTGACTTAAGGTAACGCCCAATACTGTTTGTAGATTATTGTCAATCAACGTAGGAATCAGACCGGGATATGTAGTGCTTCGTCCCAGTACCCAAACGTATACTGAAAGATTAATTTACTATTTTATAAATTGTTTTATAAACCTATGCTAGATTATACAACTGATTTTAATTGGGTATAATGTCCCACTACCGCAATTTCGGTAAACCGGGGACATCAGTGATAACGACTCAAGATACTAGATGATCCGTTTTCGGCCTAAAATGTTAGTAAAACTCACGCTTCCGACGGCGGGTCCATATGAAAACCCATACCTACTAACAAACGTGCTTTTTGTATGGGCCCGCCGTCGGTTGCAGTCGGAAAATGTGTCTCAACCCTTATAACAATGATTGGGGAAGCCAGTCAATGTTTGGCCATAAGTCCACCACTGGAAGTCCTGTAAAGGATCAACAGCAGCGACCACATACAAAGTAATAACACTATAACTGAGATTCATAACTAGGCGACCAATTTGGACGAAACTTATGAATGACTTTAACGTAATTATGACGTGAAAATTGGTTGCATTATGAAGTTGAGTTTTGCACAATCAGTGTCTGGTCAGATAGAAGTTAAAGACAATACCTATGCCAGCTTCTTCGAAGTAAAGTAAATTACTCACTGCGTCTTTGTGTTGTTCCTACATTTTCACATCTGTATGCGATTGCAAAGTTTGTGTACTCAGTCGCTGTAATCCAGAAATCTAACGGAGTAGCTGTAAAAATAAATTTGTTTATATTGTATTGGTAGCACGCACAGATCACAAAATCTAAAGGGAGATGCGAAAAGGGGGCGGGGCCAGAGTCGCAGCAATATGCGCAAAAACGGAACACATTGCTCGCGACAGTAATGATTCAATATATTATGAGGCTGAAAGCTAGACGAGATATTATGTGTAAATAGTTTAGAACGCTTGCGTAGTACTAAATATTATTCGAACGTTTCGACTTGCTTCGTCTCCGACTTATCTCAGGAGACCGATGGGGGACATCAGGTCGACGCCATCTACACTGATTTCAGTAGCGCGTTCGACAAAGTTAGTCACTCATTGCTCTTGAGGAAGTTGGAGTTCTATGGTATCCACGGCTCACTTTTAAAATGGTTTGATTCTTATCTGGAGCGTAGGCCTCAATCAGTATCTGTACGGGGCTACGAATCAGACACGTACTACGCTGAATCCGGAGTACCGCAGGGTTCGCATTTGGGTCCTCTTCTATTCATAGTGTACGTCAACGATATCGGCGACCAGGTTCATCATTGCAAGTACGCCCTATTCGCCGACGATCTTAAAATTTATAAAACCGTCGAAAGCTCTGTAGTTACTGAACTTATCCAACAAGATCTGAATAGAATAAGAGCTTGGTGCTTGTCTAATAGCATGAACTTAAACCCTACCATATGTTTTCATATCAGGTACTCAAGGAAACTTCATCCGCTGATCTCGACTTATAGTGTGGCGGGAAACATATTGCAAGAGGTGAGTGAGATTAGAGATCTTGGTATCGTTATAGACGCTAAACTCCATTTCTCATCTCATATCGAGAGCATTATCAAAAAATCTGCTCAAATGTTGGGTTTTATTAGGAGAAACACTAAGCAATTTAAAACAAGTACTAAAATATTTCTGTACAACGGGCTAGTGCGCAGTCAGTTAGAATACGCTAGCGTAGTATGGAGCCCCTCGTACGTTGTCATTCCCAGGAATTGGAGTCCGTCCAACGCGCCTTCACGAGGCACATTGCGTTTGTTTCTTCTGGTATATCCCACAGAAGTTCGTACGATCTCAGGAGAGCATTTTTCAAATTGGAGTCTTTGCGGGATTGTCGTATATTACACGATTTAGTTTTCCTCCACAAATGTGTAAATGGTCTTAGTAGGTGCGAGAGCGTTTTGGAGCGTATCAGGATTTCAGTACCCTATAATATTCCCAGGTATCCCGCAACCAGAATCTTTAGTACTCCACTAAGCAGAACCAATGTTCTCAGACATTCTCCCTTCTTCAGAATGAGCATGGAATATAATTTCATAAACTCTCAAACACATGAGCTAGACATATTTTTTGACTCGTTAAATAGATTTAAGTGTACTATTAAGAATGTAAATTTAAATAATTGTAATATATAAATATCAGCACTATTGGAAATTATCTGTTACTATTAGTGACATTTTATTTCATTCAACTCATTTAATTTGTGTCAGATTCCATAGTTGTTAGTATCACTAATTCCTTTGTTAATTATCTGTTTTAATTATAAATTGATTGTAAACCATGAATGGTTATAAATAACTTATAATATTGCAAATTACGTTATAAGATGCAAATAACAATATAAATACAATTAGATAAAATTAAATTATGATTTGTGTCAAATTTTAGTTAAATATTATTATATATATGTGTGACTGATGTATTGTCGTGATCTTAAACTGATGAATGTTGCGTACATCTATTATAGGCATGTACATTAGATAAAATACCGCATGCCAATATTATAATTTTTTTAATGTATTGTTGCTGTTGATGTACCATAAATAAATAAACGTTGAGTTCTGATACCGCAATGGACAATGAGCACAATCAAGCTATCAAAATACTTTCTATCGCGTGGTACTGGTGGTGATGCGACACTAGGTTTCGTACTCAGCGCGTTGGTTGGCATCTCTCTAGATCTCTATGGTAGCACACGTTTATTTTACACAGTTTAAAAATTATGTTAATCTGCTAGCGTCACATTATACACCTAATTAGTTTTTAATTACTAAAAAAATGTAAGGATGTATCCGGACAATGAAACTTAAACAATTTTCCCTAAGAAACATGAGTCAAAAAAAACGAAAAAAATTTTGATTCTCCCATACAAAATCGTTCAGTTGATCCGCAATTTTGTATGGGAGTTCCAAAAATTTTTGTCGTTTTTTTTTTTTAGTACACCCTTAAAATTTGTGGTAATTAAAAACTAGGGGTGTAGTGAGTTATATTTCAACATCCTATAGTATTATTATCTAATTTGATAGGAACAGCGCCGGCCTTGGGGTAGAGCGAGAGAAATGGTGGCAAGGGGCGCCAAAATTCCACATGCGAAAAAAAAATCTAAGCGAAAATTTCTATTTCAATGGCGCTCTTTTAGACTTAGCACCCAAGAGCTACGTAGTTTAATTTAAATTTCCATAATTATTGATTTTTGCAATAAAAGTTTATTCTTGAATAAGTTAAACTACAACTTATGTGATGTGAAAGCGCCGACCAAAGGGCGCAAAAGGCAATCTCGATCTACCATGATCAAAGTTTAGTCCCGGCGCTGAATAGGAAATATTCGATGCACACACATTCCTTACGGGAAACTTCTGGCCACTGCCATGCTTATTAAGATTGCAGTCAATAGTTTTTTGGTGGGATTGAGATGTTTCCGGAATCTTAGTGACGAACTGATGCGCGTCTATATGAAACTTTGATACTTATTGTCAATATCTCACTCAGAAGAGGCAGAAATGGTGAGCAAGAGGACAGTAAGTATGGTCAATCCGTATAGAGCTCGTCACAAGGATTCCGAAAATATATAGCTCAATTTGCCAAAAAATACTTACCGCAGTCTTGATAAGTACGGCAGTGCAGTAAAAAATATATGGGTTAAATACTCAGAAGAATGAGCGATACCAACTGCTCCAGACTATAATAATGGGAAAAATAGAGGGCAAAAGAAGCTTCGGTAGGCTTCAAATTTCGTGACTGGCGAACCTGAAAGAGTGGACAGGCGTCACCAGCGTTGAAGAGCTGTTTCGTATGGCGATAAATTGACAGAGATATTAAGAGCTGCCAACCTCCAGTAATGGAAAGGAACCCGAAGAAGAAGAAGTGAGAAGATTGTTTATGATTATAAATTCGAATGGCCTCAATTATTAAATCATTTATAATAGAAATGATAAAGACAATTTGTAAATCTCAAAAACCTCTAGATCTCTATGTTGTAGGTCATCTTACCATTCTATACATCTTACTATTGTATTTCAGTGTACCAAAGTAATTCAGGCAAACTTACTTGAATTGAGATTCAAGGTGAATTTAGACGTGCCATTCTCAAGGGTAGCAGCGCCAGACAATTCTTCTGCAAAGTTCTTGTTCACTGCTTGATTTCTGTACGTGAGAGTGTCATCGCCTTGTATATCTATCGTGGAGCAGTCACCGCCTTGCGTCGGATTTGCTGTTCTGTGTGTCTCGTACCATGTACCGGTAAACTGTGAAAAATAAAAAATAAATTTATTATTAAGTATTTTTATGCAATAGTTAGGCAAGGCCTATTTGTTATGCAAGGCTGCAAAGTTGTTTTTTGGCGCGAATACTTATTTTGAATCCTGAACGTAGCGAAGGTTTGAAAGGTACTAGACGCAGATAAACTTTGCAGCCGAGCGAAACACACAACTCTTCACCTCACTATAGCGAGGAAAGTGTTACCTAGGTAAAAGAAAAAAAGCTTGGCGCTATAACATGAAATAGTCAGATTTCGAATGATAAACAGAACCTTTCCCAGCTTGTGAGGTGAAATAGTAGTAGGAAAGTAAACAAAAGCCAGATATAATATGCAAAATCAATTTAAATCGCTTGATCACGGCGCTTGATGAATTAATTTTACACTAGGTAGGTATGTTTCAAAACGTTTGAAAAAATTTGAAATCGGGATGCCAATTCTAAAGAGAAAAAGCATACGAAGATATGTATGCTAGAGTAGAGTAAGACAGAGAGACTTCCCGAGTGATTTTTACGCGTCTTAAAACGGATCCTTACGAAAAAATTTGCAACATCTCGCTTCAGCTCTTTTCTTTTTCGCGCAACTATTTTATAGCTTTTACATATTTTTAAACCAGCCAGCACGGTTTTTTACTCTGTTTTGAGGAGGTTTTAATCGGGATCACTTTTTTCTGTCTGCTTCACAGACTTCTGTATTAGTCTGCTTATAATTTTTACAAAGATCTCCAAATGACAAAAAATATTGTTATTTAAATTAACTTTTATTATAATTCAAATATGATCATAATAGTTATAAAAAAATTAGAATTAATATAATTTTATGGAAGTATGGTTGTATAGGTTTCTGCCTTTGCATATGATGTAATAATATTTAATATGTAGGTACTTAGATAATAAATTCAGTCTTGGTTCAACTGACGTTTCATTTACAACATGGTGACAGCGGTCGTGAATTAAATTTGATTTTAGAATATTTAATAGTGTTGCAGCACATTATTGTGTCTAATCATACGTAATTACAAATAGTAAAACTCGTTAACGGACAAAAACAATGGAACACGCGCGTCCACCATCGGAATTGTGTTTGGAAGGTGGACCGGCGGCCCGCGCCGACGCGTGGCGTAAGTGGTATAGGCAGTTTGAGGTGTTTACGAAGGCGTCAGGCGTGTCCAAAGAGGCAAGTGATGTGCAGGCCAGTTTATTAGTGAATTTAATAGGCGCGGATGGATACGATGTATACTCCACATTTAAGTACGCAGAGGACGAGAAACGCGAAAATCTAGAAACATTGGTAAAAAAGTTTAATGAGCACTTCGGAACGAAGCAAAATACGACAATGGTACGCTTCAAATTTTTTACCAGGCAGCAGGAGTTAAGCGAATCGATAGACGAGTATGTCACCGCTTTGAAATTACTCACGCAATACTGCGAATTTGAACATCTCGAAGAGGGTCTCATCCGTGACAGGTTAGTGTGTGGGGTGAAAGATGGCAAGATACGTGACCGACTTCTCAGGGCTGACGATCTCACTCTAGATAAGGCAGTGAAAATATGCCAGGCGAGTGAAATGTCTAATGAAGAGAAACGACAGATCGAGGGGACCAGGACGGGAGGACCGGAAATAGCGACGACATCAGCGGCGGTGGATGCCGTGTACGGCGGGTACGGGGCGGCGCGTGCGATAGGCGGCGGCGGCGGCGGCCGGGGCAGAGGCTGGGGCCGACCGCCAGCGCCGGGCCATGGACAGGCGCGCGGCCGGGGCGCAGGCGCTGGTGGTGAGCGAAGCGGCTCAACCAAGTCGTCGCAGGCACGACCATGTAATGCGTGCGGTAGTGAACGATGTAATAGCGGCTATAGTTGTTCGGCTAAAAGAGTGAAATGTTTTTGGTGCGGTGAAATCGGGCATTACAAAAGAATGTGCGCAAAAGTAAGTAAAAAAACTGTGTACGAAATAAATGATGACGGTGGTGATAGTGACGATGGGAGCACGGACTTATATTATGTATCAACGATCGACGGGAATTCTGGCAGTAAGGACTCTAATAAATGGTATGAATTTTTGATATTAAACCGTAATGGAAAGACAGAAAAATTTAAACTAGATACAGGGTCAGACCTAAATGTGTTATCATTAAATAAATTTTTAAATTTAGGGTTTGACAGGGCTTATTTGAAACCCGACCACACAAAGGCACAATCATTTTGTGGAAATCTAATACCTATTGCGGGATCATGTTATATTGAATGGATTTATAAATCGAAGGTTTACAAATTGCATTTCATTATTTCACAAACTGATTGTCAGAGTGTGCTAGGGAAATATGCATGTGAACAACTAGGAATGGTAAATCGTGTATTTTCAGTTAATGTAAAGGATTTGAATTGTGAAGATTTGTTTAAGGGGTTAGGAAAATTACCAGGAAAGTATAGAATTGTTATTGAGGAGGGAGCCAACCCGTCGGTCTGTCCAGTCAGAAAAATACCTATCGGTGTGCGGGAAAAGTTATTGGATGAATTAAGTCGCATGGAGCAAATGGGAGTGATACGGAAGGTCAATCACCCCACACCGTGGGTAAACGCCATCGTCGTTGCGGCAAAAAAGGATGGGACCATTCGGGTGTGCCTCGACCCGCGGCCGCTGAACAAGGTGGTGCGGCGCGCGCACTATCCACTGCCCACCATCACCGAGATCGCGACCAAACTCGAAGGTGCGAAATTTTTTAGCAAACTGGATGCTCGTTCAGGATTTTGGATGGTTCAGATCACAGATGACAGTGCTGATTTATGTACATTCGGGACGCCATTCGGTAGGTACCAATTCCTACGTTTACCGTACGGAATAAATTGCGCGTCAGAAGTATTTCATGCAAAAATACGTCAGCTTCTAGAAGATCTGGACGGAGTCGACTCTTTCGTTGATGACGTGATCGTGTGGGGTGCCACCGTACAGGAGCATGATACGCGATTGAGGAGCCTACTCGACCGGGCACGAAAGGTGGGGATTCGATTTAATATAGATAAATGCGAATTTTGCGTGAAGCAGGTGAGCTACTTGGGACACACATTTAGTGCTCAAGGTATGCGTGTTGATAATAACAAACTGAAAGCTATAAAAGAGATGCAGACACCTCACGACCGGCCGTCATTAGAACGTTTTTTAGGCATGGTAAATTACTTATCCAAATTCATTCCGAATTACTCTGAAGTGGCATCACCATTGAGGCAACTTTTGAAAAAAGACGTCGTGTGGTGTTGGGAAGAAGCGCATGGAAAGGCGGTGCAGCAGCTAAAGGAGCTGGTATGCAGTGCGCCTGTGCTGGCGCTGTACTCGGCGCGCGAGCCCGTGCTGCTGTCGGTGGACGCTAGCTCGCGTGCGCTGGGCGCCGTACTACTGCAAGCAGGTCGTCCGGTGGAGTTTGCCTCAGCGACGCTCACCGACACACAGACACGATACGCACAGATCGAGAAGGAGTTGCTGGCTGTGGTCTATGGCTTGGAAAGGTTTCATCAGTATGTTTTTGGCAGGAGGGAGGTTACCGTAGAGACTGATCATAAACCGCTGGAAGCATTATTCAAAAAACCACTAGATTCGGTACCAGCGCGACTACAAAGAATGATGCTTCGCATACAAGGCTATGACGTTAAAGTAATGTACAAACCGGGGAAGTATATGTACGTAGCCGACACCCTGTCGAGAGCGCCCTTGCCAGAGCTGATGAAGAACAAGATATCGGAGGAAGTTGCGGAGCAGTCATGCTTTATGATCAGTAATGTCCGGTTTAGCGGGAGCAAACAGCAGCTAATTAGAGAGGCTACGGATAAAGACCAAGAGTGCATATTAATAAAAGAATATATAAGGATGGGATGGCCCGAAAATAAATACCAAGTCGATGAACGGGTGCGAGAAATGTGGTCGTACAGAGAAAGTTTCGAATATATAGAAGGAATCATATTTAAGGACAATCTTGTATTTATTCCGCGTGAATTGCGGGCAGAAATGATAAGACGAGTACATGAGGGGCACATGGGCATAGACCGATGTAAACGGCACGCTCGGGAGGTAATGTTTTGGCCGAGAATGTCGCATGATGTGGAGCAGGCGGTGCGCCGCTGTGCTGCATGTCGTGAAGGGGCCGCGCGGCCCACGCGAGAGCCGCTTCACCCACACCACATACCTGATGTACCCTGGGCAAAAATAGGCTCTGATATATTTCAGAGCGGGAATAAATATTTTCTCATACTAGTGGACTATTTCTCGAATTATATAGAGGTGTGCCCATTGACCAGCATAGGAAGCAAAACTGTGATAGCTGCGATGAAAGATCAGTTTGCAAGACATGGAATACCAGAGGAATTGATAACAGACAATGGACCAGCATACGCGTCAAAAGAATTTACAGAGTTCAGAAAGGAGTGGGGTTTTACTCATAACACGAGTTCACCGAACTATCCACAATCGAATGGCCGAAGTGAGCGAAGTGTTAGAACAATCAAAAATATAATAGCAAAATCGAAGGCATCGGGTACAGATTTTTATTTAGGGTTATTAAACTATAGAAATTCCCCACGAGACGGAATTGGGTCGCCGTCGCAGCTGCTAATGGGGCGAAGGCTTAATACTAAGTTACCAGCACACAGTGATAAACTGCGACCGAACTATCAGACCAGTAATGATTATGACAACATACAAAGAAAACAAGAGAAGTCAAAATTATACTACGACCAGCGTGCGCGACTTCTACCGGAACTGCGGCCAGGAGAACAGGTCATAATGTTGGACAGAGACAATAGGAAATACGCTCAGGTGCATGCCAGGGCGGAACAGCCACGATCATATTTTGTAACAGATTCATCAGGGAGGTGCTATAGGCGTAACAGACGGCATCTGCTGAAAATAGAAGCAATCACACCTGTAAGCCAGTCTCGTGAAAATTCAAAGTCAGAAGAGTCAACAATACATGTAGAAGATGATTGGTCGAGTGCAATAGATAGTGAAAGTGACAGTGATAGCACAATATACAAGGACACAGATATAGACAAAACATACCAACCTGAGAGCGACACCGAGATGAGGATCACAGAAGCTCTCAGAAGCGAAGCAGAATCATCCGAATCTCCCACTGCTCCTACAGCCGAAAGAGTAGCAAACAAAGACAGACCGGCGGCTGTTAAAGCTCGATTACAATTGAAACAAATATTTCAGAAGATCAAAAAATAGTAATGTAAACATGTAAATAACAAAATGTCTGAAAGAAAAAATAAATAAATATTATAATATAATATAAGACCAAAATGTGAATATACCTAACTAATAGAAATATTAAGATTCATGCTGTAATTTCTAAATAAATTATCTTGTCTATTTTATATAAAATAAAATGACAGAAGAATAATATAAATAAATATAATTATATATAAAAATAAATATCAGGAATTATGATTATGCATGTAATATCCATAAGAGGTAAATAGGTATACCTAATTATTGAATTCATGATATTAATTGAGAAAAAATTGTATTTTAGGAAATTATTTTGTAGTAATTGATTTGCCAGTTCAAATCGATTATTCACAGAAAGTTGTATAGAAATGTTAAAAAAGTGCATGTACAAAAAAAAAAAAAAAAAAAAAAAAAAAAAAAAAAAGGATGATGATGATGTAATAATATTTAATATGTAGGTACTTAGATAATAAATTCAGTCTTGGTTCAACTGACGTTTCATTTACAACAGCATATATATATAGACATAGTTTTTTTTATTGCTTTTCCGTCCTAGGGAGGAAATGTATCACTTTCAACCCGCTTCTTAGATAAACAATGAATTACTTTTAGAGTATCAGAAATGAAAAATATAACATTTCTGAGTAATATTTTTATGTTTCTGAGTCGCTCGACTCGCTTTTCCGCCCTTTTTTCTTTTTCACGCTACCACAGAACCTCTAAGTACCACAGAGTACTATAATTACTACACGCTACTATAGGGCATCTAAAAAAATGTTAAGCGATTGTTTTACAACTAGCCATCCAGATTTTCAACGCAGAACACATAGGCACTTAATAATCTGTAAAATTCTGCCTCGCACAGAAAACAAATGCTTATAATTTACACAAAAGTCTCCAAATTACACTAACTATGGTTATTTATATTAACTACAACCTCATCATCACAGCCTATGCAACGTGTTAATGAATTAACGCAAAACTAAAAAGTAGTTTGTTTAGAATCGAGAGCAGAATCGAATAATCATGCTTTCAACATGGGTAATTTTTTTTAATGTTAAATAATTTGTTCGTAAAATTTAAAATTTACTGAACTCGATGTCAACCCACCGCACGGGCACACTCACCCTACTTACTACCAAAACAAGATTATTAAAATGTATCCATGAGCACGTTAGCGCTTTCATTCATTGCTGAAATGATAACAAATCATTTTTGCCCCAAAACTTAAAATGCGAATAACTTAAAATTTTAACTATCAAAATAATGAAATTATTGTTTCAATCTAATTATTTTGTTATAAATCAGTTGGGGTGAATGAGGTTTTGCGCTAATTTATTAACACGTTGTATACGTCCCACTCTGTCCCACTGCACGACACAGGCCTACACCCTCAGGGAGGCTGTATGGGCGTGAGTCCACCACGTGTGCCCAATGCGGATTAGTAGATTTCACATACGCATCGGAATTTGTTCTTCAGCGTATGCAGGTTTTCTCACGATGTTTTCCTTCACCGTTTCAGAGCAGTCGGTATTACGTACATAAGATAAAAAAAAACCATTGGTGCATGGCATGTCGTTCGTGCGGATTCGAACCTGCCTAGCTAGCATGCCACCCCCGAGAAAACGACAAAAATCGAGATGTGCCTCCATCTTTATTATTTTACGTGTGCCAGAAAGAGCGCGCATGACGTTTTTCTCGTTTAAACGCTTTGTCGTGGGTGGCATGCTAGCTAGGCAGGGCCTCATAATTGAGTTTTCATAGCCCCCCGCTATGCGCCACCGACGCTCTTCAAATATTTTGTGCATAATCATTATTAAAAATTAAGAATTAATATAATGTTATCGACTATGGCTGTATTGTAGGTATTCTGCTTGCTCAGTATAGATTTAGATTTCCTTTTATTACTTTCTGCTCTACCGAGGAAATGCATCACGTTCAACCCTCTTCATAGATAAAATATAAGTAATTACTTTCAGAGTATGAGAAATGAAAAAAAAATCAAATTTTCACAATACATATAATGGCAATGCAACAATAATTTTATTATTCGATTAATTAAAGAGTTATTCGCATTTTAGGTTTTCATGGAAAAATAATTTGTTATTATTTCATCAATGAATGAAAGCATTAGCGTGCTCATGAATATACGAGTATTTTAAAAATCTTATTTGGTAGTTAGTAGCTTAGTGAGTGTGCCAGTGCGGTGGGTCGACATCGAGTTTAGTAAATTTTAAATTATACTAACAAATTATTTCATAATCATCATTTTTTTTAAGAGCTACGCTCCTGTCGTTTGAGTATTCGCCAATCCTGTCTCTTTTCCGCTAGTCTCTTGAGTTCTTGATACTTGATACTTGACAACATCAACCTTTTCCTTCACTTCGGCTATATAACTCTGTCTAGGTCTTCCTCTGCCACTTTTCCCCTCTATATTCCCATTCCAGTACGGTTTTAAAGAAATTGTCGTTTCGTATCAAGTGTCCGATAATTTTCCTCCTCCGGTTTTCGATTGTTTTTAGAATGTTTCTATTTTTTTTAACCATTCTACACACCTCTTCACTTGTTATGACGACCTGGACGCCGACGACCGTTTTCTGGGATCCAGGGCGTTACAATTCTTGCTCACCTTTCCTGGTGCATTTCCACTCCCACTTTAATCTGGCAGTTTTTTCCCCAACATCGGCTATTCGTGTTTTAGAGCGCAGTGTAGTGCTTCTGACACGATCCGTTCTTTTAACGCCCTGTATACTACGCTCCATTGCCCTTTGGCAAACCTTGAGTTTGGACTTTTGAGACTCAGTGAGAGACCAGGTCTTGGCACCGTAGGTTAGGATAGGCAGGATACACATATCGATGAGTCTTCGTTTGAGGGATAGCGGGAGTTTACCCTTCATTAACTCCTTAATGGAGCGGCAGCTCTTCCAGGCGTTGTCGACACGGCGTGCAACTTCCTTGTCTTGCCTGTTTTGCAATTTTGGTGAAAAATTACGATATATTTTTTTTATTTGTCTTTTGGTATCAGGTGAGATACTAAGCCAAGCCTATATTATAACATAAAAAAGCAATTACTTAGATATGATCATAGTAATATTATATTTTATCAAACACTAATAAAAATACCGCATCATCGACTGCTTATTGAGATAGGTTGCAAAAGTTTCATATTTAACGTAGGATATCATCTATTCTTATCTAGTGAATATTTGATTATATCGTGTTGTTTCATGTTAATATTATCTAAGAGTTATCCAAGGCTTTATCAAATACCAATCGTCTAATAATATTACTTTTTAGTTCCTTATTATAAAATTTTAATGAATCCTGCTATCAAAATTAACTAAAATCGTTTATTAATTACCACTAGATGTGCACATGATTTTGCAAACCACTGAAATAAGTTACGATGCTGTATTTTTAAGGGCTCTATAATGTAGTCTTAAAAAAATACTGAATTTATTCAGAGTCCACATCCTGCGTCCACATAAATTGCTGCATTTTTGCATGCATGCGCGTTTGCTGTATTTTGTAAGACACTACATTGTAGTCCTTAAAAATACAATATTTATGTAGAGTCTACCTACATCCTACGTTCAAATAAACATTGCGACGTAGCTGTATTTTTTATGATCAACATGTAGAGTCCTGAAAATCCAGCATTTATGTAGAGTTTACATTCCTTATTGGTTAGTAGTTAATTTTACGACATGCGTGCACAAACAAACAGAAAAAGATCCAATAATTATTTTGAACTTTGAAAAATTTACAGCCTATTACAAACAGTATTTGCAGTTTTAAATATAACTAGAGTTAACTCGCGACTTTGTCCGCACAAATTATATACCAGATTTAAAGTCAGATCATAAGCTATCAAACAAAAAAGTTTCATCAAAATCGGTTCAGCAGTTTTTGCGTGATGCTCGTTCAAACAAAGAAACAAACAGACAAAAAATCCAAAAGTTGGTGATATGGAATCAGGGACACCTAAAAACCATATCGTTACTTTTTTTTGTTAATATCTTTAATGTACAGACACACTTCTGTTACAGTTTTATAATAGTTTAGGTAGTTCAGTTTTTATTTATTTATTTTTTTAAATATAATAGGTCAGTTTAAGTTATACGATTATTTTAATTTGATTTGATTTGGAATATAATTGATAAGTTGATTACCTACAATAGGATGTTACAGCCATGTCGTGCTTGGTTCAAGTCCCATCGAGTCTTAATTTTTAATTTAATTATTTTTTACAGTAGGTATTTAATCAACAGACACCAGGGCTCTGCCCACACGATAAGAAGAATAATTTATCAAAAAGAAAAACGTTTCTTTTTGTGTGTTAAAAAATCAGATAATGGCATGAGAATAGTGTACAAATAAAAAAAAGGATGTGGACGGAAAATAAAAATGAAATGTTTTTTTTTGCTTTTAGAAAAATTATTGATCGAATTTCAGTTAACTTTTTGCTACCCTACATTTTACATGTAGGGTAGCAAAAAGTTAACTTATCGAGATATTAGGTATACTTACTAAGTATGTTTATTCGTCACGCCATGAGAGTGTTGTTAAGAGGATAGGCGGGCTGAAATGCTAATATGGAGAATATGTCACTTTTCCGACTGTATACGTATTTATCAGATCCGCCCAACCCATACACCCCGCCGACTAAAGAGACAACTGCAGCTCGGTCCGATTTTATATACAAAAAATCGACGGAAACAGGAGGATAAGAAATCAGCATTTCGTATTCTCCTGTTTCCTCCTCCAAAACTTAACCGATTTTAATAATTCTTTCAAATGTAATATGAGAAAGTCTTTGGCTATGTCCGTATGTTTTGCTTTTTTTGTTTATATTCGTCAATTTTTTTACTGGATGTCTTAAAACGGGCGGTAAAATTGGTCATTTTCGAAGGTCCCTAGTTCTTAAAGTAATTAATTAATGCAAAAAAGCAAAACATAGGGATATTGCAGAAGTGACATAGATTGTATGGTAAAAAACCATTGGCTCTAGTGTTATTATTCAGGGAGAAAACAGGGGAATACGTTTGTATGGAGTAAACCATACTGTTCTATCCTCTTAACATAAAGATAAGATCTTATGGTACCCCATAAAGCAATAAATGATTATGACAGTCAAGGCAAGCGATAAATGTCGCAGACACCATAGATTACTACATATTTTAGTTACGTAGGTATGGCCAAACCAACTATCTATTTCATATCGACGGGTCCTTAATATTAAAATATAAAAAATGCTTACTTGTTCAAGATTGAAATTATTAACTAATGGAATGTCCGGATTGCACTGTCCATTTTGCAACAACTGAGCACCACTTGAACTAAAAAGTCCTATAAGACTTAAAATTAAATATATTTTGAACATTATGAGATCATATTATTTAGCAACCACCACACAATAGACTGACTAATGAAATGGCGAATTATCTTTTAAATACCATTTTTATATGAAATCTTATCAAAGGATTTATCTTCAAACGAAATTGGGGCCTAATCGCGTTATAAATGATTCAGGTATGATTTTGATTACGGATACCTTTTGGCCAGCCTGTCAGTCATCTATGTAGATAAACATTCCTAATATGTTGACGGCTTTTAAGGGGATAATCAGACAATCAATCTGAAGAACTATCTCTTGGTTTCTCTAATCAGCTGTTTCATACAAGACTGTTTCATAAAAAATTTCATACAAATCCAACTCGACCCAAATGTATCACTTTGAGTAGTGCGAGTGCAGGTGATTAGTAAGTGCAGATGTGTAGTGCAAGTAGTGTCCAATTATGTTTAAAAAAATATTACATACAGGCACATACATTGTAGTGATCCAAAAGCTATCCTAAAACTATATCCAATGACTAAATATCAATGTAAAACAAAAAATTTTCTTCTAAACCTAAATTACGACGAAACCGAGGCATTACTAACAGTCCCCCAGTAGTAAGTTTTCAAAATTAATGGGTACTAATTTCAAAATTGAGTTTCGATACATAAAACACACACACACACAAATACACCCCCCCCCCACACACACACAAATACACCCCCCCCCCCCCCACACACACACACACACATCCCCACACACTCACACACACACCCACACACGCTCAGACATACACACTTACCTACCCGTTTAAGTTTGGTTATTTGTTACTCCTACTTCCTCTGTTTTTCTTTTTGTTTCTCTCTAATAGTGTAAAGTGTTAACCTCAAAAATGTTCGCGGAGAAGAGACCTGGTGGCCTGAAATTCCGATTTATTTCTACCTTCGGCACCAGTCTCCCCACAAGACTAGATACAAGTTCCTATTGTGATTATTTTAATATTGTACCTACTCTTTGCATCCTAACATGTGTTTTGTGGTGAGAAAAATAAATATTTTATTTATTTGAAGCTTTTTGTTATAGGAACTACTGACCAAATAATAACTACGTTGTAATGGGAACCGGGATTCGAACCCAGGACCCTGGCTTGGCAGTCCGGCGTGGTAACCATTACACCAAACGGGTCGTCAGTGTTTAGTAAATTAAGTTGTTAGCCGTCGACCAGCAAGTATGGACGCACCTCAAGAAGTTAAACGCGCTATACACTGGGCTGCGTTCACGACCTTTGGGTGCGGTTTTTTCAACTCGCTCTATGGTACGGAACGACCACGCCAATTTTCAACTCGCTATGAGGTACGGAACGATCACGGTTGTTTTATAACCTCAAATTCTGATATTGACAGTAATATGGGCTTCCAGGGCTTCCATCATTTCCAAATACAATAAAAAAAAACTCATCTTCCATGTTAGCGGATCAAAAAGTGAATAAAAATAATTTGAAAAACAAACTTTTATTCAAAACGAGCGAAAAGTCAAGTAACCACAGATAATCAAAACGTCAGAGTGTTTTTTAACCATCGAATTTGATGGTTAAAAGTTGCAACCCGTCAGAGGTTCGGAACGGTTGAGTTGTGACAACCGAGTTGTAATAGAACGTTTTTCACCGAGACTCGGAACGGCGTTAGTGCGAAGAGTTGCACTCGGGGTGCACCTGGGGCGTTGGTTCGGTCCCCTTACTCGCAGCGTGCCTGCCACTAAACACGTCTGGACTACTCTTGACAGCAGGAACGCGTGCACAGGTGCACCCCGAGTGCAACTTTTCGCCTTTCCGAGCCTCGGTGAAAAACGTTCTATTACAACTCGGTTGTCACAACTCAACCGTTCGGAAGGGATGGGAGCGCGGGACGTGGACTCGCAGTCCATTCGCAAAAAAATAGAACACGCTTCTAATCGTTTTACTACGCAGGATACTAATCACTTACACTAATCAATCGCTGTCCACACGTGTATACTCCTAATCACTAAGCACCTGCTACTAATCACTAATCAAAGTGAATACAGGCCTCCAAGGACAGTAGATTTTTGTTGATGGATGTTGGTACCATAGAGAAAGTTGTTCAGTTTTCTTTTTTAATTTATTAATATCAGAACTATAATTTTTATGAGGCTCATAAAAAGGCTGAAAGTCACCCAAAGGGCAATGGAGAGGGCGATGCTCGGAGTTTCCCTGCGAGATCGAATCAGAAATGAATAACGCAGAGATCCGCAGAAGAACCAGAGTAACTGACATAGCCCAAAGAATTGCTAAACTAAAGTGTCAGTGGGCGGGGCACATTGCTCGCAGACACATCGGCCGTCGGCCGATGGGGCCGAAAAGTTCTCGAGTGGCGACCGCGTACCGGAAAGCGCAGCGTGGGTTAGGTCCCTCACACGGTGGACCGACGACCTGGTGAAGGCAGCGGGAACCCGTTGGATGAGGGCAGCGCAGGACCGGTCGTTATGGCGATCCTTGGGGGAGGCCTATATCCAGCAGTGGACGTCCATCGGCTGAGATGATGATGATGATGAGAACTATAATACAGTTTTATTACATTATTTATCTGCCAAACTGCAGAGCAGTTTGGTTGTTGTTTGTTCGTTTGATAGTCTGATAATCCCTTTAAAAAACCGTAAGCATATTATTAGCACTTTTTTGCCGTGTAGGTTAAAATAAAATAAGAATGTCCATGAATGTGAAAATTATTTGGCTTATTTAATTTCACTTGGTTCAGTTGGGTCTGCATTGAAAATACTGAAAAGTCTACCCATTATTTAATTGTTGGTTAAGAGAAGACCACACTAAAAAAAAATTCCAGCATTCTCTCAAGGTCATGCCCATTCATATTTTAAACTGATAACAAGGTATCGATTTCTAACATTGGCTTTATTGGTGCCACAATATAAGAAAGAGTACCTACCCATATAATATCTACTCTATAATACATACGGACACTCCCCCCCCCCCATTTTAACGTCACTTCTGCTTGGTGGAATGCCATGTGCGGCAGAATATGTCTTGCTTCATATTTATGTATTTAAGACCTAAATGTAAAATATTCTGGCAAATAAATGAGATCTATTCTATTCTATAGAAAGTATGGTGGCATATTCTTGTCTCGCGCTCATGCAGTCAGTATCGCACATGCTTACCTCTTGTAAATTTTCTCCATTTGTATGAAATGACAGCTAAGTGTTCCAAGGCAAAGAAATTTAACCTTGGTCCAAGGTGCCCCCTACTCTTGCGATTATCAGAGAGCGGCAAGAGCGATTCCCGATCGCGCAATTAGAAAAGTATGGCAACATTTACATGAGGTTTATATAATGAGAACATACATCTAAAGATGTACAATATCTTATCTTTGTGTACGTAGTACTTATTATCTCTATGCTTATCTTATATCCCTCAGAAGTCTGAGGGAAAAGCTTAGCGTCGGCGTCCTGTGAAACCTAGCAAGTAAAATAATCCTCACAAGTCACATTAAAATTTTATTAAAGAAATACTCCAAAATGCTTTGGAATGTTAGTGAGAATCATTCTGTAACATCTATATACATCAAATGTTAGAAGGGGCTATATAAAGAAAATCACAGTAGGTTATTTGTTTCTACTATACAATTTGGTCGCATGCTATTTACGAGGTTTTCACAGTACGCCGCCGGCGATATAGGTATAGGTCTTGGAAGAATAACCTAAGTAACAAGTAATAGGTACTACGTAGAAAGAGAGAACTTTTTTTCGTCTATGGTTTACTATCAAATAGACTACAGAAGCGGTAGCATGCGACATGTGATACGGCTGTATCACGTCTTTTATCTCGTTCGTTCGCGCGCACATAGAAACGTCACGACGCACGGCACTATGACGTCACGACACGCGACACTATGACGTCACGACACGCGACGCACACTACACTGCACGAGACTGACACTTGTCTACTCACTGTTCCACTTTACTTTGCACTTTACTTTTCACTAGTACTTTTCCACTTTTACTTTTCTTCCGTTAGTTCTGCACTTTTCACTGTGAAATCAATACTCACTCGCGTCCGCAAACTCGCTAGTCGGAATTTCGTTAGTCTTTTCTTTATTCCTTTGTTCCGGATATTTCTTAATCTGTATCACGTCTTTTATCTCGTTCGTTCGCGCACACATAGAAAGAGAGCGAAGGTGTGATAGCGCTGTATCAAGGTGGCATGCTACCCATGCTGGTGTAACAAAACACCCTTATAATAGACCATCAAACTGAACAATACTATCTACGCTATTATAATACTGGAGGATATTATAAACTTGCCAGATAACAAGTTTTATTGAGTCAAGCATGGTCTGGCGCTCGGCGTACCAGACCATTACCGTTTTCTGGTGTCCCTTACTACATGGATCTTGTTGCGACTAGGGATAACTTCCGTGCGTTCAGATGTTTTTGCCATACTTATTACTGGAAGCAAAATAGGTCATAGTTTCAGTACAATGTTAGGTTCCTATTGTTCAATTTTGTATTTTTGGTGCTTTTGCGGTCGTGTCTTCAACACTGCCATAATATTTCGCTTTCCTACTCCTCTTCTTTGATTAATTCATTGCGGGTTCCAAGACAGATAAGAGTTATCCCCCGGGCTCGCTGGACTTCATTGTCCAGTGTTGTGAATGGTCGCCGCTGTTGATCCTGGCTTACAGGAGTGGTGGTACAGCGGTGGGAATGTGTGGTGGGCCTATGCCCGATAAAAAAAAAGATAACAAGTTTAAGTCTGGTTTAAGTCCCACGTAAACCAAGTACACCTTGGTGCATCTGGGTGGACAACGGGTGAAAATATCATGGCCACCAGGTGAACCAAATTGGGTGCACAACGGGAAAGCACTGAACTTGAAGATTAATTATGAATGTTTAAAACGCCGGTCAGGAGGCTTGGGTGACAACTGGCATACCTACTAAAATTTTAGTCCGAGAGCGAGGTGCCTACTTTGAGAAATCTATGGGTACAAAATGGAGCGAATACGAGAATGATTCTGAGTGAACCACTTGTGTCTGTCTTAGGATGGATTACCGTTTTAGTGGTTGTTATATCTCGAGTCAGAGACTTATCGAAGCGGCTTTAAATCACTCTGACAGCAAGCTGACCACAAACTGGCCTCCGACAATGGGCTCTACAATAAATAACATATCTAAATACGCTTTATAAGTAACAATATAAATTAATATTAATAGAACAAGAAAAAACAAAACAAACAGAAAAAAGAAAAACACCTAGGCTACTTAAAGGTAAAAAATGTCCTCTAAAGCCCCTACTCGGGGCAGAGTGCCTAGGAGGCTGGCAGCGTTGCCTCTTTGGATCGCAAGGCTGATCCTTTGCGCAAAATAGCTGCCAGCCCTCCTGTCGCCTGTAGCCTCGAATAGGCGCTTTGAGAGGCATTTAAGGAACATTTTCCCCTCAGGACCCCAGCAACCTAGGGTCTCCACGGCGAAGGGCAGGAAAATACAGCTGTCACCCAATCCCTGGTAGATCCTTTTTTTTTCTGATTCTGCTAAGGCAGCAGCTACACCTGCGGACTTTACTCCACTTCAATACGCTTTATTGAAGTGGAGTAAAGTCCGTTCCCCCTCCGTCAATTACTAGTGAGAGGTGTGTCACAGCATAAAGTAAAAAATAATTAAAACATAAGAGCAGCTTCATGCAACACGCAAAATAGGTGCAAACCGCTAGTGCACGTATGGCCACAAAATGAATAGATAAGATACGCATCGAGTCATGCATGGTCATGAACGATGACCTTAAATGCGCAGAAATCAAATTCGGGTCTATTTGGCTGGGGGAAGCGGGCGGTGGCCTACGCGCGAACGCCATTGGCCGACTAGTCGCCTTTTACGTCATCAACCTGCGTGAAAATCCCTACGAATTTCCCCGAGCGCTCATCATCCATTGTACGATGGCGTTCGCCCGACTTGACCTGGGATCGCCGTAAGTACGTGTCTATGAGTGCATTCGTCTGTTTTCGCTCGTTGTACGAGTATGCAAAGAGTAGGTACTATACTTCTTCTCCTTCTTCTTATCGTGTGGGCAGAGCCCTGGTGTTAGAGTTTTTTCAGACCGCCTTACGGCCTCTGACGTTGTTTTTATGATGGTAGCCGGGAACAACGGTTTAACGTGCCATCCGAAGCACGGAATCAGTTTTCTTTTTCAGACAATCAGGTGATTCAGCCTGCAATGTCCTAACCAACTGGTGAAAAACGCACAAAGAGACATTTCACTAGGTGTCCCCCATGGGAATCGAACCCACGACCTCTGTGTCGAGAGCTTCTTAACCATTATATTAGACCACGGAGGCAGTTACTCCTTACTAGTTAGTACTATACATACATAGTAGCTTATCTATGACTTACTTGCACTATGGATGTATCCTATCCTCCACCAATATTGACCTCAACCCCACGAAGGTACTAGGTGGAGATGGAATGACAATAGGCAGTGGTGTATTCCTCTCTCACTCGCACAGCACACATGAACTGTATGTGCTAGCCTTGTTTGTCAGTGCGAGCGAGCTCGTTTGCATGAAGTGTCCAATATGGTGACGGTTTTTTAAGAGGATGAAGTTATCATTATGCTCTTGACCTCAATCCAGTCCTTAGGACAAAGTTGGGGTCGAAGATGTAGCGAGCTAACCCAGAAGAAGCCTATTGGCTAGTTTTGTTATGTTTTATTAAACAAAATACATCACTCACATCCACAACAGGCTTCGTCAAAGAAAATACATCACTCAGATCCACAACTCGTTTCGTCAATAAATCCTGAATATCCTGAATATCGTCAATACATCCTGAATATCTGCAACAAGCTTCGTCAACTTCCATATAAAAATATACGTATATAAAAAAAAAGGGGGGACCTACAACCTATAAACCTCCTCCAAAGCCTCCCTGAGGGACGGTTCCAAGAACGCTGGCAGCATTCCCCCTCTGTATCGCCAAGCTTATGCGCTGACGAAGGTAACTGCCAGCCCTCTTATCACCAGTGGTCTCTATAAGGCGCGCTGAAATCTCCTTAACAAGCTGTTTTGCATCGGGTCCCCATGGTCCCAGGGTCTCCACTCCCAAAGGAACAAACATATACCCCTCTCCAATGTCACGTTTTGTTTATAATTGTCAAATTTTTTTACTGAATATCTGAAAACGGCCGGTAAAATTGGTCATTTTCGAAGGTCTCTAGTTCTTACAGTACCTAATGAATGCAAAAATGCAAAACATAGGGACATGGCAGCATCATGGCAGAGGTAGAGGTGACATAGATTGTATGGTAAAAAAATATTTGCTCTAGTGTTATTACCCAGGGAGAAAAAAGGGGAATACGTTTGTATGGAGTAAACCCTAGGAATCGTCCTAGAGTAAACCGTACTGTTCTATCCTCTTAATAAACAGTCAGCATTATTATATAGGACCCTACAATGATTACGAGTCGTAGGCTAGTAACTTCTAGATGTTTCGATCAATTTGTCCGAATTTTCTAGAAGAACTGGTACCATGCGCGCACGCCGCGACAACTCCGCTTACTCAATTGAATTAATCGCAAATGAAATCGTTTATAGTGAATCAACGTCTTCCTCTAAACTTTCCACTATCAGCTTATTTGTATCACTTTATTTTCGTTCCTTTGTTGTTGTTTGTTTCTTTTATTACCCTACTATCTGAACACTCGTGTTTCCAGTACAATGATTATTTGGAAAGTAACATAAAATTATCTTCTTCTATTTTATTACCTTCTTTTTTAATTGGCCCGTTTTGTGTCTCCAATCCTTCCCTATGCAATGCAATCTCTGGCTATTTCTGACCTTTAGGTAGTTAAAATTTAAATCATAATTTAACGAGCACATTAACGTAACGATAAAAATTATTATGCGTTTGTACCTAGCTCTGGAGAGTAGCTTTATTTTATATTTGTATTTCTGGAGATTTCGTGATAAGTAATCAATTTGGCTGTTATAACCATTGATGTCTTATAAAAGGTTATAACATAATAAATAATGGTATATTCCTATATTTAGATTATAAAGAGGTGACTATCTCTATTTTTTCGAATTCAGGCTCACTTTGGCAGAAAGTAATATCTCTAGTACAATATTTCCAATACTCAATCCTCAGAATTTTATTGCTTTCCATAATAACATCATTTATTAATTACCTACATGAGATGGTAAAACATGATATGTGTAAAAAGGGAGTGTGCGCAGAAATGACGTCTAAAAGAGATGAATGGAGGAAGACGACATATTGCGCCGACCCCAAATAATGGGATATGGGCACGAAGAAGAAGATGAGATGGTAAACTTTAGAGCTAAGATATCATTATGAACCCTGTATTGTAGGGCCTGTGAAGTGTAAACAAATAGAAAAGAGGCAAGAGGCCTTTATCAACAAATTTACAATTAGGTAGTATCATAAAAAAATATACATTGTTCGCCTCATAGTACACCATTTCATTCTATGTTTGGTGGTACTTTCATTCAACCCATCGATTCGCTACACCTTTTGTCAGTTTATGCTCTAGTAAATATGAATCGATCGGTGATGCTCATTGTAGGATGAAGGCTGTTAAAAAACTTCCTTTAATCATTCATAACTGCTGCAGTAGAAAATATCTAGAATATTGTTTATGAGCTGCAAACTAAAGACCTGTTCAATAAACTGTCGAATTATCTCAACTGGTGAATTGGGAAATTTACCACTTAACGAAACTGTTGAATTAGCGAATCTGACTTTTGTTCAACCGATTAATTCAAATTAGTGCCTAAGGAAGGTAGGATTGGGTATTTTACTTGACTACTAACATGAATTTACTAATCTACTGGACATGCATTATGGAGTATTACCCGCTTAAATTCACTTACTTAAAGGGCCCGAAGTCTACGAATATAGAAATATTTTGCTTGAAGTGAATTAATTAATTTATTTATTTATATTTAGAATTTTATTATTTATTGTGTTTTTGTGCCCTTTGTATTTCCTGATTGATTGCTCTCTGTATACTCTGTTTTTTTGGTGTCAAATAAAGTATAATTGATTGATTGATTTTATTATTTTGAATTTTGAAACCCACACTTTCAAAATCATGATCGAATATAATAAACGCCTTATGCCACTTTCGAATAATATATGATAGGACGGTATCTATCTAAATCGGTTGGCACCACGCACGTTGCATCTCAATCATCATCATCACCATCTCCGCCTTCACCAGGTCGTCGGTCCACCGTGTGAGGGGCCTACCCACGCTGCGCTGCAACTCAAATTCAACTCAAAATAGATACAAAGTTCTTTAAAACAAAAAACTTTTGTCAGATTTGCATTTTTCGAATTCAGGCTCACTTCTTCAGAAAGTAGTACCTGTAGTACAATATTCCCAATACTCAATCCTTAGAATTTTCCAAGGCCTCCCCGTAAATTTTCCAACGATCTCTGCTGTTGTGGGCAAAGTTGTCATCGAAAGCACCCAGATTTTTCCACGCTTCTTTGTATCTCTCTATTTCGACGATTTAGACCATATCGACCGCTTTATAAGAAAAGCAGCAGCACGCAAGATATTTCGAGTGCATAAACACAAGCACACTCTCTCTTCCTTATACCTTTCCGAATCTTATGGTGCGGGAAATAGACGCGATCAGAGCTGAGTTCCGATGCAGTGGCAATAACCGGCAGTCGTAATAATCGAATGCTCTCAAACGGTGAAGGAAAACAACGTGAAGAAACCTGCATTATGCTGATGAAGAAAGAGATCTCCGACACACATACAATTTTTTACATTATCACGGATACATTTTTGTAAAATAATAAAAACAGAATACCTATTAATAAAAGAGATTGTTTGTGCGCCGCAGTGGCAAAAAGGTCCCAACTCAGCAAAAAGCTCGGCTCGTGAAGCGGATGTATGCGTATGTGAAGTCTACCAATCAGCTTTGGGCACGTGTTGTGGACTGATGCTCATACACCTTCCCTGAAGGTAGGCCTGTGCCCTGCAGTGGGATGTATCATAGGCTGATAATAAATACCGTTAGGGCATCTGAAATGTTGTAAGGCTCTTACGCCACCCGTCTGGGTTGGTGCTATTTGAAGCTGGATGCCATCCGACAATGTTGTTTTATAATAACTTTTAAAGTAAATAGCTTATCATTATCACTGATAAGAACATTGTCCTAAATGCATGATGACCATAAATTTTATACATTATTTGGTGCAACAAAATGTTTAGGTTGTATTTACGTGAGTCATACATGTTTTATCAGTGTAATTATCTCTGGTATTTTCTTTTATCTGCCCAACTTTCTTAGTCACCATACCATTTTAAACAATTTTGTTGTGGTTGAACCCGAATTGACAATCGGTATAACCGGGACGTGCTTTATACAGATCGCTTTGTAGCACAGAATTTTGCCATAATATATTATATATAGCAAAATATATGGTCATCATCATCAGTCTATAAACACGTCCCACTATAGGGCACAGGCCTACCTTCATACATCCTATATGGGCATTAGTCCACCACGCGTGCCCAATGCTGATTGGTAGACTTCACATACACATCAGAATTTCTTCTTCAGTGTATGCAGGTTTCCTCACGATTCCATCACCGTTTGAGAGCAGTCGGTATAACGTAAATAAGTTAAAAAAAACTCATTGGTACATGGCATATTGTCCGTAGGGATTCGAACCCGGACCCTCATAATAGGGTATCCATACCTCTCCGCATCGTGCCACCGACGCTATATGTTCTTATTCCTTCTTAAAATGCTGACGGATTTTTAAGGAGATAATCAGACCATTGACCACCAACTGAACAATTACTTTCTCTGAAGGACCAACATCGTAAATCGAAAAAAAAAAACAGCTTTTTCATACATTTGGGTCGAGTTGGATTGCGGTTTTATATGCCACTTATACTATGGGACCAATCAAAGGACCAATATATAAATCGCGAAAACAAAATTGTCTATTCCATAGAAAATGTCAATAGCTAGGTAGATACTTCTAGGTACTCGAACGAAAGGGATGGAAGAGCAAATTTTATTTCTCGGTTTCAGTGTTGATCCCGTTGTAAAAGTTGTTCATTTTGATGGTCCCTATTTAAGTTTACACCCTGTATATTCTGTGACTGGACAGTTTGGGCATTCGATAGTAGAGAAATGTGTATATTCTGAAAATGGTAGGTATATTAATAATATCTATCTCTGGCTATCCCTCAGGGACTCAGGAAATACGAAAAAAACAGCTATTTCATACTGAGTTTGAGTCAGGTAGGTAATACCGCTGATTTTTTTACGTTTTCTGAGGTTGGCTCCATAATGAAAGTTGTTCAGTTTGATGGTCTGAATTCACTATTTCAGTATTTGCTAGGCTGTCCCTTACACTCTGTTTTACCAGCTTTCGCCCGCGTCTCCACCTGCGTGGACCTTTAAAAAGTAGGTATCCTATGTGTTAATCCAGAATATATTCTATCTGTGTGACAAATTTCATCCAATTTTTGCGTGATTGAGTGACAAACATCCAAACTTTGACATTTATAATATTAGTGAGCAAAGATTTTTTTTGGTCCTCGCTGAAAAAAATCTTTGATTAGTGAGATTTTAATGCAAAGTTGCTACGAAATTATACAGAACACTCCAGAAGCGTTCAGATCTCGACCCCTACGAAGTTGATTGATATCCATTAAATAATCCATTCGAAAATTGAATCCCGCCCGTGACCTCCACATCTGGATTGTTATAAAAGATCGCAAGCACACAGATTCAATCAGTTTTCCGCAGACTCTCGCTGAGATCAGTTGTCTCATACGAGTTAGAAACAATACATATTATTTATCAGAATGTTCCGATTATTGTTTGTCACATTCCTGGCGGCCGCGTCTGCCGGCGTTGTCCACGATTCAACATGTCCCGAATTGAAGCCGGTTCAAAACTTCAACTTAACAGCTGTAAGTATAGGTCCATGGTTTGTTTTTCCGTGTTTGTTAACCACTCTTTGCACCATCCTAGATATCCTTGTATAACGTCCAACAAAATTAGTTGAAGCTATTTTAAGGGGACGATCATCCAACGGTACAACTTTCTCTATGGGACCAAAGGTCGATAATCAACTGTTCCATACAAAACTGCAAACTTACTCAATCCGAATGAATGGCCAAGCTGATTGTTTTTCTAGATTTCGATTTTGGTCGCATAGAAAAAGTTGTTCAGTTTGTTGGTATGACTGGTCATCAACTAATTTTGTTAGACCTCAACAGCGTCGATCCTTCAATATACTAACAGTGAACCTTGCTACTTACAACCTTTAAAGGTTGTAAACAATCAAGCGATTGTTGTAGCAAAGATTCTAATTGCTCCAAAATGGAATACGGTCGTAAAGTTATGCTTATGTATTAGCGGCGATCAATTCTTTTGAACAGTGAGATCCAGCTAGCCCGGGGATTTAATTATTATCTGGAACTTCATGGAAATCTAGAATTGCTTTTTGTTTTGTTTTCATCGAACATATATTGGACTACACACGTTTGCAGAGCTTTTTGAAGAGAGATCTTCAAGTGGGGTGTATAGATATTACATTCGTCATCGTCCCTGCTGTCCCGCTGGGTACCGGGGTCTACTTTCCTTGTCTGTTTCTTCCACTTAGCTTTATCCTGAAGATTGCCGATGGAAAGTTTGCAACTATAAAAAGGGCGTGCACAAAGGACCAGCGATGGTCTACGTGGCACAGGTTCAACAAGTCTGTCAAGGCTGAACCCCCCCCCCCCCCTAATAATAATACTCAGGTGGTCTTCTTTTTACATGACCAGACAATCTAAGTAAATTTTCTTGAAATTCTTGAGCTACGTCGCGGATTCCGGAACTACCTCACACGAACTCGTTGCGAATTCTGTCATATCTCGTAACCTCGCACATTCAGCGCAACATCTTCTTCCCGGCAATTGGAATGGTATGGACTCGACATTTCGTAGTTTCCCATGTTTCACTACCATAGGTTAGTGCTGGTCTTATTATACCTTCATCTTCTATCGAGTTGATGGCATGTCATTTTATATTTTTCCAGCCCAGTATTTTGCCACGCGGATAGCACTACCAGCAGCGTCCATAAGCTCCATTCGCGTGCAAGTTTGCGGGCAGGAAGGGCAAGATATGAGATGGGCCATAGTCTGAGGGGCAACACCACACTCACACCTCTGGTCTGATTCATCAATAAAACCCCATTTGGACAGGTTCTCCAAGGAGGCCAACTTGAGTTCGGGGCCTGTTTAAAGACCTCCAAATCGGCCTGGGTAGTTCATGTCCTGGGGGAAGGCTTTCCGAGGGGGGGTGGGGGGGGGGCAAACGGGTCCGGTAGCGTGTATAGGGTGGACACACTACAGAAAGTTTTTGCGGCTCTTGAGCCTTTGAGGTACTGTGGAACTGAACATAGGATGCCATGGATCAACCTCGAGTTTTGCTCTTTCAATTGAGAAAGAGAGAATTATACCTTTATACGTAAAAGGTCTTTTATTGTAATGGACAACTTTTTATCGCAGGTCCTACTTTTGTAACAGTTATTTCTCGCTATATGAATCAGGCTATTGTAATACTGCCCAAGTACTTGTTCCTCATCGTCACATCGCTCTATCGTTTGGCCATCGACTGTAATTGGCTCGGGTTTAGACTTGGGACGTTGCTCTCAATGAACTGACTTCGAAAAACTCAACATGTGCTTCCAAGCATAAAATGCATCCTTTAGATCTTCTCGGCTTTCGGTAAAAATCAGTAAACATAGATAAATATTATATTTTTCTATCAAAAACCGTGGAAAATATGTCATGTCATTCTTTTTTCTATAAAAATGAATCCCCATTTTCCTTGGTCACGACATCACGCGAGAACGGCTGGATCGATTGCGATGAAACTTTGGTGGGTTATTGTGCAGATGCCAGGGAGGGTTTATAAATGAAAAACGGCCAAGTGTGTGTCGGGTAAAACTGATTCTGAGGAGGCACGAAGTTCGCCGGGTCAGCTAGTTTATAGATAAATATTATATTTTTCTATCTAAACCCGTAGAAAATATGTCATGTCATTCTTTTCGAGAAACTAATACATTTACCAAGATTTTTCTTTCGCTTCTACTACGCTCTTACGCCTCTAACTTATTTTAAAAATATTTTATCCATCTCAACTAATCCTAAAATGTTTGTTTCGATAGTCCCTTATCATTTGGATAACCCCAATACCTAGATAGTGAAGATGTTTCAAAATTCTTATTTATTAAGATATGGGAGTTCTTCCCATCCTACCGATAAGTTATAAATTGTTTATTGAATTATCTTTTTTTGAGACGAATTCTTGTTTCTATTTAAAGTCACAGTGTTTGTGGGCGTGACATTAAAAAAAGTATGAATAATTACGAGGCCTCAGACTCCTTTTTGCCTACAACGCCCAGATTACGCCTAGATTTTTTTTTGCTTTTTTTGTAAAAGTTGTTCAGTTTGACGGGTACAGTATGCGGTTTAAAGGTTAATGGTTCTTTTCCTTACACCCTGTATATTAATCTATGGTTGCTATTGCTAGAGTGATTTTGAGCCAGGTGCGATCCGTGATGCGGAGGGCTTTTAAGTTGGTTTTCATTTTTAAGGTTCCGTATTGGGTTCCGTACCCAAAATACCCTTTATGCTTTAATAATAATAGTATTTAAATAAAAGGAGGACAGATTTGATTTTTTATATAGGCTAAAAAAACGTTCCAGTGTATGTCGGGAAGATTCTACGGCGGTACGAGGTTCGACGCGGTCATCAAGTTTGTCAATATTTTTGAGTTGTGACTGCACGCATGAGAGATATATCTCGCGAGGCGATTCAAATCGTGGGTTCAATCGTCGTAAAAAATAAATAATGAGCTAAACATCATATGCTTCAATTGTGAGTCGTGTATTGAATCAAATGTCCATTATGAAGTCTCGAAGCGTTAGGACACAAAGATATTCAATATTTAACTATTATGATTTTAAATCTCTTTGTTTGAACACCTATTGTCATATCAATGTTTTAGGATTCGTTCATTCCCTTTGTAGTTCAGTAAATGAGTGCTCGCAAGGGGGGTGTAGACGGAAAGGTCGAAAGCAGAAAGTTTGACTTCGGAACTTTGTTTGGACTAGATAAGAGATAAACATACCAAAAGTCCTCACCCCTCTGAGGTGAGCCATAACATCATGGAAGACCTTGATCAGATTTGGTTGGCGGTAAATCAACAAGAAAACAACCTTATGTTATTTTAATGCTTCTATCTCGAGATGTTTGCGCTTATATGGCTCAAAACATGTACTCGATTCTTAAATTACCGATTACCAGTACCCAATTAGCTATACGAGTATAAACATCCATTCAGTCGTATACCAGCAATTTAAGTAACAATTGCACTAATTTTCCAATCAATTCCGGTGTTCCGGTCATCCTTAATCATCAGTACAATCGAATGAGCCGATTCAATTGAGTAGTTTCAGTAGAGTGAGTCATCAATTAGTTCGATCAGGCGTGAAGGTTGTGCGGTCGAAGATTCTAAACCTTTTCCGTTTGAATAGATTTTGTGGCCGTGGTAATGAAAAGTCTTTTGGTTGAGTCACATTTGTTATGACATGGCTATTAGCATGGCTATGACGGTTTTTTGGATGGGTAATTTGATTATCAGGGGCTTATTACTTCATACATACATAAACTCACGACCGTAATACCTTTCGGGGTGGTCAGCAACATTGCCTCACAACTTGCAACTACCAACTTTCTGTTTAAGATGGTTTCAGTCCATACAAAAACTTTTGTATAAAATCTAGTTGCCGCGTAACAAATAACATTTGCAATTTATAATATAATTACGAAGATATAAAGCTTTTAAAATTTTGTATGAAAAATTTCAAAGCTTTATATCTTCGTAATTGTTTTATAAATTGCAAATGTTATTTGTTACGCGGCATCTAGATTTTCTAAACTATTTTTCCATATATAAAATATTACTTTTATTAATTCCGTCTACGCGTATTGTGCGTCTAAGTTTTGTATAAAATTGACCCCTCTGCAACCACCTTAAGAGAGTAGTTGTAGCAATGCTCATATTTAGCAGTTTAAGTAGGTATAGCAATGCTCATATTAAGTTTCAAGATGGAATGACGTGTCAAGTGGTGAGAGGAGGCTTGTTTCAGACTTTAAGTTTTTAGGCATTCTGCTTTGTAAACTAAAATTGATAATACTCGTGCGCGACCAAATTTGGACGAAAATAAGTGAATGGATGGATCCATTCAGATCCAAAATTGGCCGTCGAATTATAAATGATTCTTAGTATTATGCGTTAAGCTGGCCGCGCGACCCTATACGCGAGGCCAGCATGTTTTGATTGTTTATACACACGATAAGTACCTACTCATCGGGGGAAATGGATATGGGAATGGGATTAAGTCATGCGTAGGTATTGTAAGCTCTTATTGTTCAATTCTGTACAAGGCAAAGGGAAATCTTGTCTTGTATCCTGATTCAAAGTAAAAAAAAACTTGGTTCACGCTCGTTTAACCTTTTGTTATTATCAGCTGCAGCGCTGATTCAGTATTCATAGGTTGAAGAGCATCTCTGTGATGGGGATGGACCCGTCTTCTGCCTGCATAACTCTAGTCGGTTTAGGAGTTACGATTTAGGTATGCTGCTTCGTAGTCATTACGAATTTTAGGTACTTACTGTTATTAAGTCATATTTCATTTTAGGCATCACGTCATAATAATAGATGATAATCAATGTAATACCAATGCAAAAAGTAACCTAGTTTCTAAGTTGAACCATAGGTATCGAACATCGAAAAAAATATCAAAATCGATTCAGTAGTTTCTCGTAATGTTCAAACAAACAGAAAAATGAAAAAAAAAATGTTGGTGTTCGGACTAATAGTTCGTAGACCATGACCATATACCAAGTATTTGTACAGTAATATAATAGTTAGCTATCATTATCTCATTTTTTCAAATTCATATTTTTTCCAGTTCCAAGGCACCTGGTACGAGATCTCCAAATTCCCAACGGAAAACGAGAAGAATGGAAAGTGTGCCAAGGCCGAGTACCACCTTGAAGGCGATGTCGTGAAGGTCAAGAACAGCCATGTGGTCAACGGAGTCCTGGCCTCCATCGACGGTACAGCCAAACCTGCCCCTGATGCCAACAACTCTGCTAAGCTACTTGTGACTCTTAACTTTGGAGGTAAGCATTTTTGGCGAACTCTCTTCTAGTCTCGGTTTCGAATCGACTTCGATTGCGATCACAGACCTCGCGAAAATCTAACTTGAATTAATTTGCATGTTATCTTTGATGTTCACTTCTTCATTATTGTAATTATTATAGTTGCACCTTTTTAGCGCAGCGTGGGTAGCCCCACGAGGTGGATCGCCGACCTGGCCGCCCGGAAACCTGACAGCAACAAATCAAAACATATCTAAAATTGTTAACAAAATCATTATCACTGTTATATTATGCGTCATACCTGTAATCCGAAAAATTGCATCATGTTTTTAATTAAACCGCGAAATTCGGTGATTCCCCTGCACATAGATAAATAGTGACTGATATGTGTCATTTATGGGTGAGGCAAAAGTGAAAATCCAATGCAGACATAACTTTCGTCTGATTCCAATTTTTCATCGTCGAAGTCTTGTTTATTGGAAATGGTAACAACGTTTTTATAATGACAAAATAGTCTTTGATTCTTGAATCGTATGGAGGACAGACTAATAAAATATATGAAGACGATGTAAACGTCACTCTAGTCATCAAAATAGCAACACAGAGAAAATAGCATCAGAGCAAAATCTCTTCATGATTTGAGATACCTTATAGGACTATGAATACATTATTTACATCTCTATATAGAATAATGAACTTACCAAAAATATACTTATATAGTTAATGTTGAAAATAATGATGCCAAATTCATTCATATAATCATTTCACTCAATCAACATGTCACGTTTCTATACATGAGGTATTTATCTTTACAATTTACACGCATCGTTTGTTTTGTGGTATCTTTGAGAATTCGCAATAGGCTGTTAACTATTTTAATGGACTGTCCAAATTTATTTTAGGTGTGGTTTATTATCACCTTGTAGTTAATCTTTATGTACAAGCCGTCTTTGGTAAATACATTACACAGCTATGTATATCTAACTATACCCAGTTTGTGTGATCTCACTTGGGGTCATCAACATCTTATTTTAAGAGCTATACTTATGCGTTCTTGTCGCTGAAGTATTCTTCAATTTTGTCTTCTTTTTGCAAGTGATACGATACCACACAAATCTTTGCTTTGTCTTATAATCCTGTTTGCTACTTTTGGGTGTACTTAAATAAAGCAACTATATTTAATTCATCTTTTCTCTTATCCTCTCTACTGATCACCATAACATATGATCCTAACTCCTCCTAATCCTTCCCTTGTTCTTGTCTTTTCAACATTCATAGGGAATTTCGTACATACTTTATACCTAACGTCTACATTTTATTTACCTCAAAGTTTTGTTTACTTATTTATTTTACGTAGGTACTAAATCATGTATCATGTCGCAAGGTATTGAGGGATTAAGGAAGATGTAAACGTCTTCTTGTTTAGATTCCACTTCTCCCTGAGGTTGTTAAATCCTAGTTGTATATATTTTTATAATCATAATTTTTGTTATTTTAGTGACCAACCTATAAATTGATTAGAGACCTGAATTTAACAAAATGATTTTTCTTACAGCTATGTCCAGGGAGAGCCCTCTGATGGTCTTAGCCACCGACTACAGCAACTACGCTATTTCCTACAACTGCAAATACGACGAGAAGGCGAAAACTCACAATGGTTTGTACATCTTCTCTATTTTCACCCATTTTTTGGGGATTTGAATTTCCAAGAACTTTATTAAAAATACCCACCTTTTTTAAAGTTATACACTTTCTCACAAGCTTCTTTTTACTGAATACGTTTTTCTAAGTTATACACACGTTTTTCATAGGTGAAGAATTCTGTATTTCTAAAGGTGAAAGAAGGAAATCAAAGAAGGAAATCAATCAAAAGCAGAATCATGATGACTTGCAACGCATTGCGGACCGTAGTGTCGGCATATATTTCAAAGACCTTATTTGCATCCAATTTCGATTTTTTTTTCGCAACATTATGTTTAATACCTTGATTTATAAAATACTCGTACCTATCAGAGTCACAGAACATTATAAAGGGGATAGGTAGGAGTATAAAGTAGGTGTGAACGCGCGCGCGTGGTTATGCAATGATTTGCGTAACACCATAAGGCGCGCAGCGTGGTGCGAGCGAGAAGGCATAGTAGCATCAGCGTGAGTGGGACGACAAGTGGGGACAGTCTTCTTCGATGCAAAAGCGCTAAAAGCTACTTATTTGCATTTCTAACCCCTCTTGTAATGTTTTGTGATCACTAATCAGAGTCATACCGTGGTGCTAGAACAAAAGTTTTTTTTTTGTCTAGAGCGTCAGCTTAGAAAGAAAATCGTCCATTCATTATTTTGCAAGATATGAAGTAATTTTTTCACAGTAAAATATTTTTATCTATCAGTTTTAAAATATTTTACTCGTAAAGATTCTGTCCCATATTTACGTTATAAAAGCTAAGTACCTAAGCAATTAATTCGAATTGTTTTTTTTAAATCATAAATGTTTCTATCGCATCGAATGATGATTAAAATGATTAGATAGCTTAAGAATATCTGTGATTAAAATATTTCAGCAAATGACACATTCGAAAAACTAGGTGAATGTAAATTTTTATTATCAAATTTAACAATGAGTAATCCGAACATGCGCATTTGCAAGTGAGTATATTGAATATGCTATCCGGCAGGTACTACAACATTCTCTAATATTAAATAGACATCCTAGAAGCTTCATAATGGGAACCACGCAATGCAAAGCTATGACCAAATAGGGATTGGAATGTAGGACATTTTTTTGACACACCTAGTCCGATAGATTTTAGTTCTATTAGATTAAGATGAGCAAGGACAGCAGCTTATTGACATTATTTTGAAATGTTTAACCTCTTCTTCACAGACAATCTTTGGATCCTCTCAAGAACCCAGAAACTGGATGGTGACGCTAAGACAGCCGTTGACGCTTTCATGAAGGAGCACTCCAAGGAGCTGGATGCCACCAAGCTGGTCCATACAGACTTCTCGGAGGAAGCCTGCAAGTACACCAGCACAAGCGTCGTCACCGAACCCGCTAAGAAGCAATAAAATCTGACGAATTGAACATTTAGGAAGAAGATTTATTTTAACGCCACTGTAGTTCTGTTATTTTAGCTTTACTTACTTTTTAAAATGTTCAAGGCAGTTAGTAGGATTCTAATAAGACTATCATGAAACGATAATCATTTATCCAATTGTTGTTATATTTCTTTTATGATTTAATAAGATAAATTCAAAATTGTCAAAGATAATGTCGTTCCAAATTCAAGAAAAAAATTGTACGATAACTAGAATCCCTAACTTGGGTACAAAATATTCGTATTCATCAAATAATTACCCATATTTTCCCCCCTTTGATTATTACCCGCAGCTCCTAGCTTCTTAGGCAGTTTCACTACCAAATAGGCTATGTTGTGCTTTCTTAACATCAATTATATTTTTGTAGCTTACTTTATGTTAATCAACGATGAACAGTGTCTTGAAAATCTGAATTGGCGTTACAATTGTACCACGACTAAACTTTTCTTAAAAGTCCGTGATATATTCGCTATAGAATTTCAGGAAATTAATTTTAAATTCCAGCAAATCTTGGCTTTTTGAGAAAAGTTCCTCGCTAAAACGAAATTAGTTTTGTTTTATTTATTAACATTTTGCAATAATTATAATCAACTAATTTCACATAATATGTCTATTTAATTCCTTTTTTCCATTTTCAACTACAAAGTAATAACATTTACATTTACGATTTTATGCTACAAGCATAGCATATGCTCAGGACTATATTCCACGATAGTCAGAGATATTCTGAAACCTCAGAACATCCACGTTTCACTAGTAGTACCTTAACTCTGTCCAATGTGACGGGGAGTGAGCTCGTCGCCACTTGTAATGGACAGTGGGCACAATACATGCCTCGAATTTGAAGCATGCAGGCTTCCTTACGATGTTTTCCTTCACCGAAAAGCCAGTGGTGTTACAAATCGTACATAAATTCCGAAAAACTCATTGGTACGAGTCGGCCTGGACGGGGATCGATCCATCGCCTCCTGCACGGCTGGCAAGGTTACTCGCCACTGGACTACCACGGATTTTATGCTACAATCTCATAGAAAGCCATAGAAAATATTAGGATTTCTTGTAATAAAATCGTCATCATGCATTGGCTTTATTAGCGAAGTGGAACACCAACACGGTGTTAACAAGCAGTTGCCAAGACCGAAATCGGTCTGGAGCACTTCAGTCATCACCGTTATAATATGAATTTCCTACCTACATTCTGCAAGAACATTGCAATTTTTTAAGTAATATAGTTAGATAACTATTAATAAATAAATATCTTGGACATTGTCACACAAATTATCTAGTCCCATTTAAAGTACCTGGACTTGTATTATGATGACTAGACAACGATATAGAATACATATATAAAAACAAACATCCATGACTGGGGTACAAATATTCATATTCATCATATAAATATCTGCCCCTTACGGGATTCGAACTCGCGACCCTCGGCACAGCAGGCAGGTTCACTACAGACTGTGCTACCGGGCCGTCAAAAATTATTCAAACGATACTCAATATGGTTCTTAAATAATAACAAACCTATAAAGATACTATCAAAACATAAATTATCTACAAGATTAATATTGATATCTGATTTAGTTAAAAATGTTAATCCGATTTTGATAAAGTTGAATTGTATTTTCATTTTATATGACTTACTAAACTTAATTAAAAATTAATCTTTTTGGGTTATGCTTTTCACTGGAAGGGATTAGGCATTATCAATAGTTGCAGTATCGTTTTGGCTTAGAATGTACCAACCATTTTTTTTTCGTGTAATCATCAATAAAAAAGACAATATATGTATAACAGAAAAAACATTTATTTCAACCTTAAAAACATCACCAGAAGTTGCTAGTAAAGAAATCAGTTTTTAGCTCATTTGTGTAAGCGCAACTAGCGTCTGAGAAGTCTTTGAAAACAAAAGACTGCCTGTGTTCAGCTAGTTCAGGGTATTTGGAGAGGGCGTCTTCTACTTTCTTCAAGTTGTCACCTTGGAGCTTTTCCTTGATGCGGGAGAGAACCCAGGTGAACACTGGAAATGGAAAAAATATTATTTTTCGTACTTAATATGAATAGGATTTTCAAGACACAGTATAATCGGCTTACTGCAAGAAGTCAGTGACATATAACATTTTGAGAAAAACAGTTTATAAAGTAACTAACAGTTTTAGTTTAATTGAAAAATAATGCAGCTTTATTTTATTACTAATGAATGTTGTAATACCAAACCAAAATTGGTGTTAAGGATCATTCAATATTTAACAAAACTGTTTAACTGTTTTTCACAAAATGTACCTATTCAGTTGATGGTAAACCTGCAAAAATGTCCGTTTTGCCCGAACATCTGCACGAGAGAGGACCTCAACAAAACTAGACACTGGACGTTGTTAGGCTCGCCGTTTATCTGGCCAATCAAATATAGAAACACAATAGTAAAACAACACAATAGTATAACAATTGACACGAAAAGAAAAGACAGAGTCACTCAGTGATTTCTTGCAGTAAGCCGACGATGGAGCAAAAACTTCGTCAAAGGCAGTACACTAAAACATTAAAATTATCGGCAAGCATGCTTCGTCAAACTAAAACTTATCAATCTAGGTGACAATACAACACTGGGTATCCGCAGCAGGCTTCATCAAGATAGTAAACCTACCTATTCGAATAACCCACCCTGGATTGGTAAATATGCCATTGTAGCTAAAGCGAAGAAGAGCTCGAAAACAAATGTTTTGTCATACTCGAAAGAACCAAAATAAGATTTATTTATTTATGATGCTATACAGGGTGTCACGAAAGTATCATTAACCTTTAAACCCAACCTTTTAAATGTATTTCAAACAAAAAATTCACAGATTTCGTGCCTCACACGACTATCGAGCACATTGGTAATGAATCTACGGAATTCGAAAAAATATTGTCTCAAAAAGGTCAGGCTACAAGGTAAACCCTTAACCCGATTGTCTTTGTTTTAGTCTCAAATTGCAGTTGTCTAAATTGTCCAGAGTATTTTTTCTCAAATTTTTTAAATCATTATTCGTTTCCAAAATATCGAGCGCCAAAATCAAAAATTCGGAAGAAATTGATTTTTTTTTTACTATTGCAGCCATATCTTTTTTCGTTTTTGACTTTCTCAAATAACTCTTTTTGCACCTTACAGTTCTCAGTTAAATACGCGTCTTTTGAGGCTTTTTTGAATATCATATCTTCACAACTCTTCGAGATATAAGGGGCTCGCACTTTTTCGTGAAACCGGAGCCTATACTGGAGCGAACGAAAAGACATTTCCATGTCAAAATAAGCTATCTCATACATTTGAGTCGTGTAGGTATTGCAGAATAGTAAGGAATAGATGAATTTTTTTTCGCTCTGACAAGTTTGATCCAATAGTCAAAGTTGTTCAGTTTGATGGGTAGATTATTGGGTTAAAGATTAGTTATACTGTTCCTTATACCCTGTATCTTCTTCTTCGGGTTCCTCTCCATTACTGGAGGTTGGCAGTCAGCTCTGCATATCCCTGCCTATCTCTCGCCAAACGAAACAGCTCTTCGACGCTGGCGATGCCTGTCCACTCTTTAAGGTTCGCGAGCCATGATATTCGTGGCCTACCGACGCTTCTTGTGCTCTCCACTTTGCCCATTATTATAGTCTGGAGGAGTTGGTATCGCTCATTATCAAAATATGACCAAGGTAGGCGACTTTCCTCCTTTTAACGGTTTGCAACAGCTCCCGGGACTTCCTGACACGTCGTAGAACCTCCACTCTGTATAGCACCATTTTATTTTGGACCCGTTATGCGCTGCCCTCATCCAACGGGTTCCCGCCGCGCCGCCTTTACCAGCTCTGTGCTTGGTTTGGCTAGACATAAAGTTTAAAACTTACCGTAGTGAGACCTTTGTTTCTTTTTCAAAGTCTTGCAAGTGTAGGCGATGGCGTAAGTGTTGTAATCAGTTGATAAGATGAAGAACGGGAACTGGAGAACTTTATCTGGAATGGAGAAACAAGAAAATCTTTGATACTGTCACATTTTGAGGGATTCGAATAAAACCATTCATATTGCAAAATATAACATTTCAAAGTAAGTTTTTTTTATTAGTTTAGGATATTATATTATCATCCTACACAACGTTATTGAAGCAATTGATATACAATATACACTGTGGAATCGGGGTCGTTTCAAAGCCGGAAGGAGGTGATATGCTATCAGTAGTAGAATTAATGAGTTACGATGATAAAATTTGAAAAAAGTAAATGAAAATGTGAGAAAGCCGTGTAACACTAGCGAAGCAGGGGGGCGTGATGCCGACACGACACGTCAGTCGGCTTCTTTTGTCGGCGTGATAAGAAAAGCTTACTAATGGTTATCACTTTCGAGATTTTTCTCGATGTTTAAAGTTTAATTATATATATATATATATTTTTGATACTACCATGTCAATTGATAATACAACTGATGGCATATATTATCACCTCCTGGCTTCAAAACGATCCCGATTTCACGGTGTATAGCGTGGTGACAAAGATTTTGGTACCACATAAACTCCAAATCATAGCACACACTTACCTCCATCTTCATGGCTAACAATAAATTGAGCCTTATTGCCAGCGTCGAAGGTTGGATCTACCCTAGCGAAGTATGACTTTAGAGTCCTATTTCCTTGGTCCTGGTCCACATAGGTTTCTCTCAGGGTATATCCCAGGTTGTCTTCTTGAAACTCAAGGTTAGCGCAGTCGTAAATCGAACGGCCATCACTGGCATAACTGGCAACATTGTACCATATTCCTGAAAACTGATAAAGACTTAAATTAGATATTGAAACATAACTGGGGTTTTAAAAAATGAATCATAGATAGTATATAAGCTATACAGGGTGAAATTGATATCATTAGCATCCTTTTAAACTAAGAGTCTACCCATCAAACTGAACAACTTTTACTATGGGGGTAAACCGATCGGAGTAAAAAAAAATCTGCTGTTCCAAACTAAACTGCAGTGCCTACTCGACTCAAATGTATACGACCGCAGATTTTTATTGCTCCGATCTGTTTGCTCCCATAGTAAAAGTTGTTCAGTTTGATGAGTAGACTCTTAGTTTAAATGGATGCTAATGATGTCAATTTCACCCTGTATAGATCATCTACCAAATAATTATAGCAGGTATAAAAAGATAATGATTAATTTTACTGTCTTGTTAGTCGAAATGAAGATTTGATTGAGTGATCTGATTACAAATATTGCTGATAGACTAGTACCAACCAACGACGTTTGTAACTGTTAACTAATGTCATTGGTGGTAACAAGTTTCCTCTGAGTATCGTTACAAGCAGTGACTCATGTCTTACTCAAGTTGATAAAAATACAGTTCATGATTGACGTGAAGATGGTTATATTTTCATGATGTTACAGATATTAAAAAGTAGCAAAGAAGATGATTATTATGATGATCCATAGCTATCTTAGTTTTCTCTTGCTTAAGTCTATTGCTAGGTATTTGTAAAGAAGACACAATATATGACCTTTAAAAAACGGTTCAAACAGTACACATTTACCTAGATAAGATTAAAAAAATGTCTTTATCAGTAATTGTTACAAGGTAAAGTGCCACGTCAAAAGCTACACTGAATAAATAGTATAATTTAATTACCTTAGTGTCCAAATTCTCCTGCAACTTTACATTGGGACATTCACCAGGCAAAGTAAACTCAGCTCCAAACACACCAGCAAAACACAAACTTAATATAAACAAAAACATTTTGATATAACAAGTAGTCACCAAGACTCTGGAGTATCGAATGTTCTCCGAGACACATCCTACGCGATAATTATTCAATGATACGCCCCCATTCTAAAGTCGTTTCATATTGAAAATTGTCGTAATTGACCACTGGCATAGGGTTTCCTATAATGCGAACATCCTCTTGTTAAATGTAGATTTGTGGGGCAAGAGCGTTGAATATAAATAGATTGATATATTCAGAAATTTCAAGGAACAAAATATCCTTTGACATTTTGTGAGGGAGTACTCCTTCCTAAATTATGACAAATAATAATTATAATAGGAGGTTAATCTACCTGAAGCTAGTGGCTAAAATGATAGTATTATTTTAGCCTGGACATTAGATGATAATAATACCGACCCAACCGATGATAATACCGACGACGCCGACGTCGGAACACCTACTTCCCTTCATGGTCGCACTTATGACGCAGACCGCAGTGTGCCACGTTTACATATAGGACTTATATTAGTGTGACAAACGATCGCAATGTTGCTTATCAATGGTAACAATTAATAGGAGAAAATAAATTTGATTTGGGGAAAAATCTGTATTTACTAATGATAATTAATAATGAATGAATAAATACAGATTTTATTTGAAATTATTAAATTGGAGAGGGTTAGGGTTTAAAATATTAATCAAATACAAAAAAAATATCTAGAAGTTTAAAAAGGTTATTTTAATTACTAAAGTTAAATCTCAAAACCCATGTGAATACATCTTTAGTAAACTCATTACAGGTCAAATAATTCATACTTTTGTTATTGTTTTTGTGACATTCAGAAAATAAGATAACTGTTACTTGGAAATACCAGAAGATGTTTGTTCGAAATCTCACAAATAAATAACTTACCTACCTACTTTATCTGAAATATATTGACAATAATGTAAAAAACAAAACAAACTAATTAAGAGAAACAAAAAATAAAATATCAAGGTATAAGTATCAATAATTTTAAAATTGCAATTGGAAAGTCTTATATAAAAAATATTTTTACCACAGAGAAGTAAAATTACTACCCTTTTACTATTGGAAAAAGGCCGGCGAGAATTTAGAACTTAAATTTTTCAATCGTTAATTTGAAGTGAAAACCTTATTTCTTGAAACGTTTATGTGTCGAATGTATAGAATGACAAAGACTAGCAAAGACTGCATTTTATAACCTTGTATGGGACCGAGAAAAAGGTTTTCAGGTTTTGCGGCAATTTTTTTCACCTTCTAAGAATAAATACAAAACATTCTTGAGGACAAAGTTTCATTTCCTTGCAATATTATGCCTCTACTTTTTCAGAATTCTATCATTCTTAAGCACCGTAAACAATATACTTAGGTGATAAATACGAACTATTGTAAAATAACAATCCAATTAATGTAACCAAGCCAAGATAACCTTTAACATGAAATAAAAGTATTTTCATAACAGTATCATACGCGTTAAGATTCTGGCACTGATCAGTCAGTCAAGAAGCTGCTAAAATGTTAAAATTAATAACAATTTTCTTGTCAATATGTGGAGTGTATGGGTATTTTACTTTACCGGGAAAGTGTCCAGAAAATGTTCATCTTCAGGAAGGTTTTAGACTAAACGAAGTATGTAAAAGTGGCTTCCGCTTTACTATATTTGATGTGTTTTATTTTAGACTTTATCTTGTTGATGAATACTAGTTGACTTATTTATTGTTGTCTTTATAGATTGGTAGTCTCGTTTATGGTTGTTATTGTCTTATTTATTCATGACTATAGTATATGTATATCAGGACCCAGACTGACTATTATTGTTCTGATATTATTTGATAGACTTGTTTTCTTTACATTCCATTATTTTATTTATTTTGATCTTGTTCAGTTTTACGGCAAATGGTACCAAGCTTACCACTTCTCCAGCGATGGCCAAGAAAAAAACAACTGCTCAATGCTCGAACTCATCACTAAGCCTTCAGGAATATATTTGAACCAGTCCAGGGTTGACCGCGGGCTCTTCCATCGATTCAGCATTGGCAAGATCATCATGCCAAATCAGCCTTCTGAACTTGAAGATGCAGCAAAATTGAAGGTCAATTTTGAATTCGAAAATGGTCCAAGACGTTGTAAGTTTTTTATTTATTCATACTTATATCTTATAATAAGTTACAGTGGTGATGGTGTCTTCCGAGATGCATCCATTGAAAATGATTCCCTGACAGCGCTATGTGCGGAGTCATTTCATTTTCTTATCGTGCGGCCCTGATTTTTTTCAAACCGCCTAACGGCCTCTGACGTAGTTTTTATGTAACGACTATACTAACACCAGAGATAATAGCCAAGACCAACGACTTAACGTGCCATCCGAAGCTTGGAATCATCTTACTTTTCAGACAATCAGGTGATTCAGCCTGCAATGTCCTAACCAACTGAGGAAAAACGCACAAAGTAACATTACACTAGGTGTCCCCCGTAGGAATTGAACCCACGATCTCCTTGTCAAGAGCCCAATGCTAGTAACCATAAGACCACGGAGGCAGTTGTGCCGGACATTGGTTGTTAAATAGCGACCTACTGGGTACCTACTGTGATTATGCGGATTTGACTCTAAAAACTATACCTCCAATAATTATGATGTTTTAAGTATAGGTATTAAGCACTGTTGTAGTAATTAAAATTAGTATTGATTTCTTTAATGAATCAATGATGATGATGAACAACTTGATAAGAGAGCTATAAATAAGTAACTATCTAAAAAGGTGTATTTAAAAACTATTATAATTATTATGTTCTGATTTTCAGTGAAAACAAGAAAATATCCGTTCCATGTGCTAGCCACTAACAACTTTTATGCTACCGTCTACACATGCCAACACAGCCCTCTTATAAATAAACATTTCAGTAAGTATTACTACATTAAGCACATATTTATTATATATACATAATATACATATACATATTCCTTTTTTATTTCAATGTGTACACATTGAAATAAAAAAGGAATATGTATATACCGTTCACAATAAACAATTGTTATTGTACAATAAAGTTTTGAAATAAATATATAATAATTCCAGTCTCTATATGTTCGATTCGACGATTGAAATAATGATTTGTTGTCGGTCGTTCCCATTTTCGTCTTAATTCTATGGCTACATTTAATGCAATATTTTATTATGTGTAATAAATTATATTCAATACCTAGTCTCATTTCTTAAATTTCTATTCCAGTTTACGTATGGATTCTTTCAAGAAACCCGACATTAAATGAAGTATCTAAGACCTTAGCGACGAAGCCTCTTCAGCAAATCGGCGTGGACCCTGCAAAGCTGGTTAAAGACGATCGGTCCAAATGTGTTCCCAAATACTATGAGAATATTCAGACGGAACCAATGACTTTTAGGTTCCCTGTGCCGATATGAAATATGCATAACTTTCAATATATTGTGCAGTTTTTGATTGCTTTTGTTTTCCAACCACAGAAAAGATAGCTGAAGATTACAATAGGTTTACGAAAGGCGTTTGATCGAATATGTCACCATTACATTATTTTTTTCTTGTATGGAGATCAATTCAATCAATGCTATAACGAGATCAATTGCCAAGTAAAGCCATCAATTAATATAAGGATGGACATTTCCATGAAGATTTATATCCTTGACAGTTATATCTGATAGAAAGCATAAGAGTTAAGCTGTTTCGGAGCCCAAGGGTCACTTCTAGGTTCCATCTTTTTATTTATGGCTATTTCAACACATCGAAAGTTAATTATTAAAAATCAAAGGTGAATCACAAATAGTTTATTCTTCGCTCGTTTCAGTATAAGAGGCTTGCACATGAGCTGTCCAGTGGTAGGTGCACGTTTCTTCAGTTTGTGGCACTGGTTCTAAATATGCTGTGCTCACGTAGGGTAATGAGTTAAATTCGTTGTATGCTTTCTCTTTAATCTCTGGTGATATAGATTTTTCTCTTGACAATATCCAGCCTGAAACTAAAAACGGACATTAAGGTTATTTTCTTTGGTTACATATATTTCTGTATTATTTTATTCAGTACTTCCGAGCCCGTCGCCACTAGTAATGGACTGTGGATACTTTGTGATCTGTAGTGGATACAATACATGCATCGAAATGGATGTGAATTCTGAAACTGAGTTTTAGAATGTCTCTGACTTCCCCCTCGGGGAATATAGTCGTGAGCATATGCTATTCTATGATTAATTAGTTTTAATACCGCTTACCCGCTGGGTAGCGGGACAGTAGTTAGGAAGATTTCAGGTTTATCTTTGTTCATTAGTTAAAGATAAACCTGTAATTTTTCCAACAGATAGGTATAATACTTTTGATCTGATTATACATTTTTTTAAAGTTTAAAAAAAAATCATAATGACGGATTGATGATTCGTAAAAATAATATTCATACCTATCAGGAATCACTAGAACGTTAATTATCTTTTATCGAATACGAGCACTGATTAATTATAGAAGGTATTTACGATAAAAACGCGAAGGTATAATCTAATATAATAAGGTATATCACAGTTCAAAATATTTTTGGCTTTATAATATATAATTATTATCGTCAAACATTTTCCAGAAGTTTTAACGCCTAGTACCTACTAGTAGAACAAAATAATATAAGATAATTACGCCCAACAATGGGTAAAATAGACCTGATGAATATTGAATTAATAGAACTGAATGTTGAATGATGTTAAATCATATTTTTGTTGAAAATTATTATTGGATTTGAAACATGTAGGTTTCAGGATAATTTTCTACTCTGTAAAGCCAGTACCTATAACAGGCGGAGGACAGTCGCCTTTTGGTGGCTTTTTCCGATTCAGTTTGCATAGAATGTGCTGCCATCTATTAAATACTTCGCGGAACTATGAAAAAAAAGATTTTATTGTCTATGTCAATGTCAAAATGACAAATTCACAAAATGGCTACCTATCTTGCGTAATGTGCGGGTTGTTTTAGTTTTCGTTCAATTTCGTGCCGATTTAGTGATGTTCTGGAGTTTCTGTTGTTCTGTTACCAATGTTTAGATTACAGGAATAGTAAGTATACTGGAATTTCACTCGATCGGTGCGGGATTGAACGAAAACTAGCATTCAAAACAATAATATCCATCGGTATGAGTAGATATTAGTAGGTATGTATAGTATAGGTTGAATTAGTGTCAGTGAAACATAGATGGCGCTAGCTAGCCTTCAATTTGACATAAGGTGGATGCATAATGTTGCCACGAGTGGGTTCTCTTTTTTAATATACTTATATTACTCTTTGACCTATAATTAAAAATAGTATAAGTATAAGTTTAAAAAACTCTGATTCAGGCTAGGATCCAACCTGTTACAGGACAAATTAATACTTACTATATTTGATTCCCATAAGGCCACCGAATTTACATCCATAAACTATGGCGTAGTTTGAATAATCCGTATTTATTACTGTCAAAGGAATTCCGACTGGATCTGAAACATGACCATGTTCAAATATTAACTTATTTACTTTGAAGTATCTGTAACAGAATCGTTCACAATTTTGTACCTAATCGGAAATAGCAACGCAACAAGATTGAATAAACGGCTATCGGAAGTTTGTAGATGCAAAATAAAATGCACGATCGGCACGGCGGCTCCAACGTGCTCATAACGAGTCCATATGAGTAAATATACCACAGACATGCTATGTTATCTTAGTACAAACTAAGTGGAACGCTGATTTTCCATATACAGCTTCCGCCATCACTCGGTTAGGTTTCGAAGCACTATGTGTTCAACTAGGGTTCATATCAGAGTAACAGCGCACTACACCTCACGCGCTGCGCTGTAGTAGTGAGAGGTTTCGCCCATATCAATCGCTGTCTTATTGGTCTAGCTAGCGGTCTAGGCAACCGGCTTACGATCCGGGTAGCTAAGGTTCGATCCTCGTGTCGGCCGATTGTCTTTTTCAATTTATTTCATAATGTGGCGCCCCCTAGTGCTATTAAGCGGCAACGCAATTAGGACGTCCTAAAATTCAAGGCGAGTTACCTATCTATATCCAATATACATATTAATCTATGACCACAGAGACAAAACATCTAGTTTAAGAAATAAAATGATCTCGTGACGCGCTCGCTCACAGATTCTCCACACAGGTCCAGCCAGTTTTTCCACGGGTGAAATGTAGGCGAACCTTAGACCGACTATAGAAGACTTTACTTAAAAAAAAATTACTCGTATAATTCTAATAAAAAACTTCTGTCACTTTTTAAGGGGGCGAGGTAGTATAAAATCCGAATCTTTGGATTTTATGCGTTTACTTTATAAATTTTAAGATTTATAAAAATAATGAAAATATTGTTCCGAAATTATATGCTGTCTCGTATAGCGATAGGGTTTAAATTGTATTAAATGCACTTAATCAGTCTTGTGCCTTGGCAGAGGGGAATGCTATTATAATGCAAGACTGGTCCCTAGTTAAATGGTCTAAGTCTAATAGGTGAACTCGTCGGTGAATGGTCATGCATTTGCAACCGCGCCATGTCATAGTGTACCATTGCGCGATCATATCAGGGGGCACGGTAGTGCCACCGCCAAGTCAAGCAAAAAAGCGGCACGGCTGTACCATCCTTTTCTGTCCTTAACTTCGTTGTGGATAAAACTAGAAGCCTGAATTTTCAGTAACCAAGTAGGCATGAAACTTTAACTCTGTGGAGTATTTACGCATGTGTTCGTCGTCGATGTGAAATAAATACCAAAGGATGGGCATTTTTTAATGAACTTTAACATGACTTGACTTAGACTGTGTCTGACTCTTGATTTTCTTTATTCAATTTCATTCATTATTTCATTTGACATTTTCATTCATTACACGTGCCTAATGAATAGCCTGGAACTTTGAACACACACAACATTAAAATTGATTAGAATGTTATCAGATTTCTTTGTATTTGTGTGGAATAAAGTAAAATTGATTAATTGATAAATATTGAATAGCTGGATACAGTTTGACGTAGGTATTATAAAATATAAATTACAACATTGTCATAGAACATTGAAATATTATGGTTGATAGGTAGAACCAATACAGTGATCAAGCAGTACTTAACCTTGCTTACAATAAGAACACCTGTTTTCATGGCTACAGAGTTTACGTCAATAGTCAACGCCAACGAGCCGGTGTTACATAAAATAGACATACTTGCAAAATCTATACATACAGGGTCCTTCTTAACATGCTGACGGTTTTAAAGGGCATTGTACAAATACTGCATGGCATTTGATTAGACATTAGAAACTCGACTTTTGTAGTGCTAGTGATGTCAAACAAGAGACAATATGAGTTCCCAAACAACTCATATTTTAATGAAGGTTAGCTGTCACCTCATACAAATGGGAAAAACTGACAAGAAGAGGTAATAATGTGTTATACTAAGTGAGAAAATACTACCCTGTCTACTGTTTTCTGCCGCACCCGTTTACCACGAGGGGGTGAGATGATTGCAATCACGTTCGTGGTATCTTAACTACTGGTTTATTGAGTATACTGCTAGAATGATTAGATTCACGATAGTGAATTCAATGAAATCATTCATTAGATAGACACGTAGGTAAATAAAATCGTAAAAATGATTATCTTCAAAGTTGGAAACCGACGTTAGAAGCAAACTTAGATTTTTTCATGGTCTGATAGATACAGATACGTATAGATTATTTGATTTTAATAGGATAAAAATTGTTCGACCTTAGTCCCACATTAATAAATATCCCTACAGAACGAACGGTCGCTATCGATCTCACACATAGCGCGCGTTAGAGGACGTACGAACAGGTGCGCACATATCCCGGCTGAGTAAGTACACACGGCGACACATCAAGCTACACAAAACAAACATAAATTCAACGTATGCGAGGCCAGCTTATATTGGTTTTGTGTAGCTTGATGTGTCACCGTGTGTACACCATCTGGGTCCTAATTAATAAACGTGACAATTGACAATGACAATTCGCAGTACATTGCTGAGAGTGCTAGGACACATGAAGCACTGCAAGTTTAGCGTAATTAGTAACCAACAATGTACTCTGAATTGTCATTGTCAATTGTCGCATTTATTAAACATCGTACGTTTTGGCTCTGTATGTACGTCATCTAACGCGCGCTATTGTGTGATTGAACCGATACAACGGCCGCTTGTATGTAGCTTCAGTTCAGTTTTTTCGTGCTTTATTTATTTATTTGGGGGCTTTTAACCCTGGGGTTATGTCAAACCCATCGTGCCTTAACCTAGAGCCTCTTCAAAACAATGAGAACCTAACACTAAAATAAAAATAAAACTAAACACTATTACTATAAATGAAAAGGCCACCACAAGGTACACCATTTTAGCCTCTCAAACGTAGAAGCGGTTAAAATGGTGACAAAAAAGCCTACATACAAAAGGTTTAGTTTAAAACTATCACACAGTAGGTAAGCCTCTGCGATAGATTCCGGGCATATTCCGGGTAAATGCTGGACATTTTCTGCATACCTCGCAATTACGCGAGGGTGTTCGTTCTGTAGGGATATTTATTCACGTGGTACATGGTCACTTACCAATATTACTCTCTTGTATAACAAAAACAGCGTCATCTCCTGGCTCGTATGTGCTATTTACATGCAAGATGTATTGTATACCATCTTTTATAAATCCATGTTCAATTTCTATGGTCTTTCCGCATCGCTGAATAGATTTGTACGCGCACTGGCTGTAGTCTTCGTACCAGGTCGGGAATCTTTCTATTTCGTACCATTTACCGAGGAACTGGAAAACAAAGTAAGCAAATAAGTTATATAGCCCACTAGCTGTACCCGGCATGGCCTGACCGGCAAACCTTCGCGCAACAACCCACCAAAGTTTCATAACAATTGCACGAATGGTTTAGAAAACAAACAAACAAGTAAAACATAGGTGGCAGATTCTAACGAATAACCTGGCGCCGCTCTGTGGAAGTAGATGCAAAAAGTCTCAAAATGACCTGCACGGCTAGCATGCCACCCACGACAAAGTGTTCAAACGAGAAAACCGTCATGCGCGCTCTTTCTGGCATACGTAAAATAATAAAGATGGAGGCACATATGCTAGCCGTGCTGGGAGGATATCTACAGGGCTGCCCAAGATCGCAACCGGGGGTGCTATTATCCGAGCCCTTTACCCCACGTAGGGGTAACAGGAAGAGAAGAAGAAGAATAGATAGGTGGGAGATTCTACTGCAAGGCTAAGGCATATCAATCTTATCAATTAATTTATCTACTATACGAGCGTTAACCCGCGACTTTGTCCGCACAAATTATATACCAGATTTTAAGTCAGATCATTAGCTATCAAACAAAAAAAGTTTCGTCAAAATCGGTTCAGTAGTTTTTGCGTGATACTCGTTCAAACAAACAAACACACAAACAAACAGACAGACAAAAAATCCAAAAATTGGTGAAATGGAATCAGGGACACCTAAAAACCATATCGTAACTTTTTTTTTGTTAATATCTTCAATGTACAGACAAACTTTCTGCTACAGTTTTATAATAGTTTAGATAAGGTCTTACAAAATTAGCTGAAACTATTTTAAGGGGATGTTCGGACCATCAAACTGAACAACTTTCTCTATGAGACCAATATCGAAATCGCTAAAAAAAAATCAGCTGTTCCATAGAAACATACTCGACCTAAATGTATGGGATGATCTGATCATCCCCTTAAAATAATTTCATCTAATTTTGTTAGACCTTATATATCTTACGATGAGATGAGATGACTTTTTCAAGTAATTTTAACTTTCCAAGTTGCCCCCGTCAACGCAGTCGGTACAATCTGCTCCGCATTCTGCCCTATCTAATTTTTTAGGGTTCGGTACCTAACCGATAGGTGCCAACGGGACCCTATTACTTTATGTTTCAACGATATTTAGTTGAACGGTTTTAAGGTAAATGTGAAAAAAAGAAAACTCACCTTTATATTTATACCCTACTATATTTATTAAGTTTAGAATTCATGTCTTAAAAAATACAAGATATACAGCAAAACACACGGCTACGTAAAGTAAAATAAAATAAGTGTTCTTTGAATTGATAATTAAAAAAAAAAAAAAACAAAATGTATTTATTCGTCTCAAAAAAAATAAAAAGTATTTATTTGTCTCTTATTTATACACAAGTACGCAAGGCGACACATCAAGCTATACAAAACCGACATAAGCTGGCCGCGCGATCAGCTTATGTTGGTTTTGTATAGCTTCATGTGTCGCCGTGTGTACATAATAAATATAGCGCGGTTTAATTTACCAGTTATCCTACAATAAAATATGGAAAAATATCGGTGATTAGAACAAAACATAAGTATCCTAATTTGTCCTAAAGAAGTAACGAGCGAGATCTATATTTAGTGAAGTAGCATAGTTTTTGTAAAAACAGCACCTAGATTGAAACAATGGCTGACATTATATTAAAATTAACACTATAGCTGCAAAGGCTGCATTGATTAGAATGCTATAAAATGCTAGCATATTGAGTACTAGACCAGAGACACAAGACAAAATAGTCCTTTGTATGAAATGACTGGTCCCTGCCCTTCTCTGACATGAGATGCCGCACCTCACACCGCATTGAAGGTGGTTTCAGTCCATACAAAAGTTTGACGCAGAATACGCGTAGACGGAATTAATAAAAGTAATATTATATATATGGAAAAATAGTTTAGAAAATCTGGTTGCCGCGTAACAAATAACATTTGCAATTTATAATATAATTACGAAGATATAAAGCTTTTAAAATTTTTTATGAAAAATTTCAAAGCTTCATATCTTCGTAATTATTTCATAAATTGCAAATGTTATTTGTCACGCGGTATCTTGATTTTCTAAACTATTTTTCCATATATACAAAGTTACTTATATTAATTTACTTATATTAATTGAAAACCACAAAAGCAGCGAAGATTCCTGTACATATGGCGTTCCACAAGGAAGCACACTTGGCCCGACGCTGTTCCTCGTAATAATGTTCGCAGATGACACTGTCCTGCTGTTTCACGGAAAAACATGGGAAGAGGTAGCCATCCTTTCTGAGAAAGGGATGTGTGTAGTGACTTCCTGGTTAGAGGATAGTCTACTATCATTAAACACCTCAAAGACGAAGTACCTATGCTTCAGTAAAACCTGTGCCAACAGTCCTAGCACAGAATTTCGCATTATCACCCATATGTTTCCTTGCAATCATAGGTCTTCTGACCTGCCTTTGCATTGTAACTGTCCGGTTTTGAACCGGTGCAGTACCATCAGGTACCTCGGTGTCATAATCGACGATAAATTAAAGTGGGATGCTCACATTGATGCAGTATCTAATAGGATCAGAAGACTAATCTACATCTTTAAAAACCTGCGGACAGTAGCTACTTTTAAATTACTTATTCAAACTTACAAAGCCCTGTGCGAATGCGTCATTAGTTACTGTATTTGCTCGTGGGGTGGCGCTGCCAAAAGGCATCTAATTACAGTCGAACGCGCGCAAAGAGTTATCCTTAAGGTTCTTTTGTATCTTCCTTTCCGCCACCCTACAAATCTTCTTTACACTAAAACTAGGGTTCTATCGGTACGTAAGCTATTTATATACCGAAGTGTCAGACGTTATCACAGATGCGAGGTACCACGCCTACCAAAAACGTTGAAACGAGTAGACCTTTGTCCGGTCCCCTTTTCGAGTAGTGAAGTCGCTAGAAGGCACTACGATTTTTTAGCCCCTAGACTGTACAATAAAATAAATAAAACTTATAAAGAAAAATCTCTAAATAATTACAACATGAAAAAGATAACTCTGTCATGGCTAGATGGTTTTGACTACAGTGGTACGGAAGTTTTGCTAACTGCCTATGCGTAGTACCTACTACATAGTTAACTACTTACAATAATAAGTGTATAACCCTACTAGAGATTCGCGTTCGTATTCTAAAAACCATATTGTTATGTTTTACGTGCAAATTTTTGTCAATGTGCGGATACACTACCTACTGTTAAAGTTATATATAATAGTTTTGACTAGATATCTCACACAATGTTCAAGCCTCCACTCACACACTCACATATTCACACACACCTAAAATGCACACTCACACATACACACGCACATCTATTCTGGCAAAGAATATATAATATATAGGTACTAACTCTGGCGCGCGTAAATAATAAAAGCAGGAATTCTCACTCTCACTATGACAAGCGGGACGCAACTACCTAGAAGTTTTATTACTGTTATTGATAAGATAGATTAAATACTAACAACTATTGTTATCTAGTACCTACCTGAGGAGGAATCTGGCTCCCAATGCACGGTTATCCAATATTGGGAGTCAGGGACCCAACCCTTTGATGTAAATGTATCACTGTTGTTCTCAAATAAAGTTTTTTTTTTTTTTTTTTAATAACGTCTACGCGTATTCTGCATCAAAGTTTTGTATAAAATTAACCCCTCTGCAACTTAAAGGGAGATTTTAGTGGCACAGACCAAGGGCATACTACAGCAGATTAATTAACAGTAATTCAGACAGCCGCACACAATATTATGTCATCTCATCATTATCATCAACCTATTAACATCCCACTGCAAGGCACAAGCCTAATGCCCACAATTGAGGGTGTAAGGGCGTTAGTCCACCCAGCGTGCAAGCGTATTGAAAGACTTCACTCACGATGTTTTCCTTCACCGTTTTAGATCAGTCGGTATTGCGTAAAGCTTCACGCGTAAAGAAAATCTTATTGGTAATAATGAAACATCTAGCAACTACAAATAAACGTCATTTAAATTTTAAATGATGTGGACATTTTAATATCATCCACGTTCCATTCATCTCTATTATTCACTTCAGTGTTCACTCACTCTTTTTATCTTATACATTGTGATAACATCTATTCTCTATTCGTAAAGAAATGCTTGATATATAATTTAAAGGGTCAAACTGATCGATAGGTTAAAATACCAATAGGTCAAATTGTTAACATGCTCATTGCGTCATATTTTGTTATGTAGAAAGGTAGAGGGAGCACATTTTATCGATTGTGTAAGTCTGTCTGTTTGTCTGTTACTTTTTTACCGCTAAACCGCTTAACCGATTTTGATTAAATTTGGTATACAGATATCTTGAACCCTGCCCGAGTAAGGATATTATCCTTTCTCAGGGTTCAAGCTATCTCTATACCAAATTTCAACCAAAACGATGTAGAGATAGCTTGAACGATAGTATCAATATTAACGTTAGTCCAAAACAATCTATATCTACCAATCGATATTATCCAATACGATTGATAGACCTTTCGATAGTGTGACTTTATACAGGGTGAAATTGATATCATTAGCATCCTTTTATACTAAGAGTCTACCCATCGAACTGAACATTTTTACAATGGAGCAAAGCGATCGGAGCAAAAAAAAAAATTGCTGTTGCATACATTTGAGTCGCGAACTCGCGCGTCGACCTTGCAGTTTAGTATGGAACAGCTGATTTTTTATTTGCTCCGATCGGTTTGCTCCCATAGACTCTTAGTTTAAAAGGATGCTAATGATATCAATTTCACCCTGTATATAAAAGAAAACGATAGAAAGTTCGGCATTTCGGCAACACTAACACACCGTGGTCAAGGCGATTGAACATGTTCGACATCGCAGGATGGAATGACATGTCAAGAGTTGGCCCGCAACACTGCATAAGAAATATACAACGTGTTAATGAATTAACGGAAAACTAGAAAGTAGTTGGTTTAGAATCGAGAACAGAATCGAATTATCATGGTTTCAACATACGTAATTTTTTTCAATATATTAAATAATTTGTTTGTAAAATTTTAAATTTTCTGGACCCGATGTCAACCCAACGCACGGGCACACTCTACTTACTACCATGCAAAACAAAATTCTGTAAATGTATCCATACGTTAGCGCTTTCATTCATTGCTGAAATGATAACAAATCATTTTTATCTCCAAACTTAAAATGCGATTAACTTTAAATTTTAACTATAAAAATTATGAAATTATTGTTTCAATCTAATTATTTTGTCGAAACTCTCGGGCCGCACCCTAATGCGCAGGCGCTTTTTAAAGACCTGTCAAATCGCCTGATAGACTCGACAGGACCCAAGGGCTAGCACTTTCCTCGCTCAACGGATCAGCATAGCCCTCTAGCTTAAAATTCTTTGGCATAGCCATGCAGCGAGGAAATGCGGCCAGCATTCTCTGCGTTCTGGGTCCCACAAGGGCCGAACCTGCACCACATCCTAGGTTAGTTTAGTTTAAAGTCATATTATTTTCTTATAAATCAGTTGGGGTGTATGAGGTTTTGCGCTTATTCATTAACACGTTGTATACCGCCATCCAGTCACTTCGTACTGCATCCACGGGAAGAAACAAAAGCTTTAAATGTATTACCTTTTCTAAATCAAAATATTTCATAGTCTTCACTTCGGCACACAATCCAAACTGCAAAACTTGTGCACTGCATATTGTCACACTATACAATATTGCTAAACCTAGAAATAACAGTTTTTGGTTCATTTTGCACCAACAATTCTTTATCTACAACTACTTTTACTTGCAGTCTGTTATTGAAGAGTTACAGATAAATAATCTTTTATCTTGAATTGTCTTCTTTTGTTGATTGATAAAAACTTATCAAGATTATAATATTTTTTACGAACTTAGGTATACGTTGGTAATAGTTGGTATCATAGAGATCTAGAGAGATGCCAACCAACGCCGAGTACGAAACCTAGTGTCGCATTACCACCAGTACCACGCGATAGAAAGTATTTTGTTAGCTTGAATGGCTCATTATCCATTGCGGTATCCGAACTCAACGTTCGAATAATCTTTAGTACTACGCAAGTATTGTAAACTATTTATACATAATATCTGCACTGGCTTTCAGCCTCATAATATATTGAATCATTACTTTCGCGAGCAATGTGTTCCGATTTTGCGCATATTGCTGCGACACTGGCCCCACCCCCTTTTCACATCTCCCTTTAGTTTTTGTGATCTGTGGTTGGTATCAATATGGGAAAAGCTGATATGATGAAGGTGAATGAGTAAAATTTAATGCGTTACATGTTTTAGGGAGTGGGTCAGATTATCAAACAGACAACTTTTAATGCAATAGGTAAAGATTTTCTGATGCCTATTTAGCTTTTCGGCCAATTCGGATTAGCAAATATGTATAATTTATTATTCAGAAAGATATATACTATCCGACATATCTTGAATGTGTTCTAAAAATAAGTGAAAGTAAGACAAGTGTTTCAAACATAGAGAAACACTTAAAGGAGTAGGTATTGTTTATTTCTCTATAGAACATTTTTCTGCCATCTTTTGCGAGGGGGCGTTGCAATGACAATAACAGTAAACGCCCGCGCCGTCGCGGGGGTGCGACTTTGACAGAGGGGAAAATATGGGAACACTCCTCTCGGGGTACGAGTTACGTGTTTCTCTATGGTTTCAAATCTCTGTTTCTGTAATTCGAAATACCTAGCCTTACAATTTTGTTGCTATTTAGAACGGAGTACACAGGGCGTAAGTGACAGCCTAGCAAATACTGAAACGGTGAACTCAGACCATCAAACAGTTTTTTTTCGTGTTTCCTGGTGTGGGCTCCATAGTGAAAATTGATAAGGTTGATGGTCTGAGTTCACCGTTTTAGTATTTGCTAGGCTGTTATTTACACCCTGTATACTCAGGCTTACATATAGGTTCAAAAGATATATTTTTTTAATTATTTATATATACAAGCTAGAGGCTTGTGCGTTAGCACTGCATTTCCTGCCAATGTCAGTGTCTATCCCAATCTCAGGGATTGTTTTTGGTCAAGAACAAGAAGAAATTGAGGATTGCGGAGCCTCGTGGCAGGCAAGAACGCGACGCGCGAAATCCACGCGAGACGAGTGCTCGGGTCAGAACCTGCAACGTGACTCCATAAGATAATTTTGGGCTTCAAAACAAGACTACCCATGACAGCAAAGCCAAAGATTAATAATAAGTCTCGCAGAGCCGGCTTCCTTGGCCAACGAATTACTTTGACTATTCAAAGGGGGAACGCTGCTAGCATGCTTGGGACCCTTGTGTCGTGGGGATGCACCCGACGACCGTTTTTATTATTTTTCAGTTCTTTTTATATCGGTATTATTATGTTGTTTGCATTTTTACTTTAAGGTGTACCAAAAATATTTGACTATCTTTAAATAAATAAGTATCTAGATCATTTAATTTAGGTATAAGGTACTAAATAACGTTGCTGCAGCTAGCTGCAACTGGGTGCAATTGTCACAAAAAGTGGTCGCAATCAATATGACGGAGATACGACAATAAACTCGTGTTTTGCCTACTTTTTACATACAAATTGATGACAAAAGAAGACCTTTAAATTGTAACATCACGAGGTGTCAATAAAAACTTTGTACTTTAAGTAGAGTGTACCTATTCGTTTATTATTTGAACAATTATTGTCTACTTTCTTCAAGGTCCTTGCAATAACCATTCGAGATGACACTTACGCTAGTAATATATAAGTCTATGCTTATTTATTTATTTATCAAGTTTAAAGGAATAAACTGGGCTGGATACCCAAATAACAATTGCATGGTCGAGTAGACGTTCTGGAAGTTATATAATTATAGTCGTATAAGTTCCGTAAGAATGTTCATTAGGGCCCATTTAATACGGCTTATCGCCCTAAAAGTGACGCGTAACAGTCGAATAAGGACCTATTTGTCGCACAGTCGGCATATAAACGTCGCCGATTCGTCTTTTCGCCCTGTTTGGGTGCACAATATGACATTTATATACCGTTATGGTCGTGTTGCCGTAATTAAGTTGTGATCGTAAACTTACCGTACGAAAACCGTCGTTTAAATGTGAAACGATTTCCTCCGCAGTAAAAACAAAACCAAGTTTACAAAACTGACCAGCCATTTTAATTTGTAATTTTTATCTAATAATATTAAACTATTCGAACAGAAACATGTAGGTAAGCGGCAGTCTATTGGGAAATTAAGTTTTTTGATTAATGTGAGGGATGTTTACAACTCATTTTCAATGCGGTTCCGAAATTCGTAAGTTTCAAGTAATTTTAATTGATATTTTAATCAGTGATTAGGTTAGCCATCACCATTTTTGGAAGAAAGATAGATAGCGCTTGAAGTGCATGATAAGTAATCTTTACATTCTTTTTATGCACTACTTCTTTTAATCGTTTTACACTTGTTTTGATCCCTTTTACGAATAATGAATGAACGTTCAAACACAAAATGGTGGAAGTTATAAACAAGGTTTGCAATACCGCTTACATGATTTTATGTCATATAGCAGTCGTATTGTGGTCCCTAATGACGTATACAGGTTACAGTTATACCAGCTACACGACTTTTACATAATGGTTACTATTACGACGCATACACGACCACCGTCCCGTTAATAGTACTATAAATGTAAATTACACGACTAAATTGACATAAAATCGACCTTTATGCGACAATTACGTTAACACAACTAAAAGTTATATAAGAACGACATATAGATGTCGCCGTGAACACCACTATATAACTGTCTCATAAAATACGTCGACAGAACGTCTATATGACATTATTATAAAACCAGACGTATAAAACACCCGTACACGACGAATAGTAACAAAAATTACCGTAATATACCTTTTATAGGACCGAATAGTCTTATAAATGGTTGACTATACGACCAAATTGTTAGTTGGGAGGTTTGTCCTTGGCACACCGAGCGGTGGGCATCAATTGTCACGCAACGCCACATGAGTCATGACTCATGAGGCAGTCGAGGTCGAGGCAGACCCCGGAAAAGTTGGCGGGATTAGTTGGATGCCTCGTCTTCTGCCATGAGTGGCAAATAGAGAGATGTGGAAGAGTTTAGGAGAGACTTGCTCTTATGCTGCATAAATAAAATAAATAAATATCTTGGACATTGTCACACAAATTATCTAGTCACATTTAAAGTACCTAGACTTGTATTGTGATGACTAGACAACGATATAGATTACATATATAGATACAAACATCCATGACTCGGGTACAAATATTCATATTCATCATTTAAATATTTGTCCCTTACGGGATTCGAACCCGCGACCCTCGGCACAGCAGGCAGGTTCACTACAGACTGTGCTACCGGGCCGTCTATTCCAATGCTCAGCAAAACAGTGGGACAAATCAGGTATCGAGATAGATTATATTAAAATTGTTTCCTCTTGATACTTAGGTCAAATTGTTATAGGGATATTTACCATTGAACTAAAATGCGGAAAAATGGTGAAGCTATAAGTTTTCATAATTTCTAGTAAGAATTCTCTTCAAAGCGAAAAATCTTTTGATATATTTACTATTATTGCAGGTGCTTTATTGGCGTTTCCTGTAGATTATGATAAGGAATGATTTACTTATCTTTCGGTTTAGAACGATAAGTGTCTATAAAAACCGACCAGGTGCGAGTCGGGCTCGCATACCGAGGGATCCGTACCATAATGAGCCTTTTTCTTTTGGTTTTCTAGGGGATCGATAGATGGCGCTACGGTCTGTGCGAATAAAAATTTTCAAAAAGTGTTTCTTTAAAATAATAAAGAGGGAAAAGATGATCAAAAAGATGCCAACGCATCTTTTGATGGAATATTTCATTATTTGCGAATCATTTTGATCGAAAATTTGAAACTGTTTACGTCTTGACATGATTTTGACAGGATCTCACGAACGTCTCTATGGAGCGATAGGCATGCCATCTGTCGAGTTTTCTAGGAACTAAAATAAAAAATAAAAAAGAAAAACGCTCATTCTCTTGCCCATTTCCCATTATTCCGCAATATGTCATCCTCTTCCATTCATCTATCTTAGCCGTCGTTTCAGCACTCACTCCTTTCTTACACATATCATCCTTCACACAAGCCATCCTTCTTTTGCTCGGCCTTTCTCTCCTACTACAGCCATCCACAGGGAGTCTGTTGCCTCATGGTAAACCAGTTGCTGTCAAGCTGGCCTAATTTGACAGTCGGTTAGATGTGCCCCCTAGTGGGGCAAAACAAGTCAAGTTTAACCACAGCCATCCAGATTAATAATTAACACTCGTCTCGTAACGTCGTAACATGACATTCGTGTCTCCGCATTACATGCCCATACCACGATAATCTATTACCCTGCAACTTACTCTAATATACTCATTATTAATCCTGTCCATTCTAGTTACACCACACATCCGTCTCAACATTAGCAACTCAGCTGCATGCAGTCGTTTCTCATTTCATCCGTCGTCTCAGGGTTCCGAAGTTAACAAGGAACCCTTATAGTTTCGCCATGTCTGTCCGTCTGTCTGTCTTTCTGTCCGCGGCTTAGCTCAGAGACGCTTTTTTTGCAAATTGTTTAGACTTTATTAGCCGTTAAACAGTAGTATAAAACAAAATGCCCCCTTCTAAGTCTGTATACAGGGTGACTGGTAATTCGACCTATTCCTTGAAAGGGGTTATACTAGAGTTCATTTGCAACAATTTTTCCCCAGTTAACTGGGGGTCGAAAATCGCTTGTTTTCGAGTTCTCTCATTTTTAAGAATTTTTTGAATATTTCCGTTTTTCGACCTAAAAATGACAATTGTGAAAAAAATACTCCACTCTCTGCACTCTGTAAGCATTTTTCTAGTAGCTGATGAATGAGCGACTACTTTAAACTAAAGTACATGTGAAAAATACCCAAAACCACCGAAATAAAAGGTTATAAACCGCAAGACAACAATTTTTTATTTGGATTTTGTTTCAATCCAAAGAGGATTACTCAAAAAAAATTTATGACACTTGGCGTACAAATTGCGGAAATAACTTCCTCAATTCCTAAGCTTTCCAAAAAGATGCAAAAGTTGTGTACTTTAGTTCAAGTTTGGAAAATAAACCTTATTAAACACGCAGATGTGAATTTTATTCAAAAAGTTATTGGTTTGGTGAAAATAAAAAAAAGAGTAAAATAATAATGTTTAGTACCTAATCATATGAAATTACAAATTTTGTTTTAAAGTTTTACATTTAAAAATCACAAGTCTTACTCAAATTGTCTTCCTCCGTTACGTATGCAAGCACGAAGCCTGCGACGTACTTCGCTTACTGTCACTCGAGTTGAAAGCGTGTCTTTAATTTGTTGGGCAGCTGCCAAAATCCTCTCTCTTAATTCTTCTTGAGAAGAGATAGGTGTACGATACACCAATGTCTTCATATGACCCCAAATGTAGAAGTCGCATGGGGTTAGATCGGGACTCCTAGCCGGCCAAGGGATCGGGCCGCCTCGACCAATCCATCTCAGTGGATAGTTCTCATCCATCCACTGTCGCAAGCCCCGGTAATAGTGGGCTGGGCAGCCATCATGTTGATACACCAAAGCTGTTCTTGTGGTAAGCGGCACATCCTCCAGCAGCGGACGTAACTCTTCTCTTAAAAAGTTTTCATAGGCGATGCCGGTTAGGCGTGCCGGCAGAAAGAATGGCCCGATTAAATTATTGTGCACGATTCCCATCCACACATTAAGTGAGAATCTGTGCTGGTGAGCTCCTTCGTTAGATTTTCTCGGATTCTGACCTTTAGGGGCCCAAAAATGCAGATTATGATAGTTTGTAATACCATCACGGTCGAAGTTCGATTCATCTGTCCACAAGATTGTTTTTAGATACTCAGGGTCTTCAATGTCTGCATTTATTAGAAATCTGCAGAAATCCATCCTTCTGACAGGATCTCCCTCCTCGATAGCTTGTACTGGCGTGTAATGGAATGGATACTGCCGTGCTGTGTGCTGAGTGAACCAGACTTTCCACTGAGACATACCAAGCTGCCTAGCCACAATTCTTGTTGAAGTAGTGCCGTCTGCTTGAAAACACTGCAAAATTTGCTCCTCTTCGATTGGATCACTAACGCTAGGTCTACCAGCGTCGGTTTGGCGACGTCGAACCGATCCCGTTTCTCGAATGCGCCGATATGTCGTACCAAACACGCTGACATCAGGTAAACGGCGGGTAGGAAAACGTCTTTGATAGTCTCTTCGAGCAGCAGCAGCGTCACCATCACAAAACCCGTAACAATACATGATATCCGCGTATTCTTCATTTTGGTAAGCAGCCATTTGAAAAGGAAGCTGTTTTAGCGCAGAATTTAAGTTAGTTAACAACGACACGTCCGAACTCCAAGATGGTTGAAACTAACTGATTACTTAATGAATTGAGCGAATGAGTGGGCCTCGATTGTGAACCTTAGTACAAACATTCCCGAATACTTACAAAAGAGAAACAATGTAAGCAATAAAATGAAAGAGACAAAAGCAAATCGGCATCTTGTAAGGTTCGCTTCTAGGAAATCCGCTACCTGCTCTGCCATTGTTAAAAATTTTTTTCAAACTCTTGTCAAAGTAGACAACATTTGCACCTTTTTGGAAAGTTTAGGAATTGAGGAAGTTATTTCCGTAATTTGTACGCCAAGTGTGATACATTTTTTTTAAGTAATCCTCTTTGGATTGAAACGAAATCCAAATAAAAAAATTTTGTCGTGCGGTTTATAACCTTTTATTTCAGTGGTTTCGGGTATTTTACACATGTATTTTAGTTTAATGTAGTCGCTCATCCATCAGCTATTAGAAAAATGCTTACTTAGTGCAGAGAGTGGAGTATTTTTTTCACAATTGTCAGTTTTAGGTGGAAAAATTGATTTTTTCAAAAAAATCTTAAAAATGAGATAACTCGAAAAAAAACGATTTTCGACCCCCAGTTAACTGGGGCAAAATTGTTGCAAATGAACTCTAGTATAACCCCTTTCAAGGAATAGGTCGAATTACCAGTCACCCTGTATTGTGACGTGCAACGACGGAACCCTAACCTGCGCGTGGCAAAACACGCACTTCGCCGGCTTTTTAGTTTTAGCCCAACACTCTGAACCGTACATAGCGACAGGTCTTATTATGGCCTTATATATTTTCCCCTTCAATTGCGGGGGATTCAGAAGTCAAAGATCATTCGATCCGTAGCAACATAATTTTTTTTAAATCTCCGCGTTCATTAGCGCGGGACCTGTGTCGGTCTCGCGCTACTTGGCCATTCTTCTTAGTCACTTGTTGTTTTAGTTCAGGGTATGCTCTATAATCACACCAAGTTTTACGCTTGTATGTATTTCCGTTTTTACGATAGAGCAAAAACAAAAACACTTTTCATGTATGGGGACCCTAATATTATATGTTAGAATATTCAAAATGACTACGCCCGCACAAATTATATACCAGATTTTAAGTCAGATCATAAGCTTTCAAACAAAAATCGGTTCAGTAGTTTTCGCGTGATGCTCGATCAAACAAACAAACAGACAGACAAAAAATCCAAAAATTGGTAATATGGAATCAGGGACACCTAAAAACCATATTGTAACTTTTTTTTGTTAATATCTTCAATGTACCTACACACTTCTGTTACAGTTATATAATAGTTAAGATAAGATTATTCAAATAAAGAATAACAAGGAGTGCAGTGGTTGAGTCACATTGTAATTTAAGATCCTATTCAACATCGTATTTCATATACTAAATTGAAAACCCCGGTTGACGCACAAAGGTCATATTATATCCTCACAGATATGCTCATGAAATTATTTTTATAAAATGGTGGGTAGCTCTCTGAAATAGACTGTATTTCATTAATAACTACGACTATATTACGGTACGACCAGGAAAATAATTCCGCTCGTCAATCTTCGTTTGCGCAGAGCATATGGATGCTTCGGCAGCGAAAAGGGCGCGAAAGCCAATAGCGGCAACGTGTCACATCCTGATTGGTCAATATAATTTCGCGCACTTTTAAAATTTGATAAGATGTTTGTTAATGTATTTGATAAATATTATTAAAAAAAAAAATCACCAAACTAAAACGCTAAGTACTTATTAGATTTAATTCTATCAATATTTTACTAATCGTAAACTATGTAATCAACATTTTACTATCTATTGCCATGACCTCGACTCAGTTTTCCAACATTTTCGTTATTTTAATTTAAATAAAAATAATTCTGTTACAGAGGCATTAATCATGCATTAAAAGAAGACTCGTACTTGACAGTTTTGTAAAACCAAAAATAATATTTAAATATTAAAAAAAAACACATAAATACATCCAGCCATATCTTTAACGCAATGTCGTTCGTCTACAGATTGTACTTCAGTGAGTGTGCCCAAGAGCTACATGAGCTCATTCCACCTTCCCCTTTCTACTATCGGACTTCCGTGTCGAAGTACGTGTGAATAGGCATCTTTTTGGTAAGCTCGCTACATCTTCGACCCCATCTTCGTCCTGAGGACTGGATTGAGGTGAAGAGCAAACCCATCCTTAAGGTGGTTAAAAGTTTGACGCAAAATACGCGTAGACGGTATTAATATAAGTAACTTTGTGTATATTGAGAAATAGTTTAGAAAATCTAGATGCCGCGTCACAAATAACATTTGCAATTTATAATATAATTACGAAGATATAAAGCTTTTAATTTGTATGAAAAATTTCATAGCTTTATATCTTTGTAATTATTTTATAAATTGCAAATGTTATTTGTGACGCGGCAACTAGATTTTCTAAACTTTTTTTCCATATATAAAATATTACTTTCATTAATTCCGTCTACGCGTATTGTGCGTCAAACTTTTGTATGGACTGAAACCACCTTAATAAAAAAAAATGTTATTATTAAAAAGTAACTGTACTTATGTATGCCAATATTGGCGAGAGGAGGAGAGGAGAGATGGCGTTATTATTGTTATCATGTTCTGCGGCCGTAGTATGATGCGCGCGATACGGTTATATCACGCCTTTTATCTCATTTGATCACAAGCAAATATAAAAAGATCTAAGGCGCGAAAGCGATATCGCACCACGGCCATTTGTATCAATTATGGTGGATGATCTCTGTTTCCATGTATAAATAAATAAATATAAATATCTTGGACATTGTCACACAAATAATCTAGTCACATTCAAAGTACCTGTATTATGATGACTAGACAACGATATAGAATACATATACAGGGTGTAAGTGACAGCCTAGCAAATACTGAAACGGTGAAGAACAGACCATCAAACTGAATAACTTTCACTATGGAGCCTAACTACAGTTTTGTATGGGACAGCTGATTTTTTTTCGCGTTTCCTGAGGTAGGCTCCATGGTGAAAGTTGTTCAGTTTGATGGTCTGAGTTCACCGTTTCAGTATTTGCTAGGCTGTCACTACACCCTGTATATGTAGATACAAACATCCATGACTCGGGTACAAATATTCATATTCATTTCCTACAAAAAACAGTCCTAAGCACCTCGACCCCCCCCCCCCCCCCCCCTCTCGGATCCCAGCAGGAAGATAAAAATGCCATACGATATGATGATGATCATATAAATATTTGTCCCTTACGGGATTAGAACCCGCGACCCTCGGCACAGCAGGCAGGTTCACTACAGACTGTGCTCCCGAGCTATCGCCATCGGTACAATTTACTCTCATTTTTGTACGAATAAACGAAAATGTCAAACAAAATTTTGTACAAACTGCTAATAAGTGAGGAATTGTAAAAATCGCGAAATTGTACCGTTGGCGATGCTTTCGCTGTCTCTCGGTGTATCTCTTCAATTAAATCATGATAAGTATAAGTTAAATTGGTAAATTGCAAGTACATAGCACCCTCTCAAGATTTTTTACTGTCTAAAAGGTAAACGCCAAACAAAACAATGTTCCACAAAACTTTTTAATGGCGGAACTTACGAGTAAGAATCATCAGCAAAAACAAAGTGGCCGTATAAATGAAGACACTTTTTACTATGCCCCCTCAGTTCGAACACTGCATCCTCAATCACGGCAGTTTGACCGTGATAGGCCAAGATGGTGCTCTATTCTCTAATATTCGTACTTTGTGTTTTAAATGTAGAATCTGTGGTTCAGAATACGACATGCCCTGTCGTCAGCCCGAGGGAATTGGATTTGAAAAACGTAAGATATATAAGAGATTTAGTTATTTAAATTAAGAAATGTGTATACATGTGTGTGTACCTAGATAGGTGGGTGTGTCCTAATCTATATCGGTGCCCGAGATGACGAAGGTGGATGATCATTTATAATAGGCAAATGCAGGATAACAAATGTCGTATTGAAATTGTTTTTGCGACATTTATGGTAACGTCGTTGGTATTAAGTATTAAATTACAATTACGTTTAGCTTATGTACCATTATTTCATTTCGGTCTTGAAATTTTAAAATTGCTCTACAGGATGTTTCAGAAGTAAAAATAAACATATAAAACTTTTAAGGGACCCTCCTTATAGGGGTACAGGAGTGGTGCGATTTTATTTTATCTTTCAGATTCAGTTTTTGTCACTTTCATGTAATAATTCGATGCTAAAATTATTTATTTGAATATATTTATACTTATTATTAAAAAGGGTCGGTCTCTATTATGGGACGCCACCTGCGTGAGCACGTTTGCACCATCCCACTTGCCGGGCACCATGAGGGTGGCTGGAGCAGCGGCTGAACCGCTGCTCAGAAAAAGCACACGAAATACCAAGATCTAGAAGGCTCATATCTGTTTGTATATTGTAAATAATAAAATTTATTAAAAACTGTGTAAAACAAATAATATAACTAGACTAAACTAAGAATGTACTATTTAAAAGACACAAAAAACAAATTCTTTCTTTGAACAGGTCACTTATTGGTTCTATAAAAATGGTTTTCAGAATTTTCAATGGTTTCTCAATAACTGAAATTAACATTAATAATCGTTTACTCTTGACCACAACAGTTAGACGGCAAATGGTTCCTGTCAGCGGTCGCCACCGATCTGCAGCTCCAAGGCGACTGCGCCATGGTCCTCTTCAGCCATAAGACCGACAATACAACAGACATTTCCATCAGCTGGGTCGACAACCGCACTATTAGCTACTACAACGGATCTGTAGCCTTGAGCTTTGATCCTAATAACAATGATACAGAAGATGGTGATGTGCTGGTTGTTACTTACACAGGTAAGTTGAGAGAGTGGTTGATTACTGTTGGTGAGAAGGCTATGTGAAAAAAATAGGATTCTTCAAAGCGTCATATATCATGAAGTACTAACAGTAGGGGTATGATTAGCGGATATGTGTAAATTGAATATAATTGAAGTTTTGATTAGAGCCAAAACACGATTAAGACACATTTTCTCGATAGAAAAACAAGCCAAAGTAGCCTCCATCTTTATCGATAAACGCTTGGAACTGCTAAACGGCGAATAATAGAAACACGAGACTTGATTGCAAAAAAAGAGATTGATATTTTACAAATTTTAGTTAGAGCAGAATTGAACTTACATAAAGTTTGTCGTTTCAGGCGCGCGCGCCGCCCCATCTCTTTCTCTCGCATCAGGCTGTAATATAAGCTATCACACGCCCATTTCACTTTAATTATTTTTCGACATAGGGCCTATGTTAAGTCTTGATTAAAAAAAAATAATAAAAAAAATATATGTATGTATATATGTATATAAATATGTTTCGCAAAGATCTCAATTTAAACTGGTCTTTTAGTTTGGTCAGTAGTTTCGATAAAATGGGTGGAATTATAACGAACCAATTTCCCGAAAAGGTTATGTGACTTTTAATCCGTTTTTGTTCGCCTTTGAATCCAGAATTTCAACCCTAACTAGCTGATCAGGTCAGGATGATGGATTCGCGCACTGTTCAGTGGTTGTCTACCGAACAGTGCGCGAATGGACAGTGCAAGCGATAGGGTTAATATAAATAACGTTAATTATTTCCACCATAAAATCATGAAGGAAAAAGTTAACGTTTATGATGAATGATGAAGAACAACTCAACTTAATAAAGAATATTTATCTTATCTTATCTTAATGATAAAGTTGAGTACCGATATTCCTAAATCGTAATAATGCTATTATAATCAAAATCTAAAATAAAATTAAAACTAACAATCTGAAAACCGTTTTATCTGTCAAAAAGCCCGCCCCGGGTCATACCGGATGCAAAGGTTCCCATGACGCTTCTCAAAATCAAAATCTTAACAAATATTTCCGAATCATTAATTATCTTTACGGTCCAACGTTCAAAAAATGTTTTCGTTACGATGTCGACTTGATAGAAAACTTGATCCCCTATCTTACTCTGTTACTCTAGTACTATTTTTCTGCCAGAGCTTTGCGTTAAACAGGTTCCAGAAAAAAACAAATCAGGAAAACGTTACTTCATGAGTTGGCACTGCAAAGCGAGAAACTTGAAAGTTTGTTTGTTTACTTGAAGCACCTAATCTTGAAAACTTCTCAACTGATTTGAATATTTCTTTCACTGCCCGAGAGAACTGTTTATGCCCGGTAAACTTTGATAGTAAAATGTTACAGAAAAAGTTTTAAACCGGTTAAATAAAGTATTGGAAAACTGATTCAACGGAGAACCACGCGCCACGCGTGGTGCATAGATGAAAGGTATTCCATTACCATTGACCATCCCGGGTACTAAGCACATCGTATTCATTAACTACACAGATAAATTGACCGTGGAATATTATTACTTACTGTAATTTTTTGTCGCCAACGTCGACTAGCTATCTGGGATACCAGTGATTAGAATAAAATAAAATAGAATATTAGTTATTTGATTTGAAACAGGTAAATATAAGAAGTATTCCTTCTGAACTAGAATTAGGATTTGGACTTGTGAATTCAAAGACATCTTTTTGAAACTCACCTTTGAACTTCACCATTGCACTCACGATTAGTATCATTTCCCTGGAAGGTTAAGCTTGTAATTTATTTTTGTCAAGCCATGTTACTAGGAAATCATAAGTGTCACGTAGCAGATGAATGTTTTTTTTATTGATTAATGTGTTTGCAGACCAAAAGACGGAGACCTACAGCTTTTTGGACGTCGATTACGAGCATTACGCTATAGTCTTCGCATGCTACAACAACGACGATGGAAACAGCAGTATATGTTAGTATACTATTTTAATGGTTCTTACGATTTTGACGGCCCGGTAGCACAGTCTATATTAAACCTTCCTGCTGTGCCGAGTGTCGCGGGTTCGAATCAAAGACAAATATTTATATTATGAATATGAATATTTGTATCCGAGTCATGGATGTTTGTATCTATACAGGGTGTCCCGTAAACCGACGTCATCCCGGCGGATGCTGATAGGTTAGGTCATGTCTAAGCAGAATATCAAAATTTGACTTTAGTAAAAATGTCTTAGTTTTCAAGATAATGACAGTTTTAACACAGATACTGCATAGAACATTTGTAGCCATGGAAATCAAAATAGTGACTAACGTCAAGAGTTTCACGAATTTCATAAAACTGTCCTTATTTCGAAAATTAAGAACCTATTCCTAAAGAAAAATGTTGACAGATTGATTGATGTATTGACTGATTTATTTATTTTTATTTTAGTATATTCTGGTTAGGCATGAACTAACCTATTAGTATCCACCGGGTTGACGTCGGTTTACGGGACACCCTGTATATGTATTCTATATCGTTGTCTTGTTATCATAATACAAGATCTGGTACTTTAAATGTGACTAGATAATTTATTATACACATATTAAAGCACTACATCAATAACCATTAACCTAAAATAAAAAAAAATAAAAAAAAACAAAACTAATACTACTTACAAATAAAAAATGTCCTCGAAATTTCCGCCGCTTTGTGGCAAGGTGCCCAGGAGGCTGGCAGCGTTACTAGATAATTTGTCTGACAATGTCCAAGATATTTATTTATTTATTTGATTTAAAATGAAAGAAAAGGTTTTGTTTGTAGCTAGTAAATTATCAAGGTAGAAGAAAGGCTACTTACGAATCGGAGGTTCACTACGTCACTTCTTCTTGATTACAGATTACAAAAATGTATTCAATAAGAACAAACCACTTTTTGAGGGTGCAATACAGCAAGATTTGTCCTTTCCGTGAAAATCATCGTACGGTAGATGGGAATAAGTTAGGTCTAAATTAGAATGTGCTTTTCAAATCGGGAACTATAGATAGAATTAATTACTTAGTTATACCAAAAAAGATAAAGAAATGCAATCTTTCACTAATCAGGTAATTACTCAGGGAACTCCACTTAAAAAAAATCATGCGTACCTACTGTTCTTACACATCGGCAGCCACTGTAGCAGCAAAGGATGAACAAGAAAGTAGAAATTCTAAAAACTATAAAAACCAATATATCGGTCATATTATGGGAAGTGATAAATACCAACTTCTCCAGATTATTCTGCAGGGGAAAGGGAAGACGAATGCCTGGTAAAAGAAGGACGACCTGGAGTGCGATTTTTGAATCTCATTCGCTGAGCTCAGCAGTTGAAAATGCTGATTTGACATTCAAAAATCATACTCCAGGAGTGCGATTTTTTAAAGTCAAATCAGCAGTAGAAAGATGCGTATCTCCATACATTTTCAACTGCTGAGTTCAACGTATGAGATTCAAAAATCGCATTCCTGGCTTAAAATCCTATGTAAATGGTTTGCTATGAACACCACCTCAATGTTCAGGCCTGCAGTCTCCAGGGTCCCTAATGATAGCCAACCTCCGGTAGGAGATGGCACCACAAGAAGAAGAAGTCACTTTAGTCGAAATCGGCTACGATAAATGATTATATTGTCATATTTAAGTACAATACTTATATCTTTAAGTAAATACTTACAACAAGTAGACAAAAGTAATTTACTGGTTGATTGGAGGTCAAACGCGTTGAAACGGTAAACTGCTAATTAATTTGTCCATTGATTTGTTTGTTACTTGCGATTTTACTAGACGTTTTACACATGAATGAATTATATATTTCCTTTTTTACTTCAGCTACTTCTTTCTTATACTTACTTATTAAAAAATTATCTGAATAGGACAGTGACCTGTTTTTTTATTCAGTGTTTTTGTGGGTTTAATGCTAGCCAGCTATTAAAAAACTTATAAGGGCTTGAAAACTTTCAGTCAGTCGCGATCTCTGCCCACTCCTTTTCCTCCTAGCGCCTACAGACGCCACCGGCACATAGCTGGCCGGTTCTCACCGATCCCCACTATCCAATCGTAGTTCGCGTAGTCCCAGCAACGCCCACTGCCGAGGTCCGTACCCCTTAGGGGTGCCCCTTGGGTAGGTTGCTTAAGCTCATGCATTGGTTCGGTAGACCTACCAGGGCGCTTCGCCGTCACTGGTGTGGTCCCCCCATAGTCCGCAGTAATAAGCAGTCGATGCTCTCCCTGAGTAAAGCTGTATTGATCAATTCGAAAAAAAAAAACATGATTAATTGATCTTCTACCATGGCAGAGGGGAAATGCTACCGCAAGGCTAGTCCTTATAATAAACAGTCAAAGCTTGAAAATAAAGCCGAAAATTTTGTGACTTGTGTATACAATATTTTCAATTAGATACCATTTATTAGATACATAAATTGCTATTTGCAATAGTGAACTGGTTGTTTTTTTTTTAATTTAGCTAGATGTAAAAAAAAAAAATTTAAATACATTTTTGTTGTGAAATGAAATTGTTAACAATTGACAGGTTTTATGATCTCATGAAACATAATTATTTGTTTATTTTAAAAATGTCATCGCGGACCAACTATCTCTACAATTCATACATATGAATCAGATATGTCTTGCTCTACATGACATGAAGAATGGCGCTATAGCTTACCACAGTCCCTTTTGAATCTGATTCATTATTTGAAAGGTCAATAAATGATGTCAATCGACCATAAGGTGATCTGACTGTTGACCTTTTGTCCTATATTTTGCATTATTAGGCGGTACACTCAGCAGCAATAAGTTGTTTTGTTTTACGACGTTGTACTAAAGTGTATATAACTTATTGCTGTTGATTGTACCTACAGGAATTACAATTATTATGATAAGGGTCATTTGTGTGGTTCTCGGTTAAGAATAGACCGTTAGATCCCCTAAGTGTATAAAACGATGTAGCCCAGTCATTTTACGGTTGTGCCGGGACTAATTAGTAATTGATATTTTTTTCGGTATAGTAGGTATTTAAAAGAGCCAATTTGAGCTTAGAAATGTATCAAATAAAAAAAATCCCATCAGCAACAGTTCCAAATTTAAAATTTAGCTATTAACTTGTTATAAAAAAACATGATGGTAATTTTATTTTGCACATATTTAAGGCATTACCATAATATACATACTTTAAACATGGTGTAAAATATTTTAATCTACTTAGAAGGTTTCGAAAAATACATTCGTATTTTGTAATAAAAACCTATTTTTTAAATGCCTATTTTATTGCTCAAAAATTGCTAAAAATGAGTGCATTGGTATTAATATTATTAATTTAAAAGCCTTCTGGGACTTACAATTTTGATTTCTATGTTGCATAGCGAACTTTTTTTAAAACAGTTTTATGATAGTCTTTTTGTTACTAAATGGTACCGATTACAGTTTAAAAGTCCAATTGATAATTACTTCCCACCTCTTCTAACAAAACTCCGTAAAATGACTGGACTAATGCAGAGAAAGGGTTTTGTAGACGAAAAGCTATACTCCTTCCTGATAGGTGATGAGTGCGAGTGTCCAATCCCGAGGCACTGGACTACGATTCTGGTGGGGTGATCTCGCTCACACGAGATAACTATATGATCACAATTAAATAAATAATAATAATAATAAATATCTTTGACATTGTCACACAAATTATCTAGTCACATTTAAAGTACCTCGACTTGTATTATGATGACTAGACAACGATATACAATACATATATAGATACAAACATCCATGACTCGGGTACAAATATTCATCATATAAATATTTGTCCCTTACGGGATTCGAACCCGCGACTCTCGGCACAGCAAGCAGGTTCACTACAGACTGTGCTACCGGGCCGTCGAATTCAACTCGTAATTCGGTTCCGAACAATTCAAATCGTAATTCCGTTCGGAATAATTCCGCATGTATGTGGTAGGCCTTAAACTTAGTTTTCCTTCGCAAGGAAGCCAAAACTGCAAGTATTACCTAAAATTGATTGCTAATACTTCACAGACGAAATCTGGGAGCTAACCAGGGCGCCCCACGCGAAGCCAAAGCACGTGTCCAAGATAGCCAACACGTTGACGACTTATAGCCTTCAAAAGACGTCGTTATTGAACTTCAGTAACACTGAGGAGTCTTGTAGGGTTAACGCTGGGAGTTTTGTTAACCCTTCATCTTTGATATTGACGTCAGCTGCCGCTTTAGCTGTGTTTAGGAGGATGTATTAGAATTGGTTTAGAACACAGAACATTATAAGAGGGGTTAGAAGTGCAAAGTAGGCGTGGAAAATGACGCCACAGGTTATGTAATGATTTGCATAATATCATAAGGCGCGCGGTGTGGTGCAAGCGAGAGGGCACGAGTAATTGTAGCAGCGTGAGCGGTAAGACAAGTGGCGACGGTCGTCTCCGAAGAGTCCGAAGCAAAAATGCTACTTTGCATTTCTAACCCCTCTTATAATGTTCTGTGGTTTAGAACAAGTTTAAAAAGATTTTCGTTAGGGGTTGATCGTTAACGTTATGGCAAACGAAAAATTGTCCTGGGAAAGAGCTGAGCATTGGCACTAGAATATACTGTATCACGAAAAAGTTGTATAAGGTATTAGGGTGGACAGTTGCATTACTTTAATGGGTGATTGTACTCATAATACTGAACAACTTTCCCAAAGGAACAAAAGGATACTCAAAAAATATACACAAATATACATTTCATACAAACGTTCGATCAGCTGATTGCATTTAGAATGGAAAGTATACATTTATCTATCTATATACAATTTTAAAACTGTAACAGGAAGTTTGTCTGCACATTGAAGATATTAACAAAAAAAAAGTTACGATATGGTTTTTAGGTGTCCCTGATTCCATTTCACCAATTTTTGGATTTTTTGTCTGTCTGTTTGTTTGTTTGTTTGTTTGAACGAGTATCACGCAAAAACTACTGAACCGATTTTGATGAAACTTTTTTTGTTTGATAGCTTATGATCTGACTTAAAATTTGGTATATAATTTGTGCGGACGAAGTCGCGGGTTGACGCTCGTACTATTATAAAACTGTAACAGGAAGTTTGTCTGTACATTGAAGATATTAACAAAAAAAAAGTTACAATATGGTTTTTAGGTGTCCCTGATTCCATTTCACCAATTTTTGGATTTTTTGTCTGTCTGTTTGTTTGTGTGTTTGTTTGTTTGTTTGAACGAGTATCACGCAAAAACTACTGAACCGATTTTGATGAAAATTTTTTTGTTTGATATTTTATGATCTGACTTAAAATCTGGTATATAATTTGTGCGGACGAAGTCGCGGGTTAACGCTCGTGTTTTATAATTTGGTATAGGTTTCTTATGGAAAGTTGTTGAGTATTATGGGTACAACCACAGAACATTATAAGACGGGTTAGAAGTGCAAAGTAGACGTGGAACGTGTCACCACAGGCTATGCAATGATTTGCATAACACCATAAGGCGCACGGCGTGGTGCGAGCGAAAGGGCATGAGTAATTGTAGCAGCATGAGCGGGAAGACAAGAGGCGACAGCCGTCTCCGGAGCAAAAGCGCTACTTGGCATAACCCCTCTTATAATGTTCTGTGGGTACAATCAACCCTAAAAGTAATGCAACATGGTGTTCTAGAATTCATTGACTATTTGTTGAACTTTGTGAAAGTGTACCTAATTAAGTATTACGTTGAGAAAAATATTTAGTAGGTACCTATTTATTTATGTTAATTATAGCTAAATATAAACTATTAGTTGAGTACCTACCTACTTTACGAAATCCCTAAAATATTGTTAATAAAAATTAATACTGGATAACATTGTTATGTTAATATAAAATAAGAAATTCAGATAGAAAAATAAAAAATAACCATTTATCCATCTATAAAACCAAACAATTATTACGGGTTGTACTAGTATTTTTATTCTGTGCAATTATGCTAGCTTCTTGCGTCAACTCAAAGAAAATGGAAGCACTACCGTTTTACGTCAACACTTATTTCAACCTAAAGATGATAACTGATGATAATAAATTTCTTGATTCAACAAAAACTGCCGTAACAAGAATTTTTTAGTTGTTTCTTGACTTGAGGTATAATAAAAAGAGATTGTATTCCATTCTGATAAAATACTGTCCGAAATTGATGCCGTAAGTAATAAAAAGAAAAAACATTCTTTTTTTTTAATCTAATGGCATATAATGCGAAATTATTTTCATACTTTCCAGCCAGTATCTTCATAGATTCTTAATCAAACTTCTTCATCTTTCATCTTTTTTTGGTTTCTAAACTCAAACTCTTTATTTACGTGGAATTTATAAAAAAATATTAAAAACCAATTAAGTTTAGTATTCCCTTATCTTATCACATGGCATCGTGAAAACTCTATTTTATATATCTACAGCGACCTCTTACGGTTTCGGGTAAAATAAATTGTCCATGCACTATTATATAATCTTCTGTTTGATAAGCCGTCTTCAGGCTCTTGAGTTACGTGTCAAGCTGTACACAAAATGTTCAGCTGTTTCTAGCTAGATGGCGTGTTAAAGAGATTTTCTTTTTGTTGCTGCAACTTCACTGACATGCTATGGCAACTTTGAAAAATATTGGAACTGATATTTAGATGTGTCATTAGCATCACAGTATTACTATTAATATATTAGGCTTCTAGCATGCCGCCTTTGAGGAAATGAGCAGGATAGAGATGTGCCCCTGTCTCCTATTTGCTGCAGTAGCTTTAGCAAACAATAAATTACATGACGTCCTGTTGGTGTTGCCTGTTTTGTGAACTTTTGTATGTAAACTGTTAATTATGATTGTATGTGTTACTTATGCCAATAAAATGTTTATCTATTCTGTCTTTGTTACTTATCGCATGCCAAGATATGCGCGCATGACTTTTTTCTACCGTCGCGCCTTTCGTAGCGCGATTATGGTCCGCCACATACATCCGGAATAAACCTAATTCGGAATTAAATTCCGTATGGAGTGTTGCCGCTTTCAGAGACTTTTCACTAGATCTAGTGATTTTTTGATGTCTTAGGTGGAATATTTTAAAGTGATTTTTGAGCGTAGGCGTTGATAGAACGATACCGTATCGTGACAGTGCAGTTGCGACGTCGTTGCGGCATAGTTGCGAAATTGCCTACGCTCAAAAACGCTTGTGTGATTATTATCACACAAGCGGTTTTTGAACTATTGTTCATGCCATTTTGTATGCAATGTTAAAACTATCGATAGTCTTTTGATATAGTTGCATTAATATTGGAATACAATTTACAATCCATGATCGCAACATTCGTCATGACCTCATCACATGATAGTAATTATCATGTATAGAAATTGTTTGTTTTGTTTTTGGAAAGACCTAAAAATGCAATTAATGTCATTTATTTGGCGTTTCATACATTTTTATTTTAGGCATTTTTTAAACAGCACTCTAGTGTTTTTTGCAACCATAGTTGACAACACTGAATCCTGAATCAGGATTCCGGATCGGAATTCCGTCTGTGTGTGGCGGACCTGTGAAGCTTTGCCTCTGTAGTTTATTTACTCATGTGGTACAACCAAGAAAAGTTTACCCTACTCAAAAATACCCATATCCATAAGAAGTAGCTATATAAGTGTCGAAAACTAGACTCAATCGAAGCGGTTCCTTATTAAGATTACATAGAAACTGTTTGCAATTTAGGTTTACTGCATCCAGGGAACTTTTCCAAGAGTTTAGATCCTCGTTGACTTTTATGGGGGTTTTTACACAACCACCAACGGTTCTGCTATTGGTAAGATTCTACCAACTTACATATTATACACTACATTAATTCAGTGTTAATCTCTATAGCTTTACACGTAAGGTTGATTTTGATCTGGCGTTGGTTTGGGAGGAAGTAAAGGTTATGTTGGCGGTTGACTGGACGAGTAGATTACGGTAATGCTTGTAGGTGAAATAGTGAAGTGTAACAGTTAATTCTGTGAAAGAAGACTCGTGAAATGACCCTTGATGTCTACGTGGTAAGATTGAAGATTGCTTGATGTGCGTATCGTCTTAACTGGAAGTAACTACGAAGGTTTTCTCTTGTACTTTTGCAAGTTTTGGGTTCACGTGGTGATGGGTCGGTCGTTTTAGTTTGTTCCGACCACATTTTATTTACATACATAAAACACATATAATGTATGTTTGAATTTATATGACATCCTACGAAAGCATACAAACGAAATTATATCCTATTTCGATTAAAGTCAATGAAATTTTTAAACACGATCTAAAAAAAAAATTATTTGCTGCCTTTCTGCCTTATGACATCACAGTCAATCTAAACTCTGTGTTTGTGGTTTGTCAGATTATTCATTAAAATGCATATACAGAATGTTAGGGTAAACAGTTGCATTAGTTTAAAGGGTGATTGTACCCATGATACTGAACAACTTTCTCTAAGAAACCTATAGGCATTTCGCAAAAAAAAAATTTAGACTACCCATACTAAAAGCAATCAGCTGATCGAACGTTTGTATGATAAGATAAGTCGTTTTTTTTTGCGAATTTCCTATGGGTTTCTTAGGAAAAGTTGTTCAGTATCATGGGTACAATTACTCTTAAAAGTATTGCAACGTATAGTGTCAATGCTAGGAATAATTTAAGATTTGTATGGAAATCTTTGAGCCTCTCTCTGTTACTTAACTTGTTAACGACAATACAGATATTATTAGTTTATAGATCTTGTGTAAAAATTGTATTTAATTAAAAATTAAATTATTAAACTGAGCTTGTATATAATTAATTGAATCAGGCGTTACTTTGCGGAAATCCATGACTAATATGTAGATGACACGATTGTATCAAGACCTCCGCTTCTAAGTACCTAGTAGACAAAGTTGTATTACGTTATGCAACACAACCTGCTCACCAAATAATTTCTACGGTTTCGGTGTCGGACGCTCGGCGGAGTAACAACTCTGTTTCGAACGTTCGTCGGTCTAACTCCTGAGGATGCTCCTTGGTGGAGCGACACACGTGTAGAGTAGAAATTATTTGGTGAGCAGGTTGTGTTGCATAACGTAATACAACTTTGTCTACTAGGTACTTAGAAGCGGAGGTCTTGATACAATCGTGTCATCTACATATGAGTTTGTATACTTGTAGTAAAAATGTCGACTATTCATTTTGGTAGACCTTGCTTAAAAATTCTATACAAAACAGATTTTTATCACAGTTCCCTGAATTCTGACTAGAAAATACTAACCTAACTAAAATCGCTATACCCTGTATGTTAAACGTACAAACAAATAATTCAGACTGAAGTCAGAATCTATACTATTATAAAACTGTAACAGGAAGTTTGTCTGTACATTGAAGATATTAACAAAAAATAAGTTACGATATGGTTTTTAGGTATCCCTGATTCCATATAACCAATTTTTAGATTTTTTGTCTGTCTGTTTGTTTGTGTGTTTGTTTGTTTGTTTGTTTGTTTAAACGAGTATCACGCAAAAACTACTGAACCGATTTTGATGAAACTGTTTTGTTTGATAGCTTATGATCTGACTTAAAATCTGGTATATAATTTGTGCGGACGAAGTCGCGGGATAACGCTCGTCTTTGATAAAACTGCTTGACAATCGACAACATAATCGGTTTGGCTCAAAACTGCTCAAAACATTTTTGTACCAAACTGTATCGAAAAATCATGCATATAAATGGGGTTCTAGCGAAACAGTTTTAAAAATGCACTATGTTTCAGCTGAAAAATTCCTGGTATTGATGGGATTTCAGTCAAAAGTTCTAACTATGTTAACTATATTTTAACTATAGTTCGGCCGTTCCATTGTGACTGTATTTAAAATTCTAGTTGCCCGCTCTAAAGATTATGGATATAAAATGTACAGAGTTCTGGAAATTCCATAATGTTTGGTAAGTGTTGCCAACTGTACGAATTTAAATCGTATTTTTATGACTTTTTGACCCTGATACGATGTACGATCTCATATTGGAAATCGTACGCAAAACATACGATCTTTTGAAATCTTAGAATCTCCATAACAATCAATAATTTTCCATTAAGTTGCTATGATTTTTACCTCATTTTTGTACAGACTCTCTTCAGATAAACGTTATGTACTATACTCCTAGCGTCATGACACGAATTCTTTTATTTTAACTTACGTGTTTCTTTTGAAAATTATATTAAACATATTTCATTGTTGGGTAGATACAGTTCTTTGTTGTTTGGTTTGTGTTGTTCAGTTTTTAATTGTTCATTGTTGGGATTAGTTGCTTGATATTAAAAAATTAAAGTACCTAACTAACTTTTGGTACCTTCATGGGTTTATGCTGAAAAAATGTTATCTTTAATCATACTTTTTGTATACATTTCGTTGTGTACGAATTTTTCACAAGAATTTCCGGAAAAATACGATCTATTCAGGCCTATGGTACGATCCCCCCATCAAAAAAATGTTGGCAACACTATACAAGAGGTTGAGTGAGCGTAGCTTAGATTTTAATTAGTGAATGTGACGTAGCTGATATTTCCTGTATTAATAAGCTCGCGCAATTTAATGCTCATTCTGATGAAAAGTGATGTTGGGACGGACATTAAAAATATAATTAAACCAAAAATAATAGGTCTAATTTATTTTGATATTTTATTTATATTCAAATTAAAATAAGGAGGTAAATACCTACTTTAAAAAAGTACAACAATGAAAGGGTTACTTATCAAAAAAGGGTTAGTTTACCATCCTTGTTCAAATACCTACGCTTCCATCACACCGTGACACTCGCTACACCGCTGTGGTGAAGAACAAACAAACGTATTCAAATGATACGAACGGAAAATAATTTGAACCATAAATCTGCGAACAGTGGTGCAATGGCGCCAACAACATCATGCCATCAGCCGTTGATAGGTTGCAAAGAAAGACAACGCAACACAATACAATAATTTCAGCATTTCAATGTTTCGTTCGGTAACATGCCGACAACAACTAGTTTTCTTAGATTAGAGCCAAAAACAATTGCTACAATGAACACATTTTTCGCTTTCCATTAACTGATACAAGGAGCTCATCTATACTAATATTATAAAAAGTTTAAACTTAATTGTATGTAGGGGTAATCTTTGGGCCTACTATACCGATTGTAAAAATCCTTTCACTATCAGAAAGCTTCGATATTCCTGAGCAATCACAAATAAAATTGTCAAAACGAAATAGATAGACCTGACGATCGAAGCTGAGAAAAAACACTCAAGAACATTGTATAGCACTAGTACCAAACCAACTTAACAAAGCTTAATAGAATTAAAAGGTAACATGTAGTGTACGTAGCGCGGGTCGTTCTTTACGATATGATAAGGGTAATCCCCTACGGAGTTTTAACATCGATGCGTACGTCAAACTTGTTTGAAATATTGAGGTCAATATCGTATCGGCGTTTTTTTAGTAGGTACGCGTCGCAGCTTGAGAAAAAAGATTATTTTTCCCTGGTTTTTCCATAAGTAATTTAAAATATTCGGTTCAAATAAATGGCTTTAATATTACAGGTGGTTAGGGTACTTGAGTTCATGTACAATTAATGTTCATTTATCACAGTTTCATTACTTTAAAGGTCACCAGGTTTACAAAAACTTGTTTTTATGGATTGTATTCGACTTAAATTATTATGTTGTGGTTTAAAGGTTAATTATGCTTTTCCTTACACCCTGTATACCACTGCCTACCCTTTAGGGAGAGTTAGTCCACCACGGCTGCCCAATGCAAATTGGTAGACTTCACATAGGTACGCCTCAGAATTTCTTCTTCAGCATATGCAGGATTCCTCACGATCTCTTTCTTCACCGTTTAAGAGCAGACAGTATTATGTATGTACATCAGTTAGAAAAAGTCATTACCCTCGCATGACTAAGTCTCGAATCTCATTTTTGTCCGTTTCTCAGAATAAGCGTTTTTCAGATTAAAAACATGAACCGTCGGTCGACTATTATTTCGCAGACTTTCTGGAAATAAATTTAGAATTAATACCTGCTTACTTAATTGCATCTTAATATTTATTTTCAAATCAAAATCAAATCAAATCAAATATACTTTATTTTACACCAAAACATAAACAGTAAAATACAGAAATAAAATACAAGAGGCACAAAATAAGGCGGTATTTTCATTTTTCTTCTGGCTATTATTTAATGCTAGGATAAATAGTGTACAATGTTTCTGCAAAAATGAATTTTATATCGAAATCTTTAGAACTAGTCTTCATACAGACTCGTGATCGTGAGTCAGTGGAAAACATAGAGAACGATGCGAACGTCTGGAAGTCAGCGGTGGTCCTGATACTAACGTAAATCGTTATGCGATCGATATGACACATCCAGCATGCAGCAGCATTTATGTCCACGTAAAACGTCATACATTTAAATTAAAAAGTTGTCCGTTGACTCTCCGAAATTCATAATGAACATTGTGAAAGCCTGCTTCCATATGAAAGTGAGTTAATATTCAACGCTCTCGCGCAGTAGATCCGAACAATGCCGTTTTACTGTTGTCTATATTAAAACTACAATACATGGATGCATAAACTCATAAAGTCATGATCTTGTTTATATTCGGGTCAAAAATTGCTACAATTAATTTGGTGTTGTAGCAAGGTTGAGAAAGACTTGTAGATGTAGCGTGGTTACGGTCCGATAGCTCAGTTCGGGTTCGAATCCCGCAAGGGCAAAAAAATTTTGTATGATGATTGATGTATTATATATCAATATTTCAACATGTAGATAGTGTCGTGACGTAATTTTGTTGAATATACCACGGGGTGTCGTCGCGTCGGAGATGATGCGGCCAAAAACTCTACAACATAAACCAAAATATACAAAGTAACGTACAACACATAAATAATATTGGATAACATTTGGAATAAATACTAATGAATTTGATATCATCAGCCTCCTTTTAAACTAAGAGCCTACCCACAAAACTGAACAACTTTTACAATGGGAGCAAACCTGATATTGCAAAAAAAAATCTGATGTCTCATACATGTTTGAGTCGATTAGGCGTTACAGTTTGCTTTTTTTGCGATTTCAATTTTGCTCCCATACTAAAAGTTGCTCAGTTTGATGGGATGGGTGGCTCTTATTTTAAAATTATGCTAATGATATCAATTTCACCCTGTATAAGCACAGATTACTAAATCTCTACTTTATAAGTACGTAAAGCTACCGGACTAACAGTCTTTTCATACATGTTTCATACTATATAGATAAACAACAACAAAAGCTAGCTATAAACCTACAGTTCGATACATCAAACACGTTCGGTCGAGAATTACTCCATAGGGAAAGCGGACACGGTGGTACATTGTAAGGAAAATTAAATTTGGCAATCGATTGAAGCGATCGTTGGTCACGTGAATTAATGTTGTGTGCACTCATGTAGGTATTAACTCCTACACTGTATAAGTATAACATTGATTGGACCTTGACGACATTATGTGGCCTAATTTGTAGAGCTGCGCATTTTTTTGCCCGATAAAAAAACAATGCGGGATTTTGTGCGCCAGTTTGATGGGTAGACTCTTAGTTTAAAAGGATGCTAATGATATCAATTTCACCCTGTATCTGAGTCCGAAGGGAGATAATAATGGCTTGAAGTAAACGTAAACGTACTGTTCGGACTAAGTTTAGAGATATACATGCAAGTTATAACAAGTTTTGTTTATTACTTTATTCTTAACTAAAATATTCAAGTTTGGTTAAAAGCCGCGTCAAAAAATAGGCGATAAAACAAAAGGTGCCATTTTTAGGCATTGGCTTTAATGCAGAATGACATACGAGGTGGTTTTCCTTATTCGATTCGACTTACGCTCACTCTTTGATGTCAAAAATGACATAAACGTAGTTACTTGCCTTGAGGAATTTCCTCAAGAAGGAAGCGTGGAGGAAAGAAACGTCAAACTCAAGGTAAGAGTAGCTCGCATCTCCTCGATATACGTAAACGTCGCTGAGGCATATATTTACGTAAAATTATTTTATGTATTTGTTTTTTTTTTTGCTAAAAAACACCTGCAAAATACCTTGAGTAGATACGTGCAATGTACAGCCGATCCAGCACATGCGTCCGATCATCTGCTGGTACCACCGATAAATTCAATGTGGCTGTAGGTTTGCACCAAGGGTCTGCTTTAAGCCCTTACCTCTTCCTGTTGATTATGGATGCTTTAACATCGGACATACAGGAAGAGGCACCCTGGTGCATGCTGTTTGCCGACGACATTGTTCTTGTCGGTGAAGATGGACTCGAGGTCCAGAGCAGATTGGCACAATGGCAGCAAAAACTGGAGAGTGTTGGCATGAAAATGAGCGGAACTAAAACGGAACGTTTGTTCTGCGATTTCGGCGGTCTCTCCAGTTGAAATGAAATGAATGAAATGAATGAAATGAATGAAATGAATGAAATGAATGAAATGAATGAAATGAATGAAATGAATGAAATGAATGAAATGAATGAAATGAATGAAATGAATGAAATGAATGAAATGAATGAAATGAATGAAATGAATGAAATGAATGAAATGAATGAAATGAATGAAATGAATGAAATGAATGAAATGAATGAAATGAATGAAATGAATGAAATGAATGAAATGAATGAAATGAATGAAATGAATGAAATGAATGAAATGAATGAAATGAATGAAATGAATGAAATGAATGAAATGAATGAAATGAATGAAATGAATGAAATGAATGAAATGAATGAAATGAATGAAATGAATGAAATGAATGAAATGAATGAAATGAATGAAATGAATGAATGAAATGATAGAATGAAATGAATGTTCTTTTTAAGGCCTGCCTTCCTTTACTTTGCATTTACTTTTATTTACACCAAACAAAAAATACATTGCACAGGATACAAACACTGGTTATGGTACAAATAAGGCGGTCTTATCACTAAAAAGCGATTTCTTCCAGACAACCTTATTTTATGGTGGTTTATGAGTGTTTTTGTTGTATTCGATATTTTTTAAAGTAGTAGTTATTTGATTTTTATTTAGTTTGAATTGGTAATAAAATCACATAGCAGTTACACCTAGTTTTTTAATTCGTAGATTGTATTTGGGATCATCATCATCATCAGCCCGTATTTACCTATTGCAGGGCATAAGCCTCCTCCCCATTTTGCCATCCATTTTGGTCTTCGGCCTTGGAGAGTTTTACATTATTAGGGATTAGTAAAAAAAAATAGAGATTACCAGTAGGCCTCGCATGCCACCCCCGAGAAAACGATAAAAATCGAGATGTGCCTCCATCCTTATTATTTTACATATGCCAGAAAGAGGGCGCATGGCGTTTTTCTCGTTTAAACGCTTTGTCGTGGGTGGCATGCTAGCCGTGCTGACCTAGGATAGTTTTAATAGGTAATGTTCATAGTTACTATAACTATACTGTATAACAAAACATTTTTCTCTCAACATTTCATAATAGCAATGTCGATCTCCTTTGAAAGCACAAAAAGAAAAACCCATTAGCATAGAACAGTGTAATATTCACCATCAAAGACTCGTACACACGAGGTGTGACTTTTTTCAATAAGAGCATTTTCATTAGGAGATGCATTTTAACACACACGTCGCGTGTACCTCCCCCTAACAATGTTTCTCGAATGGTTTTCAATTATAGAATCAGCTTACGTGATGTAAGCTGTTTACTCGATGCTCAAAGTATTAGCGTACTAGACCATTAAATATACGATGTATAACTTTGTACAACGAACCTTAGCTTAAGAAGATAGGCGGGCTGAAATTAAAATTTGGAGAATAGGTCACTTTTCCGACTGTATACATATCTGTCCGATCCGCCCCACACATACACCTTGCCGACTAGAGAGCGAAAGAGACAACTGCAGCTTGGACCGATTCTATCTAAAAACGACGAAATCAGCATTTCGTATGGGAATATGATGATGATGATTTCGTCGAGGAAACAGGGATGTTTCCTCGTCCAAAACTTAACCGATTTTAATAATTCTTTCCAGGATAATATGAGAAAGACAGATAAAGATATGTGTTTTGCTTTTTTTGTTTATATTCGACAAATTTGTTGGCTGGATGTCTGAAAACGGTCGGAAAATTGGTAATTTTCGAAGGTCCCTAGTTCGTACAGTAATTAATTAATGCAAAAAATGCAAAACATTGGGATATAGCAGAGCTAACATAGATAGTATGGTAAAAAAATGTTTGCTCTAGTGTAAATATCCAGGGAGGAAACAGGGGAATACGTTTTTATGGAAAAAACGGTACCCGTCTATCCTCTTAAGAATTTATACTAGTATTGAGTTATTAAGAAAATGTTATGTTGTAGTCTCTGGCTGCGTCATCTCTACAACGATAAAAATTTCCGACGCGGTGGTAGCTTCAAAAAGAGATTTGACATTAAATAAGAGGGCTTCAAGTTCCTATATTGATTGAATTATTTTGACCCTGACTTTGAATACTGTGTCTACCACTCTAGTTCAATAAAATAATCTTTTTTATTTTTATTTATTTTATTATTTTTATTTTATTTACAAACCAAAGACCAAATAAAATCTTTGAAAATAACCTTTATTTCCACACCGAAAAGATACATAATAATAATTTTATGAAGCAAACGGAAAGTGTATGAATGGCGCTTTTATCACAGCCCAGTCATAAGAATAATAAATATGTGAAATGAAAATTATTTTCCACACACAAGACACATTTTATTATTTAGCCATTGTATTATTTGTCCATTCTCCTGCTTGGTAAATGTTTTGTGGGTTATTTTGTTAAAGTTATATTTTTAAATGAATGGTTATGTTACTGAATTTCATTGCATGTCTTCGTTACCTATATTAGTTGTAATTTAATTTTCTGTAGGTACTAAAAATTTCTTTGTTAAATTGTTTCAAATGTTAAATCTCATAATCATTTAACTTCGCTCACTCTGTACTAAAATAAGTAATTGTTTTCTTGACAATTCGTAGAGGATTCCCGAGATTCTGGCTTGCCGCATGCGGAGTCCATTGTATCATGTGTACTGAATTTCTCTTTTGCTAATAAAGATATTTGTATTTGTATTGTATTGTATTGTATTTTTCAAAAAACGATTTCATAGATTTATACGCAATTAATTCATAAAACTACTAGTAGGGGTAACTGAAGACCTCTGTTTTGTACATTTTTGCCTCTTTTACTTTGTTTTTAGTCCACTCTGTCCACGTAGCCTGTACAAACAAACAGGGTGTGCTGGGAAAAAGGATTAAATCGATCCAATTTGGAGCGATACTGGTGTACGGTGCAGATTTTTCTCCGTCTCTGTGTATATGCATTTACGTTGCAGCGTTCGCAAACTTGAATGTTTTTCTAGGACGGAATTGAAAAGAAAGGTAGGTACGTCCGGTAAATTGCGTTTTTGAAACTGAAATAACTTTAGGTTTGTAGAATAATCCGTGATTGATGATTTTGACATACACACGAAAATATTACATCACACATACTCATCTTCACGACTATGTCCTCAGAGGGGGTCTTCAGAGATATTCTAACTTGTTTCTATTATAATCTTAAAATCGCGGCCCTATCGTGGTGTCGATGATTTTGCAAATGTGCTTGACATTGTACGGTGATAGACATTTGGGTGATTTCAAGGATTGTTTTTAACAAAAACACACACTTGAGGCACCACAAGTAAAATGGCGGAGCCACGTGGCCACCTAACCCGCGCCCAAAACATGTCCACCCAGGAACCCTCTAGCCACTCGACTCATATTTGTTTATTATAAGTATTTTATGCACCAATTAAATTCAACACTCACAATTCATTTCACTTTATTTTAAAAACCCACACAGAAACAGTGATACAAAATGATTTATAAGATTTTTTTCGGAGTCACCTTGCAGGTTTTGACCCGAGCACTCGCCTCGCGTGGATTTCGCGAGTCGCGTTTTTGCCTGCCACGAGGCTCCGCAATCGTCAATCTCTTCTTGTTCTTGACCAAAAACAAACCCTGAGATTGGGATAGCTTCTCCCATAAACACTTGACACTGGCGGAAATGCAGTGCTAATGCACAAGCAAGAGTCCATTAATTATAAATAAATTTAATTTTTTTTTTCATTACGGTTTCGAAATTGGCGTTTAGTTTAACCAGCAGAATACACGGTTAAAGTTTCCGTACTATCTAAAAATTTATCCTGTATACCATTACATATTCAGAATGATGTCCCAAGTTCACAAATGGTGAGCATATTGTCACTTTTAATGGAACTAACAGTGCCCCAACTGAAAACTTAGGGTTACGACAGATTGATCAACGATCGATCGAATCGAAAAAGTACGATGAGAATGGAATGCCGTTCGCCACGTCATGCGAAAGAATGCTTACCTACGGCGGCGTCTCATACTAATCGTGCTTTTTGTATGGAGAAACCGTCGATCGTCCTCAATCAATGAGTCATATTGTAACCATTAGACATAATTTTAAAAGCACACAAACGCGAAAGATATAAAACATTAGGTAAACGAAGTTGAAGAAGAAGATTGTTTTGCAACTCTTAGTTCTTACGAATTGGCTCCACGTAAAGAGGCTAGAAAGTTTTCAACAAACTGTAAAGAATTGTGAAGTGAACACTTATGCTATACTACCTAATGGATTGGAAAACAAAGAGAACATCAAATTTAAAATAAAAATAGTAAAGTTGCTAGCATAAAGTATATTTTGTGCTCATGACTATATTCAACGAGACAGAGTTACTCTAAATTTTGAATTTTCAATGTATACACTTTTCACTAGCAGTACAGAAAAGAAAGCTGGCAGTGCTTAAACTTTTGTTGGAGTCGGTGCCAAGTCAAGTGGAAAAAAGATTCGCCAAGCCCAGCATGTATAAGTACACCGACTTGACAGCGTTTCAGCTTGCAGCTTTTGGGTCCTTGATCTTTAGCTTGTAGCAACTACTGATGCAACTTCAATTGACCGCGATAGTTTAAAAATTTTGTACAAAAATGGTAAAAAAATTATTACCCGAACTCTTCAAATAAATGAAATCGTGTGGGTGTGTAGGGAATGTTATCTTGGCCGTGCAAGAAAGCCGACTAAATTTCCTTCAGAATAATTCCAACTAAAATGCTTCTTGACATAGGTAATTACAATATACGAAATTTGTTAAGTATTTCTTAATTAAACTTACAACAACGACATGAAAATTTTATGTCGATAGTCTATTTTGTGATATTGTGGAATCGGTCATAAATAAGATATATCACTTAATCCGAAAACGAAACAAAAATCATGCCAGCAACGTGCACTGCTTTCAAACAGTGAATAAAAACATCGCCGTTAGGAATTTTTCTTACGATGTTTTTCTTCACCGTTCGCACACACACGTCGTTTGCATAAAATATGCACAAGCAAGCACACAAGCAGGTTTGCTTAAAGAAAAACATTTTTTTTTTTAATTCTTTTGTTTTTTTTTTTTTGAGTTTTTGACCCTGAGATTACGTCAGCCCCATCATGACTTAACCCTTAAGACTCTACAAAATGAAATAATTTTACAATGAAATAAAAACCTAACGAATATACAAACACACAAATATTAAACACTAGTACCATAAATAAAAAGGTACACCATTTTAGCCTCTCCCGATGTTGGGGCGGCTAAAACGGTGACAAAAGAGCCTACATTCACAATATTAAGATTTAAACTATTATAAAGTAATAACCTCTGCGATTGATACTGGACACATTCCAATAATAAATGCTGAACATCCTCCACAGTTTATTGGGGTAATGCTTTATCCGCTAGAATGCTGATAAAGCATCAGAAAAAATGAAAATTCTAAAATGATACCTACTATAGTAGGTTCATAACTTTAACTCTATCAAACATACACATAAGTGCTCATATATCTATCTTAACTTAACAGGAAACTAATATCCGGCAATACTCGCTTTGGTGAACAATTAAAAGTAGTTTGGAGTAAAGCTGCTGTCGTCTGCACTCGCGAACGTTGCCCGACGGCACTTTCATATCAAACCTCGTATGTTGGCCTTTAATATTAAAAGGAACAGAGTCTGTTTTATATCAAGACACTTTAGATAAGAAATCATAATATTATTTTATTTGTAGGTACGTAATATTTATTAGATATAAGAAAATACAAAATCCAAATCAGAAACACGCTTCGTCAAAAATGGCGACATGCCCGTATCTGACAAAATGCTTCGTCAAAAGTTAAACAAAAAAATAATTCAATAAACAGGATGTTAATCAGCAACATGCTTTGTGAAAACTTAAACCTGTACACTCGTTTTATTTGAACAAAAATAATAAAATGTTGTTTAATTTTTGCTTGTATTTTCTAGAGTTTTAGTATGAGGAGCACACTCTTTCTTATACTGTGGGACTAGGCAACATAGGCCTCTCCCAAGGCGCTCCAGAAAACTCTATCCTCGACCTTCCTCATCCAATCGCACCCCGCTATTACAAATATGAAAGTTTGTGATGATGCTTGGATGTTTGGACTCAGTCACGCATAATAAATGGACGGAATCATGTTCTGGATTAACAAAAAGTATGTTTTTGCAATTGAAGTAGACGAAGTCGCGGCATAAGCTAGTCTACTGATAAAAAAAAAGTTACAGCTCTTATTCAGGAAATAAAAATTACAGCTTTTTTACCTGCAAGCTTGCAGCAACAAACGGTTTTATTTCTTTCTTCCCCTTTACACACGTGTTTTCTAGTAGATATGGCCTTTTGTTGTTACAATTTACGATGTCTTCCCGAGTGGACCCTAGTCCTAACTTGTACGATAACCAAGGGGTGCAATATACGACCACCTATCTATGAGTGTAGCTATTTTAGGGCAGTACTGATAATGGAATTGTTGCCTTTTTCACCCCACAAAGTAAAGGTGGATGCATTTAAAATTCCGAGTCTATAAGTACATAAAAACTAAATATAAATAGGTACAACTTTAAATTTTAATAACTTGCAGGTCTGTACCAAAGAGAATGTAACTCCACTACGTTATAAGAGTCGGGACTTCCATACTAAAACTTGGTCGCGACCGATATCCAGAATTGTATGTAACGTGTGCGAGCGTTCAATGGAATTTAATGGCGTCGGTGCACGTTTCATATAACATTTTTTTGTTAGAGAGTATTGCGAGCCAGGTCTGTACATTGAAAACATTGGCAAAAAATACATATTTTTGGGGGATACAGGATAAGAAATTGATTTTTTTTTCTCTTTTTGGATTACAGAAAAATTGAGTTCTTTACCTAAAACCTAGAGTGACATACAATTTTTTTATTCAAAATCTCCTTTCTAAGAAACAAATTTAAAGTTTTCAAAAATACAGCATCCATATCGGTGCGTTTTTCAGATGATTCAGTGCTCTGCAGTCGCGGGATTTAGATAGCTATATTTTTTAGCTTATATACAAAACTCTGTATTTCAACATATCTCACTAACTACAGGGTGAAATTGATATCATTAGCATCCTTTTAAACTAACTGCTCCGATCGGTTTGCTCCCATAGGAAAAGTTTTTCAGTTTGATGTGTAGACTCTTAGTTTAAAAGGATGCTAATGATATCAATTTCACCCTGTGTAATATATACCGTAGCCTCTCATTCTAAAGGTACTGCGATATCAAAGCTGTGACGGAACTGCATTTCGAATCTGAAAGTCAGATTCCAAATTCAAAAATTCTATCAGTCTGGAACTATGACGATTTGGTTCTAGGTCTGGAAGCATGATTTTCGGATGCAGATTATCAAAGAATCACAAGAATCAGATTATCAATGAAGCATTGAGATACCTACTAGAGGTGACATCCAGACTAAATTTTTTGTAACACTCGTTTAAGCTAATTGGCTCAACTTTACTTAGCATGTGACGGGCGCGTGCTGCACCGCCAGGCACGTATCCAGGGGGGGGGGGGGGATTTATGCGGCATAAAATGCGGTTGTTTTTGGCCCGCTTATAGTGAGAAAAAATACATATACCTATCTCAAAAACGCAATGAGATATCGAAAAAATAAAAATAACACTGGGCTTTGGGTTTTATTTAAAAATTATAGGAGGTGCTGTATCACTGATGAACAAGAATATTGTATAGTATCCTCTTATGAATTATTCAGAAGTAAAAAATTTTATTCTGTTCATTTGACAGATTCATTTTCAATGTACCCGAAGGTCGTGGAAGAAACGAGATCTAAGATTTTTTTACAGTTTTATCCTCAACGTCTCTTCATCACGGAAAAAAAAACTCCCCAAAAATAATGAGTTACAGGCAACCCGTAAAAAGAATTCGATTTAAAAAAATAACATTCGAAATTCGAATCACGAGCTGTTCAGGGCGCGTTCGTAATCTCGATCCCTCTTCACTGCCGACACCTCACTCGGGCTCCGAACGCACTTTCGCTTGGTTTCTTATTGGCTCACTTGTCACTGAACGAACGCACCCTCACAATTTTCAACTGGTATTCGAACGTTTGTCGAACATCCGTTTGATTTTTTTTCACAATGCCTTTAGTAGACTGTAGATAGACAATTTATTTTTAGACGAGCTGTAGCTTCGAGATTTAGCTTTGAGAATAAAAACATTATGCATACTATAATAAACTCACAACCATAATCCCTTTCGGAAAGGACCGGTTCAGAAACCATTCTGCAATTACCACCTGTCTTTTGAAGAGTGCCGTAATACAGTATACTCTAGATATATCATATAGTTTAGTGTACATTCGACCTCAGTGGTTTAGTGTATATAAATAACCCTTCGCAGTCCCATTGTTGGACAAAGGCCTCTCAAGCGCCTGCCTATAAATATTGCATAACGAGCGTTAACCCGCGACTTCGTCCGTACAAATTATATACCAGATTTTAAGTCAGATCATAAGCTATCAAACAAAAAAAGTTTCATCAAAATCGGTTCAGTAGTTTTTGCGTGATACTCGTTCAAACAAACAAACAAACAGACAGACAAAAAATCCAAAAATTAGTGAAATGGAATCAGGGACATCTAAAAACCATATCGTAACTTCTTTTTTGTGAATATCTTCAATGTACAGACAAACTTCCTGTTACAGTTTTATAATAGTATAGATAGATATATAGATAGATAAGCATCTCGACAACGGCGGTTTGCCAAATTGTATACAGGGTGTAACAAAACACCCTAGTAATACTTAAGGGGTGTTTCAAACCATCAAAATGAACCACTTTCACTATGGCGACAACACCGAGAAAAAAATCAGCTGTCCCATACAAAATTGCAGAACCGGTTCGACTTTTTTACTAATGAAATTGGTTTATTTTTACAATACATGGGTAACATCGGTGTTCTGGCACTTAAACCTGCGAGGGGTTTACATTGTGCCTAGCCTGACATAGATTGTACATCAAAGTTGTTGTCGACACAGCTGTTTGATGATCTGAAGCACCCCTTAAGTATTACTAGGGTGTTTTGTAACACCCTTAAAATATTCGGTATGCCGAGATTTTTTTTAATTTTCATGTTTTTATTAACGGTATAGGTATTTAAAATTACAACATTATGTACGACTTATGGCTAAATATGGCTATAATTACAAATAAAAATAAAAACAAATAAAGTAGGCGAAGAAAAAATGAGCCACTATATCGAGCACGACTTCCGTTCGACTTACACTAAACAGAAGACGTGCTCGAGGCCGCTGTCCTGCGGGAGGGTGCCCAGGACGCTGGCTGCGTTACCTCGTTGGATGGCAATGGATATATTCGTTGCCCGAGGTACGCGCCAGCCCTTCGGTCACCGGACACCTCAATCAAGCGCGACGACAACTCTTTGAAGAGCTGTCGGGCGTCCGGCCCCCACGGCCCCAGGGTCTCTACACCGAATGGGGCAAGAATGTAGCCGTCACCCAGGGTGGCATATGGTTTTTTAAATATAATTACCTATTTCATTTACGTTAATTTTTTTGCGTATCAACCAGTTTTTTTAATTTTTTAATTATTTTGATCTCAATGTGCGAAAATGGTCACGAGAAAATCATTCGAACTCCATGGAGAAAACTTTTGCTTACGTAAAATAAAATCGACAGCCTTCTTTTTCTAATTCTAATGGAAACGGAAGCGGCAACATCAAAAATGTCAAATTCTGTCAATATGATTTATTTTTTATTTCTTGATATATAGCTAGTTATTTTATGTTTACCAAGGAGTTAACGGGTCGTCGAGTGACCTAAAAAAGCACACATACATACATATACTCATGCCACTATCCCACAGGGGTAGGCAGAGACTACGGCTCGCCACACACTACCTAACCTACTACACAAAATATGTGTAGGTAATATTTTCATTTTACAATCTCAAATATACAGATGATTTGAACGCTCTCATATTCTTTCAGGGCGTAAAATGAATAGCTGAGGGGCTAGAGGGTCATGAGAGATCACCGAAAAAGTATCTAAGATGTTTCAGATAGGAGCCCCCGTGCACAGGGGGGGCGTTTTCAAATAAATGTCATACAAAGAAAATAAAATAAAAGAACCTGATGTCCAGCGCCAGTGATTATCATGCCATCGTATGGGGCTTGACGCGTAATGACATTTAAATGCAAATCTGACCAACAAATTGTGCACATGGGGGCCTTTGCACGGGGGCTCCTATCTTTTTTTTTTTTTTTAATCTTTATTAATTTTAAAGAGGGTTTTGTCACACAGTGACCATGCCACCCCCATCGTTCTATCCTATTACAATCTTCGCTTAATGCACTTACAAACTAACTTATATAAAGTAGTAGCCTCATCCAAAGTAGGCGAGGCTAGGATACTATTGTATACACCTACATTATATTGTGTATAATTTGGGAACTGTACAAAAAATTGCCATCTATCTGCTTCGATCCGCACACACTCCGCCATCACATGATAGACATCTTCAATTTTGTCACATTCTGTGCACTTATCTGAATCGGTTTTTCTCATAAGGAAACCAAAGCTATTCAGTGGAATATGTCCGGATCGAAGCCTATGAGCTGTGACAATATCTTCTCGACTCAACCCCGCGCCAGCAAACCAGGGGCCGCGCGACAGACCAGGTTGTATTGTCCTGTACCATATCCCCTTGCTCAAAGATCTTACATCAAAATGTTCCTTCCACTCCTCCCTGCACCATTCTCTTACATAACATAATGCCTCCGACCAGTATGGTAAACAAAACATATCGACTCCTTCTGACACGGCACTTCTCGCTAATTTATCTACAGCTTCGTTCCCTGGTATGCCGGCGTGGGATGGTATCCACTGAAGCACAATTTTCTTGTTTCGTGCAGCCAGTTCACACATAGATTGCATGATTGTGTATGCTATCGGGAGTCCTCGAACTGACGAGGCGCACCGAGCAACATGTTGTAATGCGCTCTTCGAGTCAGACAGAATGACAACACTATCACAGGGGACATCCGCGGCATAGGATAGCGCCTCGGCAATGGCGATCATTTCCGCTCGCATTATTGAAATTTTCCCTGTTATTCTGATCCTAATATGGTTGTCATTCTGACCGTCATAGAAGGCCGCACCAACTCCATTATCCTCTTTGGAACCGTCGGTGAATATTTTATAAAAATTTGCGTACTCATCTTGTATGAACTGACTACACGATCGGCCTAGCTCCGTTGACTTATACGCTCTTTTTGGTCTAGTCACTAACTCAATATTAGGTTGAATTGTTGCCCGGAGATTCATCTTACCTACCCAAGTGTCCAAAGAAAACATTTCTAATTTATTACTAACAAAAATAGGCTTGTCTTTTAATAACTCATGTACGCGAACTAAGAGCGGTTTCTTTTTATTTCTCCAGTAGGTATTCTGACTTTGCTCCGATAACTGATCTACTAAACTATTGATCTCGCTGCTCGCAAGGGATCTGCAACGAAGCCAATACTTTCCCGCCAAATATTGTCTTCGCACACTGAGGGGGGGTAAACTCAGCTCACATTCCATCACGTGAATAGCCGTCGATTTAATAAACCCGCCAGTAATTCGCATACATTGGTTCTGTACAATATCCAATTTATTCAGATGAGTTTGATAACTACAATCATACAAAAAACTAGCATAATCTAACCTACTCCTTACAATAGTGATATACAAACGTCTTAAGTGGGACGGGTGCACCCCCCACCCGGGCCCAGTTAATATTTTAAGAATATTCATATACTTAGATGCTTTTTCTCTAATCTCATTTATATGTTTAGACCACCTCAACTGACCATCCAGCCACATACCTAAATATTTTACATTGTCCGTGGTCTGCAAAATCCTATTATCTAATCTAAGATCTATATTCAATTCTTTTCTAAATCCTCTTTTAAATATACACACCTTACTTTTATCTGATGAAATTTGCAAACCTAAATTTGAAATCACAGTCGTAAATACATTTAGAGCTAATTGTAATCTACTTCTAGCTTCTTCTAACTTCGTGCAAACCGAATACAAAACAAAATCGTCCGCATATTGAGAAGCAAACACATTATCTATTTGCTTCGAAACGTACAATGTAGCTAAATTAAAAAGTAGTGGCGAGTTCGGATCCCCTTGCGCCAATCCGCGCCCAGTGGAGCGAACGAGGCTCTCTTCACTTATTCGTATTTTAAGGTGTCTATCTCTCAAGAAGTTCCATAGGTAGGTACAAATCATATAACCTACACCTAGCTTATCTATTATAACGAGCAGCGCTGCAATGTCCACATTATTATACGCGCTATCGATATCAATGAAACAGCCTACAGTGGTTTCTTTTTTAGAAAAACCTATCTGAATCCTTGTGACCAAACTGGCAAGATTATCAAATGTAGAATGAACTTTACGGAATCCTGTGGTATTTTTAGAAAAAAGGTTCTTGCTTTCGCAAAACCATTCTAATCTTTTATTGAGAATGCTGTGAAACACCTTACATAGACAAGACATCATCGATATTGGCCGTAGTGATGATATCGAGCTAGGATCCCTACCGGCTTTTGGTATAGGTACAATGAGTATTTCCCTCCATTGCTTAGGAACAAAACCTTCATAAAAAAACCGGTTATACAGATTAAGCAATACCTTCTTGCCATTATGTGGCAGGCGTCTAATCATGCAGTATGGAATCGCATCACACCCCGGCGACGTGTTCTTTTTTTGTCTAAGGCATTGCTCTAATTCGGACATCGTGATAGGTACATTCAAAACTGACCTACTAGTTGAAAACACTGGTTTTTGCGGCGCAACGAAATCAGGTGTTAGACTTTGAAGTAACTCACTAGCTAAATGTTCCGGTACGTCGTTCCTCGGCCCCCTGCACCCTTTGATCCATCTCATCCTACCCCACAACTCACTCAATGAAACCGACTGGTCTATCGACGTCCAATATTTTTGTCGAGCTTCACTACTGGCCTTACGTATGTGGTTCTGAGCTACACTTATCTTTTCTTTTAAACTATCAAGATTACTCGGAATGGGATTTCGTCGCATTCGAACTAACGCACGCCTGCGCTCAGCCACTACTTCCGATAACGCAGGACACCAATACGGCTTAGGGGTAAACGAGCTAGAAGGATTTTGATTCAATTTGATGAGTGGAATATGCAGGTCAGCGGCCATGTTTAGGTATTCGGCGAAAATATCATACGATGCCTGTAAATCATCTAACATTTGAAAATCGCTATACAATTTATCTAATAGCTCGGAAAACGAGGTCCAGTCAGCATTCTTGAAGTTTCTTTTTACCACCGGCGGTTTATACTTATCTAATACGGCTGATAAAACAATTAATCTGTGATCACTCCCCAGGGTCTCATTAGTCACATCCCACTTAAAGTTGACCGCGATATCCGACGACACTAGTGATATGTCTGGAGCCGTCTGCTGCAACCTCCCACTCACCATCCTAACAAGGGTTGGTCTACCATCATTTAATGTACTAAACGAACTATCCTCCATCGCATCAAACACTTGCCGCCCCCTGGTATCTGTTTTCACTGACCAATTATAATGATGAGCGTTGAAATCGCCTAAAATAACAGTTTTCTTATCGGTCATTGAAAACAAATTATGCCAATCTTGCCTAGACGTAACTACAGATTTTGGACAGTAAACAGCGCAAACATTTTCCATAAAACTACAATTTAAAACTTTAACATGCAAAACTTCAATACCCGTCCCGATATCAATAATATGACCAATATGTGACTGGATGGACTTATGCACTACTAACGCAACACCCCCATATGAATCACCACGGTCCTTACGATATACCTTATAGTTAGATAAATTCATAAATTTGTCAGGCGAGAGCCATGTTTCACTAAGGGCCGCAATATGGATCTTTTCTTGTATTAACCAATTTTCAAAGGTTAATAACTTAGGACATATGCTCTGCGACACGTTCTCAACGACTACCAAAATTACCCACTCAACGCATGCCTTGATAACTGCACTCATTTTATCTTGGAAACTCATACCTCTTGTGAAAATAACCTCTTTAAGCTGACCTAGCAGCTCAGTGAATGTGACCTCTCGCTCAAGTCGCCGCGGCTTTGCTCTTCGTCTGTGTTTCCTCTGCTCCGTCACGACTGACTCTGAGCTCGACTCCGATTCTGATACACTCGACCACCAGCACTGCTCTTTTTTATCCTTTTTATTTGAACGAGCCTTTTTCTTTCTCTGTTTCTTTTCTTGTTTCTTCTCCTGGACAAATACAGGATTATTTTTCTCTTTTCTTTTACTGTCACCCTCCTCTTCATTTTCTTTATTACGGGGAAATATTGTCATGGGTTTTTTCGGTGCCAAAAACTCTACCCCTTCCTCGAAATTGATCGGAGAGGACGACTCCACGAACATGGCAAGGGCTTGTTTGTATGGACATCTGAACTCAGACATTAATTCACGCACTCTTTTTTCTTTTAGGTAAACTGGACATTTCTGTTTTTCGAGGGCCATATGATTCTGTTTACAGTTAGCACAATTAAATATCTTGGTTTCACAGTTTTCGTGGGGACCACTACATTTCGGGCAAACTATATACTTCGCCGAGCACCATCGGGATGAGTGTCCTAAACTCCAACAGCGTGAACATTGTGTCACCGGCAATACATATGGCTCCACTATTATACTCAAATGCTGATCCACGCGCACGTAGGCCGGCACCACTGTACCCCTGAAAGCTAGTCTGACTACATCACACGGCACCCATTTTCCATTAAAGTCTCGTCTCTGCAGCCTCTTAGCCGCAACCAAAACGGCAGGTTCCTGACATGTAATACTATTCAAGATTTGTTCATCCGTCATCTCTGAATCCACCCCTTTTATAACTCCATAAGATACATTGACTTCATCCGCACGTTGAAAACGCCATCCCATGTCCAGAAACCGCTTGCAAAACATTATATGACCTGCAGCTACCTCGTCCCTTGCCTCGACTCTAATCTTATATGGGTTTAGGTACTTAATTCTGTTTACCCCTTCTATGCCCACTTCTTTGAACAATCTCGCCAACGCAAACTGTTTAGGGATAAGGTTCTTGCCATGAATGTAGATCTCTTGTACTTCTTGCCTCTTAAGGAGTTTCCTATCTTTCTTACTCATTACCTTTTCAAACCCATCATCACCATCTGTTTCTTCCTCTCGTTCCCTTTTACTGCTAGCCCGCCTATTCCACTCCGTCTCTATTTCCATTTCCTTTTCATCCGTCTTGGAAGCCATCGCCATTGCCACCTCCTCATCCACAGAGTCTCCACTTAATGTCAACCTAACCCCGTAATCCAGAGGGCGTGACACTCTCTTCGATCCCGAAGGCACGGGTGTAGGTGTTCTTACTACATTCGCCATACTTCCTACCTCGAAGTCGGACTTACTCATATTGATGTTTCACTACCACATAAAGCGGTCCAACTATATCGTAGAACTGATAAGAGCCGGGCAGCTCGCACAATGGGCGACCGCCGCCGCTGCCGGCTCGTCGTAAGTAGGTATGTAGAATTATCTATTCACGCAGGTAAAAAGTCAGACGACCTTCTCGCGCGCATACCGCTTTGAGACTCAATCTGAAACATCTCAGATACTTTTTCGGTAATCTCTCATGACCCCCTAGCCCCTCAGCTATTTATTTTACTGAATATGAGAGCCTTTGACTATTTATTATAAGGACTAGCCTTGCGGTAGCATTTCCCCTCTGCCACGGTATAAGAACAATTGATCATGTGCATTTACATTCAATTTTATACCTTATCACTAAACGAAACAGCCTATAATTGCGAAAAAATAACTACGAACTTATGACGTTTGGGGTTCACACGAGACTACTTTTTATGATTTTTAACATTCAAAATTAGAATCTAAAGTTATGGGGAATAAAATCCAAAGTTGCGGATTTCATGTTACCTCGCCCCCCGCAAAAAGTGGCAGAAATGTTAAAATAACTTACGGTAATAAGGTAAAATAACTAGTCCCTATATAAGTAGTCAAAGATGAGAGCGCTCAAACCCTTTGAGCAGCCGGTCCATAGGTATATTGTTATAGAAACAAATAAAAAAATTAAAACAGAAAGAGAACAGAAACGCTTATGCCATTTCTGTTTAGATTTAGTTTTATTCGTTACGAGCGTTAACCCGCGACTTCGTCCGCACAAATTATATACCAGATTTTAAGTCAGATCATTAGCTATCAAACAAAAAAAGTTTCATCAAAATCGGTTCAGCAGTTTTTGAGTGATACTCGTTCAAACAAACACCCAAACAAACACACAAACAAACAGACAGACAAAAAATCCAAAAATTGGTGAAATGGAATCAGGGACACCTAAAAACCATATCGTAACATTTTTTTTGTTAATATCTTCAATGTACAGACAAACTTCCTGTTAAAGTTTTATAATAGTATAGATCTAAGCCTTCCATCAACGAACTCAATCAATAAACTAATCATTAAGTACCGAAAGTTTCCGAATGCTATTAAACAAAGTAAAGTAAAGTACGGTAAAGGATTTACCGGTAAAATCGGTAAATTTTCCGGTATAATCAGATTACGGGTGCACAGATGACGGCGAACGGTTCCGATTTGCATGCGTAATGTTGCTAAGTGCACTTTTAGACGCCATTTTGTGTTTCAATTGAGAGTTTTATAGAATAATCTAGATTTGGTATGAATTATGAAAAAGTCATACTTTTTCCAAGGAAAATTATGAGGCGCGTCATACAAATTATGGCTGTGTGCGTGTATATGGATGGATGGGGTTAAGAGACCAGTACTATTTGCAGTTTTTTCTACGCGTTCGTAGTTTCGACTGTCTATCTTAACATAAAACTTATCAAAGACTTTTTCATTGTGCTTCTTATTTTAAACTAGCTGTGCCTAGCATGCGTTGCAATGGGGCATAAGTTTTTTTCTCGACACAAACTTGGCCATTTTTTTTTAGAAACCTTCCTACGCATGCGGACTACAACCTACCAAAGTTTACAACGGAAAGACAGACATTAATTTTAAAGTCTCTCCACCTACGAGGCTACGAGATTGCCTACGGCGTAGCACTATGGGCTACGCAACCAGGCTAAGTAAGACTTATTATACCTACTTAGTTACACTCAGTGTAAGCTCCATAATTATTTTGGGCTAAGCAAATACTAGCCTTATCCGTATCAGATAACACACATAAAGGACATTGGGCAAAAATGTATGACCACTCGCCCCCCTCTATGACACTTAGGGACCGTTAGAGGATACCCTAACGTACATGGCGTACAAAGGGCATCAATATTTACAAGAAAAAAAACGTTTTTAATGTGGCCGTTTTTGGCAGAAATCATTTTGAAATTATGGCCCGAAAGTTGTAATCAATCACTTAGCTACAAAAACTAAACTTAACTACTAACAGTTATTATTAAGGGCCTATGTCGAAAAATAATTGAAGCGAAATGGGCGTGTGATAGCTTATATGACTGCCTGATGCGAGAGAAAAAGATGGGGCGGCGCGCGCGCCTGAAACGACGCAAGCGTAGAACAAATTTTATTTAATTGATGGTACTATTTATGTAAGTTCAATTCTGCTTTAATCAAACTTTATAAGAATCAATCTCTTTTTTTTTTAATTCCTTTATTCACCGTTTAGCAGTTCCAAGCGTTTATCGATAAAGACGGAGGCTACTTTGGCGTCCTAATCGTGTTTTGGCTCTAATCAAAACATCGATTATATGTTCAATTTACACATATCCGCAAATCATATTCCTGTTAGTACTTCATGATATATGACGCTTTGAAGAATCCTATTTTTTTCACTTATCCTTTTAAGCATGCAACAGCAATTAGGCTCACGTTTACTATAACAGCAATTTCAGGATAGAATAACGATTTTCTCTTTTTGAGTGTACAGGATAAATTGTTTTGCATGAATAATAATAAATTCTGGCAGCAGATGGATATAGCAGCGAAATGCAAACATGTATGAAAAGCCGCTAAACAAAACACTCTGTATCTTTTTAGGGTTCCGTGATCAAACAAGGAACCATTATACTTTCGTCCATTCCGGAAAATAAATAAATTCTGTTCTGTTCTGTTCTGTTCTGTTCTGTTCTGTTCTGTTCTGTTCTGTTCTGTTCTGTTCTGTTCTGTTCTGTTCTGTTCTGTTCTGTTCTGTTCTGTTCTGTTCTGTTCTGTTCTGTTCTGTTCTGTTCTGTTCTGTTCTGTTCTGTTCTGTTCTGTTCTGTTCTGTTCTGTTCTGTTCTGTTCTGTTCTGTTCTGTTCTGTTCTGTTCTGTTCTGTCTGCCCAAAACTCACATAAAAACTAAATCGTTATCACACGACATTATTACACGTTATGTTTCGACCATACGGTTTCGACAGAAGTATTCTGTCTCGAGATATTTGCGCTCATAGTCAAAAATATTTCACAAATTTTCTAATAAATAAAAAAATAGTGAAAAAAAACTGGGCAAGTGTGAGTCGGTCTCGCTCTATGGTTCCCGGAAAAAACAAAATTTTTGTTCAGTTAATATATTGTGTGGTAGTAAGAAAACCTTGGTGTGCGAGTAAGCCGACTCGCACTTGACCGGTTTTATTTAAATGCCACTTCCATAATATCTATAATAGTCATTGCGTCTCCAGTACAGTGCGCTCTAAGGGTCATTATGCCGCGAACGTGTGGATAATGTCTGCTCCTGAGCTCGAGAGCTACGGCGCTCGTTCTACACAATTTTATAGCTGCCACTTTATTTCGGTTTCACTTTGTCAGTTCTGATATATTTGATTGCTAATTACTTGTTAGTAATTGCAATATTGTCCATGTGGTGTCTGCTAAGAATAGCACCATCCCATTTCCTCCCGTGGGTGTCGTAAAAGGCGACTAAGGGATCTACCGGAGGATGGGCAGCAGCATCCTCTGAGTGCACACATTCAATCCAACTGCGATCGCCAACCCGCCTACCAAGCGTGGCCATTATGGCAATTCCCCCATTTTGGGGGAGGCTTATGTCCAGTAGTGGACGTCTGTCGGCTGATATGATGAATTGCAATACCGTTCTCATCAGCAGTGATACTTTCGTCGGTTTTGGACCACAAAAAAAAATGACCACTTCTTTAAACGTCCACTTCTGCAAATTGCCATTTACTTAAATGACCATTTCTACAAATGACTAGCAAATACTGAAACTTACGGTAGTAATTATAGTACTCTGTGATCAGATCAAACTGAACAACTTTTACTATAGTCGGGTAGGTACAGCAGTTTTGTATGGGACAGCTGATTTTTTTTTTGCTTTTCCTGTTGTAGGCTCCATAGTGAAAGTTGTTCAGTTTGATGGTCTGAGTTCACCGTCTCAGTATTTGCTAGGCTGTCACTTACACTCTGTATACTGGATGTATGTGACAGTCTAGAAAATACTGGAACGGTGAACTCAGGCCATCAAACTGAACAACTTTCACTATGGAGCCTAACTCAGGAGACGCGAAAAACAATCAGCTCTCCCGTACATTTAAGTCGGGTAGGTACAGCAGTTTTGTATGGGACAGCTGATTTTTTTTTGCGTTTCCTTTTGTAGGCTCCATAGTGAAAGTTGTTCAGTTTGATGGTCTTAGTTCACCGTTTCAGTATTTGCTAGGCTGTCACTTACACCCTGTATATTAGTCCTACTAGTACTACTGGACTAATCATAAAGATACTATAATTTATAGGAGTAAAGGAACAGACATGAGTTGTCAAATGAAACCGTTTTTGGGAACTTATCGGCTGGGTAAAAATTCGAGCACTATGTATAATTGTGACTTTAAAGTGAAATCGTCGATAATTTAATGACTATTTACTTTTTTATTAGTTACGAGCGTTAACCCGCGACTTCGTCCGCACAAATTATATACCAGATTTTAAGTCAGATCATAAGCTATCAAAAAAAAAAAAGTTTCATCAAAATCGGTTCAGTAGTTTTTGCGTGATACTCGTTCAAACAAACAAACAAACAAATAAACAAACAGACAGACAAAAAATCCAAAAATTGGTGAAATGGAATCAGGGACACCTAAAAACCATATCGTAACTTTTTTTTTGTTAATATCTTCAATGTACAGACAAACTTCCTGCTACAGTTTTATAATAGTATAGATAGAAGTATATTTCAAAAAATGATCTACGATTTCACTTTGGATTCACAATTATTAGCCCAGACATTTTACGGAGTTTTGTTAGGAGAGGTGGGAAGTAATTATTAATTGGACTTTTATATTATAAGCGGCACCACTTAGTGACAAAAAAGTTATCTGAAAAAATTAAAAAAAAAAAATCGCTACGCAACATAGAAATCAAAATTGTGAGTCCCATAAAGCTTTTAAATTAATAATATTTATACCAATGCACTCATTTGAATTAGATTTAACAATATAAATTATTTTTGAACAATAAAATAGACATTGAAATTTTAAAAATGTTATTTTTATTAGAAAATAGGAATATATTTTTCAAAACCTTCTAAGTGGATAACAATATTTACACCATGTTTGAAGTATGTATAATGGTAATGCCTTAAATATTTGCAAAAAAGAAAATTACCCTCAGGTTTTTTATAACGAGATAATAACAAAATTTTAAATTTGGAACTGTTGCTTACTGGTTTTTTTTTCAATTTTGGTACCTTTTATAGATCAAATTGGCTCTTAAATACTATACCGAAAAAAAATATCAATTACTAATTAGTCGCGGCTCAATTCTTAAAATGACTGGGCTATAATTCTTACCCTGCCGATAACGGTTATATTGCCTCGCGTCACGTATCTCTTTCTATTATACAGTGGTGCTGCTAGGCTAAAATTTTAACCTAAAGCAATTATTGTTCTTAGTGCTAGGTACATCTCTCACTCAGCTATCAGTTTCTTTATGGTAGAGTAACTTAATGGGACTAATATTGAAATTATATTGAAATCGCTGAAAATATGTGTTGTTCTATAGAAAATGTCGATGGTCACTCGATCCACATATTGTAAGAGACAGCAGATTATTTATTCCGTCCATTTATTGTCTAACAATGGACGCATTTCAAATGAAATGAAATCAAATCAAAATTTTTTATTCAAAATTATATCACGTAGATAGCTTTTTTACGTCATTTTTTGACTCTACCACTGCGTTGGAAGATGTTCCGTTGAGAGAAGATGCGGCCAGAAACTCAACAACACACATCTTTTAAACAAAACAAAATATACAAAGTACAATTAAAATACAATATTGCCTTACATAGAGTAACATTGTCAAGACTAGACATTTTGGTCATTTAAATAGTCATCGAGTTTATAGTAGCCTTTTTTACAGAGGATTTGTTTAACATGGGACTTAAACTTTTTGTCTGGCAAGTTTAGAAAATATCCTCTGGTATCTTATTATAATAGCGTATACAGTGCCCCATGAAAGATGTGTTGACCTTACTGAGCCGAAAATGTGGAAATTTGAAAATCGAGTCCAGAATAAAAATAATTTCATCATCATAAAAAAGGCAGCAATCCAATATTGGAAAAAAGTTCCATCTCCATCAACAACTTTTCTACTCAAGACATTTTCTTCAACAATTTACTGCAGGCACGCAACCACTTACTCTAGTCCTACCTTCACACAAATGTACTTGAAACAAGCAATTTTCGAATTTAAGTCAAAGGCATAAAGCTTTTCTCTAGGGTCTCGCTTTGCAGATATTCTAAAGGGTCTTTTGTCTCTCACAAGGGACTTATACTTTTTGGGGGAGCCAAAAATTACAACCAGCGTTTATCTGTTATGACCCGTGCAATCTAAGGGGGGATCCCTTTATGCATTGTGATCTATGGTATTACTTGCAGCAGGTTTTTTCGTTGAGGTGTTCTGGGGGGAGGGGGAGGGGGGAGGCTGAAATGATGATGTTTCTAATCATAAGAGGCTTTACGGTTATGTTCCTCGAGGGGACGTTTAGTTTAATAATTTGGAAATGTAAACAGAGGTTAATTTTGGTAGGAAAATGTTGGGTTTTAATTTGTAACATTTAAGTAATAATAATAATAGAAAGATTTTTTGTTTTCGTTATTTATTTATATCTTCTTATCGCGTGGGTGGAGCCCTGGTGTCAGAGCTTTTTCCGCTTTACGGCCTCTGACGTGGTGTTTATATAAAGACTAGTGCCATCAGAGATAGTAGCCGGGACCAACGGCTTAACGTGCCATCCGAAGCACGGAATCATTTTTTTTTTCAGACAATTAGGTGATTCAGCCTACAATGTCTTAACCAACTGGGGAAAAACGCACAAAGTGACATATCACTAGGTATCCCCCGTGAAAATCGAACCTACGACCTCCGTGTCGATAGCCTAATGCTCTTGACCACGGAGGCCGTATTTATTTATATGAGAACAATATAGAGAATAAAGCTTGAAGTGTGACTTCTCATATTTTACTGATCTATAGGGACTCCATACATTAAGGGAAAAAATGAACGAATTAAATTAAACTTCTTTAACTTTCTCTATTCCACCAACAAACTGAACATCTTTCACTATGGAGTCAACTTCGAAATCGTAAAAAAATAATCGTCTGTTTCATACAAAACTGCAGTACCTACTCAACTCAAATGGACAGAAGTTTTGTTTTATTTTCTCTCGATTTTGACTCCAAAGTAAAAGTTGTTCAGTTTGATGGCCTAAAACCACCCCTTTAAATATTACTAGGGTGTTTTGTTACATTAAATGTGTAACTTTTAGTTATTATTATTATTATTATTTGTATGTCTTTTCCTTATCTCGGGACATAAGTGTCCCGGACCTTTGGGAGGCGTGCGTGGGGCCGAAGCCAACACGTAGAGGCCCGTCAGACAATTTGATCTAAATAGTAATGTGACACCAAATGGCAACTATCCCAGTATACACTATAGAAATGCATCCAAAACAGCCCCCGGTCAGTGTAGGACTATTGCAAGGAGTGGAAAGAAACAAAATCTGGGCTATTGGGGTGGGGTGCTAATGAAACAGGTAACTAGGATTTGAACGGGACTATGGCGCCTGCCTGAACAATGTATAAACACGGAAAAAATGGCAGACGGTGACTCGCCAACTCAAAATGAATGGGCTCCCGAAAACGGCCGCTCGCACGGAGCGACAAGGGGGCAACATTTCCTGAGCGGCTTAGAGTGGAGAGGTGCTTCTGGACTTTAAACGACCATCATTTCAGTCTCCAACGGCTAATCAGGTGCACACTCGCCACTTACGCATCACATCCACTCTTCGAGCATATAGCTCTTGCGACTCCAACCTAACGCCGGCCAATTAAGGCAAGCACAGAGGTGGGGGATCTGATCCTCTTGGGGTCCACTCCGACCGGCCAGTAAAGGCAAGTCGAAGACGAGGATCAGGGACTTCCCCCGGGAGCACTCGGGCCCGTGGTGTCGCCACTCACCAACAGCTCGCCACAATTATTATTATTATTTTTTTTTTTTTTTTTTTTAAATATTGTACCTACTTTTGTAACTGTAAGTGTGGTTGAATAAACGTCTTTTATTATTTATTATTATTATTATTTTGCATTGCCTAACGCTATACCGACATTGTTCAAAAGATCTTTTCTAAATACAAGAGTTTTTAACCCTTTTTGTACATTCCATTAAACTTTAGACTTAACCCATTAACGAATGTTCCTGAACTTAAGTAACGTCCTCTTTTAAGTGTTAGAACCGGAGGGTTGCAGAATTACCACATTTTATAGTAGGTTTTAGCTCCAATCTCATTTTCTATGCAAATCCTTTAAGCTTGCGGAGGTTTTAGCTAACACGAAAGTTGATTTATTGGGAAAAAGGCAAACAGTTAGGGCTAATTGAAAGTCAACTGGAATTCTCTATTGGATACGTTTGAAATATTGTGGTGGAGATAAGTTTACGTTTAGCATTAGCCAGCAATAGCACACAGAGAGCATATGGCAGAGAGCAGAAACAAACGCCCAGAAAGATCTCATTTCGCAAAACATCTCTTAGATACCGGACACCAATTGTGAATAATACCTAATCCAATCATTAAAAAACTATTAAATATCATTCTAATTTAATAGTCTAATATTGTATAATTTAATATAATTTGATATTGTTATTAATTATTATTTTTTTCTTTTTTTGACTTTTATTCTTTTTTAAATAATGTAATTGAGCTATTGAATTTTAAATTGATGTTAATTGATTGAATCGAATTGATTTTTGACATTGTAATCATTAGGACATATAATTATTATCAATATTTGTACGCCTTCGGACAAGATTTGGAGAGACTTTATTTCTGTATTATGTGTCACCTTAATGTATTATGTACCCATTTCTATAAATAAACTTTCTGATTTCTGATTTCTGATTTCCAAGTGGGTAACAGACATTCGTATGACGTCATACATACATCGAACAAAGGGCTGCGACTAGATGTGTTGGAACAGTTAGAAATTATTAGGCAAAATAGGGTCGGAAACATTCTTAACGAGCAGATAAATGTATCTTCGTCACCGTTATTAAGAATTTTCCAATCAAACGCCCGAGGTCAGTCACAACAAACGGCCATTACACACTTTCACCAACCGACAGGGGCGGGGCACTGTCAAACGGGTATAAATAGGCGACAGATGGCGCGCTCAGGTCAACACGATCACCGCCGGCGGTAACACAATCATTTCTTTGTTGCGTCGTCGTCGTAAAAATCGAAATCCCCACCGTCCCCGGGGGGGTTCGTCGCGATCTCTGCCCACTCTTTTGCCTTCTGGCGCCTACAGACGCTACCGGCACATCGCTGGCCGATTCTCACCGATCCCCACTACCCAATCGTAGCCCGCGTAGTCCCAGCAACGCCCATTGCCGAGGTCCGTACCCCTTAAGGGTGCCCCTTGGGCAGGTTGCTTAAGCTCATGCATTGGTTCGGTAGACCTACCAGGGCGCTTCGCCGTCACTGGTGTGGTCCCCCCATAGTCCGCAGTAATAAGCAGTCGATGCTCCCTGAGCAATGCTGTATTGGTCAATAAGAAAAAAAAAAAAAAAAAAAGCGCTCAGGTCACTCGGTGTCGGACGCTCGGCGGAGTAACAACTCTGTTTCGAACGTTCGTCGGTCTAACTCCTTGGTGGAGCGAAACACGTGTAGAGTAGAAATTATTTGGTGGGCAGGTTGTGTTGCATAACGTAATACAACTTTTTCTACTAGGTACTTGGAAGCGGAGGTCTTGATACAATCGTGTCATCTACATACCAGCAATAGCTGTTTGTGCAGCGCGGTGCACGTTTAGTTGCTATTGCTAGAGTGAAGGGTTTCTTTGAGCCGGGTGAGTTCCGTGATGCGGAGGAGTGCGGAGGGCTTTTGTGATGGTCTTTGCTTTAAAGGTTCCATACCCAAAGGGTGAAAACGGGGCCATATTCATAAGCCTACGCTGTCCGTCCGTCCGTCCGTCCGTTCATCCGTCTGTCGTACCTATAACTTTAACTTTTATACAGTAATAACTAGACTAAAGTATAACAACAAATAATAAAAACCGGCCAGGTGAGAGTGGGTTTTGCGCTAAAGGTCCCCGAGAAAACAAAACTTTTTAGTATATAGGTACTTAGTTAATAATGTTGTGTGGTGGTGTGGTACGGAACTCTCATCGGTGCGCAAGAAGCCCGACTCGCACTTTACCGATTTTATTTATCATTGACGAAACTTGTGGTGGATTTTAGTTTATTAAGGTAATGAAGTAATTATGTCGCAGATCTCAGTTTTCGACGGAGCAATTTTGCTGAATACTGTCTGTAGTGTTATGTATATTTTTTTAACGAAGCATGGTGCTGAATAATTATTTTTTTGGAAGACATTTTTTATTAGCCCGGTCATTTTACGGAGTTTTGTTAGTAGGGGTGGGGAGTAATTATTAATGGGAATTTTAAACTGTAACCGGCACCATTTAGTGACAAAAAGACTATCTGAAAACATATTTAAAAAAAAATCGCTACGCAACATAGAAATCAAAATTGTATCTCCCAGAAGGCTTTTAACTAATTAATATTAATACCAATGCACTCATTTTAATTAGATTTAACAATACACATTATTTTTAAGCAATAACATAGGCATCGAAATTTTTAAAATGAGGTAAGTATTCATTAGAAAATACTAATGGGTTTTTCAAAGCCTTCTAAGTAGACAAAAATATTAACACCATGTTTGAAGTATGTATAATGGTAAAGCCATAAAAATGAGCAAAAGAAATTTACGATCTGGTTTTCTAGAACGAGATAAATGCTAAATTTTAAATTTGGGGCTGTTGCTGACGTAATTTTGTTTTAATTTTGATACATTTTTGAGCTCATATTGGCTCTTAAACACTATACTGGAAAAAAAAATCAATTATTAATTAGTCCCGGCTCAAACCGTAAAATGACTGGGCTTTATGCCAGAAAGCTAAATAAGAATCGGGAAATCTTTTCGTCCTTATATGAAATGAAGTAAGTACCTATAGTATAGGTAATACACTTACTAGACTCAAGTATCCTAGTTCGAACAATCAAGATAGCTGCCTCGAGTCGATTCAAGTTATGACATAACCTAGTAACATCTGCTTCATCTTATTGAGTTTGAAACTTCAATATTGACTGTCTATTGACAAAACAATTCACCTATATTGCATACTTCCTATCTCTATGCTAGTTATATTGACCACGAATATTATCGACGAACCATTTATAGCGACGTATTTTAAATGTGTTAGTTTACGTTCTACAAAAAGTTTAAGTACATCACCATGTTTTTAGCCTGGATTACTTAAGGTGGTTTCAGTCCATACAAACGTTTGACGCACAATACGCGTAGACGGAATTAATAAAAGTAATATTTTATATATGGAAAAATAGTTTAGAAAATCTAGTTGTCGCGTAACAAATAACATTTGCATTTTATTATATAATTACGAATATATATAAAGCTTTTAAAATTTTGTATGAAAAATTTCAAAGCTTTATATCTTCGTAATTGTTTTATAAATTGCAAATGTTATTTGTGACGCGGCATATAGATTTTCTAAACTATTTTTCCATATATACAAAGTTACTTATATTAATACCGTCTACGCGTATTGTGCGTCAAAGTTTTGTATAAAATTATCCCCTCTGCAACCGCTTTAAATGGACAGATTTCAAAGTTTTTAACCCCTTTATTATGATGTTTTGTTAATTGTCTTGCACTTCACCCAACTAACAATTTGGTCGTATAGGTGTCGTATAGTCGAACATTAGACGCATAAAACACCATTATATGACGAAATTACAATAATATAACTTTTATTAGTCAAAATAGTCATATATGATCTGACTTAAAATCTGGTATATAATTTGTGCGGACGAAGTCGCGGGTTAACGCTCGTACTATTATAAAACTGTAACAGGAAGTTTGTATGTACATTGAAGATATTAACAAAAAAAAAGTTACGATATGGTTTTTAGGTGTCCCTGAATCCATTTCACCAATTTTTTTATTTTTTGTCTATCTGTTTGTTTGTTTGTTTGAACGAGTATCACGCAAAAACTACTGAACCGATTTTAATGAAATTTTTTTTGTTTGATAGCTTATGATCTGATTTAAAATCTGGTATATAATTTGTGCGGACGAAGTCGCGGGTTAACGCTCGTAGTTTATAAAAACCAACCGTCCAAATAAATAGTCATCTCCGAAAAGGATGAGTGCGTACATCCTCAACTGACGGAAGTGCTTGAAGAGATGTATGAAAGTGGAAGAGGCGAGAGAAGTATGTCAGAGTTGTGTTGTGTGGCGGACTCCAATCTCTGACTACCCCCGTGCGGTAATGGCGTGAGTTTAAATGTATGTATATAACATGTAAAAATACAATGAAATAAGTAAAAAAAACAACGGTTGCACTGCTTTATTTTTAAACACCTTTCACACACACATAATAAGAGGTATGATGTTTTGTATAACGTCCTCTAACACTCAGTTGCAGAAACGCTCATTAATCCTCCATTAAATCTCTTGCCGTCACTTTTTGTCTTATTGAAGTTGTAAAAGCTATAGCAAGAGATTTAATGGTGGATTAACCCTAACGAGCCTTTCAGCAACTGATATTAGTATGACATTGTTTTCCTTCAAAGTCATTATAGTCCAGGAAGCTGGCATAGGTATTGTCTATAAGTCATACCTACCTATACTTTGTGTTAGTAAACGACGTTTTCACGTTAGAGGAAAGTTTGTACGTGTGAAAAATTCGTGTTTCTCTAAACCCCGCATTTTTACAAGCATAGTTTTATTATGATTGATAAACTATTTCAAATTAAAGGTTCTTTTTCTAGCATAAAATAATCACAGACAAAGGGGTAATTCTTCAGGCAATCTCTCAACCAATAGCTAAGGCGGTTTTAATCTATTTTTAAGCTATAATTCCTTGGCTGGTCAAAAGGAATCCTTCTTGGGAAGTATTCTGCGAGCTCGAAGCATCCACTTCAAAGAACCCTCAAAGGAAAGGAAAATAATATGAATTTTCTTTAAAAAAAAAAGTGGAATGTTAGCTTAGTTCAGTCAAGAACAGTCAGTTTTTGTGCCTGTTGTATTTCCTGATTGTTTGCTCTCTGTATACTCTGTTTTTTTGGTGTCAAATAAAGTATAATTGATTGATTGATTGATTTAATGTTTTTTTTTGCGTTTATAATAATAGATTTAGTAACAATAATTAGACTAACTGAAGTTCTATTTTAATCGTACGAACAATAACCTATTATAAAATCTACGTAGCAACCTCAATCGATGAAAGTGCATGTATATGAAAGTGGATGAAATGAGATAAGTGACAGAATTGTATGGTGTAGTGAGCCGTCTATGCCTATACTGGGTGTAAGTGACAGCCTAGCAAATACTGAAACGGTGAACTAAGACCATCAAACTGAACAACTTTCACTATGGAGCCTACCTCAGGAAACGCATAAAAATCAGCTGTCCCATACAAAACTGATGTACCTACCCGACTAAAATGTAAGGGACGAAGGTAGGCTCCAAAGTTCACCGTTTCAGTACTTGCTAGGCAGTTACTTACGCCCTGTATAACCCCTTAAATGCGTTACATATGTATTAAATACTTTAGACCCTCAAACTGAATAACTTTCACTATGAGACCAACATGGTAATCGCGATATAAAAATAATCTGTTCCATTCATTTGGGTCGATTGGTCATTAGCGTTTTCTATTGAACTGCTGATTTTTTTTTCGCTTAACTTTTATGTAATGTATTTAAATTTACACCCTGTATAGATGATCAGACTAACACTGAACAACTTTCTCTATGGGACCAACATCGAAATCGCAAAAAAAAACTGGTGTCCCCATACCTTTCGTGGTCGAGACTGTTTGCAGTTTTTTTTATGAAACCAAACATATTTTTCGCGATCTCGATGTTGGTTCCATGGAAAAAGTTAAATTCAGTTTTATGGTTCGATCATACTATTAAAAACCGCAGTCAGTATTAAGAAGAGTCCAGTACATATTTGCGTTTATTTAACCATCAACCTCGATACTTGCACAAGGCTGTGAAATTCCAAAATAGTTTAATTAGAATTTAATTTAATTTTTATTTTATTTCTTAAGACCATTCCTAGATCGATAAATCGATCTATTGTAGTAAGGATCTTGTGGATTTGGGCAAATGTTCCAAGGGTAGTCGCAATCGCAATAGAAATTGTTCTTGTACCAGGTATCAAAATTGAACTAAACCAAGAAATTAAAAGAGAACTGAAATATTTCAAATATTATTGATTTTTAAACGTGTTACAGCCATGTTGTGCTATTTCGAATCAAATTAAAGATTGAAAAATTTGTCTCGGGCGGGACTTGAACCCGCACTTTTCCAAACAGGGAAACTGCGTTATCCAATTTCGCCACCAGTATAACTACCAGTAGATGGCGCTCACGTCCTCTTAAGACGCAACAGATTGAAAATTTCGATCTCTGGGTAGTGGGCTCGGTGGCGAAATTGGATATCGCAGTTCCCCGGTTTGGAAGAGTGCGGGTTCATGTCCCGCCCGAGACAAATTTTTCAATCTTGTATTTGATTTGAACTGAAATATACCTACACGTAATTTGAACCTACGTAAAATACCTAAATCCCTAACAGTAACGATACAAAATCGAAAGCAAGACTGTCTATAACATTTAATTGCCAAAGTTTGCAACTCTGAAAATTAATACTTAGCCGATATTAATATTAACCGTATGACTCGGTCTCGGGGAAGTTTGAGCTAGTTTCTAGAATGGGAATCCTAGGCAGATGTCTTCAGCATTTGCCTTTGAAATTTATGAGTTAGTAGGATTTGAGGTAAACTTTTAAATTCTATTAGATTTTGCTTGCTTCGTTTTGATTTCGGATTAAAAAATATGTCCTAGCTTATCTGCTATAAAAATATATAAGTGCTTTAATAATATTTAGGAGCTTATCAAAGGAAGCATAGTATTATTATAAAATAAACTTTAAAAAATATATTTAGAAAACGTATTTAAAACATTTACAATAATATTTGCCATTTGGTGTCGGCTAAGAATAGCACCACCCCATTTCCTCTCGTGGGTGTCGTAAAAGGCGACTAAGGGATCTACCGGAGCATGGGCAGCAGCATCCTCTGAGTACACACATTCAATCTAACTGTGATCGCCAACCCGCCTGCCAAGCGTGGCGATTATGGCAAATACCCCCATTTTGGGGGGGGGGGGAGGGGCTATGTCCAGCAGTGGTCGTCTATCGGCTGATACGATGATGATGACAATAATATTATGCTATGTACGAAAAGTTCTCGAGTGGCGACCGCATACCGGAAAGCGCAGCGTGGGTAGGCCCCCCATACGGTAGACCGACGACCTGGTGAAGGCGGCAGTCCAGAAGTGGATGTCCATCGGCTGAGATGATGATGATGATGATTATGTACGAAAAAATATTATTGTCTATATTTGTGTGCACACTGATTCTACCCCTTGTTCTACCCCTAACACATTAGTTTTCCTCTCACTCAACGGTTTGCTGAAAAAACTCTTTTAGAGTTAAGCTAGCCTTTGTACATCACGACTTATTGTTTTTTTCGTAATTATGTTGTTTTTGTGTACAATGAAGAATCTATGAAAAGAAAACTTCCTCCAAAGCTCGCCCTGTCTGCGGTAGGTTCCTAGAAGGTTGAAAGCATTCCCTCTCTGAATTGCCAGACCAAAGCTCTGTCGAAACTACCAGCAACCCAGTGACCTCTATTAGCCGCGTAGAAAACTCTCTGGCCAGTTATTTTGTGTCAGGACATGTATCCTTAAAGATATCTACTTATCTGACAAGAAACGGCTCAGTTTTGTATTAATTCAGTGTAGGTCTTCCTCTACCCTGTTTCTATAATGTTGTATACAAAGTGTAAGGGTAGATAGCTGCACGCTCAGGACACTGTTGGTGCTGGCTCGCAGGCGGGTCAGCACGGACGCGCAACGTTTCCTCATGATGGCGTGGAATCCGTCGGTGCGCGCCTCCGCGAACATGCCCGACGCGCTACACCACCGCGGCAGCCCCATCAGTGCCCTGAACGCGTTGTTGTACTGGACTCTCAGATCGCTGTATGCCCTCTGCGTATAGTTGACCCACATACTGCACGTATAAAAAGACTGGCTACTGCCAGCCTTAAAAAGCGTGACTTTTACTGGCTCAGTACAATGTGCAAATCTGCGGGCCAACATATTACATCTACTATACTATACTATAGTTCTCATCTAATTCCTGATGCGGTGTCTCAGAAAAACACCGAGCATAAATTGTTGGTAGGTGCTAGACTATACACAAGTTAAAAATGCTACACCTGTAAATTGAAGCTAAAAAATAGTTTGCGCTCGCTCTGTGCGTTGTTTACACTAGATAGCGCATCGCCTGTCGACACAGAATGATTTACTGTTACATAGCAACATCCACGGAAAAACATTTCACTGATAACTTTTATGCGCGCAGCCTAAATTGCCATGCATACTTCCATACACCTGATGAAATAGTGAAACGGTGTTGATTATTTGGTGGATTTTGTAGAGCTCTTGGTGAGAGATGGCTGGAAATGTCATGTTGATGTGGATGGTTTTATTAAAGAATGTACAGATGCAGTTTTCATCGTTATAAGCCTTTTCACTGTATGGCACAGTGCTGCTCCGATGAAAACGCGTGTGGGCTTTATTTTAATACGAGCTTTTGCCCGCGACTTTGTCCACACCGGCTCTCGTCATTGTATCGAGATTAAATATATATATATTTTTTTTAATTTATTTTAAGTTTTCATTTTTACAAAAGGTACAAATTGCTTTAATTTTCGCCAAACTGCAGAACAGTTTGTTGGCGAAAAACATTACACTCAACTTTAAAAAAATGAGTCCTTAATCTTACCTTTACAATATAGTTTAGTAAATAAAATTATGTTAAAGTATTATGACAAAGTATAAAGATAATATCACAAACCCAAAACAGTAAGTTTGTGACATCACATATTATACTCAGGTACCTACTAACAGCGATTGTTTACAATGTTTATCTAATTAGGTACTATCAAATTTTTAGTGATTCAAGAATTGTTTTTTTTAGTTTAGCTTTTAAGGATATTTTACAAAGATTCTGTTTTTGCCTGTGCCAGTTTGTAAAGCAAAATCAGTTCAGTAGTTTTTTCGCGATGCTCGAAGAAACAAAGAGACACAATTTTTTTTTTAAATCCGTGATTTGGATTCAGCATTTCGCTCAATTACCGGAAGGTCTTCTGGAAGTATCAAACATGCGACCAAATGCTCTAAATTTTTTTAAAGAGTCATCCTTAACAAATGCTAAAAGCGAGGACCTTGCTAAAATTCCAACTTTATAAGGTGGTTGTTAGTAGCAGCAAAGTCTCTGAGCACCCCGAAAGGGAAACAGTAATCTATACTATTATAAAACTGTAACAGGAAGTTTGTCTGTAAATTGAAGATATTAACAAAAAAAAAGTTACGATATGGTTTTTAGGTGTCCCTGATTCCATTTCACCGATTTTTTGTCTGTCTGTTTGTTTGTGTGTTTGTTTGTTTGAACGAGTATCACGCAAAAACTACTGAACCGATTTTGATGAAACTTTTTTTGTTTGATAGCTTATGATCTGACTTAAAATATGGTATATAATTTGTGCGGACGAAGTCGCGGGTTAACGCTCGTACTATTATAAAACTGTAACAGGAAGTTTGTCTGTACATTGAAGATATTAACAAAAAAAAAGTTACGATATGGTTTTTAGGTGTCCCTGATTCCATTTCACCAATTTTTGGATTTTTTGTCTGTCTGTTTGTTTGTGTGTTTGTTTGTTTGTTTGAACGAGTATCACGCAAAAAGTACTGAACCGATTTTGATGAAACTTTTTTTGTTTGATAGCTTATGATCTGACTTAAAATTTGGTATATAATTTGTGCGGACGAAGTCGCGGGTTAACGCTCGTAAATTATATTTGCTGTTGAAACAAATAATTTACCACATACCAGCGATAAAGGAATTTTTAATTTTTTTTCAGTTTGGAAAATAGACACCAAAGAGATGGGATTTCGGAATAAAAACTTTTTATTGATTCAACATTTTTTTATGTGAGCTGGCAAGTGGTCTTGGAAACTAAAATAACAAAAAGCCATAAAAACTGAAAAGAAAGAACTAACGTCATTTTATTTTTCTTACAGATAGTTGCCAGTTATGTATATCTTAGATGTCTCGAAATCTATTTGGTTGTATGGAAGATATGTAGTCGAGAAAAATAAAAACGTTTACTTACTATTTCTAAGGAGTTCCTTACTAACAGAACTTCGCAGAACAATGAAACAGCTAGAACATCTCCTGTTTACATTTGTCTATTTCTCTCAACTAATTCCTAAGATAAAACTACAGCAGTGTTAGTATTTAGCTCGCAAACAGCATTGCGACAAAAGTTTCTTACAAGTTTATTGAAGTAGAAACAACATGGTTGCTGTTGTTCACAGACTACCTACCCTATAGATTAGAACGTTATATATAAAATAAAAATAACTATTGTTATAAATCTGGACTACTAGCTTCTCAAGTCTATCCGATTACCTACCTACTTGCTTTAATGTCGAGATGTAAATATTTCCATTCAAAAGTGGCACAAGGCAGACTAACCAATCACACAAGGCTTTCTAGTAAAATCTGGATAAATGCTATTTATTAAGAATAATATCTTTGAGCAATTTTGAGAAAATATAGTCATAATCATTTGTTCAAGATACCTATGCTATCAGGTTATTACATCGGTTGAATTCGACAGACATGGAGGATTAGAGGAAGTATTATGCCAGTAAGAACAGCTACTCTTTTAATACCGAATACAAAACGGATTTTATCCGATTGAAGCGGCAAGAAAAACCTAATAGCTAATAATAAAAAGCTAGTTGTAAGAAGAAAAATAAGTGTTCAAAATCAATTTTCATGATGTCTTTAAGGCGTAAAACATTTCACTTCACATTAGAACTCTATAGATTAGGAAGTCTATGTCGTTGCTAATGTATGTTCAATGTATGAAGTCTTTAGTCAAAAGTCTTATACCTACGTTATAAAAGATGAAAATTGATTGATTAAAAGGAACGAATGAAAGTTGCCAAGTTTTGAATGTGATGACTTACCTGTATCCTTTGGGTGGATTTGTGAATACAGGAACGGTGTTTAATTACCATTCGTGGTAACCCTGTAGACTAGGAGGTATATACATAATTAATATTCAGATTGGATACTTTAAACAGTAAGCGTAAGGATATTAGTAACTTACTAGCGTAAACCCGCGACTTCATCCGCACATATTATATACCTTAATACATTTTATACATTTTAAGTCAGATTATAAGCTATCAAACAAAAAAGTTTCATCAAAATCGGTTCAGAAGTTTTTGAATGATGTTTGTTCAAATAAATAAACACACAAACAAACAGATACACAAAAAATCCAAAAATTGCTGATATGGAATCAGGGACACGTAAAAACAGTAAAAACCATATCGTAACTTTTTTTTTGTTAATATCTTCAATGTACGGACACACTTCTGTTACAGTTTTATAATAGTACGAGCGTTAACCCGCGACTTCGTCCGCACAAATTATATACCACATTTTAAGTCAGATTATAAGCTATCAAACAAAAAAAGTTTCATCAAAATCGGTTCAGTAGTTTTTGCGTGATACTCGTTCAAACAAACACCCAAACAAACAGACAGACAAAAAATCCAAAAATTGGTGAAATGGAATCAGGGCCACCTAAAAACCATATCGTAACTTTTTTTTTGTTAATATCTTCAATGTACAGACAAACTTCCTGTTACAGTTTTATAATAGTACGAGCGTTAACCCGCGACTTCGTCCGCACAAATTATATACAAGATTTTTAGTCAGATCATAAGCTATCAAACAAAAAAAGTTTCATCAAAATCGGTTCAGTAGTTTTTGCGTGATACTCGTTCAAACAAACACCCAAAGAAACACACAAACAAACAGACAGACAAAAAATCCAAAAATTGGTGAAATGGAATCAGGGATACCTAAAAACCATATCGTAACTTTTTTTTTGTTAATATCTTCAATGTACAGACAAACTTCCTGTTACAGTTTTATAATAGTATCGATAGATAGATAGATTATTACTCTGTGGTTTAGGGCGCGCACTTCTGAAGAGACGCGGAAAAAAATCAGCTGCCCCATACATTTGAGTCGGGTAGGTACAGTTTTGTATAGGACAGCTGATTTTTTTCCGCGTCTCCAGAGGTAGGCTCCAGTTCAGTTTAATGGTCTGAGTTCACCGTTTAAGTATTTGCTAGGCTGTCACTTACACCCTGTATTATTATCTGACCTTAGATAATTTCATACAGGTAAGTATCTCGGATTTGCATGGAGACGAAAATCTTGTCAGTTTTACCATGGAATATTTAAAAGTACAAGCTTTACTAGAATATTTCAACTATTTGTAGACCTGGCTAGAAAATGTATGGTTAAAAGTCAAATTTTGGTAGATGTATTTTTATTATTTGGTTATAAGGGCTTGGTCAATGACCAAATAGCTACTGCGACCTAGATAGATCTATTGTAGCTGTCACCCTAGACCTAAAGGTCATTTCTTAGGCCCACGGACTTCATGAACCGTGTTATGCTTTTGGAGGGGAGGTCCCTAATGTCAGTAGGTGTTATTATGTATCCACCTAGATGGCGACTCCTGCTGTGAATGAGCACTTCGCATTCGCAGAGGAGATGTATGGGCGTTTCCTCTGCTTCACAGCAAAATCTGCAAGTGGGTGAGTCTACAAGCCCCATTCTGTGTAGGTGTTTGTTTAACTTGCAGTGTCCTGTTAAGGCTCGTACTAAGAGCCTTAAGTCGTTGCGGTTTGAATTGATGGCATCTGAGGTATGTCTGTTTGAAAAGCCGGTCACAAGTTCTTTCGCATGCCTCAGTCCTGGTGTATCCGACCAGAGCTTACGGCTTTGGTCCACGGCCCATTCCTTTAGCACACGTCTAGAGGTGTTGCGGGAGATGCCGCAAGAAGGCTCGGGGCCTATTGCGTCCTCTTCCGCCCCTCTTCGTGCCAGCTCGTCAGCAGCCTCATTTCCATCAATACCGCAGTGTCTGGGCTAGGTTGGTAGATGTAACTATAATAATAAAAAATTGTGTATTAATATCGCTTTACCGACCTATATTTTCTTCAACATTAATTTGTCCTACGGGCTAAGCGAGCAGGTTCACTAGCAACCAGCCTTTAGTCACAGTATAAGAATGAGTATCTATTACTACATACAGTACGGAAACTCCCTTCCTCCCTCCAACTTTTTACCTCACCCCCTCTATCGCCCTCTGGTTACCCGGCAGTTACCTAAGAAGAAGACTTAAGGCGGTTGCAGAGGGGACAATTTTATACAAAACTTTGACGCACAATACGCGTAGACGGTATTAATATAAGTAACTTTGTATATATGGAAAAATAGTTTAGAAAATCTAGATGCCGCGTAACAAATAACATTTGCAATTTATAAAATAATTATAAAGATATTAAGCTTTGAAATGTTTCATACAAAATTTTGAAAGTTTTATATCTTCTTAATTATAACATAAATTGAAAATGTTATTTGTGACGCGGCAACTAGATTTTCTAAACTATTTTTCCATATATAAAATATTACTTTTATTAATTCCGTCTACGCGTATTGTGCGTCAAACTTTTGTATGGACTGAAACCATCTTTAGGTTCAATTTCTTTGATTTCGCATGCGCTGATGTTATATTGTCAATTTTTTGTATGCAGTGTCCGGGCTGTGCTTCAGTCCTTACTATGGGATGAAAGTCAAAATCGAAAAAAAGATATCTGCTGATCCATACAAATCTGCAATCTTAATTAACCACAATGTCCTATACAACTGTGGCCGATTAGGACAGCAGATTTGTTTGTAATTTGGATATTGTTATATCATTTAAATAGAATATTCACAAATACCACAACATTCCGATTCGAATAAAAAATTCGGTTGCATTGCAAAGCGGGAAACTTTTCTTTCCACCACCACGTACCGTCGGCAAAAGAGTTTTTTCAGTGAATTGAAAATAAATGTTCGGATATAGAAGTACAAACAATTTGAAACATTGAATAGCTTCACTCAACCCAGTTTCCGTTCGCTAAAAGCGCTTTACCAAAGCATTTTTTTTTTAATTTCCCCTTTGCCAGGTGAAAGTTATTTTAGTTTCCATTTATAAAAAAGTTGTGTGCGAAAAATAGATAGCGTTGGTGTTAGCTATTTTGTTGCAAACCTTTTTTTAAAATTAGAATTGTATTTCATGTATCTATACTAGTATAAAACTGTAACAGGAAGTTTGTCTGTACATTGAAGATATTAACAAAAAAAGAGTTACAATATGGTTGTTAGGTGTCCCTGATTCCATTTCACCAATTTTTGGATTTTTTGTCTGTCTGTTTGTTTGTATTTTTGTGTGTTTGTTTGGGTGTTTGTTTGTTGGTTTGAACGAGTATCACGCAAAAACTACTGAACCGATTTTGATGAAACTTTTTTTGTTTGATAGCTTATGATCTGACTTAAAATCTGGTATAAAATTTGTGCGGACGAAGTCGCGGGTTAACGCTCGTACTATTATAAAACTGTAACAGGTAGTTTGTCTGTACATTGAAGATATTAACAAAAAAAAAGATACGATATGGTTTTTAGATGTCTCTGATTCCATTTCACCAATTTTTGGATTTTTTGTCTGTCTGTTTGTTTGTATGTTTGTGTGTTTGTTTGGGTGTTTGTTTGTTTGTTTGAACGAGTATCACGCAAAAACTACTGAACCGATTTTGATGAAACTTTTTTTGTTTGATAGCTTATTATCTGACTTAAAATCTGGTATATAATTTGTGCGGACGAAGTCGCGGGTTAACGCTCGTACTATTATAAAACTGTAACAGGTAGTTTGTCTGTACATTGAAGATATTAACAAAAAAAAAGATACGATATGGTTTTTAGATGTCTCTGATTCCATTTCACCAATTTTTGGATTTTTTGTCTGTCTGTTTGTTTGTATGTTTGTGTGTTTGTTTGGGTGTTTGTTTGTTTGTTTGAACGAGTATCACGCAAAAACTACTGAACCGATTTTGATGAAACTTTTTTTGTTTGATAGCTTATGATCTGACTTAAAATCTGGTATATAATTTGTGCGGACGAAGTCGCGGGTTAACGCTCGTACTATTATAAAACTGTAACAGGTAGTTTGTCTGTACATTGAAGATATTAACAAAAAAAAAGATACGATATGGTTTTTAGATGTCTCTGATTCCATTTCACCAATTTTTGGATTTTTTGTCTGTCTGTTTGTTTGTATGTTTGTGTGTTTGTTTGGGTGTTTGTTTGTTTGTTTGAACGAGTATCACGCAAAAACTACTGAACCGATTTTGATGAAACTTTTTTGTTTGATAGCTTATGATCTGACTTAAAATCTGGTATATAATTTGTGCGGACGAAGTCGCGGGTTAACGCTCGTACATTAATATAAAATAGATGTCACGATAAAATTAGTTAGTACCTACCTACATTATAGACAAGACATTCCCGAAAAAAATACTTGAGAGCTAATCGGAACATCTTTGAACCTAAACAAAGTTGCCAAGTGTTTGTTTTTCAAGTAAAACTGCCACGGCGAAACCTACAAATCACATAATTATTTAATAAATAAATAACGCTCACAGGCATATGATATATATATACATTGTAATGATTCCACGTAAGCTCTAACAGGCTTTGTGGAAACCATACAACAACGGCACAAACATATAACATCCATGACCGAACCGGGATTCGAACCCAGGACTCAGGTTCGGCAGTCCGGCGTGGTAACCATTAGACCAACTGAGTCGCCGTGGGGTTTAGATATTCAGTTGGACCATCGACCGTGATGTAGACCGATGTATGGGAGACCGGCTGCAGATTTTGCAAGGAAGAGATGGAGACTCCTCTGCACATTCTATGTAACGGTGGCCTCCTGAATTCCGGATGTACAAACGTAGACAAATACATGAGATACAAACCATCCCGATCAAAAACCTACTACGATTTTTGACTTCAGGTCCTCTACCCGGACATTCGAACTTCGCAATTCCGTGAACGTTTTCGTTCTAATTTCAACTCTATTACAATGAAGTTCGGACCGAAACGGTCGCGTTATATCTAACATCGAAAGTCCGGGTACAGGGCCAGTAGAGATTAGTAGGGAACTGTAAAAGGGGCATTCACAAAGGACGACGTTCGAAGTGGTATAGCTGCAAGCCTGTAAAGGCCCCAAAACCACTCAAATAATAATGGGAGAACATTTTTACCAATGCATAGATAAGTTTGTCTTTCATACTTTAGTATATACGTAACCCTGAAGGTGCGGGTCCGACTCGCACTTAGCTGTTTTTATTCTATATCTGTTTTCCGTATGGCTACCACGTAAGACTGCTATTGGTTCAGCAGTACTAGCTTCTTTTTTGATCTCATGGTGTAATTTGACGACGATATTGTCCTTCACTTGGTCTTAATATACAGGGTCCAACATATTATGCCATCAAACTGAACAACTTTCTCTATGAGACCAACATCGAAATCGCGAAAAAAATCTGCTGTTCCATATTTATTTATTTATTTATTTATCTTTATTGGTTATCAAACAGCAAATTACTTAATCTCTAATACAGCAACATTACATATAAATTTTTAATTTTTTATTCCCATAAAAATTTATAAAAAAATTTGCGTGTAAACCTGTAAAGATAATGTATTTGTGTTTTGTAGTGAAAATAAATAAAACTGTGCTGCAAACTTACTCGACCTAAATCTATGGGACTCCAGCAAGTTATTTTTTTCTCAATTTCGATATTGGTCTAATAGAGAAAGTTGTTCAGTTTGATGGTCTGATTATCCCCATAAAAAACCGTCAGCATATTAAGAAGGATCCTATACAGAGTGTTAGGGTAAACAGTTGCATTACTTTAAGGGGTGATTGTATCCATGATACTAAACAACTTTCCCTAAGAAACCTATAGAAAATTCGTATTAAAAATGTTGGACTTCCCATATTAAATGCAATAAGCTGATCGCACTTTTGTAAGAAAAGTCGACATAATTAGGTGTTCAGTATCATGCGTAAAATCCTTCTTTACCCTAACACCCTGTAGACCTTCGGAAGGTGCACCTAGGATGTGCAAATTGTTTGTTCAATATCATACTCGCACAACAACTTCAGTGCAGTATGTTTCAATGAAAACACTAAAACACCCATGCATAGTTAGAGGCAAACTTCGAAATAGTACTCAACTCATAATGGACACTAAATAGAGAAACTACACGCGGCCAACTTACATACCAATATATAAGGTCTAACAAAATTAGGTGAAACTATTTTAAGGGGATGATCAGACCATCAAACTGAACAACTTCCTCTATGGGACCAATATCGAAATAGCGAAAAAAAAACATCTGCTGTCCCATACATTTAGGACGAGTAGGTTTGTATGGAACAGCTGATTTTTTTTCGCGATTTCAATATCGGTCCCATAGAGAAAGTTGTTCAGTTTGATGGTCTGAGCATATCCTTAAAATAGTTTCAGCTAATTTTACAACACAAACAAAACTAGGTGAAACTATTTTAAGGGACCAATATCGAAATCTCGAAAAAAAATCTGCTGCTCCACACATATGAAACATCAATTTTTTTTTCGCGATTTCGATATTGATCCCATAGAGAAAGTTATTCAGTTTGATGGTCTGAACATACCCTTTAAATAGTTTCAGCTAATTTTGTTAGACCTTATGATTACGGAGACGAACGCATTAATTTGTTTTTCTCATTGCACTGGAATGATCCGTGTACTCACTACCCAACTAACAATTTGGTCGTATAGGTGTCGTATATTCAAACATTAGGCGCATAAAACACCAGTATATGACGAAATTACAATAATATAACTTATATAAGTCAAAATAGTCATATAAATGAGGGCCTTCTACGCAAAAATTGTTTGTTTGGCAGGTACTCAGTAATTCGTCTTTCGCAGGAATTACTAATCCCTGGGTAATTACTAATCAGCAAGCCTCTAATCTAATGCTGACATGCCAATGTCTCGATAATACAAAAAACAGGCAAATAAAAAAAAACTGTTATGTCGTTTCAATCAATGGCAACAATTTCTTTTTATTTGTTTAACCGAAACAGAGACAATGAGGAGTTTTCTGACAGCTAGTCAAACGTAGTTCAACAAACCGGCGATAGATGGCGTTGACCAGAGAGGGGTCTGAACTGAAGACGAAAATTTTAGGCTAAAAAGTGAATAAAAGTGCATGTCACTGAGTCAGACGCATCCGTTGACGAAATATATGCTCATATTTTGCTGTTTACTTAAAAACACAAATTCTTACTATTTTATTTGTATTTTATTATCTGCAAGGTCACTCACCCCTGTCTCGTCAACGCCATCTATCGAGCCATTAGGAACTACTTTTTCTTTTTTAATGGCTTTCGGAAAATCCCTCATTCATTTTACGTGCAAAGCCAAACTACGAAAACATAGTTTGTATGAGGTGTGACGAGCTCAGTCTAACTCGAACATGGACCTTTTTAACTATTGACTTAATTTTGTTACCTACAACTTTTTTGACACACATAAATCCAGACTCGTTCGAGAAGTTCGTATAATATCTGAGGCTGTAGATATTTCCAAGTTCACAAGTTTACACAATACTTACCTACTAACAACCCAAACACACGATCAAGACTGCGTGACTTTTTTCTCTATAGTCTGTTTATAGTTACTGGAGCTCATTCGACGATAAATAATCACAAATAAGCCTTTTATTCTTCTAGAAATAAACATTTTAACGGGTTCTTACATCCCGTGATCATGGCAGTTGTAACACTGCCGAAATATCGGGAACTCAAATATACCAAAACGCGGTAAGAACCCGTTAAAATGTTTATTTCTAGATTAAATAATAACCACGTAACTCTCAAAAACTTTTATTCTTCGTCCCGATTTTTGACTTGCTACCGAAAAAAAGAGACATACATAGGTGTAAGTGAAACACAGTGATACATTTAAGTCGGGTAGGTACAGCAGTTTTGTATGGGACAGCTGATTTTTTTCGGGTCTCCTGAGGTAGGCTCCATAGTGAAAGTTGTTCAGTTTGATGGTCTGAGTTCACCGTTTTTGCTAGGCTGTCACTTACACCCTGTAGAGTACAACATCTTTAAAGTAATTTCCGGAAAATAATAGGTCAACCCCATCTCTACTCGTGGGTGTCGTAAGAGGTGACTAAGGGAGGGACAAATTCTCCCTTTTGAACTGGACACATGTCATCTTGCGTCCTTATAGTCACCTGTATAAGGTCTAACAAAATTAGGTGAAACTATTTTAAGGGACAACTTTCTCTATGGGAACGATATTGAAATAGCGAAAAAAAATCAGCTGTTCCATACATATAGGTTGAGTTGGTTTGTATGGAACAGCAGATTTTTTTTTCGCGATTTCAATATTGGTCCCATAGAGAAAGTTGTTCAGTTTGATGGTCTGATCATCTCCTTAAAATAGTTTCATCTAATTTTGTTAGACCTTATATATTAGCGGGGAAACCACTACAATTGCATTCCCGAAGAGGGTTTACGTCAGGCAGGTGGCCGGCTGTAAAACTTGTCTAAACCTTAGTAATAATGAGTTTAAGTGTAGGTAATAGGAAATAGAAGCCGACCCCAAGTAATGGGCTACGGGCAGGAAGAAGAACAGGAACTTCATGCAAGTGCTCTAATCGACGCACGCACACAGGCGCTCGGCTCGTCTATGAGCATGTGTCGATTCGAGCTTATGCATGAAGTTGCTTTACTGTATATCTCTTTTCTGTGCTACCGTTGCCATTGAGTTACCTACTAAAGGCGACACCCAGACTAAATTTTTTGTAACACTTGTTTGAGCTGATGGGCTCTAACTTACTTATCATGCCGGGGCGTGCTGCACCGCAACACTGCCAGTGCGCGCCTTGTACTGCTGATCGCGGTGCACAGATTTTGTTCGCATTGTCTGCACGGCTAGCATGCCACCCACGACAAAAACATCATGTGCGCTCTTTCTACTCTACGTAAAATAATCATCTCGATTTTTATCGTTTTCTCGGGGGTGGCATGCGAGGTCTACTATTCTATACATAATTATTCAATGACCGTTGCGTGCATTGCATGTCTACGTGTGAGATAACGTAGAGGACCTTTCGTCCTTTATCTAATTTGTGTACCTATCTCTCCACATGAGAACCGATACTCGGAGCTATATCCGGTTACTACCGGTTAACGACCGGTTTACGACCGGTATCCGGCTGGAAGAGAATCAATTATTACCGGTGGTAAACTGTGAAATTTACTGAAAGATACATTTTATGGGTAAATTTTATGTGAAATTTCTCCAGTTTTACGAACTTAAGTTAGAGTGCCTACTTTAATATTTTAAGTTAAAGTTAATATCTGAAGGTATTTTATTGATTTTATTCTTGAAGCGTCTATTCGCTTATCAATATTTTTAAATTAACAGGATAAAGAAACATCAAAATAATTGTCAATGTATAATTTTAGACATCATCATCATCAAGAAGATCAAGCTCTATTCATGTTAAGACAGACGGGCGCGGGCGCGGGGGTGCAATGTAAAATAATACCTACAGGGCTGCCAGTAGATTTTTTGTAATTATTCAGCCATGTACCTAAAATTATACAAAATGGTCTCGCAGGATACAAACAGGTGCAAAAAACTCAAAATGAATAATCCGAAAAACTGTATTTATTTTCTGATCATTCATCACGTAATTTAAATTTGAGTAGATTTTTTTAATTTACAACTGTTATTTTTTCATCAACTTTACAACATTTATTTGGGCCTCAGTTGAACGGAGAGAGACAACATTTTTCAAAACTTGAATGAAATTATAGCGTTCTCGCTCGATTGAATCGTAAAGTGACCGAGTCTTTTACGTTACTCTTCTACGATTTTCCGACTTAACCAGAGTTTTTCAGTTCAACAAATTATTAGTTTGTTTTATATCCAATTATACATGAGAGTCCAGGATACATAGAGGATACAAACAGACACCTAATTATACAGTTTTTATATCCAATTATACAATCTGGCAGCCCTGAATACTTATTTCAATACAGATAGAGTTCACAGAGAGAGCTCCGTCTTCCGCCCGTAGGCCGAATGGACGTTCTCTCTATCAACTATATCGGTAGTGAAATAGGTACCTATTATTTTACTTTGCGCCCTCAGCGCCCGTCCACGCCCGTCCATCGTAATGTGAATATAGCTTAATTAAACCTCATGCAGTTAATTTAAAAATTAATAGAAGCGATGCGCAGAGAAATACCATTCATTCCAACTGAGCACTGAAAAAACAGCCATACAGTGCGATAATGTAATCCTTCATAAATTATTCAGAAATCCAGACAAAATTAATCCGAGAGCTTTTTATTTGCAACGGCAACCTATGCCGTTATTGGAGCTTTGTTTGACAAATAATGTGTTTGAAACAACATAACATAACAAAACATATTCTATATCTATCTATACTATTATAAAACTGTAACAGGAAGTTTGTCTGTACGTTGAAGATATTAACACAAAAAAAGTTACGATATGGTTTTTAGGTGTCCCTGATTCCATTTCACCAATTTTTGGATTTTTTGTCTGTCTGTTTGTTTGTGTGTTTGTTTGGGTGTTTGTTTGTTTGAACGAGTATCACGCAAAAACTACTGAACCGATTTTGATGAAACTTTTTTTGTTTGATAGCTTATGATCTGACTTAAAATCTGGTATATAATTTGTGCGGACGAAGTCGCGGGTTAAGGCTCGTATATAAAAAAAATTCTTCTTCTTTTCTTATTTTTCTATTCTACTTTTTTCTTAAATGTGTAGTTTTAAAGTTACAGTGCCCGAAGATTTCCATACAAATCTGAAATTAATCCTAGCATTGAAACTGTATATTTTAACGCAAATCTGACAACATAAAAGTTTGGAGATTATAGTTTCAAGATTGTTTCTGAAAAATGTTATCGTCTTTAATTGGTTAGTATTGTACATATAACCAGACTTCGTTTGTGTGGAGCGCGCTCCTAATTATTATTTTTTTTCTTAGTTTATTTATCGAAAACAAAAACATTGCATTTTATCATGCAAAGTCACCCTACGAAAACCACGTATGGTTTATATGAGGTGTGGCGAGCTCACTTTAACTCGATACATTGACATTTGTTAGGTAGTATTTCTTAACTATTGACTTAATGTTTTTATATTTCTTTATTTGACAAAGATCATTCAAGACTCGTTCGGGAAGTTCGTTCAATATCTGAGGCAGTAAATATTGCCAAGTTCGCATTCCATAAGTATTGTTGTAACGCGGTAGATTGTTGGTAGGTAAATTAGGTATTGAGCGAAGGTTCCTCGGACAAAAGGTAAAAAGGTAGGTTTAAAGGTAGGTCGTCGTCCGGTGGACCGCAGGGCGTCCCACATTACGCCTGCCATGTTCGTGGTTGTCGTCGGTTGTCAGGATAAGGTAGCGGGGAACGACTGGATGAGGAAAACCGAAGATAAGAGTTTTGTGGTGCTTATGAGCTGATGATAATGTTGACACAAATTAAATCCAGTGTGAAAGGAAATGAGCCCGTTGAAAATTCGCACGAAGAAGTTTGCTTCTTCTTTTATAATGCGCACGGCTAAGGAGTGGAACGCACTGCCTGCGGACCTGTTCCCTGAGCAATACAACCTGGGCCTCTTCAAGGCGAGAGTGAATAGGCATTTTTCTAGGTAAGTATGCTACATCTTCGGCCTCATCGTCACTCAAAATCAGGTGAGATTGGGGTCAAATGTATACCTATCAAACAAAAAAAAAAAAAGTTTTCAAAATTTTCAAATGTAGATTTTCTTGCGTTGTTTTTCTTCACTGAATAGCCAGTGGTGTAAAGTTACTAAAAATATTTTTTTCCATAGTATTTTTCTGCAAAAGATAAACTTTGCTAACAAGGCAAGATAATAACGTATAAACGTGACTACAATGTGCAAGACAGCTTAGAAAAGACTGAATCTGGAATTCGAAAAATTCATGGAAAAAACATTGCTTTAAATAATTCCGTTCCATCTTCATTCACGATACAGCCTCATGCATCACTATTAACAAAAATGCATCGCTAATGGCACTGCATTCTTTTCTTACCTCTCCATTTTCCACCTCTCCGAAACATTTCCTTTCAGAGTTAATACAAAAAGAAAATTTTACTTTCACGGCATCATTGCAAGCCATAGCCCAGAATTAGAGGTACCTAGATATTGAGTTTCGGATATTGGTTTCTTCGGATACCTACTGGGAAAAATGAATATCCGTTTAAAGTATAATTAATCAGATTTAAGTATGTTTGACCAGCTCATGCTTGTGGCTTTATCCTTGTAGAATTAGTTTAGTTTTCGGGATAAGTATAGGTAATGAATATTAAAGAGATGGCACGTTTGCCGTAGGCCTCGCATGCCACCCCCGATAAAACGATAAAAATCGAGATGTGCCTCCATCTGTATTATTTTACGTATGCCAGAAAGAGCGCGCATGACGTTTTTCTCGTTTAAACGCTTTGTCGTGGGTGGCATGCTAGCTGTGCAGTGTGCAGGTCTTCTCCTAGTGACCTTTGACGCGATGTAGTGCGGCACTTTTTTTTTAAGATTTGAAAAATTCGTTCGCAATTTTAATATATACAGGGTGGAAAAAAAAGGCCGTGGTTGGAGGGAAAGTACCCTTAATATTTATGATGGCAAATTTTACTGAAAGGAAACATTCCTTTATTTTCAAAAATAATTAAAACTGCATTTAAAGATTTTTGAAAAATCATCTCCATACATTTTTAACTGCTGAGTTCAACGTATGAGATTCAAAAATCGCACTCCTGGTGAAGGCGGCGGGAACCCGTTGGATGAGGGCAGCAGGACCGGTCGTTATGGTGATCCTTGGGGGAGACCTATGTCCAGCAGTGGACGTCCATCGGCTGAGATGATGATGATGATGATTATAATGTGTTTTTTTTGTGCGTTCACTGAAAAAAAGGTTACCTACTTATATTTAAAAAAAAACGAAATACCTGAATTTTCGTTCTATTAAAAACTCGTGTTTAAATTCTTACCATAGAATCAGGCCCTGTACCCGGACTTTCGATTTTCGATACATCGCGGCAGTTTCGGTCCGAACTTCATTGTAATAGAGTTGACATTGGAACGAAAACGTTCACGCAATTGCGAAGTTCGAATGTCCGGGTAGACCCCCTGAAGACAATCCAGATAAAATCTTTCTAAACGTTAATACAACTAACATAAGGAAACTGAAAATTTTTAGAAACCGTATTTTGCTTGATATTTAATATACCACAATTTGATACAACCTTAGAGAATTCAGAACAATACAACCCTTATTCTATAAATACGTACAAAGCTCCTTTTAAAGCTTAGTTTGTCAAACCGCAGTTAATTTAACGGAAAGGATTAACCGGGTCCAACGGTTGATATCCGGCTCTTAACCGGATAGCTTTTTACCGATTTAGATCGCTAAGTATTTAGAATCGGAAATGGAGCTTTATATTTATATTAATTAGATTAAGCTTGTCTTTGCTGATATATCTATACTATTATAAAACTGTAACAGAAGTGTGTCTGTACATTGAAGATATTAACATAAAAAACTTACGATATGGTTTTTAGGTGTCCCTGATTCCATATCAGCAATTTTTGGATTTTTTGATTGTCTGTTTGCTTGTTTGTTTGAACGAGTATCATGCAAAAACTACTGAACCGATTTTGATGAAACTTTTTGTTTGATAGCTAATTATCATCATCATCATCATCAGCCTAAGAACGTTCCACTGCAGGGCACAGGTCTACCCTTAGGGAGGGTGTATAGGCATTATTGCTTAGTCAGCTCTCTTGTAGCACCTCTACATGTATAAATTGGACCATCCTAAACTTGGCCTTTTAGCTACTTGATATTTCGCAATGAAAAGCTATTCATAGCAGAATGTATCGTAACGCCGACATTATAAGAAGCGTGTATTGTTATTTTATAGCCATACAAGCCATAAAGGCCACCTATAAGCCTGGTTAAGTGAAATTTGTGCGGGACGGCGGAATTTTTGCAGAACACGGACTTAGTGAAAATTTATTATGCAATTGGTTTTCTGGGTTGAATTACTGGGATATTTCGTGAGACTGGCCATCATAATTACTGTAAAATACTGCTCTATGGCTTATAGCCCAGTCATTTTACGGAGTTTTGTTAGGCGGTGTAGGGAGTAATTACTAATTGAACTTTTAAACTGTAACCGGAACCATTAAGTGACTAAAGGACTATCTTAAAGCATATTAAAAAAAACGCTACGCAACATTTTGAATTCTCAAAATTATGTGTCCCAGAAGGATTTTAAATTATTAATAATAATACCATTGCACTCATTTGATATAGATTTAACAATATAAATTATTTTTGAGCAATAAAATAGGCAATGAAATTTAAAAAATGAGGTATTTATTAGAAAATACGAATGTATGTTTCAAAACCTTCTAAGTAGACAAAAATATTCACACAATGTAGTATGTATAATGGTAAAGCCTTAAATATGTGCAAAAAAAAATTTACCATCAGATTTTTTAGAACGAGATAATAGCTAAATTTTAAAATTGGAACTGTTGCGGACGTAATTTTTTTTTATTTTGGTACATTTCTAAGCTCAAATTGGCTCTTCAATATTATAACGAAAAAAAACGCAATTACTAATTAGTCCCGGCTCAAACCATAAAATGACTGGGCTGGGATTGCCCTCAAGCGGTCGAAAGAACATTAAAATTTTACAGTTTTAGGCAGTTTATTTAAACATTTTTATTCTGGCCCTGTATCCGGACTTTCGATTTTCGATATATCGCGACCGTTTCGGCCCGAACTTCATTGTAATAGAGTTGACATTGGAACGAAAGCGTTCACGCAATTGCGAAGTTCGAATGTCCGGGTTTTTACCGCGATTCGGAACAAACGATGAAGAACGAGCTACAGATTTGTCTGTTCTTAAAAATCTACAAATACTTTTTCAGAAAAATTGTGATCATGGCAGTTGTAACACTGACGAAATATAGGCCACTCAAATATACCAAAACGCTGTAAGAACCCGCCAAAAATGTTTCAGATTAAAATGTTAATTACAAAATGTGTTTACGAGAATCAAGCCGCTTACAACCGAGATATTTAACTGAATAGGTGTAAATTCTACAACCTTTACAAAACGTCCACACTATCTAACCCAAACATTAATTAATTTACGGTGGCTATCTAGTTCACAGTCCACTGCCACCCATTGTCCGAGGGCCTATCGCATTCTACCGGCTATGTTGGGTTATGAAGATCAAGTGGGAATAGACACGTCTTTGAATTGTCTTAAGATTTGTTAGTCTTCACAAGTAGTACAGGTTGTACCCATGATACTGAACAACTAACCCTAGGAAACCTAAATACGCATAAAAAAATTGGCCTTTCCATACTAAATATATACTGGGTGGTACGTAACGAGGGTCGTTCCTTTCAAGGGTGTATTCAGACTATGAAACTAAACAACTTTCCCTAAGGAATATGGGTCAAAAAAAATAAAAAATTTTGAACCTCCCATACTAAAGTGCGGTCCGTCACGTCAAGTTCGGCTGCTCAATGTCCGGATCCGAATTGGGGGTTCGAACGGGAGTCTTAACAGACGACTAATCTCTTCAGGTTCAGGCATTCGTGAACATCTATGATGCCCTCACCGCACTGTGTCGTTTTATGGTTTGAGCCGAGGCTAATTAATATTGATATTTTTTTTCGATATAATATTGAAGAGCCAATTTCAGCCTAGAAATGTACAAAAATAAAAAAAAAATCACGTCAGCAACAGTTCCAATTTTAAAATTTAGCTATTATCTCGTTCTAAAAACCTTATAGTAAATTTTTTTTAGCACATATTTAAGGCTTATACATACTTCAAACTTGGCGTTAATATTTTTGTCTACCTAGAAGATTTTGAAAAATACATTCGTATTTTCTAATAAATACCTCATTTCTTAAATTTCAATGCCTTTTTTTTATTACGTATGGGTTTGCTCTATTTGTTTGTTATCATCATCATCATCATCATCCTATCATCGTCCACTGCTGGACATAGGCCTCTCCCAAGGCGCCACAAAACTCTGTCCTCGGCCTTCCTCATCCAGTCGCTCCCCGCTACTACTACTAGGACTTTACAGCCATGAGAAAAAGTGCCTCTCCAAAAACACTGCTTAAACCATCTGCAACAGATGTAAAGGCCGATGATGATGATGTCCAGCGGGCAGCAGGACGTTTATTATACTTCGTTATTATGTTGTTATATGTAATTCAAATGAGTGCATTTTTATTAATATTATTAATTTAAAAGCTTTCTGGGACACACAATTTTGATTTCTATGTTGCGTAGCGATATTTTTTAAATCTTTTTGTCACTAAATGGTACCGGTTACAGTTTTAAAGTCCAATTAATAATTACTCCCTACCCCGCTTAACAAAACTCCCTAAAATGACTGGGCTACTGGGTAGAGTCACTTTATCTGACCTCACGTGTCATTCGATCATACCAGTTTCCCGCTTCATCAGATTCAGCAGAGTAAGGACTAGAGAGGGCATCATATGATTTTCGCATACATTCTTGCCCAAGATTCTTGTACTTAACATTGTCTGCATACCTGCCTGCTATTATTTTAAAGCAATAGCTAAGTAAAATTTGATTTTTCCACCAGGCTGTTTATGTTGTATGAAGACCGGTCGTGGTCATAATATAACTAATTTTGTGTTCATAATATAGCTAATTGAGTGACGTAACGTTGAGTTGAATGTCGATAGCGCGATTCAGGTCTGGATTTTTAGCAATAAGTTCGATTTATTGTATCACAGAGGACTGAAAATTAGCAATTCCGATTATGATAGCAATACTCACTCTTGAGCTACCAAATTCAAATGTCTGTAGGCACAATTTATGATCTTTCACTTATTCTACATATCCTTGCATATTCTTTGACCGGTTGACCCTCCATTATAATAGGTGTAATGTGATTTCGGGCAGCGATATATGACGTCATCTTCCTTTATAAAGGGACTGAGGTGAATACCCTAAGATGGCTTCAATTTAATTTATGCACAAATGTAGGTGCGTAGGATAGGGTAATTTCTCTTTGTCAATTAATTGAATCGAGAGGTGATTGTATTTGTAAGCTAGGTTCAATTTGTAAAGGTATCTTAGAGCTGCTTTGTGCTTTGAAGCTGGCTTGTTACGTTGCCTTTGTACGTGTATACTAGATGTTGCCCGCGGCTTCGTCCACGTGGATTTCGTAAAACTTCAACCCCCCTTACATCCTTTTAGAAAAAGCCTTTCTGGGAGTATAGCCCTGCGTTCTCTATAGAATCTAAACTATTATGAAACTGTAACAGGAAGTTTGTCTGTACATTGAAGATATTAACGAAAAAAAAGTTACGATAAGTATGGTTTTTAGATATCCCTGATTCCATATCACCAATTTTTGGATTTTTTGTCTGTCTGTTTGTTTGTTTGAACGAGCATCACACAAAAACTACTAAACCGATTTTTATGAAACTTTTTTGTTTGATAGCTTATTATCAGGAGTGCGATTTTTGAATCTCATATGTTGAACTCAGCAGTTGAAAATGTATGGAGAGTATTTCTACTGCTGATTTGACTTTCAAAAATCGCACTCCTGTAGTATGATTTTAGAAAGTCAAATCAAGAGTAGAAAGATGCATTATCTCCATAGTAATTTTGACATTTTCAAGTGCTGAGCTCCCCGAATGAGATTCAAAAATCGCACTCCTGACTTAAAATCTGGTATATAATTTGTGCGGACAAAGTCGCGGGTTAACGCTCGTATAATATATTCCAAATGGCATGTTTCTATTTTCAGTGGTTTAGGCTGTGCGTTGTCTGTCAGTCAATCAGTCAGTCAGTCACGGAACTGTTTTATAAGCATAATTCTTTCTTATCGTGTGGGCAGAGCCCTGGTGTCAGAGTTTTTTTCACACCGCCTTACAGCCTCTGAAGTGGTTTTTATGTAACGACTACTACTACCAGTGATAGTAGCCCGGACCAACGGCTTAACGTGCCATCCGAATCACGGAATCTTTTTTCTTTTCCGACAATCAGGTGATTCAGCCTCCAATGTCCTAACCAACTGGGGAAAACGCACAAAGTGACATATCACTAAGGTGTCCCCCGTGGGAATCGAACCCACGACCTCCGTGTCGAGAGCCAATGCTCTTAACTATTAGACCACGGAGGCAGTATAATAAGCATAATAATAAGAGGGATTGGAATTTTCCATGATATTTAAATAAGCTGTCTCGACGGGCGGTGCTTCTTCGAGTTGGACCTGTAATCTCACGCAAACCTTCCAAAGGTGCGGGCTACCTACTAAAGTGCTCCCAACACATAACTGCGGATTCGCATCGCACCGCAAATATCTGCGAGCGCTGGACGCGCTTATTACGTTGACTTATGTATGATTTTCGCTCCCAGATATTTGCGAATCGATGCGAATTCGCAGTTATTTGTGGGAGCCCTGAGGCCTGTGTGGTTGCGGGCGTTTCCCCCCTTATATTATACGAGATAAATGTACTTTTTGCAACCATTAGCAGCAAGGCTGATTCAGTGTTTATGGAGTGTAGAACATCTCTGTGATGGGGATGGACTAGGTCTGCCTGCATAACTTCAGTCGGTTTAGGAGTTACAGACGTTTAAAGGTAAGTAAACAACTCATCATCATCAACAAATCAGCTGCAAGGCTGATCGTATGATATTATTGTAGTGTACACTGTAGCTATGTGAACAGTACAAAAACTGATATGAACTGCCAGTCGGTTTAGGAGATACAGCCGTTCAAAGGTCGGACCTTTGAACGGTTGTAACTCCTAAACCGACTGATGAACCATGTCAGTTTTTTGTACTGTTCACATAGCTACAATGCACATTACAATAATATCATACGATCAGTCTTGCAGCTGATCGTTAATTTTTTACTGACCTTTAAACATCAGTAACTTCTAAACTGACTGGAGTTATGCAGGCAGACCTAGTCCATCCCTATCACAGAGATGCTCTACACCCCATAAACACTGAATCAGCCTTGCTGCTGATGGTTACAAAAAATACACTTATCTCTTAGTCTATTAGATTAAAGTAAGTTTTTCTCCTGACAATTTTAAAAGCTGTGAAGATTATCAGCTAAGATCACTATTAGCACGATTTGAATGTGTAGATGGAATAATTAGGTAGCTAGCTATTCGACCACTAAAATATCGAGGTGAGCATCGGTTTTGTCATAATTGACAATGCAAAACGTTTTCTCCAGTCTTTTCCTGGACAAAACGTCCCAATTCTGAAGACTTTATTTATTAATTTGCTAAGTACTTTCCTGAAATATTTGAATTGCTAACGAAAACGTGCGGGTTTAAGTTTAATTTATGCAATGGGATTCGGTAAAAAGTAAGAGATGAGAAAAATTTTGATATCATAAATTTTACCTTTTCGTAATAAAAATCCCTCCTCGATGAATAACTTAGCACTTCAAAATGTTGCATAAAGATACATTAAATTTTTATTTTTTGAAGATGATATTGTTTGTCCTAGTTATTAAAAATAACTGTACACGCACATAGAGGGTTCCGAACCTAATAATGTTACCGTAAGAATAAATGAGAACAGGGAATGGCTCTTTAGGTGGATTTACACCAAACGAGCGAATGCTCATTCTATTCCCACTACGTCAAATTCTTCTAGTGTAAACAGGCGTAGAGCATTCTTTCGTTGTTCTAGTGCGTTCGCAAAGATTCTATAGAATATTCTAAGAATGCTCGCTCGCTCGATGTAAAAGGCGCAAGAGCGCGTGAACAGTTGCTTAGAACATTCTAGCGTGTTCGGGCGCGCTCGCTCCACTGAGCGGTCTGATCAAAGTGTTCTTGTGTTCTAGTTCTTGTTCTAGTTCTAGTTCGGTGTTCGTTTGATGTAAATAGATACGTCAAGCTTTATGTTTACACTAAACGAAACGAAAGAATGCTCTAGTTCTAGCTCTAGCTCTATGTTCTTTTAGTGTAAATCCACCTTAAGAAGAAAATATGAGAACAGGGAATGGCTCTTTAACAAAAGTTCCTATAGTGTACAGGGCTGCAATCGCGGTAAATATTTGGTGATTGAACCGTTATGGGACTACGTACGAGCCATAACTTTTGACACATTTGGTACTGCACTAACCGCGGTACAGCCGTTAGAGCCGTTTTGACAGATCGTTCAGACGTTATTGGCTGTCAGTTACATAGAGTTTAGCGTGATTAGAACTGAAATTGGATAAGAATAGAACTTCGATGTTTTAACTTAGCGCAATCGGGCACCAGGAATATTTAAATTATATATAGGTAGGTACTTAATGCACTCTATAATGACAATTGATATTTTATATATGTTGACGCTGTTTAGTATTGTATATGGATAGTTATTGTGTCTTTTGGTTATCTATACTATTATAAAACTGTAACAGGAAGTTTGTCTGTACATTGAAGATATTATCAAAAAAAAAGTTACGATATGGTTTTTAGGTGTCCCTCATTCCATTTCACCAATTTTTGGATTTTTTGTCTGTCTGTTTGTTTGTGTGTTTGTTTGTTTGAACGAGTATCACGCAAAAACCACTGAACCGATTTTGATGAAACTTTATTTGTTTGATAGCTTATGATCTGACTTAAAATCTGGTATATAATTTGTGCGGACGAAGTCGCGGGTTAACGCTCGTGTTATATAAATTTGATTATTATTATTTGGCTCTTTTAATTACACAATAATACTATAGGATATTTCATATACAGGGTGTAAGTGACAGCCTAGCAAATAATGGAACGGTGAACTGACACCATCAAACTGAACAACTTGCACTATGGAGCCTACCTCAGGAAACGCGCCAATATTTAATGTCAAGGTCATTATTTATACAGGTTGTAAATGACAGCCTAGCAAATACTGAAATGGTGAACTCACACCATCAAACTGAACAACTTTCACCTTGGAGCCTACCTCAGGAAACGCGAAAAAAAATCAGCTGTCCCTACGTGACTGAAATGTATGGGATGGAAATGTATGGCTGTACCATACATTTTAGTCACGTAGGTAACAGCAGTTTTGTATGGGACAGCTGATTTTTTTTCGTGTTTCCTGAGGCAGGCTCCATAGTGAAAGTTGTTCAGTTTGATGGTCTGATTTCACCATTTCAGTATTTGCTAGGCTGTCACTTTCACCCTGTATAAATAATGACCTTGACATTTAATATTGGCTGAATATGAACTTTAATTTTAATTGTGTTCAATTTATTTAAATTAGTGTATACACTTGAAAAAGTAAAGTTAAGTGAACTAATAAAATTAGCAGTAAGACCGGCTGCAATCACTAACCTAAACTTATGCACAATAATCAATCAATCAATCAATTTTACTTTATTTGACACCAAAAAAAACAGAGTATACAGAGAGCAATCAATCAGGAAATACAAAAGGCACAAAAACAGGCGGTCTTATCGCTAAAAAGCGATTTCTTCCAGACAACCTTAGCATAGAGGAAATAGTGAAAGAAGATTGGTAGGCGGTTTAGATCACAATAACACAATATAGATAACATACACAAATAAAGCTATACAAATACAAACATACTGTAATGTAAAATATATACATAATATAAATACATATTACAAATACATATTCATATCTACAAATACAAAAGAATCATAAATACATAAAAGAGTACTAAATCAACAATTATTTATCAAGGAGAGGAATATATGAACCAGAGAGGTGACCATTCAGGATAGATAGTCAGTGCTCGAGGAAATGAGCTTTGACCTTCGACTTAAAAACATTCAAGGAGGGTGCACGTCTGATCGGCTCCGGCAACAAGTTCCACAATAAATATTATTTCATTTCATTTCAGTATTACGATAGCATTATGTTATCTTTCCTGCTTCCAACAGATTTTCGATTTGCCTACGAAAACAGTCCCTTTGTTCTGAAGGTGCAAGTAGTGGCAAACACAGAAAAAACCGGCTTGTACAAAAGTTTTTCACTCGAGTATTTCAAAAGGGGGCATGTCACGTCCTATTTTTTTATTTTGAGCGAAGAAATCTTGAGACAGAAGCATTATAACGACATAGTTTGTATGTAGGGCGTTTTGTTCCAAAACCTCTCTAACGAAACACACGATTTATTAAAAAAAATGCTTAGAGAAGTTTATTTTGAGAGCGCAAATGCGTTCTGCATACAAGCGAAGTCTGGTGATATTTTCAATACTATCTAATTAAATTCAATGAAATTTTTCAGAAAAAAATCTATAAGCTAATCTCTATCTCTGTATGAAGTCCGATTTTCGTTAAAATATACAGTTTTAATGCTAGGATTAATTTAAGATTTGTGTGGAAATATTTGAGGCACTCTAACGTTAAAACTATACATTTTAACGAAAAGCTGACTTAATAAAGACATAGAGATTAGTTTCTAGATTATTTCGACTTTAATTGGCTTTAATTGATTATTATTGAAAATATCACCAGACTACGTTTGTATCGAGCGCGCTCCGTATTATATTCCCTTAAGGACCTATGCCGAAAAATAATTGAAGCGAAATGGGCGTGTGATAGCTTATATTACTGTCTGATGCGAGAGAAAGAGATGGGGCTGTGCGCGCGCTTGAAACGACGCAAGCGTCAAACAAACTTTATTTAATTGTGATTGTACTATATATGTAAGTTCAATTCTGCTGTAATCAAAATTTGTAAAATATCAATCTCTTTTTTTTAAATCAAGTCTCGTGTTTCTATTATTCACCGGTCCAAGCAACAGCAGTTCCAAGCGTTTATCGATAAAGACGGAGGCTTCTTTGGCTTGTTTTTCTATCGAGAAAATGTGTCTTAATCGTGTTTTGGCTCTCAAAATCAAAACTTCAGTTATATGTTCAATTCACACATATCCGCTAATCATACTCCTACTGTTAGTACTTCATGATATATGACGCTTCGAAGAATCCTATTTTTTCACATATCCTCTTAAGTCTGGCCATCCTAAAAGGGGAAGACCCCCTAGTCTTCCCCTTTTAGGATGGCCAGATATTTAGCTACAACTAGCAACTTTCTCTTTTTTTTCTTTTTTTGTGGTTGGGCTATTGCAATCAAGGGTCGCTATGTAACACGGAGACCAGCGCTGGTCCTTTGTGTTCGCCCCAAGCTCACCCATATTTTACGCATACCTCCGAACTTATGGTATTTTCTTTTCATCCTCGAGAATGCAGGTTTCCTCACGATGTTTTCCTTCACCGCCGAGCTAGTAAATGATAAATACAACCGTACATAAATTCCGTAGAACTTAGTGGTACAGGCCAGGAATCGAACCGCGTCCTCAGGATTGAGGCGCTAGCTCTCTTCCGTATGGGCTATCATCGCTCAACTTTCTCTTCAAGCACTGCGTCAAGGTTTATCTTTTAAAGAATACTAGGTAGTTTATATTTTTGAGTAATCTTTTATTTTGAAATAATATTCCTATGATTGTTACTTATTGAACCGATACCTTGACCATTTCAAAGGCTCAGTGTTTACCTCCTTCGATTGATTTTGGGATTATGGCTTGTTATTAATCACTGGATATACCTAAGTTCTTAATTAAGCACTAATTTATATCCTACCGGATTAATACAGCTAATTAAGCACCTCATTTTGTCACCATTAACCACTAATCAAGGTGCTAAATTGTGTACGTAATTATATTGATATAATTTATGTATTGACTATTAAACCAATTGAATATACTTAGGTAGATCTTTTATCCATCTGTTCCGCGTAATTAGACAAAACATTATACAGGGTGTTAACACCCTAGTAATATTTAATAGGTTGGTTTAAAATATCAAAACTGATCAACTATAATAAATATGGAGCCAAAATCTCGAAAAAAAAATGCTGTTTAATACAAAACTGCAGTTCGGAACGTAGGTTCTCGAGTACCTACTCGACTCAAGTTCGAAAAAACAAATGAAAATCGCCTGTTCCATATTATGGATGGACGATTTTCATTTGTTTTTTCGATGTAGTCTCCATAGTGAAAGTTGTTCATTATGTTGATCAATGATATTAATGTTAAAATAACGCGTTCTGTCTAAACCATCCCTTTAAATCAATCCAGTAGGTCCAATGAGGCTATCTTATCTTATCGTGGGGGCTGACAAGCCAGAAACACTTCGACCCAGTGGGATCTTTTGTGTTAATGCCAATGAGGCTAATCTAATATTGGTGTAGCAAAACCATAGAACATTATAAGAGGGGTTAGAAGTGCAAAGCAGGCATGGAACATGTCGCCACAGGTTATGCAATGATTTGCATAACACCATAAGGTGCGCTACTTGGTGCGTGCGAGAGGGCATGAATAATTGTAGCAGCGTGAGCGGGAAGACAAATGGCGACAGCCGTCTCCGAAGAAAAAGCGCTACTTTGCTTTGCATAAGGCGCGCGGCTTGGTGCGAGCGAGAGGGCATTAGTAATTGTAGCAGCGTGAGCGGGGAGACAAGTGGCGACCGCCGTCTGCGAAGCAAAAGCGCTTCTTTGCATTTCTAACCCCTCTTATAATGTTCTGTGAACAAAACTATATCCGTTTTGTAGTAATCATCATCATCATCAGCCAATAAACATCCCACTGCAGGGCACAGGCCTACCCTCTGGGAGGGTGTACGGGCATTAGTCCACCACGCGTGCCAAATGCGGATCGGAAGACTTCACATACACATCAGAATTTCTTCTTCATCTTATGCAGGTTTCCTCACGATGTTTCCCTTCACCGTTTGAGAGCAGTCGGTATTAAGTACATAAGTTAGAAAAACTCATTGGTACATGGCATGTAGTCCGTGCGGATTCGAACCCGGACCCCCATAATTGGGTATCCATACTTCTCCGCAACGCACTTCCGACGCTCTTAGTAGTACTATAGTAATACAATACTTAAACTGTGGCTCCCTCCATACAGGTCATCAGTTCATCAACAAACTTCTAGGACACCTAACCGACTAGATTCTTTACAATTCTGAAGTTCCTTACTATCTTGCTACAAAACTTATTCATGTATCCTGGTTTATTAACCCTAAAGCTGGCAGTTGACCCGTATCAGCAAAAGTTGGCGTTCGCCGACTGAATGTTAACCTAGTTGCCGAGTTGCTAAGTTGCCAGCCGATACTTGTTTCGGTCGCAATCGGAGGTGCTAGACATAAAGGTGATATGTATGACGCATTTCTTTATACATGCACAGATTCTTCAATAGTAACAGATCACAGATTATTCAATAATTACTACTGTAACAAGATACCGCACTGACGTAACCTCAGGGTTAAAAGCTCCAAAAAAAAACAAAAGAATTAAAAAAAAAAAAAAAGATACCGCACGCAACCAATTACGCGCGCTTTTTCGAATTTCATACTTTACACTTCAGGAAAGACGAACTGTATCGCATACGGTATAGGCTGCCGCAGGTACTTATCGCAACAGTCAAACTTTTGCTCCTGCGACACCTAGAATACGACGCTTAAAAGAAAAAAGAGAAGGGAAGCGGTGGTTGTAGAGTTCCTAGCCGCATCTACTCTACAATTTCACCTTCCAACGAGGTGGTATAAATATAGTCACAAAAAAAATTCTACAGAAAGTTGTAATTTATGTTACTACTACTAGGTCCTTGGATAGTTTTTTTTAAATGTTTATTAACAGATAATTAAATTTTTTATTTTAGGGTAACAATAAATGATTTTAATTGACTTGGTTCACATTTGGGCACAATGCTCGCAGAACCGATGGCCGATGGGGCGTGGGAAGGCCACACGGTGGACCGACGACCTGGTGAAGGCGGCGGGAACCCGTTGGATGAGGGTAGCGCAGGACCGGTCGTCATGGCGATCATTGGGGGAGGCCTATGTCCAGCAGTGCACGTCCATCGGCTGAGACGATGAATTGAATTGGTTCATTCTAAGCTTGAACCATGTGGCAAAGTAATTCAGTAAACGCATTGAAGTTGAGTAAAACCACTCAAAGAAGAGGTATTTTGCCCTAAAATGGGATCCTATCTAGATATAACCGGCTATAACCCAATTGTTCATAGATCTTAGCGACAGTGTGTCACCAGTCAAATGCCCTGTCACGTAGACTCGTACGATGTTAGTGAATTCGGTGAAAACGCCTACAAACTTTTTAACGCGTGATTTGTTGACGAAATTAGGTGTTTAGTCGTTTTCCGAGTGAACGAGAAAATTGTGTAGAATAAAATTGGCACCATAAAAATACTTTTAGTGTCTCTGTCTTATTTGGCTGAATAGATGCAATTTTAATGATTAATCACTGTCATCATCCTGGATGCAGGGCATTTTATAAGAATCATTATAACCTGTCCTGTATTAATAGAAAACATTTATTTACTAGTACAAAAGCACAGAATATGTATAATTATAAGAGTCAAAAGTTAGAATTGTCAATTTGAAAGTGACCATTATCAACTCGAGAGTGATCATTATCATCTCGAAAGTAAGTATTATCAACTCGAAAGTGATCATTATCAACTAGAAAGTGAGCATAATTTTGTTTGCCAGCGTTCACGCAATAAAACAAACTTTTTTTTTGCAATTTTTTTTTTAATTTCATATTTTTCTTTCTTGAAAACATTCCGAAACTTTTTTCTCTCTTTTTTAATATTTATTTTGAGGCTCATTTGCAAGAGAAATGTTGAGATATAAAAAAAATACTTGTTACGTACTTAAAATATCTCTCCCCTTTATGTAGTCACGAGAAAAATGATATATGCTTAAGAAAAGTTCTCTACATTAGATATAGAGAAAAAATAATTCTGCTCGCTTGTTTGTTGTTCTCCACGTTCACGTCCCAAATAGCAATTATTATGAAAATTGGTATGGTATAGATTGTAGAATACCTGCTTACTTATTTCTCTCAAAAACAAAACAATCAAGAGCAAAACCGCTGGGAAAAGCTAGTAGAATAAAATTATTTATCTCTCCCACTGGAACCTTCAGAACCATTTTGCTACTACAAATATCCTACAAATGTTTGTCTTTTGAAATACGACTGCCTTCATAGAGGTCACGTAGGGGCCTTATGGAGATAGGTGTCACGTTTCATACATTGCTTGAGTAACTCAATGTCTGAATATCATGAGTTGTATGGGGTGCCATTTTGTAGGGATACGAGATCTATGAGATAGATAGCTGTTCGCTTTTGTGAAATATGTTTGCATCTCTGTGTAGTAATACTGGTTCTGATTTAAGTAAAGATTGTACCTACAGTTTATTGATCAATGAAAGCAAAATCTGAAAAGCACAGAATCGTTAATTAAGGCGCTATAATAAAATAATTTGACCACTAGCTTGCCTATCTGAGTTTTGATTTATGGCCCATTTCCTCTCACGTTTATTTGTAGGTAAGAGCCCTGTGTAAAGGGCGTATACAGAACCAAATGATGACTGAACAACTTTCCCTAAGAAATCTATAGAAAATTCGATTTTTTTTTTTGCTTTTCATACAACCTTTCGATCAGCTGATTGCATTTTGAGGGATCACACACGATGACGCATGTCGGAGCGGCAGACGTCAGTCCGTTATTTGTGAAGGAAGGGGTTGAATGAAACCGCACGTAAAAGCACACAAGGTGCGTCAATCCGTCACCGTGTGTGCTTTTACGAGCAGTTTCATACAACTCCTTGCTTCACAAAATGACGGACTGACGTCTGCCACTCCGACATGCGTCATCGTATGTGAATCACCTTAGTATGGAAAGTTCACAATTCTTTTTGCTAATTTCCTATAGGTTTCTTAGGGAAAGTTGTTCAGTATCATGGGTACAATCACCCCTTAAAGCAATGCAACTGTTTACCTTAAAACTCTGTATAGGCTGATAATTACGATGATGATTCTAGCTTAGTTTACCCACAATGAGCACCGCATAAGTAGGGACGAAAATATGTAGAATTTCTTAGTTTACCTACTAGCAAAGTAAGCTTTCTTATTTCAAGGGTTTCTCGATGGAATTATAATGGTATTCCAGTTTCTCTTTTTGTGTCAGTTTCAGTAGTGCGCGGAGCACCTAGATGCACTGACCTTTTTACTAACAAGCATTATAATATCTTGTGTACCTCCACACAATTTGCGTTGCTAGAAAAACAAAGGCACCGCAAATTGTTGAACAAAGTAAAAACTTTTCCGTTTGGAAGCCGGCGCGGGCGGCGAACGAATTTAGTTTCATTGCTACTTCATTTGGTCTCCACTTTCTTGTTTCGCCCACTTTGTGAGCTAAATTAGTATTGAAGAACTAGTTCTTTTATATTGAATGGTTTCTTTTCTGTATCTTCGTTTTGTTAATAAAAAAAATCCATAATAATTTCTATCTTTTAAATTAGGATATATAAAAATGGAATGGCTCACTCTCACTTAAATATGTATGTATAATACCTACTAAGAGAAATTAAAATGTTTTGCCTAATAAAGAATGAATGGAGCCATAAATGTATGGATGCAAAGAACATTTTAGAATAATATTGAAGCCAAAAATGTATGAGCAACTAACTTTAATTTTAGCGTAAAAGCGGGATGGGAAGCATAATAAATATTTAACTGAAAAAGTTATTTTTAGGTACAGTCACTCACATAAGTATTTGGGTTTTTAATCAGGTATTTCATCATTATTTGTCTTACAAAACGAGAAAAATCGAACAGTGCCTCTGTCTTTGTTACTTTACGCATGCCAAAATGAGAGCGTAATACGGTTTCTCTTTTCACGGTTTTTGAAGCATTTTTTATTTTATTATAATTTTTTTATTTATTGACAAATCCAACATGTTTACCAAAAATATAGACAGGAATTATATTAACACTTCCTTATCTAATAATAGATTTCGCTAGTTTTTCTGACTAATCTACTATCGTTTTTGTTACTGTATATTTTTGGTGTGCAAATAAAGAATATTTATGTTATGTTATGTTAATCTACTTTCTCTTCGGCTCGTTTGTTGCAATATTTAAGAATTTTAACAGTTTTTAAATAAAGTAATTATGTTGTCATGTTTGGCATGCTAGAGCTCTACAGGGGTGACTGAAGTTAATGAGGCGCATGGAGCCTGTACCAATGACGTGGTACTATTATAATTATATTCTGTGTTTTAACTTAACACTTCCGCTGCAGACGACCTACGCCGTAGGTCGGCAACAAATGGGCCGCAGTGCTGAAGAACCCACGTAACGAGCCGGTTCAATTGCATTTCGCCTATGCTTATGACTTACCACGCAAGTAGCCCGCGACGCGAGCCACATTTATCGTTTCAACGTTACGACTGTGCGCACGACCTACGAGGGGGGTCAAGTACTATTGCATTTTGCCTGTGCTCATGACCTACAGCGTGAGTCACCCTGAGCCGCATTGGTCTTTTTACGTTACGACTGTGTGCACGACTCACGAGGGGCGTCAGTTTTAGCACTGCGCGTGGATCATGGTTTTGAGCTTAGCAGCGAAAGTGTACTACATTCACTTATTTTCTTCGACTGTACATTTTATAGTTTATACGGGCCAGCTTAGTGTTACGAACGAAAAACTTTCTATATACGGAGGATTAAACCCAAATGAGTTTTTTCACGGAAACAGGACACGAAAAAAGGCATTTTCGACAAGGAGACTGTATTTTTCTATTCACGTTTTTTAAATAATGGCGAACTCAGTGGATTCATGTGAGTTTTCAATAGTGAATAAGTACTTTGTTTTGTGACTAATAAAATAAAATTCAATCCGTTCGTAAGGTTTTTTCACAAAGCGCTGAAAACATTTTACGTTAAAAATATACAATCACACTTTTTTAATCCCTTTCGGGGTGGTCAGAAACATTGCTACAATTATCATCTAGCAATATTCTCTTTTTAGCACAGATTTCAATTTAAACAAAGGATTGGCAGGTGATGTATTGTACTTCTGTCTAAAAACTCATAGCACAACACTTTTTTTTAAATCATAGTTTTCATGTCGCCAGTAATGTGTGGTCCACAACATTTTTCTGACGTCATCAATTTTTGTTATAGTGCATCCAAGGTAGCTTGGTGATTTTGACAGATAGTTTTAGACCGATTGTTTTTTTTTCCTGATATCGTTTGAGCCGTGAAACCCTTAATTTGACATTTATAAGGCGTTGACGGCTCAAACAGCTTTAACTTTGTCTAAAAATTCATAGCACAACACTTTTTTTTAATCATAGTTTTCATGTCGTCAGTTGTGTGGTACACAACATTTTTATGACGTCATCAATTTTTGTTATAGTGCGTCCAAGGTAGCTTGGTGATTTTGACAGATCGTTTTAGAACGATTATTTTACTTTCTGAAAATGTTCGAGCCGTGAAACCTTTAATTTGATTTTAAATGTTAATTAATCTTGTATATTTTTAGTGTATTATAAAGATTTGACGGCTCAAACAGCTTTATCTTTTGTCTAAAAACTCATAGCGCAACACTTTTTTTTACAATGTGAATAAATATTGTTATATAAAGTAAAGATCAGCTCTTAGCCAGTAAGCTAACTGATTGGAAACAGAATATCTCAACATAACAGCCAAGGACTTCCAATTCCAACCAAGCACAAGTCCACTACCCAATAAGAATGTGAAAAGCATCTCGTTTTCGCACTTGTATTCGAAGAACCCGTTTAATGTCTCCTGTTTAATGTTGACTCACAAAGAACTATCTATACCCAAGTATATATCTAAACTATTATAAAACTGTAACAGAAGTTTATCTGTACTTTGAAGATATTTACAAGAAAAAAGATTACGATATCGTTTTTAGGTATTCTAACGGACGGACGGGTAGACGGGTGGTGGACAGACAATGTAGGATTAGTAATAGTTTCACCCTTACGGTTCGTAAACCGTAAGGGTTTAAGAATTTTATTTCTCTAAGAATACAATTCACTTATATAGAGAAATAACGCCGCCGCTAACGCCGGAAACTAGTATTTGGCTTCAAAATTTAGATGTAATTTGTAGTTTTGATATATTTATTATGTTGAAGGAAAAATGTAATTATCTTGTTTCTTGTACATTTTACGTTTTGGAGGAAATAAAGCCATACGCAAATAATAATAGAGAAATACAGGTTAATACAGTGACACTCAGACCCAAGCATTTTGATCATTTAAATCAATGACTTTCTATATAACCAAAATCATTGATTTAAATAATCATCCAGTTTATATATAGGTATATTTAATATGCTGTTTACACAGGACATTTTTGATCCGAGTTTTAAACGTTGTTTTCAGAAAGATTCAATTTGTCAAGTTAGCAAGGAATAGCAGCAGATGCATTTTTTTGTATCGCGGACCGTTGACCTAGTTCTGCATTGTTTTATATACATATAAAAGAAATCTCAACTAACCTAATAAGCGTGAAACGAAGCGTGATGAAGAATAATGTCCCAATATCCCTAAGGAGGGGAAGGGACTGCATATGTATGGAGGGGACCCAATTTTTAGGGCTATTAAGCGTTCGGTGTTTACCTCGTTAACGAGATCGATGATAGGTATAGGTATGAATGAATGTTTTATCGAAAGTAATGTTGAATTTGTTGTTATTGGTTAGGAAATTGAGCAAAAAAAAATATTTTTGTTTTTTTTTGCTCAATTTTTTTTTTGTTAAAAGTCATTTTTAGCGGAAATTTTTTTTATTTTCCGGTTTTGGGCAACATCTGGCCATAGCAGGAGGAATGAGGTATTTCGTTTGCAAAATATGTGTACCGCGATTTTATTTCTTTAATGTAATTTTGAGGTCACACGAATGTCATAGTTTTCATGTTGCCAGTTGTGTGGTCCACAACATTTCGTTTCATGATCGAATGAAGAGGCTTCGTGAGCCGATTACAAAAATATACAACATTAATCCACTTGTTTTCTAAAAAGCAAATATCATTTTTTTTTCATCTCTGGTTGTAATAGTCGTTAAATAAAAATCACGTCAGAGGCCGTAAGGCGGTCTGAAAAAGTCTGACACCAGCTGCGTTATACGAAGGTGCCGCTTTCCGCCTCCGTCGAGGAGAAAAATAGTATACTAACCTCGGGCAGTAAATAAGAAAGGTATCAGATCACAGGTTTTTGATTGCCATGATTCAAATGATCACATTAACATGAGTTCTGAGACCTTTCTTACTTTACTGCCCTCGGTGTGTAATCTACTATTCTCACTGTTTTCTGATGTTTTTCTCCATATTTTTTTTCGAAAATGCCGAAGACTTGGTGCTGGTTGGAGTAAATACGAGTGCATTAAAGCAAAAATTGCAATTTTCGAACTATGAGTTCAAAATTTTACTCAAAACTAAGAATCAGCTTGGATAATTATCTGATAATTTATCCGATAATTATTATGATAATTATCAAAGAACATAATTATCTTGATAATTTCGAACCCTGATATGGATACTTTGTTTAAATTCGGTGATCGTTTTCAATACCAAAGCTCTACTTCAAGTACCTTCTTTATTAAACTACTCGTTACAATTAAATCCGTTATACATTTGTCATTATCAATTCCCAATGACAACCTTCAAATATCTAACTGTTAAAGCCTAGGAGTAGATAGACACTTCTCAAACCGCACTTTCTGAATTCTAAATGACACTGTAGGTTATCTATCTGGAGTACCCAAAGAAATATAATTAAGCGTAGAATGGTTACGGGTAATATGACAACAGTTGTTGTGCCGACACATGCAAAAACATTGTGTTTTTTTCGGCACATGTGCACAATTTTTTATTGCCAAACTTATGCGTGTTAATTTTGAATTTAATGCATAATTAAAATTTAAAACGGATACAAAATTAATACGCATAAGTTTGGCATATGCCGAAAAATTGTTTCTCTGATTGATAATATACATTTGGTAATAGGTGGTTGATTCTAATAATTATTAATTTCTTCTTAAATCATTGTTCGAAATCGAAATCTGACAGATAGTTTTTAAAATCGGGCATACGAGTAAGTATGTAACAGAAATGCAAAGGTACTCTTTATGTATAGGTAGTAAGTAAATTATACAATTATTTTCAATTAGTAAATAAATCAATTATTAATTATGAATGAGACTGTACAATGAACAACTTACATTATGTTGGAAATTCAATTAATATTAACTTAACCTACTATATTACTATCGGGTAAAAACTAGATAGATAGAAAATGCATTCGACTGTGCGGTGGCCCCCTGTAAATCTGTATATTATACTTACCTACTGCCTCCGTGGTCTAATGGTTAAAAGCATTGGCTCTGGACTCGGAGGTCGTGGGTTCGATTCCCACCTAGTGATATGTCACTTTGTGCGTTTTTCCCCTGTTGGTTAGGACATTGCAGGCTGAATAAATAAATAAATATCTTTGACATTGTCACACAAATTATCTAGTCACATTTAAAGTACCTGGACTTGTATTATGATGACTAGACAACGATATAGAATACATATATAGATACAAACATCCATGACTCGGGTACAAATATTCATATTCATCATATAAATATTTGCCCCTTACGGGATTCGAACCCGCGACCCTCGGCACAGCAGGCAGGTTCACTACAGTCTGTGCTACCGGGCCGTCAAAATCACCTGATTGTCTGAAAAGGAAAATGATTCCGTGCTTCGGATGGCACGTTAAGCCGTTGGTCCCGGCTACTATCTCTGGTGGTAGTAGTCGTTACATAAAAACCAAGTCAGAGGCCGTAAGTCGGTCTGAAAAAACGCTGACACCAGGGCTCTGCTCAAGTTCTGCCCACACGATAAGAAAGAAACCTACTATTAAGATTGTAAATTTGTACATACTTACTTACTTTTTAGTCTCAATATTATATATTTGTATATATACTTTTTACCCGGTAAATAAAAGAACTCAGTTTTTCAATGTTAACAACTTTTTATTCTTAAGGGAATGATCAAATTCTACCTTTTGATCTACTTCTTATGGTTATATGCCACAGGAATGGTCTTAACTTTCACCGATAGGCGTAAGGCGTGTTTTGACATAATGCACGGTCAAAATAGCACACATGTAGACTTCTGTCTTTAATTTCTGTTCTGTGGTTGCACCGCTTATACCGCTCCACTTAGACATGTTCAATTATTTACGCCCGAAGACTCCTCCAGAGAATCACTGATACGTACTTAACTGTGGTAAGCTTTGTTAGAGTAAACATGGGTTGCTATGTCTGTGAATAGCGACATATTATACTCAGCTGGCTGTACCTAGGTGTGTTTTTAATTGCTAAATAGAGTACCATTTTAATGTCTTATTCAATTTTTCGTAATTAACAGGTCTAATTATTGTGACCACAGAACAATATAAGAGGGGTTAGAAATGCAAAGTAGGGCTTTGGCTTCGGAGGTGGCTGTCGCCACTTGTCTTCCCACTCACGCTGCTACAATTACTCATGCCCTCTCGCTCGCACCACGCCGCGCGCCTTATGGTCATCAATCATTGCATAACCTGTGGCGACGCGTTCCACGCCTACTTTGCACTTCTGACCCCTCTTATAATGTTCTATGATTATATTTACCAGTAAATATTAAAGACTGGCTCTTCTTAAATTAATAAAGCGAAAACATATTTCCCAATACCCATTATAGTCAAAGAGTCTTCACCACTAATAATCAACTTAAGGCCCTATGGTAGGACGAAACACCTTGGAGGCATCTTTTATTTTTCATTTTTTGACTAGATTTATCCGATTTATCAAAACCAAAGTCATACCTGAGTGTTTTAGGATAGTTTATCTAGTGAAATCATCAATTGAATAGGTACATGATTGGAATTACTTCACTCAATAGAAAATTGTCACAAAGATGACGTATTTTCTTGTATTTTTAAACATTTTTAACCGACTTCAAAAAAGGAGGAGGTTTCTCAATTCGACCGTATATATGTTTTTTTTTATGTGTGTTCGCGGATAACTTCGTCGTTCGTGAACCGATTTTGATGATACTTTTTTTGCTGGAAAGAAGCTATACCAACGGTGGTACCATGATAAGGAAACCAGGATATGAGGATGGAATCCCAGAGAAATCGAGGGAAACCTTTGAAAATCGTAGTGCCGGCTAGTGCGTTTGTTAATTTAAAACACTTCTATTAAATTGAACTAATGAATTGTGAAAATTGTGAAATAAACAAAATTTTAACAAAAAATTTATACCGCCTTTAAAAAAAATAAAAAGTTAAAAAATTATATTGCAGCTGATGACTTTTTCGTTCGCATCATAGGAACATTAATGTGTTTTAAAGAAGTCGGTGTCAAGCCAAGCCAAAAAACTAATGCAAGCCCTGTCGCGAATCGTACCGGCTTGACAGCGACTTCGATAAAATACATTAATGTTCTTATGATGCGAACGAAAAAGTCATCAGCTGCAATATTTTTTTTTTACTTTTTAGTTTTTTTGAAGGCGGTTTTAATTTTTTTTCTCGTTTTAGAAGAACGTAAAATAGTTTCAGATTTTTTGTATTTATACCCACATATTTACCATTAGTTTATCTAGTGAAATCATAAAAACATCTATAAAAAGTACTTTTGTTAATTGTTTTTAATCGAAAATACGGCACACGCACGCACTTTTCGAAAGACTGTTTCTCATAGAAAATATTCGTCTGAACCCATGGCCCCTTAAATTGATTGATAAACAAACCTACATCGACAATAGCCCATTACTTGCCCGATAACATAAATGGCTACCATTGATACCCTATTATGGACTAGGCTTTTTCTTTATCGTGAAAACCCACTGATATATGGAAGGTATTAAGCCAATATTAGGTATTTAATAGAGGCATTAGACGACAAAGAATGGAGGGATAAAACGGATATGTGGATGGATATGATTTTTACTGGATTTTCTGGCAATTGTTTTTGAAGTGGTATCTATTATTAGGATTAGGGCGAAGTTGATTATTGAATAAATACAGGGTTCTTCTTAATATGCTGACACTTTTTAAGGGGATGCTCAGACCATCACTTGGGACCTTAACTTTCTCTATGGGACCAACATCCAAATCGCGAAAAAGAAATCAGCTGTTCCATACAATTTTGCTCGAGAAAGTTTGCAGTTTTGTATCGACGAGCCATTTTTTTTTCGCGATTTGGAAGTCGGTGCCATAGAGAAAGTTGTTCAGTTTGACGGTCTGATCATCCCCTTAAGGGCGTTTGTCGAAAAATAATTGAAGCGAAATGGGCGTGTGATAGTTTATATTACTGCCTGATGCGAAAGAAAGAGATGGGGCGGCGCGCGCGCCTGAAACGACGCAAGCGTAAAACAAACTTTAGTAATCAAAGACATTCAATGGACGGGTTAACTAATTATGTTAAATCTCTTTGGTAGTTATAGATAGTCTTTCTTATACAGCTGTGCCTTAGTGAAAGGAGTACACCACCGGGGTTTGATAGTTAACCACCACTTTAAATATTACTAGGATATTTTGTTACATTCTGTATAGTCAAACAACTTCAGGTATAGACGTTGGGAGAGGCGAGATACCCTAGATGTTAGCGGGGGGCGGGTGGTGTAGCGGTGAAGGGAATGACGCGCCGCTCAAAGACAGTCGCACGTGTTCACCTCCCCCCAACGTCTCTGCCCCGCGGGACTGTTTCACACTAACTTGTCTGAATTATAATAATAAAATACATAATACGAGTATACCACAGGCTAGCGTGCAAAATAAACACAAAGAAGAAGAACAAGAAAGTAGCAAGAAACAATCGAAAACAATTTGAAGATCATCAAACTTGATCAATCGAAGTTACGACAAGAAACCATTTGCTTTCACTCAAGTTTAATAAGTATTTACTTTGTGTAGCAATGGTAAATTACTGCAATATCCAATTCCAGTATTAAATACAGCATGATTTGTTTTATATCAGATGCGACATCAATAAGTACCTATACAGGGTGTAACAAAACACCCTAGTAATACTTAAGGGGATGCTTCAGACCATCAAACTGAACAACTTTCACAATGGAACCAACTTCGAAATCTCGAAATAAAAATCAGCTGTTTCATACAAAACTGCAATATCGGCTCTACTCAAATGTCCCATACATTTGAGTCGAGCCAGCATTGCAGTTTCGTATAGCAGATTTTTTTATTTTTTATTGATGTTGGCTCCATAGTGAAAGTTGTTCAGTTTGATGGTCTGAAGCACCTCCTCAAGTATTACTAGGGTGTTTTGTTACACCCTGTGTATACAATTATCTACTGTAAATCCTGCTTGAAGAATATTATTTGTTACCACAGATCACAAAAACTAAAGGGAGATGTGAAAAGGGGGCGGGGCCAGTGACGCAGCAATATGCGCAAAAACGGAACACATTGCTCGCGACAGGATTCAATATATTATGAGGCTGAAAGCCAGTCGAGATATTATGAGTAAATAGTTTACAATGCTTGCGTAGTACTAAAGATTATTCGAACGCCGAGTTCTGATACCGCAATGGATAATGAGCACATTCAAGCTAACAAAATACTTTCTAGATCTCTGTTTGTTACCTATATTTTGTACCTGGCAATCAACTTTATTATTTAACGAGCGTTAACCCGCGACTTCGTCCGCACAAATTATATACCCGATTTTAAGTCAGATCATAAGCTATCAAACAAACAAAGTTTCATCAAATACGGTTCAGTAGTTTTTGCGTGATGCTCGTTCAAACAAACAAACAAACAAACAAACACACAAACAAACAGACAGACAAAAAATCCAAAAATTGGTGATATGGAATCAGGGATACCTAAAAACCATATCGTAACTTATTTTTTGTTAATATCTTCAATGTACAGACACACTTCTGTTACAGCTTTATAATAGTATAGATATAGATACCAACAATTAAGCCTACATACCTCCCACTGCAGGGTACAGGCCGACACACGAGGACGGTATTGGCGTTAGTCCACCACGCTTGCCCAATGCGGTGGACTACACGTACATCGAAATTTCCTCTTCAGCGTATGCAGGTTTCCTCACGACGATTCCCTTCACTGTTTGAGAGCAGTCGGTATTACGTACACAAGTCAGAAAATCTCATTGTTGCATGGCATGTTTTTCGTGCGGATTCGAACCCGGACCCTCATGATTTATTGTTCATCTGTCCATACCTCTCCGCATCGTGCCACCGACGCTCTGGAGCTAGATAGATACGATGATGACTTTGTCTACGTACATAGGGACTAGTTACGCGTGTAATTCTACTAACAAACATTTCTGCCACTTTTGCGGGGGGTGAGCTAACATGAAATTCGCAACTTTGGATTTCCTCATAACTTTCGATTCTAATTTTGTTTGTTAAAAATCAAATAAGTAGTCTCGTGTGAACCCCAAACGTTCTAATTTCGAAGTTATTGTTTCGCAATTATAGGCTGTCTCGTTTAGTGTAAGGTATAAAATTAGGTGTTAATGCACATGATCAATTGTTCTTATACCGTGGCAGAGGGGAAATGCTACTGCAAGGCTAGTCCTTATAATAAATAGCCAAAGAATGATGATAAAATAACTACAAAACTGTAAGTATTATTAATACGAGCTACCTACCAAATTCAATTACCGTAAAACACGTACAAATGCAAAAACACACTGTATAGACTAACGTTTCTTGGCAATTTTCAAAATGTACTTTCAGACACTTTTCGAAGCGTAAAACGCATAAAGTTAAATAGGTAACAAATCGGTTAAACTTTCTTAAGGTTTGTTTAGTCAAGTTTCACGTTTAACGAAAGTAATTTGTCAGGGAGTAAGTCAAGTCAATATGAAAGGTCGATGAGTATGTAAGTAATAAGTACTAAAAGGAGGCACGTTGCAAGTTTTGCCGTGAGCAGTTGTTTCATTCGCGTCGTGTTCGTGCGGTTCGCGTTTGAGTTTGCCACGAGGCAAAGCGATTGTTTTGTAACAAAAAGTTGAAGTAGGGATAGACCACAAATTACTTGACACTGGCAGAAAATGCAGTGTTAACGCACAAGCAAGAGTCCGTTAATTTATAAATAAAAAAAACATAAAAAAACTGAACTTAATAATTGGAAATCCTATACATTGTTCGTATTCGTTTTTCTAAAACTAAAATTTTCGTATATTTTAAAACTCAAATAACTGCAATGACCATTTATCCCAGCAAACAATTTGGTCAAATTAGGCCCCCATTTATATGACTATTTTGACTTATAAAAGTTAGTCATATACTGGTGTTACTACTATACGACACTTATATGACCAAATTGTTAGTTGGGATAACCATAGAGTCATCATGTCAAACAATAACAAAGCCTAAACATGGCACATACATTGCCGCTGGCATTCCAGTCCTTTCATATCTTTCAAATGTATTCGGTTATGAAGCAGTAATGTAAAACACCTGGGCATAACTTACCTTCCTATCAAAAGCCATAATTGGCATGATTTACAATCTTGAGACGTTTTGAGTTGTCTGTAGATATTAGGTTCTGCCAGCAATGTGTCCCATACACTGCCACACTTTAGTTTAGGAATCCTTTGGGCTATGTCAGTTACTCTGGTTCTTCTGCGGATCTCTTAATTTCTGATTCGATTCGCAGGGAAACTCCGAGCATAGCCCTCTCCATTGCCTTTTGGGTGACTTTCAGCCATTTTATGAGGCCTTGAGTGAAACCTTGATATTTTGATATAATATGAAAGCAATGATTGATTCTTAGAATAAGTACGAATAATTCAATTAAAATTCACCCCTATTTCCCATCAGGATGAGCAGAGATGACAGACTACCACCACCGGTTCCAATCTTTTAAGTCTGTGCATTACAATCGACATTTTTATAAACATAAAAAACCATTTAAATTGCTAAAAGGAAAACGAAACAAGACTAAAACGGCCACATAATTCAATTGAGAATAAAACGTTTAAAAATCTACATCAAATTCATCTCATGCCCGTCCTAATTCCACCCAGGAATTAATTACGGAAACCCTTGTTAAAAAGAATTTCCATTTGTGTCATGTGAGGGGGACATCATTTTAGATTTTGTGCGTTGTATAATTCTATAGACAGACTTGGAGTGGTTGCATTAGCAAAATTAAAATTGATTTAAGAGTATTGGCAGAATGCGATTAATTCAAACAAAATTCACGTCTATTTCCCATCAGGATAAGCAGAGATGCACGGCTTCATTCCTGCGCCGCAAAGGCTGCCAAGCCGACGCAGCTTTTTGAAGTGTGTCGACCCAGCGCAAGCGAGGTGTTCTCTATGGCGACAAAAAGTGTACCTCCCAATTCCATTTGTGCCGCCGTCTGAGAGCCTGGACATAACTTTCCTTGCGCGACCAGGAAGTCCTTAAACCGATTTCGAACCCAGGTCGGTCGCAGTAAGGACAACATGGTCAGGTGGGGATTCTCAGATGCGCAAAATGTGACTTGCTTGTGTGGAGCTCCACAAACGATGGCCCATCTCACATCGTGCCCTGCGTGCCCTAACACCTGCACGCAGGAGGAGCTCATGACCGCTAGCGACAGTGCAGTATCGGTTGCCCAATTCCGGCAAGGTACTATTTAGCGACTTTGTTCAGAATTTAAAGTCGACAAGATAAGCAAGCAAGCAGAGATGACAGACTTCCACGGGTTCCAATCCTCTGGGCATTAGCTACAATCAACATTTTTATGAAAATCAAATAACATTTAAATTGAAACAAGACTAAAATGGCCACATAATTTAATTAAGAATAACGTTTAAAATCTACATACCTACATAAATAAACTCCGCTAAGTAAATATAAATATCTTGGACCCTTGTACATAGATTATCTAGTCCCATATTTATTAAAAAGTATCAGAATCAAGCCCGGACTTGTAAGTATTATGACTCCAGGAACTGGCATTGACGATTTTCTGAGTTTCTATCTTATAACGACTTGCATACTAGACTCCGAACTCAGTTCGGCCGTAGTAAAGATAACTTGTCCAAGTTGGGCTACATAGATCGGACTCGGATCGGACTTCAGGTGTCAATGCAATGTTGTTCCTTAGACTATGGCCCATCTTGTATCCTGCCCTTCCTGCCCGGACACCTGTAGGCGAACAGACCTTATGGACGCTGCCGGTAGTGCTATCCGTGTGGCGAAATACTGGACTGGAAACATTTAGAATGACATAGCATCGACTCGATAGAAGATCGACTTGCTTTGAAACGGTGAAGGAAAACATCTTGAAGAAAAAATAAACATGAAATCCTCAAGCGTACACCTATGTGAATACAACCAATCCGGGCACGCATGGTGGACTAAAGCCCGAACATCCTCACCATAAGGGAAGAGCTGTGCCACTGTAGTGGGAAAATGGGAACGACAAGGGCTGATGATGATTGTTTAGTTTATTATCTACAAACATCAAGCTTTTAGCTCTTCTTTCTGCTTCATGCCCTTATCCCAATATTTGGAGTCGAGGCAAAATATATCCGTTCATTGATCTCTTTTAGCCGTCAATTCAGTACAGTCAGTACACACAGTATAATAAGTAGGTAAGAAGGTAAAACTTCCAGGTAGATAATACTTAACTAAACACTGTGGATACATGTAAGCCGAGACCCAAACCAAACAGTGCTACTGACATTAAAAACAATGGCTCTGAACATTAGCAAGCCTCCTTTCACACCGTTATCGACTGAATCATTTCTTACCGTCGTTTTTACTTGAGAAAGGCTAAGTGAAATGTATCTAACACTGACGAAGATTTTAAAAATTCATTTTTGCTGGCGAAAAAACCACGTTTCTGGCAATCTTGGCCGAAGACCTGCTAAGCATGAGGAAGTTCGCAGAAACGACCGATGAACTGAGGAATTATTTTTTTTTTTTATTTATTACATAAGGGTTTGCTCTTGACCTCAGTCTAGTCCTCAGAAGAACAAGACGAAGATGGGGTCGAAGTCGAATTCGATGTTTGATCGCCACCTGCAACGATTCTGACCGACTTCTCTGGCTTCTTCAATATTCATTAGTGTCTTTATACATGCTTGTCAGTTTCGGATAAATTTAACCTGACTATTTGTAACTAGTAAGTAAGTCACCAATGCACGACGCCGTCGTCCCATTCCAATATTGCCACTATCTTGCTCATTCTTAGGTTGGTACTTCTACTTGACCAAACCATCTTAAAATACATATCCTACCTATCTTTGTCGCTACTTCTTTCAAACCACAACATTTTCATATTCATAATTATATTCATGTACAATAAATAAATAAAATAAATATATATTTATTTCGCCACAAATTCTCCACAAATACATTTACATTTCTTTAGGTACTAAAACAAAGATCTTAATAATTAATTACACTGAAAAGTAGTAGAAGGTCGTGTGGAGACTGGTTTCACATATTCGGTTTCGTCATATGACAACCTCTGATTATGTACCTACCTTGGCGTGGATGCAAATAAATTAATATGGATATAATTACATTAGTGCCTTCGCTCTCCGTGGCGAAATACTGGGCTGGAAAGATTTGAGTGACATGCCATCGACTCGATAGAAGAAGTGTTTTATAGCGGTGGCTTTGTGGACTTTATAGCGGTGCCCAGAACGCATATATGGGAACATAGTGAATTGTGAGTGGCCATTGAGTTAAAAAATGAAATGGGAGGGCCATGGCCACGAATGTGCTAATGAACAAAATTACGCAACGGTGTAAAAATGGTTATAGTTTGCGTAAGATAGCGGAAAACAGAAGCGGCGTAACACACTGGCTGTAATTACACAGAACGGTGGTTCTAACGAGGCTATGTCCATTGAATGCTAAGTGATCGGTTGCTATGACTACCTTGGCTACACTGGTTTCTATTTTCATTGAAGCTGCCCTTTGGGCTTTGGACTAATCACTCATGAAATTTGGGCAATTCACACTGCATAATTTTTTTTAAATTTGATTTTTGATCTGATGTTTGTATCTATATATGTATTCTATACCGTTGTCTAGTAATCATAATACAAGTCCAGGTACTTTAAATGTCACTAGATAATTTGAGTGACAATGTCCAAGATATTAATTTATATATCTATACTATAATAAAACTGTAATAGGAAGTTTGTCTGTACATTGAAGATATTAACAAAAAAAAATTTACGATATGGTTTTTAGGTGTCCCTGATTCCATTTCACTAATTTTTGGATTTTATGTCTGTCTGTCTGTTTGTTTGTGTGTTTGTTTGTTTGTTTGTTTGAACGAGTATCACGCAAAAACTACTGAACCGATTTTGATGAAACTTTTTTTGTTTGATAGCTTATGATCTGACTTAAAATCTTGTATATAATTTGTGCGGACGAAGTCGCGGGTTAACGCTCGTACTATTATAAAACTGTAATAGGAAGTTTGTCTGTACATTGAAGATATTAACAAAAAAAAAGTAACGATATGGTTTTTAGGTGTCCCTGATTCCATTTCACCAATTTTTGGATTTTTTGTCTGTCTGTTTGTTTGTGTGTTTGTTTGGGTGTTTGTTTGTGTGGTTGTTTGAACGAGTATCACGCAAAAACTACAGAACCGATTTTGATGAAACTTTTTTTGTTTGATAGCTTATGATCTGACTTAAAATCTGGTATATAATTTGTGCGGACGAAGACGCGGGTTAACGCTCGTTTATTTATAATTTGAGCTATCTAAAATGTCATTAACACAATGTGTCATTGTTAATACACAAAAATGTAATCAAACGCTTCTATGCTTATAGAAGAGTTCCGTGACTGACTTATTGACTGACTGACAGACAGACTAAACCACTGAAGATAGAAACATGAGAAATATACGGGGTGTAAGTGACAGCCTAGCAAATACTGAAACGGTGAACTCAGACCATCAAACTGAACAACTTTCACTATAGAGCCTACCTCAGGAAACGCCAAAAAAAATCAGCTGTTCCATACATTTTAGTCGGGTAGGTACAGCAGCTTCGTATGGGACACCTGATTTTTTTGGCGTTTCCTGAGGTAGGCTCCAAAGTGAAAGTTGTTCAGTTTGATGGTCTGAGTTCACCGTTTCAGTATTTGCTAGGCTGTCACTTACAACCTGTATATTCTGCAGAGGATGTAAGGGTACAATAAGAAATGATTTTTCAAAAATTTACCGCTAAAGGGGTAATCCACACGGACGAACTTGCGGGTCACAAGTTCGTAGTAAAATAAAAGTAGAGGCGTAGATTTTCGTAGCCGCGTAGCATATTCGTAGCATATTACTACGAAACATGTCCAAACGAGTGTGTTTCTGGAACATTTAAGTTCGTTATAACATGAAATAAATAAATGATATGATTATACAGGGTGTAACAAAATACTCTTTTCTTATTTAAAGGGTAGATAATTAGAGCATGATTATCCAGTTATTTTCAATATGCTGATGTTGTTATTATTACTCCGTAAGGCAGTTATTCAGAGACGTTTTTAAAGTTATAGTTCGAACTCCTGTATGCCACAATCCATACATTTTCGACCCTATTTAAACTCAATTCACGCTCATATTAAAAAGACGTATCCGAATTTCGGTCTAAAACGTACAAAGACTATACATTATATAAGGTCTAACAAAATCAGCTTAAACTATTTTAAGGGGATGATCAGACCATCAAACTGAACAACTTTCTCTATGGGACCAATATTGAAATCGCGAAAAAAAAATCTGCTGTCCCATACATTTAGGTCGAGTAGGTTTGTATGGAACAGCTGATTTTTTTTTGCGATTTCAATATTGGTCCCATAGAGAAAGTTGATCAGTTTGATGGTCTGATCATCCCTTTAAAATAGTTTCACCTAATTTTGTTAGACCTTATACAAGGTGTTACAAAAATACAAATAAACATTTAAGGGGGTGGTTTAGACCATCAAACTGAACAACTTTCACTATGGGACCAAAATCGAAATCGCGAAAAAAATGTGATGTTCCATACTAAACCACAAATCTAGGTACTCGAGGTAAATGCTCACAGCTGATTTTTTTTTTCGCGATTTCGATGTTGGTCCCATCATGAAAGTTAGTTGTTCAGTTTGATGGACCAAACAACCCCTTTAAAAGTTTAAAATTTGTATTTTTACTTCTGTAACACCCTGTTGTATAATAGACACAGTTCGGGGTGATATGACCCAGTGCAATTTCTCTAACGACGAGATCAGAAGTAGATAGATAGTATAGAGACGCGGAAGAAAGAGAAGCATTAGGCTGACCCCACTACCTTGGGATTAACAAGCCAAGAAGAGAGAAAAAGAGATAAGTTTTTCCAACGATAGATTACTGTAATCAAATAAACAGTGTTAAAGTTAAAAATACGCAGGAACAACAAAATCGTCGCTCTTAAAATCTCTTCTTTAAACCATTGCAGTAGATCACACAATAGTCTAGCAAACTCAGTGTTTAAACGGAATGACTTCCAGCGGGAACACAGTTAATTAAGGGCTGTCACAAATACTCAAGGTGCCACTTGGCAGAATGAGCAAAAGGCGGTACGGGCGGGGGCGAAGCTTGGAGCATTCAAACGGGAGGCATCATTGTGTGTAACAAAATTTTGTGAGGAAGTAAAGAATTATCTATCATTAATAAATAATAATCTATCTATATACTATTATAAAACTGTAACAGAAGTGTGACTGTACATTGAAGATATTGACAAAAAAAAGTTATGATATGGTTTTTGGGTGTCCCTGATTCCATATCACCATTTTTTTTATTTTTTGTCTGTCTGTTTGTTTGAACAAGCATCACGCAAAAACCACTGAACCGATTTTGATAAAACCTTTGTTTGATAGCTTATTTAATATGACTTAAAATCTGGTATATAATTTGTGCGGGCGAAGTCGCGGGTTAGCGCTAATAATCTATAAAATCAATCAATCATTCAAAAGTAGATAATTGAATCCAAGTGGACCGTGAGGTGACCAGGAGACTCATAAATGCATAGGATTTACTAGTATGGGCTCACACACTTCCCTCCCCGCGCCCGGTGCAGTGCGTTGCTCTGCGTATCGCTGTCGTGAATTTAATCATTTTATGTGGTTAAAACATCGTATTGGTGCTGTGAGTGATCCTAAATCATTGATTACGTCTGTGACTGTGTAAAGTGTAGGTTTTCTAATAGTTTTTCACGGTAATTGTACAGTTTTAAATAAATAAAATCATCGGATAATCGTAAGTACTTTTTTCTTGTCACTTTAGGTAATAGAGGGTAGGAGCGCGGCGAGCGCTCGCTGGTAAACCGTTAGCGGCCGGGGTCTTACGTCATCACTGATCAGCTGTTTATCGAGGCTGATTACCGTAGCTTAGTTTTAGTTTTGTTTAGTTTGGGTACTAATTTAGATATTTGCAATTAATATTAACTAAAAGAACAGTTTTATAGTTTTAACCGGAGTTTACATGATGTCCGGACGTCCGGGTAAACCGCCAGATGATGGCGGGCAACCGGAACCGTTTGTGCGTAGCCAGCGTACGCCTCGTTCTCCTCCTAGTTCAAACAAGCGCAATTTTGGGGACATCACCCCGAATGAACTTTCTCCAGCCAAGAAACGTGTTTTAATCGCCGGTCGTAACGTCGGCGGCGACGGCGGTTCGCCGCCCATTGTTAATGATAACGTTGATTACTCGAATGACAATCTCTCTTTTACTGCTCTTGTTTCTAACGCGTCGGATTACTTGTCTAAAATTAATGATCTTGTTAATGATCAGGGTTCTCGTTTGAATATGTCAAATAAAACAGCCGTTATGGATATGACTCAAATGGTTACTGCCGTAGTGGGAGTGCTTGCTCTTAAGTGTTCAGAACTTCAGGTTCAGCTAGCTCAAACAGAGCGTGACTTAGTTTTGGCCAAGTACCAATCAACCCGTGCCACATTAGATGCCAACAAGCCGAAGCTCTCGTATGCGGAAACGCTGAACCTCAGGGTCGCGCCTAAAGCGCAGCCAGCCGTTCGTGAGTCGCGCACGCCGCTTCCCTGTGTCATCGCGTACCCATCTAATGAGAGGGCGGGTGAGTTGCAGACGTCTTCTGCTACTAAGAAGGCATTGAAAGAGGTTATTGATCCTACCGACGGGTTCCAGATTGTTCCAGTGTAGTTCTGCGTGTTACAAATCAAGAGCAGGTTAAAAAACTTTCGTCTGATGTCGCGATCGCGAAGGCTGGTCTCCGTATAGAACAGCCAAAGAAAATCAACCCTCGCATTTTAGTTAAACACGTTCCGGTTGAAATGGACGATAACTTTTTTCTTAAGTGCCTTTTTCAGCAAAACATTTTAGATGAAACACCCGTTACTGAGGATGAGTTTAATAAAACGACTAAAATAGTGCGTACTAAACGTTGGGGTGACTCGAAATTTAAATGGTTAACAGTTGAAGTCTCAGCGACCGTTCGTAAACACTTGATCGATACCAAGCAAAAATTGTTCATCGATTGGGACACGTGTCACTTCGATGATCAAGTAGACGTCTCGCGTTGTTTTAATTGTCAACAGTACGGTCATATAATTAAACATTGTACTCAACCCGTTTGTTGTGCCTACTGCGCGGGGCCTCATGAGTCTAGGTCATGCATGGCTAAAGGCGCTAGTGATTTTAAGCCTGTCTGCGCATCTTGCAAATGTTTTAAAAAACCATCAGATCACGCTTCGGGTTCATCAAATTGTCCTATGTATAAAATTAGAGTAGATAATCTTGTATCCCGCATCAACTATGGATAAGCTAATAATAGGCCAATTAAATCTTCATAACAATAAGATTGCAACTTTAGAGTTAGATAGGCTCGTTATTGATTATAACATAGACGTAGTCTTAGTTCAGGAACAGTACCAGCTTACTGCTTTAAAAAATAAACTTTTACAAGTATCTAAGTCGGCTCTCGCTGGCATTTACATTCCGCGCGCTAACTTCACAGTCACAGCCTTAAACAATCTCTCTACTACGCACTGCGCCGTAGCGGAGGTATCCTGCCCTTCCTTTACAATTTACCTTGTTAGCTGTTATTTCCAACACGCCGATCCTGCTACTCCTTACCTCCACCATTTGCGATCCGTCCTACACTCCTTGGCTGGCCGTAGGGTCATCATAGGAGCTGATACCAATGCTTCATCTCCCTTATGGCATGGCAAACTGCGTACCTTTGACGCTGTGCGTCGCACAGCTGTGGAAGAGTTCATCGCTGAGCTCAACCTCTATACGTATAACACCCCTGATGCACCACCTACATACAGCAGCCCTTCAGGCGAGTCCTCTATTGACGTCACATTTTCTAATGTGGACGTTCGCATAGATTGTTGGCGCGTCATTCCTGATGCGTCTTGTAGTGATCATCGCCTGATCGTGTACGAGTATATTCCGCGGTCGCAACAAGTTCTGCCTGCTTCATTACCTAACTATAGTTATAAGACTAGAAATGCTGATTGGTCATTGTTTGGCTCACTCTTTGTCTCGCTTGCTGATGGTTTTACTCGGTCGGAATTGACTCCGATTGAGTGCGCCGAAGTTATGACTGAAACATTTACATTTTGTGCTGACGTAGCTTTGGGACGTACAAGTGCAACCTTAACACGTAGATGTGATTGGTGGAACGATGACTTAGTTAGACTTCGTAGAGTGTTTAGGCAAGCTCGTAGAAAATATAATAAAGTACGTAAATCGGATGCTACCTCGGAGGATCAACTGGTAAATGCGATTGGGGACCTTAGAACTGCTAGGTCTCACTATCGTGCTGCCGTTCAACTGTCTAAGAAACAATTACTGCAGCGTATGGTAGCAGCACTCGAGAGGGAGGGGCCGTGGTCTCCTCTTTATCACGAATGTAAAACTAGCAAAACACCTGCTTCTACATATTTTTCAAATATAAAAGTAAATGACACCCATACTATCGGGGTCGAGGAGACGGCGGCTGCTCTTTTAGGTTCACTAATTCCGGATGATTCACCTGAAAACGACAGCGATTATCATCGTGAAATAAGAAAGAGAGCTGCTGAATTGCCTGAAACACCATCTTCTTGTTTACCGTCTCTTGATGAACTGCGAAATGTCGTGGGATCTCTGCCGGCGGGTAAGGCTTCCGGTGAGGATAAGATTTCGAATCGGATGATCAAGGAGGCTTTTAAAGTTGCCGGTGAGTCTATTCTAACAGTTTTCAACCGTTGCATTGCTGGGGGAGTTTTTCCAAACTTATGGCGACGTGGTTGCATTAAAATAATCCCCAAAGCCGGTGATAAGCCCCCTGATGATCCGAAGTCTTATCGACCTATTACCCTTCTTCCATCTTTGGGTAAACTCTTGGAACGCCTCGTTGTCCCTCGGTTAATTCCGGGAGGACCTAAGTTCAGTGACAGGCAATTTGGCTTTACCATAGGGAAATCGACTTCAGACGCGTGCTTACTTGTGAGAGAGGCGGTAGAGCTCTCTGAATATAGCTATATCGTCGGTATATTTCTTGATATATCGGGTGCCTTTGACAACGCATGGTGGCCAATGCTTCTCCTAAAGCTCAAAAATAGAGGTTGTCATCGGAACATCTACTCGCTTATTTATTCTTACTTTACGAACGGAGTTTCAAAGTTGAGGCTTGGTCACCATGTAGTGTCCAAAGTGCTGACACAGGGCTGTCCTCAGGGCTCTGTCCTTGGACCCTATTTATGGAATATAGGTTTTGATGATTTTCTGACACTTCCTTTCCCTCAAAGCTGCTCGCTAATAGGATACGCCGATGATGGTCTCCTGCTCATACATTCCAATACTAGAGTAGGTATCGAAAGACTGGCTAGCAACTGCCTGCAGCAAATAACAGATTGGGGATACAGAAATCGTCTTCAGTTCGCCCCGCATAAAACATTCCAACTATTGCTCAAAGGGAACCTGAAAGTACCACCACGAATAAAATTTCAAGGCATTAATATTAAAAGTAAAGATTCTGTTTCCTATTTAGGCTTTCATTTGGAACGTAATTTTAGCTTCGTAAATCATATCAAGACAATAGGAGAGAAAGCCAAAAGTAATTTTTTGAGTTTAGCGCGTATTTCCACCTCGACATGGGGTCTTTGTTACAAAACACTTAAAATAATATATTCCGCAACATACCTCGGGTGCATGTGTTATGGAGCCCCCGTTTGGGCAGATAGGTCGGCTATTGGCGCTGCGCGCCGTAAGTTACTTCAAAGTCAACGTTTAGCCTTGATTTTCCTGTGTAAAGCGTATAGAACGGTCAGCACCGAAGCACTCCCCGTTCTAGCGGGGGTGGTTCCCGTAGACTTGGAAATACAACGCCGCGCGGTCAATTACTTTCGTTCAAGAAAAGTTAGTCATAACTTCTTAAAACCTCGCGACCGAAATAGAATTAGTAAATTATTTAACTTTGATTGCAACATCTTTGATGAACTTTTATTAGACTGGGAACTACGGTGGCAAGGGTCTACAAAGGGTCGACATCTATACCAATTTTTTCCATCTGTTCGCGATCGTCTAGACAAAGCGTGGCTAGAGGTAGATCACTGCGTAGCCCAATTTCTTACTGGACATGGTAACTTTAAGGGAAAGCTATTTTATTTTAAATTGGTTGCGTCACCTTTATGTGAATGTTCTGTTGACAGTAACGAGTTCGAACAGACCGCTCATCATATTCTTTGGGAGTGTGAGCTCTGGTACGCCGAGCGCCAGACCATGCTTGACTCAATAAAATCGTTTTCTGGTGTCCCTTACTACATGGATCTTGTTGCGACTAGGGATAACTTCCGTGCGTTCAGATGTTTTTGCCATACTTATTACTGGAAGCAAAATAGGTCATAGTTTCAGTACAATGTTAGGTTCCTATTGTTTTATTTTGTATTTTTGGTGCTTTTGCGGTCGTGTCTTCAACACTGCCATAAATGATCTCTTGAATTGGCTCTCTAATAGCCATGTTTTTTCCTTCTTATTGCTGTCTCCCGTTTGCAATGGAGGGAAGTCGGATATTTCGTTTTCCTACTCCTCCTATCTTCTTTGATTAATTCATTGCGGGTTCCAAGACAGATTAGAGTCATCCCCCGGGCTCGCTGGACTTCATTGTCCAGTGTTGTGAATGGTCGCCGCTGTTGATCCTGGCTTACAGGAGTTATAGCGGTGGGAATGTGTGGTGGGCCTATGCCCGAAAAAAAAATAGTATGGGCTCCTGTCTTCCACGCACAATTATAAATCTAGAAAATGTATTCGTATATTGAAGTTTTAATGATATTTGTTAAACAAATAAATGTTATTTTTTAAAATGTGTTTAAAACTCGTCCCTAGGCAATACTTATTATCAGAAAAAGAAATTAGAAGTGCGCTTGACTGATAATAAGTTACATAGTTTCATTGGCGTTGATCGTTGTTGTTGAAGTTCAGATACCTACTTATAAACTAGATAATTTGATCCAATTTCAACCACCATGTACGCACGGCGGCGACACATCAAGCTATACAAAACCAACATAAGCTGGCCGCGCGACGCTATACGTTACTCGACCTACGCGCGGCCAGCTTATGTTGGTTTTGTATAGCTTGATGTGTCGCCGTGTGTACGTGTAGGTACCTATGCTGTATTTGTGTCGTTTCGTCATTGTCTGCTCTGCACGGCTAACATGCCACCCACGACAAAGCGTTTAAACGAGAAAAACGTCATGCGCGCTCTTTCTAGCATACGTAAAATAATAAGGATGGAGGCACATCTCGATTTTTGTCGTTTTCTCGGGGGTGGCATGCGAGGCCTACTGGACGAGGTAAGAAGACAAAACATCTGACTGATTGACTCTATTTCGTAACACACCACTCCAGTAGTCGAGAACTTACCGAAACAAAATTCCCGTTAAGGTAATGACAGATAGAACAACATGAAATAGATATTCGTTTAGTGGCTTTTTATTGGAAACATAAAACAGCAGCTGGTCATTGTAGTGTAGGTCCCAAACTATTATACGCTATTATAATAAGATACCAGAGGATATTCTAAACTTGCCAGACAAAAAGTTTAACACTTTCGCGGACACTGAACGAGACACAATAGAACTTTTATTGTTGTCACTGCTATAGCCGGTCACTGTCCGCGAACATGTTAAGTCACATGTTAAACAAGTCCTCTGTAAAAAAGGCTACTACTCGATCGAACTCGATGACTATTTGAATGACCAAAGTGTCTGGTCTTGACAATTTAACTCTATGTAATGCAATATTGTATTTTAATTGTACTTTGTATATTTTGTTTTGTTTAAAAGATGTGTGTTGTAGTGTTTCTGGCCGCATCTTTTCTCAACGGAACGCCTTCCGACGCGGTGGCAGAATCAAAAAATGACGTCAAAAAGCTATCTATGTGATATTATTTTGAATAAAAATTGACATGCATTATGAGACGTCTATCTCCTGTGTAAATGCTCTAAGGGTCGAAGAGACAACCCTACACGGCGCAATTAGATTGTGGGTAGTTTGAAATTAAGCAGAGATTTCAGGTTAGATCTTATTAAGTGAGAGTTTTGGAATTTTCTCTTGAAACTCTGGAATTAAGTAGGTACCTTACCTACTGAGGACTTTCCTTAATTTGAACCTACGATGGGGCTGGGGCTGTCTTTACATGTTGGTAAACAATCTTCTTATATCTAAGTCATATATCTACAATCTAAATCTTAACTATTATAAAACTGTAACAAGAAAAAAAAAGATACGATTTGGTTTTTAGGTACTCCTGATTCCATATCACCAATTTTTGGATTTTTTGTCGGTCTGTTTGTTTGTTTGTTTGAACGAGCATCCCGCAAAAACTACTGAACCGATTTTGATGAAACTTTTTGTGTTTGATAGCTTATTATCTGACTTAAAATCTGGTATATAATTTGTGCGGACAAAGTCGCGGGTTAACGCTCGTAGGGGAAAAAAATTGAATTGCCCTGTATCTAAGGATGCGAGCATCAGTGCTGTAATGCCCAGCTGTGATCTAGTCTCTAGGGTGGATAATCTATACTTATAAAGGAGTTCCGTGACTGACTGTGAGACAATGCACAGCCTAAACCGCTGAAGATAGAAACATTTGGAATATATATTCTACTGAGGATGTTGAGGTGCACTAAGAAAGGATTTTTAGAAAATCGACCCATAAAGGGGTAATCCGAGAGACGAATTCCCGGGTCAAAAACTCGTGATTCAAATACATCCATACAAACTCATGAGTTATCATGACGGACGTCGTGATCCACCCCTTTTAGTGTGGCACGAAATCTTGCTACACCTTTGGAAACGTGCAGTTTAGCAAGTCTCACTTTCAGCTTATTGATTGTTTCGAAACGGAATGACTGATATTCTTTCTCAACTAGTTCCATGATTGATTCCCCGACGTGATTGAATATCAGGGCTCCACCATCTGTTAACAAAAAGTCCTTAAATACTTCGGACATACAGTCAAGAGATCAGATAGTTTAGAAAAATCACTGGCCGTATAGAAGGAAAGAGAAGTAGGATGCATACCTACGAGATGAACAATACGGGCAAGCAAGCATACACCGCAACTCGTTTCTCAAGGTTCATACTGAATAATAGCAGGAGCAAGGCTCGTGCCATAGTCGGAGCCCTCACTGAGCACCACGCCACAGGCACGATGATGCACAAAATGAAACTTACCCTGGATCCCAGCTGCCGAGCATGCGGAGAGGATGAAGAGACTGTGGAGCATGTTCTTTGTGACTGTGATGTCCTGGCGGCAAAACGCATGTGCCTCCTCGGAGATGGATACCCAAAACCGGGAGATCTTAGGTTTCCCCCCAATGGTATTGCCTCCTTCATTGAATTATTTGAAGGGTGAAGAAAACAAAAAGTATTGGGGCTAACACAAAAGATCCCACTGGGTCGAAGTGTTGCTGGCTTGCCAGCCCCCACAATAAGATAAGATAAGATGAGCATACACCGAGCCCAAAATCAAGCGGCCTGGAGAGCTGTGGTGACACAAGCGGGCCACGATGGTCTAGCCCCTCAGCCGTGAGGTTACGACTATGAAGAAGATATTACCAGTCATTCAAAGATAATTATAAATAAATAAATCTAAATGTTAATAAGTAGGTACTAATACTGATCCTTACAGACCATAGGCCCTGAGTCTAGTGGCCATCACAGCTTAAAACTTTGCTTGTACAGTAATTTCAAATTGCAAAATAATTCCGCTCGTCAATCTTCGTTATAATAATCTATGTCTTCGTTTGCGCAGAGCAGGCCCGAGTCCCCGACAAAACCCGAAGTCATTTAGTAATCAAAGGGTGCAAAGTCGGATAGTAGCGAAAAGAACGCAAAACAAATTAGCCAATAGCGTTAACGTATTGAAGGTGGCACCTCCTGATTGGTAAATGTAATTTCGCGCGCTGTTAAAATTTGTCAACTGCGCAGGTACATCGGGGAGACTTATAAACCTGGTACTACTTTGTGATCTGTGACTTTACCTATTATCTATGCAATGTGCTTTGTAATAGTATAGGCAATCTAATGTCGTGAATCATAAGGTGCCCTGAAACGTTTTCTCTTGAAAACCTGTTCACACATTGGGACAATAAATATTTTGTTTTAGGGTTCCGTACACAAATACGTACGTTTCACAATCCGTGAAAACGGGACCCTATTCATAAGCCTACGTTGTTCGTCAATCCGTCCGTCCGTCTGTCTGTCTGTTCTACCTATTTAGGGCTGTAATTTTTCAAACGTAATACCAGGTTTATAAGTCTCACCGATGTACCTGAGCCTAGACCTGAGCAGTTGACAAATTTAAAAAGCGCGCGAAATTATATTGACCAATCAGGATGTGACACCTTGCCGCTATTGGCTTATTGCTTTCGCGCCGTTTTCGCTGCCGAAGCATCCATAGTCTGCTATTCGAGTTGGAGCGAGATAGAGAATACCCGATTTTGCACTGCTCTGCGCAAACGAAGATTGACGAGCGGAATTATTTTTCTGGTCGTACTGTACCTAGCTAGATAGTTGAAATTTTCACAGAATGTGCATTTTTGAGAACAAATAATAAAAATTTCAAAAGGGTCCTCAATCCTCATAAAAGAAACTAGTTTTCATCAACGTTTTTTCTTCCCGCTCTATCGATATCGGTACAACGGTAATACATACAAATTAATATAATAGCAAACTCTAGAATATAACAACTAATACGTAATAAAAACCGGCCAAGTGTGAGTCGGTCTCGCGCGAAGGGTCCCGGAGAAAAAAAAAACTTGTTAGTAAGTTAATATGTTGGGGGGTGGTGTTGTTGTGGTAGGGAAGTAGCGTAGGTAGGGTAGTAGCTACAGGCGTGAGTAGCCCGACTCGCGCTTGACCGGTTTTTTGTTTCAAGTAAATTACCTACATACACAGCTATTGGGTGCCAATATTAAAGGTGTGTCGAAATCTATAGTTTCAAATTGCACAAATGTGTTTATCTTTGATTACAGCATTTTGAAAGCTGTTAAGCCCATTACCCTGAAAGGTCGGTTAATATTTAGGTCACACATCAATCAAGCTTCTGAGTAGTTCCGACCAGTACATTTTGTCCAATTTCCGGAAGGCTATCACCAGCTTAGATCGCCTTACTGCATTGTAATAAAGATTATAATTGTATGGACTTTAGCTTACAGTGTAGCTGCCATCCCTAGAGGTTTTGACCATTAACCTCATTTTGAGGGAATTTTTTGGGACGCTAAAAATAATCTAATCTAAACTATTACAAAACTGTAACAGGAAGTTTGTCTGTACATTGAAGATATTAACAAAAAAAAATTACGATATGGTTTTTTGGTATCCCTGATTCCATATCACCAATTTTTGGATTTTTTGTCTGTCTGTTTGTTTGTGTGTTTGTTTGAACGAAAACTAATGAACCGATTTTGATGAAACTTTTTTTGTTTGTTAGCTTATTATCAGACTTAAAATCTGGAATATAATTTGTGCGGACTAAATCGCGGGTTAACGCTCGTATAATATAAAGTAACTACCTATTTTAGTTAACAACCTAAATATTCTTCATTTCCACAAAAACCAACAAATAAAAATAGCCCAGTCATTTTACGGAGTTTTGTTTGGCGGGGTAGGGAGTAATTACTAATTGGACTTTTAAACTGTAACCGGAACCATTAAGTGACAAAAAGACTATCTTAAAGCATATTAAAAAAAATCGCTACGCAACATAGAAATCAAAATTATGTGTCCCAGAAGGATTTTAAATTATTAATATTAATACCAATGCACTCATTTGAGTAAGATTTAACAAAATAAATTATTTTTGAGCAATAAAATAGGCATAGAAACTTTAAAAATTAGGTATTTATTAGAAGCTAGCATGCCACCCACGACAAAGCGTTTAAACGAGAAAAACTCTTTTTGGCCTACGTAAAATAATAAAGATGGAGGCACATCTCGATTTTTGTCGTTTTCTCGGGGGTGGCATGCTAGCTAGGCATGTTTGAAGTATGTATAATGGTAAAGCCTTAATAAAATAATGAAAAAAAAATTTACCATCTGGTTTTTTAGAACGAGATAATAGCTAAATTTTAAAATTCGAGCTGTTGCTGAAGTGGTCTTTTTTTAATTTTGGTACATTTCTAGGCTCAAATTGACTCTTCAATATTATACCGAAAAAAAATTACAATTATTAATTAGTCCCGGCTCAAACCGTAAAATGACTGGGCTTAAAATATAGTTAACAAGAATGATAAGAGTAGGTACAAAAGGAGGTATTATCACTAAAAGCAAAATTACCTAGAGATATAACCACTATATAAGGTCTAACAAAATTAGGTGAAACTATTTTAAGGGTATGATCAGACCATCAAACTGAACAACTTTCTCTATGGGACCAATATTGAAATCGCGAAAAAAAAATCTGCTGTCCCATACATTTAGGTCGAGTAGGTTTGTATGGAACGGCAGATTTTTTTTCGCGATTTCGATATTCGTCCAATAGAGAAAGTTGTTCAGGTTGATGGTCTGATCATCCCCTTAAAATCTTATTTTGTTAGACCTTATATATAGCCCCCGCGGCATTTCAAGAACCAAAAGATCTAGCGTGCATTTAAGATTTGTGTGAAAATCTTTGAGCCACTGTAACTTTGACTACACATTTTAGCGGAAATATTAGTCTTAGGCATAGAGATTAGTTTCTATATCGCGTTTAAAAATTTCATTGACTTTATTTGGTTAATATCTAAAATACAGGGTATAAGGGACAGGAAAGGGACAGCCCTCCACAGACTGAAACGGTGTAGTCCTGTGCCCTACAGTCAGTGGGACGTTTATAAGCTGATGATGATATTGAAAACATAAAAAATATACTAATTTATAATATACCGCCTATAGGCCGCCTTTTGTACCCTTCTTGTTCGTGTATACAGGGTGTAAGTGACAGCCTAGCAAATACTGAAACGGTGAACTCAGACCATAAAACTGAACAACTTTCACTATAAAGCCTACATCAGGAAACGCGAAAACAAATCAGCTGTCCCATACAAAACTGCTGTACCTGCCAGACTCAAATGTATGGGACAGCTGATTTTTTCTCGCGTTTCCTGAGGTAGGCTACATAGTGAAAGTTGTTCAATTAGATGGTCTGAGTTCACCGTTTCAGTATTTGCTAGGCGGTCACTTACACCCTGTATTGTTGTTTTTTTTTGGGTATTTTGGTGTGCAAATAAAGAATATTTATGTTATCTTATACCTACCCGATTTTTACCCCGATCGAATTAAAACTTTAAGTTCAGAGAGTTAGGGACACATTAAAATTTCAACGTCCAATGCAATCTGAACACGCAATAGACTTATTAACAGCAACCGCCTTGCATCTGACGCATCGATTTGCAGCGCTCTGTCGCCGGCAAGCTCGCCAGCTTCAATTTATATCTCGTTTAGATGTAACGTCACCTATTCTGAGAGCTGGATAATAAATTGAATTAGTTAGCGGTTTAACAGAATTCTGTTTTAGAAATATAAGTAACGAGCGTTAACCCGCGACTTTGTCCGCACAAATTATATACCAGATTTTAAGTCAGATCATTAGCTATCAAACAAAAAAAGTTCAAAAAAAATTTAAGATACTATGTTGTTTAAAAGAAATTGATCCTTATGAATGACTCTTTCGGTTGGTATCATAAAACACAGGATTTTTTTTCACGTTTCACCGGTTCGATTCCCGGCTCAAGCAGATGATTTTTCAAAAATCTTTAAATGCAGTTATAATTATTTTTGAAAATAAAGGAATGTTTCCTTTCAGTAAAATTTGCCATCATAAATATTAAGGGTACTTTCCCTCCAACCACGGCCTTTTTTTTTCCACCCTATATATACTCCGAGGGGGTGGTCAGAGATATTCTGAAACCAATCACGAATAACCAACACTTATTACAATGGTAAAACCAAGAATTACAAACTTTTTTAACCCTGTGAACCCCGTTCCTCAACATTTATAACGCCTCACCAACCAAACATCTTAAATAAGAAAAGAACGGCAAATTCGGAAAAAAGTTTTGACATGTTTCTCTCCGAAACGACCTCACGTACCGAAATTCATCCTAAACACATAAACAAAACGAAATTTAAGAGATATCGAGTGTTTTAAATAATTGATGCCCATACATAACTGCGTCAAGGAAGAACGTTTGTGTTTAGTGATAGGTGGAGCGGGTAAGCAGAAGTAAATCCAGATAAATCCTCTAAGTAGAACCCGCGAACTAATGAAGAGGACTATTTTATAAATGACTGATCAAGCCAAATGTTGAAGGAATCGCTTTTTCTTACAGTCTGCAGCAAAAAGATGTATAAGTACACTACGAAGACTGTGGCATCGTCCTAATAGAAAGCGAATGCGCGATCATCGTAGGTTCGCGCGAATTTTACTCCTACGTACTACCTACTTTTTACCAAACATATTGAACTCGAATAGGGACAATCGCACGACGCGGCTAAAAGGCTTAAACGTAATTCGCGCGAACTTAGTTCGTACGAACGCGCGATCAAACATAAATGGTGCGAGCGAAAGGGCATGAGTAATTGTAGCAGTGTAAGCGGGAAGACAAGTGGCGATAGCCTACTTTGCATTTCGAACCCCTCTTATAATGTTTTGTGGTGTACACTAACTTAGATTAAATACAATTTAATAATATAAGACCATAGACTTATAAATTATCCTGCTACGTAGTCATTAACTCATCCAACACGCTCTTGGTTGGTTTTTTAAAGACACATTTTACAAATAAAAATCCATCTTAAGAAATGTTGAGTTAAAATATTTAGAAATAAGTTATGCTACTTGTCTTTCTGTAATAGCAACCTCTCAGAGGCAGAAGCAGCGACTATAACGCATTTATGCTCCGCTCACCGCCCCGCTCGTCGCTTCGCCCATCACTCACCAACGCCCTATCTTCAGTACTCCAACATCTCACCGTCAAGGAAACTGTCACGTACTTGCGAACAGATGGCCGCCCGGGACGAACGATCTACGTGCGTGTAGACCCGGAACTTAACTTGTCCGAGGCGCGAGGGTCTAAAGCAGTTTTAGGGTTAAGAAAGTGGTGATTTTCGGGCTTACAAGGGTTGAACAAACTAATAGGTTTCGGTGTTTGTTAGAGAATCTTATTTTTTCCTTTAGGGATAATTAAGTTTACGTATAAGTAAGTGATTTTGATAAATGTATCCCCTTTTCAATTATCATTATCTTACAGTTTTTGAGAGTTACGCGGTTATTATTTCATCTAGAAATAAACATCGGGAAACAAAATAAATCGGGAATATCAATATCGGGAACTCAAATATACCAAAACCCATTAAACTAGCTAAGAACCCATTAAAATGTTTATTTCTAGATTATCATTATCTTTATCGATTACGGTACATTCTAGCTTGAAAATTTGGGAAATCGTGTTATAAAACGTGGGACTGGTAAATAATAGTAGATTACACACCGAGGGCAGGAAAGTAAGAAAGGTCTCAGATCTTATGTAATTGTTGGCAGAGGCGAAGTCGAGCCGAAGCCGGGCGGAAAGCATCAACTTTCTTCCCGCTGCGCTAAACGAAGTTGCCGCTTTCCGCCTCCGTCGAGGTGAAAAATAGTATACTAACCTCGGGTAGTAAATGAGAAAGCCATAGATCACATGTTTGTTGACCTCGGCTTATGTAATCTGAGACTTATCTTACTTTCCTGCCCTCGATGTGTAATCTACTATACCATCATAATTATGTTAAATACATTTATTTACAACCCTACCTATGTTATAGTGTTATGGAGTTTTGTGCAGATTTTTTTTATGACTAAAAAAAAAGATATTAAAAATAGGAATAATTTAATTTGTACATAATTTCTCAATACGAAAACCAATTTACACAAAAATATAAAACGCACCATATACGTTCATTGAAAAGTTATTAAAACAGATGTGTTGTTTAAACATTTTTACACTCCCTTCCGTATCTGTGTTTCTTACTCGAAAAGACCTATTTCTCACTTGCACACTTATTGCTTCATTACATTATATTCTATGATTAGCCCCATCATTTTACGGTTTGAGCCGGGACTAATTAATAATTGACATTTTTTTTCGGTATAATATTGATTTTTTTTTAATTTTAGATTTTACATTTCTAGGCTCAACCAATTTGAGCCTAGAAATGTACCAAAATTAAAAAAAATCACGTCAGCAACAGCCCCAAATTTTCAATTTAGCTATTATCTCGTTCTAAAAAACCTGATGGTAATTTTGTTTTGCACATATTTAAGGCTTTACCATTATACATACTACAAACATGGTGAGAATATTTTTGTCTTCTAAAGAAGATTTTGAAAAATACATTCGTACTTTCTAATAAATATTTACCTCATTTTTTAAATTTCAATGCCTATTTTATTGCTCAAAAATAATTTATATTGTTAAATCTAAGTCAAATGAGTGCATTGGTATTAATATTATTAATTTAAAGCCTTCTGGGACACACAATTTTGATTTCTATGTTTTTTAATATGTTTTAAGATAATATGTTTTGCACATGTTAAAGGCTTTACCATTATACATACTACAAACATGGTGTGAATATGTTTGTCTACTTGATGGTTTTGAAAAATACCTTCGTATTTTCTAATAAATACCTAATTTTTTAAATTTAAATGCTTATTTTATTGGTCAAAATTAATGGAAATTGTTAAATCTAAGTGAAATGAGTGCATTGGTATTAATATTATTAATTTAAAAGCCTTCTGGGACACACAATTTTGATTTCTATGTTGCGTAGCGATTTTTTTTTAGTATGTTTTAAGATAGTATTTTTGTCACTATATGGTGCCGGTTACAGTTTAAAAGTACAATTAATAATTACTCCCTACCCCGCCTAACAAAACTCCGTAAAATGACTGGGCTAGATATTTTCAGAACATTCATTTATTTGTTAGAACTACCTATGTACACTAGAAACTCATTCTTCGTCCCTACTCTTGCGTCTCCTTAAATACTCTAACCTAGTCATAGTTATATGAGCTTGAATATCTGTCTGAAGCTGTACAGCTAATTCTATAGGCATATTCTGTAGTTGAACACCAACTGACCTTCCAAACACTGCAAATTCATTCTCGGAAGTTTGACAAATGTCTTTCAAAGAACTCACTACGTCCACTAAAGATTCACAGTTACATTTATTACTTTGTATCCGTTTTCTTTTCTTAACAGTCGGTTTGAAGTCTGGTTGATTGTGTTCTTCTGATTGTATGAGAGTGTTATTTAGATTGTCTTCAAATGTGTCCATATTTGAGTCGTCTGTGACCTCCTGTTTTAATTGTCGGTTCTCATCTTCCGTGTCATGTTCTTCTAGTTCTATTACTTGTTCTTCGTAGGCCTCATCGTCTAAATCATCGTTCTGAAAAAAATGTTTTTGTTAAGAACATGTTTTTCCCATTGTCAACTTAATAGGGCTTAAAAAAACACTACTATAACATGATCATGACCGCGTCTCTTAAAGTGTTTGCTAGTCTCACAACACATGCGTGTGAGCTGCAGGGCTAGCGTCCATCAAGATGAGATGAGAAACGAAACGAGAAATCCGTCATGCGTGCTCAAAAGTAACAAAAACAGAGGTATATTTCGATTTTTTTTGGTTTTGATGGGGGTGGCATGCTAGGCTCACTGGGACGGACGTCACTCATCACTTCATCAGTGTGAACGCAAGCCATGTTATCGTAGTAGATCTTTATTCTCTACCTACATAAACTAGTGGGGGTAAATGATCACCCTGGTTTGGTTGGGGTAATTATTATTAGTATGTAGCTAGTGCAGCTGTAATAATAAGTTTACCTTTATCACATATTTCATATAAATGAATAAAATAAATAATAAATAAATTATAAATAACGCCCATAGGCACATTATTGTACTGATCCCAAACGTCAGCTTCTAGGCATTTTGTTATGGAAATCGTACAAAAACGGCACAAACATTATAACATCCATGACAAAACCGGGATTCAAATCAAATATACATTATTCGAACCCAGGACCCTGGTTTGGCTGTCAAGCATGGCCATTAAGCCTTTAAGCTTTTGGGATGACATGACTTGTCAATTAGTGATAGCTGATGGCAAGCATATCTCCTTAAAAACATTCAAACGTATCCATCAGTCTTTTTGTACAAAATGCATGGCAAGTCTATTCTAAAACCAAAATCTAAAGCTAAAACCACACCAGTGATAAAATCAACTCTATTTATACCTAGCCAAATTACTTTAATGTCTGCATTAGCTGTCTATGTATATTTGGTCTAGTAAGGGAATTAATAACCAATAGAAATTACCTCATCATCCTGATCATAAGCATCCGCTAAAGTAGCTTCCTGTAAGAGAAGTAATATCTTATAAAACCTATGTTCAACAAATAAATTTTTATCATTTAACGAGGATTGGAAAACGCTAAAGAGGAAAACAGCCTAGGTGTATTAAAACTAAGTCGTTATGCTCGAGATAAAATCTTAACGACTTTGTACCCCTGTTTTGTTCCATGTTACAAGAGCTATCCAATTCAGAAATTCTATACTTCGAATTTTTTCCCAACAACCTCTACATTATTTAATTTTACACTCTCTACAGCCATTAAAGGCAATTAAAGACAGATAGACAGGGTTATCTAGCCCAAGTGAAGGAAAAGGTTGATGTTGTGTCGTATCAAGAACTCAAGAGACTAGCAGAAAAGAGACAGGATTGTTGAATACTTCACTGACAAGCGTAGCTCTTAAAAATAAAGGTGATGATGATCACCTGATACTTAACATGCAAGATTATTACAAACTATACAATCAAAGTATTCGGAATATTAAGTAAGCAAACCTCATCATTTTTGTTACATGGTCCGACCATGACAACAGTGACTCCGCTTTTCCTAGGAAACTTTTTTGATAACTTCTTTTTTGGAGTCTGTAATTCATCAGCGAATGAAGTTACCTAAAACAAATCAATTTGACATATTTTTCAGGTATATTGGAAACTATCAGTGAGGCGTCCCACAGCCAGGAGGTGGACGTGGAGGAGTGATTAATGCTGGATCAAGAAGGCTGTCAAAATATAAAGGAGGCTTATTGTAGTGGGTGGGTACGGGCTGATGATGATGATGATGATGATTGAAAACTTATTGGTTGTCTGGAAGAAATCGGTTTTTAGCAATAAGACCACCTTATTTTGTACCATAACCAGTTTTTGTTTTCTGTGAAATTTTTAGGCATAAGCGCAACTGCAGGTTGAGTGCACCCGTCAACCCCGCCCCATTTGACCTGATGACGTTCGCACAGGCACACTTTGCACAAATTGTGTAAGACATAATGTGTAGGGTTGATTTACCACGCATCGTATGAACATCATCTACATATCGTTAATGTTTATAGTTCATTCTGTTATTAAAAAAAATAGTATTTAAACTAAAGAGTTACTGAAAATGAGAATTGAGTGTTATTTTCCAACATTAAATTTTTGGTGAGAGGATACAAACAAAATATATTTTATGTAGTCAAATCCAACGGGTGACGCCTGACTGCATTCCCTTGCTCGGCTCTCCTAAAGTGTCCCCAGAAAGTGCTCCCACTTTCACATTTTCCACCTCAGTGAGGTGAGGTGTCTAGAGTCAGACAGGGGGGAGTGGCCATTCTGTATGTAGACTTATATACTACTACGAGCGTTAACCCGCGACTTCGTCCGCACAAATTATATACCAGATTTTAAGTCAGATCATAAGCTATGAAACAAAAAAAGTTTCATCAAAATCGGTTCAGTAGTTTTTGCGTGATACTCGTTCAAACAAACAAACAAACAAACAAACAAACACACAAACAAACAAACACAAAAACAAACAAACACACAAACAAACAGACAGAGAAAAATCCAAAAATTGGTGAAATGGAATCAGGGACACCTAAAAACCATATCGTAACTTTTTTTTTTTTAATATCTTCAATGTACAGACAAACTTCCTGTTACAGTTTTATAATAGTATAGATATAGATTACCAATTCTGTGCACAAAGTGAATGTAACACACAACTTTATAAGAGTCGGGAGTTCCATACTAAAAACTGTTTGTTACCAATATCCAGAATGTTCGAAACGTGCACTAACATTCAAAGGAATTTAATTGTGTTAGTGCATGTATCATATAAAGTTTTTTTATAAGGGTGTTGCACATCTGCCTGTCTTATAGGTCAAGTTGTTCGCCACTTAGTGTACCAATAAAGTATTTGCTTACAGTTATTTAAACCTCACCCGCATTGCAAGTACCGATCGGTACCCATATTGGACCCTTTTGTCATACCTGGCAAGTACCGATCGGTACTTTGGAGTCAAGTTTCTAAATAAAGCCTTATTTCTATCAAGCTAAGGTTTATTTCTGATTGGAATGTTCTACGACTTAATACTTTATAAAATTCCCTTTCCAACGATATATGAACCAATAGGAGCGAAGCCAAATAGTGAAGGACAACGAGCAATTTAGTTGACTCATTGTAGGGAAGTGCGGTTTTTATGACTCAAAAATTGGTCTTTTATTGTTAAAAATGTCCAATTTCCATGATTCCGAAGCCGAATAATTTATTTATCTGTGCCTTAAAAAGTTACAATGTAAACAAAGAGTGAGATTGACCGACTAGAGAGAATTTTCTTGAATGACGAGTCGCGAGCTTGCCGTGTGGTGTTTTTTTTCATTGTTTTTGTGCATAAAACAGAAATGTAGTGAATTGGATGTTAATTTCTACAATCTAAATAAGTGTACACTTAACAACATAACAACTTGAATTGGTAATGAGAAGTTAGAGAATTTGACTGATATCTCCACGCCAGCATGACTCCCCCCCCGCCATGACACCTCGCGGACTGCTGCAGCAGTCCGCGAGGTGTCATGGCGGGGGGGGGAGTCATATTCATTTAATCATATAGTATGTAATCAATGCTGTAAATCCTCCTAAGAATAATAAAATAAAAAATATCTATTGCCTGAAGGTTAGGTACTGTAAACTTAGGTACTGTAAACAAAACGTACCTCAATATCAACAGGCAATTCCGTGGTCACTCTCAAGAATCTGTCAGCCCAAGGGAACCAAGACAGTTTAGGAACATACAGCCCTGTCCCACTGTCTAAAGACTGCTTAATTTTCCTTATTTCCGTATTGTAAGTCCCCCGAACACTCCTAATTTTCTTCCTTAGCGTGAATAAGTCATAGATGCCCAATTTTTCACCAAGACCCTCTTCTGCTATCAACCTCACTCTTCTATCTTTGAAATCTTCCCGTGATTTATCCCACAGGCAAGGTAGCTTTTCGTATTCTGTTAAAAAATCTGCAATATTGAAAAACACTGTCTCGTAAATAGAACAGTCGGGATCTATTGACATTTTTGTTTGTTTTGATTTGAATATACAGAAATGTCGCGTCGTAAAAGCCGTAAATATTATAAAATGCCACGACATTTAGTTTAGTTTGACATTTTTATAACTCGACAGAATTATGTTGTTCATCAGTGCGGAAATTATGGCGCTAGTGAGTCGTCTAACTGTAGGGACGAAATTAGTTTGTCAAGTTTACACCATTTTTTTTAACTTGGTAGCATTATACTCAATGCCGTTCCGTTTCACAGTTTTGTAACCTACGCGGAGAGGCAAAGGAAACTAAGCTTTTACAGCCAAAACTGACATAAACAGAAAAATAATGATTGATATTGTAGTAGTCGATTATCTCAAGTTGTTAAAACGATATGATTTAAAAACAATATCCAGCAAATCATTTTGATGTTTCAGTTCTTAGGATATATAGTGGGCTAGTACGCCATCCCGCGATAGCGTGATATAGAGCGCTATCATGCTTCCGCTCTCTTTCTATTTGCGCGCGAACGAACGAGATAAAAGACGTGATATAGCCGTATCACGTGCAACGTACTAGCTAGGCAGGAGCATATGAATAGATAATAATAATTATTATCTATTCATATGGCACGAGAGATTAAAAACATTTTAATATTTACTCACCTACACACGGAAACCACGGAAATGCAGATCAATGTCTCTCTCTTACATTTATTATTGCGAGTTTGAGGAAACAGGCCATATTCCACCTAAATAATTATACTTATATAAGTAGGTAAGTAACTTGTCCTACCCTACTGCACGCTTATAACAAAATTGAAGTAAAAGAAAGAAAGAAAGAAAAATTTTTATTCACCATTAATTAAAGGCACACACACGAAACAACAGAGTACATCAAAATAAATAATAGGTAGTAGATAGCGGTGTGTGCCGTGACGCGACGGTGAATAGGACACGACCATTGGTAAGCAGTTTGTCCGTGGCAATAGGCAAGTAGTAGTTAAGTAAGTAAGGTAAGTATTTTCTTTTTATCTTAAAACTGTTCTCATGTATGTTTTTTGTGAGAATAAAAATTCTTAAAACTTAGAAGTTATAACTAATAGAACTATAATAATTAATATAATAAGCATTAAAATGGATTTTGTTAACAGCAAAAACAAAAGATTAGATCTAATGTTTTTGTGTATGTAACATTCAGTATGTAATAAAACGTCCTCCACTTATAGCCCAGTCATTTTACGGAGTCTTGTTAGGCGGGGTAGGCAGTAATTATTAATTGGACTTTTAAACTGTAACCGTACTGACAAAAGGACTATCTTAAAGCATATTAAAAAATTATTCGCTACGCAACATAGAAATCAAAATTGTGTGTCCCAGATGGCTTTTAACTTAATAATATTAATACCAATATACTCATTTGACTCAGATTTAACAATATACATTTTTTTGATAAATTTTAAAAATGAGGTATTAATTAGAAATTACGAATGTATTTTTCAAAACCTTCTAGGTAGACAAAAATATTTACACCATGTTTAAAGTATGTATAATGGTAAAGCCTTAAATATGTGCAAAAAAAAATTTACCTTCAGGTTTTTAAAACGAGATAATAGCAAAATTTTAAAATTGGAACAGTTGCTGACGTGATTTTTTTAAATTTTGGTACATTCCTAGGCTCAAATTGGCTCTTCAATATTATACCGAAAAAAATAAAAATTCTTAATTAGTCCCGGCACAAACCGTAAAATGACTGGACTATTACAAAATTTAGGTAGGTATGCCTTAATGTAACGCCCCTTCCAGGGAGCTAAAAGTACAGTAAGGAAACTTTAAAATAGTTGAGACGAATAAAGCGAACTAACTGCAGAAGCACGCACAATGGGACATAAACATAATACATAATATTAATAAACGTTAAAAATGTATACTTTTCTAGTATAAATGTATACTTAGGTAAGCTTAGGATAATTAATGGCATTAGGATATTGTCGTATTTTCATAGCAAAAAAGGTAGATAGGTAAAAGCATGTTATCTTATCTTTTCTTATCTTGTGAAGGCTGGCAAGCCAGCAACACTTCGACCCAGTCACCTAGTGGGATCTTTTGTGTTAGCCCCAATACGTTTTGCTTTCTTCACCCTTCAAATATATGGAGGAGGCGATACCATTGAGGGGAAGAAACCTAAGATCTCCTGGTTTTGTACATCCATCTCCGAGGAGGGCATTTTGCCGTCAAGACATCACAGTCACAAAGGATAATGATCCATGGTCTCCTCATCCTCTCCGCATGGTAAAGAAAGAAGGAAATCACAAGTGCCTATGTAGGTAGGTACTTGTGCTACTCATAATATGTTAATTCTAGATTTAAGTTTTACAGTGTCCTAGCAGGGTGGGTCTATAAATGTACAGAAATCACTAGGTATATGTAACATTTTCTAAACCGAGCAGTAAATGATAATGACTCTGACTAGAGCTTGTGCCTCGAGATGCCTATGTGTGTGTAGGTGTAGTCCCTACTATTTAACTAACTATGTGGCTATAACTTTGGTTCAGACTTTCCGTTCTGCCATGAATAGTTATTGCATGCCCCTTCTATGTCCCAGACACTAAAACGCCATTAAAACGATAACACCCCAAAAGATAATATTAATTGCAACCATTTGGTCGCAATGATGTTATTTTCTGCCATTTATAGGGTAGGGACTGGTAAAATTTTATAGTTGGCTCTAAACGTAAGTGCCATGTGTTATCCCTTCCTTTTCTACAATCGTTTCCTTTTATAACTGTATATTTCCTGTGCATGTTTTCATGTCACTTTTTTGTATTTAGGTAGGTAGGTACTTAGTGTTTTCGCGATTTCGATATTCGTGAAGATATTTAGATACGTCAGAGAACTAAAGTAGTTGAGATAGCTCAGAAAATTAGCAAGCTGAAGTGGCAATGGGCTGGTCATATCTGCCGAAGAACTGACAACCGATGGGGTGTCAGAGTTCAAGAGTGGAGACGGCAAACTGGTAGTCGTAGTGTGGGACGCCCTGCTGCTCGCTGGACAGACGATCTAAAAAAAGTTGCGGGGAGCGACTGGATGAGGAAGGCCGAGGACAGAGTTTTGTGGCGCGTCTTGGGAAAGGCCTATGTTTAGCAGTGGACGATGATAGGCTGATGATGATGACGATGAAAAGATTTTGTGTCGACCCAATTCAAAGTAAGGTTTCACAAGCTAGACGCGGTTATTGGCGGGAAGGCACCACATTTTCGGACCCATTTTTTATCCTTCTCAAAGATAGGAGCTGCCCGGACTGACTTGGATGTGCTTAAATAGACTCCGAACTCAGGTTGGCAAATCTGTTCAAGGGGGGTTACATAGACGGGCCGGACCCGGTCGAATGCGGTGTTTCTCCCCAGACTATGGCCCATCATGTATCCTGCACTTCCTGCCCGGACACCTGCACGCGAATAGAGCTTATGGACGCTGCCGGTAATGCTATCCGTGTGGCGAAATACTGCGCTGGAAAGATTTAGAATGATATGCCATCGTCTCGATAGAAGGAGAAGTGAAGTTTGATGGTTTTAGACCCGCTAGTAGGTTGCGCTACGCAAACCGTTTCTTCATTCATGTTTATATCGGTGTGGTCAAAACTTCTAAGTAGTAAATAATGTAAATTATACCAAGGTCACCTAATCACCCACACAAGCAACATAATAAAAGAAATTCCCCATCTTATGTCTATCATAGTCATAAAACTAACATAGCAAAATTACAGCCGTAAAGCGACCAAAACAAATCCACATTTCCTCGCCGACTCCAGGCGGGAAAACTTCGTAAAAACCCTCTCCCGTAGCCATTCCGCCCACGTACCGACCGACCCCGCGACAAATCTAAATGGTCGAACGTTTAGAATTAAAATTCCGTATGCGAAGCTTTTACCTATTGTCTACACAAAATATCCTTTAATTATGTCGGCCGTTTTGCCCTTTCGGGTTTGGTACGAGTTAACAGCGAATGTTGGTGGCGGAAATATTTTAAGCTTGACTATCATCCATGCTTTTCTGGAACTGTGGAAACTAATTAGATTTTCAGGTCCATGGGAAACTTTAAGCACATGAATAAATATCTCTACAGAACGAAAGCTTCATAAAAGCGGCCGATGTCGGTGCACTCGCACATACAGCAAGCGTTAGAGGAAGTACGAACAAGTGCGAACATACCCCGACTGTGTCCACTGATGGACATAGGCCTCCCTCAAGGATCACTACAATGAGCGGTCCTGCGCTGCCCTCATCCAACGGGTTCCCGTCGCCTTCACCAGGTCGTCAGTCCAACTTGTCGCGGGCCTACCAACACTGCGCTTTCCGGTACGCGGTCGCACCTTGATGAGATACATAGCTGAGGGTCTTCAAAAGTCAAAACTGCATTATTTTGTCCATCGTTTAAACCAAATCGTGTGTGTGAGCTGTAAACACGTTCGTTTAAGTACACAACACAGAACAATACTGCCTCTGTATTTCTCTTTGGATGCTCAAACAAAATTAATGGCAAGCGACACGCATAGAATTTTAATTGGTGTAAATTGCGCTTTGGAATGATGACTATTCCTTTTGACAATAATGGCTTTTGAAGTTAACCTATTTTATAATATGAAACTTGATGTATTTGTGTTATATATAAGGTCTAACAAAATTAGGTGAAACTATTTTAAGGGGTTGATCAGACCATCAAACTGAACAACTTTCTCTATGGGACCAATATCGAAATAGCGAAAAAAAATCTGCTGTCCCATACACTTAGGTCGAGTACGTTTGTATGGAACAGCTGAATTTTTTTTCGCGATTTCATCCCATAGAGAAAGTTGTTCAGTTTGATGGTCTGATCATCCCTTTAAAATAGTTTCAGCTAGTTTTGTTAGACCTTATATTTATCGTAAAGATGGAAAGTCTTTGACCAGTGTGTATTGCCAGTGATGATTATGCGGAACAAAGACGTGGTCGCTCACTCAATGCCTCATAAAAAGGCTAGAAGTCACCAAAAGGGCAATGGAGAGGACCTGCGAGCTCAAATCAGAAATGAAGAGATCCGCAGAAGAACCAAAGTAGCTGACATAGCCCAAAGAATTGCTAGACTAAAGTGGCAATGGGCGCACATTGCTTGCAGAACCGATAGCCGATGGGGCTGAAAAGTTCTCGAGTGACAACCGCGTACCGAAAGGCGAAGCCTTTGGACCATTGAAGGCAGCGGGAACCCGTTGGATGAGGCAGAGCAGGACCGGTAGTTTTGAAGATCCTTGGGACAGACCTAAATCCAGCGTCGACCTCCCATAAAAATTTATAGACGATTTGGCTTTCGGTTTTGATTTTGGCGATTGATTGATTGCAAGATCCATCCATATTTCTTTTTTTTTCGGCCTATTTTTCCATGTTCTTTAGGGAAAGTGGTTTTAATTTCAAAATATGAATGCACCCTTAAAAATGTTCTAAACAAATAATATCTATTCTGTATGTCAGAAATTATCTATATGATAGGTATACTCTTTCTTAAAAGAGTATAGGGCCTGCTATATATTATACCCGTAGGTGGGTACCCCAAAATAACTAAATTTCACATTACTAAGTAAATTTAAAGTTAAAAGCTTTGAAACTTCAGTCGGTAGGTAAATGATAAAATCGTCTAGACTATTCGAAATAGATAACAGAATATTGTAGTAGCGAGTAAAATAATTCTGAATTCATCTAAAGGCTTTGTTTAAAGTACTATAATGCTATCTAAACATAATAGAGTTATGCTGGTTGAGCATTGAATTCAGTTTCAGTAGTTATCTATTCGAAATAAATAAATGCAAATGATGCTAGGTTTTGTTTAAGTTAGTGGCGATGATGACGTGAGCGGCAGACGTCAGTCCGTTCGTATGTGAAGCAAAGAGTTGTGTGAAACCGCATAGCGCATGTACAAGTGCCACCAACTTATCTGTAGAATGGCCAAAAGCGGAACTACTGATGCCATTATGAAAACGTCATTTTGTTGCTGTCAGTCGATGTAGTCTCTCATTCTTTGATACAGAATGTGGCGCCATCGCTCATTCTACAGATAAGTTGGTGACACTTGTAGAAGCACACACGGTGACGGATTGACGCACCGTGTGTGCTTCTACGTGCAGTTTCATACAACTCCTTGCTTCACAGATGACGGATTGACGTCTGCCGCTCCAGCATGCGTCATCGTGTGTGATCCCACTAAATGAGGTATTTTGTAAAACAAACTATTATAAAACTGTAACAGAAAGTGTGTCTGTACATTGAAGATATTAACAAAAAAAAGTTACGATATGGTTTTAGGTGTCTCTGATCCCATATCAGCTATTTTTGGATTTTTTGTCGGTCTGTTTGTTTGTGTGTTTGTTTGATGAGACTTTTTTGTTTGATAGCTAATGATCTGACTTTAAATCTGGTATATAATTTGTGCGGAAAAAGTCGCGGGTTAACGCTAGTAAGTAATAAACCTACGTATGGGTATTTTCTTTCGTGCGTCTCCGTGGTTCGGAATACAAGATAAGCAGTGGGTTTCCGATAGTTCCGTCCGATGCCCATAGAGTAATAATATTCTTTGGTCCGATGGCAGTGTAACTAACTATTGGATAAACTAGACTTATTAAGGCGGCTTGACAATTTTGACAGCAAATTGACCACTAAATTGCTACTTCCTATCAGCACTGGGCTAGACCCGCGTGGTGGAGTGTGGCCCACTCCACAGATTACCTATTAGTTACTACGGCCCCCCACCTCACCACTAACTCGTGAGAGGCCTTTGCCTGCAGATCTTATGCTACAAATTAAGAGGCTATGTGAAAAAAATAGGATTCTTCAAAGCGTCATATATCATGAAGTATTAAAAGTAGGAGTATAATTAGCGGATATGTGTAAATTGAACATATAATTAAAGTTTTGATTAGAGCCAAAACACGATTAAGACACATTTTCTCGATAGAAAAACAAGCCAAAGTAGCCTCCGTTTTTATTTATAAACGCTTGGAACTGCTAAACGGTGAATAATAGAAACACGAGACTTGATTTAAAAAAAAAGAGATTTATATTTTACAAATTTTGATAAGAGCAGAATTGAACTTACATAAATAGTACAATCACAATTAAATAAAGTTTGTTTTACGCTTGCGTCGTTTCAGGCGCGCGCGCCGCCCTATCTCTTTCTCTCGCATCAGGCAGTAATATAAGCTATCACAAGCCCATTTCGCTTCAATTATTTTTCGACATAGGCGCTTTCGCTTAACTTTTTTTTACCTTAACAAGGGCCTAAACTTAAATGCGATACTTTAGGGGGTGTTTCAGACCATTTAATTGAGCAACTTTATCTACAGGACCAACATTGAAATCGCGAAAAAAATATCAGCTGTTTCATAGAAAAAGTTAATGGCGCTGACCCAAATGTATGGAACAGTCAATTTTTTCGCGTTTTCAGTTTTGGCCCCGTAGTGAAAGTTGTGCGCTTTGATGGTTTTAAATTGACACCTGTATACAGAGTGTTCTCCTTAAGTATAGGGTTCTTTGGTACACCCTGTACGAAAAGAGAAGCATAAGCATATGCTCATGACTATATTCCCCGAGGGAGTAGTCAGAGATATTCGGAAACTTCAGAACTTCCACGTTTCACTAGTAGTACAGTGTGACGAGAAGTGAGCCCGTCGCCACTTTTAATGGACAGTGGGTACAATACATGCCTCGAAATTGAAGAATGCGGGTTTCAATTCTTCACAGGCTTCACCGAAATGCCAGTGGTGTTACAAATCGAAAAGAGAATGATTTAAAAAAAATGAATGAAATGAAATATACTTTATTTACACCAAAAGAAAATACAATGCACAATAGGAAACATAAACTGAATATGGTACAAATAAGGTGGTCTTATCGCTAAAAAGCTATTTCTTCCATACAACCTTAGGGTAGAGGAAATATAACAAAGAACGGGTCGGTGTTATAAAAAACAAAATTATAGGTGAAAAAGAAGTGAATACAACAAATACATAACATACATATTACATTTAATTAAAGTTACATAGATAAATAACATATATATATATATATATATATATGTTATTTATCTATGTAACTTTAATTAAATGTATATATATATATATATATATATATATATATGTGTGTATATATATATACATATAAATAATAATACATAATATATATCATACATGCTACAACAAAACATAAACATACCCACACGTACCGGATTAATTTAGATAGAAAAATAAAAGGGGGAAAAGGAAAAATCAGGAACAGAGGTCCAGGAAGTGTGCTTTGACTTTCGATTTAAAAACATCCACAGAAGGAGAATGTCTGATCGACTCTGGCAACAAGTTCCAAAGTCGAGCAGCTTGAACTGTAAAGGAATGGGTGTAGAAGTCGGAAGAGTGGGATGGGATATTGAGAGAGAGATTCTTAGAGGAACGTAAGGGACGGCCAGTAGTAAGGGAGCTAAAGATGAAGCGCTCTTTAAGGTAGAGGGGAGTCAATGGATTAAATAGGTTAGAGTAGCGGAGGGACAGGACATGGGTGTCTCTTCGACGACGGATTGGGAGCCACTTTAGTTTAGCGCGGAATTCGGACACATGGTCGTATTTCCGTAATCCAAATACAAACCGGATAGCTACATTTTGTAGGCGTTCCAGTTTGTTAAGGAGCTCCACTGTGAGGTCGAGGTAACAAGAATCAGCATAATCGGATGGGTAACAGGAGAGACTGTGCGAGCGCAATTTAGGTACTTGTGGGAAAAAAAACCTTAGACAAATAAAAATAAAACATTCTGGAGAAACTGTTTTCAGGTTTAGTGTTATTTTCTTAACACCTTGTGCAAACAGCTAAGAAACAAGTTGCGATACAGAATGACTAATGGTGGCACAAAGTTAATTTGGCTGAGAGTGAGACGTATGAAGTGAAACTAATAAAATCAAGTCTGCACATAAAGTGAATTCGTACATAAATCTTTTACGTCATTGCTTGAGAACTGGAAGTTAGAACCGGGGGGAAAGATATTTTATTTAATGTTATAGTACCTACCTACTTACCTTAGTTTTATAGAGATACTAGCGATAACCCGCGACTTTGTCCGCACAAATTATATATACCAGATTTTAAGTCAGATAATTAGCTATCAAACAAAAAAAAATCATAAAAATCGGTTCAGTAGTTTTTGCGTGATGCTCGTTAAAACAAAAAAACAAACAAACAGACAGACAATAAATCCAAAAGTTGGTGATATGGAATCAGGGATACCTAAAAACCATATCGTAACTTTTTTTGTTAATATCTTCAATGTACAGACACACTTCTGTTACAGTTTTATAATAAGATTCTTCTTCTTAAGGTCCCTCTCCATAACAAGCATCTCTTTAATATTGGTGTCACAAACAGTCCTCTGTGCAAGTGTGCATGGAGGCTGCGCACGTGCTATTGGAATGCAACGGGCTAGCACACTATCGGGCACAACACCTCGGAGCACCGGGGTCTCTTCCAGAAGTATTCGGCAGCATTAATAAGCTGATGGGCTTCCTGAAGGAGCTGGGATGACAGGAGTGAAGATATTCTCACCTCAAACAAAATAGGCACCTATAGGACGTCGATTTGGGGAAAACGAGGCCGCGCAACCAATATATTATAAGAGATAAGTGTACTTTTTGCAACCATCAGCAGCAAGGTTGATTCAGTGTTTATGGGGTGTAAAGCATCTCTGTGATGGGGATGGACTAGGTCTGCCTGCATAACTTCAGTCGGTTTAGGAGTTACAGACGTTGCAAGGCTGATCGTATGATATTATTGTAGTGTGCACTGTAGCTATGTGAACAGTATGAACTGCCAGTCGGTTTAGGAGATACAGCCGTTCAAAGGTCGGACCTTTGAACGGCTTTAATTCCTAAACCGACTGATGAACCATGTTAGTTTTTGTACAGTTCACATACCTATAGTGCATACTACAATAATATCATACGATCAGCATAGCAGCTGATCGTAAATTTTTTACTGACCTTTAAACATGAGGCAGACCTGGTCGATCCCCATCACAGAAATGCTCTACACCCCATAAATACTAAATCAGCCTTGCAGCTGATGGTTGCAAAAAGTACACTTATCTCTTAGTCTAATACCAATCCTCTCCATTACTGGAGTATGGCAGTGGGTTCTGATTATACCTATCTCTTGCTAAATGAAGCAGCTCTATACGTAACTCTCATGCGTAGATTCTAGGGAATGCAATTGACTAAGAGTTATAAATTGGCGAAACTCTCGACTTTCTTTATAGGTCAAAGCTCGACGGGGTATTGGAACTATTAGTAAATTGAACTTAAGGATCTAAAGAATAAATCTTGAATTTTATTGTACCAACGAGGTGGATAATTCAATATAGACCAATCAAGTAAATATAAGGTCTAACAAAATTAGGTGAAACTATTTCGAAAAAAAAATCAGCTGTTCCATACAAACCTACTCGACCTAAATGTATGGGACAGCAGATTTTTTTTTCGCGATTTCACTATTGGTCCCATAGAGAAAGTTGTTCAGGTTTATGGTCTGATCATCCCCTTAAAATAGTTTCACCTAATTTTGTTAGACCTTATATACCTCTATGTGTACTATTAATATAGGTAAAGAAAACTCAGTGTCTGTAAGGTTTGTGGGGACTTGCTACTGATATCAGCATTCACAAGTTATAGCAAAGATGCCAACAGATGGCGATACCGTCGCTCTCGGAAATATGCTCCATACATAGACAACGTTCACCGTGAATACGTAACTCGTAACCTGCTACAAATAAGGTTCACAATCGAATGCAAGACATACATCGCGCAAGAGAAATTATCACAGAGTTTCGATACATATACAAGGTCCAACTAAGAACTGTTGGACCACGGCCGGTCCCCAGGCTTCACACATAACCTGGTGGAAGATCTTCCCTTTTCAATGGAGGAACATTCCCAGTAGCACCTCCATAGGTTCATAGAATACAGCATCTCTTAATTTCTTGTCCTAAATGTGTTAACGAGGTTTATCTTTTCTATGTGTGAAATTCTATATTACATTCAGAGATCTCCTATCGGTGCATCCCAGTCCAGTCCAGTATTTAGTTAAAAGTGTCTATGCTACGTGTAAAATAAAGTGACTTCAAAACCCTTTCGATAAGTAACTAAAGAAACTAAAAGAACGTGCATTTCCCTGTATTATTATAGAAACTTCTTAGTGTAAGTAGCATAAGAACATTATACAGGGTGAAACTCATAAGGTAGAAGTTAGAGGCTCTGTTAACTCTGCGCTATGATCTGCAAAATGTACCTAATTTTCATGCACAATAAATGATTCTATTCTATTCTATATCATAAGCATCCTTTTAAAGTAAGAGTCTACCCATCAAACTGAACAACTTTTACTATGGGAGCAAACCGATCGGAGCAAAAACTGCTTACTCGACTCAAATGTATGCAACAGCTGATTTTTTTGCTCCGATTGGTTTGTAGTTAAAGTTTTTCAGTTTGGTAGGTAGACTCTTAGTTTAAAATCCCATCCCATTTCCTCCCGTGGGTGTCGTATAAGGCGACTAAGGGATCTACTGAAGGATGGGCAGCAGCATCCTCTGAGTGCACACATTGATTCGATCCAACTGCGATCGCCAACCCGTCTGCCAAGCGTAGCGATTATGGCAAATCCCCCCCATTTTGGGGGGGAGGCTTATGTCCAGCAGTGGACGTTTAATAGCTGATATGATGATGATGACTCTTAGTTTAAAAGGATGCTAATGATATCAATTTCACCCTGTATTTGTATAAAACATAAGTATAGGTAAGTTACGCTCTCTGAACGAGAAATATACTCTTAGGAAATATATTTTTCTATCACCTAAAGAAATGACTTTAGGAGATCGACCGCGACATAAAACAAAAGGAACTGTAACAATAGAAACTTCTTATCGGAAAACCACACTCGCGTGACATACAAGATCTAGCACCAAGTAAAGGAATCGAAATGAAAATATAACACAGAGAAAGTCAACAAAGCACAAAATTAGTTTTACCCCGAAAAATAGAGGGAAAACTAACGTAGCGAACTGTGGCAAAAATTGGGAAAGCAGTGGCTTGAGATAGGAATTGCGTTGATGGCAGTGTGTTGGATGCTTTTTTATTTTAATGATGGTTGGTGGTTACATGGGAACAAGTTATGGGTTCCTACAGAACCAATAGTCCATATTCCTTAAAGCAGTACGTAAAGTTTTCCCTAAATAAAAAAAAATATGAAAAGCTCAGCTCATCAGTCAATTGATAAATTTGTGTATCATGTTTTGGTCCATAAAAAGAAAGAAAGGTCAAATTATAAATGTATTATTACTATAGATGGGTCAAATATAAGAACTACTTAGATGCAATGCAGGCAGAGTAGCCGAGTCATTTTATGGTTTGAGCCGGGACTAATTAGTAATTGTTTTTATTTTCAGTATACTATTTAAGAGCCAATTTGAGATGTACCAAAATTAAAAAAAAATCCCGTCAACAAAAGTTCCCAATTTAAAATTTACTTATTATCTCGTTATAAAAAACCTGATAATAATTTTTTTTATGCATATTATTAAGGCATTACCATTACACATACCTCAAATATGGTGTAAATATTTTTGTCTAATTAGGAGGTTTTGAAAAATACATTCGTATTTTCTGATAAAAACCTCATTTTTTAAATTTCGATGCCTATTTTATTGCTAAAAAATAATGTATATCTAATTCAAATGAGTGCATTGTTATTAATATGATTAATTTGAAAGCCTTCTGGGACTCACAATTTTGATTTCTATGTTGCGTAGCGAATTTTTTTAAATACGTTTTCAGATAGTCTTTTTGTCACTAAATGGCGGCACGTTACATTAGTAATTACTCCCTACCCCGCCAAACAAAACTCCTTAAAATGACTGGGCAAGAGGGAGTCTTATGCAGGAAGATGACAAAGGTCACATGATAAAATTTTAGCAACTTTTTGATAATTTTGAAGATTTTATTTAATTGACATGTTGACTGCTACTGTCAGCAATGTCGAACAATAGGTAGATAGAGGTACTAAGACAATAGTAGGCCACAATATGTGAAGTTAAAACAACGGCCTCTATTCTGCCATCCTCAACGTGAGTAACACTCTACCGCGGATGCTCGATCCTCTGTCATCTC